>CM070537.1:48206518-49596264 GCA_036346415.1 Raddia guianensis
CGGCTTGGATGCTTTTATAGTCCCGTATAAGCAGCTCTACAACGGTTTTGCCCCAAAAAACAGCTAGTTTTTACCACAACGGCTAGGTAAAACGGTCGCTTTGCTTTCATCAAGCAATGATAGGAAGTTACTGTTGGAATCGCCAACTACTGTTTTTCCAGGTCCGTGACCGAAGGTCGAGTGCTCTGCTTTCGGACAGATGTCGTTCGCTCGACGCAATGAGTTGCTCGATCATCGGTCGGGTTCTGTTTCGTCTCGAACAAGTCTTGTTCGGTTGAACCATGACCTGTTCGATTAAGCTTGTTACACGCCTTTGTAGCAGCAAAATTTTCCTCTTCGTGACTTGTAGTCTCAAGAGGAAGACCCCACTCTAGTGAGTCCTTCCACTTGAGTCTCGGGGCTAGCCGTCAGATTAAATCACGGTCCATTGCCATGGCCCACTCCTTGACGGCCCAAACGAATGTACCTATCGGGCCTAGTTCCTCGAAAGGTTCTATCCGCCCATATGCATCCTCGCCGAATGCCTTCCTAGTCAAGCGTGGTGCGAATGGCCAAGGAATCGTGTTTGAGTCCGACTCAACAAGGGTTCTGCGGACGGCGTGAAGACCCTGGACGTGGTTTCCTGATTGGAACAAGACGTCGTGATCCCCAAGACTAGGGTATGCCTTATCTACCTCGGGATATATTTGGCATGTAATGAGTTCGTTATTTATCTCGTAGTTAGCCCAAATTCCGATATTCCCCAGAGGTCGGTTTGTTCAAGACTATATAAACAGGGGCCCTTTGGCGTTTAGGGATCCCCGCATTGAGTTTTACATCTTAGCATCTAGCTTAGAGCTTTGGCACTTGTACACGATAATCTCGCCGAGACTTGTTCGCCTCGTCGAGCCACCTCTTGTATTCATCCCGATATATAAGAAAGGCCGGACGAGGGCTATTATCTCTCGAGAGGCCGAACCATGATAAAAACCCCGCTCTGCTCGTTGTTGTTTGTTGTTGTTCGCGTGTCTCTATCTCACTCTGAATAACCTTAGTTGACTTGGGTCGTTATCCCAACCGTCGACACCGGCCGAAGCTCCCACTCCTGGATCTGAAGTGCTTTGGCGACTCGGGCAGAGAGGAGGTTGATAGAACTTACTCGCCTACCAAAGACACCGTCCCCAACTTGACATTCCGGACCGTGGGCGCAACCACGATCGGAGATGTCCCGTCAGTCTTTGGCGGGTGTGATCGACCGCTGAATGTGATCGATCGCTTGACCACACCGCTTTGCCTAGCAGACCCACGCCAGTGGAGATTTGCACACCTCTCTTATCGCACGCTTGAAACTGGCGTGAGATGGATAGGTGGCCCATCCGCCGTGAATGAAGGCGACTTCGCGCTCCGCTTGTTGAAAACCAAGCGAAGCCGGCTCCTTGCCCTTGCCGCTGTCGGACGCTTGCTGCTGCTCGTGGACTCGCTTGTCCACTATCTTGCTGACGACCAGGCAATCAGCCAAGTCGTGGGAGTTGCTACGGTGAATGGGACAGTAGGTCCTTCCGTCCCATTCGCCGGGGCGACGTCCTCGCCCTTCATCGCTGCCGCGGCGGTCGTCACGGCAGCCCCTGCGGACCGTTCTGCCGCCGCCATGACCTCCTCCTTTCTTCCGCCGCCCGCGCCGTCGCAGCGCGCGTCCGCCGTCGTCGTCGTCGTCGCTTCGGCAGCCAGACTGCTCGCCTCGCCGCTTTGCACTTCTTCTTGTCCTTCCTGCCGGGATTCTTGGAGGTCCCGGCTACGCCACCCCCAGCGGCCCCCGCCTTTCCGGCCGGGCGGAAACGGGCCTCCGCCTGGAGGGCACACTTGTGGGCCAAAGTGAAGAGCTCCTCTGTCGTCTTGATCTTGCGGGTGGCCATCTTCTCCTTGACCTTGGGGTCTCGGGCACCCCTCCTGAAAGCTGTGACTACGGCGTCAATGGAGATGTCAGGAATGGTATTGCGGACCTGACTGAAGCGCCGGATGTAGTCGCGCAGCGACTCTCCCTTCTTCTGCTCCACGTTGTGGAGATCGTCTTCGACTCCGGGTTGCTCGAAAGTGCCCTGGAAGTTGGTGATGAAGAGCTCGGAGAGCTCCTTCCACGACCCCACTGACTCCGGGGGTAGGTTCATGAGCCACGAGCGGGCTCCGCCGGTGAGGACTGCAGGGAAGTAGTTCGCCAGAACTTTTTCCACCCTCCAGTAGGCTGCATCACCGTGGTGTAGATCTGCAAAAACTCGTCGGGGTTGGTGGAGCCGTCGTACTTCTCGATGGAGGCTGGCCGAAACTTCTCCGGCCAATGGACGCGGCGCAGCTCTTTTGAAAAGGCGCAGCAACCGACGTCTAGAGCCTCCTGCTCCTGAATGCGCCCCTAGCCCCGCCGCGCCCGCCGGCAGGAGGGCGCTGAAGATGCGCCGCCTTTTCCTCATGGAGGCGGCTTCATGGAGCATTCTCCGGCCTCCACGAAGCGGCGGGCGATAAGCTGTCACAAGACTCGATCACGCCGCCGCGGAGCTTGTCACGTAGGTCTTCACCATGCTGTAGATGGCGGTCCTCCAAGTGGGCCCGGAGGTCCGGCCCATCGCCCGCTCTGCCGGCCGAACCCCAAGGAGTTGCACGCTCTGCCGACTTGGCCCCGCTCCCTCCCGCTAGGAGATCCACGGGAGGGGCGCGGAGAAACAAAAGAGCGGGAGGAAGCGGAAACGCCGGTTCCCGTACCTCCCGGAGCTTACACTACCGCCAAGGCGGCATCGACGTCTTGAGCCAAATCGGCGACCACGGTGTCACGGAGAGTCCGGAGTTACCGGAACTGGCGGGTTATCCAGTAGGGCCCTGGCCGCATGGAGGTTTTGCGCCGAAGAGCATTCCTCTAAGGCCAGGCGTCGCCTAGCCAGACTGGGACGGCTGCTCTCCGCTAGGGCACCGACCCTTGGCGGAAGGCTGCCGCCCAGCTGATCCACCACCATCACCGCAGCCGACACCGCGGCCGCGGCTCTGGCGGCTGCTTCCTTATCCATCGCGGACTGCTGATCCGCCATCGAAGAAGTCGAAGAACTCGGACTGATGCTAGCGCCCCCTACCTGGCGCGCCACTGACGGTGTGTTCTTCACCGAACCACAGTGAATCACACCCCTATCAGATTTTCACTTTTGCTAGCCGATCAGCCCGGGCTCGATCCGATTCGAGCGTCGGACGCGGCGAGGAGCGACACGCAGAGTTTACCCAGGTTCGGACCCCCTCGCGGGTAATAGTCCTACTCCTGCCGAGCCTTAACTCTTTTCTTGTTGTGGTTGTGTGGGAATGATTACAGAACGTCCAACCCCCTCCCCACCCTTTCTCTCTCTTCTCCTCTTATACAAGCCTTGGGTCGGCGGAGAGAGCCGAGGGGGTAGGCAAGACTGATACACTTAGTACTGCGATAAGACGTAAGGGGCGGATCGGAGAGACGAAAACGTCTCGCTCGTGTGCGGCGGCGCCGCCCACGCGTGCTTCGCAAGTGGCCTCTGACTCGTGTGAACACGCCGGTGAGAGAACGGGCGGGACCCAGCTTGCTTCTTCTGACGCGGGCGGCCAACCTGATGACGGCAAACTCTCTCTCTGCCGGTCAATTTCGCAGCGCCACAGTGACAGTTGATCAGACCCGCAGAGGTCACTGTGGCGGTAATCATCTCTTCGTCGGTCCATCCGCGCGTGATGTCGCATTTAATGCACTCCGTCCTTCACAAAGAGAGAGAGAGCCTTCGCCTAAGACTCCTCGGGCGCTTCTGCGCGCTGGGCCCCACTCGATAAGAGGGCCTCCCGCGCTCGCCTCGCGTCTTTGGGACACAGTCGCGCACGACGCTACCGAGGGGCTCGCCACAGCGCTAGGGCCTGATCGCCGCCCTCACGCATGGGGCCCTCGCTTTGGCGCTGTTGAGGCTCGCCCACGCCAGTGCTGATCGCCACACCGACGCGTGGGGCCCTCGCCTGACGCCTGATCTTCTTTAAAACTCTTCATACCCCGGTACTTACTGTACCGACAACACCATTAATCAATGAATCACCATATGTATGAGCATCCTGCAGCTTCTTGAAAGCTCAATGCTAATTCTAGTGCCCTTTCAGGATCCCTCCATGAGATGATTGTTTCTACCAAATATATTTGCAAAAGCAGGTGTTAGGAGAATGAAATATGGCTAATTGCAAAGGATAGTTTATCAGTTCACCTTCTTGTTTCCTATAGATATCATCAGATGTAATGTTGCTCAAGAACTCAAAGCCAATGAAGGGAGGCCAAATGAGAGGAGGCGCCGAGAGGGGAGGCGTCGGCAATGAGGGGAGGCGGCGGAGGGGGAGGGAGGCGCTAGGAGGAGGGCCCGGGCAAGTGGAGAGGAGGTGGCGGGAGGGGAGGCGGCGGGAGGTGAGGCGGCGGGTCGAACCCTTCGATCCAATGGATCGGTAGGGTCGAACCGATTCTGCCCTTTTTTTGTTTGGGCCGAACCCACGGATCCGTTTTGATAAAAAAAGTTCAATTGGATCGGTGGCCCAAAGGGTCAAACCAACCCAGTCCCACCCCTACCGGAGGAGGCTGACCTAGCGGCGTTGTGATTGGGTGCTGGGCATGTCCAATGCAATTTCTATTTTCCCTCTATCTCATCCTTATTCATGCACTTTTCTATTATTATCCTATCTCTCTCTGCGTTTTTCTCTCGTATATCTCTATTTTTTTCTATCTCAACCCTTTTCATCCACTTTTCTATTATTGCTCTATTTCTCCCTACAAAGGAAGGAAGGAAGAAGATGTATAGCAGGTAAGGAAGGAAGAAGATGTATAGCGGATGACGTAATTGAGAAGTTGAAAGAACGTAGAAAGGGACGACTGTTCAATACATCCCGAGTATGTTGAATAAGCAGGCCCATGAGTTGGCTAGTGGTGTTGAATCCGTATGGAGGAGAGTAGTTGGGTGATGGGTCACAGATTTTTCGTCATGCCTAGATGACTGTAATATGGAAACTCATGTAATCTCGCATGATTGTACTCTGGAAACTTATGTAGGCCTTGTTTGTTTCGGATTAAATTAAATTAAATTAAATAAAAATTTGTTATTTTTGTATAAACCAAATGATGTAATGTTTTGTAGTCATTCTTGTGGGGTTTTAAATAGTACTTCTTAAAGTTTGTAAAATATTTTTTTCATAATTTTTTGAACTCGCTAAACCGTATTTTGAGGGGTCACAAAAATGCTACAGTAAAATGCAACTCTACATTAATCTGAAACAAAGACAGTAATCTTGTTGTGAGGCTTAAAGAAATAGAGAAGGTTCCGACTAAAAAAATAACACATAAATCTTATAAAAATGCCGAACTGGAATCATTTTTCGATTGTTTGTACTTGCCGTATTTTTTTTTTTGAACTTAAGATCTTCCTGTAATTTTGTTTCTTCCATGCTATAAGATTAGGCAGAGCCTGCCAACGGTTTCAAAAAGAAAATCTTTTGAAAATGCTAATTATTTCCTTTCCAAACACAAACTCGGAAATGGCACTATATATAGGCCTTGTTTGTTTCAGATTAACGTAGCGTTGCGTTTCGCTGTAGCAAATTTGTGACCCCCTCAAAATACGTCTTAACGAGTTCAAAAAATTATGAAAAAAATATTTTACAAACTTTAAGAAGTACTATTTAAAACCCCACAAGAATGACTACAAAACATTACATCATTTGGCTTATACAAAAATAACAAAATTTCATTTAATTTAATTTAATTTAATTTAATCTGAAACAAACAAGGCCATAATCTTCGCTGATGCTTACCTCGGGGCCCCCTACCCTTGTGATCTTGCGTAGTGAGGTGCTGGGCTGAAGTCCCATCCGCTTTGGCAATCATGGAACGGCAACGTTGCTCTGCTCCCTGTGTAAACGAAACGGAAATACGGAATAATGAATTCATGATGTGTCTGTTGCTCCTTTCGAGCCAATAAAGCGATGGGCTCCCGTGAACGGGGCTGCCCAGGAAGAACAGCGTTAGGTCAAGATTAGGCCGTGATGGGAGAGGTGGGCCGGGCCTCGCAAGCGTCTACAGGCCTAAAGCCCCACTACCGTTCCACCATCGTTCAACCGTCGCCACAACCCCGTGGTGGCAACGGGCAACCCCATGTCGACCGGTTCCCCTGGCCCGTCGAAGAAATCTTTCCGATGCCCTGTAGAGATCAGTGGTCACTCTCACTCTCAGCTCGTAAAGTAGCCGTCGCTGAGTCGCTCTACATGTGAGACAAGTAACTACACCGTCGCCATCGCCCGAACTACCCCAGCAAACTCACCATTTGGTGATTTATTCCACGGAGATACGCATCTGCGGGATGGTTTGGTGTCCGTATTCAGTGCTCCCTCCATTCCAAATTGTAGTTTACCGTTGACATTTGGAGACTTCTTTTGATCATTCGTCTTATTTAAAAAAATAGTGCAAACATGCAAAAATATAGTCATGCTTAAAATATGTTTAATGATAAAACAAATCACAACAAAATAAATAATATTTACATATATTTTTTTGAATAAGACGAATGGTCAAATAGAATATCCAAAAGTTAACAGTGAACTACAATTTGGAATGAAGGGAGTATCGATAATCCCCAGTTTGGCTTGCACCGATGAACCCAAGATACCAAGAGCCAAATTTTAAAATCATATTATAATCTGTAGCTAGTGGCGGACCCAGCCCAGGCTGCTGCTGCTCCACTCCTTCAAACCCTCACTACCTTTGGGTTTTGGGCTTTGGATGGAGCAGGCTTGGCTTTGGGATTGGACCAGAGTAGCCTGTGCAAGAGCTTTGCTGTCTGGGTCTTTGGATCCGCCTTGTCTCAGAAAGTACGATATTTTTTTATTTTTTTAGCCATATTTTTTAAGATCTTAGCGTTTTCTCAAAGTTTTCAAAACCGAGTTTTAAGAGCATTTCCAATGGTGTTGATAGTTGCTAGCTATAAATAAGTAACATGTCATCTATATATATTATATAGCCAGCCTCTCCAATAGACTAGCTATAACATTGCCTATAAGATTGAATATGGGTTCAAATGCAATACACAGTAAACGCATTGAAATCAGCTATAGACTAGCTGTAAGTTAGTAGTTAGCACACCCTCGTTCTCACTACAGGAATCAGGGTCAGTGTGGTCGGCAAAAGCCGACCACATAGGCCATAAAGCAGTCGACATACATCTATCTCGGCGGTCGCCACGACATCTGCTACCGACGAGACCCCGTGGTCGACATAGCTACCCTACGTCGACAAGCCCGCCGACAATAGTGCATCCAGGGCAACCAGCCCCAGCGGCCACCTATGTGGGCGGTATAACGAGGCCGTCGACATAGCTCAGCCATCATGGCCCGCGCCGTCTAACGGCATCCTGACAGGTGGGGTCCACACACGCATTGAGGAGAGGACACGTGGAAGCTCTATGTCGGCGGCATATGTAAGACCGCCGACGTTGATCAAGGCATATCTCGGCGGTCTTTGTACTGCCGCCGACGATGATCAAGTCCTATGTCGGCGGGCTAATGGATGCCGCCGACATAGGTGGCGTCATACGGCACGCTCCCTTTTGGCCTGGAGGTAACCTATGTCGGCGGCCTTATATATGCCGCCGACATAGGTATTAGAGCAGCAAAAAAATTCAATTGTAATTAATTATAAAACTCAGTTTTAACCTGCAAAAAAAGACATTTCCCCACAGAATTTCATTCCCAAATTCGACACACATCAACAACACATACTTCCGTGCTCGAATTCACATCTTTTGGAGCACACCGCAAACATATCCATACAAAACAAAAATTAACCCCATATATGAACCAAATGGCACAATGTCTCGACATAAATGACCAAATGGCGTCTAATCTCCGCATACATAACGAAACGGCATATAGCCTCCACATTTATACATAATGAAACGACAACACATATATAAGTCCATATCGATGTCATATAGTTCCCAAAAGGCAAACAAGTGCAGAAAAGAAAAAGACTAATGGTTCTGCGAACCGTCGTAGAGGTTGTGATCCGGCGCGAAGAGTGTGTCCACGAACCGACGGCCGGGAGGCCGTGGCGCTGGTCGCCTCCTGCTGCACATTTCATGCATGAGCAGGCGTTCTTGAGCCGGACACCTGCAAAAAGGAGAAACCATGTATGTCACAATCTTTATTCATTTGTGTGCTCTTAAGACAATGTTAGGCAGAAATACATACCCCTGGGGAAGGCACTGACGCTGGCGGGAACTGGAACATCCAGGGAGGAGGCGTGAAGGCGGGGAAAGCGCCAGGCTGTGTCGGTGGCAACCCCTGCGACGGCGTGTAGGCGAACTGTGAAGGAGGAGGTACTAGGCCTTGACTGGACGAGCCCACACCCGGGAATGCCTGCGAATATATAAATATGTCTATGTTAGCATCTAAAGAAAGGATAACGACAAAGATATAGATATGGATATGATATTTCAATTACCCTTTGTAAGTATTGCATCATGTACATGTTCTGACTCTCGAGGAAGTCCATCCTCTTCTTGTTCGCCGCCTCCCTTTCCTGCGCTGCTCGATCCGCCTCCTGCCCTTTTTGTGTCAATTCCTCGATTAGCTTGGCCTGGGCTTCCAGCTGGGCAGCGGCGGCAGCTCCCCCCTGCTGTCGACGTGCCCTGACCTCGGGGCGGTACGCGGTGGGATCGACGATGGAATTCATCATTCCATACTTGCCGTGAGCCCTCCCACCAAACTCGTCGTAGAGAAGCACAGGGTCGGCTGGCGTGTTGACGGGGTCACACTCCTCACCGTGCTTTGCCCGCATGGCCGCAACATATGCGTCCTGCGAACAAATGAGATGATGCGGAATAGTTAGAAACTGTCGAGTAGGTGTAAATAAGCGAAAAGAGCTGGTTACTTACATCCTTCTCCTGGGCAGCTGGCGGCATCGGTGGTTGTCTCCCGTCCGGTAGCACACGTGGAGTGTGTGCAACCCTCCACACGGCGAATCCTGAGGGCTCAACCCCGGAAGCAGCCTCCTGTGTGAAATCAAATAGTTGCATATTAAATATTTTCAAATCTAGTAAATTATAGATAGAAAAGATGAATGTGCTCACCAAGTCTCGTGCCACGTGACCCATGCCGAGGCCGCCCATGTAGGTGGTGCACATTTCAGCCCCGACTTCCCTGTTTTCCCTGTTTCTCTTGGGCATGGCGATCCACTCGGGCGTCTCCCAAGTAAAGCAAAGGTACCTCCAACCCCTTGGCTCCATGTCCAACCAGTCTGGACGCCATGGAAGATATTGCTCCGCATCTAGGTACTCCTGACCAGCCTGGTCCCTCGTGATCCTCGTACCCTCCGAACGGTAGTGCTTGATCACCGCATCCAAGCGAGCTAGCCTGAGGAGTCTCTAACCTTTTGGATGCCATCTTGTCGATCACACGACGAAGCGACCTCGAGTGCTCGGCAGAGTCGCCGGGAGGTTCAACCGTAGCGCTTTGCATGAAGGAAAAAACAAATCGTTAAAATAATAACATGTATAAAAAGACACAAATGGTTAAAGTAATGAACATGTTACCCAGAACTCGTCGACGACGGCATCGGCGACTGTTCCTCCCTCCTCGTACCCTACGAGGTCGTAATCGCTCCAAGTCATCGTCGGGCGCTTATCCTCGCCAATGCCCACCACCCCGGGTAGTAGTGCTGCAGAGCACCCTATCTCGCTTTGCTTGCCCGTCCCGCCCTTTGTTGACGCAAACCAGCGATCGCATGTACAATTCAGAACAAGTGTTTAATTAGCGATATTGTGTTCATGACTAAAAGACATCGAAAATGAGCTGCTCAAGTGATCAAGACACATACCTCTTCCCAAATGGAAACACGCACCAGTATCCTATCATTTGATTCTCATTGTTTTTATCAGGTTTGTTCCGCCCCGGTGTTTCTTGGAGCTCGAACCTCGTCGACCTCGAAGGCACGTAGTCCTCGCCCTCATCCTCGTCCTCATCCTCCATCTCCCCAACCAAGCCTCGAAGGCCTGTCTCATCCTCCACCTCCACCTCATCCTCATCCTCATCATCATCATCATCACTCTCATCATCATCCTCCCCTGTACTTTCCTCGCCACTCCCGTCTAGCATCCACTTCTCCTTATAGCCCTGTTGCACACCCCCTGTCGGGTCCGCCGCCTCCCAATCCCTCCCATCCTCCTCCCGCCTCTTCCCCCTCCCTCTCCCTCTCTCTCTCGACACGACCTGCAAGGCTGGCTGCTGCTCCTCGGCCGTCTCCTCCTGCCCACTCCCGCTCCCTTCTCCCGCTCCCTCCCCCGTGTGTTGCCCTCTCTTATTGTACTTAATCCCAAAGAGCTTTCCCGTCGCTCCAGCTAGCCTGCGCCGAAACCCAGTCATCCTGCAAAAAAGAAAGTAAATGATACAATTAGATCGACATGAGATAAATAAAAATAAAAGTAAATAAAGCAATTCTACCTAGCTACTCATAAGTAAATATGAATACGTTAAAAATCTTCTCCTTCTGCTTCCTCTTCCTCCTCCTGTTCCTCTTCTTCTACATCTTCCCCTTCTTCGCTTTCTCCCACTTCCTCTTCCTTTTCCTCTTCCTCTGCGTCTTCGTCTTCGTCTTCCTCTTCCTCTTCGTCGTCCTCTTCCCCTTCATGTTCCTGTTCCGGCTGCTGTTGCATATCACCAATATCGACGTGCAGCTGTCCTGATAAGTCGTGTTCTTGGAATGGTTCCACATATGGCCCATCTTCAGGAGGCTCGTAGTCTTCTTCCGTGAGGTTGGGCAATCCACCAACGGGATGACATTTATGGACAATCCACCAATTTTTGTAATCCGGATGGGCGTATGGCAGATAGAACACTAACTCGACTTGTTCGGGGAGAATGAACACGTCGGGCCTTTTATATAGCTTTGTTTCATTGATTTCAACTAGACCCAACTCTGGAGTACGCCGCACCCCAGTCTCAATATCAAACCATCTACACCGAAACAGTACTAGCGAGAGATCGTTGTTGCCTTCATAGCATATTTCCACAATCTCCTCAATAATCCCATAGTACTCTTGGTCTGGACCACCATACGGGTCTGTGACATAACTGACGACCCCACTATTCACCGTGGTAGCATTTGGGCGAGCAGACTCGGCTGCTTCAGATCGATATCGATATCCATGGCAATCATAGCATCCATGGACCTTAATCGTACGATTGCATCCACGTGACATTTGTCGTAAATCGTTGTGTACGCTGGAACGTGTACGACACTGCATAAACATATGCACGACAAGTTAAATAGAAGTTACGTATAGAAATTGAAATGTGCGGTTTAAGAGGATAAGCTTACGTGGTAATGAAACCATATAAGAAAGTTAGGATAATTTTGCCCACGGCCTTGTCGTTTCAACTTTTCAATTTGAGCGGCCGAGGGTTCACCTGATCTTTTCCACTCTTCTCGAATAAATTGACTACAAGAATAGATGTTCCATTCAATTATATTGACTACATAGAATAAGGTGTTTCATTCAAAAGTAATTAAAATATTAACTTACTCGATGTACACCTTCATTTCATCCATGTTGTCGTACACGTAGAGCTGGATGTTAATTTTTTCTGCTTCATCCAAGTCACGTGTCGTGATTTTACCAACGCTGCGTCCGGCTTGGTCATGGAACACCTCAAGGTTAGAAGTACTTCTGTATCGTGCCTTCTTATATCTCGGTTGTGGCACATGTACCTTGTTCCTTGTCGCAAAGTACTTGTCCGTGAAATGGGCGATCTCCTGAGTGAGCCAAGCTTCGGCAATACTACCTTCGACTCGTGCTTTGTTCTTCACCTTCAATCTAAGGTTTTTCATCATCCGTTCAACAGGATACATCCACCTGAACTGTGCCGGACCGCCAATTTTTGCTTCGTATGGCAAGTGCACCAATAGATGTTGCATGCAATTAAAAAAACCAGGGACATAGATCTTCTCGAGCTTTGTAACGACCACAACAATCTCCTTCTCCAATTCCTCCATCCTCGACGCGGATATCTCTTTTGCGCACAACTCTCGATAGAAAAAGCTCACTCATTAATGTTCTCCAAATAGCGTGTCGACATATCCACGCCATCTACGGCAGAAACAAACGCCTATGAATACTTTGTAGTCGTGAGCCTTCATTCCATTTAACTTGCATTGCTCAGTACTAACGGCATGTCAAGACTCGTCGCATAACCATCGTGAATTTCACCTTTTCTTTAATCCAGACTAGGATATGCCTTATTTGTGCACGTGTGAGGCAATACTTCGCCCTAGGTTTCATCCCGTTTTCGTTAAGATTCAACTCCGGACGATCACATATCATGGCACAGTCCTGCCGAGCTTTTGTGTTATCTCTAGTTTTATATTGGATGTCCCAGTTTGTGTTGACGATTGGCTCACACATATTCTTTTCCTGGTGCATCAGGTTGAGGTTGTGAGGCTCCTTCAGGTCCGTTGCGTAAGGAAGATTATAGATACTACATTTATGAGTCCAATGGTGGTCTTTCCCATATACGTCTTTATTGCCCTTCTTTGCCAAATGTTCATGCCATTTAATGATATCATCCACTTCAAACCGTTCTGGCGGTTGTTCCTTCCTCACTGTCTTACCTTTACGAAACGTATTTCTTTCCTTCCTAAATGGGTGATTTGGTGGCAGAAAACGACGGTGACAGTCGAATCAACAGGCCTTGCCCCCATTTTTTAGTTTGAATGCATCTGTGTCTCTGAAGCATTTAGGACATGACAACATTCCATGGGTGCTCCACCCCGAAAACATGCCATACGCCGAAAAATCGTGTATGGACCATAGGTAGGCGGCCCTCATCTTGAAGTTCTGGCCCTTATAGCTATCATGTGTCAATACCCGTTGGTCCGTAAGTCGCCAAATCTTCTACAAGTGGTTGCATGAATAGGTCCAAGTTTTTTCCAGGAGACTTAGGCCCGGGTATGATAACAGAAAGGAACATGTACTCTTCCTTCAGGCAAAGTTGAGGCGGCAGGTTGTATGGGATGGCAAATACAGGCCAGCACGAGTACGGATGCGAGGTCATATTGAATGGGGTGAATCCGTCGGTGGATAGTCCGATACGCACATTTCTAGGCTCAGCTGCAAATTCGGGGTGCTTCTAGTCAAAATGCCTCCAGGCTTCTGCGTCTGATGGATGAGTCATCACGCCCTCCTTCCTACGTATGCCTTCTTTATGCCACCTCATATGTCTGGCCGTGGTTTTGGACATGTACAGACGTTGCAGCCGTTGAGTGATCGGAAAGAAACGGAAGGTTTTCTGAGCAACCGTCGTCTGTCTCTCTACGCCGTCTCGTCCAATAACTAGCACGTACCGACTCTCACCGCAATGCTTGCAATGAGTCAGCTCGAATCGGTCTTCCCAGAAGCATGCATAACTTTGGGCGAGAGTCTATCCTCTCGTATGGCATGCCTAACACGCTCAAAAGCTTCTTCGACTCATACAGATTTGAGTCATCTTGTGCCCACCGAAGTAGGCTATCCAAGCTTGCACACATCATTGAAGCAATTAGCGTAAAGATTGTATTTGGTCTTCACCGCCACGGATGTGAAACCGCCGAGAGGACGGTCACATCGGTATGCCCATGGAGTGGCTCCTTGGCAGAATCAAGGAGCTTCTCGAATTTCTGGGCAAGTGGTTCAGCCTCTTCCTCGGGAGATAGATCAAAAGCCCTACCCACATCATCCGTTAACTCGTCAAATCTGTCGGGCTCGACTTCGTCGTAGCCCTCCCCAAAATCCACAGGGCTAGACACGGGCGCCGGACGCTTCCTTTCGCCATGAAAGACCCATACAAAGTAGTTTGGTTTGAAGCCATGCCTACATAGATGTTCGGTCATATCCCTCTTCGATCTCTTCTCCGTGTTCGAGCAGTTAGCGCAGGGACAAGTTACTTTTGCTACGGTAGGGTTGCGGAATCCTCGAAAAGCATCTTCGACGAATTTTTCAGCTTTGACGAACCACTTTCGCTCGGTGTCTTTGTCCGCACTTCTTCCAACCATCGTACATCCACAATGATCTTCCATCGCTTAACTAATACATATGTACATTCATTAATGGATTTACATTTTAACACTAGACATTCATTAATGCATTCACGCTCTCGCATTATATATCTATTCGAGAAGTAAACGATCTACCGCACGATATTTACGGTCTATGTGTAGCTAAATAGGAGGGCTTACCCTACGGATATTGGTTTGAGTACGGGGTCATGGTCACGGAGGTGCATCGGTCGATTTAAGCAAGATAACCCCGCATCCCCCAAAGGCAACGACGGCACGACGCATCGCTTATGTTATGCACAAAGAGAACAACAGGTTATGCGATCGAATTTCCGACCCGCACCTCCCGTGGTCACGACCCCATACCCAAACCAACATCCGTGGGCTGTCCAAAACGTGGACGCTTAGAGCACGACACCTCGTGAATCTTAACACACCGAATCACCGTCCGTGTTCCTTATTTAAAATGTGTCGCGCCCGAACGGGTTTGATCATGTCCGCTCACGATATGCGACTACTAATGTTATTAGACATACACATCTAGTTAACGAAAAACTAATTAGCCATTCACATCTAATTAACTATATTACACTAATTAATTGCAACTACTAATGTCGTCGGTAGTTTTGGTACCGACGACATAGCTATCACATTCACAAAAAGTACTGCGCAGGAAGTGAGGCGGCGCGGCGCGGAGTGAGGGAGAGGAGGTGGCGGCGCGGGGAGGCGCGCCGGGAGTGGAGGCGGCGGCGGCGGCGACGGCAGGCGACGCCCTTCTGGGAAGCGGCGGGCGGCGGCGTTAGGCGGCGCGGCGACGGCAGCGGCGACGGCGCCAAGCGGCGGCGCTGGCGGTGGCGGCGCTGACGACGGGCGGGCGGCGCTGGCGGGACAGCCAGCAGCGATGGGCGCCATGGCGACGGGCGGGCGGCGACGACACTGGCTGGGCGCAGGGCGGGCGATGGCGGCGGGCGGTTTTGGCGGCGGCGGCCGCAAGAGAGGAAGTGTTTTGGCGGCGGCGGCGGATTTAGCCCGTGACCAAGCCTGCACACGGGATATAAGTGTTGGTCTGTCTCGGCAGCCTTTTGCCGCCGATATAGGTTCAATTGCCGCCGACACTGCCCCTACAACGGTCCCCAACGAGGCGCGGGGCCACCGTTCAGTGAGGCAACGCAATGTGGGCGGCATATATTTTGCCGCCGACATAGATATACCTATTTCGGCGGCATCAGTTTGGCCGCCGACACTGATGACCAGCCAAGAGCTACATCGGCGGCCGATCCACTAGGCCGCCGACATAGAGGCTCCACCGCCCACCTTTCCAAGCCAAAAATCGGCTCCCCTGAACGGTTCAATAGGGCAAACCAATGTTTTAGAGCTTGCACTACAACTACTAACACATCCTACATGGTGAAATCCGTATAGTGCCAATTTTGGGCCATGTTGCTTGATAGACCGACCACTCCTTTAAATGTATCGATTACCTTCGCCACTACGAAGGGGTATTTAAACCGAAAAACGTTCTGACAGTACGTCATGTTCAATGGTGACTTATATCAATACAACCACTTCTCCTAAACACTAAATGCCCCCAATACCATCTCAGATTTTAAAAAACCTCTAGTGTGCGCGAAGGGCGGCATGAAATCATATCGACATATTAATTAATTTAAACGGTATGTGATTTTCAAAGCAACTTGCAAAAAAAAATTGCAAATTATATCAAAATGGCAATGTGCCAAGATATATTAGATGTACTTCGTGCCCTAACAACTTTGGTGGCCCAATCGACCCTATCGTCGTGCGAGGGACGCTTGCAAAGGAGGTGGAAGGGTCTGTGTCGGCGGCATTTAATATGCACGACATAGTTCTAGCAATGTCGACGGCAAAAGTAGGCACGACATACAAGTTCGGCAGGGCATAAAAAGTTAAGTGCCCTCAGATGTTGAATAAAACGCTCGTCTCACTTGGTTAACGGGCGCGGCGAGGCGCTGGCTCGGCAGCGCTGGTTCGAGCCGCCTATCTGTTATTTTTAATAGTCTATGTGGGCGGCATAGGGTTGCACCGACATAGATGGCTCTCACCCGACCATTTAACTGGGCCCGCATGGCATTGACGTGCCTCTCTTCCATGTGGGTCCCTTGTTGTTTTTTTCGAGCTATCTCGGCGGTATTGACAAGGCCACCGACAATCGATGCTCCAGATGCTTTCTTGCCAACATCGGTGGTGGTCCCACATGTCATAGACTTCCACTTTCGCCTTGTGGGTCCTTCTCGCTTCGTTGCCGTTAGGTCTAACGAAGAGGGTCACGGCAGACCTGCTTATGTCGACGGTATTTATAGTGCCGCCCACATAGGGTGTGTAGGCGCGAGTTAGGAAAATTCAAATTTGCATCGGGTGCGATTTGGGGGGAGGGGAGGGGGACCTATGTCGGTGGTATACCTCGCCGACATAGATTTCGCAATGTCGTCAGGTCTTTTTTGCCGTCCACATTGGATTTTTGGCCGCCCACAGAAATCACGTTTCCTGTAGTGTCTCTTTTTTACATAAGCAAAAAGCTAAGTTGGAATTCTTATATCTAGTTGACATGACACCATTTAAGATGCTCCAAATGTATAGAGTAAAGGCCATAAATTTACGGTGCTGTAGTCGTACATTGTTGTGTCGGCTTCCCAAAAAAGAACTAGTAGAGTATCGAGTTCGAGGGAGCTTGAACATCACTGTCCTAAGTGGCGGCTCGGCTATAGTGTCTCGAGGTTTTCACAGAAGTTGCTATCCTGTCACACTAGTTAGTCATGATTCTGAACTGGTGACTCGGACGTGCTACTAATGTTGCTTTAATGTTATATTGCCGTGTGTACGATGAATAGAGCAACGTACAAGCACCCACACATGCTCTGGGCGCCATGGACCATTGGTGCCAGGACCCACTTACCAACCGGTCCAGCAAAATCAGCTGCGAATCACTATGAACTGTTCGTGATTTAAAGGGTCCTGAACGACCAGACGCCTGTGCCCCTGTGGGGATTATCACGTCCGGGTGTACAAACTGCCTTTGTACAAACATCGGAGCACTTGTGTTAAACAAAACAAGAACCTTTGTGAGTTTGACGACATTGGATCACATCGATCTATTTAACTAAAAAAAATTTCTTTGCTTCCTAAACGTAGGGTCAGTCCCGCGCGAGGGGTCGAGATTGGTAGCGAAGAAAATGTTAATTAAGCTGTTGTGGTCTGGTCCTAATTATGCATCTAAAAAAGAGAATGAAATGGCTTCCTCATGCCTAGCTTTCACATATTCTCACTTCATGTGATTGCTTAGCTAACAATATAGGTGTGTGTGCAGCTGTGTGCCCCATACGGACATCAAGCTCTATAAGTAGCTGACATCCGCACACCAACCTGTCACACTGGAGATCAGTTCACAAACCGAACAGCTATACACCACTCACTCACACACATAGCCACAGAAAGAAAGAGGGAAAAAGATAGGAAGAAGAAGATGAGTAGAGGCGGGAGCAGCGGCGGTGGCCGGAGCTCTCTAGGTTACCTCTTTGAGCCGGAGGACACTTGGATTCGCACGCCCAGATCCAACCAAGAAATTACCGAGAAGGCCCTAGAAAACAACAAGGTCTTGCAGGATGACAACATCGAGATGATCAAGGATGGAGCAGATCAAGAACCGTATCGGTCTGCTCCTCCGAAGAAAGAAGACTCAAATCCAATAGTATCCCACAGACCTGCATCCAACATCTACCATACTAACCAGCTAGGCAAGAACTCCGGGCTTCTTATCACTGTGAGCAGTATATATACTACTTAGTACTTGATTACATATAGCTAATTTGTGTTTATGCAAAGCTGGATCATGGATGCCCTGATGAGAAAATATGCATGCATATGTGGACTTGCACATATATTGATCAGTTGCATATGTATACTTACTCGTGTCGTTCTAGGACCGACCGTCTACCAGGGTCCGTTGTGCACCCGGAGGGCCGTCGTCGCTTGGATTTCTGTTTGAAGACGAGCACAACTAATGGCAGCTGATAATGGACAGTTTCTGCGAATTAATCTACAATAATTTATAACTTAATTTATGTATCCTTGAATGCATCATCAGTTCTGGAAAAGGTGGTTTAATTTACTTGGCGTGAGAGTGTGGTACGTATATGCGGTTTGCTTGTGTTTGCATGCATGGTGATGAATATGCATGCATGTATCGTTGCTTGCTCGATCGGTGTGTGCAAATTTATGTATAACTGTTTGGTTGTGTCAGTATCGCTTGGACTGCACGAGATATCTGTTGTAAACTTCTTGTTTTTGAGATATGGGTATTAAGTTAAGATTGAATGTTCAAATATATATCATTATATCTTTGCCACCATGCATACCTGGCATGTTCATATGCTGCGAAATTTTGCTGTTATAACTGGTTTTGTTTGTCCAGTGTGATTATTAGTACATACATGTCTAAAGGTATAAAAAAATGCAAAAGAAAAGAAGAAGAAGAAAAGGACAACTACGTACGCTAATTTACATGGCACCATAGTACTTGAGGATATCAAGATCAAATATTTTTCTTATCTGATTTCTATACTACTCCCTGATCAAATATTTGGTTTAATAGCGATACATCTGTATTAAAAACCAAACAGATAAGAAATATGGAAAAAGACGCCACACAGTGCTTAATTTGGATCTTTGTTTTGGTGGGTACCTCTGCCCTTTAATTTGGATCATAGAAATTCCTCGAAATACACTTTCCCATGCTATGAATTCTTGTTGTTTCGGCCTCACTACAGGAAACACCAGCCAGCAGTGTTGAGTGCCAAAACCATCGACAACTAGGCCTAGGAATGGGGCGGGTTCAAACGGGTTTAATGGGGCGGGTTTTATTTCGGGTTGTTCTTAGGCGGGTGAAAACGGGTTGAAGTGATAAACAGGTTGGGTTGGGTTGGGTTTACACCTAAATCGGGTTCGTTTGGAGTGAGGAAGGGTTGAAAAGTTTCGGGTTCAACCCACGGGTTCACCCCAATCCCCCGAGGCCCCGAGGCCCCGACTGGACCACGAGAGTTAGGGTTCCCACCACGAGCGGCGATGGCGCCGGCGGCGGCCACCCACGGCGCTGAGACAGCGACGACGAAGCCTCCCCACGCATGGCGCTGAGACGGTGGCGACGACGGCTTCCCACACGGCGACGACGGCGGCGGCTACACACACACGACGACGGCGGTGGTGCGTGTCGCATTTACTCCGCTCTCCCCTCTCCCATCCCCTATGAACCTGTAAATAAGTTCTTTGTAGAATCCATCACGGGATGTGAACTGCTTGTTTTATGTCATATTATGATACCTGCCTCAGTTAAATACATAAATATGCATTTCTTTTTCCTGATTAGCGTCTATCCTTCGATATGGTTGTTCGATATCCTCAGTTAAATACATAAATACGGGATGTGAACTCATTTAATTTTCTTTGCTTGTTCTTATGTGGATTTGTCGACCACATATATATACACTGAAGTGTACATGCATGTTTAGTTTGCAGGATATTTTCTTTAAAAATGACTCAGCATATATAGTCATGG
Organism: Raddia guianensis; assembly: GCA_036346415.1. Classification (NCBI taxonomy): domain Eukaryota; kingdom Viridiplantae; phylum Streptophyta; class Magnoliopsida; order Poales; family Poaceae; genus Raddia; species Raddia guianensis. Next base: position 48,226,180 of record CM070537.1, read on the forward strand.
AGTAAATCTCACAATGCACGTGTTCTGTTTTTGTTCTGTTATATGTTAGCTCAGGATATTTTGTTCTGTTTTTAGGTTATACGGTGTTCTTTAGTAACATAAGCTTAGGAAGAGCATACACATTGCTGTAATGATGTCCTCAAACATGTTGGAGACTTCGGTTACTGGAGATTCCACCGAGGAGCTTTCACTAGTAACACCACATAACCGTAAGAGATCAAAAGCTTGGGAGTACTTTGAAGAGAATTTGGTTGTAGAGGATGGGATCCAAAAGGCTGTATGTAAGTACTGTCATTTAAGGTTAATATGCAACACTGGGTCTGGAACAAACAGTCTAAGAACTCATATAGCCTACTCTTGTCCATCAATCGGACTGGATGAAGAGGTATTTCCAAGAATACGAGCATCTTGTGAAGAGAAGCACTGGGCACTCGGTGCCATGTACTACTGATGCTAGGCAGATTGGTTCTCCTGTTCTTGGAAAAATACAACTCGAAGAAGAGTTTGCTCGGTACAGATCAAATAGGAGAGGAAGGTGTGAGCCTAAGTCTGAGCTAGACATTTATTTAGAGGATGAGTTTGAGAGAAGCAAGGACTTCGATATCTTGTTGTGGTGGAAGCAGCATGCTGAAAAGTATCCCATATTATCAAGAATGGCCAGAGATTTCCTAGCAATCCCGCTCTCAACGGTGTCATCCGAGTCGGCCTTTAGTTGCGGTGGAAGAATTCTTGGGGATAGTCGAAGCTCGTTATCATCTGAAATGGTTGAAGCATTGGTTTGTGGAAAGGATTGGTTGACCAAGATTCCTAGTATCGAAGGTATGATATTGCTATAAAAATGTATTTCAGATTTTTCTATTACTAACTTAGTACTGGTTTTTGCAGATGATAATGAGAAGTGATCAGGAACTTAATGAAGCCCATGAATGAAGAGAAAGACCACTAGGTAAATTCTCTCTTTCTGTCTATTGAAATGGTATACATGTAGGTTTTAACTCAATTTATGCATGTAGGTTTTGTCGGTGTAATAAATACCGGGGCACAAAGAGTCCTGAGAAGGCCAAGAGGGCCCCACGCGTCGGTGAGCGAGCAAGGCCCAATGGCGTGGCGAGCCCCTCGGAAGGCCAAGAGGGCCCACGCGTCAGCGGGCGAAGCGAGGCCCCAGCGCTGGCGAACCCCTCGGGAGGCCAAGAGGGCCCCACACATCAGCGCGCGAGCAAGGCCTCAATGGTGGGGCGAGCCCTTTGAAGAGGCGAGGGCCCCACGCCCGAGGCGGGTGCGTGGGCGAGCCCTCTCGAAGACCAGGCGAGGGCCCCACACGCCAGCGGGTGCGTGGGCGAGCCCTCCGAAGACGGGCGAGGGCCCCACACGTCAGTGGGGCCCGCAGGAGCTTTCGAAGGAGTCTTGTGGCGACGGCTCCCCTGCTGCGAAGGACGAAGCGCATTTAATGAGACATCAGCGCGGATAGACAAATGAAGAAAGGATTACCTTCTGATGACCCTTGCGTCCGAGCGGCCACATCGTGGCGCATAGAATTGACCGGCAGAGAGAAGGTTTGCTTGAGGAGGCCGCCAGCGTCGGAGGAGCGGCGGCCCCACCCGCATGAACTCTCCGGTGTGTTTGTCTTGGTCGAGGCCACTGCGAAGCACGTGAGGCGAGCCGCCCGGGCGTGGCAGCAACACGTTTTCGTCTATTCAGCCGTGTCGTGTCGATTATCTTGAAATCTTGATCGCTTACCCCTCGGCTCTCTCCGCCAGCCCAAAGCTTGTATAAAAGGGGAGGAGAGAGAGGGGAGGAGGCACGTTGAAGGCATACGTTAGGTGCAAACGTTGCACAAGCATAGTTTCCGAACACACGCAGTTCACAAGCACCCTGTAAACACATTCCCATTCAACCACAATCAGAAAAGAGCTAAGGCCCAGCAGGAGTAGGACTATTACCCGCGAGGGGGTCCGAACCTGGGTAAATCTGCGAGTCGCTCCTTGTTGTGCCCGACGCCAAATCGAACCGAGCTTGATCGAGTTGGTCGGCGACTAAAAATCTGACCGGGGTGTGATCCGATGGTTGAGCGGAGAACATGCCGTCGATGGCGCGCCCGTAGGGGCGCTAAGCATCGGTTCAAGCTCTTGACCCTTCTTCAGCGGCGATGGCGGAGCAAAGATCCGCGATGGAGCGAAGCGGCCGCTAGAGCCGCTGCCACGAGTCGGCCGCGGCGATGGCGATGATCACCGGCGGTAGCTGCCGCCTAGGGTCGGAACTCTGCGCGAAGCGGCCGCCCCGCCAAGTTAAGCGGCGCTGGCCTTGGAGGAGTGCACTCCAAAGACAAAACCTCCATGCGGCGGGGCACGCTAGAGAACGCACGATTCCGGTGACTCCGGACTCCGGCGGCACCGTGGTTGGCAACAGGCCCGCTTCGTCAATGCCGCCGGGCGGTGGTGCAAGTTCGGGGCGTGGGAACCGGTGTTTCGCTTCCTCCGTTCTTTGTTGCTCTCGCCTCTCGCAGATCTCTGGTGAGGCGGGGCCAAGACGACAAGAGCGGCGACCCACGGGTCACGGGCGAGCGGCGTGCAGTGGCCATGATCTCCGGTCCCATCTGGAGGACCGCCACTTCTGCATGGAGAAGTCTGCGTGACAAGCTCCACAGGGCCGCGACCGATCAAGTCGTTGCCGCCGCACGCCGACCAGCAAGAGGGTTCCGCAGCTGCCCCTGCCAGTGGGTGGCGCTTCTTGGCGCCGCCTAGGCGACGGGGCGGCGGGCGAGACCGCGTCGAGAGCAGAGGCTCCCGCGTCGGGTGCCGCGCTTTTCTATGGAGCTCACGCGGCCCGATGGCGGAACGGTTTCGTCCGCCCCCATCGAAAACTATGACGGCTCCACCAACCCCGATGAGTTTTTGCAGATCTACACGACGGTGATGCACGGCCGACAGAGGGTCGGGAAGGTTACGGCGAATCGCTTCCGCGGTCCTCACCGTGAGCCCGCCGTGGCTCATGAACCTGCCCCGAGTCCGTGGGGTCATGGAAGAGCTCTCGGAGCTCTTCGTCACCAACTTCCGTGGCACCTTCGAGCAGCCCGGTAGAAGACGACCTCCACAACGTGGAAGCGAGAAGAAAGGAGAGTCGCGCAACTATATTCGGCGCTTCAGTCAGGTCCGCAACACCATCCCCGACATCTCCAACGACGCCGTGGTCACGGCATTCGAGAGGCGCCGAGACCCCAAGGTCAAGGAGAAGATGGCCACCCGCAAGATCAAAACGACGGAGGAGTCTTCACCTTGACGCGACAAGTCGCCCTTCAGCGGAGAGCTCGATCCGCCGGCCGCGTGGCGGGGACAATTGGAGGCGGCCCGCCGGACCTCGAGGAACCCCGCGGAAAGGACAAGAAGAAGCGCAAGGCGGCGAGACCGGCAGGTCATGGCCGCCGAAAGCGTGACGACGACGACGACGACCATGACCCGCCAGCGCAATGGGCGCGCAAGGCGTAAAAGAGGAGGAGGTCGCGGCGCCGGCAGTACGGTCCCGTAAAGGCGGCGAAGCGGCGGCCATGGCGACGCCGTGGCGCGACGGCCCTCGCGCCGCGACGAAGGGCGAGACCGTCGCCCCGTGAGTGGGACGGAAGGCCTTCGTCCCATTCACCGCAACAACTCCCACGACTTGGCGGTGCCATGTCGTCGCGAAGATGGTGGACAAGCGAGTCCACGAGCAGCAGCAGCAGCAGCGTCCGGCGATGGCAAGGGCAAGGAGACGGCTTCGCTTGGTTTTCAGCGGCGCGAGCGCCGGTTGTCGCCATCCACGGCGGTTCGCCACCTATCCGTCCCCACGCTAGCTTTAAGCGTCGCGATGAGGGTGTCGCCGCCGCCGTGCGGCTTTGGGTCGACAAAGCGGTGGCGTGGTCGGAGCGACCGATCGCGTTCAACAAAGCCGATCACCCACCAAGACCGCCGCCCTGGACATCTCCCGATCGTGGTCGCTCCCATCGTCCGGAATGTGAAGCTAGGGCGGTCTTTGGTAGACGGAGGGAGTTCCTCAACCTCTGTCGCCGGGTCGCCAAGGCGCTCCAGATTCAGCAGCAGGAGCTTCGTCCAACACTCCGTTCTTGACATCGCGCGGGGCCGAGTCCGCCACCGGGCGCGTCGATCTCCTCCCTGACGTTTGAGGCTCGATAACTTCCGTGACGAGATGCTCGAGTTCGAGGTGGCGGACTTCGACCTCCCCTACAACGCCATACTAGGTCGGCCGGCGCTGACCAAGTTCATGGCGGTTTGCCACTATGCGTACATGGTGGTGAAGATCCCGGGGCCGGCTGGCCCCATCGTTTTGAAAGTGGACCGCCTGGCGCGCCGCTGCGACAAGGACGCTCGCTTTGGCGAAGCGACGGTGCCAAGGCCGAGGCTTCGACTCAGGAGCTCCTCCGGCGAAGACCCGCCTCCGGCCGTCTCCGCGGAGGTTAAGGCGGTCTCCTGAGCGAAGTCGACCCGCGAAGACCGTTCGGGGGCGCCTCTCGGCGCCAAATAGGAAGGCGCGCTGTCTCCTTCCTCCAGTCTAACGCAGACGTGTTTGCGTGGCAACCGTCCGACATGGCTGGGGTCCCCAGGGAGGTGATTGAGCACAAATTGGCGACGTTCCCCGGCGCGCGACCGGTCATGCAGAAGGTCCGGAAGCGGTCGGTGGAGCGCCAGGAAGTTATCCGCCAGGAGGTGGACAAGCTCTTAAGGGCGGGGGTCGTCCGCAGTGTCACCCATCCTAGGTGGCTCGCGAACCCGTCCTCGCCAAGAAATCAACGGCGCCGGAGGATGTCGCGTGACTTCACCGACCTTAACAAAGGCGTGCTGGCGATCCGTACCGCTGCCCGCATCGATCTCATCGTCGACTCAAGCTGCGGGTGCGACCGGTGTGCTACGGATGCGCACTCGGGTACCACGGATTAGCATGGCGAAGAAGATGAAGACAAGATCGCCGTGGACGCCTATGGGCGCTCATCGCTATACAAGGATGGCGTTCGGACTGAAGAATGCAGGCCCAACCTATCAACGGGCCATGCATATCGCTCACCGCCCCCAAATAGGGCGAAACCTGGAGGTGTACGTTGATGATCTGATGGTGAAGTCCAAGAAGGCGGAGGAGTTGATCGGCGACCTGGAAGAAACCTTCACCAACTTTGAGGAAGTCTCGCATCAAGCTTAATCCAGAGAAGTGCGTGTTCGCCGTTCCGTCGGGCAAACTGCTGGGATTCCTCGTCTCCGTGGGGATTGAGGCGAACCTCGACAAGATCGCAGCGATCGAGAATATGAAGCCCCGACGCGACTTCGCGCAGATCACGGTGCTTGGTGGGTCGCTTGACCTCCACGGCGCTTTATAGCTCGCTGGGGATAAAAGTCTCCCACCGCTCAAGCTCCTAAAGAAGACCAACCAGTTCAAGTGGACGGCGGAGGCGCAGAAGGCGTTCGACGGTCTGAAGAAGTACCTCACTTCCCGTGCGTCTTGGTCGCCCAGCACCCGGCGAGCCGCTGATCCTACGTCGCGCGAACCCCAGTGGTCAGCCTTGGTCTTGGTAGCGAAAGGGAAGGAGTTCAACGCCCCATCTACTACGTCAGCAAAGTCCTCCACGACGCCGAAACAAGGTATTCACAGCACCAAAAGATGCTCTACGCCAGTCCGACGGGCGTCCCGAAAGCTACGCCACTACTTTCAGGGGCGAGAAGTCATGGTGTTGACCAAGTATCCCTTACGGAAGATCCTCTTCAACCGCGAGGCGACGGGTCGTGACGCCAAGTGAAACCATGGAGCCGGCAGAATTCGATCTCAAGTTCGCTCCCGAACGGCCATCAAAGGGCAAGCTCGGCGGAGTTCGTCGGCGAATGGACTCGGCGGACCAGAGCCGAAGACACCCAAAGACCCTCGTCGTGGACTCTCTTCTTGACGGCTCGTTCCGGTGGAGGGGCTAGGGTCAAGCGTCGCCCGGTGTCTCCCACCGCAATGTCGTCCGGCACCTAGTGGTCTTTGGACTTCCGCGCCACCAACAACGTCGCGAATATGAAGGATCGCGCCCGGGCTCGGGGTGGCCGACCCTTGGCATCCGGCGACTACAAGTGAAAGGCGACTCTCTCCGGTCATCAACCAGCGAGGAAGGATTTCTCTGCTCGATCCGTCATGGCGGCCTACAGGCGTAGAGTGCGCCGGTTGGGCGGCACTTTGAGGGCTTGGGCCGTGCACGTCCCTCGCCGCGACAATTATATGGCGGATGAATCGTCCCAGCATTGCCTCGCCGAGGCACCTGCTCCGCCGGGTCTTTGAAGAAAGGCTTACGCGGCCGTCTGTCGCAGCCCAATCTGGCGGGGGACGACGCTTTCGACGCAGCTCTCACTTCGGAGGAGACGCTACTAATCTGCTGCAGCTCCCGGTTGGAGGAAGGAGGCGAAGAACTGGCGAGGCGGTTGAAGCGAAGCGCCAGAGCCAAAGCGAGTACGCCGGCGACAATGTACGAAACGTCGTCACACTCGTCCGGAGGGTCGATGGATGGATCCGATCCTAGCCTACTGCGGGATGGAGTGATCCCAGCGATGACGCGTCGGTGAGAAGATAGCGCGCAAGGCCAAGCGCCACGCCTGGTAGGTGGGGACCAGACGCCCGAGCGCAAACGGAGTTCTCTTGAAGTCGTCACTCGGAAGCGGGAGTGAAATTCTCTCGAGATCTATGGGCGTGTGCGGGAGCCATTGAGGAGCCGGCGTTGGTTGGGAAAGCTTTCGCCACGGCTTTATTGGCCTCTCGCCTCCGGATGCCTTCGAGCCGTGAGGAGATGCAAGCGTGCCAATTTCATGCTAAGCAGATCCACCGACCGGCCCAGACGCTGCAAACCATTCCGCTCTCCTGGCCGTTCGCGGCACCGAAATCCTGAACATCTGTGCCGTTCCAGAGCCGGAGGTTACACTCATCTGTTCGTCGCCATCGACAAGTTCACTAAGTGGGTTGAAACCTCGCCGGTCCCGGCGATCACATCCGCAGCGGCTATCAAGTTTATGAAGAGCATCTTCGTCCGGTTGATGTCGCCAATGTAATCATCATCGATAACGGCGCCGCTCGAAAGCGCTGATTTCCAAGACTGGTGCGAGGAGTTGGGTACCAAGCTGTGCTTCGCCTCCGTTGCACATCCGAAGAGCAATGGGCAAGTGGAGCGGGCGAACGCGGAGGTACTGAAAGGGCTCAAGACAAGGGCGTTCGATCGCCTGGAGAAGCATGGCAAGCGCTGGGCTGAAGAAGTCCCCACTGTGTTGTGGGCGCTGCGAACAACTTCCAATAGAGCCACCGGCGAGACCCCCTTCTTCCTGGTGTATGGCTCTGAGGCGGTGTTCCCATCAGAGCTCACCTTCGGCTCCCCAAGGGTGGCGGCGTTCAGCGAAGACAAAGACCACGACCGTCAGGGGCGAAGTGAATCTCTGGAGGAGATCCGAGACAGGCGGCGATCCGGGCGCCAAGTACCAAAGAAAGGCCGCCCGTTATCAAGCAAGGAGGGTGTGTGTGAGAACATTGGCAGCATGGGCGACCTGCTCTGCAAAAATCAAGCGCAGTAGGCGCAATAAACTGTCTCCCACAATGGGAGGGCCCTTCAAGGTGGTCTCGATCTCCGCCCAGCTCGGTCGGGCTCGATTCGAGGATGGTCATGAATTGGCGAACACTTGGACGCCGGCGGTGAGGAAGTTCTACCAGAGGTAGCAGTCCCGAAGCTTTTTTTTGGCCTTCCTTTGGAGCCGAGCGGCGAGATCTTCTTCCTTCACCGCTCGCCTCGGGGGCTGCATTGTACAAAGCCATCTTCAATAAGAGATAAGTTCTGTCTCCTTGTGGGCATCTGTTTCTTTTTTCGCCTCAAGTCTGTTAGAAAGCATTCTGTTGAAAGCTGGTAGCGAAAAAGTACTTAAGGCAGATGGCCCCTTAGTTGCAAGGACGAACGCCTACGACTTGCGGTTGGGCGAGGCGAAGCGGACGGAAGGCGGGTTCTAGCCCGGTGTGTCGGCTCGGTCTAGGCAATGCGCCAACAGCGACTAGACCACTTCCGGAAGCTAAGTGCTCGCCACGCGACGTCTAGGGTCGGTTCGCAAAGAGGCCATAAGGGTTGAAGTAACCAGATGCCTGAGGAAAAAGCGCTCACTTTCAACAGAAAGCTCTGTCTAAAGCTTTTTGGCGATCAGTGGCTTAGCCTTCAAAAGGTCTGTTAGAAAGCATTCTGCCGAAAGCTGGTAGCGAAAGTACTTATGGCTAATGGCCCCTTAGTTGCAAAGGCAAACACTTATAACTTACGCTGGTGCGAGGCGAAGCGGACGGAAGGCGGGTTCTAGCCCGGTGTGTCGGCTCGGTCTAGGCAATGCGCCAACAGCGGCACCGGCGACTAGACCACTTCCGGAAGCTAAGCGCTCGCCACGTAATGTTTAAGTCGGGTTGCGAGAGGCCATAAGGGTTGAAGTAACCAGATGCCTAAGGAAACAAATCACTTACGGCGAATCGCTCATCTAAAGCCTTTGGCGGTCAAGTGCCCCAGTTCAATTTCGCAAGTTAAAATTGTACGAAGTTCAAATGAGACTCACAACAAAAGAGCAAAAGTTTGTTTGCATTGACAGACAACGCTTACAAGGCAAAATAGACAGGGGAGTCTCGCTACTCCTCCTCGCTTCGCTTCCGCCGAGCGGCGCCGCCCATCATGGATACGTGGCCGGCGGCGGTGTCAACCCGCGCCTGCTCGATCCGGTCCAGCTGGCGCGAAGGCTCCCCGGTGGCGGCATTGAGATCAAACGCGGCGTCTCGAGCAAGACAGTTGCCCAAGATGAACCGCGTTGTTCAAGAGCGCCTTGGCGACCGTCTTTTCGACGCTCGCGTCGCAACGCCACCGGAAGATCGCGCAGGCTTCGACACTGTTCCCCACGGCGCCAAAGATATCGCGGCACGCCTCTCCAATGGGAATACAAGGTAACACCCAGTAAAGGCAGGGCGTCCCGGAAGCCGTGGTAGGCGGTGCGCAACATGTCGGCGAGGGTTCGGAGGCGCTCGAAGTGTTCCAAAGGAGGTTTTCGACCGCTTGGCGGCGAGGGCGGCGGCTTGCCGCCGCAGCCTCGCGGTCATCGCCTTCGCGGGCGTTTTTGGCCAAGGCCCGCCGCGCTTCGCCGGCGGATCGCTCCGCCAAAGCAAGGGCTTCCTCCCGCCGCCAGTGCGGGAGAGGGTGCGGCGCCGGCGAGCGCTTTACGCCGGGCGTCACGCCGAGATAAGCGGCGCCCGTGACGCGGTGGCGAGAGGGTTCTCGCCGCGGCCTGGCGAATCTCCGCCATCATGCGACCTCCGTCGAAGGAGCGGCGGGCGGCTGGGTCAATGAAGTCAGCGGAGCGGAGCTCGATGCCCAGCGTCCGCCTGCTCCAAAAGGACAAACGGGTTCAGATATGCAAAATACGTAGCATACTAACCCTAATGCGAAATGTGCGTAGCGTAGGGAAAGCCAACTGAAGTGGCGCTACCAAAGCGAAAGTCAAGGGGAGCTCTGTGTCGCTGATTGCGAGGCGGTGGTGTAGGAAGCACCAGCAGGCAATGAGGCAGCGTGTCGGCAGCGCCGCCAGAAGCGCCGGGCGAGAGGAGCGGAAGAAACTGCGCAGCGGCGCCAGTTCTGAGTCGCCGCGCTCGCCCGGTGGCGGGCGGCGGCGGTAGCAGCAGGCCCCCCGAGAGGCCAGCGGTGGCGGGCGGAAGCTCAGATTGGAGGGCGAGCCTTTGGACTCGCCGCCTCCTCTTCGCCGCCGCCCACGGCGAGGATGAGGCGGCGCTTCCGAAGCGCTGGTCGAGTCGGCCGCCACGGTGGAGGTAGCGGCACCATGAGGCTTGGGCGGTCGCCGGAGGCGGATCGCGGATCTGTAGTGGCCCCGTGCCACTTGGACCACTGAGACCAGAGACCTCCATGGGGGTAGCGACGCAAGTGTTGGTTGCTTCCATGGATCCCGGCCGCGAGGGGAGGATGTTGCAGGCAAATAAGTGTCGCTGATTGGTGGGGCCGAGAGTCCTCGCCACCATCCCCGAGCACGCCGTCCGCAAGACGTTCCTCGCGGTGGGCGAGTAAGAAAGGAAGCCGTAAGGTCGGCAAGCAAAAGATTCCAAGAAAGACAGAGACCCAAAAGACTAAAAGAGCACTCACCGCCGAGGGCGACGCGACTCCATCGCTGCCGCCATAGTACATCCAGCGGGCGAGTCCTCATGCGAGCGGGCGTAGTCGGCGCCAGAAAAATCCGCCGCGACGAGGGTTTTGGTGAGCCAGCGCGGCGAAGATCGACGACGCGCGCCAAAGATCAACCCCACCGCTGAATCGTCGGCGAAGCCCCGGTTAGCGGTGGGCTCCGGGACAATCAGAAGAGAAAGATCGCCGCAGCTACCGGAGTCCTACACGTCTGACCATTGTCGGTGCTACCCTTCCAGCTTGGACTTGGACGCGACAGGATGAAGGCGGCGGTTTCGCGGAGCGTGAAGTAGCAGCTCCCGGCGGCCCGCGACGGGCGCTGCCTCGCGTGTAGCACGAAGAGTCGGGCGCCAGAGCGGAGGTTTGGCATCGCCCCACGAACATCTCGCAGAGGTGGACGAAGATGGCCAGCGCAATGATGGAGTTGGGGGGAAGGTGCACCGCCTGGATCTCGTAGAAGGCGAGCACCCCCAAGAAAAATTCAGAGTACGGCGGGATGAGCCCCGCCACCGCCGCCAGCACGAAGGTGATGATCTCCCGTCCGCAAGGGCTCGGCGCCATGGTGCCGTGGCGAACCGGGCGGCGGTTGGCGACGAACACTTGAAGCCGCCACCGAAGTCTTCGCCGGCGGCGGAGGTAGGAAAACCTCGCCCAGCGACGGCGCTTCCCACGGCGATCCTTGCTGCGTTTGGGCTCCATTGGAAAGCGGTGGAGAAGTTGGCGAAGAGAAAGAAGCCTCGTGGTGGCGTGAAGGAGGCAATTGGCGCTTAGGAAGACTTAGCGTCGGAAGGATTGGCCGCATCGCGAGAGAAGTATTTATAGGCGTGGGCGCGAGCACGACGGTTTGATTCCGCTTCACGCAAGCGGGCGCCATTATTGCCTCGCTGCTTTGGTTTCCGCAAAAGCGCGTAGTTCCCAAGGAAGATCGTGTGCGGTGGAGAATCAGCGACGGCCGCCGCAGGTGGTGGGCCCCCACCATCTGCCTCCCGCCACACAAGAAACGGAAAGTGTCTCGCGCGACGGTTCACAGATCATGGTGGACCCGGGCTCACTGTCGGTGTAATAAATACCGGGTACAAAGAGTCCCGAGAAGGCCAAGAGGCCCCACGCGTCGCGGGCGAGCAAGGCCCCAAATGGGCGAGCCCCGGGAGGCCAAGAAGGCCCCACGCGTCGGCGGGCGAGCGAGGCCCCAGCCAGCGTGGCAAGCCCCTGGGAGGCCAAGAGGGCCCCACGCGTCAAAGCGGGCGAAGCGAGGCCCAGCACGTGGCGAGCCTCGGGAGGCCAAGAGGCCCCCACGCCAAAGGGCGATCAGCCCAGCCATGCGTGGCGAGCCCCTCAAGACCAGGCGAGGGCCCCACGCCAGCGGGCGGGTGCGTGGGCGAGCCCCTCTCAAGACCGGGCGAGGGTCCCACACGCCAGTGGGGCTCAGGGGCGAGGCGCGCTGAATGAGTCTTGTGACGAAGGCTCCCTGCTGCCGAAGGACGGCGCATTTAATGAGACATCACGCAGCGGATAGACAATGAAGAAATGATTACCGCATAATGACCCTTGCAGTGTCGGCGGCCATCACTTTGGGCGCAGAGAATTGACCGGCAGAGAGAAGGTTTGCTTGAGGAGGCCGCCTGCGTCGGGAGGAGCAGCGGGCCCCACCCGCAGACTCACCGTGTGGATCAGGCGGGTCGAGGCCACTTGCGGCACGCGAGGGCGAGCTGCTGCGTGGGCAGCGCACGCTGCCGTATTCTGCCGTGGTCGTGTCGAGTATCGAGAGTATCAGATCGCTTACCCTCGGCTCTCCGCCAAACCCAAAGCTTATATAAAGGGGAGGAGAGAGAGGGAGGAGGCACGTTGAAGGCATACGTTAGGTGCAAACGTTGCACAAGCATAGTTTCCGAACACACGTAGTTCACAAGCACCCTGTAAACACATTCCCATTCAACCACAATCAGAAAAGAGCTAAGGCTCAGCAGGAGTAGGACTATTACCCGCGAGGGGGTTCAAACCTGGGTAAATCTGCGAGTCGCTCCTTGTTGTGCCCGACGCTCAAATCGAACCGAGCTTGATCGAGTTGGCTGGCAGACTAAAAATCTGACCGGGGGTGTGATCCGCAGTGGTTGAGCGGAGAACACGCCGTCAGGTTTCATTGTTAATTTTTAATGACCTCACTTGTATCCTTTTTTGATTTGAAATGAGAAAAGGCCTTTTCATCCACTGCTGTGTTGGTCTGTTGCTTCTTTGATGTTGGTTTGAATTACCTTTACGTTTTGACATTACTACAATACTTGGCACAAAATTTAGGTGCTTAGCTACCATTTCATGCCAACCACCCATTTAAAAGAGCTAACATCTCCTGCTAGAAGTCTAGAACTAGTCATGCTTGGTTGAGTGTTCAATGGAATTCCTGACTGTGTTTTAGATTAATGTTGCGAACTGTCAAAGAACAGGTCAGTTGTTAGTGCTATTCATTAATTATAAACAATATGGTCATTCATACCTTTATGATCTTCAGGGGCTGATTGAAACATTCTATGGTTCTGCTTATGGATAATATCTTAGGAGTGTTCTGTATCTGTATGATCTCTTAAATGATAATAATGCCAGCTAAATTATCATAAATTCATAATCGTAATTCAATGATGTTATATGTTGTAATTTTGAATCTATTTCTTCTCCAAATCTAAGTATAAAGTGTGTTCATGTCATCATGTGTTTGCAGTTTGCTGTTTGTCCAGACTGATCTGCCATTCTTAGCTTTCTAAATTATGCCCACTTCATTCTTTAGTAGTTTAGTTAGCTCACAAACGCAAGCAAACAGCCAAGCAACACCATATCCTTTAGTGGTCACATCACCATAGTTTGTAATGTTTACTCTGTTTCTTCTTTGGCTGTTTGCTCAGTTTCTTCCTTGGTTGTCAGGTGCCTCGCATTAATCAAGACAATGGAATAGCTGGCGCGGAACCAACAGAAACTCTGCATGCATTCCGATCTACTGCTGCCATTTTCAAACTTGGCTTTTAGCCATAAAGGTTCTTCTGAACTAATGAAGGGTCTCACATTTGATTTTTAGCCCTTATCCGAGATGACTCCTGTAATTCATCTGTATGATACACGAGACATGTTTTAACGGTGCTCCACTAATTGGACCTGCCAATGTGAACTCAGGAATTTCCTTTGCATTTTCTTTTGTATGGTTTCTTTACCTGACATGATAGCTGATACTTTCCAGAATCTCAGCTGCTTGTGAGCGTACAAGGCTGTGTGTTCATCATTCCATCTCAATTACGAGTGTAGAACTGTCAATTTTCTGATTAACACGTGCTGTTTGTCTTGTGGTAAGGCCTATGGGCCCTTCTTGCCACTGAGAATACACATGTATGCTCCCGGTACCCGTGGTGCTCAATTGGTGCAGCTGCTACTAAATCAGTCGTTGGCCTAGTGGGGGAAGTCACTGAATGGGGTAAAATGGGTTGGCCTAGTGGGGTGAAACGGGTTCAACCCATACCAGGCGCACATGGGTTGGGCTGGGTTGGTTAGAAAAAATCTATTTCTGGAATGGGTTGGGGTGGGTTAGAAAAAATATATTCGCTGGGTTGGGGTGGGTGTGGGGTGGGTTTGAACCCATTCCCACCCCTATCGACAACAACACATAAGCCGTCGAGAAAACCGTGTCAACACATAAGCCATCGGGAAAACCGTGTCTCGACGGCCAGCCGTCAAGTAAGCTCTGTCGAGAAATGTACCAGTTTTCGATGGCCCGACCGTCGAGAAAACGTCTCTCGACGGCCTTTTCAAAGACCATCGAACTAAGTGCAACAGATGCCGTTTCCGTCTAACCAACGTACTCTCGACGGCCACAATCAAACCATCGAGAGACCAGAGATGCGGGCCCCACGAAATGAAACGGGCCGCCCGTGCCCGGTTAACATACTCTCGACGGCTTAAACAACGAGCGTCGTGAGTATGTATGTTCAAATATTAACATGTCTCGATGGCTTTATTACGGCCATCGAGAGTAATATTGTTTAGAAAAAAAATTTAATTTTGCAAAAAAAAAAAAAGAAAACTGCAGCTGTTGTTGCTGTTGCTCCCAGCAGCAACACTTGCACCTGCAAACCCAAAATTCCCTAATTTATATATTCGCCAATTGTCGCACACATGCGAACACAAATATTACAATTGCGCACATACATAATCAAAAGCCACGGCATACACATCGATAAGAAACATAGGATCAAAAGCCACGTCATACATATATAACATCGCAATTCACTGTCTACAAACGTAGGATAACAACCAAACATATGCATATATAACCATTACAAGCTAACTAGTCATCTAATGCTTGCTAGATGGAGGATCGCCTGAATGGGGTAGGGACAGCTGGGTAAACATCGGTGGAGCGCCATCGAACAGGTTGTTGACGAAGTTGGCGGCCTCCTGGCTGCCGATGTCTTGCCACCTTGCGCATGAGCTGTTGTTAGGGCGGCATATTCCGAACTCTTGAAGCAAACATAGACTTATTAGTTAATGGTATTGTTGGTGATTGATAAGCGGCCCACCCCGAGATGGGCCTTGGGCCAAGTCTGTACCGGCCCACCGCACGTACAAAAGGTCCAAAAGGCCGCCCTTGGCCGTACTAAAGGAAGCGTCTAGCCCGCCAGGGGCTCCCCCGGGCTTGACCAGGTCAAAACCACGCCCCCAGTGGCGTCACGCCTTAGCCCGAGAGAGGGTCCCGCGGGTAGTCCGCCTGTCCGTGGGCAGGTGGCGACAACTGTCATGTCCCACCGCACTTTCCCCGGTCTTGACCGAGAGGAACTGTGCCTCCCCGGGGATCCGCAGCCCGGGGAGAAGCACGCAGGCAACTCACCTTGTCGTTTTCCTTCTTGGGCAGGCGACAGCGGTTGTTACGCTACGCAACGCCCCCAACGGGTGGCGCGGGGCTGGCTCGGTCCAGTCAATGTAATTTTGGAGATAAAGGGAAAGTGCTTTCTCCCTAAAGCATGCTTCTCCCCTATATAGGCGCTCTCGCATTTAACACGTGTCCAAGATTAACCGCACCAGCTTCTCTTTGCAGCTACGCATGTGACAGAGCCCTGAATGAGACAAGGGCACCGCCACTAAAGCAAAGACGGGCGCGGGGCCCGTCGTATCAGCTCCGGGCGACCCGCAGCGCCTATAAAAGGAGGATCCCTGGACGTTCGAGGGGATCGGCAAATCGGCAAGTGAAACAAGTAACACACGCACCCGAAGCTTCCTTAGCAGTAGTCCTAGTCCTTAGCCACCTCAGTGTCCGAACCCTCCCTATAAGCTCGGGATCGGCGCCTTCAAGCCCGGTCTCGGCACCTCTTGTACTGTTTTCCGTCATATAATCAACAAGGCTGGAGTAGAGCTATTACCCGGCAGTGGGGGCTCGAATCAGGGTAAATCGCTTGTGTCTTCACGGTTTGTATTGCTTTCTCTCTCTCTCTCTCTCTCTCTCTCTCTCTCTCTCTTTCCCTCTCTTTCTCACCGTACGAAGGATCTGTACCCGGATCGCCAAGTCGTACCAGGCTCTGTCCGGAAAGACCGTGTGGCCTGAGCCCCCGTAGGCTCGGCCGCCGCCCCGGGCTGCTGAGAAGGGTGGTCGTTGGGCCTCACTCCAACTATAAATTCGTCTGCTGGTCCATGAACCCGCTGCCCTTCAGGGGCACGTTTCCCAGACACCGACAGGTATGTGTAGAAATAAAGTAGTACTACATGTTTTGAGGTCGAATGCCTTACCGCCTCAATAACGTACGAGAAACCACCATGTGGACGAGGTGGGCCCATATAGTCATCTGCTGGGGGAGCTGGGCCGCTGTAGAGAGCTTGGTGAGGAGGAGGGGCACCATAGGGACCCTGTGCAGCAGGCTGGTGCGGCAGGCCCAGTAATAGCTCTGGTAGGGAGGCGGGCCCTCGTATCCACTACGATACGGTGGACCCCCGTAGAACCCCGAACTGCCACTAGTCCCTCTCAGGCCAGCCTAAAACAAATTTGACATTTGACGTGTTAATTAAATGATAAGATGTATATGAAAGAATATTTAGAGTTTAAGAACATACCCCAGCTAGTCGAGAGAGGCTCTCCAAATAGGCGAACCTTGCCTCGAACTCATAGATGGCATTCACTGAAAAATTCAGAAACACTTATCACATCTCGTATGAAAACACAACGAATCACTGTTCGTGTTCCATACGAGTTGTGTCTTTTCCGAATGGGTGACGTACGGCTAGGTGACAATTGAAAAAGACTAATGCGTACGTGTTATTATTAAGCCTAATATATTACCAAACCAAAAAAACATTTAATAAATAACATTTACGAATTAATAAACAATAAATCATCAATCCAAAAAATAATTACTAATTACTAAAAAATAAATAATCAATTATTTAAAATATTTAATTTATTTATTTATTATTTGCCTAATTTACTTGATATGTTAGTAACTAAACCTATATTTGTGTCGATTAATCATGCATGACCATCGACGCTACACAACAAGTGTGGGAATTGGGATTCGAGTACCTCGTATGTCGATGGTCAACGATGGGGACGGCGTCGGATATGAAAAGTGGGGAGGGGACAGGAGGGGGCGGCGGAGGCGGCGATGGGGGAGGCGGAGGTTGTGCAGTGCGGAGGAGGAGCGAGGGGTCGGCAGCGACGCCGGGGGGGTTGCTGCATGGAGGGGATTGAGGCAAGCGGCGGCGGGCAGCACAGGCGAGGGGGCGACGCGGCGGCGTCTCGGCTCGTGGGGCTTAGGCATCCCCAGCAAAACACGGTTAATATAGCATATTTCTCGACAGCCAGCACAAAGCCGTCGATACAACCTACGCATTTTCTACGGTCACAACAAAGCCGTCGACACAACCTACTCTCGCTCCACGGTTCTAGGTCAACCGTCGAGACAGATAGTGACAGCTAGCCCTACGCAAAGAGGCATCTCTAGACGGTTCTAGTTTAACCGTCGAGACAGATAGCAACGACTGGCCCTGCGCAGGGAGGCTTCTCTCGACGGCTAACATTAGGCCGTCGAGAGAAGTGCACTTTTCTATCGACGATTGTTTACTGCCTAGTCGTCGAAACTATATACACTAGACGGTTTCGTTTGACTACACTCGAGAGAACAGATCTGTCTCGACGGTTTTCTTTAAAGCCGTCAAGAAAGTTTCTTGTCTCGAGGGTTTTACCCTTTGCAGCACTCGACGATCAACCCAACATATTTTGATTTTTAAAAATACAAAAAAATATTGTTGTTCATATACAATGCGTTAACTTTTATGTATCAAATAATATCATCAGTGAAAATATAAAATTTTTTAGAGTATCTAATGCGACGAACACTACTAAATGGGGTGTTTTTCGAATAATAAGTTATAGGTTATCGTACGGTATCGTATGTTTCGTTAGTTACTACACAAAATATTTCAATTCAAAATTTTCAATTTCAAATAACAATCAAAACTTCAATACTGATGTGAAAAAACAAATACATTAAATACATTTTTCTACTTCTAAATAAATAAATATCGATTAAACTCTAATTTATAGGAAGAAAAATATATATTTAAATTTCACTCTCTCGACAGCTAACGGTTGGCCATCGCTGCAAGTTACGCCGTTCGCTGTCCCTGACAGACGGCATACTAAACTTGATGGTTCATTATGTGGCCGTCGATAGTAAGAACCGTGCGGAATTAATATCGACGACATTGTTATGGCCGTCGAGAGTACGGGCTTCGTGTCGACGGTTTTTAGTTGGTCGTCGATACTAGTTTGGGCTCTCAACACTGCTGTCATTTCCTGTAGCGATTATTTTGCCTGATCTACGACAGCTAGCGTATATATATGCATGCATCCAAGTATATAGATTTAATTATGTGAGAGAGATCAGGTGAAACACAGTTAATTTTCAACGACATCCAAGTGAACCATCTTTTATATTTATTGTTACCCTATAAATGATACGTCGTTTGGTGATACCAATTAATCTCACCACTAATCTTCATTACTCAGTTTACCCATGGTAAATCATAATCATAGCTTGGGCTGCTTGGAAAAATATGCACCAACCATCGGGGCGGTTGGATTCATGATTCCTTCTGGAGAACTCTAGGTTGTCGCAAACTGATGAAACTTTGTAAAGTGACACATTTTTTGACTGCACAAAATTTAGTGTACAATCCAATAGCCTAGGAACTGTACTCCATTAAGGAAACGGAGATATTATTTTCAATTTTTGTCAAAAATCAAGAAGGTGAATTCCCATCTTTTCGAACATCCAACTCGTTTTGATCCATGCCAAACTTAAATGATCTGGCATTCTGTAGGTAGGGGGCAATCGGTCCCGTACCTCTCGTGTTGCTCGCGCGCGGGTGACTTGCGAGGCGACCCACCGCCTTGTACAAAGACCTAGAGGTGGCCAAACGAGCCGGGCCAACAAGGCCGAACCGGGCTGGCCCACACTGTTCACTGAACCGGGTCGGCCCGGTTCGGTTAACCGAACCGAACCTGGGCCGAGGCCTCGGCCAGTCGGGCCGGCCCGGTTCGGTTCGTATAGTGACGGGCCGGCTGTAGCATCCCAAATTTTTAAACTCAATTTGGCACGTTAATAATTTCTTAAATGCATAATTTAAAAATGTTAAATCATTTAAATATGTTGCATCATGGCATCCTCATTGCATGCATCATAGTTAAATTGGATAAATGATTTAAACTTCTCAAGCATGCACTCTTGCTAGAAAATTAAATAATTTGTTTAGTGTGTATATTATATTTTCTTGAAGCAAATCCCTAGATGGAATTATTTTGAAGTATGATCATATGTTTTGGGAAAATAAAATATTAATTCTTAAGTGCTAGTGTATTTAAAAGAATAATTGAAAACAAAATACCTTTGGAGAATCAGAAAATTTAAAAACCTTTTATTCCCCTCGGCCCGAGCCGGCCCACTCCGCTCCTCTCCTTCCCCTGCTCTTTCTTTTCCCTCGGTTGGGCAAGAACTGCGTCGGCCAGGCCCGCCATGCTGTTTCCCTTGCGCCATGAGAAGGGCACCATCGACAGGTGGGCCCGCCTTGTCAGCCCCTTCTCCCCCTCCTTTGTTTTCTTCTCCCCTGTTCTTCCTCCCCTGTACGCCGGTCGCCGCAGCTGTGCTCTCTCTCCCTCATTCTCCCGAAGGCTCGTGGGCACAGTCTCTGTCAACTGGTGACTAACTGGGGGTCACCGCCGGCAATGATTATATATGGGGCGATGCACAAGATCCAAACTCGATGGTAACACAAGACAAGGATTTATACAGGTTCAGGCCCTCATGGTGGAGGTAATACCCTACGTCCTGTGCTCTGGGATTATATGGGATATATGTGTACAAGATGATCAAGGTGATGATCAGCCTGAGAGATGCTCTAGATGAACCTATTGGATCTGTTCTCTCGAACTATGGCCCCCTACCCCCTTTATATAGTGCAGGGGGTGGGATTACAAGGAGGAGTCCTGGTTGGTTACGAGGTAGGATTCCTATCTCTATCCTCTAGTAGTTATCCGGGATTACAAGTATATCTTCCCTATTAATTAGGGATAGACTTCTATCTTGCCGGTTAAGCCTTCTATGTCCGAGTGGTACCCATCATCATCCACCCAATTTGGTCCATCCCCTGTCGGGTGGTCTTCTAGGCCCGCCGTGTGGATACCCGAGGTCTATGTTATCCACAGTAGCCCCCGAGTGCTTCATAGTCGAGTTGCTGCTCTTCTTTGTCGTACCTTGGATGAGTCATGCTGCGTGCCGAGTGCTTGTAGATTGTTGCTGCTCCTTCCTGACCGGTTTCTGCCTGTTATCTGCGAGGAGACTGTGAAGGACTCATAGAGAGTTGTTAGTGATACCCAGCCCGGGATTGCCGGAGTTCTGGCGGTTGGCTCATTGTAAAGCGCATCACCTTGATTTTGATGAAGTGGTACCTGTACTCGTCTTGCGATGTACAGCTGGCGACCCAACATGAGGCATACCATTGGTTTTTGCGCTGAAAAGCCGAGTGATACCTGTACTCGTCTTGCGATGTACAGCTGGCGACCCAACATGGGGCGTACCACTGGTGTTGGCTGAAAAGCCGAGTGATACCTGTACTCGTCATGCGATGTACAGCTGGCGACCCAACATGGGGCGTACCACTGGTTTTGGCTGAAAAGCCGAGTGATACTGTGCTAGCCTTATGCGATGTACAAATGGCGACCAAAGATGGGGCGTACTAACGTTTTAATTGAAAAGCCGAAGCGGTACTGCATTCCCACCGAGTAGAATATAGCTGGTGGCCCCAGAGGGCATACCATATTTTTAACCATCTGGTACCTATACTCGTAGAGTACAGCGATTGGCCCAACATAGAGCATACCATCTGGATAGGTTTTGGCTCAATGATACCTGTATCCGACTAGTGCGGTCACACAGCTAGTGTCCCAACATAGGGCATACCATTGTTGTCACCAGTTGCACCAGATCCCATCAGTGGCGAATACAAATGGCGACCCACCACGGGCGCCTTTTAAGGAAAGAGTTTAGCCGTATGGTATCCATACCCGTAGCGGTACAAAGATAGGCCCCAACCGAGCGTACCATCGAAACTCAATCCCGACATCATCGGTATCTCGATCGACATGCGAAGAACCAACTAGTGACCCAACATAGGGTATACCAAGAGATGGGTAATGTTTTGTAGCTCTGCCGGTGATATGCCCTCAAAGGGGTGCACTGAGGCTGAATTTGGCTTAGCCCTACCGCGCTTAGTAGCCATCGGTTGTGACGCATACCGAAGGCCGTAGTTAGCGCTCAGGACGTAGGATGGCTCATGGCCAGAGGCGTAAGCGTATAGCCGTACCAAAGTTGGTGTAGACGTATAGCCGTACCGAAGTTGGCGTGGGCGTATAGCTGTGCCATAGACTTGAACACTCGTGGCGTAGGCTTGTAGCCATGCCGGGTGCTCGCCGAGCTATAGATTTGGACGGTCGAGGCGCGGGCGTAGGCTTGTAGCTATGCCGGGCGCTCGCCGAGCCGTAGTTGTCGCTTATTGCGCATGTCCTTCTTACTCATGTACAGAGTCGTAGAAGATACTTGATGAAGTAAAAACCTATGAACCCTGTAGCATGTACATGTAGGATTTAGACAATATTTGGATGAAAACAATCACTCGGATGTAAAGGACCGACTGTTTTAATTATGTAATTTTTATGCTTTTGCTACTTTTTCTTTTTGATATTAAATTCCTCCAAGTAATCTTCCTTTTGTTAAGCACTCTGCCCGACTAGTCTAGCCCCCGGGCGTCGGGAATTGGCTCATGGCTCTTTTCCCAGGCACGCGTATCGAGTGACTAGAGTTCGTCGTTAGTGGGTTAGAGCTTCACTACTCGAAAAAACCACTCGGATTCATTTGCGATCATTAAGAGAAAGCAACAAAAAGTGCACGCAAGTGCACCTATTAGGTGTAGCTCCCGACTTACTGCTTAGTTGGAGACCAACTAAGTAGCAAGTCAATAAACAATTTAGATTAACAAGAAAAAACTATGGTAAAGAGAACTTAGCTCTGATGCAGGCGTAGACGTGTAACCGAGCCGTAAACTTGGCTGCTCATGGCGCTGGCGTAGGCGTGTCGCTGAGTAGCGTGTCGCCGAGCCATAGACTTGTAGCTGCAGGCGTGTAGCCGTACCGGGCGCTCATGGCGCGCGATGGCGTACAACCGAGCTGAATACTTGGGCGCTCGTGGCGCGGGCGTAGGCGTGTCGCTGAGTATCGTGTCGCCGAGTCGTAGACTTGGACGCTCGTGGCGCTGGCGTAGACGTGTAGCCGAGTGGCTTATCGCCGAGTCATAGATTTGAAGCCGCAGAGTACTGCCGTGCAGACGCTCGTGGCGCGATGGCGTCTATACCGAGCTATTGACTTGGCGCCGTGGCGCGGGCGTAGGCGATGTCGCCGAGTAGCGGTCGCCGAGCCGTGACTTGACGCTGTGGCGCGGTATAGGCGTGTAGCCGAGTGGCTTATCGCCGAGCCGTAGATTTGAAGCTGCAGGCGTACAGCCGTACCGGGCGCTCGTGGCGCGCGATGGCGTACAGCCGAGTTATAGACCTTGGAGGCGTAAGCACGTAACCGAGTAGAGGAAGTAGTCGTTCAGATCTCGATCAACACCGAGTGGCACACGTCGTGGTCGGCGACGAACAGCACGTGCCCGCCGAGGTCTCGCCCGTGGTCGACGGAGTTGGCCGTAGTCGTAAATGATCTCCATGCGGTTGGTGTAGCTTGAGGAAAGTCGATGAAAGTCCTCGCTGGTCTTCAACGCCCCACGAGATGTGGCACGATCAATCCTCACACCGTAGCCGGCACCGACGAGCTTTACGAGCTCGCCGAAATTCGCGACCTCTTTGCGCAGACTGCCTTGAAAAAGGCGTCACGGTCGCATCCGAAGTCGGATTCAGGCGTTCTTCGATTCGTTGGAAAGATAACGAGATAAGCTTTCCAAAGCATCTTATATCACCTCGAAACTCCTCCTGAGTCAACGGAAAATTGCGACACAAGTTCCGTCCAGAATCTGAATTGGAACAGATCGCATCTTCTTTTCATGTTCGTCTCGCGGTTGATGAAACCGGCATCGCACGATGGACGCCATGAACGTCGAGTCCGAGTGGTTTGGTGCTGATGACGGTCACCACCCGAGATTCGTTCTCCATCTAGACCTCACCGTATCCGAGTCGGGAATTAAGCCCCCGGCGCACTACTCGTCGATAGGCGGCGGTGACTTCCCCAACACGACCGGGAGCCCGAGTGATTATATATGGAATTCCCTCCCAGATCGGATCTTGTCCGAGTCCGAAAAAGCGTCGTTGAAGTCCTTGGTCGAGTTCTCGCCGTATCCGAGTCGGGAATTGAGCCCCCGACACACCACTCGGGAGCAGGTGACGGCGGCGTTCCTCGACCCAAACGAGAGTCCAGACGAAGCGATGTCGATGTCCTCCTCAGACTAGATCGGATCCGAGTCCGGAAGAAGTATTGGTCGTCGATTGTCTTGAGTAGCTCCTTGCTGATTCTTGATGCCCTTGGAGGTGTGCCACGCCATACCCGCATGCCGTAGCCTCCGCAGATGAGTTTTACGAGCTCGCCGAGATTCGCCACCATCCCACGCAGCCTGCCTTCAAACGGATATTCCGGACATATCCGGACACCTGTCAGGGCGTTCTTGGGCTTCACGGAAAGATGACGAAATTATATTTCAAACGCATCCAGTCTCATCCCGAAATTCCTTCTGGATCAACGGGAATTAAGGAAACAAATGACATCCAGAATCTGTCTTCGAGCCGTCGCCGAGATTCGTGACCATCCCGCGCAGCCTGCCTTCAAACGGATGTCCCGGACAAATCCGGACTCCGTTTTGGGCGTTCTTAGGCTTCACGGAAAGATGACGAAATTATCTTTCAAACGCATCCAGTCTCATCCCAAAATTCCTTCCAGATCAATGGGAATTAAGGAAACAAGATGACGTCCAGAATCTGTCTTCGAGCCGTCGCCGTATCCGAGTCGGGGATTGAGCCGTTGGCGTACTACTCATGAGTAGATGGCCGTGGCGATCCCCAATCCGAGTGGGAGGCAATGTTGTAGTTCTTCCTAGATTGGATCTGATCCAAATCCAAGAAGTGGAGTTCGCCGAAGTCGTTGATGACGCAGTCGGCTCCGGGGACGGAGACGACGGCGACATTGTTGATTGATGCCATCGAGCTTGACGAAGATTATCTTGACGCTACCCCTACCTGGCGCGCCAACTGTCGACTGGTGACTAACTGGGGGTCACCGCCGGCAATGATTATATATGGGGCGATGCACACGATCCAAACTCGATGGTAGCACAAGACAAGGATTTATACAGGTTCATGTGTACAAGATGATCAAGATGATGATCAGCCTGAGAGATGCTCTAGATGAACCTATTGGATCTGTTCTCCTGAACTATGGCCCCCTACCCCCTTTATATAGTGCAGGGGGTGGGATTACAAGGAGGAGTCCTGATTGGTTACGAGGTAGGATTCCTATCTCTATCCTCTAGTAGTTATCCGGGATTACAAATATATCTTCCCTATTAATTAGGGATAGACTTCTATCTTGCCGGTTAAGCCTTCTATGTCCGAGTGGTACCCGTCATCATCCACCCAACTTGGTCCATCCCCTGTCGGGTGGTCTTCTAGGCCCACCGTGTAGATACCCGGGGTCTATGTTATCCACAGTCTCCCATGCGGCCACTCGTCCCGATCGCCTTCCCCGGACCCCTCTTATCTCCTCGCCCTCTCGTCTTGTCGCTGGTCACACTGCGGACGCCGCCGTCGCTACCAAAGACGCCATCGTCGGAATTGCGCCGACGCGGCCAACCTCCGCGTCGCATTAGCGATGTCCCGGGCGGAGCACGCCATAAAAGGGGAATTGCTCCCACGTTTTTCCCCGCCTTGCGCCGATGCATTTCCCTTCACCCGAGCCGGTGAGCCTTCTTCCCGTTCCACCGCCATTCCTTCTTCTCTTCTTCTACCTCACCCTCATTTCCCTTCGGTACAACCTTACCCTGGGGTGGCGCAGGTTGTTCCAGTGGAGCCAGCGCCAGGAGCGGATTGGAGCCGCGTGGTCCGCGTGTCCCCGGAGCTCGTGCCGTCGCCGCCACCGTGATTCCGCCGCCTGGTTACCCCTTCCGTCCCGGTGAGCTCACCGAACGTGTCGTCCCGCTCCTCTGTTGCTTTCGGCCGAGAGAATCGCATTTTGTTTCGCTCGCGCCGGCCATGGACACCGTGAGGTTCCGCACTGCGCTCCGGGCCAGCCGCTTGCCCGTCCCACCTTTCGGACGCGAAACCTCTATCTGTCCGCCTCGCTCGTGTCTCTCTCCCCGCGCGATTAATTGGTTTGGGATGGCCGGATGCGTCGCCGCCGTGGGAGCCATCGCTGCCGCCGGAGCTCCCCTGTTTCTTCCCCGTTTTCCCCTTTTGGTCGTTGCGGGAGGTGCCGACAGGTGGGACCGGGAGGAGACCCACCTATCAGCCCGCTTCGCCGCTCTCGCTGCGCGGTGCCGGTGCGCCTCGCTGTTGGGCCATGAGCCGAGCCGTTTAGCCTTTCCCTTTTAGTTCTTTTTATAGTTTTTGATTAAATCATTACTTGGTACACTAAAGTATTTGTTAAAAATAACCCGTGCATGCTAAAAATTCTATAAAAATTTGTACAAATACTTTAACCACTCCTGGACCCTAGAAAAATTATATATATGCATATCATGCTTGTAAGATTCATTTTTAGTTAAATAGATAGCTTTAGGTGCATTATTTCATGTGCACTTGAGAAATTGTCATCATATTTCTTTTAAGTAACAAGAAAATACTTTACGAGTCTCTGGACTTTAGAAAATATTTGTTGTCATGCCATCCATGCAGCATGCATTTGTTAGAAGTATTCATGGCTTAGAAATGACATCATTTCATGTATACATTGTTCATTTGGCATAATCTCCCTTTTAATAAAATGCATGGAAATTGGGATTTCTGCATTTTCCTTAAAACAGCAAGGCATGAAATATTTTCTTGTGATTGTTGTATATTGTTTGCATATGCGTGTGCGCGTTTAGGAGGTCAAGCCCCCGAAGACCCGATCGACGACGTCCCCTTCGTTTTCCCTGGAACCGATAAAGGCAAGTCCCCCTTCGATCATATCGTGAAGCCATTTTCGGTTATTTAGAAAATATTTACTAGACTTGAAAGTATGCATGCTAGTTTAAAAATGATAAATGCCGTAATTGCTAAACTTAGATATCATGCCTAATAGAAAGGTAAGAGATATGGTAGGATTAAACCTAAGGCTAAAATATATATGATTTTCTCATATTTAAATACCTCGTTGTGGTAGGATAAATGCTTAAAAATCTTTTATGCGGAATGATTCAATCATTTGTGTGAAATAAGAATAATGTTGAGAAATGTTTGGGAAAGGGTGATTTAAAGATAGCGCATCAAATGGTGATGCTGAGTAGGAAACGATTTTCCTCTTACCCCAAAAACTTTCCGACTAGGGAGATATTTTGTCGGTTGGTGCAATGCGGCACCGTTTTGAAACTGGGCTAAAATATCAAATCTCTCCTAATCTAAGGACTGCTCATCCTATATGATCCTATGAACTGAGCCATAACAGTACGACCTCGAGCCCCGGTATGGGACGGGCCCGATCGTTGGCCCTCGTGGTTGGCGGTCTTGTGGCGATACACCGTCTGGGTGCGTAGCCTCTCGAGAGTAAGGCGTACCCACTCTGTAGAGTTAAAACTGTCATGATAGCCGTGCTCGCGGTTATGAGCGTGCGAAGGGACTGATTATATAGAAGCTCTTCATTTATAAAACCAATTTAGAAAAGGGTTTTAACAAAGTATTTGAGATGAGTAAAGGATTTGAGAAGGATTTCGTTTGAATTAGGTGCCACTGGCAACATTCCGGATTGGGGGTCGGCCTACCGGAAAGTGTCGCGCGGATTGGACCTAACGGTTTTGAGAAATTAAAGGAAAATGAGAAAGGATTTTGTTCTCGCTATGGCACTGAGGCCAAGTGGCGAGAACTGTTTGAGAAGAGCCCAAAGAAAATATTAAGATTTAATGTTTCTAAATTGCTTTGCCAAAACTAAGCTAAATAACTGCAATTTTCGTAAAATATCCTAAACTCTCCTTATACTAAACCACATTTGCATAATTCCGGACTTGCGAGTACAATTTGTACTCACCCTCCTTTTCTCCCCTCCCTTTTCAAAATTTCAACAGCTGGTCATCTGAGTATGGCTCGCCGTCCGAGGAGGAGGACCCGGATTACGACGAGGAGGCGTTTTCCGAGGAAGACTATGAAGACTAGGGTTGCGCTGCCTTACTGACCCTTGTGCTCGTAGGATGGATAAGTTTCTAGATATTGTATTAGGCCCAGATCTCGCAGTACACCGACGGCGGCTCGCGAGCCGTTGTATGTGTTTGTACCGACTATGTTCCTGCTTGTAATAATCAACTCGTTGGCAATGTTCCGTTTCTGTATATCTGTGTGTACTAGCCATGATCCTTAGGACTAGTACGCGTTTACGCAGTAGAATCGATCTTGTAATCGGTGCCGACACCTACCAGCTTCGGTTTTGGCCCGTTCGTTCACACCGTAGCATATTTATTTAATTAAATATATTCATTTATATATATATTTCTAATGATATATAGTGTATTTACTAATTTATATTGTATATTTGTAAAATATAGTGGTTTTTTCTTAATTTATTTAGATTTTTAATTAAAATAAACTAACCCATATAAAACCGGGCCAGCTCGGTTCAGTTCGGTTACTATGCTAACCTAACTGGCGAAGACCAGCTCAAAGGGTCTTGATTCAAGACAAGAACGAACCAAACGGGCTGAATCGCCCGAACCGGCCGGCCTTGGCCACCTCTCAAGAAAGACCTTGTGGCAAGAGTTCTCATCGCCGCCGCCGCCTCGTCCCACCTAGATTTGGTGTCGGCCTGTCAGGCGGTAGCACAGCAACCGCCCTCCGTGTCCTTGGTCCTACTTTTTCAATGCACTCATCGACCTCCCCTTGGCCATCGCTCCATTTCGCACCATTGTAGTCCCCTTCCCTTCTTTCTTGGGGAGCTCAATGGGTTGTGGTGGGCATGGTGTTGGCAGGGAGTTGATGAGACAGGTGTCGGGCTGTGGAGGTGGTTGACTTTGGCTTTTGCTAGGTCGAGGGTAGCGGTAGCATCATGGACCTTCAAGCTCGATGAAGTCGGACTTTGTACCGCAGCTCCCCAGTTAAGCAATGTCTGTGCCGCCGTGTTTGTGGTTTGTTCCCTCGCACTTGGCTCCAATTCCCCCCCTTTGGGAGCTCGGCGGGTTCAGGATGGCCATGCATGCAGTGATCAGGTGGCCTACCATTGGAGGTGTCGTGGCAATGGTAGCAAGTGGCTGGTGTGGTTGGCTCTTGCTGACGGTCGTAGGTCTCGTCTATGTTGTAGTGTCGCAGATTTGCTGGCTTATCTTGCGGGAGAGTTGGTCGGCTTTAGGCCATGGTGGCAACACTGTGGTTGCAGTTGCGCCTTGGTATTTTGTAGCGAGTTTTTTTTCCTGTATTTTACTCTACTTTGAATGAATTGGCAAAGCTCAAATTTCTTTTTCTAAAAAACATTCCATCTTTTCTTGTCCCCCTTGTTGGGAATAAAATCACGACCTATTACCATGGTCCACTCCCTGACGGTCCAATCGAACAGCCTACCAGGGCCCAGCTCCCTGGAAGGTTCTATCTGGCCCATATGCATCCTGCCGAACAGCTTCTTGGCTGGCACGGTGCATAATGGCCAAGGAATCGTGTTTGAGTCCGTCTCGAACAGGTGTTCTGCACGGCTACGTGAAGACCCGGACGTGGTTTCCCGGATTGGAATAGGAGCCATGATCCCCAAGTATAGAAGTTTACCTTATCTACCTCGGGATGTATTTGGCACGTTGAGTTCATTACGATCTCGTAGTTAGCCCGGCCCGATTATCCCTCGGTAGGTCGGTTGCTCAGCACTACATAAACCAAGCCCCTACGGCGTTTAGGGGGCATCCAATATCGCATTGTTGCATACTACTCGCCGAGACCTGCTCATCTCGTCGAGTTCCACCTTGTAATCCTTTTTGATATAAAGAAAGCACTGACGTAGGCTATTATCTCTCCTCGAGAGCCTCGAACCGCGATAAAACCTTGTCTCCCCGCTCGTCGTTGATTCATTGTTCGCTGTTGTTCGGCGTGTCATCTATCTCCCCTTCTCAAGAACCTTTAATCGACTTGAGATCGATATCTCAACCGTCGACACCCCTCTTGAGAGAACCGAAACGGCCCACGAGCTCTTGGCCCAATGGGCTGCACGCGTGACTCCAGAGACCAGAGCAGCAGCGCCATCCATTTGTTTCGAATGTCCAAGACGCATCCCATGACGTGGATGCCATGTCTGCCGTCAAATCCCAAAACCAGGTGCCCCCGAATTGAATGGTGGATGCGCACAAGTGCACGACGTATAAAGTCCATGCCGTGTCACGGTGCCAGTGAAAGAGGAGGAAACCGGGAAGAAACGATCTCCAATTCTCCATCACAGATGACAGGACGGAGGAGTAAACCCTTGGTTCCGTGCAGCGACCGACCGTCAATGGAGCTGCGTCTGCTCGCCTCTTTTTTCTCCGGCTTTTTCTTCGTTTCACCGATCGCCGGTGCACTTTTTCTGATGGCTCCATCCATCCCGTGGCGGCGAGACCGTGCCGGGCGGGGGGACCAGGCTGCGCGCCGATCCAATGGCCTGCGCTCTCCTGGGCTCTCGTCCAGAGAAGAGAAGGGCGGCGGAGGCGGGAGCGTGTTGCTGCCCATGGCCACACGATGCCCACGGGCCACGGGTGCAGCCACCGTGCACGGTACAACCCGACGTTGCGTCATTGTGCGTGCGTGTGTGTGTGTGGTGGCAGGGGTGGTAAACTGGTAACCTGGAAGTCTGCACGTTTCTGCTTCTCTCGGTGGAAAAAAAATACTGGACCCACGCTCAGCTCAAATCAACTGGCATGCTGTCTTGAAGTCAAAGTGTGCTAAGATTTTTGCGCCAACTTGCTGCATGCAAATCGGTACAGTAAGAAGAGTTGTCGGCGGTTGGGATATCGGTCCCAAGTCAATTAAGGTTCTTGAGAAGGGGAGATATCACACTGCCGAGCAAGGCAAACAGTAATCAACGAACAGCGGACAGACACAAGATTTTTATACTGATTCAGGTCTCTCCGGGGAAATAATAACCCTACGTCCAGTGCTTCTTTATATGAAAAAGGATTGCAAGAAAGAACTCGACGAGACGAACAGGTCTCGGCGAGATTATGAGTGTACAAGAAGCAGTATTCGATCTACTCAAGTCTGGCTGATCTTCAATCAGATTCTGAACCCTCAATCCGATGTCCCCTCTACAAGCCGCAGGGGCCTGGTTTATATAGTGTCGAACAACCGATCTACCGGGGGATAATCGGGTCGGGTTGGCCTTGCGTCCGTAACGGACTCGTATACATGCCAAATATATCCCGAGGTATATAAGGTATACCTCCAATTCTTGAGGATCACGACGCTCGCTTCCAATCCGGAAAACTCAAGGCCCGGTCTTCACGTGAATCGCGGAACTCTGTTCGAGTCGGATTCGAACAGAAAGCCTAGGCCGCCACGCACCGTGCCGACTAAGAGGCTGTTCGATAGGATGCACATGGGCCTGCTAGAGCACTCTAGGGAGCTAGGCCCTAGGAGGCTATTTGGTTAGGCCGTCAGGGAGTGGGCTATGGCAATGGACCGTGATTTTATTCCCGACAAGAGCCATTGACGCAATTACCCCATCCGGTGTAAAAAAACTGATCGTTTTTTAGACACAATTTAGAATACCAAAGTCTCAATGAAACATAACTCAGTTGGTGGGAGCTTTTCTGTTGGACCAATTGGTACATGGTTCGAGTCCGGGATGTCCCTCTTTTCTGGCTTTCCAAAGCTCTTATCTAGTTACTCCTCTAAATGAAGGGCTAAAACAATCAGTTTTTTGACACTTTGGATGAAGGGTTAAAACGACCAGTTTTTTTTACATTGGATGGAGTACTTCTGTTTCATGTCCGAGAGTTAAGGGACATTTTTCTTGTCAAATTAGTCCTTTTGAATCAACTTGTTTGTGCATGTAATTCCGTAGTTTGAATCATTCAATTGAAATCGGTTGTGAGTAAAGATCTAGATTCTAACCAATCTACCAGGTCCCAGGCCAACTAGATAGTCGAGTGGAGTTTAAATTGGTTCCTCGGTTCCAATTGGATCGAGCCCAGGTTATATTGTTGCAATCGCTGCTCCTCTACCCTAGGATTTCACCCCACTCCAATCGACCAACTTGCTAGCATATGCCCATCCTACACACCACCTCTCTCTCTCTCTCTCTCTCTCTCTGGTCCTTAGCATGACACCACAATAGCATAGATCTCGGTGGCCACAAGGACGATGCATAGATCTCGGCGATAACAATGTCCAGAATTGATAACTTTGCATCCCCGTGGCGGCCTTTGATGCTAAGGGGGCAATGGGGGCGAACTCCCCTCCTTCCCAAGATGGTGATTGCAACGGGTTGATGCCTCTCTACAACCAGCATCCTTATTCTCCTCTTTCTTAGATCTAAGGCTCTAGGCCAGGCCGAAACACCTACGGGTTGGATCTAGGTCGAAGCGAGCATATCAATTCCTTGAATTTTTTTTTTTGATAATGAGATTACATCTAGGCTCCACATCGTCGGATGTGCGCAACTCAAAATCTTATAGATGAAAATAAAATAAATGCAAAAAAATATTTGAAAAGAAAATAACATAGTCAAGCAAAGAAACATACAATCCATAATTAATTCTTCAAATAAAATGATTGTTGGATTCGAAGAAACTCATAAATACTACTCGTTTCAAAGATCGGCATGTTATGAAAGTTGTGCGTTTATACCATTGTTGTAGCCAATATGTCTCTTTTAAAACGACTCGTTGCATATGCTGAAATTTAAATCATTTCAACAAAACTATATTGATAAAAAGAACGGGCATGCCAGATAAAGTATGTTTCTTTAATCGAATCACAAACATTTGAAAGCCAATTCTCCCCTGCATGTTGAAAGCAGATTTAGATCGGATGAAAGCGTGATCCAGTTTAACCCAACCCATCAACACCGGCACCGAGCCAACGAAAAACCACAGTTCGATTTCTCCACTTCTTCCTCCTGCTTACACGCGTTCAAAAGCAAGCCTCTGGGTAGCTGGACGCAGGGATTACAAAACCGCGGCTAACCGGTCGAAAACCGTGATTAACCGGTGAACCGGTGGGGGTCGGTTTAGGGAAAACCGGCCGGTTAGGTTTGAATTTAAATCAAATTTGGTTCAAATTTGAAAATCGGTGAAAAAATCTGAAAAAATTCCATAAAATAGTAAACGTTATTATATGAGTATTGGCTGAAACAGAATTTGAAAATTCAAAATATTTATGCGTTTTTCGTTTGATATGAATAAAAATAATTAAATAAATAAATGGAGAATATGCCAATATGCCCCCATATATGCCTCCTTCGACTCCTACCCGTGCGACACTCCCTGCATCGAGCGCCTGCCTCCCCACTTTCCTAGCGCCGTTCTTCTCCTCATCTCCCGAAGTCCCAGTACCGACGGCTAACCGGAGAATCCGTCCGGCTAACCGTGAAATCGAAGCGGCTAGCCGGCGGATCCGTGGCTAGTCGGCGCGAATCGACTCTCCGCAGCTGCTAGCCGGAAGATCTGGCGGTTAACCGTCGGCTTGCGCGGTTAGCCGAGGTACGTGATTTGCGTCGGGCGCTGGGTCGCGGGTCGGGCGGCGAGGCGCCAATGTTAGCCGAGCTAGCCGTTGGCTAGCCGTTTTTGTGGTTTCGCCGTGGCCGTGGCACCCCTCTCTTTTATCTTTTATTTTATAAATGCGCATATGGTTTATTTGATAATTGCTTGAATGTTTGTATGGGTTACGTAAAGATTACGATTAGGCTTGTATGGATTAGGTAAAGATTAGCGATCCGGTTTGCCTTTATTTGATAAATACTTGTATGCTTTATTTGATAAATACTTGTATGATTTGATAAATACTTGTATGCTTTATTTGATAAATACTTGTATGTCAGATTACGAAAATATTTTGTGTTGCCATGCAGTGAGACGCTGAACTAATGGCGGACGAATCTAGCGATCCGGTTTGGGAGTATGGTCTGAAAGTGAAAGCGGGGTTTAAATGCAATTTCTGCAAAGAAACCAAAGCGGGAGGTGGCGCAAGCAGATTTAAGCACCACTTGGCCG
Organism: Raddia guianensis; assembly: GCA_036346415.1. Classification (NCBI taxonomy): domain Eukaryota; kingdom Viridiplantae; phylum Streptophyta; class Magnoliopsida; order Poales; family Poaceae; genus Raddia; species Raddia guianensis. The sequence continues at coordinate 48,259,276 of CM070537.1, forward strand.
GTCGTGGCAAAGAATGTGAAACCTTGTAAATCAGTCCCTCCTGAGGTGAGGGACTTCTTTCGACGGTACCTGGATAGAACCGCCGAAAAAAAGACCGAGAAAGCTAGAGAGCGGCTTAGATTGGAAGAAGCCGCACATCAGCAGGGAGAGGTGGAGGGCTTGGCGGGGAGCAGGGCACCACATGGGGGTTATGGTAGTGGTGCAGGCGGTTGGCGAGCCGGGGCACCACATGGGGGGTTATGGTTGGCAGGACACACCGGGTGATGACAGTGGTGCACCACGCCCCAGGTCGCACCCAATGACTGGGGGTTTCGGGAGGGCTGATCTTGGTGCTTTTGGGAGTGGTAGACAAGGATGGCAGCAGCAGTACACCGGAGGTTACAACGAACAAGAGCAATATGAACGGGCCATGGCTGCGTCGAGGATGGAGTCGACTTTCGGTATGAAAGCGAGAGAGGTATGAGCATGGCGGTGGAAGTGGGAGTGGTGGTCCCGAACCTAAGCCTAAACAAGGGATGTCATGGCGAATGTTATCGCGATCGGGCTCACAAGGGAAGCTCGACCTATCGATGCCGGGTCCCACTTTCAGCCAAGAATTGACACAGTGGTTCTCTGTCTCACAGAAGGCAAAAGGCGAAACGTCTGCTTGGCATGGGGTGGGCCGATGGTTTCACGCGTCCGCATTCCCGGAGGAAAGTAGATAATCCTTACTTTGTCGCCGCCGTAAGGGAGACACAAAGATTAGGTAAAAAATTTAAAGTTGTTTTTTCTTACTTTATGTACTATTTTGTTGCCAACTAATCATATTATGCCATATGTTGCTTTTGTAGGAGAGGCGGTGCAATCACCGTCTGGTCGTGATATTGATGGAATATATTTAGATAACGAGGAGACAGAGATCAAAAGAGAGATGGAGGTGTGGAAAGAGATTGGGGTCACTATGGAGTGACTATAATGTGTGATTCTTGGACGGGCCCATTGGTATAAGTATCATAAACTTTATGGTGTAATCGCAACGGCACAACTTACTTCTTCAAATCAAGAGATGCAACGAACCGCACGCAGACACTAAATTCCTCGTCGAGGTATACTTCGCCTTATTTGTTGTTGTTTTACGCTCTATTACCATCTATTTGTTGTTGTTTTACGAACCAGCTGTTGTTGTTTTTCATGCAGACAATACATAAGGTGGTGAAAGAGGTAGGGGTGGAGAATGTTGTCCAGATTGTCACGGACAACGGTGCCAACTATAAGGCAACGTGTTTGAAACTGAGTAAGAAATACATGTCAATCATTTGGCAGCCCTGTTTGGCTCACACTATCAATCTGATGTTGAAGGATATTGGAGAATTCCCAAAAATAAAGCAATTATTGATAGTGCAAAGAGGATATGCCGATGGTCAGATAACTCGAGAAAGCTTCATGCTATGATGAAACAAGCCATCGGCGGAGAGTTAGCGAAGTGGAACGCAACTAGATTTGGCACCAACTACACTTTCTTAGCGAGCTTTTTAAAGCATAAGAGTGCTTTCATGAGGTGGATGGCAAATGCAGAGTTCCAAGCTACCTTTTACTGCCAGTCTGCGGACGGACAATATACACATCAAAATTTGTCGGATCTACGTTGGTGGGCTAGAGTTAAAGAGTGATGTGATTCAGTTGAATACTTGTATACTTTTCTTCGTATGGCCGACCAAGACAAGATTCCAACTATATGCAACGTGCTACCAATGTACCATGATGTCCGTGGATGGATGTTCAGAGACATCCAAGAGCCCGATCGTACGCACTACTTAACGGTTCTTGATACCAGGTTTAGAGATGTGGCGTATGACACTTTTATTGGAGCAGGTTAGTACTGAATTGTTTTTATTGATTTGTTTTATTAAATTTTTTTGTTGAATTGTGTATTTTTTCTATGCAGCTGCGGCTTTGAGCCCATCCTCCACTATAGTAGAGGCACTATCGACACCATGCTAGCAGATCTACGATGGGCATTTGATAGAATGACGAGCAGTGTTACCGCCCCCAAGCATTGGTGGAAGCAGATGTGTGGAGGAGAAAGGGTGGTTCCTTCAAGGCGATCGCATATCGATGGCAATACATGACAAAATTAACCTGTAATTATGATTTGCGATCTACCATGATATAATAGTGATGGAGCAGACTGTTAATCAATGTATGTTGTTACGTGTAGGTCAATGGTGGACCATGTTTGGCACGGACACGCCAACGCTTCAAATGCTTGCCAAAAAGATTGTGAGCCAGTGCACGGCCTCTAGTGGATGTGAGAGAAATTGGAGCACCTTCGCCTTCATTCACACGAGGCCCCGTAATAAACTTGGATATAACAAGTCGCACAAGCTTGTTTTTGTTTGTTACAACTCAAGACTTCGCCTTGAGCGGGTCAAAACTTCGACGAGGGATGTAGAATATGATCCTGCGGACCAACTCTTACATCTTTCAATTACACGCATCGAACAGCCCAATGTTCGATTGGTTGGAGAATGGAAGGTATGTTTGTTATTTTGTTCATTTCAATTCTAGCACGTGTCATGAAAATCTAATTTGCATGGTATGTTTGTTATTTTTGTTGTAGGTCAAATTCCACTCCGCTTTTAGATGAGGACAAGATCGACAATCGACAACCCACCGCCATCAACATTTGTTGTTAACCTAGAAGACCCCGCCACTATCCAAGAAAAGACCAAGGGCGAGAGGTGTGGGCGAGTGAAATTTGAATGTAATGTGGGAGACACTCACATTGGTAAGAGAAAGACTCGCTTGCCTCCTCCTATCAAGCGCTTATCGAAGAGGACGAAGGGAAGAGGCCGTCCACGAAAGAAGATTATGAAGAGGATAGTGATGCAAGCGAGGAAGAAATTGCAAAAAGTCCCACGTATCAAGAATCAACGACGCTCATCCTCGATGATGGGGAGGATGATGATGGGGATGATGACGGAGATGGCGGTGATGGTGAGGGTGGGGGTGGCGGTGATGGCGTGATGACGATGGTGGTGACGAGGGTGGGGTGGCTTGCAACCTGTGACCAAATTGTACCCACAAGGTTTACAAATTTATCTCACAGGGAGCCAAGAGGCCCGTGCCATCCACGCCTAGAAGGGCAAGCAAGACAACCCATAAGACCGGAGAGCTCAAGCTCTACGAGTGGTACTTATATGGGTTATAATTTGTTTCCTCCGCCATATCCTCAACCAATTAATCAACATATGAGGAAAGTATATGAATGGGAAATGCCGATTATTATGCAACTCTATATCAAAGTTGGCAAGCCCTTTGCTCGACCACGTGTCAAAGTTGGGAAGATTTTAAAATAGACTTAATGAACCACCATGGTCTAATAGTCATGTCCACGAGGAGTATCGCAAAGCATACCCTCGAATGACTTCAATATTTTAGATATTAGATACAACTTACAATGGTAATATTCTGCTCCCTGCTGTATACTTACATATATTCCTTTATAATATGCATGTGTAATTTTTTATGTCTCATTTGTAGGTGTCGATGTGCCTTGCCTCCCTCCATTCATCGTTCTGATTAATACGCTTGAGGTAAGCTTTTGATAAAAGTTCAAGTATGACATCTTAAGTTGTGACTTGTGAACTATGTATGAAATAATAAGATGGTGGTTATATAATATATGCTATGAAATATGTAAATTATGTTTCTTTGTCTCATCGAGTGGATGACCAAATTATAGGGAGGTGTCATTCGAAATTTTGTAGAAATAAAGAACTTAGTGGCAATTCTTCTATTTTTTCTATAATGTTTTTATGTCCCTAGTGCCAAATTAGTGCTAAATTGATATTTGTATGTCCCTATAATTTTTTCGACAGTAAAATTAGTTCCAAACTATAGACAAATTGACATTTGTATGTCCCTATAATTTTTTCTATTTTGTCTATAATTTTTTCAAATTATAGACAAATTATAGCAATTCTTCTATTTTCCTATACTTTTTGTATGTCCCTAGTGCCAAATTAGTGCTAAATTGATATTTCTATGTCCCTATAATTTTTTCGATAGTAAAATTAGTTTCAAATTATAGACAAATTGACATTTGTATGTCCCTATAATTTTTCCTATTTTTAAATTGATTTTTCAATTTTTCTCTAATTTTCTATTGTCATCTAAACCGACCGGTTAGTCGACTAACCGTTCGGCTAACCGAAAAACCGAAGCGTTAACCGCCGGGCCGTTTTTTGAATATGAATTTGAATCTGCCGGTTTTTCCACGAAATTTTTCGGTTAACCCCGAAAACCGGTCGGTTAGTCGAACCGGACCCCTAGCGGTTTTTGCAATCGGCTCGGTTTTGTAAACCCTGGCTGGACGTCTGATGGGAAGCAGCTGTAGCTCGCCTGGTCGCTTCCCCAGTTCCCCTGTCGCGCTCTCCAGCTCAGTCCCTGTCCATTTATTGCCTCACGCTCGGAAAGTGCAGCTGAGAGCGTGTAGGTGTAGCAATAGCACTACGAACGCCGAGACATGGCCGCCAGACTCTCCGGCGTCGCCATGACGAGCTTCGCCGTCAAGAACCACCTCCTCGGGGAGGCGGCCGCTCGCCGCCGGATTCTTCCCACTCTTTCCGGACGTCCACTTCCGTTCTCCCCGCTCACGCGGACCCCTCGCCGGCGCGGGCTCGGCACCGTGACGTGCTTCGTCCCGCAGGACACGGAGGCGGAGCGTCCGCCGGCGCAGGCGACGGTTCCGGTGCCTTCTCCTTCGCTGGAGGAAGAGGCGGCGGCGGCGGCGCGGCGCATCGCGGAGCGAAAGGCGCGGAAGCTGTCCGAGCGGCGGACCTACCTGGTCGCCGCCGTCTTGTCCAGCCTCGGCATCACCTCCATGGCCGTCGCCGCCGTGTACTACCGCTTCACCTGGCAACTCGAGGTTGGTATATACTACGTATTATCATGCAGTGATCCACGCCCATTGATGGCTGGTTTGATTCGTTTCCCCGTTGCGATTAACCATTGCTGGGATCGACGACGCGTCGACCTGTGCGTGCAGGGCGGCGAGGTGCCAGTGACGGAGATGTTCGGCACGTTCGCGCTCTCCGTCGGCGCGGCGGTAAGCGGCACCGGCACCCCGCCATCAACCCCTCCCGCTTGCTGGCTCGCTGCTCGCGTTCGCGTGATTTTTTTGACATGGTCGGGTCGCGTGCCGCGCGCAGGTCGGGATGGAGTTCTGGGCGCGGTGGGCGCACCGGGCGCTCTGGCACGCGTCGCTGTGGCACATGCACGAGTCGCACCACCGCCCGCGCGACGGGCCCTTCGAGCTCAACGACGTGTTCGCCATCGTCAACGCCGCGCCGGCCATCTCCCTCCTCGCCTACGGCTTCTTCCACCGCGGCCTCCTCCCCGGCCTCTGCTTCGGCGCGGTAAGCAAGCCACTGGCCCCAGCCACCGCATTGGTCCCGCCTGCCAGAGAGGCGATTCGAGAGGTCCGACTGGGATCTGACCCGCCACGTGTCCGCTTCCTACAGGGCCTCGGGATTACGCTGTTTGGCATGGCCTACATGTTCGTGCACGACGGCCTGGTCCACCGCCGCTTCCCCGTCGGCCCCATCGCGAATGTGCCCTACTTCCGGCGAGTGGCTGCTGCTCACAAGGTACGTACCTTAATTTGGCTAGCGATCTGTCACTCACAACCTGTAGAACACTCAGTGTAGCACTACTACCGACCTGAACTGAAAATGCTTTTCTTCCCCTCTGATTTTGTGTGTGTGGCTGCCGGTTGGCTCCTTGGCGATGTCACGAGCAGATACACCACATGGACAAGTTCGAGGGCGTGCCGTATGGGCTGTTCCTGGGACCCAAGGTGAGTGAGTGGTGCCTATCGATTCGTCATTTTTTGTCCTCGCCTTCCCCGTGCCCAGCGCAGGACAAGCGCCCTGATTTCCTTGTGCCGTCGTCTCAACGCGCGTGTGGCTGTGGGGGTGCAGGAGCTGGAGGAGGTTGGTGGCCTGGACGAGCTGGAGAAGGAGCTCGCCAGAATGAACCGGAGCCGCAGCGTGTAGCTGATTATCTCGACGCATGCAGCTAGCCAGCGCCTGGCGAGCTTAGCAGAGCTCGGTTCCAAGAATTTTTGGGGGTGCTGGTGGCTTTGTTGCTTCGATTGTCGATCGGTGCGGAACCAGAGGGCGATTCTGACGGTTTGGTGTTGAAGCATTCCATTATTTTGTTGTGGGGGCGTGGCTGTTGTAAAGCATTTGTACCCAAGAGGCACAGCTCTGTGTCATGGTCTTTTTTTTTTTTACCATCGCTTCACCACGTTCAGCTCCCTTGCCCCGTTCCTAATGTGTAGAAAGATACATTGCGGTCTAGAGATGACATTGTCGTGACCAGGGGCGGATCTAACAAACAAGTTGTTATGGTCGTCGGGGTCATTTTAACACTAAATCACTATGTTTAAGTTTTAAATTGTAGATTTATATGTATATATACTAATAGGGTAGCAATAAACAAGAAGGATTTGTTTGAAAGGCACCGGGGTCGCTTGACCCCAGTGCTAACACTGTAGATCCGCCCCTGGTCGTGACCATTTTAATGGCTAAATGGCTCGTTAAAGACTTGCAGGATCGTCAGTTTGTCACGCGTATGCTCTGCCTGCGTCTTTTCGATGTCAGTGCTAAGTTGCCTATAATTGTAGAGTAACTCCTCCTATAATTGTTAGAGCACGTACAACAGTCCATCTCAATAGTTTTTAAGCCATCTTTAAACAGTGTCATGTCAGCTAATTGATGATGTGGAGGAGAGAGTGTACATAGATATTTAAGCCGTTTCTTAAGCAAGAGTCAACACTACATGAGAATTAAGAAACTTTTGTGTGCGTGAATAACTTGTAAAGATATGCAACCATCTCTACCATTATATATGCTATCTCTAATGTTGTCTCTAGTTGACATGACAGTAGTTAGAGACAACTGATGTCTCAAACATTGTATGTGCTCTTATTATAAATCCAATGTAATAGAAAAATTGTTAATTTCCGAATCTCAAAACACCTTTTTCGATAAACAAAGCCTGCATTTTCATATTAATCACGACAACCTTGCCCTTGTCTTCTACCTCGCTTACTCTCTCATCCCCTTCCTCTATCCTTTATCTGCACGCATGCCAACACCACCCCTTCCTCTCCCTTTGCCCGTCGGCGTCGCCTTCTTTCTCTCCATCTGCACGCCATCCCCGCCCCCTTCCTCTCCATATGCATGCTAGCACCGCCCCATTCCTCTCCCTTGGTAGCTTGCAGGGACGGATCCAAGAAAATAAGCCATTGGGGTCATCGGGGTTATTTTAACCTTAAATCACTAGTTTTTAACTTCAAACTATAGGTTTATATGTATATATACTAATAAGGTATCAATAGACAATAAGGGATTGTCTAAAAGGCATGGGTGTCACATGACACCGGCCCTGGTAGCTTGCTTGCTTGATCCGATCTTGTTAGAGCTCACTTTCCCAACGACGATCGTGGGGAGGACTGGACCAACACCATCATGATGGGGGTTGGGAGGAGAGATAAGGCTAAAGGAGGGGCGTTGATGTGGTCATGGGAGGTTCAGATGGGGCGACATAGGGCTAGGGGAGGGGTGTCAACGTGGTCATGGGAGGTTCGGATGGGGCGACACTAGCAAGGTGGAGGTCAATTGAGGGAGGAGCATTGTTGTAATGGAGGTCATGAAGAAGAAGAGAGAGATAAAGGGTGTTGAGAGGAAGAAGGTGGTGTTGCGATTTGAGGTAAATAGAGAATAGAGACAAGGGCAAAGTAGTCTGGTTTTGAAAATACAAGGTCAAAAGGTGCCATCTGTTAAATATAGTGACATTTTTCCATTATACTTGTTTTATAATGTCAATTATAGGAAGATAAACTCTGCGGTGGCATTTATTAGATAAAGCAACTTAGCAATGACATCTATCGAACAACCCTTTAACTTATATCGAAAATTTTAAAATGTATGCTATTCGGAGCCAAGAAAAAGGGTTAGGGTAGACATGGTTGGAAGCATTCAAGATGAAACATGGTGTCAACACTTCCAATAAATAAAAACATTTGTAAGGATTTTTTTCTTGGTTGGACTCTCCCTTCCTCTAGACGTGTTTCATCCATAGGAGGCGTGCTACGTCTCTATGCATGAGGTCGTGATATAGCCATGAAGCTCCAAAGAGCATTGTTTGTAGGTGTACGTGTCGTCAACCTGACCAAGGCCGCTAGATCTTATGCGGGTGAGCAAAGGCGGTCGGATCTAGATCTGTGACTCAATTATAGCTCAGTTGGGCCTACAATGGTGTTTCTCGGCTTTGACAACAAACATTGTTGATCATCAGATAGTGGATGTGGTTGAACCATATATGTTGTTATTGGCTGTGGCATTAAAATGTCTTATGCTTGCCGCACTCTTTTTTTTCAACTGATGCTCCCTACAATGTTAGTCGGACGGTGACCTACGATGACAAGCCCTACAATAACAATGAGTCACCAAAAAAAAGTGTTGAAGTCTCAATCCCAAGAAAAATCCCATTGTTGAGAGGATGAGCCTTCCTATTGGATTAGCTCTTAATTTGTTCATTTAATGGATGAATTGCAGTGAATTTTAAGTTACTGCACCTAGTTTCGACCGGTAGCCATGGTCGGTAGAGAGATCGGGGGCAAGGTGTGCTTGATCTTGCTAAGCGAACAAGCGTGGTATCCATTAGTCCGACGAAAACGCTCAACTGTGATAGCTTGTATGTATGTACCAATATCCATTTAAGATCTCGAGATTGTATTGGCCATGAATTCATATCTATTCTATGCATGGTGATGCATGCATAGAAAGATTGAGTACAATGAATTCGGTACAATTGATATTTCTCGTATTTACCAAGGATTCAGTACAATTGATCATCTGCATCTTTATAAATTGATCTCACTATAATGGACAGTGTAGATCTTTATTTTTTATCTGATTTTATGGAATTTTTTTATGAATATGTTGGCTCCGTTTTATGGTCTATAATTAATATTTCTAATATATCATATCAAAATTAGAATTTATCTCTAATATATTAATATAATAATATGGGTGATTTGATATTGACCACTAGATTTACATAATATTATCCACAATCAATCAATGATCTAGATCTTTTCAATATTGACCGCTAGATTTACATAATATTATCCACATTCAACGATGTAGATCTTTCTTTTTTTTTATTAACGTGGAGATTTCTAGTATTTTTTATTAATGTGGTAATTTCTAGAATTTTAGAATTAATATGGTGACTCCGTTTAACTCTGCTTTATATATATAAGTAGATAGATTTGCATCAACAACTCTAGTTATAGAGACCGAAAGTAGATAGATAAATTTGCATCAACAACTCTAGTTATAGAGATCGAAAGTATTTTCATTATCTATTATCTAAAAATCTATTTCACCTTACAAGATGGTATACAGCTAGCCATTCATCATTAGTGGTTATCTGAGCTTGGAGGCAACTCTAGAAAGCTCACCGATGACTAGAAACTGGCTCCAAACGCTCTCCTTTTCAGAGCTAATGTTAGGGCAGTGTACGTACATGCTTATAAGAGGGAGACACGCACTAGCTAGCTCACGGCACCGATAAACCGAGCGAGCGCTCTCCTCACGTCACAGTATTATATATCCTCGTGCGTGCGCCACTGCCTACGTCAAATACATGAGCCTCATGCGCAGCCCAGCACGACTACGACACCTAGCTGACTGCAAAGAAAGCATATACTAATGCACAGCACCTGCAGGCTGCATGCAGCACGCGCTGCTAAAGTAGAATTTTCCCTTGGATTTGCGAGTGCGGAATGTGTGCGCAGCGTCATCAGAGCCCAAATGATAATTCGGCCCGAACCGTTTTAAATGGCCACGGCACTTCCTTCACGATTATTGCTTCGCTACGTGCACACTACACCTCGTATGGATTCTAAGCTTCCGGCAGTGGCTATTACATTGCGAGAGTTGGTCGATCGGCTGGAGCTGGAAGATAGGGCCAACCCACAATGCGAATTATCGCGAACCAGCACATGGTCGGCAAAAAGCTGGACCTGGACGCATCCCGTTATTTCACGACGACGTTTCATGCACAAACGTCGTTGAATTCCCATTTAATCTTCTCCTCCCTCGAGCACAACTATCTCTCACTATAACCACAATGAGGCGCGCTGTTGTCCTATGACGTGTTTGGTTGTTGTCCAGATCCGTCCTGACCTGCTGGAGCTAGCCTGGCTCATCGAATCTTGACTATGGTGGTGCAGGGTGGCATGTTTGGCTGCACTGCACCACCTCAGTCTAATCACACCACCTCAGCCTAATCAGTGATCAAATAATTGGTTGCTCGCACCAACTTACTTCTTCGAGCATTTCCAATTGCCGCCACCACCGGCAAGCCTGTTCTTCATGGATCCGGCCTCATCGCCGCCGAGCCTTGCCTTCCCAATCATCATCGTCGCTAGATTCAACCTCTCCAAGCCTTGTCACCGACAGATCGCCTCCCCGAGCATCACCGTCGCTGTACTAGTCCTCCTCGAGCGCCTCCGCTAATGGATTCGGCCTCCCCAAGCCTCACTGTGCCAGACCAAACCTCCTTGAGTGTCTCCGCTGCCGGACCCGATCTCATTGAGCATCACTACCACCGAACTTGGCCTCTGTTGTTGTGACTACTTGTCGGAGCTATCCGTGTCGCCGCTCTACTTGCTGGAGCTCCTTCCTCTTTCCACTTGCCTGAGCACTATTCGGGCTTGGCTCCACAAGATTGACCACTCTGGACGTTTCTAGAAAGCTAGGCTGCAACAATGATTTTGCATTCCTCCAGTCTGGTTTCAGACGGCTTGCAGGCAAACGAACATGTGTTGCCTACATCGCGCGGCCTTGGCCGGGCCGAAGCCAGGCAACCTAACATTATGTTTGCAAACGCGCCCTTAACTCTTTCGCCATCAGCCACCGCCCACACTTCCTCTAGCACATTGTTGCCATGTACCTCCCTCCCCTCACCGACACACTGCGCCTGCACAACCCCATGCCCTCACGTCGCCACCTCCTCAAGAAGCTTGAGGGCGGGTCTTTACTCGTTGTTGCCTTAAGTTGCCTACACCTTTCCTCACCATTAAGGAGCCGAAACCCTAAAGGCAACATAGACTGCATATAGAGGAAAACAATGGTAGCCATCGGCTGGCAGACCGCTGATGCATGTGTTGGTGATTCCATGCTCTCCTTTTCTTATGGTGGGCAGAGTAGAGATAAAAGAGGGGGAGAAGGAGGTAATTTATAAAATTGCATAGATACACCTTGTCCATGGTTGGGAACCTTAGTTCGCCAGGTGCCGAGCTTACTTGTTGAAATGGGATCATCAATCCCCCATTCCATAGCGTACTAAAGCATGCGTGGGAGAGAGAGAGTCCACGGGGAACCAGAGCAAGCAACACAAAAGAATACATCACCTTTTTTTACCCTAGTTAAGACCTCTCATGGTTGGGATAACAGTCCTACGTCCAATACTCTAAGCATAAGAGGAAGTATATGAGAAGCTCTAAGGAGAGCGCTACTCGAGTTATGAAAAGGGAACCGAACAAGGAAGAGGCTTCCCTTCAGGGTATGCTCCTTGTTCCTTCAGGGTATGCTCCTTGTTCCTCTTGTACTACCTAGTCCTGAAAAGAAATAGAGAGGTTCCTTCTTGCCGAAAACACTCCTCACAAGCATCCTCTGACACTGCTGTTATGTCCTTTTGGCGCCCATCATATCTTGGTCAAGGGGAGACTAGCACTGATTGGGGCTCGCCATGTGTGTTCGACACGTGGCGGCCAAGTTGGGTGGGTGACCTTTTGCACAAGCAAACGACGGTGGTTTTTAGTGTATGACCAGCCCACAAGTTCGGTCATGTCACATCGTGTTGAGTGGCTATCCAATCCTTGTCACTCTTCGTGTCATACTTTGAGCTTCTGGTGGTATATAAGAGTATCTCTTAAAAGATTGTAAAATTCTTACATATTTTTTTATTTTGAATGGCCAAGTTATAAATTTCTCTTTTTTTTAGAAAATGAAAGTGTAGTTTTCGACCTCGGACCAACTAGGAATGTACGTATACATTCAATGCGAAACTGCATGTAGAACACTCGTTACAACCCAAAGGCAAAAAGGAAAAACAACATAACAAACAAATCTATTATATAATTAAAGGAGGGGAAAACGGAGCCACCACGTTCGTCCACATCACCCAGATTATCTCAGTCGTCGGATCAACGGTGGGACCAGATTATAACGGCTCAGATTAAATCTACCTAATATAGGATAGTCCATCTACTATTAGGGCCTATGTCCACATCACCCAAATTATCTCAGCCGTCGGATCAACGGTGGGACCATATTATAACGATCTAGATTAAATCTATCTATTTGTCTACTATATACTATATATGATTTATAATAAAAAAAATCAAACGTAATTGATCGATGGCCCGAGCTAGCTAGGGTTTTCATCGGAAGCTGCGAGATGAGCTTGGCGATCCACGGTTTAATTCCATGGTGATCAGACCAACGACTAGACGTGAGGGTTTATTTGGAAGAAAAAGGCAACCATGCTACCTTCTCGCCGTATATATGCCCCACGTTATCATTGCAGACCCCAAAATCTACAAGTTCAAACAATGGGGCTTCCAAGGTACGTGAATATGCTCTCGATCATGAATTAATGATGGAACTCACGTCTAATATATGCATGCATATCATAGATCATATCTTGATTAGCCTTAGATACGTTGCTTTTACTTCCAAATCAGTTAAGGTAATTAGTTCAACTAATAATGACGTAGATTTTCTCAACGATAGAAAAGTTGAAATTTCATAGCACTATATGTTTAACTGGATTTTACGCATATATATCTACATGATTCTAATTAAATTGGTCCAAATTTTCTTATTATAAATTACAAGTTGAAAGCAATCAAATGTAAATCGAGCGCACTTGACAATGCATAGCTCCCAACCCTTGCCGACATTAGAATTTAGAGGTGCCACCGCATGCTCACTACTAGAGAGCTGGATTTTACGACCGGTTCCAAACCCCTTTACTACTGAGATTTTGGACCGATTGTAACCAACCAACTGGGAGTGATACTCATGGGTATCACTATTCACTACCAACAAACTAGGAGTGATACTCACGGGTATCACTACCGGGTACCGGGTTCACGAATCGGTTGTTGCTATAAATAAAAAAATACTAAAAATTCTCACATTAATCGTAATAAAAAGAAAATATCTACAGTTAACTATGGTGGGTCCAGATTATAACGGTGCATCTACACAGTTAACTATGGTGGGTCTAGATTATAAAGATGCAGATCTAACAAGATTATATATAGACATATTGTGATTAGACTATATCATAATCTTGGCCACATTATGATATGTTAACTAAATCAACTATGATAAGTCAACTTATAAAAAAAAAGATCTACTCCGTGAGCCAAATTATATTGGTGTAAATTTTAAAAGTTCATGTTGGCTACAATAAAATAGATGTTAATATAAAAAATATAAACTATTAATATCCTTGAGTCTAAATTATAATTGTCTAGATTTTTAAAGGAGAGTTTACGTTGACTACAATAATAAAATAGAAAAAACATTGAAATTCAATCCGGTTGCCACGCGGTCCAACTGACATATCAATCGTACTATGTTTCTTCCTTGCATGAACAAATTGTATGTCCTCTTGCCATCAACTATAAAGTTATTTGTTGTATTGCATCCTAATATCAATTGTATATGAGATATTAGTTTTTATGTATTTATCTTTTTCACTAAAGCTCTCGGCCTGCATGTATGATGTATACACAAATATTTTTTGAGGTGTACGAATGTAGCTAAATGCCAAATAAACATGGCTCTCAATGTTAAAAGATTGTCGTCGATTTAAAATCCTAAGGATGGGATGGGACATCTATATGTTAGGTCGAAATTCTAGAAGGCGATGTCTATGTGCTATTCCTAATTGAAATGATTTTAATATTAAAATATAGAGAGAGTAGATGAATCTAAGGTCATGAGGACAAAACATTAGGCACGCTGTAAAGAAAATGACTACGCATGGCTACAAATCAAAACATCATGAAAATTAGAACCTAGAGAGAGGCACGAGGAGAAGATAGCATTCAAAAGCCTGCAAAGCAAACATCTACATATTGCATACATATCAAAGCGTTTGAAGATTACAACTCAAATGGTAGGAAAATCGTTGATGGCAAGGAGTTGTCGACGGTCTGATTGTTGCATACTAAAAATTTAGAAGGAGACATCTACTTGTTGCTATAGATCAAAATAAGGCATGGTTATACAATTATAGAAATCAAAACACTGCATGATTAGAAACCCAAATAGTAGATGACTAACTTAATTGGATGGACACATTGTTGCATATATCAAAAGGCTAAGGAGACATCTATTATTGAGGATCAAAAGTATTAGATGGAGACAACTTACAATGGTGCAAATCAAAACGCTTCATGATTAGAAGTTTTATAGCATCCAATAGAGACTACAATAAGAAAACCTAAATTTACAGATGCATGTGCATACTTTGTTATTCTGCATCTAATCAAGAAAAAGTTGTAAAGAAAAAATACATGTTCTAAAGCTTGGTAGCCAAATCTAATATAAAATATAATCTATTGATTTAATATTTCTAATTTCTATATTTTCGGGATGTTGCATGGCCGCCATGCTCTAAGAAATTGAAAGTTTCCGTATTATCAAAGTAAAAAAAATAATTTTGGTGTAGATTTCAAATATAGTTTTAGTAACTTTAAATAGATGGCTCCAAATCTACATACAAACTAAGTAATCTAGCCGCGCAAATGCGCGGATCATCATGCTAGTTATCTTCCTAAGACACAATTAAGAAAGCTAAAATAAAATGTATTTGCCTTCTAACTCAGAACTAAAACACACCTGGCATATGCACGGTTGTAGCTTCAATCGTATAGAGATCGTTATTTGGTGACAGAACTCTTTAGTAGTAACATTTGTCTAATTAACCTTTAAAAATGTGTCAAAGTGGCTCAACTTCTTCCCGCTGCTCGAAGCAGCTTTCGAAATTCTAAGTTCAGCGATGAAACAACTTTAACAATTGCGAGCTGAGCAGTGCTCAGTTGGTTAGCGCTGAGGGCCTGTTTGCTTGCTGCATGAACCAGCCGGGCCGCAGGTGTGGCCGCGCCGCAGTTGCGGCGGCCGATTTGAGCGCCGCACTTGCGGCAGTCGCAAGCTGAAGAAATGAACTGAGCCAGCCGCTGCTCCCCTGTGGCGCGCCGAAACGGCGGCAGCTACCAAACGCGAGCCTAAGCAGGCGTGGCGGCCGCAACTGAGGCGCGGCAACCTGCGGCTGGGAAACAAACAGGCCCTGAGTGTTGTAGTGCTGAAGAAGTTCGAGGCCGACCTACGCACCATGACAGGGCGATTTTCTCCCTAGCTCCTCCCGTCTGCAAAAAAAAAAAAACCACTTTAACAATTTAACTCAGTCCACAAGATAGACGTCATAATATTTATTTTATAGTTGTACAAAAAGCCCAAAATGATTTTTCAAAATACTATTTAATAAAATATGCAATATTTCCAGTCTAAATTTCTAGGCTCGTATACATGATCGGTTTACTTCTAAAATGTTTGTTAAAATAAATTTAAGCATAAAATACAAAAAAAATGAATTTTTTTTAGGTTTTTAGAGCATGTCCAATGCTAGCACCAAATGCTAGTTAGTCTTAAATTCTGGGTCATGAATAGTGAATGTAGGTAATTGAATATTGAGATTTGGGTCCGTGGCCATGTTTTGGGTTTCAATGTTCGAGATTAGAGTAGATTCAGAGCATCGGATGAGGATTGAAAGGTGAGGACCTATAAGTGGTCATTGGCTCGCTGCCCCTCGCATGGACCATGCGGGCCTGCACACCAGGAGCGGGGTGGCCCACTTTCATCCTTTAGGGCGTTCAGCCCAGCCCATTTAAAGTTTAGACGATATGATATTTATCCTGGGTCTTCCATGCAGACCCATTTGTATCCTCTTCCTCCCCCCAGAAACTTCCGGAGATTTTTCTTAAAAAGAGAGAGAGAAACTTCTGGAGCTTTCGCCCATCCCCACATCCTCGTACGTTCTACTGTACGCAACCGAGGTATGATTCCTTGATCATTCGCGATCCGAGTAAGTTAACCTTCTGATGATCCAGATCCCAGAATCGTCTTCAAATCTCGCGTGTCGCGCCGGGATTAGCTTCCTCGGATTTTAATTGTTCTTCGCTCACCTGCGTGTTTATGGGCGAGATTAAAATCCTCGTGTGGAAGTTGATGAATGTGTAGTGGCCTCATGTGACAATTATAATCCAGAAAATGTAGAGATTGATAGGCTGCCGTGTCCAAATTTCAATTTCGTGCTTCAGTTCAAGGGGTGATTTAACGATTTGCCACTCAAGGTCTGCGTTTGGGCTTAGGAATGTCTACCCACCCGCACTTGTATCCCGTGAAAAAATTTTCTCTTCTCTTGATGCAAAAATTGTCCTTTCGTTGAGGACTATTTGATTTTTGTATGCCGTATACATCTTTAGGATGTAGAGGCTAGATTAATTTCCATTATCAAAAAAATGTAGATCCATTCTAATTATACTGGGAAAATGATCATTCAGAAAAAAACATGGTTTTATGCATGGTAGTTCTGTCACGAAATAATGTTTTCAAGAAAGTCTTTTCACTTTCATGGAGATCTGGACTGAAAATGTATGCTGTTATTGAGTTTCTTTTATGCATGTAAACAATTGATGGTATGATTTAATTGAACAAGTACCAAACATAGGAAGAATGGAACTCTTGGACTTAATGGAACCGGTATAAAGGTATCTAAGATGTATACAGATTTTAAACTGTGATTTAGTCTTTATATGCAGCAAAGTGAAAAGCTGTCATCAAAATTTTATCAACCTTGTCTGTCTAGTGATACAACAGGAAGAATTCTGAAGAAGGTTATCTGTACCTTGTGTAATAGCCTTTCTTTCTGGAGCTAGCTAGCATATCCTTCTTCCCTGCTTCTTACCATGTAATGTTCCTCTAGTAAAAGATTACAGGCAGAAACATAGCGCACAGCGACGAGGGGAACAGCAAGGTTTCTGGTTGAAAATGCAACCAAGAAAATCAAACCTGTGGATAAACGAACGAGTATGTCAACATACTCATTAGTCATTTCAATGTTCTTGAAGATTAATATTCAAGTTCAGTGCCTAACTTTTCATTTTGTTAACCAGGATTGATGGCAGTTACTGCTCCCCAGAAGCATGAGAAGGAGATTAATACTCGTAAATCAGTCCTCACAAAGGATGAAACCATTGAACCCATTGTTTCTTTTAGCAGGCCACCTCCTTTGCCACCAGTTCTTGGCCCCTTGATCATGTTCTCGCTCTTTGAAATGTCATCTGGTGACGAAGACAACAAATAAGTCGGTATGATGTTTTTTCTCTTTATTTTGCGGCATGGATCTAGATGAGAACCAGGTTGGTCCCCTAACAGCCCAACTCCAGATGTATCTACAAACTGAAAAGCTGGAGTGCTGAGCTAGTAAGAATATGAAACCATCCTAAGATGTAGTCACAAACATTACATCGTTTACTGTTGTAGAGTTAGCAATGTGTTGTTGAAGTCCGGCTAATAATGTTCTAGTACTGTGTGATGACTGCCTGGACTGTCGAAAAGTGAGAACTCGTCCGGTTAAGAACACCATATCCAGTGTGCAAATCGAAAATTCCCTTCCACGTGTATGCAGTTGCATGTGCGCTCACCGCTCGGAGCCATCCAAGCATCTGGGTTGGAGATCTGTTTGCAACTAGCAATGTCCGCGCGCTCGTGGCACGCCATTCGATTGGTCTCGGTGATAAGGAATTATCCTAAAGAAATAACCAACGTTTTATTTTTATCAAGTTCAAATCAATGGCCTATTAAAATGCAGAAGATAAAAATTAAAAGATATTTCAGCAAAAGACAAACAGATAGAATGATTTAATCAATCTTGTGAAACCTACTTATTTTTAATGCCTAAGTATTTTGATGGACACTTTACCATACATATATGGTTATGGTTCTATTTTTAAGCTATTTATTATTTTTATGTAATATATAAATTTTTAATGAAATTTAGGATGAAATTACAGTCTAATTCTATAATGGTTTGACTTTCTAGAATTTTTTAACCCAAGTACAAAAGCTAGAATGAAGGATTTAGGATTTTTTTTATTTTGTCATCTAAAAGTATTATATGGTTTAGGGCTTAGTATTTTTGTACAAAACTCTTCTTTTTTATTTCATTTTAAACAAACCATAGGAAAGTATTACATGCTTATCGTACTTATAAAAGTATTTGACGCTCACCAATATGGCAACAGATTGAGCGGCATATAAAGTATTTCCTAATTAGTTTTTCATGTATCCTAAAATTTGTAAAAATAGATAAATATTTTTATGCTCATAACAAAATTTCTTTCATTGCCATTATTCTTAATTCATTTTTACCCAAAACTTATTTATCTTCAACACCTAGATCCTTTTACAGGCCCTTTCCATGAAAGCATGGTTAAGGCGTAATATTTTTTAGCTTTCTTTTTAGTTTTTTATTCTAATGTCTAAATATTTTTATGAACCTTACCATGAAATCATGGTTCTATTTTGTAAAGGTTTGATCTTAAATGAATTTTTTTAGTTGGCCAAAAAAGCTAGAACAAAAGGAAATATTTTTAATGCATTCTGATTTTTGGATTTTTTTAGCTTGGTAGAAAAATAAGAATGAAAGAAAAGAATGATTCTTTTTTCAAATTCTTTGAAAGACGCACAAAAAAAAATTGGAAGCCCAACTGAGCTAGAACCAGTTTAGTTAATGGGACTATGAAATAAGTATAGAAGATGAGAGGTGGGCGAGCAGGAAAAAGATGCAAGAAGGGGGGGCGTCGCCTGGAGTCGAACTCGCGGCCTGTCCATCGAAGGCGACCGCTGAAGACCACTACGCCAAATGCCCCACCGTGTTGCGGATTTGACTGTAAAAATTCTTTTATATGTTAGCTTTAAATGAACGGCCAGATTAAGCCGGCTGCTGCGATCGGACGGACGCAAATTTTACGGGTGACGTGGCCCGTGGAACTGATTAGCAGTGACGTGGCCTAACGGGCAGTGGCTGGTTTGGCGCGTTGTATTATAACACTAGGAAGGGTTGCGCGCCCATGGCGCGCCGCAGCATATTAAATTAATAAAAAAATGTTGATCTTGCAGCATAATGAGTTAACTTAATCGAATTTAAACACTAAATATGTAATCTAATCAACGTTATGCACTGTAAGAATTGAAATTGTATATACTATGAACATACAGATTCTTTCACCTAATAGGATAAGGCAACTATCCATGCTCAATACTCTGGTCATCTAGTTGTTCAAAAAGAAATACTCTCGTCATATCAAATATTGTGGGATAAGCTACATGAGGAGCCTTTTGTAAAGAGTATTTGAAATAGCTAAAGGTTGTAAAACTAGACAAACGTTGCCAATATCTGTGTCTACTAAGCACATCTCATAAAGCTTATTGCAATAAAAAATAGATCATATGTCTTTTTGGTTTTGTGTATTCTATATTACAGTGCAAAGATAATTTCTATAGCGGGGAAGTGAAAAGCTCAAAAAATGCATGGTCAAAATATCTTGCAGCATGTCTTTTTCTTTCTCACAAAGAGCCGATCTCTTTTCAAAGTGGAGATAACGAAATAAGTTATCTACTATAACCACAGATATATAGACATAAACCAATGAGTATAATAAAAACGTGGTACTTCAGAACGATTCATGAAATGCATGATCTTATGGCTAAAATGAACGAGGCAAAACCTGTAAGCACAGCAAGCTGAACCTTAAATCATACCCTGACATTTGCATCGCCAAAAATTTCTGTAGACTAAGAGCATCCCTTGTAGGCCCCTCTAGCACCCTATCAGTTAGATGAAAGTAGGTACAAAATCATACAACCATGTATATATTAGCTTTTTGTTCAAAGAAAATAATTCATAAAAAAGCTGCACAGTGGACCTCTGCGCACAAAATCATATAACCATGTAGTAAGGCATGTAGACATCAATAAAGAGATTGTAGGCCCTGACGCAGCTGAACAACACAACAATAACTTAAGATAAGTAAAAAGGATAAGACGTGCCAAACCTTGGTTACGTTCCTTCTTGGCTTGCATTCATCTAGTACGACACATTTCATGGAAGTTCCTGCCGCAGTATAAGACCTGCCAAACCTTTGTTGTCAAATTGGAGAAACAGAGATGCTTGCAATAAAAAAATGAAGTAGAAACAGCTAGAACCAGGAAACAACTTCATGCTGAAGCATCTAGAACCAGGAAAAAATGGCATTCTCTATATCTTACGACCATATATCTTATGCCATGTCCTTGCATAGACCTTCCTTGCTAGAACCAGAAATGAAATCGGCATGTCTAATGCATTGAAAGACTAATGTAATATCTAGTTCTGCTGCTTTGAAACAATGAGGCCTAAAAAAGCATTGGAATGAATAGCATTGGGCTGATATAAAGGGAGCTTAATGCGGTTTATATTTATTTAAGCTAAGTGTGTATTCCTTTTGAAGACATTTTATACCATTATATTTATAGTGGTGGTCAGACATTTTTTTTCCAAATTGGCAAATGTTGTGGAGGTAACAAACAGAAGAAATAAACACAGACAAACATTTAATTATGTATCATATATAATTGCACAAAAGATCATAATGGGGAAACTCAAAGAAATGACTAACTAAGCAACAAGTCAAAACAAGTCAGATGTGATTAGTAGTTGTTAACATGCATGCATATGATACACTCATGTAGCATATCTGCATATATAAATAACTTCTTTAGTTAATGGTGCACAAGTATGAAGTTACATAGTAAACAGCATTAGTTGTTGATAGTGGCACAAAGAAGGCTGCCAATTTAGACCAACCATTTCAGTGAGCAACTATGGAGATCACACATCCATACCATAATATCTCAACATTAAACCTGCCTATCTCATTTTGTTTTCCCTAAGCTTCTGATCGCCATTCCCTTTTAGCCAGCCAACAAAGCAATTAGGTCGTGGTCAAGATCTCTCATAAGCAATAAAAGGCATCATGATCAATTTATAAGTTTATAATTTTAGTAAGCTCCTAAAATCAAAGGAAATCAAAGAAAAATATGTGAGCTCATTCATCCTATATCATTAATACCAAAAGAGGAGTGGGAACAACACTACCATATCAAGCATTTCATTTGCTTATTTCACATATAACAGGGATAAGGAACCTAAAGGATTTTAGATCTTTCTCTAATACAAACAGGCTGATGTTGCTATCACCATCGAAGAACGATTACATGATTCTAGAGAAGGTAAAGGGTCAGCCAATCTGCAATTGCTTCGGCATATATAGAATAGATTAGCAATTAATCACAAACCTCTGCAGCGCTCCTTCCTTCTCGTGCGAGAGGTTGGCACCGCACAGAAAGGAGAAGAGAGGATGAAGAAGGAGGTTAGTGGGAGACCTCTGTAGACCCGGAGCTTCCCTTGGCGGCAACAGACGCGGAAATAACCGGCGGCGCACGGGGCAGGAATTGAGGGGAGAGAGCAAAAGGGCTGGACAGAGGGAAGCAGGAAGGGAGGGCGAGAGGCCGCGCCGCACTGAGAGGCAGGGGAGACGACACGGTAGCCAGGCAAGGCGACGGCGGTGGCGGCGCTATCAAGCGGAGAGGGAGAGGGGCTGTGGGTTGGGGCGAGGGGCATCGGAGCAAGGAAGACGCTGGAAGGCAAAAAAACACGGTAAAAAGGGGAGCCGCGGGGACTCGAACCCGCGCCTGCCACCCGAAAGCCAGCGCCTCTAACCAACTGGCCCATCCACCCGCCTTGTTGCTATTTTTTGAGAAAGAAATCGTTTTATGTGTAAATTTTGAATGGACGGCCGGATGCATCCCGCGCTTACCATCGGACGGCCGCGAAGCGACGGGGCGACGTGGCCAGGCTGGCTGCGCAGGACTGTAGCGCATGTCTAGCGCTTTGTATTATAGAACTAGGAGGGGTTGCGCGCCCATGGCGAGCCGCAGCATATTAAATTAATAAAAAAATGTTGATCTTGCAGCATAATGAGTTAACTTAATCGAATTTAAACACTAAATATGTAATCTAATCAACGTTATGCACCAGATAGGAGCTGAACAATGTGACCTCTTAATTAGAATCTAGGTTACACGACCAAAAAAATATAGTTATTATACATTAACTTTAGTACTGTCTCATTGGTTTTAGGATACAGTAAATATATGATAAGTATATCCACCCATGAATACAAAAACACCATTGTATGTGGGGACATTTAAATCAAGCTCCTGATTCCACAACTGAAAAGCAATCGACAACATAAACACCATGTTTTCTTTATAACTGGTCTGAAAATGAACTGGAGAACTGCCAACGACCTGCTTAATCATTGAACCTTGCTTTACAAACCAATCTTGTTTATTGCTCTCCAAATAGTGACCCAAGAATGTGCAATCTGCAAAGGTGTAACATGAGTACTAATGTATCATACACATTGATTGATGACACAAACATGAACACATACATACAACACAAACATGAACACATACATACAATACACAAACCTTATTAGTTATCCAAAGTTTTTCCTTGTCAGATTGCAAAAGCATGTTCCAATAGTTGATAATCATTTGATCTTGGAGAAAGAGAATCCATCAGCACCACTATATCTTGCAAACACCTTGGACAGATACCTGATGGAAATATTGCAGAAGATTTACAACAAAATTAGCATAAACATCATGAAGGAAATACTGCACACTTATCCAGAAGGCAGAACTCTGAATAGCATAAGAGCAAACATAGTCAAGGCAACCGCCTATTAGCTATAACCAGTACATAGACTACTGAGTTGTTAATTTTATGTATATATGTTTCCTAGTCATTAAGCTCATTGGTTTTACTCTGTATAACTCAAAATGCAATGTTTTATTTGATGTACAATCCAACACAGTCAATAAAGAAACCATGCACATTAATCAGGCACAACAGAGGTTGTAGTTCAGAAGCTGTTCATAACTAATACACCATGTGACCACGATTGTGACGGTGTCTATTTGCTAAATGCCAAGAGGCTGAAACCTTAATTTCTGTTAGCCCTTTCAGTCAGCAAGCATTTTAATAGCACAATTAGTACAATCAGGCTCAGGTACACAATTAGTTCAATCAGGCTCATATACACAATTAACAGTGCTACTCCCTATAAAATCACCATTTTGTACACTAAATTTTTGGCATCACGGTCCATATATGGCGAATGCCGAAAGATCGATGTACACACTACATGCATACTACCTTTTTCTTTTCCGCAAAGCTCTACAAGTGAAACCATGTCTTGTTAAATGCTACACCAGGAGTTATGGGTTTATTGCTATGGGCAACAACAACCATGGATAAAGCTCAGCACCACTCATTCAATAGAATCTTTTTCTGCAGAGCTAGAACATCAAGTGTACCCTTGATTGCTGGGCCAAGTAACTTAGCCTAAAGACAAAAATGTATTCATCAAACATTATAGAGCACCTTAAAGAGCTAATAAAATCTTATTACTTACAGAAGTTAAAAGCATAATATTGGCCCCAATCCAATGGGTGAAATCATGATGTAGACTGTTATTAAGGAGTTTGTTTGCTAAACATCCAGCCTTCCAAAAAGGTTGTCACTCCTTGTTCTCAAGTTAAATCCTGTACTGACTGGGATTTTCTTGTTTGACATCATGCTTTTCTCCATTGAACTTGACTTTTTTTCTTAAAAATAACAGTTGTTTTGCCTATATGCATTGAGCATAAAACAAGAAGTATAGCAATCAGTGGAAAATTTTGGAGAGAACCGAGATTAAAAATGGCCCAAGAATAGTGCATGATAATTGCTAACTACATTGCTGCAAAAAATCAATAAAAACTAGATGGATAGACTCCAGTTCAGAGCATCCATTTGAGGTATCTTCCCTCTATCTGACTCAATCGAAGACTGGAGCAAAACTAATCGAATCAGCCTGACTGAGCAAAAAGGTCTTCAACGCCCAACAGGTCACCAACATCATCAATGGGCGAGGAAGAACTGAATAGGCGAACTGCAGCTCTAACCATCGATCGACCAACATGAACAGGGACACAACATCATGTTTTCTCATGTTGTTATTATGTTGATACCTGAGGCGACATCTAAAAGCAATATCAATGTGTAAATAACGATGTGGAACACTTCTCTGTGAGAATTGAAATTGTATATACTATGAACATACAGATTCTTTCACCTAGTAGGATAAGGCAACTATCCATGCTCAATACTCTGGTCATCTAGTTGTTCAAAAAGAAATATTCTCGTCATATCAAATATTGTGGGATAAGCTACATTAGTAGCCTTTTGTAAGGAGTATTTGAAATAGCTAAAGGTTGTAAAGCTAGACAAACGTTGCCAATATCTGTGTTTACTAAGCACATCTCATAAAGCTTATTGCAATAAAAAATAGATCATATGTCTTTTTGGTTTTGTGTATTCTACTCCCTCCGTTCCAAAATAAAAGGCGTATTTTGACTCTACAAAAGTCTTTAAAGGTATAGTTTGACCGTTAGATTCCTCTATTATACATTATGAATTGTTACAATATAATATTGTATCAAAAAGCACTTTGAAATATGAACAATTTGGTACAACTTTGGTATACTAACAATGTATATTATTTGATTTATTTATAGTCAAAATTTGCTAAGTTTGACTTTTGTCTGGTCAAAATACGCCTTATATTTTGGAACGGAGGGAGTATATTACAGTGCAAAGATAATTTCTTTAGAGGGGAAGTGAAAAGCTCAAAAAATGCATGGTCAAAATATCTTGCAGCATGTCTTTTTCTTTCTCACAGAGAGCCGATCTCTTTTCAAAGTGGAGATAACGAAATAAGTTATCTACTATAACCACAGATATATAGACATAAACCAATGAGTATAATAAAAATGTGGTACTTCAGAACGATTCATGAAATGCATGATCCTATGGCTAAAATGAAAGAGGCAAAACCTGTAAGCACACCAAGATGAACCTTAAATCATACCCTGACAGTTGCATCGCCAAAAATTTCTGTAGACTAAGAGCATCCCTTGTAGGCCTCTCTAGCACCCTATCAGTTAGATGAAAGTAGGTACAAAATCATACAACCATGTATATATTAGCTTTTTGTTCAAAGAAAATAATTCATAAAAAAAGCTGCACAGTGGACCTCTGCGCACAAAATCATATAACCATGTAGCAAGGCATGTAGACATCAATAAAGAGATTGTAGGCCCTGACGCAGCTGAACAACACAACAATAACTTAAGATAAGTAAAAAGGACAAGACCTGCCAAACCTTGGTTACGTTCCTTCTTCCTTGCATTCATCTAGGACGACACATTTCATGGAAGTTCCTGCTGGCTGCCGCAGTATAAGACCTGCCATACCTTTGTTGTCAAATTGGAGAAACAGAGATGCTTGCAATAAAAAATGAAGTAGAAACAGCTAGAACCAGGAAACAACTTCATGCTGAAGCATCTAGAACCAGGAAAAAATGCATCCTCTATATCTTACGACCATATATCTTATGCCATGTTCTTGCATAGACCTTCCTTGCTAGAACCAGAAATGAAATCGGCATGTCTAATGCATTGAAAGACTAATGTAATATCTAGTTCTGCAGCTTTGAAACAATGAGGCCTAAAAAAGCATTGGAATGAATAGCGTTGGGCTGATATAAAGGGAGCTTAATGCAGTTCATATTTATTTAAGCTAAGTGTGTATTCCTTTTGAAGACATTTTATACCACTTATATTTATAGTGGAGGTCAGACACCTTTTTTCCAAATTGGCAAATGTTGTGGAGGTAACAAACAGAAGAAATAAACACAGACAAACATTTAATGATGCATCATATATAATTGCACAAAAGATCGTAATGGGGAAAACTCAAAGAAATGACTAAGTAAGCAACAAGTCAAAACAAGTCAGATGTGATTAGTAGTTGTTAACATGCATGCTTATGATACACTCATGTAGCAAATCTGCATATATAAATAGCTTCTTTAGTTAATGGTGCACAAGTATGAAGTTACATAGTAAACAGCATTAGTTGTTGATAGTGGCACAAAGAAGGCTGCCAATTTAGACCAACCATTTCAGTGAGCAACTATGGATATCACACATCCATACCATAATATCTCAACATTAAACCTGCCTATCTCATTTTATTTTTCCCTAAGCCTCTGATCGCCATTCCCTTTTAGCCAGCCAGCAAAGCAATTAGGTCGTGGTCAAGATCTCTCATAAGCAATAAAAGGCATCCTGATCAATTTATAATTATATAATTTTAGTAAGTTCCTAAAATCAAAGGAAATCAAAGAAAAATATGTGAGCTCATTCGTCCTATATCATTAATACCAAAAGAGGAGTGGGAACAACACTACCATATCAAGCATTTCATTTGCTTATTTCACATATAACAGGGATAAGGAACCTAAAGGATTTTAGATCTTTCTCTAATACAAACAGGCTGATGTTGCTATCACCATCGAAGAACGATTACATGATTCTAGAGAAGGTAAAGGGTCAGCCAATCTGCAATTGCTTCGGCATATATAGAATAGATTAGCAATTAATCACAAACCTCTGAGTAGATAATGGAGAGGAGCAGCTGCACCAGAACGGCGGTGGGGGAAGAGGCGTTCTCGGCGGCGTGCTGGCTTGGAGGAGGAGAATGAGCAGGGACAGCAGCGGATGCAGCAACGACTGTGAGCGGGGAGCCTGCACCGTGGGTTGAGACAAGGGAGCAGCGGCTAGATCCGGCGACCCCATAGTGGAAGGTAGCAGCGGGCGAAAGGGGAGGCAACGCCGGCGTGGGGCAGAGGCAGTCCCAGTTTTGCAGCGATGCGAGCATGGTGTTAAGAATGCTTGCGGCGCATGATGCTGGATTGATGCGGTTGTAATTATCATTATCTTCAAATTGTTCATGTTTGAGATTCAAACATGAACAATTTGAGAGATAAATGGTCTGCACTTTCGTATGCAAGTTCATACATGAACATAGATAATCACAACCTTCGCCCTGCATAAATCGCCCATCGATTTCATACGCAACCGCCTGCATAAACCGCCCATCGATTTCATACGCAATCTTTGACTCACTAAGAAGCCAAAAATAAATCATGTTGCAAATGCCACAACCAAGTGGATTTACCGTGATATTTACAACCCATTTGAGCACATAGGTACAACTATTTACAATTACAACCCAAAAGGACATCTGGGGCCATAGCTCCATCGCTGTCGCCGCAGCTGCGTCAGCCAAATTCGTAGCTCCACATCGTTGCAGGCATATCGTCGCGCCGACGAAGCTCGCTTTAGTGCCGCGTTTGGCGAGACCTCGCCGCCAAAGCTCCTTCAGAGCAGCCGCTGAGGCCTCGCCGCTGCCCACGCCTAGGCGAGACGGCGCGCGATGACGACGGCTTCACCCACACGGAGGTTACGGTGACGACAGACATACCCACGCCATCGGGACGGCGACGACACCGCGGATGGCTCGCCGGAAACCACCGCCATCGCTTCCCGCCACGTCGGACATTATCATCGCTTGCTGTTCACCCGCCGCGCCGCCAACTCCACGAGGCGACCTACTCGCCTTCCACTTCTCCGGCCACCATCCGCTTCCACCTCCTCCTCGCTTTCCTCTCCAGCCGCCTCCGCCACGCTTCTTCGCCACCGCCGCTTTTAACCTTTCAAAGAGAGCCGGGTTTGGGGAATTTGGTGGTTAGGATTTGAAGGCAAGTGCAAATCGGGGAAGCCACCACAAGATTCGTGTGTCCACGCAAGCATCGGAGAGGTGCCACGAAGCTGTTCGGTGGCACCGGTGCCAAAGAAATTTTCTTCCGGCAATGAGCGAGGAGGAGGGCTAGCAAAGAAGGAAAACAGAAAGAAAATAGAAGAGGGAAGAGGACAGGGAAGCGGTGGGGGCTTGAACCCGCGCCTGCCACTTGAAAGCGAGCGCCTGTAACCAACCGGCCAATCCACCCGCCTTGTTGCTAATTTTTTTGAAATAAATAGTTTTATGTGTACATTTTGAATGGACGGCTGGATACAGGCAGTGCTCGCGATCGAATGGCCGCTAAGCGACGGGGCGACGTGGCTAGCCTGGCTGCAGGACTGTAGCTCGTGTCTAGCGCTTTGTATCCATCCTTATATTTTAGAGCGGAGATGTACGGTCTCCTCGCTCTCAGCGTGCCACGTATACTACTGTTCATACAACAGTGCTCCTCCGATCCTGGCCGTCCAGCCGCGCATCGGCTCCAGCTGCGTGCCTGCGTCAACCGCCTTTCTAGTTGCGTGCCTGCGCCGCCTCTCCAATTTGCTCTGTGTCCTCTACCTCCAGTAGCGCCGCCGCCACCGCGTCGCCTCCGCCCGCGCCTCCGGCCTCCTCCTCCCGCTCCGCCCGCCCGCCCGCCGGCCGCCACCTCCACCGCCTCCTCCTCCTCCTCCGCCTGCCAAGGCCAAGGCTCTCCTCCTCTGCCTCCGGTCGAACCAGCTGCCGTTCCGTCCGTTCCAAGGCCACGGTGAGCATCCTTGTGAACCCTGAAGCTCTCCCATGCATCATATTGATCGGAAACCATCTTGCCGCCGCTGTTGCTTGATCCCGAGGCGCCACCGCTGTAGCTCGCCGAGCCACCGATTTCGATCGCCGCCCGCCGTAGATGGAACCATTAGAAGCGGGCCGTCGATACGAATCCGTAGAGCCAAGAACGCCCAAAACGGAGAACCGTAGCTCCGTAATCGCCGATTCTCTCCACGGGCTGTGTGCTGGACGGAGGAGGAAGACGAGGTGACGTCAGCATGACGTCACTATTAGGAATTATGCTGTTTACAAAATCAAAGAAATGGTTTCGGTTTATTAAAAATAGAAGAAGACTTCCAAAAATTATGAGAAAATTATGTAAAATACTAGATATTGTATAAAGCCCAGTAAAAATGTAACTTTGCTTATTTCACTAATAAATTTCTATATAAAATTAATAATGTTAATAATGTGATTACTTTAGTATTTACTAATTAAAAATAGCAGATCACCTCAGAAAATTCTAGGAAATATTAGAAACTCTCCACACCCTGGAAAAATTATGAAATTAGGATTTGGTCCATAGAAGAGGCTCTCAATATATTAAAGAAGACTTAAATATGGATAATTTTACCTTTCCCAAAAAGAAATGTATTAGCTTGAATCACTCTTTTAGTTGTTATCCAATCATTTCATTTTTTGAACATTTCATGTGCATACATACGTATCTTTGCAATTCACGCTTCCCATTTCGCTTACATCGCTCTTTCCTCAATTTTTTTGGTGAAGTATATACTTTGTCATCTTCATAAAGGTGATTCAGATTGTCATCTTCATAAAGGTCATTCAGCTAATTAAATGTAATGATTCAATATATGTCGATTTAATCAATATTTTTCAAATAATACAGTTTACGGTGGAAGTAGTTCATTTGTGTTGGGAAGATAATCTATTTAATTAACTTAACTTATTTATTCACTTCGATTTTTTTTTTCAAAGCTAGACATTAATTAATCATGTAACTTAGCTATTGTGTACGATCAGTACCATTCCTTTTGCTTAAAAACGACTTTGGTATATCATCTTATTATTTTTCCTTATGATTTGTTTTATGATGCAAACACATTTCTCATATATGTCTGTTTATGATTTTGCAATCCATTTTATTTTTTAAAACTTAGGCTTCTGCTTTATTTTAATGATTAGTGATTTGCTTGGGACTCATATTCTTGCAGATGGTATGTTATTGTATGAAATTGCATTTCAATGTGCGATGGCTGTCCCCTTTTGTTTTAGTAAATTAGTATACCCAAAGAGGGCATGGTAATACTGTAGAATGATAAATATTTAGTTGCACTACACTTTTACCCTTCATCATACATTACAAAATGTCCTCTTAAAATAAGATGCTACTGATACATACATTTGAAATATGGCTAATTTACCTATCTCTTCAACATGTGCTTACGCATTTGCCGCAGCAACGCGCGGGGTTTCACCTAGTTATAGAAGTAATTGATTGATTCTACTCCCTCGTCTCTCTCCCTCTCCAGACTGGCTGTTGCCATGCTACCCAATATATATCCACTAAAGGTAAAAGTAGGGATCTGATAAGCTTTATTGCTAGCACGTACCACGGACGATGGAGTGAATGCGATGTGTAGATCAGTAATTTAGTGATTTTGATGTCAAACACTAAACCTTTAAGTTAATGAAAAAATATAAAAAAGGTATTTCATTAAGTCAAACCAAACTAATCTCGAGCTTAATTAAGTTCTCATCGATCCAAGCTCAAGATTGAGCCGGTTTGAATTCAATCGGAGCTCGAGCTTAGACTACTTGAGGTCGTTCAAGATTGGCCCAAATCCATACCTTGCCCAGTGGGTTTGCTTTTAAATCCAGATTTGCAGTTTTACACGAGTCTATTTCACACTTTCCAATATACTACCTCCGGTCATAAAAAGAAGCCGCCATTGACTTTTAAACATGCGTTTGACCATTCGTCTTATTTAAAAATTTAGTTCAAATATGGAAAAATATAAGTAATACTTATAATACATTTAATAATAAACCACATCATAACAAAATAAATAATATTTATATAACTTTTTCGAATAAGACGAATGGTCTAAGATGTGTTCAAAAGTCAACAGGGACTTCTTTTTGTGACCGGAAAGAGTATTTCACATTGTGCATTATGTATTGAGTCCACTCAAAACTTTTAAATACCCTTCACAGTTTACATCATATTCGATGGAGAGCATTTGAGTCATTAATAGACAGTGTCCCCTCGACTCCTCAAATAGGATATAAACAGATAAGACAGGGACAGTTCCCCCTCAGAAACACAACATGAAGACATGAACATCTTTCTCTCAGACTCTCACACACACAAAATTGAAAATACACGTCATATTTACATCCTTGATGAAAATGGGTATTTACAAGACACTCACACCAGTAACGTTTAGAAACGTAATCACAAGTTTGATGTACGAACATTAAAACGTCTTTCCTTAGCAACTTGGATATGTCCTTTGAACCAAGCAACTCGGATATGTTAACAGAAATGAAGAGAAATCTGCAGTGTGGCGACCGGGAAGGTGGCTTCGAAATGTCATGTAGTATCATTCAGCAGATGAATCCTATGGACTCGAAGTGCAGATTGCTCACCAACTTGGACAAGCAGACGGTTCCGATGTTCAAAGCAACCAACTGTTAGGAATTTGTTTTTTGAGCAGCTAACCATTTTTCCGGTTTATCTACACTATTTTTTTTTCACTTAGTTCCGATGTAATTATTGGCTGATTTGTTGCTGATTTTGCTAGAAATTTGGTTTGTAAGTATTTTGGAGAGTTTGGGCCAACTACATGGTTTTTTTTTATATGTTGACTAGCATTAAGAAGGTGACTGTCAAAAATATAAAAAACAACCACCTGCTAGTAAACTGGTCCCTATAATTATTCCTAGCAGTCTATGTTATGTATTGAGTCCACTCTCTAAACTTTTAAATACCTGTTTAATTATAGACAATGAAATGGACGAGTGACGTGCATATAATGAACTGAAACTAGGCAGGTACATACATATTAACCGGTCAACATGACAGAATATAGGATGATACAACAAGTTACTATACCAAGTGAAACCTGTACCTTAAAATTTTCATTCCATGTCAACCATATATTGTAACATTTTGTAGTTTTTTTATATAATTTTAGTTATTTTTATAGGGGGAATGTATTCTGTGCAATCAAGTTTACGGTGCAACCACAGTACAACCGAACTATCAAAAGTTGTAAAAAAATCTAAAAAACTTTGTAGATGTACTCTTAGACTTACTCTACCTCAGTATAAAATTTCAAGTTCAAATTCATCATATATTGAAAGTTACAAAAAAGATAAAATTCTATCAATTTTGAACTCGTCAAAGCTGTCAGTTTTTTATTTTTTATAACTCATAATATAAATTGAATTTTGCTTTTACAACTTCATGCATAGGTAGAGTAAATAATGAAGTACGTCTACAAATTTTTCATAATTTTTTACAACTTTTAATAATTCAGTTGCATGATGGTTGCACCGTAAGCTTCATATTCCTTTTTATAGGACATTTAATGATTCTTTTTAAGCATCTCAAAATTATTTTAATATAATTTTTTACATTTTTATGCTAGTTTTTGTGTGCCGTCAACTTTTCGTTTTTAATCCTAAACAACTTTTTTTTTGAAGGTCAACTTACGCTGACTGATTCATTAAAGGAAGGAATGAAATTTACAGAGGCTTACAAAGAGCCTGGCGGCTGACCAGGTTAGAGCAGGAAACAAAAACACACTAACAACCCCGACCGACGCTAGCACCCTACACGGCTAGCGGACACTAAGTTGACTACTCGCTAATTAGGGCGGCCATTCCGGCCGCCGACCACAATTGACGTTCCGCGGTCCAGTCCGTTAGTAGCTGATGATGCTGCCGAGCATGCCCTTCGAAGAGACGCCTGTTTCGCTCGCACCAAATTGTCCAGAGCGTCAAGATGATGGCGGTACCAACTCTTTTCACCATGTCTTTGGGAACCTGGGCTAGGAGATCATACCACCACAGCTGAATTGAGGAAGATGGCAACTGCGACCAAGCAGAAGGAGATAAGAGCTGATGCCCAGGCTGCGCCCCAACAGCGGTCCAAAAGGATCGAGAGAAATGACAGCGTAGGAACAGGTGTTCCACAGTCTCTAGCGAGGTACCACATAGAGGGCAGAACGGATTGTGCGGCCAACCCCGTCGCTGTAGGCGATCTGCAGTCCAAAGCCGATGTTGTACCAGCAACCAGCTGAACACCTTGCACTTCATCGGCGCCTTCGGTTTCCAAATCATCTTAGGGTAGATAGATGAGATTGATCCCTGGAACTGGGCGCGATACGCTGAGCTTGCTGAGTACTCACCAGAGCAAGTCCATCTCCAAGTGATACGGTCCTCCTGATTTTCTATTATGGTAGGTGCACGAGTCTGCAACGTCCGCCATAAGTCGAAGAATTCCTACACCAAGTTGGTGTCGGTCAACGGCCCTAAGTCTCGGATCTAGGAGGTTCCGGCGACCACATCTGCGACTGAAACGCCCTTCCGTTGTGTCCGGCGAAAGAGACGCGGCACAATTGAGGCCAGCGGCGTTGGGCCTACCCAAGGCGTAGTCCAAAAACGCGCCTTAGTCCCGTCACCTAAATGCACTCGGATGGACGCATTGAAGAGAGCTAAATCAGATGCAGCACAAGGCAGCTGTATTCCTCCCCAGCCGCTGCCCTCTCGGTGCCATTGCAACCAGAGCCAACGCAGACGTAAGGCTCGCCCAACACGAGACAAGTCAGGCAGGCCTAAACCGCCTACATCCTTTGGCGAGCAAACTTTGGGCCAGTTGACCTTGCACTTACCACCACTGAGGTTGTCATTCCCTGCCCAAAAGAAACTCCTACGCACCTTGTCGAATTCACGCAGGAAGGAGACCGGGGCCTGCATAGCCGTCAACATGTAGATTGGCAACGCACTCATCACTGAGTTTACTAAGATGTGACGTCCGCCCACCGAAAGCATACTAGACTTCCAACCCGCAAGTCGAGAAGCTGCCCTATCAAGGATCGGCTGGATGTCCATACGCCGAACTTTGCGGACGTGGAGAGGAAGCCCAAGATAACGCACCGGAAAGGCCTGCACTGCCCTAGGGAAATTAGATAGAATTTGGTCTAGGGCAACCGATGCGCATCTGATGGGCACCACTGAACTTTTCACCATGTTAACTCGCAACCCTGTAGCCGCACCAAAATCTTGGAGGATGGAGAGTAGGCACTCAACATCCGGTGCGTTCGGTCTGACGAAGATGACAGCGTCATCTGTGTAAAGCGAACATTGAATACCACCTCCTCGAGTAGAAACCCTCTGCATCCTTCCCATTTCAGTGGCCTTGTTAAGGAGGAAGTGAAGCGTGTCTATGGCCAGGATGAACAAGTACGGTGAAAGCGGGTCGCCTTGCCGTAAGCCCTTCCTGTGGTTGAATCTCGGGCCCGGTTGCCCATTGAGGAGAACTGACGAAGTTGACGTGGACAGGATCAGAGACAGCCAATTTCTCCACTTTTCACTGAAACCCCTCGCTCGCAGTAGGTCAAGGAGGTATTCCCAAGAAACCGAATCGAAAGCCCGTGCAATATCAAGCTTGAACATGAGGCACGGTGTTCTGGTTCGGTGAAGGCGACGAACAAAGGATTGCACCTGAATGAAGTTGTCATGAATGGATCGGCCCTTTAGGAAGGCACTCTGCG
Organism: Raddia guianensis; assembly: GCA_036346415.1. Lineage (NCBI taxonomy): Eukaryota > Viridiplantae > Streptophyta > Magnoliopsida > Poales > Poaceae > Raddia > Raddia guianensis. The sequence goes on from CM070537.1 coordinate 48,293,826, forward strand.
ACTCCGAGATGACCTGGCCTAATATCTTCCCCAGACGGATAGCGTGTAACTTGGAGAATAACTTGGCAACCGAGTGTACTAGGCTGATGGGTCTGTAGTTTGAGATGATAGTGGCATCCCCCTCCTTGCTCTTTGGAATAAGAGCTATTTCCGCCCTATTCAGGTTGAATAGGTGCAATCCCCGCAGCGACCAGACACTGCGGACGGCTTTTAGAACATCATTTTTGATGATGTCCCAGCAAGCTCGATAGAAAGAACCGGTAAAGCCGTCTGGCCCTGGCGCCTTATCACTCGGGCACCGATTAATTGCCTCCCAGATCTCATCAAGATTGAAGTCCGCATCAAGGGAGCTGCAGTCCACAAGAGGCATGTGCAGAAGGTCCCAATTTATCTTACGGCTTGGTGGGGCCTGCATCCCTAGCAGCTCGGAAAAATGAGATGCCAACGCCCTCTCCTTATCCTCATGATTAGCTGCCATTCCCTCCGGCGTGAGTAGCTGGGAGATGTAGTTCTTTTGCTTTCGACCATTTGCCCTGATGTGAAAATACTTGGTATTCGCATCCCCCTCCTTGAGCCAGAGAACTCTGGCCTTTTGTTTGGCCCTGGATCGCTCAATCGCCGCCAACCCAAGAACTTTCATTTTGAGGTTTCGGTGAAAGGCCTTCTCGTGCGGGAGCAGCGTCCGCGATTCTTGGGCCTGGTCTAATCTAAGGATCAACTCATTTGAGACAACCAGGTGATCTTTGAACCGGCTTGAAATGCGCCTACTCCAATCTTTTAGCCGCCAAGCAGTCCTCGAGAGTTTGAGGTGCAAGGATAGTAGAAGTCATGATGATGCCGTTCCGACCAGGCCTGAGAGACCACCTGGTGGAACCCTTGAAACCTAGTCCAATGGCTTTCGAAACGAAAGTGTCGACGGTTGAGATAACGATCTCAAGTCGCTAAGGTTCTTTGAAAGTGAGATAGGAGACACGCCGAACAACCACGAACAACAACGAACAGGAGACGGGGGTTTTTATCCTGGTTCAGGCCTCTCGGGAGAGATAATAGCTCTACGTTCAGCCTTTCTTTATATCAAAGAGGATTACAAGATGGAGGCTCGGCGAGATGAACAAGTCTCGGCGAGTAGTATGCGACAATACAATGATGCTTCGCCCTCTACACGTCGTAGGGGCTCTGTTTATATAGTGGTGAGCAACCGACCTACCGGAGGAGACTCGGGCCGGGCTAACTACGAATACGTAACGAACTCGTACCATGCCAAATACATCCCACGGTAGATAAGGTAAACTCCAATTCTTGGGGATCACGACTCCTAATCCAATCCGGGAAACCAACGTCCGGGTCTTCACGTAGCCGCGCAGAACTCTGTTCGAGTCGGACTCAAACACGAATCCTAGGCCATTACGCGCCGTGCCAGCCAGGAAGCTGTTCGGCAGGATGCACATGGGCCTGATAGAACCTTCCAGCGTTGCGTCGAACAGGAAGCAACGTCTGTCCGAGCAGAGCACTCAGCCTTCGATGTAGAAATCGAAAATCCAGTCCCCAAGAGCAAAGCTCGTCGCGGGGACCAGACGCGCGCTCCGGGCGAAGAGCTGCCCGGCGTGAGGTGAATCATCTCCTTGAGGCTGAACGTCATCAAGGAGAGATTGGATTCTTAGTAGTGAAGAGCGTACCACCGCATCCGGTAAGATCAGATCTTTCGGGAGAATAAACATAGCAAGTCGCGAGACGGACTCGTGCTGCTGCATCCAGGTATGAAGATACCTAGGAAAGCATGAACGAAAACAGGGGAATCATCTCTCGGGCTAAAGCTTGCCCGAGGAAATAGAGATTGCGCTCTCGAGCGAACGTCGTGCTCAGGAGCGAAGGTGATGTGCCTCCAGACGTAGATCGTGTGCTAGGAGCAGACAATGCATACGAATGGGAAAGGTGACCCAGTCCCCGAGCGTAGAGCTCACCAAAAGAACCAGGTAAGGAGATCTAGTCCCCGAGCACAGAGCTCGTTAAAGGAACCGTAGTGCGACCAGCGAAGACGCATGCGGTGGAGCCCACGCCCGGGCGAAGAGCTGCCGGTCGCGAGGTGATCCAACCCGAGCACGGAGCTCGTCGCAGGGACGGATCGCGCGCCGGGCGAAGAACCGCCTGCCGCGAGGTGAATCACAACCCGATGCGCCAGAGCCGCAAGAGAACGTGTGAAATCAACGCTTTACCCATGACGATTCCCTGCGACGGTGTTAGCGTTGTCTTGCAAATCTTGTAACCGACGCTTGAGTGCCCGTTGCGATGAGAATCGGCTTACGGTGGGCATGCCCGCTCGCGATGAGAATCGACTACGGTGGGCGGGACTCCGTTGGTGGCGCACTACCTTGACTTAGCCGAACTGTGAAGGTCGATCTGCGGGCAAAGGCAAGAAATCATACGCGGGTGAAGTGAATCAGTCTCTGGGCATGCGCGGAGCAAACCCGGGAAGAGAGGGATGCAGACATCGGTTTTGGCGGGGAAGCCTGGAACTTCGCCACAACCATCACCGGAGTCTGATGTTCCCCGTTCCTATAGTTCCTGCAGAAGACAAACAAGAAACGGGCCAGCAAGAGAAAAAAAGAGAGCATGGACAGGCTCTAAGAAGAGCAAAACGAGTTTTGGAAAACACGCCAAAAACGAGCTACCCGCACAAGACATAATTTTTTCCGGGTACATCCCCCGATAGCCTTAGTGTCACCTCGGCGAATGCGGAACCGACGCTAGGAGTGCCCGTTGCGATGAGAATCGGCTTACGATGGGCAAGACTCCGTTGGTGGTGCATTGCTTCGGATTACCGTGCGAGGAAGGACGAGCATGGATAAAAAAAGACGATGCGGGCAAGTGCAGCCTCACCGTGGCTAAGACCTCTAACCGTGGAAGGCGATCGGGACCTTAGCCGCAGCAAAAGCGGCGAGGCGAAATCTTATCCGGGCATGGACCCGTGCAGCGTTAGTGTCGCCTCGGCGAGTGCGGAACCAGCGCTAGAGTGCCGTTGCGATAAGAATCGACTACGGTGGGCATGCCCGTTATGATGAGAATCGACTTACGGTGGGCGTAACTCCATCGGTGGTGCACCGCCCGCTAACCGGAGCCGTCATGGTCGTTGCGGATAAAAGACATGCTCAGACGCTGGGAGCGCCACGGAGCGAAGACCAACGAGGTTTTGGAAAACCAACGCTAAGGAAAGGAACTGAAAACGAAAACGCATCGGGTTGCGAAATTTAGTTCAAGTCCCAATCGACCGAGGAGAGGCGGTCCTTGAGGAGCTGGCCGAGCGCTCAAGACCGCCGAAAGCAACACTTGAATCGGAGCGAGAGTCGATCAACAGACTTTTACGCAAAAAGAGCAAAGAAAAGACAAGGACGAACAGAAACCAAGAGCAAGGCGACAGCGCTAGAAAGTTTTAAGAAAACCGGTAGAACGCTTAGCCTAACTCCGGCCCTGTTGTGCGGTTGTTCGAGGACTGAGTTTGCGAACTCGAGCAGTGCACAAGAGAAAGAGCGACGCCCTAGCCCCGCAGCAGACGATGCATGAAGACCTGAGTTTGCGACTTCAAGCACGTCGTAGAGAGTTAGAGCGACACCGTATCTGATCGACTCGTTCGAACCGCCGTTAACGTAAGTTAGACGATTCGAAGGTAACCGAACAAGGAAAGTGCCTCTGCCATGAGGGCTTACGAGCGAGCATTGCCAAGTGGTTGTGCCGTGAGCGGTAAGTGCCTCTGCCATGGAGGGCTTACGAGCGAGCTTAGCCGCAAGGTTGGATGCCGTGTTACGCAACTCGAGTTTAGGAACTTGTTGAAGCTAGATACGGGCAGGGAAAACCCTAAAGATCGCGGAGCCAAGAGTTCTCATGACCGGGCAGCCATCAAGTGTTACCAGAGAGTAAGGTAGTATGAGAAGACGAGTGGTGAGAAGGGCGCGAGGTCGCGAACATTCACCGCTCAATTGGTTGAACTTTACATGGCGGCCGAGAGACTTGGACGAACTAAGGCACGGTTTGAGAAAAGCGAAGGTTAGGAAACGAAGACCTACACGAGGAACTTACGGTGGTCGATGTTCCAAGTCTTTGGTCAGCTCTCTCCGTCATCCACCGCCAGCGAACAGCCCGGGATCCGGAAGGAGTTTTGATCCGGCCCGGCGCGGAGCTCGTCGCGGGGATCAGACGCCGCCGGGCGAAGCTGCCCGCCTGAAGAGATCCAGCTCCCGAGCACGGAGCTGGGAACCAGATCTGGAAGGCGATCAAGATCGAAGGGATCGATCCGATCTGACAGGGGAAGAGACATCCTGCCCTTCTGCGTTGTAGTCCTCAGGGAGAATCTCCTGGTCGTTGATAGAGTTCGACATGTTCGATCTGCGAGTCCCCACGGGCGGCGCCAACTGTCGACGGTTGAGATAACGATCTCAAGTCGCTAAGGTTCTTTGAAAGTGAGATAGGAGACATGCCGAACAACCACGAACAACAACGAACAGGAGACGGGGGTTTTTATCCTGGTTCAGGCCTCTCGGGAGAGATAATAGCCCTACGTCCAGCCTTTCTTTATATCAAAGAGGATTACAAGATGGAGGCTCGGCGAGATGAACAAGTCTCGGCGAGTAGTATGCGACAATACAATGATGCTTCGCCCTCTACACGTCGTAGGGGCTCTGTTTATATAGTGGTGAGCAACCGACCTACCGGAGGAGACTCGGGCCGGGCTAACTACGAATACGTAACGAACTCGTACCATGCCAAATACATCCCACGGTAGATAAGGTAAACTCCAATTCTTGGGGATCACGACTCCTAATCCAATCCGGGAAACCAACGTCCGGGTCTTCACGTAGCCGCGCAGAACTCTGTTCGAGTCGGACTCAAACACGAATCCTAGGCCATTACGCGCCGTGCCAGCCAGGAAGCTGTTCGGCAGGATGCACATGGGCCTGATAGAACCTTCCAGGGAGCTGGACCCTGGTAGGCTGTTTGATTGGGCCGTCAGGGAGTGGGCCATGGCAATGGGCCGTGATTTTATCCCCGACAGAAAGCGCCTTGGCACCAAGGCGAGAGGGGCTGACAGTGATCTGAAAAGGAAGAGGAGAGGGCCAACAACTGGTAACTGGGGAAGAGGGATTCCCACTCAGCATTGCAGAGTGCGCGGTCCAACCTAACTAGCGTGGGGTCTGTCCTGCCATTGCTCCAAGTAAATTTTCGCTCTGAGAGCGGGATATCCTTGAGGAGACAGAGGTCGATCATCTGGCGGAACCGACCTATCCAATTGTAGTTAACATTTGGATTGTTCTTGCCACGGGCTGCCAAAATCAAGTTAAAATCTCCTAGTAGCAACCAAGGACTGCTAGGTTGGGGTCTAGCCAGCACTAACTCCTGAAGGAAAGCATCTTTGTCAAAATCTGCCGTTGGGCCGTAGAGGCTCGTCAACTTAAACCGAACCCCGCTATGCCTGATAGTGGCGGTGGCGGCCATATTCCGGTTGGGATATTGTGAGGCGATCAGCATCCCACAGTATTGCAACACCTCCACGTGTGCCAATGGCCGGGAGAGCGAAGAAACTCACTAGTCGCGTACCCCCTATTTGTGTCGCTACCAGCCTGTCGAAATTGTCTAGCTTTGTTTCCTGGGTGCACAACACATCCACTCTGACATCCGCTATAAGGTGCTTGATGGCCTCACGACGGGCCAGTGCATTTAGCCCCTTAACGTTCCAAGTGAGGAAGTTACAACATTGTGCAGACATGGATGTAAGGAATTCTCAACAAGGGAACCATTAAGATCGGGTAAAGACACGCCGTGCATAGAATGGGCACACCAGGATAAGGACAGATGATAGTCATTCCAGGGAACGGAACAGCGGCTAAAGTACTTAGGACGAGAACAGACAGTACATAGAAGGACACCACCAAGGCATTTAGCCCACAAACCATCAAAGTAACAACCGGGGATAACATGATAAAACCAGAAAGTGACATCTAGGAACACACAGCAGACCACGGGTCCTTTACGCCTACTCAGCCACCGGGACGCCTGGGAAATCAGCAGCCGGATGCTGCTGTAAGTCGGCACTCACATCGGCCTGCGACGGCACCTTTGTCAGCTCATCTTCGTCAACGATCGACAGCGGTTCCTCTGCGAGTCCAGCCAGAGTAGCAAGACCAGACACCATAAGCTCCGGCAGCGGCTTGTTGAAGGAGTCTAGGTAAGTCTCCATTGCTTCAGTGGTGACCTGCTCGGTGCTGGGAGGGACGACGCCCATGCACTTCATGATCCGTAACTTTGCACGCTGTGAGACCGGCATTGCCGGCAGCTTGGCAAGACGAGAGCTTCGGCGAACAGAACACTTCGTCTTGGCGGCATGAGCATCCTCAAGAGGCGGCGGCGGCGGAGGAGCCAGCAGAGACAGAATCGGCACGTCCGGCGGCATGAAGAGCCATTCCAGCGCCGTGAAGTCAGCTAGAGCTTCATTGTCCACCGCGTCGCGCTGTTCGGTGGCACCGCCCATCCCAGGAGCCACAAGAGGCTCCTCGCCCACTACTCTGGATGGTAGACCTGTAGGAACAACAGCGAGGAGTGTTGGTTGAGGTGAGTTGTCCGCCGGGTGCATTCCTGCGCTCCAAAGGGAGGGCGTGAAAGCCGGCGACGGCAGGGCACCTTCCATGGTGTCCGGCGAGAAGGATAAAGGTGTGGCCTGCGCATGCAAGGAGGCAGCAACGAACTCGCCCAACATTGGGTCAGGGGCACGCGCCGGCTCTGGTGCGCCATGGCATGGCGAGAGTGAATCGAAGAAGGCAAGGAGAGGGTCAACCTCCTGTGCACCCTGCCACTCCGAGTGATGAGCCATGGGAGTAACCTGAGAGGACCTGGAGCCTGTGCGGATACACTGAGTGGCTATTGCCTTAACCGGTGAGGCACATCGAAAGGAATTGCGGCGATGGCGAGGGATGGACTTGGAGCGCGATCGGCTACCGCGGCGCGCCGGAGCGCGCACCGGAGAGCGTCCGCGCACCCTGGCTGAAGAGAGCAAAGGCTGGCGCACCGCGAAGCGGCGGCCAGCAGGTGTGCGACTCCGATGGCGGAAGGAGACGGGGTTGCCACCCGATCCATCCCTGGAGCGGCTACGGCCAAGTAAGACGTCTCTCCAAGTGCGCCGTTGCCTTCCGCGGCCACGATCGGGCTCATCATCACGGCCGTCACGTGGCTGCGCCGGCGGCCGGCAGCCACCCAAACGCCCACGAGTGGTGACCGGGGCGGCCTGAAGACGAGCACGAACAGGTTGCGCCTGGCCCGAGCACGGCGGCCCAGAGCCATCAACGACGCCGGGGCGCCAGGTGAAGGTAAGAATTCGCGGCAAAGCTTCGTCCTCCGAATCAGACGATTCAGAAGGTAACCCACTCACAGGAGAAGCCGGCGAGCGGTCCTGGCGCTCAGTCCAGTCCTCAACAGTGTTTAGGTGAATAATCAGTTGAACAATGTCCCCACGCGGAGGCTGCGGCCGATTAGGCAAACCATGTCCAGCGACCTCCGGTACACGGGCCGAGCTCAAGGGAAGAAGCAAGAACCTTCGTTTTCGGATGATGTCCGGTTCCGACCAGCACCCAAAGAACCAAAATTTCGAGTTTCCTCTCTGTTAGCTGTCTTGGTGTCAAGCCTATCAAATAGACCGAAATCCCCAATGATTTGCTCGACAGCCGTCTGCGACCAAGCGTGGAGAGGAAGGTTTTCAATGCACAAATGCGCACGGTAGAACCAAGTGCGTGAGAGTGTGTGAGTTTCCTCATTCCACGGCCGAACAGCAAGATCCACACCGCTGACCTGGATCGAGCCAGCATCAAGGGCCAGGTCACGCTGCACTGAGAAATCGAAGAACACAAAGAAGTCCTCCGGTTGGTGCTTGTGAGCCTGGAGGTTGCTGAAAGGGATGCCAAGCTGCGATTCAACTGCGCAGGCCACCTACTCAGCTGAGGCGCCAGAGCGGTCACCAGAGGATACAAGCAGAACTGCCTGGCTACGGAGCCGGTGCATTTGATGCTCCATCGCCGGAGTGGAGATGAGCGTGGACGTGCTGTAGAGTGGCTGTTGTGCAGCGAGCCCAGGACGGTAGTTCTCCGCAGCCATAGTGAACGGCAGAGGCGAAGGTGACCCGGGCCTAAGCTGCGGTGGTGAAGGTGGTCTTGGTGCGAAGGTCGATGGTGAAGGCCCAAGCATTGGTGAACCGGAAGCGGGGCGGTGGTGGGCAGTGCTGCCCTCCGTGGGCAGAATCTAGCGAAATGGCCACTTCGCCGGCAGAGAAAGCACCTCACCGGGTCTCTGCAGTGGGAGACACGGTGGTCCGAAGCAAGGCAGCGGAAGCATCTCCCCTTCACCAGGTTTAAGTAGGAGGCGGGACGGGGAGCTGATGAGTTACCTGGCATTAGCTTTGAAGACGAAGCCGAAGAAGGTCCAGCCCGAGCAAGCCGGCCGCCCCTCGGGAGGATCGTCCGCCATCCTTGGTTATCCGGGAGGGAACTTCGCGTGGGGCGGTGGTGGCAAGCAAGCAGCGCCTCGGCAGAGGGTCACCGGCGCGGAAGGGCAAAGCGAATTAGATCTGCGGACGTGTGGAGGGTTTGAGATCCAGATCTGGAAGGGGGGGTGGAGGCGACGGTGGGGGTTGAGCTGGTGGGGGTTGAGCTTAGGGGCAGGCGAGACGTGGTGGAGTGAATGCTCCTCTCCGACGCCGTGGCAGGACTGGGCGGCAGGCCATTGATGCTCTGCAGAGGTTGGGGCGAGACGCCATCAGAGGCCCTCAACCCAATCTTCCCCGAGCTAGAGCAGGAAGAGGGGAACCCCATGAGAGCTGGAAGCGCGGGGATGGGGCCTGAGGCAGGCGGTGGCGAAGAGGGCAGCGCGGCCTGGGTGGCCGGAGGCTGAGCTGGGGCTGGGCGGTGGGTGCCGCCGGCGGAGCGCCGAGCGGCGGGGTCACGAGAGCCTAAGCGGCGGGACTACTATGCAAAACTTTGGATAGGCATGCTACAATGCTACATTGTCCTAAACAACTTTTCAACTCTATCAAACAGGGTATGAGAACAATTTCCTTCCGAAACAAGATGGAAGACTTGAACATCTCTCACACAACACAAAATACACGTGATATTCACATTCGCCATGAAAATGGGTATTTACAAGCAAGAAATGCACACGGCGAGTAACACAAACACAATCACAAGTTTGATGCACGAACGTTAAAACTTCCACCCTTACAGAATCGAAGACAAACACACAGTCGCAGTGTGCCAGTGTGGCCACTGGGAAGTGACTTCGAAATGTCTTGTGTCAATGTGTCATTCACCAGATGAATCCTATGGACTCAAAATGCAGATGGCTCGCCGACCCGGACGAACAGATAGTCGCGACGTCCTGAAGCAGCCCCGGCGGCCCGCTCGCCGTCACGCCGACGTTCTCACCGGCAATCTCCAGCAGCATCCCTGCACCGGCGCACCGCCCCTCAACTTGAGCATTTCACGCGACGGCAAAACTAAAAAAAAAAAGCACATAAAAACATTGACGATATAATTTGCACGGTAGAGCTTACGTTTGAGATCAGGACGGCCGCCGTAGTGCACCTTGGTGACCTGCTTGATGGTCTCCAGGGGCAAGCTCTCCAGCTCTATGTCCTCGTCGGCCAGCTCTCCGGGCCACGACGCCGGCGACATCCCTGCCGGCGTCGACGAGTCCATATTCTTGACCTGCCTCGCCTCCATGGCGGCGCGCCGCTTGTTCCACAGGAACGCCGCGCTGGCCGCCGCGGCGATGCTGGAGCAGAGGAACAGAAGGGTGAGCATCGTCCTGGCCGCCCACGGGTACACCTTGTTGGTGTTTTGGTCGATGGGGTACACGTAGAAACGCTGCAGCAAGCCGATGAGCAGGAGGAAGGCGACGAAGGAGGAGGACACGACGGCGGCGAGCCAGAGCCAGCTGCTGGCGCCGAGCACCGGGGCGATGGGCGCGTCCGACGGCGCCGGCTTGAGCCAGACCTGCTTCGCCGGAGCAACGTTGGAAGGCGCCTCGCTCTCGCGCGTCACGTACGCCTCGATGCGCAGCTCGACGCTGGAGATGTCGGGGAGGCTGCCGCCGCCGCCGGCCGGGACGATGAGATCCAGCATGGAGAGCTCGGCCGACGACTTGAACATGCAGACGAGGAGCCTTGGCGTCGCGGCGCCGGCGCCGGCGCCGGCGCCAGCCGCCGTGCCGCAGCGGTGGACGACGAGCTCGCGGATGATGGAGATGAAGGGCGTGATGCCGCTGCCGCCGCTGACCATCACCAGCGAGTCGTACCCGAGGAAGCGCATCGACGTCGCCGAGCTGTACGGCCCCTCGACGGAGACCTCGAGGCGACCGCCGTCCGGCGACGTCGGCAGAGACGACAGCGCCGCCAGAAGTTTCCGCGTCCAGGCGCCCTCCCTCTTGACGACGACGCTGAGCCTGTCCTGCTCGAGGCTGCTGCTCGACGTCACCGTGAACGGGTGCCACTGGAGCCGCGACACGCTCGGGACGTTGAGAAAGATGGTGCTCGCTGGCTTGTACGTCAAACCTGCATTACGATCAAAATTAGAGAATGACAACCCAATGTGCCAAACGTTCTCATAATTAAATTAAAAATGATAAAAATTCAAATGCAATTTAAAATATTTAAAAATACCAAAAAATGAATTTAAAATTTTAAAACATATTAAAGAAAACCATTTAAAACTAAAAAAGAGTTATAAAAGGTAAAAAGATAAATTATATAAATTTTAATATTTTTACATAAATGAGAAGTTTTTACTAATTTATCTCGCCTCTCCTCCTGCCTCTGTGAGCTTAGCACCGACCATGAGCCGTTGCTCTCTCCCTCCCTCCCTCTCTCTCTCTCTCCCAAGCGGTGCCACCTCCTCGACGAGCTAGGTGGACGGATCCGACGAGCACAACGAGGGGTCATCGGATTTGAGAAAGAATATGGTGAAGAGAACGTTTTGTTTTCATGTTTCAACCGTCCTTTTACCACGTTGCATCAACTTTACTAACTTGTTTCAATAGTTCAATTGGTATGTTCCAATAAATTTTTCCTTTTTGATGATGTCACGTTACATTGTGTATTTCTAGTAGTGCATTAATTGTATATGTGATTGAAACAAACGTTTGATTTTTTTCTTAGATCGGACGTCTGATATGTATTCTCCCAATAATTAAGTTAGAAACATATATGTTTACTATTATGCATGTGATATATTTGGATTCATATTTGAAAAAAAATTAACATTGTGTTACTTTTGTGGTTGCTGATGATATTTTATAAAGGAAATTAATTGTCAAAGTTCTACTTGGAGACCGTGTCAAAAAATTATATGCATTACATTTTGAAACGAAGGGAGTATTGTGAAGTTTTGCTGGCTGATGACCGTGATTGTTTCTCGTATTTGAAAATACTTTCATATTGTGTTACTTTTCTTATTGTTGATAATATTTTATAAAAGAAGTTAATAATCCAATTTCTATGTTAGAGACTGTGTCAAAAACTTATACTACGTCTTATATTTTAAAATGGACGGATTATAGTGAAGTTTTGATCACCGATGACCGTGTTTTTTTTTTCTCGCAAGAGTTTTTCACGTTAGTTTTGTCTCGTGTTCCTTTTTATTTGCTTTTCTTTGATCCGCTTCGTGCTTTTATGTCCGTCGATTACTAACACGCGTGCCGCCAGGAGAGAGGTCAGAGGAGACATGCGTGTTACTTACGCCGACTTTTGGAGAAGTTGAGCTCGACGGCTTCGGACGGCAGGAGGCGGGCAGAGACGAGACGGACGCGGGTGCTGGACTGCAGGAACCGGAGGTAGCGGTCGACCAAGAAGAGGTAGACGCCGGGCATGATGTAGCAGAAGAAGGTGGCGCCGACGTGCAGCACGTACAGCACGAGGACGACGATGTAGAGGTGGTGCGTGTAGTAGAAGAGCTCGAACGCCCTCCGGCGGATGGTGGGCCGCGCCGCCGCCCACATGGTTAGCATGGTGAGCAACATCAGCTCGCCGGCGACGTTCGAGACTTCAGTTTTTGCCCATCTCACCATCTGCGTGATGTGATGTGATGTGATGTCATGTCATGATCTAATCAATCAACGATCACGAAGTTTAGTTGTGTTACTAGCTAGTGGCTGGCTTAATTAGCTACCTCGTGGATCTGATTAGTGGATGCCCAGAATGTGATGATGGTGAGGCCGTGGACGGTGAAGATGGCCACGGCCATGTTCCCTAGCCAGATGTGGTACTTGACGCTGGCCTCCGACGTGAGGCCGACGAACGGCAGAAGCGACGAGCCGCGCGACACGGGGAAGAAGAGGAACGCCAAGCATATGCTCCCGACCGGACCGAGCCGCCGAGCCGCGACCTCCAGCTTCGCCTGCCACCTACGTACACGAAACACGATTGCAAATTTGCAATCAAGCATGAATCAGCATGAATGTCGCCGCATGCCCACATGCATATGGTCAATCGGTGTTCACAGTTTACTAATTTTGCTGGTCGCTGTCTGTTGCTGATCGATGGAATGTAATTAAGAAAATTGACGTACGTGACAGTTGTTCTGCTTTTTTTTCTCTTTTGAATATACTAGCACTGATGATCTACTACTTCCCTCAGCTCTACGTGAAGATTACGTACATTTTCTCGTCCGGGTCCAGTTTGATATTGGAGAAGCCGACGCTGAGATAGGTGGAGTAGCACCAGAGCAGGAGGGCCAGGAACATGAGCAAGAAGGCGAGCTCTATGCCCCTCACGATTCCTAGGGGCCCTCTCACCAGGATGGGTCTCCTCCACGGTGCCATCCTCAAGCTGAACACTCCTCTGCATGCATGACAAATTAAGCAAGCGACGAAGATATATATCAGAGGATTCTGTATCAATTGTCGTCTCTTGATTACGTGTCTGCGTTAGCTGGAAAAAAATTTGTGTTTGTGCAGTATCTGTCTCGGTCTCCTTTCGTTCTTAGTCAGAACTCAGAAGCTGATGTGTCCATACATATATGTATATATACCTCCGGCCCTGGGTGTCAGTGTCGCTCCCCTCCTGGAAGTGAAGGTAAACGCTCGCAAGGACAGAGATGAAGAGTATCGGAAACACGTAGATTAAAAATTTTGTTCCTGCAATGACACCATCGCACATGGAATAAACCAGAATGAAATTCTGCTGAAATGATAGGAATACAGTACAGCGCAACACTTAAGCAGTTCTCTAGACGCTGGGCAGTGTGCATGCGGATATACGTGCCTTGTGTTCCAAAGTACGTGGAGCTGGTGTCGGCGGTGAGCTTGGGCGACCACGTCAGGCTGTTCGTCTTTGTCGGCCAAATGATCCACATCATGATCCACCCGACGAACACGACGGCGGCGAGGAGAAGCATGGCGGCGTTCCTAGCCGCCGCCGAAGGCGCGGCGTTGTTCTTCTTGCCTGCTCCGGCAAAGGATCTCACTTGGTGGCCAGCTGTTTCGTCTGCAGCGTCCATTTCAGCCTCCTGTAAATGTAAGCTATCCATGTGTCAGTACTCGATACGTCTCGCCAGGTATTCTCTGTCAATATCAGATGGCTCCTGCTGCTGAGTTAGTTAGTAATCAACTAAACATGCAAAAGCGTGGAATCCTGTCGCTCCACCGATCATGATCAAACGGCTGCAAATTTTGTCAATGATACCAAGAGCATGCATGCCTGCATGCTTAAAAAAAGAAAGAAAGCAACAGGTGCGTTCTCGGTGTTAGGTTTTGTATCAAATATATATACAGGTAGGTTATATGTGCTCTATATTGTAATAGGCAGGGTTGGTTTACAGTTGTAGTCGGACTCTAGCCAGGTCTCCACTATAAAAAGGGGGCAGCCCTGGTGCAAGATCACGAACGACATCAGACGACACGATGTTTGGTAACGCAATTCATCTTTGGCCTACATCTGCGGGGATCTGACTATGGATGCTCCTCCCCGATCCATAATACCGCGACTACCGGCTGGTTACGACCACATGTCAGCCGCTGACCCCCTCAGGCCTATGCTACTATTATGCAGTCGTTGTCCTGTTTACACCAGGGATGCCCCTCTTTATATAGTGGAGGTCTATTTAGAGTCCGACTACAACTCTAAACCAACCATACCTATTACAACACATAGTCCATATAATCTACTTGTACACATATTCGACACAAAATCTAACACTTATGGGCTAATTGCTTATTGCTTTTTGTTGTTTTGAAAATCCAAAACGCTTACAGCTTCTTGAGCGTTTTTTTTCTTGGGTTCATTTCAAAGTTGTTCCTCAAAGCTATATAAAAACAAATCGAAAGAAAGTGGCTGCTGGCTAATATCTTGATGTACTTACCATTTAGCTCGGTCGAACTGAATGTAGCATTGCTTAGGTAGCACCATACATGATTAGAAAATCTCTATTTATCTCTTTCCAAGGCACAACATATATAATAAAGGATATACCAAGCACCGCAACAGAGGAGGAAAACTGAGCCAATTAAGCATCCAAAGCTTTCACTTAAACCCGTCAAGGCCTAAATTTTTAGAAAGAATCAGGAACCGGGAACGGAAACCACCGTAATGAATATCTGAATGCATATATAGTATCGTATTACTAACCGTACACCTATGAACTCAAGGGTAGACATAGAAGAATACTAGAAAAGAAATTTAAAAAACTCCAAAACTCTGAATCCATACCTTGAGTACAGCAAACACAGGCTAGAGTGTGGGTTTACTAATGATTTGCTACAAGGGAAACGAGCCCACAGTATTTATAGATCGGAAAACATGCATGCATAGGTTGGTCCGGATGCAAAACTCAATTATGGATTTGTCTAAACCAAACTCAATTATGTATCCTGTCGGTAAATTTTAACTCTTGATGGGAAACTGTACGTGTATAATCTTCAAAGTATATAATAAACGCCAGCTCTGGTGGATGCGCGCTGACTTTTGAGTTGCTTTAATCAGTTCGTTTTCCTTGAGAGATAAGAACTCCCTGATGCGTTCTACACCAGTGCACTACCAGAAAATCCTAATTAGGATTTTGCATTTGGCAATAGCAGAGCTCAGATTTTGCATTTGGCTACATCAGAAAGCAAACCAACAAAGAAAAAAGCAAGTGGCGACCGTCATTTTGGCATAAACCTATTTGATTTCACAAACAACATGCACTTTTCTAGCTAAATGAACATCTTCTTGTAGATTCTCCTTTGAAGGTTTACTAGGTTTGACCGTACACCTAGCCAGGGTAAAACATTGCATTTATACTGGCGTGGGAATTAAATCACTTGTATATTTCAATCGCAGGATCTGCGTCCGCCAGGATAGTGGATAACAACTTGTGTTTTATGGTTTTGCTTTGATGTTTATAATTGGAAAAAGTTTATATCACCCTCTCAAGTATGATGTCTGGTGTGCTTAACCCCCTGACTTAGAAACTAGGTATTCACCCCCTCAGGTATGTAGACTGACGCAAATAACCCTTCGTGAAAGGTATTGAGGGTGGATTTGTCACCGAAGATGTCTACGTGGAGTAGTATTGTCATGTGGATAGAAGATGAGGCATTTTCTTTAGAAAACATATTCCATATGTGGGTCGCATGTGTAGGTCCTTCTCCCTCTTCTTTCTCTCTCTCTCTCTCTCTCCCCCCTCCCTAGCGGCACCCTCCTCCGCCCCCGCCGCCCTCCTCCTCCCCGCCACTCTCCTATTCCCCGTCGGCTTCCTCCTCTACTCTGCGCTCCTCCTTCCCTCCGATCTCCTCCCTTCGTCGTCGTCGCCGCCGTGCACTACAGGAAAAGGATATAGTGTCAAGCGCCGAAATATCATTCGACGGCCATAAAATCCCGCTCGACACAGTACGCACTTTCTCGACGGCATATAAAAGACCGTCGATAGAGAGCGCCGTACGCAGTAGTATCGACGGCTGATAAAAAAACCGTCGAGTGATTAAACCGAGACGTTAAGGCAGATTAACGGCGTTGTCTTTATCGACGGCTCATCGTTGGGCCGTCGAGACTATTCTTTTTAAATTAACTGTTTTCCATCTATATATTACAGTTTAATTCATATTAATTATCTTTAAAGGAGAAAAATCATTGTAACAATTTTTCCATGTTACAACATTTGATAAGTTTTAATTCATATTTGAAATTGTATTTTTTAAATTAAAGTTTTATGTGTAGTAACCAACGAATCATGCGATACCGAAGGATAGCTTATAACTTAGCCGGAAAAAACCCCATTTAATAGTGTTCGTCTTGTTAGATGCTCGGATTTTTTTTATATTTTTGCCGATGATTATGTTTGATACACAAACGTCAACGAATTGCTTTTGAGCAGCAACAAATTTTTTCATGTATTTTTAGAAATCAATTTACATTGGGTTGACCGCCGAGGGCTAGAAATGATAAAACCCTTGAGATAACAAGTTTTATCGACGGTTTTATAAATAACCGTCGCGACTAGGTACCTCTCTCTGGTGTTGTCAATGTTAACCGTCTAGTTTACGTTCTCTCGACGGCCGATGTTTATGCGGCCGTCGATAGAAGCGTTAAAGCGAAGGTGACCGTTTACACTTAGTTTCGACGGTTCGTATGCAGCCGTCGAGTAAAAGTGTGCTTGTGTCGACGGTTACCCTAGGCCGTCGAGTCAAAGGCCGTGTGTGTGTCGACGGTTACCCTAGACCGTCGAGTAAGAGGGCGTCTATGTCGACGGTTAGATCAGGCCGTCGAGTAAAAGTTCATCTGTATCGACGGCCTATTCTGAGCCGTCGAGTGAATTAGTGTTTTAACCGCCTCCGCTGCGGGACTTAGGCACATTTGTGCCCAAGTCCCACCGCCCGAACCGCGCCCCGGCCTCCTCGTCGCAGCCTTGCTCCACCGCCGCCGTCGCCGCAGCCTTGCTCCCCGTCGTCGCCGCCGCTGCCTCGGCCGTCCCGCCCCGTCCGCCGCCCCCGCCCCATGCCAGCGCCGCCGCCGCCGCCGCCGCGGTTTCCCGCCTCGGCCCTCCTCCTCGGTCCCTTGCGCACCGCCTCGGCCCGCGCCGCCTCCGCGTCGCCCCCACGGCCCCACGCGCCACCACCCTCCTCCGGTCCGCCGCCGCCCGCGCGCCGTCTCCGCCCTAAGCGCCGCCAAGCAGCAGCTCGCCGCCGCCGTCCACGTGTCGCCGCTGAGCCTTGCGGCCGTCTCGGTTTCCCTTGCGGCGGCCTCCTCCTCGGTCCTTGGTCGGCGCCACCTCGGCCCGCCCTCGGCCCCACGGCCCCACACCGCCACCCCGCCTCGGCCGCCTCCTCGCTCGCGCCTCGCCTCTGCCTCTCGCCACTCAGACGCCTCACTTCCTCCATCATATCCGGCCGCCCCATCGTTGACGTTTGACGATGAGGTAATCACCTCTTTTTTTCCGTACTTCCTATGTAGTGTCGACGGCCATGCACCATTAGTCGATAGTAATATAGATTTAGTTATAATATTATGCAAATAATAAAATTTTAAATTAGTTTAAAATAATTAAATAATATGAACGAAATGTGTAGTTAATAATTTTTTGTTTACTCTTTTGTAGGTTAATTCCGTGAATAAATTAGTCAATTAATTAATAAATGAAATAAATTAGTGAAATATTTAAATAAAATGGAAAAAATAATCTTGTTTTAAATAATTTGTTTTGTAGTATTAAGTAATTAGTAATCATTTTGTGCGATTGATTGATTGTTGATTGATTATTGTTTCGTTCGTAAATGTTATTTATTATCTTATTAGTTAAGTAATATATTAGGCTTACTAATATTTTGTCCGCATTTGTATTTTTCGATTGTGACCTAGCCGTACGTCACCCGTTCGGAAACGGCACAACTCGTATGGAACACGAACGGTGATTCGTTTTGTTTTCATACGAGATGTGATAAACGTTTCCGAATTGTCCAAAGGATCGCCACGTAGGCGTCGAATGGGCGACCTACGAATGACCGTTCGAGTGAAATTCATTACGACACTGATGAGTTCGAGACGTGAATTTCAACGGCATAATCCTAAGAGGTTCTCCTGTGCATAACATAAGTGCCCGGTGGTTTTAATAACCCTCCTAGGCCATCGTTGCACTGGAGAACCCTTAGGGTTATGCTGTCGAAATTTCGTCTCGAACCCATCGGTGTCGCAATGAATTTCGCTCGAACGGTCATTCGTGGGTGGGTTTAGAAGCTTTCCTAAGCCTGTCATGAAACCCCCTTTGAAATGACGCATGCCTACCATAGATGGAAGAACAAAGAAGTTGGATGTACGATGGATGGCAACCCAATGGACAACACACGGATGAACGGTACGAAAAGACCGGTGAATTCGTGACTCATGCTTTCCAGCATGAGTCAGACCTTACCTTTAAGGTGACATGTCCTTGTGCTGAGTGTGGAAATTGTCGAAAGAGAACCCGTGACCACATGGAGCTTGATCTATATAAACATGGTTACAAAGTCGCGTACCATCGGTGGGTATATGATGGGGAGAGTCGCCGTGCTGCGTGCGCACCACCCCTAATCGTACCCGATGAAGGTTTTGATGAAATCGATTGGGTGAATGAGTTGATGGAAGATTTTGGTCATAATTTCGAGGAGGAGGAGGCACCCATGTCTGTGTCCGATTTCATGGGGCTTGTTGAGTCTGCCAAACAACCGTTGCACGATGGAACCACAGTAGCATTGCTGTCTGTTGTGGCTCGGATGATGGCTATAAAATGCAAGTATAATTTCTCGATTAATTGTTTTGACGAGCTCGTTTCGTTGTGGTCCGATGTTCTTCCTCAAGGTCACAAGATGCCACCTACTTGGTATGAGTGCAAGAAACTTATAAGTGGATTAGAAATGCCATATGAGAAAATACACTACTGTCCCAATCATTGTATGTTATATTATAAGGATGATGTCGATAAGCGTGCTTGCGATAAATGTGGAGAGTCAAGATACGTGGAGATAGACGACGCCGATGGAAAAAAGAGACAGACAAATATGGCGAGAAAAGTGCTTCTTACTTCCCATTGACAAAACGTCTCCAACGATGTTTTTTAACTGAAGAAATGGCACAGCAAATGAGGTGGCACAAAGAGGGTAAAAAGACAAAATGTGATGTCATGGTTCATCCATCGGATGGGGAAGCGTGGAAACATTTTGATCAGAGGCATCCTGTTTTTGCAATGGAACCAGGAAATGTACGTCTTGCGATCGCAACAGATGGATTCACGCTGTTCAATATGAATGTCGCGTCGTATTTTTGCTGGCCAGTTTTCACCATGACTCTAAACCTTCCACCATCGATTCTACTTAAAGAAGAGTCTATGTTTCTATCCCTTATCGTACCTGGTCCGAAAAATCCTGAAAAAAATCTAGACTTTTTCTTGCGGCCCTTGGTTGAAGAGCTTGAAGAGTTATGGGATAGTGGTGCAATTACATATGATAGGAAAACAAATTTAAATTTTCGCATGAGGGCCGCTTTTTTGTGGTCTATTCATGACTTTCCCGCATATGGAATGTTTTCTGGATGGAGCACGCATGGAAGACTAAGCTGTCCTGTATGTATGGTTGATTCAAATGCTTTTCAGTTGCCACATGGGGGAAAGACAAGTTTTTTTGATTGTCACCGTGCTTTTCTCAAACCAAGTCATCAATTTAGGAAGCAAAAAATGCCTTTCGGAAAAACACCGTAGAGAGAAGACAAAAGCGTGGTCGTTTAACCGTTGCTGCTATAAAGGACTGGCAGGCCAGATTGGTTGAAGGAAGGAATGGTGTGTACGAGGGTTACGGGGAGTCACACCATTGGACGCATAAGTGCAGTTTGTATTATCTTCCGTATGCTGATGATTTGCTTTTGCCACATAATTTTGATGTTATGCACCAAGAGATGAATGTGGCCCAGGCAATTTTTGGTACTAACTTTGACATAGCTGATAAGAGTAAAGATAATGTCAAAGCACGTCTCGATTGCAGTGAAATATGCAATCGACCATCTATGAACATGATAGATGGTAGGGCTAAAAAGCCGAAAGCACCGTACTGTTTAACAGTCGCACAAAGAAGAGAATGTATGGAGTGGTTCGAAAGGAAGCTTAGATTTTTCGATGGGTATGCGTCGAATATTGGTCGTGGCGTCAATGTTGTTCAAGAAAAGATAAATGGAATGAAAAGTCATGACTATCATATCTTCATAAGAGATCTCATACCAGTTGTGTTTCGTGGCTACGTACCTGAAGAAGTCTGGATAGCTCTTGCAGAATTGAGTTTCTTCTATAGGAAATTATGTGCTAAAGAGATACAAATGAAAGACATGGTAAAACTTGAAGATGATATAGTTATACTTGTCTGCAAGCTTGAAAAAATTTATGTGCCTGGGTTTTTCAATCCAATGGAGCATCTACTGGTGCATTTACCGTATGAAGCTAAATTGGGAGGACCTGTCCAGTATAGGTGGATGTATCCCGTGGAGCGACGACTGAAAGGGGTTCGGTCTAACATGAAAAACAAGGCTCGCATGGAGGGTTCGATAGCAGAATCGTACTACATGCAGGAGATTACCAACTTTTGCAACAAATATTTGGCGAGAGAGCACAATGTTAACATACAAGTACCACGGTACAACACGGTTTGCACTGACGTCCAATCTGAACTAAAACTGTTCCTTGGAAAAGGTAATCCTGTGGGGAGAAGTACAAGGCGAGAGTTAGCTCAAGAAGAAATGATGGTGGCACTACTATATGTGTTCAATAATATGGAGGAAATGATAGACATGTAAAAACAATTCATCCGAACTGAGTGGACTGGCAGTAATGATCCCAATCCGGAGGAGAGAACAAAACTAATGAAGGAGGGTGCTAGAGATGGCCATCCAAACTTTTTAGTTTGGTTCTGGAAACATGTAAGTATTCCTTAGTATTATGTAAGTATTTAATATAATTTATTACAATCTATAACATCAGCTATCTTTTCTAACGCAGTGCACCACCAGTGCGAGCGTACATAATGATCTTCGTATCATGTCGTATGGACTAAGACAAAGTGTAAAGGTGCATGGAACTTACGATGTCAATGGGTTCCGATTCCGGTCTACGTCTCACGAACGGTCAAAACCTAATTTGAAGACAACAAATAGTTGTGTGCTATGTTACGGGGACGATGGCATGGAGTATTATGGCATCATTGAGGAGATAATTGAATTAGTCTTCGAGGGGAGTAAAGAATTATCGATTGTCTTATTTCGTTGCGATTGGTTCGATCCTATCAAAGAGGTGAGACGTCGACCTCAATTAGGAATGGTGGAAGTGAAACACACATCGAGATTAAAAGGGTATGATCCTTTTATCCTTCCTAACCAAGCAGAACAAGTATATTACCTACCTTATCCATGCTGTAAACCAATAGAAGGTAGTACTAAACGAGATGAGAAAGATTTGAAGTCTTGGTGGGTTGTATACAAAGTTCGAAGACCTGGAAGGTTAACCACTCCAACGTCCGATGACTATCATCATCCAATACAAGAACAACGTACGAACGGCAATTTCGTGATTGATATTGGTCATGGGCTAGATAATCTAACAACCACAATTGATGATGATGTCGATGAAGAAGTTAACCCACCTAATGACACGGGCGACATCGAGGAACCTATGAACGATCCTCTCGATGTTGATGACACATACTTCTAACTTGAGGTTATTAATTATGCATATTTAAATTTACTTAATAATTTATTATTCTTCGCTAACATTACTTTATCTGCAGGATGGCATGACGACAGTTCAGGAGGAGCACCTCCGAGGAGGAGGGCGACTACGACCGTGAGGGTACACCGGGTTCTGTCGGTGAGGGCGGACATTACTCCGATGAGGAGATGGCCGTCACTGAGGAGTCTGGGGCCGGCGATGCGGACACGCCGGGCTCTAGCCAGGGAGGGGCTAGTCAGGCATCAAAGAAGAAGAGGGGGCCGAACAAGATGCCCAAGGCACCAAGAAATCCGGCGGATCGGATTCTGATCGAGATTGATGGGGATAGGTATGTTCTTCTAACTGTGAACTGTCTTATTACTAAAGCAAAATACTAACTCCGTTATTTCTATTATTTGTAGCAACATGTCCTGTGTCCATCCCAGAAAGGACCACACTCAGCCAGGTCCCGCGCTTGGGATACTGATCAAACAGTATTACCCTGGGATGGTCGGAGAGGAGGGGGCATCCCACCCGGCTTACTCCTGGGATGATTACAAGGTCGCCGAGCACGGTGACAGCACAGCCGCCGAGGAGATTAAGCGGGAGTTTTGGGTGAGTTTGAACACATCTCTATTTTATCATTTGTCTAAAGGGTATTTACTGACATTACTATCACACTTGTTTGTAGCTTAGGTACCGTCCTCGTGCAGGGTTGGAGGAGGCCGACTTTGACCCGGTGATAGACAGAAGTGCCAAGCAAAAGGTGCAGGATCCGATGTCTGGGGCACGAGTCTCGGCGATCGAGGACTTCTACAGGTAATCACTTAGACAATTTCTATTTTTGTATATATTTCTAACGCACCGTAAATTTTAATTTTGACAGGAGAGAGCACGGTGAGAGGGTCGGCAGCTCTTTTGCTCGGACGAAGTACCTCACAACACCAAGAAGATCTCACGATTCGCCAGATTGGGCCTCAAACGTCCGGATGCAGGAGGCCTGGCCAACCATTGGGCCAGCCAGAGTTCCGTGATGTCCGAGACAATAAGAAGAACTGTGCGATGAAAGGCAGCAGGACTACCGTCGGCAAGATGTCCTTCGCCCAGCTTAGAAAGAAAATGGTAATCTTCTTTATTCCCTATTAGGAGCTTTGTTTTCGAACTCAAAGTCATAATTTCTTTACTTTGTTCTGCAGGCCATCACCACCGGGCAGCTGCCTCCTTGGCTGCAAGTATTTCGTATGGGCCACTCGTCGCAAAATAAGGATGGTTCCTGGGGCCCCTGGACCCAGTTGCTGCGCAGCGAGAGGTACGTAAATAATTGATACCGAGTTTTGACTTAATGTGATATTCAACCATTCATGCCTATTTTACACTTCATCCACGTAGGCACGCTACAAGGAAGCTTATGCCGAGAAGCATGGGCAAGAGAAGAACCCGGAGGATGAGCCGCTGGACCCCGTGCTCATCCACCAAACTATGGGTGGGAAGGCTCACGGGCGGTTGACGATCGGTCAGGATCACCTGAGGTAGGCTTTGTTTACATTAAAAGTTAACTAAGTTAAAATTTTTAACTACTGATAAAACTTTGTTATAGGTCCGAGGATTACATGCCCGCTGTGCGAGCTGGGCACACACAGGCCGAGAGTCGACGCGCCTTCGAGTCTAGACTCCAGAGGGAGAGGGAGGAGGAGCGAGAAGAGAACAGGCAGATGATGCAAGCGATGCGAGAGAGCCTAAGGACGGCGGAGGAGGCGCGAAAGAGGCAAGAGGAGGAGATGGCTCGACAGCGCGCGGAGTTCGAGGCAAGGTTCGCCTATTTGGAGAACCTATCTCGACTAGCTGGGGTATGCACTTAAACTCTAAATATTCCATTAGATAGATCTTACCATTCGATTCACACGTCTTACGCCAAATGTGTTTTAGGCTGGCCCAAGCGGGACTAGTGGCGGTCCGGGGTTCTATGGTGGTCCACCACCGTATCGTGGTGGATTCAGGGCACCACCTCCCTACCAGAGCTACTACGGGGGGCCGCCACCTCCTCATCACCAAGCTCTGTACAGCGGCCCACCCCCTAGCAGGTGACTTTGTGGGCCCAGCTCGCCCACATGGTGGTTACCCGTACATTCCTGAGGCGGTAAGTCATTCGACCTCAAAATATGTGTTTTTGCTTTATTTCAACACATACCATTAACTAATAAGTCTATATTTGTTTTAAGGGTTCGGGTTCTGCTGCCCTAGCAGAAGCTCATGTGCACGAGAGAGGGGACACATCGGGTAGCCAGGAGGCCGACTTCGTCAACAACCTGTTTGATGGTGCTCCCCCGTTGTTTACCCAGCCGTCCCTACCCCCTTCAGGCGATCCTCCGTCCAGCGAGCACTAGGTGACTAGCTAGCTGACGAGATATACGTTTTGGTTATCGTACGATTGTGATTGCAATATTGTAGATATGTGTATGTCGTGCGGACTGTTTGGAGCTGTTTGGTGGCTAATATATGTGAACTGTGTGCCTTTTATATATTTGAGTGTATTTGAGTTGTCAATTGTGATCTTGTCGCATATGTGTGCGACGAATGGGATATATACGCATTGTGGGGTTTTGGGTATGCAGGTGCAGCAGCTGCTGCTGTAATTTTCTGGATTTTTTTTACAAAATTAAAACAATTTTTTTTTCTGCACAGACTGAGTCTAAAGCCGTCGACACAGTGCGACGCCGGGAAGGACAGTATCGACGGTCACAACGTCTACCGTCGATACTACATAAACCTTTTATCGACGGTTTCACTTCTGGCCGTCGAGACTACGTGACTAAGGACGGCCTGGCTGGTGGGTCCTTTTTTAATAATCTCGACTGCTAGAAATCAGCCGTCGAGACTATTCCGGTGAAACAGTGATGGCGTCTCTGGAACTTAACTCGACGGTTCTATTTGTAGCCGTCGATATAAGTTCACTTGATGGCCAAATCGTCGAGAAAGTTAACCTCTCTCGACGGAGTTCTCTCGACGGCCGTTTCTCGACGGCTGGCCGTCGAGACAATTGTTTCCCGACGGCTTGTTCGCTTTTTTCGATGGTTTTGGCACTCGAAACTGTTGACGTTTCCTGTAGTGGTGACGTCATCCTCTGGCTTGAGCAGCTCCAGCGTGTACCAGATACTCCATCTCGCTCGCGATCTACAACATGATGTCCTTGGCCATGAGCCGGTCCATGCATGATAACAAAGTACTCCTTCCTCTCCTCGTTGTGGAAACAGTATATGTCATGCACCATGTTCTGGTGTGCCACCGAGATAGGAGCGCAACCTTGACTCAAGCTGCCTTGCCATCGCTGATGAGGTGCTTCACCGCAAAGCTCTCCTCCATCCACCGCAACTCCTTTAGATAGTCGCCGAGCCGGACACTGGATGCAGCTTAGCTCGGTGGAGAAAAAGACCATGGGGAGGAGAGAGATTGGCAAGGGAGGAGACTATGACATGAGGGTCCCATGTTTTAAAAAATATTTGTGAAAGAAAATGCCATGTCTACAAATCGGTGTGACAATACCATCTAAGTGTGCATGCCATGGTGTCAAAACCACCCTCTAAACCGCATCTAGGGGTTATTTTAAACGGTTTGCATACTTGGGGGCGGAATACTCGGTTTCCTAGGTCAGGAGGTTAAACACACCAGACACTATACTTGAGGGGGTGAAGTGGATTCTTTTCTTTATGATTCGTAAATGTGTCCAATCCTTATAAAATCAAAATATAACATACCATAATTAAAAATCCTCAATTTTTCCCAAACACAGGCGCTTACATTTGAGCAAAATCATCACCTAGAATCCGCAGCACGTTGTTTTATACATCTCCAATCACCATCGGTGCAGCTGCCGCTTATGGGTTCAGGGTGGATCGCCATGCCCCTGGTCTTAGAGGGAGGCTGAGGCGCCGATGCGGAGGAGATGTGGATGGGTGGTGAGGAGGCTCCACCGTCGCCCAGAGTTGTGGGGGTAGTCGAAGGCGGCTAGGTCGCTAGGCGGCAGCAACAAACGATCGACATACGGTGACCGGAGGTGAGCGGAGCCAACATGGCGGTGGGAGGCTGATGCATTGAGCAACGAGGTGGCAAGGGCGCCGCCGACAATGAACAGGTGGGCTGGTGGCGGCGATGTATGTGCATGGAGCAGCGGAGCACCAGAAGAGGAGCAGGCAAGGAGGAGGGCGACATGGTCAGAGTAGGACAAAGGGACGAGAGGGCTCTTGGTGGGGGCAGTGGTGAAAAATTTGTTTGCATTTGATCGTGAATGTAGGCGATTGTGTTGCAGCTACTCCCCAACATGCTACTTGGCTTATAAGACTTGGACCATGTATAACTACGTGGCGGATCAACTGCTTATGTAATTGCAAGCAAATTGTTCTAGTACTACTGCATCTTAATTGATCGATGGACAATATCCAACATTGATGGACGGATATTAACAACAAGAAAGCTTTCGCACATTTGTGCGGTCATATCTCATATTTGGTAGAGATTCTTTTCCTAATCTCGTATTTGATATGAACTCTTTTTAATCTTATATTTACATGAACTTCTTGTAATTGCTTTTATTTGATTATTATAGTTTGTAATCTAAGTCGTTATAATTCGAACAAACAATAATTAATGGTGTAAATTTTCTATTTTCTTTCCGATTAATACAGGATTTTCTAGTATTTTAAAAATTAATGTGATGGTTTAACCCTACTATAATATCAAGCCATCCATGAGATAGACATATGAGATTATGTGCAGTCACTGTTGTAGTATATACAAGGGATTGATTGCCACAATATTTAGGATGGAAGTGATTAAACCGTAGTGGACTAGTGGCGATCCTGCCTCAGTTCGCCCCCCTCCGAAACTAGAATTAATATACACAGTGAAATCAATAGTGTTAATGCTGCGTCCCAAAGTCAACCTAATATCCCCCGTATCAACTTGCGCGGGCGGTGAGAGAGAGCGCATTCCCGAGCGCACGGCCTGGAGCGTGATGGAGCACAGCGAGCACGCGCCGGCCCGTGCCCGGCGCCCCGCGGGGGCAGCCCAGGCGGTGGGATGCCCGTGCCGCTCTATGGTCATTCTTTTTTCTGTGCGCGCGTCCACGCTGGATCGAGCCGTCCCGGCCGGGCCGGAAGCACCCGCTCGCGCACGCGACACGTACGCGAATGGATGGGATCGATCGACTTCGTGCGCGGTGGACTGGGAGTGGGCGAGCGTTCGCTGAGTGCTAGGAAATACGCCGATGCATGATCACGAACGACACCAGGAGACACGATATTTGGTAACGCAGTTCGGTTTTCGCCTATATCTGCGGGGCTCTAATTATGGACGCTCCTCCCCAATCCATAATACCGCAGCACACCGGCTAACCAGGTCACGGCCGATGCATGATCACGAACGACACCAGGAGACACGATGTTTGGTAACGCAGTTCGGCTTTCGCCTACATCTGCGAGGCTCTAATTATGGGCGCTCCTCCCCAATCCATAATACCGCAAAGACACCGGCTAACTGCGTCACGGCCACATGCCGGTCACCGACCTCCTCTCTCTGCTTATGCTACTATTATGA
This sequence comes from Raddia guianensis, assembly GCA_036346415.1. Lineage (NCBI taxonomy): Eukaryota > Viridiplantae > Streptophyta > Magnoliopsida > Poales > Poaceae > Raddia > Raddia guianensis. The sequence continues at coordinate 48,321,131 of CM070537.1, forward strand.
AGTCGTTGTCTTGATTACACCTGTATTGTCTCCTTTATATAGTGAAGGCCTGATAGAGTCCGACTCTAACACTAACCAACCCCGCTTATTACAACACGTAGTCCTCAGAATCTACTCGCATACATATTCGATATAATATCTAACAAACTCCACCTTGGAGAATATGGTCTTCCACCTTGAAGTCGCTCCGCGCTTGCTTGCGCGAACCCGCACCAACTCGTTGCTTCCTTCTTTTGCGTACCTACATGCCGTTCGCCCCGACGAGTCCTCATCAAACTCGTCCCTTTTTGAAACAAACGACGCCTACCCTGCAACATGCTTAACAGCTCCACCTGCAACAGAACCCCCTTCTAATAAAAGAACCTCAGCACTGTCGCCTCCGAAATCATACGAGCCTATTGCCACATTAGCATCTGCTCCCTTTGGTGGACCTGGACAGTCCCTTTTCATGTGCCCCCACTCATTGCATCTGAAACACCGCACCGTCCTATTATTTTTTTTGTTCTTCTTTCCGGCCCCATGACCTCATTGATCACCTGAGACTAGCAAAGCAACAGAACGAGGTTCCTCCACTGCATTTTTATTCTTCCTCAATTGATGAGACATAAGTGCCGCAGTAATATCCTCAGTTTTGATGCTATCCTTGCCATATGTCAGCGTCGTGACCAAATGCTCAAAGGACGGAGGCAACGAACAAAGAAGAATAATTGCCTTGTCTTCATCATCGATTGTCACCTCCAGATGTGATAAATCCGTGACATACCTGTTGAAAACATCAATGTGTGCTTGCAGATCTGACCCCTCCTGCATCTTCAGCCCATACAAGTTCTGCTTCAGATCTGACTTTTGTCGGTCGAGTCTTGGACATGAACTGACTGGCCAGCTTGTCCCAAATTTTCTTCGGTGATGATAACTCCATGACATGATACATGACCTGATCTGAGAGACAAAGGCGTATGGTTGCCGTAGCCTGCAACCACATCTCCTTCCAATCACCGGCCTCCACCTTCTCCGGTTTATTCGTCTTAAGAGCCACCACAATATCCTGTTGTATCAGGATATTCCGGACCTCGCCGCCATAAACCAAGTTTCCAAGATCACAAACTTCACCATACCGAATTTGTATGTGTCGGCTTTATCCTCGCCGACCGCGATTCGACTAACGCCAATTGCTTGTCGATGGATATATCGCCACCAATTCGCTTCGCCATCTTGAACAGACGCCAACACCTCCAAGAACGCCTCCTTCGAATCTCACGCCTTAAAACTCCTCCAAACGCTACCAAAAACACCGCTGATTCTTTAATTGTTGGGTTTGGCTCTCCCTTGGACCCTCTTTTATAGTGTTGAGAGAACCCCCTTAAAGATGAATTCTAGTCTTTTTAGACTTCTAATCTACCTCAAATTCGGGCTCCCCCTCCACTTCCTTTTTCGGTATCAGGACACTGTACACGTGCCAAGTCGCGCCCGCACTGTTCCTCGCGTGCAGCCGACTCCGCTTCGGCCGCCTCCGGCCCGTGCTAGCGCGCACCCGCTCGCTCCATCCCGTCGCCTTGACTGTGCATCTCCTGGCTCCGTACGGTATGCTTCCTCCACGGGACCACGACGCCATCGCTTGAACGGCATGCGGCCGTACCATGTCGTTGCATGCACGGGTGCACATCATGTGCATGTCAGCATGCAACACATACACTCACGTACACATATACGTATACGTATATGTATACATGCACAACCATCCTTCCTCCAAGCAATGGACGCCATACCGTACTGCATGCCCATACGTTCTGCCGCCGCTGTATAGTGCCATATGACCTCGTCGCGGTATTCGAGAATGTCCACCGAACACCGAAAAAATACCAGAAAAATCCTCCTCGGATCCAAACTTCGTGCCCTCGAGCAGGCTTCCTAACCCGCCACCGTGCACCACGTCCGTGCACGGCAAAACATGTCCCACCCTGGCTATCCGCATCCACGCCACAGCTTTACCTCCAGTGTCGTGATGCAGTGTCTCCTGTGCAACATCCGGTCGCATCACTGCTCCCGCCGTTCCAATCTATCCGGCATCCGTCCGCACCTGCCGGTCTAATCGCGAACACCGAGGTCGTCGCCGTCGCCTACCGACCTCGCCGGCTACTTTGTTAGCCCTTGATCACCTGGCCTTGGTAGATCCCCGCCAACGGTAGCCCATCGAACGGTTCGAGCCTCCTGCCCGAAGTGTCCGACACCACCGATCGAATCGCCGATCGCCGCCATGCTCCACCTTGCCCCGATGAGGTGTTTTCTGTGGCGTCCGTGTATGCATAAACCTCGTGTCTCCCCCTAGATCTTCCGCAGGACCAACCTCGCCGACCAAGCTCTGATACCACTTGTTAGAAAATACACCGATGCATGATCACGAACGACACCAGGAGACACGATGTTTGGTAACGCAGTTCGGCTATCGCCTACATCTGCGGGGCTCTAATTATGGACGCTCCTCCCCAATCCATAATACCGCAAAGACACCGGCTTAACCGTGTCACGCCACATGCCGCCACGACCTTCTCTCTTGCCTATGCTACTATTATGAAGTCGTTGTCTTGATTACACCAGGGCTGTCTCCCTTTATATAGTGAAGGCCTGGATAGAGTCCGACTCTAACACTAACCAACCCTGCCTATTACAACACAGAGTCCTTGTAACCTACTCGTACATATATTCGACACAATACCTAACACTGAGATTACACGGACGCCATTAGTTCCTACTAGACGTGGAGTACGTACGAACACTGCAACACTGCAACTGTTCTTTTGCGTGGTCATGCACTGACGGACGTGCTACATGTGCATGCTAACTAATGCCTTGTTGCATATACTATCTCTGGTTCTCTACTGTTTAAGAAAGTCTAGCTAACACTACTGCACTAGCAGTGGTTGATGGTGTTCGGTGAGTGTGTCCCGCGGTGTGGAGAACAAAACAGATCTAGGAGACGCCAAAAGGGAGATTTTTTTTTTTAAAAAAAAAAACTTAAGCAGAAGCTCTGCGTATTCATTATAACATGGAGATAGAAAACAAAATTTATAGGCAATTATAGGATGCGGATCATTTACAGATGGCGGTGACAAAACAAACGAACAAACTGAAAATTGCAGTCAGCTCCAAGATTCAAATTCAACCATGATCATCATCGTCAAAGGTTAAACTTCTATTTGGCACATCCTCTTTTATGTGTTGGAATACATGGATTGATGATGCCTCTTTGTTCTGGAAAACTCTCATGTTCTCTTTTCCTTCCATATATTAGATTTTCCTCAACGGTGAATTTGGGTGGTAGCGGTGCTACTACTTGGGTGAAACATCTATGATGGTGGATATACTTTCTTATTAACGGATATGGCGGGGTATTTTGGTTTCTACTAAGACCAGTTAGATGGAGGAAAAAGGCCTTGGCCATGCCCTTGGGGGTTGTCCGCCAATAGCGCTTCGCTTGCATGCAAGGCGGCTAATAGAAGCGCCAGGTGGACGCGCGGAGATGCCTTTAGGCCATCGATTAGCCTAATGCGTCACATTCCTTTGCTTGCTGCCGAACTAATAGAGACATTACCAATTGCAGGCATCCAAACAGCATCAGCTGCCAATCTCTCTTGATGGTGAAAGTTGGTTGTGACAACAACTATTAGTGGATGTGCTCAGAAGTTGGCTCGGAGAGTTTCTTTGCCGTTGTGCTTGTTGTGTGCTGTCTTCTGTGAAGTTTTCTCGATTTCTTATCTATCCAACAACACATGATAGATCTTTATGCCATTACGCCTTTGATTGATGTTGATCTTTAGAATCAATAATCGATAGAATTCGGCGAAAGAGAGAGAATGAGGTAGGTAAGTCATCCTAGATGGTGTCTGGATAATGAGTTTTTCAAGAAACTTCTTTTGTTTTACATTTAAACTCTTTCGGATGCATATAATATTATGTTGTGGATATGGATCTTTATGTAAAACAGATGGTCCTATCTTGATCAATTTTTTTAAAAGAAAAAAATCAAGGCCCTAGCGGGTCTGGCTTTGGCGTGCAACAGTTCAAGTGAGCAAGTCCGATGGCCTGAATAAGAAAGGGGTATGAGTCGAGGGCCCAGTCCACATCTTTAGCCTTCTTGGGCCTCTAGATGCTAAAGCCTATTAAAGTTATGCTGGAATTCGAAAATCGGAGAACAACGTGGGGTCGTGGTCGGTGGAGCAGGGAGCAGGTCAGGAGGCCCCACCAGGGCTGCGGCAACGCCGTTTCCTCTCCAGCAAGAAAGACCGAAGAATCACAAGCGCAGACGCGCAGTTCGTCGCCGTCGAGAGCTCACACGTCCTGCAGACGCACGCTCTACCGGCCGGCGGCCGGTGGGGGAGGAAGAAGACGAAGCCGCCGGATGTCAGGCGCCTCCACGCCTCTGCCTCCTTGGATCGTAAGGCCAAGCACCACCTCGCTTCCCCGCCTCTCGCCTCCCCCCTCCCCCTCGCCCTCCCCGACTCCATCCCCCCGGATTTAGTGGCGGGTTCCCTGCTCCCGTATCGGCCTTGCCGCCCCTCGTTGTAGAACGCCTCTCGGTGCTACCACCTTCGTTTCCTCCGGTTTTGTTGCGACTTCTTCCTCTGAAGTGCTCTGTCCCGCTGGCTCGGTTCTGTGTTGCCTCATTCATGATGGGGTTATGCAAATGCGTCATTTCGGGTGGTGTTGAGAGTGTTAATTTGTAGTTCGTCCGCTCGGTTCTAGTTAGATATCCAAGCGTGCCCCGCTGTTAGAGCAGATTTTTATTGTGATGCCGAGTTCCAGTTGTCGTGGTTGGGAGATTTGGGCCGCTATCGCGTGGTGTCTGTGGGCTTGAATTTTTGGCTTCTGTTCTTTAGAAACTCGGACGAAATTACTCGATGCAACGTTTATTATGATTGACAAACGAGAAACTGTTGTTATCTGGGTGAATGAGAGATGATGGAGAAACAGTTGATGTCGATGCTTTTGTGTTTGATTTCTTGTATAGCTATTATCTGCTCCCAAGTTTGGTAAGTTTGGGCTCTTGGCATCACAGAACTGCGGCCCTCATGATGGAAAATCTTTTATAGGGGCTTATTTTCTGTGCTACAAGCTTAATATGATTACAGCTTGTTATTTGTATCTTGGTAATCAAGAATTTCATATAATTTGTTGGCTGTTGCTCTTCTGTTCACGCTCTCTCAAATTGAACTAGAAATAGTGTGTAAAAGATAAGTGAAAGGGAAATATGGTTTATTCTGCAGTTTTAGTCATTAATAGAATTGTGATATTGAGATCTCTGTTCCTATGATGAACTTCAAATTCGCTAAATGCCGTGTGGAGTCTCATGTTTGTATGCCAATTCTGCTTATTAAATAAGTGGTGTTTCAGGACAAAAATGTTTCTTTTCACCTTGGTCTATTTAGAACTCTTTCAGCTTTTTTGGTCTACATTTCAGGTTGGCTTTAAAGTAGTGTACAATGTCTGGGATCAAAACAATTTTGCGTAGATCATGCCAACCAGCCTCTAGTCATAATCTGATGGAGATTTATGTTCAGCCATGTGTATCTTCTTGTGCTTCCTTGAAGTGGTTCAGCAGCAGTACTAAGCCCTCAATAAAGCCAGGCACTTCCACACTTAACTGGATTAAGCCAGTGGGTTTTGACTCGCCAGTCAGTGGTTTATCAAGGATCAGTAGGGCACCCCTTTCAGCTCATAAGGAGACTAACTGGTTGGTTTCTCCAAATTCCAGATTTAATGCATTGCCAGGATTATTAGGTGCTTCAAGCATCTGTCGTGCATACTCCTCAGACACTGGAGGCAAGCCAGAAGTTTCACAGGATACCATTTCAAATGTTCCTTCTACAGAAATCCCTGAGGTTGGCACTGCAGGTGCTGGTGGCAGTACTTGGATCGATATCTTAGACAACGCTCGCAAGTCTACTATTGATGCTACCACTGATGCAGGAAAGAAAATTAAGGACTTGACTGATGCGGTTACACCTCATGTCCAACAATTGTTTGATACATATCCAAATCTAGAAAAGGTGGTTGTTCCACTTGGCGGAACAATCTTTGGTACAATGATGGCATGGTTTGTCATGCCTATCATTTTAAGGAGGCTTCACAAGTATGCAACACAAAGTCCTGTAGCAGCACTTTTGGGGACCTCAACCAGGAATGATGTTTCCTATCAAACTAGCTTCTGGAGTGCATTGGAGGATCCTGCAAAATATCTTATCACATTTATGGCATTTTCAGAGATGTGAGGTTCTATTTACCTTTTAGGAGAGTAGCTGCTTTTTTGTTGCAGTTTATCTGTACTAATGTCTTCAGAAATTAGAATTTTAGATAAATTGATTGTCAATTTTACAATATTGTCTTGCTCTTCTTTTTTATTTTTTCTGAAGATATGCATCTACCACTTAATACTTTAATAGGCTAACATGATATAGGTTGACAATATTTCTTCAATATTTGTAAGAGGAAGGTGCGTTTTTTAATCCGCCAAGGGTGCGCTTTTAATATGTTGAATTTTCATGAGACAATAGTTTAATATCCATGTTTTCTAGAAAATATATGAAATTTATGCGTAATTTTCTGCCTGATCATAAAGTGGCATATTTTCTTCGGGTTTATGACTGCTATGGAGATATTAATTATTTTAATGTTTCTATTTCACCAGGGCTGCAGTTATTGCACCAAGTGTATCAGCTTATCTTCCACAGGCATGGAGGGGTGCATTCGTTCTCTCTTTTGTCTGGTTCCTTCATAGGTGCAAAACCAACTTCATCGCTAAAGCTATGTCCAATCAAACTGGCTTAAGTGCTGACCAAGCCAGGTTATCAGCTTTTGATAAGGTGTCGTCATTGGGGCTGATTGCACTTGGAGTAATGGCACTTGCTGAGGCTTGTGGTGTAGCTGTTCAATCAATATTAACTGTTGGTGGTGTGGGAGGTAATTTCATATATGCTTTGATCAATAATAAGAGATATGACATTTCATTCAACAATAGGCATTGCTTTTTTAAAAATTAAGGATTTATTAAGCAAGTTGAGTTTGTAAACAGTAAATAGAAAAGCTATCATATTTTCATAGTTTCCAGTGCTTCTCAGTTCTAACCTGGGGAATAATGAATTGAAATTAAAGGCTAGAATATTTCTTCCATTATTTATATAAAGTTCATGAATCAGAATAGCTCAATACATTAACACTAGCATTATTGGACAAAACAAAGTATATATGGCATCCTCTTTTTTATTTCCAAAAAATATATATGGCATCCTCTTTTTTGGCCCAGATCTTTTCAGCTTAACAGCTTAACGGCTTAACGACTTATCTACGTTTTGAAAACACATATGCTTTGAGTTTTTTTAGTACGTTTTTTCGCTGTTTTGAAGGTGGGTCCTAACACTTTAAAAAGCAAGTTAAACGAAATGTATCCGAATCTCGAGACTACCTCGAGAAGCTCTCGAAGTTCAGTCATTTCAGCAGTTCAAGTCAACTCAAAAGAACAGGACCTTTATTTCCAAAAAAAACTTTTACTCACTTTTACTCATGTTTTATTTTTTACCTAGGCTTCCTTTTGTTTTATGTGTCCTTTCCAAATTTTTGTGTGACATATAGAAGCATGATCATTTATTATAATAATTTATGATGAGGAATGGATCTATGTTTTTCCTTTGGGTCAGTACATATTATGAATTTGCATAACATGAATAGAATCTTGCATGTGAAAATGGCAAAAACGTGGTTAGAAAATATGCACTATTTCTGTTCAGTATTGATACGGCCCTTGACGTGGGCGAGACGAGCTGTTGTCGAAGCTAGCGCCTTGGCTGTTATCGGAGTCACCGCCTATGAGATCTACTCTCAATTTTGATTCATTTGATTGGATGTCAAAAGAAGATACATGACCATTCCTTTTATAGGGATAAAAGACTTAGGCCCTAAGAAACTATCCTCTAACTAATCTTATCCCATCCCTAACAAACTGATCTTATCTAATACCAACTACTAGAAGATCTAATCTAATCCCTAACTATTAGGAGGAGGGCGCGCTACGGTACCGCGCTACAGTACGAAGCAACCTTGTCCTCAAGGTTGAAGCTTGAGAGATCTCGCCGATCTTCGTGGAGCCGCCCATGTAAGCAGCACAGTTGCGAGCACCGGTCTTCGTAAGCCATGGCGAGAGGATCGCCTAGCTTTGATACCAAATTGATACGGCCCTTAACGCGGGCGAGATGAGCTGTTGTCGAAGCTAGCGCTTTGGCTGTTATCGAAGCCACCGCCTATGAGATCTACTTTTAATTTTGATTCATTTGATTGGATGCCAAAAGAAAATACATGACCATCCCTTTTATAGGGATAAAAGACTTAGGTCCTAAGAAACTATCCTCTAACTAATCTTATCCCATCCCTAACAAACTGATTTTATCTAATACCAACTACTAGGAGATCTAATCTAATCCCTAACTACTAGGAGGAGGGCGCACTACAGTACCACGGTACTGTTTATGGCTATGTGGGCCACGGCCATAACAAGTATTATGGCTCTTCATATTTCTTGATTGCAGTAGATAATACTTTTAATTAAACTGAAGTTCTGTTCTGTCACTGTACATTGTAGGTGTTGCTACTGCTTTTGCTGCTAGAGATGTCCTTGGTAACATGCTCAGTGGATTCTCCCTACAATTTTCTAGGCCATTCTCAGTTGGAGAATATATAAAGGTGTATTCTCATACACTTGATCACATTTTTTGGTACACACATTTGCGACAACCATGATTAGTTTGTACATATGAAGTTCAAATTTTTTTAATCAACCTTAGAACTGTATGGCAAATATTTTTGTACTTCCCCTATTAGATGTTGATATTTTTTTACAAATGTTTGCTGTCCAATACATGCCCAAGTTTGTACCAATGGTTTTCAAGCAATAGCATTTACCAGTATTAGTTTAGTTCATGGAGTCGATGATATTATGCATGCAGCATAATCCATGATTATTAGCCCTAGGATGAGTTCATCTTAAAGCAGGTTTACATATTGTTATTTGAGCAAAATCTAAAGAAAATGGCATCACAAATAACACATATAGCAACAGCAATGAGGTGACAAAGTGATGGTTGTTCATAAGGTTTGAGACAGAAGGAATAAGTAGGCATAAGACATTGGGAACCACTAATACTTATGGGTATCATATCTGTTTACAGTATACAATATATTTTTCCTTAATTGCCACGTTGATTAATATGACAAGTGAATGCTTCTCATGGTATTGATGCTTTCAGTATTTGATAATACTTAATATGTTTCTAAGGAACAAGTATATATGTGACTTGAAGGTGCAAGTATCTTTTCAGTGGTAAAGGTAGAAAAGTTGAGGAAAGACAAATTCTGCCTGTTGTAAGTATGACTGTACGGTCATATGTTACAATGTTTCTCTAAAAGAAGCTTGTGTTTAGACAATTATAGAAATTTCTAACTTTTACTGGCCAAGTATCTATCTTCTTACTGCGGTGTTGATCGTGGGTTTGTTCAGTAAACTATAGAATTAAAAGATTTGCCATTGTAGGCAGGGTCAATAGAAGGCAAGGTGATTGAAATAGGACTCACTTCTACTACATTGATCAATCCAGAAAAGCTTCCTGTCACAGTACCCAACTCTCTGTTCTCCAGTCAGGTATTGTCATGGCTTCCTGTTACAGTACCCAACATACATAATTTGTAGCCATATGCTTTCTGCATCACCTTCATATTTTGCCATTTTGTTGTCCACTTGGTCTTATCTTGAACATGCTGGGTTCATTGGATGTGTGATAATCACACATCTAGAAAGCTGGAGTTTATATAGATGGTAAATTATGCCTCTTCAGATTATTTTCTTATTTTAACATTTTAACTTAACTTTTCATCTCCTAACTAGTCAATGTGCCACCTGTATGTAATACATGCTTCTCCTAGTTAAAGATAAGATGTTAATAAATGCTCAAAAAAACAACCCTGTTTTGGGACATATCCTAGAAACCATTCTAAATTCCAGATTTCATTCACTACTTGGGACATTGTTACGTGCAAGCATGCAACAGGGGATACGGCCGTTGACGCGGATGAGACGAGCTGTTGTTGAAACTAGCGCTTAGGCTGTTATCGGTGCCACAGCCTATAAGATCTAAATCTCAGTTTTTACTTCATTGCTTGGATGATCATAAAAGATATATGACCCTTCTTTTTATATGGAGCACTGACTTGAATACTAAGGAAAAGACTAACTTGATCTCTAAGAATAGATTTGACTTGCCATAAGAATATAATCCTAATAAATAGGGACTAATAAGGTAATATTTATAACTCAAATCGCAGCGGGGCCAAGCGCTATGGTACTCGCAGGTACTGTTCACGCGGTACTGTTCATGGGCCTAGGCCTTGTTGGGCCTGCCCATATCAGGCATTAACACCCATAATGCATTTGTTCAATGCGAATCACTAGAACAACATAATCAGAATCCAAAGTGCCTAGGAAATGTGAAATTTAGATATGTTGCACACCTCTAGCGCTTGTATCTAATCTACTATGTGTATTATTGGTTAGCTCTAATAACAAGTATGGTTCATGCATCACAAATTCATAATTTACCCAACTATTTCTTTTTCTGACTGAAATTTAATTTCAGGATTTGTCCAAAAGGAAATTTTAAAGTTCTAATCCTAGTTAAAATGGAAGAAAAAACTTGGGGATTTCGAATGATTTGAGCCTCTGAAACTCAAAATGATGTGCTTATATAGGAAATTTGGAATAATCCTTTGAAGCATCAAAGACCTTGACCTATCTGTCAATTGAAAAAAAAGTTAGATCATTTGTGCTGCATATGAAGGATAACCCTGTTAGGATTTCGTTGTCTTACTATTTTCAGATAGGTTTAGCAAGGCCCTACCTTATATCACGATATTCTTAAAATAATTTGCAGATGATAATCAACAGAACACGAGCTGAAAGCCGAGCTAGTGTGACAAAGATTCCTATAAGAATTGAAGATATTGAGAAGGTTCCTGCTATATCAGAGGAGATAAAGATTATGTTAAGGTCAAATCCAAAAGTAATCTTGGAAACAGATGCTCCTTATTGCTACATCTCAAGATTGGAAAGTTCATATGGAGAACTCACCATTGGGTGCAATCTCCAAAACATGGTGTGTTAGCTATATTCTCTTTAATTTATTATGTGTTAACATTTGGATGATAAGCCATTTGTATCTCATATGCTACACAAATAGTTGCTTTTTAGTAATTAATTTTGGATAACATGGTGAAAAAAAAGGAGATTTAATTCTTACAGCAACTTGGCAAGCACCTTAAAGTTGTAATATGCTTATAATCTGGCAACACATGTGGTATTTATTGATAACAGGTGCATATTTGGTGGCAGTTTGCTTTGCATGTGAGTCCATGATTGTAAGAATGTAAGTAGAGCATAAAAACCTGAAATGTTGTGGATTCCTTCGGATTAATGCCTTTAGCATAAATTAATGCCTGATACAGCATCAATTTTGAGTCAGTTCTACTTGTAAGTTGCTGTTGGTATTTTAGAGCTACGCTGCACCAAGACAGATGTGATCCAAAACATTGTAGCTCCCTTGGAATTAGTGTAACATTACAACTGTTGAATATGTCCACTTTAAGCAGTTTGATGTTGTTCTAGGGTGTATGCTGTAATTCTTTGCTCCTAGTAGGAGACTCTAGTGGCCTAAATGACTAGATTTCTGTAATTGGTTAGTGTAGACTAATGCACTAGTCTTCTGTAACCTGTACTTGTTCAAGTTCAAGTTTTTGTTGTTTATAACAGAAATCTTTTTGTATACTCGTAGAAAAAAGACGAGTGGCTAGCTGCACAACAAGATATTCTTTTGGAAGCTGCTAGGATTATCAAATTACATGGCATTGAACTGGGAAGCACCATGCAGTGCTGTTGATTCAGATTCTTCCAAAACTTGTAGGTACGGTAAGTATGTTTCAATTGCTGGCACCTTTACCTTGTAATAGTGCTGATCCAAACTGCTATGATAAGTTAATGAACTTTTTTTTTCTTATTCATTACATATTTGCCTTTACTATTTATTGCTCAAATGTGCCTTCATGTTAGGTTTTAAGTTCTCACGGACATGTAAAATTGTTTTTGGATAGTTAGCATGTGGCGGTTTTCGGCTTTTTACATCTGAGTGCATGTTTGTTTCTTTTTGAATTGGTACTGCCATTTTCAATCTGCATCCATCAGAGGGTAATTTGAGTGGAATTTGCATATATCATAGAGTTTGATATGTGATTTAAGTTTTGAATCTTCATGGTTGTATGAACGACTGTTGCATCACAAAGTTTACAACCGTAAATAGAATTCAGCTGTTTGTATACAAGTCTTTCTTGTAAATTCACTGATGCGATCGCAACATTGGCAGGTGAATCTCCTTAGTCTGCAGAAGTACATACGTCAATACGCGGTGCCGTGGTGGATAGAAAATTTTGCTTTTTTGCGTAGGCTAACTGGGAAGGAACCAAGGACTCTGAAATCTGATTCTCTCTCGTTTCGAATACCTCCATTATTATAGCGGTCCACTGGCAATCACTTTGCTCGGTTTGCCGGTGGCTCATGAGCGGGTTTTACCCCTACTAACTTCTAATCCTCGCATGTTTTACCCTCAGCTCACCATCGTACGGAGTATGTTTTGCTGTGTATGCTAAACTAATAGTTTGTGCAGTACCGCTAGTGTACCAAGCACCAACATTGTGGTTGTGGTCTTGTGGATCCCATTTTCTTCTTGGAACTCGGAATGCTGGAACCTATGCATGTGCGCAACTCAATAGGTGTGGTCAGATAGCTTTTGTCCTGAGTCAGGGTGCACGGGACAATGTAGGACACTCGTCGTTGGTTGAAGCAAGACCTTACAGCAAGCGAGTTGTTGTCTTTTTGTTTTTGAGGAAGCACGACTGTACGAGTGTTGTTTAAATCGGTGCTCAGCTGCTAATGTGGTAACTATACGTAAAACTATGGTTTATAACTTTGATTTGCAATTTGTTTGTTTCTATGCGGAGCGTAGAGGAAGGGAACAAAGTGCCTTTCGACCGGTGGGGGGTGATATCACTGGAATCGAAGCTGACCACTGTGATCAGTGATCCTACTTGCGTGTGCGCACAACGGCACACTAATAACATTGACTACATCCATGGCGTAAAATGGTATGTTGGGCAACACCTTTTGGCATGCATCCATGGCGTAAAAAGGTATGTTGGGCGACACCTTTTACTTTCATGTCAAGAACATGAGCGGCGTTAAGAAAGGTTAATGGGCCGCATACCACTGTATAAAGCTTTATTTTTATATTTGTTATCATAAAATCTCTTTTAGCATGATAACCATTATAAAACCAATTCAATTAAATAAATATCGTTAAGATTTTTTTTTGAGAGCCTCTAGCCTTTCTTCCACCTCTAGCTTGCTTCCTCTTTTCTTCTTCTTCCCAACCTCCGACAAGTTTTTACGGCCCTCGGTAGAGACCGCCTCATCACCTCGGCTCCCTCGACTAAGCTTTGTGTCGTTGCCATGGTATTCCACTGCCTCTGCCCTCGCCAATGCAGCCGACCTGTGCGTGCAGGCCTCACTCCCCTTTTTGAGCTCTACGACCCTTATCAGGCACTACCTTGCACTCTCAACCAAACTTGCACCATCTCCATGGGGTTCCACTAGCTTTGGTCCACCTCACCACCGTCATGCAGCCGCCTTATGCTTAGGCCATTGGGGCACAAAAAGATGTTGCATGCTGTTCAGTGCTATCGTTCGAGCTCAAGCTCTCTATCTAGTACCACCATGTGTTTCCATCCGTCGTCCTTGACTTAGATCCATCGATCCAAATCTTGAGGGTGGCCGGAACAACAAGGTATTGTTGGATCTAAGGGGGAAAAGACGATCAAGGTGGAGAAGATGCCGGAATTGAGAGATGAAGGAGGAGAGAAGTAGAAGATAGCATGATGTTACAATAAGAGAATTTTAAAAAAGAGGATAGGCAAAGAAGTCCATAATGGTATTTATCTAATAAAAATATTTTCATGAAATTAATGTTAAAAGGGATTTGAAGCCAAAGAAATAACAGTATGTACAACAATCCACCTCAGCAATCTCTAAGTCATCTCTAAAGTCTGTTATGTAGAATATATGATGATGTAGAGAAGAGATAGCATGCATAATATTTGAGCCGCCTTCAAAACAAGAATCGACTCTATACAAAGATTAAGAAACTTTATGTTAAGCAAATTATCTATAAAAATATGCAGTCATCTCTACCATTGTATATGTTATCTTTAGTGTTATTTTTATGACATAACAATAGTTATATACAACAGCTATCTTAACTACTATTGTACATGCTTCGAAGCATAAGGGTTTTAAGGACGCTGCCATGGCCACCACCGTGCGAGTGAGCTGTTTGCAGATTGTCAGTGTGGGCTGTGGCCTGCGTGCCGGCTGCCAAGAATTGACACTGCGCCGCGGCGCGACGATGCCACCTGTTAGCCCGTATCGGCGACCATTTATAGCTCCGCTGGCCGCTGAAGATGGCTCGGAGCAATCAATGAGCACAGCAGCTCACTAAACTATGACCAGGAGCATTGGGGCGATAGATGTGGTCATCCCTTTCGCCAGAAAGCAAGCGAAGCCCCCATGCACGCTGCTGTCCAAGGGATGGGCTTTCGCCTCGCCAAGCATACATGCCACGGCCAGCGCGCCCATCTGATCCTCACACACGCCCCCAGGCATGAACTGACCTGAAGCCTCAAGCTGAGCTCGCTGTTGCCATCCCATGCGGCAATGGCATGCCCCGTGATGGCTAGTACCTGCCTGCACGCCCAGACGAGACGACCGACCAGGTCACATGGAAGCATGGAACTCGTAATGCCAAGCAACGCTTTCACCAAGTCCAACCCCCATCCCCACGCACCACCACAGCAGCAGAGCACCACCGAGCCGAGCGTGCCACTGCCACCCAGCCCCAGTGCCCCGTCTCCCTCGAGTCTGACCGGCGGTGTAGCCGCGCACCGTGTTGGCGACTCGTGAGGCCGAGGCGCAAATAAAACAGGGAGATGACCAAACGTAGGCTCCTTTTGTAATCTTCCGACAAGAATCCACCAAGAAGGAAAACATGAATCGCCCTGTATTTTCCCCTTCTTCTGTCTAAACAACAGCAGGCTAGCTAAACTACTCGGGTAGTCGGGTGAACTCGCCTTCCCTGCAGACGCCCACGTCGACGGTCATCGTCTTGTCCCCTCTGTTCCCCTGCTTCGGCGAAGACAGCACCCGGCAGCAATTTCGCCTCGGAGACTGCACATACATGTGAGCTACGCATCAGTAAACTTGATGGTATGGTTCAAGGAGCTATGCTTAGATAGTGCTCACTAGTTAGAGAAACAAACCCAAGCCAACTAGCACAAGCATACTACGTTCTTGCTGTACCTCAAAATAGATCAAAAGTTTGAACAATGACTTGTTAAATCTTTAATGCAAATTTCGGGCTTGGTTAACAATTCATCGTGTGTGGCCCTCTATGAGAAGAAAAGGAAATGTTTTTTTTTTGTTCAGGAGATGAATTTGGGGGAGAGGGGAATGGGAATTACCCGGTCCCATAGCCCGGGGTCGGGCTTCTTGAGCACGACGATACGATCGAGGTGGGCGTCGGGGTCGGCGATGTCCCATCGGCACGCGGGGCGTGTCTCGTTGGCGCGGCGCCACCGGTCGTAGCGCGTCACCATGGTCACCCCGCCGCGCGCGGTGGCGCGCCGCGCCGACGACAGGTAGTAGAGCGCGGGCCTCTGGCACGGGCTGCGCGCGAGGGGCCTCGTGTTGAACGCGTACGCCGTGTAGTCGGCGCGGCGGTACCAGTTCAGGAACGTCCTCGCCGGCATCTCCATCTCCCGCGCCGACATCATCCCCCTCGACACCAGCACGGCGAACCCCCACGCCACGGACACCGTCCACTGGTTGCCGCCGTCGTAGCAGATGGACTGCTGCATTATCCCCGCCGAGTCCAGCCTCACCGGCCCGTCGAACAGCCGCCGCACCGCCGCCGGGCGCGACGGCGCGTCCGGGAACAGGGGCTCCACGACGTCGAGGTGGTGCAGCGTCACGATCGGCGCCACCGGGTGCGCCGAGAGGAGGCCCAGGAGGTCGCCGTAGACGTCGTACTGGTGGAAGCCCGGGTGTTTGGTGAGCGGAATACCCAGCTCCGCCATGCACGCCTGGATCCTGTCGTCGCTGCCGTACAGCGCCGGGTAGCGGCGGATGCAGCCGTCCTGCATCCGCGCGAGCGCCTCCGCCAGCGTCCGGCTGATGGCGAAGCCGCCGCCGCCGTACGCCATCCCGTATGAGAAGTATATGTTCTGCAGGTGGCTCTCGGAGAGGGAGCCGATGTAGTATGGGTAGCGGTGGTCGAACTTGTTGAGCACGGCGAGGAGGTTGTCGGGGAAGAAGACGGTGTCGTCGTCGCCCATGACGAACCAGCGCACGCCGGGGAGGCCGAGGCGGAAGGTCTCGGAGACGATGCGGGAGATGCGTATGGCGGAGCGGCTGCCGCGGCGGTGGGTGTAGGGGAAGCCGGAGGTGTCCGACGAGATCCTGATGGCCGGGAGCCCCGTCCGCGCCGTCGACATGTTCGACTCCCGCACCTCGCGGTCCAGCCACACGTACCCGCGCATGGCGCCGCGCGGGCGCCACCACACCTTGATGTACTCCTTCCGCTTGTCCCAGAACCGCGCCGACGCGGCGATGCCGAACACCACGTGCTGCAGCGTCGTCGCCGCGGACACCGCGGCGGCGGCTGCCTTATTCTCCGACGCCGCCTCGGCCGTGCGGTTGCTGGATAGACGGGACACTGACAAAGAGGTGGTGGTGGAGCCAGAAGACGCAGCCGCCGCCGCTGCCGAGGTGGCGGCGTCCGAGGACGCGGTGGTGAGAAGGACGTGGAGAGTGTAAAAGAAGTAGACCGCCGTGATGGGGAGTAAGATCAGGAGGAGGAAGCGGGCGAAGGAGGCGGTGAATGCCTCCTTGCCGCCCCCTCCCCCGCCGCCGCCCTTCATTCCGGGCGCCGTGGCTGCTCCTTGCCGCGGCCCGCCGCCGTCTTCCGCTCCTCCGGTCGCCGCCGGCCACACACACTCGGCACCGAGGGCGTCTCGCTCCGCGGATGGGGAAGAGCGATTTACACGGGAGGGATTGGTGACAGTGCCAGGTCACGCATCCCCCCGCGCGTTGCTCCGCGTCTCTCTTCTCTCCGCTCGCTCGGCGAGTGCGGGGTTTCCTCGGGACGAGACGGTGGACGGGGAAGGCCTCGGTCTCGGTGTGTGTTTTCGGCCGCTTTTCCGGGCTTTTTTCGAGTGTTCACCCCGTGCCGGTGCTGCATGGTATTGCTGGCTGCCAACCCGCGCCCGCGCCGATCCAATACGGGTGTGTTTGGTTAGACCATGCTGGACCATCCAGCACAGGATTAGGGATGAGATAAATTGATCATGCATGAATTCATCTATGCATTAGTGTTTGGTTTTTTTTTATCATCCAGGACTAATCATCCGCCCCCACCCACTCTCCACCTCCTCTGCTCCTCCACCTCGGCGCCGCCGCCCCTCCACCTCGGCTTCCCCGCCTCCGGTGACAATGGCTTGGGAAGAATGATGCTACCGTTGCTGCTACGATTGACGAATAAGCATAGGCGAAGGAGCTCCACCTCAGCCGCCGGCGGCTACGCCTTCTTCCCAGCCAGCCGTGCCCCTTCCCCCCTTTTCTCGCCATGTCGTCGCCGCCTCCCGTCATGGTCGCGTCGCCCGCCAAAGCCGCCATCCGCGCCCTCGGTCAGACGAGCTCGCCGCCGCCAGCAGAGCGCCGCCACCGCTAAGAGCCACCACCACCACGGCGGAGATCGTCCAGATCTTGCGGCGACGTCGAAGGAGGAGGAGACGACGCCAAGATCCACACTGCGGGTCGACTCCCTCGCTCAAGGCCGTTGGTCGCCGGTGGAGGAGGTGGAGGGTGGAGGAGGCACGCTGTCTTGGGGAGAGGAGAAGGGGAGGAGGAGGCGCGCCGCCGGGGGGAGAGGAGGAGAGGAGGAGGTGGCGCGCAGAGGGAGGAGGTGGCGCGCCGCCGGGAGTAGAGGAGGAGGGGGAGGTGCACTGGGGGAGGAGGCGGAGTGGAGAAGGCGGTCGCTGGCCGGGGAAAGAGAAGGAGCTGGACGAGCCAGACTTGCCTTTTGGCACGGGACGAGCTGGACCGCCCGGCAATGCTATCGGTGGATGGGAATAATCAGGATGGATGGATCCAACTTTTCTCAACTAAACAAAAAATGGTGGTGTGCTGGACGGGACCATCCAAGTCCCTCAAACCAAACACACCCTACGCCACTAAGATTACGCGGGTTTCTCATCAATCCGATCCGAGCGACGTCGCGTCTCGTTAATTTTGGACTTTGAATTTTGAGGAGCCCACCCGGGCGTCACGCATTAGTTTGCGAGACAATCAAGGGGTGCTTTAGATTCGTTTGATTTGGGGTCAAATGGTTGCTACGTTTTTTTACGCGCGGGATGAGATGGGTATGTGTTCAGTTTGCTGCTAAATCGAGTAAATTTGGTGTTTTTTCATACGCACGTAACAAATTGGATAAAACGGACATGTGTTCGTAATTTTTTGAAAGTGAGGTTATTTTCGCACTGGCATTTCTAGTATTTTTTTGTTGCGAAAAACTGGCTAAATCATAGTAGCAAATCCATGGTTAAATTTTCTGAGCTGGTATGGGAATCGTAGATGGGTTTGCAAAATTTTTTATTGTTTAATCCTTTTTAAAAAATAATTTTAATTTTAACCAGGTATAACATTTTCAAATCTAACCCTTTTGGCACACACACTTCTGGCGCGGACATATGCACTCGACGCGCCAAAGGCAAGTGGCGCGTCAAAGGTGCTACTACTGGCGACCGGTCAATGGCCGCCAGCGTGGACCGGCGTGGGTCCCACCTTGACGTGCCACCCCTCCTGGCGCGTCAAGGCCATATACAAAGAGCCGCGCGGGGCGCCACTTCGTCTTTCTTAACGAACTCCAGTCGCCGCCCAGCCCCGCCCTCTGCCGCCGACTGCCGCCCGCCCATTGCCGCCCGTCTCCGGCCACTTCGGGTTGGGAAAATCGTTCCCCGTCCTCCTGTGAAGGTGATGTTCCAATCTTTTTCTTCGATTTGGCCCTCGATTAACCGCATTTCATAGGGATTGGATAGTTAGGGTTAGAGGAAAAAAACTTGATTTATATTGCATATTGACGTGTTAAGTTCGATCCGAGCACCGTGGCATACGTGTTGCATGTACTGTCCGTGTTATTGACGTGTAGAATCCATTGCATGCATGTGTGCGCGTCATTTCATTTTGATGTAGATGATGTTGTATATTAGGTCTAAACGACTTGTATTTGTTATCTTTAATGTTGTAGATGGATCGTTTAGTCCGTTTTTTCATGGTGGAACCGTCAGAGAAAACGAAGAGTTTGAGAATATGAAGGAAGATGTGGTCTTGTTTGATAGGAGCCCAAATTTTAATGATTTAGTTTCCGGCTGCCGGTCTTTCATTAGTTGTAAGGTTGGTGAGGGTGAACTGTTGTTGCAAGGAAGAATTGATTTTGGAAAGATTAGGGCTCACTATGTGATGCTGAAGATTTCATCGGAGTCGAATTGGAATTGTTACAAGGAGGTTGTGAAAATTCAAATGTCAGTTGTTGGGAGGTGGTGGTTGAGATCGCTCGTGCGAGTGGCTCATTAGCAAAACTCGTACAAGCTGTGCAAAATGTTGATGACGAAGATGAGCCTGTTGAGCACTTGACTCAGGAGTTGGGCACAGTTGGAGGAAGGCAGGTCAGATCTGAACCACGTGTTGCGGAGGCGATGGGAGAGCCGTTTGATAACTTTGATAGCGGTCTTTTCATTAATGACTTTGATGATGGAGTTTTTGAGGAGGAAGAACGTGATGTGGAAGACGATCAAATTTCTCTAGGATCCGAGGAGGAATCCTATGATAAGGAGAGGACAGAAGAAGAGGGGGTGCAAGGCGAACAAGAAGAGGTGGGGGAAAGAGATGAGGTGGAGGAAGAAGATGCTGACGAAGAAGATAACGAGGTTCTTTGTCTAGGCGTGGGAGATAGAGGGCAAGCAACGTACGCATTGTCGACTGAGGAGAGGAGACAGCTTAGGACAGTTCATGTTGATGTGCCCATGGTGACCACCTTTGAGGACCTAAGCAGAACTCACATGGTAATATGTGATAGCGGCTTGTTGTCAACCGATGTTCTGCCGGATTCTGAGAATCTAGAGATCCGAAAGGGCATGTCATTCGAGTCTTTACAGCAATTGCAGTACTTCTTGATGGACTATGCGGTGAGGCACCATAGGCCATACAATGTTACTTATTAGGACGTCAAAGTCAGGTACACGGTGAACTGTAAACAAGGATGCCTGTGGGGTGTGTGGGCTCGGCTGGACAAATATACTGAGAGATGGAAGATTACTCGTGTGAGGCAACCTCACACGTGTGGCCCGTCGAAGACAAAGAAGGTGCATGCTCAATACACAGCCAAGTACTTAGGGCGCCGTATCGCTGGCATTGTCGCGGCGGATAGCGACGTGTCAGTTGCCTCTTTGATCGAATCCATATTTGGATTCACCGGATACCGTGTGAAATATTTAAAGGCTTGACGGAAAAAGCAACACGCTATGGAGTTGCTATATGGGGACTGAAAGGAGGCATACAACATGGTGCCAAGGATGTTGAATGCAATTAAACATTTCAACCCGGGTACAAAGTATCTTACCTACACGGGTTACAGTGGCTTGATCGATGAGAATGGAAAAACGCGGTATGTTCTTGAGCGTGTGTTTTGGTATTTTAAGCAGTGCGCGGAGTCGTTCGAGCACTGTCATCCGGTCGTACACGTCGACGCAACCTTTCTAACCGGCAAATATAAGGGTGTTCTGATGATGGCCGTTACGGTCGATCCAAAGGATCAATTGATGCCTCTAACATTTGCGTTGGCCGAAGGCGAGAACAACACGAGCTGGGCATGATTCATGGCGCATCTAAGGCAGGAGGTTCTCGGCACTAGCCGGACGGTTTACATGATCTCCGACCATCACCATGGCCTTCTAAATGCGGCTAAGAAACAAATGGAATGTTACCCTCCGATTGAGCACCGGTGGTGCATGAGGCACTTCACGGCCAATGTATGGGGTCAACAGAAGAAGAAGGAAGTGGTGTCGAAGCTAAAGGAGGTTTACTGCGCTAGGGAAGAGAGAGATTTTCAGAAGAAGTTAGAAGAGCTAGATAAGATGCTAAACGATCGGACGAGGGATTGCGTTAAGGAGCAGATAGAGAATAAGGACAAGTGTGCTCTTACTTACGACGAGGGTGGCCGTCGTTACGGGATAATGAAGACAAACGGCGCCGAGTCGTTGAACAATGTGTTCAAAGGCATCCGTGCCTTGCCGGTATCTGGAATTGTACTAATACTCTTTTCAAAAGTGCAACAAGTACTTCGTTGATCGTTGGGGTTTGGCGAAGAATGCTATTGATGTAGGGACGGTGTGGGGAAGGACCGGTGCGGCGCATTTGGAGAAGGAGGAGAAGCTCGCTCCAAACTACATGGCAGAAGCACATGGCCCGAATAGAGTTGTTTACAATGTAAAGTCCGTCTGGGGAACTAATCCGGGGGTGAGCGTTTTGGTGGCAGGAACTACAAGGTGGACATTGGCAAAGCCGAGTGCACGTGCAAGGTTCTGCAGCTGCTTTATGCGTCTTGTTCACACATGATCACCGCTTGCTCCACAAGAGGGGTAGACCACAAATCTTCGACATACATGTCTCCACTGTATCTTAAGATACATATGTTGAAGATATGGGAACCGACCTTTGAGCCTTTCCTTGATCCCACGCAGTGGCTCGAGTTTAGTGGATTAGACTATTGCCCCCATCGTGCCTTACTAAAGAATAAAAGGCCGGCGAAAAAAAAAGAGGCTTCGAGGTGAGATGGACCGTGCAAATGGTAACGGCGATGATACATATGGAACTGGAGAGATTTCGACGAGGTCCCAGGGGTGGTTCGATGCTCTAAATGCCATCGGGTTGGACACAATGCAAGCACGTATAATAAAAAGCATAAGGGTTCTACTAGCGGTAGAAAACGTGGAAAGGTAATAGGGGCGATGTCTATTACGTTTTAAATTTTACATAAAACTAACTTATATTAATGCTGAAATTTAACTCTATTGTTTAAATTTTGCAGGATGGCGCACCCTCAGTACCCGCTCCTTGAGACAGAGTATGAAAAGGACCATCGTGCGCGGCTCATCTGCGATGAGCAACAGGTTTGGCCATCAACTAATCTCTTCGGAATACAATTTTTTTATACACCGTAGTGATTATGTAAGGTTTGTTCTTTTTGCAGACTCTGCCCTGGCTCCGTCCCCGTATCCACACGATCTTCCTCACGTGGGACGATAGGTTCGTCCCTTACTTGCAGCGAGCCGACTTCCTGGACCCAGCCCGCACCGTCACGCAGGGGCTACCGGACCTTGACGGGCCACTACTGACAGCTCTTGTCGACTGTTGGAGACCCGAGACACACACCTTCCACCTCCCATGCGGGGAGATGACGGTGACCTTGCAGGACACGGGGATGGCCCTCGGGTTACCGTTGGAGGGCGCCGCAGTGTGCGGGATCTTAAATCCCGGCACCTGGCGTGACTTGGTGGAGGGCGCCATTGGTGTGCTGCCCCGGAGGACGAGAACGACCGGAGCAAGTAAGAGCAGCGTCAAATTGGTTTCGTTTTTTTCTGAATTTTTTGGTTGTGGTGACTAATGCACGGCTGAAACAATTGTATGTTTGTAGGAGGACGTCCGGGTGAGCTCACCGGTCGCGCGAAGCGCTTCCCTTTGCTCACCGAGGCTCCCCATAGTGGTAGAGAACCACGCACGGGTCTGCCTGTGGCACTTGGTCGCAAACTTTCTCTTACCAGATGCGTCCGGCAACACCGTCAGCTGGAGTGTCCTCCCCGTCCTGAGGCAGCAGTGGGAGAACATCGCCACATACTCCTGGGGGTCGGCCACACTTGCCTGGCTATATCATCAATTGTGCGAGGGCTGCCGGCGCGGAGCTGGTACATCTAGCCTTGGAGGATATCTCTACCTCCTCCAGGTGTGGGCCTGGAAGCAGCTTTCAGTTGGCAGACCACACCGATCGCCAGTGCCGGTACGTACAGCTGCAGAAAACTTATATTCACATTGCTGTGTCATTCTAACTTCATTCGACCTGTAGGCATGGCCCGTACAGGGATCTAGGTCCACGTTGATGTATCTTTGGAAGAACATCAAGTCGGTGCGCGGAAACCCCGACAGGTGGTACCTGCAGTACACGAACGAGCTAGACTGCGTGACGCAGTGGCAGGTGATCTGGACTCCTTACCACCGTGCCGAGGTACAGGACATGGCCCTTAGCACACTTTGCACCCGGGACATAGAGCTCTGGAGGGCGATAAGTCCGCTGGTGTTCTTCCACGTAGTGGAGTAGCACCTGCCGTGTAGGACAATGCGACAGTTTGGTCGCAGGCAGCACACCCCACCTCCCATTCACTCGACAGATAAGAGACTGCACAAGTGAGATAATGGTTATTAATTTAATTTGTTTAATTCATTCAAAGTTTGCATTAACACACCGTTCACTAAACTTTGCAGGTTTAGTAGGAAGAAGAGGTACAGCCAGCTAGACTGGCGTGTCACGCACCACCAGCCTATGGAGCTGTGGGAGGCGAGGGAGAGATGGCAGCCTGGCAACGGAGCGATGCAGGCCTTCAGCGAGTACTTGGCTTGGCTCCACCGGTCGGCCAGACTTTTCCTTAAGCCAGTCCTTACCGACGTGCCCATCGGCGACACTAACTCGGACGACGACATCACGGACGAGTACGATCGTCTGACACAGGAGGGTGTGCAGCCCGAGAGAGCCCCACTGCAGCGTTACATGGTACGTGTATTTACAAACCACGCGGATACGAATTTTATCCCGTCTTCTTCTATGCACTAAATTAACCTGTTGTTGCTCTTCACAGGCTACACAGCTTGCACGCCTCTCCAATGAGGCATGGGTTGCTCTTGGCAATGCGGGTGCACATGAAAACTATGCCTTACAGGCGTTTACGGAGGTACGACCGTGTGCATGTTATACAGTCTAATTTATTTCCATGCTAATACCCTAGTTCCTGTATTGGCCATTTACAGAGAGTGACGAGGACATGCCGCCGTATGGCCCAGAAATTGAGCTGCATGACCCAGCAGGATATAGGTCAACAGCCAGTCGCGGTGCCCCAGTCGTCGAGCCACCGGACCCCGTCTATCAAGGAGGCACAGGTGCACGCACACCGCCACGGTCGGGCAGGTCCTCCGCAGCTACTACGGAGACTCCTGCGAGGAGGGCGCGTGGCAATTAAGCGCACCGTCCCGCCCGTGGCCGACGACGAAGATGCTGGCCAGCACTACGACTCGAACT
Organism: Raddia guianensis; assembly: GCA_036346415.1. Lineage (NCBI taxonomy): Eukaryota > Viridiplantae > Streptophyta > Magnoliopsida > Poales > Poaceae > Raddia > Raddia guianensis. Next base: position 48,345,721 of record CM070537.1, read on the forward strand.
CCTCCGCCGACGACCCCAGCTTTCGCAGCACAATCAGGATGAACTAGATGCCTGATGCTCCCCCTTAAGTCAGATACAGCCCACCCTAGGAGCGGTAAGACATCTGAAGTGATCATGTGAATTCTTTGTTGTTTCCTGTCATATCTAACATTTCTGCCATACAATACAGGACCCCAGCGGATCCACCCCCCCGCACAGACCATATCTTACGCGAGGCGCAGGCGTGACCGTGACGCCGCCGATGTCGGTAGCCACAACGTGCTGTAGATAAATCCTGGGAGGATCCGCCGTCCAAGGGGTCCTTATACGTAGGGGCCTTGAGCTTGAGGTGTATGCATGTACTAGACCCCGGAGTGTGACCTGTTGCCTTGTGACTTATGTATGGATGTACTAGACGTTTTGCATGTATGCATGTATGCATGTACTAGCCTTATGACTTGTATGCATGTATGGATGTACTAGCCTTATGACTTGTATGTATGCATGTGGATAACATAGACCTCGGGTATCCACACGGCGGGCCTAGAAGACCATCCGACAGGGGATGGACCAAGTCGGGTGGATGAGGACGGGAACCACTCGGATTCTAGAAGGCTTGACCGGCAAGGAAGCACGTAAAGATAGATGCCTATCCCTAATTAATAGGGAAGATATACTTGTAATCCCGGATAACTACTAGAGGATAAAGATAGGACTCCTACCTCGTAACCGACCAGGACTTTATCTTGTAACCCTGCCCCCACTATATAAGGCGGGTAGGGAAGCCCCCTGGTTCGGCATCTTCATCTACATCTCCATCTAGAGAATCACACATCTACAGCTTGATCATCTCCTAGGTTGATCATCATCTTGTACACATATACCCCATATAATCCCGGAGCACAGGACGTAGGGTATTACCTCCGTCATGAGGGCCTGAACCTGTATAAATCCTTGTCTTGTGCTACCATCGAGTTTGGATCTTGTGCATCGCCCCATATATAATCATTGCCGGCGGTGACCCCCCAGTTAGTCATCAGTTAACAGTTGGCGCGCCAGGTAGGGGCAGCGTCAAGATCATGTTCATCAAGCTTGATGGCATCGATCACCGGAGTCGCCATCATCTCCGCCCCCGGCCAAGCTCTCGGCTTCAGGAGCCGACTGCGTCATCAACGACTTCGGTGAACTCCACTTCTCGGATTTGGATCAGATCCAATCTGGGGAGAACTACAACAACGCTTCCCGCTCGGATTGGGGAAGCCGCGGCCATCTACTCATGAGTAGTACGCCAACGGCTCAATTCCCGACTCGGATACGGCGACGGCTCAAAGACAGATTCTGGACGTCATCTTGTTTCTTCAATTCCCGTTAATCCAAAAGGAATTTCGGGATGAGACTGGATGAGTTTGAAAGATAATTTCGTCACCTTTCCGTAAAGCCCAAGAACGTCCAAAACGGAGTTCGGATGCGTCCGGGACATTCGTTTGAAGGCAGGCTGCGCGGGAAGATCGCGAATCTCAGCAAGCTCGTAAAACCCATCTGCGGAGGATGCGGCATGCGGATAGGCCGTGGTACACCTCCAAGGACATCAAGGATCAGCAAGGAGCTTCTCCAAACAATCGACGACCAACACTCCTTCCGGACTTGGATCCGATCTAGTCTGAGGAGAACATCGACATCGCTTCGTCTGGACTCCCGTTCGGGTCGAGAAACGCCGCCGCCACTTACTCCCGAGTGGTGCGCCGGGGGCTCAAATCTCGACTCGGATACGGTGAGGACTTGACCAAGGACTTCTACAACACTTTTGCGGGTTCGGACGTGATCCAATCCGCGAGAGGAATTTAACAGCGCTTCACTCGGACTCCCGGTCGTGTTGGGGAACGCTGCCGCCGCCTAACGACGAGTAGTGCGCCGGGGGCTTAATTCCCGATTCGGATACGGTGAGGTCCCGATGGAGAGCGAATCTCGGGTGGTGACTGTCATCAGCAGCAAATCAATTGGACTCGACGATCATGGTGTCCATCATGCAACTCCGGCTTCATCAACCACAAGGCGAGCGTGAGAAGAAGATGCGATCTGTTCCCATTCAGATTCTGGACGGAACTTGTATTGTTATTTCCCGCTGACTCAGAATGAGTTTCGGGGTGAAATAAGATGCGTTGGAAAGCTTATCTCGTTGTCTTTCCAACGAATCCGAGAACGCCTAAATCCGACTTCGGATGCGATCGTGGCGTCTTTTTGAAGACAGCCTGCGCAGAGAGGTCGCGAATTTCGGCGAGCTCGTAAAGCTCGTCGGTGCTGGCTACGGCATGAGGATTGATCGTGCCACATCTTGTGGGACGTTGAAGACCAGCGAGGACTTTTATCGACTTTCATCAAGCTACACCAACCGCATGGAGATCATTTACGACTACGGCCAACTCCGTCGACCACGGGCAAGACCTCGGCGAGCACATGCTGTTCGTCGCCGACCACGACGTGCGCCACTCGGTGTTGATCGAGATCTGAACGACTACTTCCTCTACTCGGCTACGCGCCTGCGTTTCCAAGGTCTATAGCTCGGCTGTACGCCATTGCGCGCCACGAGCGCCTGGTACGGCTGCACGCCTGCAGCTTCAAATCTGCGGCTCGGCGACAAGCCACTCGGCTACACGCCTACGCCAGCGCCACGAGCGCCTCCAAGTCTACGGCTCGGCGACACGCTACTCAGCGACACGCCTACGCCCGTGCCATGAGCGTCCAAATATATAGCTCGGCTGTACGCCATCGCCCGCCACGAGCGCTCGGTACGGCTACACGCATGCAGCTTCAAATCTGCGGCTCGGCGACAAGCCACTCGGCTACACGCCTACGCCAGCGCCAGCGCCATGAGCGCCTCCAAGTCTACGGCTCGGCGACACGCTGCTCAGCAACACGCATACGCCCGCACCACGAGCGTCCAAATATACAACTCGGCTGTACGCCATCGCGCGCCATGAGCGCTCGGTACGGCTACACGCCTGCAGCTTCAAATCTGCGGCTCGGCGACAAGCCACTCGGGTACACGCCTACGTTAGCGCCACGAGCGCCTCCAGGTTTACGGCTCGGCGACACGCCTACGCCCGCGCCACGAGCGTTCAAATATACAGCTCGGCTGTACGCCATCGCGCGCCATGAGCGCTCGATACGGCTACACGCCTGCAGCTTCAAATCTGCGGCTCGGCGACAAGCCACTCGGCTACACGCCTACGCCAGCGCCACGAGCGCACAAGTCTACGGCTCGGCGACACGCTACTCAGCGACAGCCTACGCCCGCGCCACGAGCGCCCAAGTATTCAGCTCGGCTGTACGCCATCGCACGCCACGAGCGTCCGGTACGGCTGTACACCTACAGCTTCAAATCTACGGCTCGACGATAAGCCACTCGGCTACACGTCTACGCCAGCACCACGAGCGCACAAGTCTACGGCTAGGCGACACGCTTACGCCTGCGCCACGAGCGTCCAAGTCTACGGCTCGGCGACACGCAACTCAGCGACACGCCTACGCCCGCGTCACGAGCGCCCAAGTATTCAGCGCGGCTGTACGCCATCGCGCGCCACGAGCATCCGGTACGGCTGTACGCCTGCAGCTTCAAATCTACGGCTCGGCGACAAGTCACTCGGCTACACGCCTACGCCAACAAATCTACGGCTCGACGATACGCCACTCGGTGACATGCCTACGCCTGCGCCACGAGCGTCCAAGTATTCAGCTCGGCTGTACGCCATCGCACGCCATGAGCGCCCGGTTCGGCTACACGCCTGCAGCTACAAATCTACGGCTCGGCGACACGCTACTCAGCGACACGCCTACGCCAGCGCCACGAGCAGCCAAGTCTACGGCTCGGCTACACGCCTACGCCTACACCAGAGCTAAGTTCTCATTACCATAATCTTTTTCATATAAATCTAAATTGTTTCTTGACTTGCTACTTAGTTGGTCTCCAACTAAGCAGTAAGTCGGGGGCTACACCTAATAGGTACACTTACGTGCAGTTTTTGTTACTTTCTCTTAATGATTGCAAATGAATCCGAGTGGTTTTTCCGAGTAGTGAAGCTCTGACCCACGGACGGCGAACTCTAGTCACTCGATACGCGTGCCTGGGAAAAGAGCCATGAGCCAATTTCCGACGCCCGGGGGCTAGACTAGTCGGGCAGAGTGCTTAACAAAAGGAAGATTACTTGGTGGAATTTAATGTCAAAAAGGAAAAGTAGCAAAAGTATAAAAATTATCTAAATGCTTCCAGATACTGCCTAAACTCTACATGTACATGCTACAGGAGTTCATGGGTTTTTTACCTCATCAAGTTGGCACAGCTATACGCCCACACCAACTTCGGTATGGCTATACGTCTACACCAACTTTGGTACGACTATACGCCACGCCCGCCATGAGCCATTCTCAAGCGCTCGAAGCGCTAACTACGGCCTTCCAACACGCACACAACCGGTGGCTACAAGCGCGGTGGCTAAGCCAAATTCAGCCTCGATGCACCCTTTGAGGGCATATCACCGCAGAGCTACAAAAATTACCCATCTCTTGGTATACCCCATGTTGGGTCACTAGTTGGTCGCCGCATGTCGATCGATACCGAAGATGTCGGGATTGAGTTTCGATGGTACGCTCCAGTTGGGGCCTATGCTGTACACCGCTACCCGAGTATGGATACCATACGGCTAAACTCTTTCCTTAAGGTATGCCCCGTGGTGGGGTCGCTAGCTGTATTCTGCTACAGTGGGATACAGGTACCGCCTGGCTGACAACAATGGTATGCCCCATGTTGGGACACCAGCTGTGTTACCGCACTAGTCGGATACATGTATCATTGGACCAAACCCTCTCCAGATGGTATGCTCCATGTTGGGCCAAACTTTACTCTACGAGTACAGGTACCAGATGGTAAAAAATACGGTATGCCCTCTGGGGCCACCAACAGATCCTACTCCGGCCGGCATAGTACCGCTCGCTCTTCACCAAAACCAGTGGTACGCCCCCATGTTGGGTCGCCAGCTGTACATCGCATGACGAGTACAAGTATCACTCGGCTCTTCAGCCAAAACCAGTGGTACGCCCCATGTTATCGCCACCGTACATCGCAAGACGAGTACAGTATCACGCGCTCTTCAACAAAACCGTTAGTACGCCCCATGTTGGGTCGCCAGCTGTACATCGCAAGACGAGTACAGGTATCACTCGGCTCTTCAGTCAAGACCAGTGGTACGCCCCATGTTGGGTCGCTAGCTGTACATCGCAACACGAGTATAGGTATCACTCGGCTCTTCAGCCAAAACCAATGGTACGCCCCATGCTGGGTCGCCAGCTGTATATCGCAAGACGAGTACAGGTACCACTTCATCAAAATCAAAGCGATGCGCCTTATAACGAGCCAACCGCCAGAACTCCGGCAATCCCGGGCTGGGTATCACTAACAACTCTCTATGAGTCCTTCATAGTCTCCTCGCAGATAACATGCAGAAGCCAGTCGGAAAGGAGCAGCAACAATCTACAAGCACTCGGCATGAAGCACGACTCATCCAAGGTGCGACAAAGCAGAGCAGCAACTCGACTATGAAGCACTCGGGGCCATCAGGATAACATAGACCTCGGTATCCACACGCGGGCCTAGAAGACCACCCGACAGGGGATGGACCAAGTCGGGTGGATGAGGACGGGTACCACTCGGATTCTAGAAGGCTTGACCGGCAAGGAAGCACGTAAAGATAGATGCCTATCCCTAATTAATAGGGAAGATATACTTGTAATCCCGGATAACTACTAGAGGATAGAGATAGGACTCCTACCTCGTAACTAACCAGGACTCTATCTTGTAACCCTGCCCCCCACTATATAAGGCGGGTAGGGAAGCCCCCTGGTTCGGCATCTTCATCTACATCTCCATCTAGAGAGTCACACATCTACAGCTTGATCATCTCCTAGGTTGATCATCATCTTGTACACATATACCCCATATAATCCCAGAGCACAGGACGTAGGGTATTACCTCCGCCATGAGGGCTCGAACTCAGATAAATCCTTGTCTTGTGCTACCATCGAGTTTGGATCTTGTACATCGCCCCATATATAATCATTGCCGGCGGTGACCCCCAGTTAGTCACCAGTCGACAATGCATGTATAACATCATGCTTGATGATATGGAGCTTTACTATGGTAACAATCGTGCAACTGAGACATGTCTTACTGTGGCAACAATCGGGCAACTTAGCTGTTTTTACACTGATAGCCTCAGTACCCAGTTATCTTCTCAAACTCTGATATTTTGCCATTCCCCACATGTCACATTAACCCCTTAATCATAGCATCCCTTCACAAATTAGCACGAGCTTTCGCCAACAGAAAGTCACTTTGGTGATAGTATCGAGCTGAACTCCCGTGTAACTCATTCATGGATAGATTAACCACTAGTAATAGTTGCAGGTCACTTCTGTTGAGAGAATCAAGCGGGTTTGAGAGCTCCTAGGCTAACAAACCTAACCCCCTGCTGCTCTTTGCTCTTGTCAAGGTGTCCTAGGAACTCCATGCTATGCTCCTTTTGTCACCCTTCCCATCCCACCAGAGTGCCACCGTAAGCAAACGAAGCGAATCAAAACTTTCAAGTGTTGGTGCCTATTCGATGCCACCGATGCGCCAAGAGGGTCGGGCGCCGTAATTCAAACCGCGGGCGCCCGACATCGGGCGCGACAGACTGACGCGCCGCCCCTCATGGCGTGGCAAGGCTTTGCCGCCGCACGTCCGTTGGCTCCAAAACAGAGATAGGGCGACCGATTGGAGAACCGCTGGTGCCGCAGCCCAAAGATCGACGCGCCAAATTCTAGTGGCGCGGCAATCCTGTGATCCCGCACCAATTGGTACTCCAATCCAGTGCTGCTCCTATCCCTCTAGTTTTAGACTCTAGTCTGTGCGGGAGCACAACCCTGACGCGCCATGAACGACGCGTTAGGGCTGAGCTCCCGCACATCGATATTTCAATCCAAGTCGTAGCCTATCCTCGGTTTTGGGCAGAGTCAGGCGGTAGCACGCCTCTAACGCCCGAGATAACGGCGCGTCGGTGAGCTCCGCACCAACTACAAAGACAAATCCAGAGGGATAGGGTACGCACTGGATTGGGGCATGGCCAAGTGGTAAGTCAGTGTGTTATTTTTTGCATAACTCGGAGGTTGAAATCATATCTATGGTAAAAATAAAAAAACAAGCAAAATAACAATATTACCCATCACAAAACCACATGCTTGTGACAAAGATAAACTAGTTAGGATCCCCGACAACTATGACATCTAGTGTTTAATTGTTCAAATAAGATACGGAGGTAACATACTAAGTAACACACGTTACATTGATAAAAAACTAAGTTTATTATCATATTACATAACAACATCGAACCAAGTCGATCTCACTCCTCTCGGTCTTCGTCATCATCCGGCACGACAGTAGGCAGGTTACCAAAAAGAACCCTTATGGTCTCCATCTCCACCGTCCCCCTCGCCTTCTTGCGCTTCAGCGTTTGCAAATGAGCCTCCCATGAATTAGGCCGGTAATTGGCATTGAGGTCAATGAGTGAACCCTCAGCCAACTTCTTTCTGTATTGCTCAAGTTCGCGCTCCTTCTCCATCTCCCTCTGATGCCTCGTCACCTCTCTTTGATATTTCACCTCTTTTGAATTAACGCCAGGTGGGTACCTCCCCCTACGCCTCCTCCAATATTCTAATGTTTCTAAAACGGTGAAGTAGCCACGTAGCGGCACGGCACACTCCCTCCTCATGTCATCCAAGACATTCTTTTTGTCCTTGGTGGACGGTATGAGCACACCATGCTCATGCCTTATCTTCTCTTTCCTCTTCTCCACTTTCTTCTCTCGTTCAGGTCCGCACAAATTAAGAATCTTGGCTTCGAAAACTTGTTGTCCCTGATATTTCTCCCAATCACACGTCCTTCCCTCCTACAAGATTTAGCGTAAGAGTTATCGAACGAAACATGCAATGAAATATAGGAACAAATAAAAAAGAGCTGTGCAAGTATAACATACCCAAAAATCACCATAAAAGTTGCCACAATAATATCCGTACCCGAGCTCCGATGAGACAACACCTGTACGGGTCAATTCTTATCCCCGGAGTGGAAGGCCTCCACTTCCGCACTAGAAGGTTAACAGGACTTCGGACCATAAATGTACTCCTGGAAATCACATAAAGGCCATCCATCCTACGGAAAAGTCACTTTGTTATCGAATTTAATACAAAATGACACTAATTTAAATATAAAATGGCATGTGTACACTTACTGAATCATTGTGCGGGCAACGGAAGAATGGGGTAAAGTCCACCCCTGGGTTAGGTCTTACTAAGATGGACCGTTGATTGCAATGACATAAAGGAGGGTGTACTGCTCTCCCCGCATTTGCGACCACCTTCTCCTCATTTGTCATTTCCGGTGGGTTTGCACGAGGAGAAATCCAACGCCTAAAATCCTTTACTGGTTTAGTGTCCATGAAACCCTAGGAAAAAAGCCGGATCCTCGGATTGTATATTTCTGGGCCATCAATCCACTCGGAAAAACACCACAGCCGAATAGAACACTGCATATTGTTACTGTGTTTCAGACCACAAGTGTAGAAGGCTCTACCGGCAGTATCAGAGTCCCTCGACTGTTGAACCTCCGCAGGAAGGCCGTGCTCACAAACTGGAACCGGAAACGGGGAGGAACGAACTGGAGCATCCTTACTACTAGGGTAATCCTCATATTTGAGTCTTGCCTTCCCCTTGTCGTCATTGTTTCCTACATTAAATTAAAAATATAAAGTCTACATATAATTCAACATACTTTCTACCACCATTAAACTACACATACATCCTACGGATTCATATTTACAAGAGTCAATACTAGAATAATATCTGCAAAACACAATCTAACCCTAACCCTAAAGCAATCAAAATGTGTCAAACATGGATTAATAAAACATCAATCGAGAGGAGATCACCTGCCATGATGGAGGAAAGCTTTTCCCCACAAGAAATCCAACCGGATGGAGCTCAAATTATTGCTAATGGAGTAGGCGAATGGTTAGGGAAGAGGAGGAGAGATGGGAAAATGAGAGAAGGGAGAAGGAAGGAAAGAGGAGCCCGTTGTTGCTCGCTGTATAGGGGCTTGACGCGCCAAGAGGGGTGGCACGTCAATGTGGGACTCACCACAGTCCGCGCTGACGGCCATTGACTGGGGCCGCCAGTGTGGCACCTCTGCCTCGCCACATGCACCGGCGCGTCAGAGTAGATTGCCATGGCGCGGTAAAAAGGGTTAGATTTGAAAATAGTTATATCGGGGGGGTTAAACTTAAAATTATTTTTTAAAAAGGATTAAAAATAATTTTTTTTGATGGGTTTGAGTTGATTTGCATCAAAGAAAAAGAAGAAAGAAGCCTTGTTATGCACGAGAGGAACCGTCATCCGTGTGCATGGTTTCATGCATGGGAAAGAAATAGCCGAGATTATTTGTGCTCGCCAGAAAATAGGAAAGAGAGCAGGAGAGAAAATTTGGTTATTTTGTATGGCATATGTGGATTCTTTGCATATTTAACGTATCCAAAAAAATTGAGGTTTGTCTTAATAATTTACGGTGGGGGCACCTAGATATTACAAAATAAATCAAGAACATTTTCCAATGATTTTTGGATTAGTTAGGAAAGTTATCCAAGATAAAAGGATATAACTATATTTTATTTTAGAATATTTGCTTTCTTAGTTTTTTTTTAAAAGGACCTTTTTGCTTACTTAGAACACTTCCAAATTGCAAACCAAACCAAAAAAAATATCATCCTCTCTATTTTGGGGGCTATATGTTTCTAGACCCTCTCCACACAAGCTCTCAAGAAAACAGACGAATAAAAATAGCAGCAAACCCATTGCCCTTCCTCTAGTCACTTCCTCTTTGAGTAATGGAGTACCGGACTAACATCAAGCAATATTACCTCGAAAGCACAAGTTTCTATCTCGACCTTGCATGAGGATAGCAAGATTGGATCGTTGTTGTCGACTACCACCATCGTCTTCCAAAAGACTTATGCTTGAGTCTTGCTCCAATGCCACCAACTTTGTCCTCTTCAAGACTATGGTATTTTTTTTATAAGAAATGAATGTGGTATGTCTGTGTGCGATTTGAGGTACTCGTTGTACTATGGTCGGAGAAGACGAGTTCTTAAAATTATGTTTTCTATCAAGGTCATGCATGCGAATCCGTAGTATCTGACCAACTCTCTCACAGGACACATCACCCTGAAGGATACAAATCTAGGTACTAGGGTGTTGAGCTTATGAAAATTTGTGCTACCTGTATTATGTTAGGTTAGTTGTTGTGCAATTCTCATTAATTTGTTCGTCTGTTTCTATATGTACACCATTTTTAAAGTTTCGTAGTTTAGCTGTCGCCGATACGACCAAACTACAACTCTCCCCGACACTTTTGCGAGACATTCTCCATGCCTAGCGAATTGAGATATATGACAGCGGGAAATTTCATTTTAACACTCAGTTCATCGGCACATTTCTAATAGATATTAAGTTCACGACAAATTTCTCACAGACACTCAGTTCACAATTTTCTCAATTTCATGACTTTTGGCAATTTTTCGTCATTTAAGTTTTATTTTGTTGTTTTTCTGAGGGAAAATGACCGAATTGACCTTGCATCACATATAACTGTTCGTGGCCGTGCATGCAATTTGGAAATAAATTGGTTGATCTTAGAGAGAGTGATATTCTTCTCAAATCAGAGTTGCTCATCATTGAGTACTCGGTTTTTGAACAATCATATGCATTAGAATTACTTTAAATGGCAAACTCGGTCATTCCCCTCGAGAAAACAACAAAAGGAAACTTTAAATGGCAAAAAAGTGACAAAATATTATGAAATTGAGAAAACTACGATGTGAGTAAGTGAGAAATTCATCGTCAACTTAATATCTATTGAAAATGTGTACGAGCTGAGTGTCACGAAACGAAATTTCCCAATGGCAAACACAACTCCTGACTCTTGAGGTGAACTTACTTTGGCAAACACCTGCTAGAATGTCAGCATGCAGCTGCAACTTATTTGTGAGAAACTAATTAACGCTTTGTACTTAGTTTACTTGTGAAGTGTTAATACTAAAATCTAAACCGAAATGTGGAGCTAATGCTGATTGAAGTAATCTTGAGTTAATGGAAGAGTAACTGAGCGTGCAATCAAGATTACTTTACTCCTAGTTCAGTTTCTTCTGTAGTGTATAGCTCCAGTTCGGTTAGGCTATTTCACGTCACCGCAAGTGGGAAAAGCAGAAAGATTTAGGGGGGATTATCCTTTGAGACATTTCTCTCCATAACCTTTTGTCTACTCTCACAACTCACAAACTCACAATTGGTGGCAAGGAGTGGAGGGGTCCGTCTCTACAGGGGTTTACTAGAGAGGCATGCTCATCAGCTTGTCTTCTCATTCAGGGCTCCACCTCTAGACAAGATTGCTTTGCTTGCAAGCCGCAAGGCCCTTTAAGGCTGTAAGCCTGTAACGCTCACTAATACGTTATGTCATGTATGGAAATTTGAGACTTGCATAGTAGTACGTCATCCTGTATGTGTGTACCGCCCAAAACTCACGTGGTGCTAGCTGTTTTAAGCATGGATTTTCATCCTTGTTTCTTTGTTCTAAAAGGTGCATACAGTGAAAATGACTAGTAGGTGCAGCAATATACATATATATTACTCCACTCTGAGAGGCCGAGAAAGAGGTCATACTCATATTGAATATTTTGGTGCGGTTATAATACAGAAAGATACTGCTCTACTACCTACGATTCTACGACTATGCGATGGCAGTATGGCACATAGGAAAAAGAAGGCCATGAAAGGGACGGAGCAATTAGATTCTCCTTCTTCAGTTCCTACTACCGAGCACTCATGTCTGCCCAAGGAATGTTAGAGCACGCAGTTGCCTCTTGACTGGTCTAGTGGTCTCATAGAAAGTAGAAAACACACATATCCAACACAGTTAACACACCCGACTTGATCGCATATGAATTAGTTATGAGCTCACGCGATGCAACGCGGAAGCATGGATTATGCAGAACGTTAGTTGCTGCAAAAGCTGTAGCTACACTCTTAACTCTGCTGCCTATTAGCCAGAAATGAGCTAACCCCTTTGCCGTATTTGCAGTTAACCACAAGGTCCACAACCTAACATGGTTAGCACGCTAGACCACTTTTGAATAACACTCATTGCCTGAAAGCGACAGTGCTAACACGCACAGATGGAAAGTTAGCCAGCCACTGAGTCACACGCCCACACATTAGAGAATATGGAGCATACAAAGAGGGTGGAGGCGATCGGGTCAGTGATTCTCCGGCGTCCTGTGCAAGGATTTAAAAGGCTAATGAATCGGTTGCCTTTCCACCATGCATGTCAAGCCGAGCGTCGCCTTCGGCTGCCTACCATCTCGATCGAGCCCATATCTTGCCGTTTTTTTCGTTGGTTTTGGCCGGTCAAATCGCCGGGAATGTTGGTTTGTTCCAGCCGCAGCGATGCTGGTAGCCCATGCATGCTGACGGTCGCACTATAATCAGCCGGCTAGCATTAAAAATCGGCGTGAGCGTGCTGCTTGGTTGCTTTCCCGTGGTCCACTCCTCGGAGCAAAGTGCGCGCGTTTTTGGTCCCAGGTAGGCCGGCCCTTGTGGCCTTGTAAGTTTTTTTTTTTTTGCCTTAAGTCAAAATCATTTCTTTGAAGGAAAAAAACATTAAAACACCAACGCTATGAGCTATGACTTGTTAATTGTGACCGGTCAAAATCATAGCCATCGGATATTAAGAAAGAACGATCTAATCACCATGAGAAACACAAACATAAAGCGTGCATACTATGTTTTTAGTATCAGCAGTAATGAAAATACTATGTTTTTTTGCAAAACAGTAGTGAAAATGTAGCGTTTGGCTAGTCCGATCACCAATAGATAGTCAGGTTACAGAAGAGAGAATCTTAGGCCTTGTTTGTTTCAGATTAAATTAAAATTTGTCATTTTTGTATAAGCTAAATGATATAATATTTTGTAGTCATTTTTATGGAGTTTAAAATAGTTTTTCTTAGAGTTTTTAAATTATTCTTTCGTAATTTTTTAAATATTTTAAAATGTTTTTTGAGGGTTCACAAATTTGTTACGGTAAAACTCAACTTAACTTTAATCTGAAATAAACAAGGCCTAAACCGCTCAGGTCCAAAGCCCACGAAAGAGATGAGTTGGCCCTGGTGCGTTGCCGAACAACGGATGATTTATCCATCTGCACGCTTGAAAGCGGCCTGGGAACTCATCCAGAACGTCGAAGCTGGCAGCCACTTCACACGTACATCCTGTGGTTCGTGCATGACGCCTTGTCACCGGCGCCGCTCCACGCCAAAGCCTTGGCATGGCTGCCCAACAGACACGGCCCACAGGACGACCAGCCAATGGCTAGGGCTGAATTGGAGCAGATCCTAAAGGAGCTCAGGTTATCAAAACTCGAGTTCGTTAGCTTTGAGTTGGTTTGGGTTTCGCTTAAATCAACATCAATCTTAGTGTCAGACTCGAGATTGAACTCAATTAGGGCCTTGTTTGTTTCAGATTAAATTAAATTAAATGAAAATTTGTTATTTTTGTATAAGCCAAATGATGTAATGTTTTGTAGTCATTTTTGTGGGGTTTTAAATAGTACCTTCTAAAGTTTGTAAAATATTTTTTCATAATTTTTTGAGCTCATTAAAACGTATTTTAAGGGGTCACAAATTTGCTACAATAAAATGCAACTCTACGTTAATCTGAAACAAACAAGGCCTAAGCTCGGTTAGACTCGAGCTTGGCTCGGTTGAGCTTAAATAAAAATATCAATGCTAATACATGAGAGAAAATGGTACTATACGAGCATGGTTAGGCTCGGTTGGGCTCTATTTTGAGCTCGAGCTTAGCTCAAATTAGTTGAACCAGTTAGTTTAGAGATCAGGATTAGTTGAACTAGTTAATAAAATGGTGTTTGTTAAGAGGAAGGTCTCTGTTATTCTACTTCTTGGGTGGCAGTTAAAACTGGTGATCGGTGGTTTGTATTTCAGTTTGAGACTAGATGTAAATAATGGGTTTTATTTTGTGCTGCTGTTTTGAAATACTTTACTGGTGGATTTTAGTTGGCAATGGTGGATGGTTTTAGCTGTGTCTGTTATGTGACTGAACTATGTAAATTCTGTTCTTGGGAATGGAATTGGGGTAAGCCCCTTTTGCAAAAAAAAAAAATGGTGTTTGTTCGAGTTCGGTTAGGTTTGATGAGAGTTCGAGACCAAGCTAGGTTTAAATAGAATTGAGCACAAAAATAGACTTAAGATTAACTTATTTAGCTTTGAGCTCGAACCGAGATCCGATCTTGGGCTTTTGTTCCAGCCGTTCCTGTGACAACACCTTTGGTAGGCTACCCAGAGAGAAGGCGTGGCCATGATAAGGACGACCCTTTCACAACTCAATTTGATTTGTCCTGTGATATATATACTAGCAATGTCCGCGCGCCCGTGGCGCGCCATTCGATTGGTCTCGGTGATAAGGAATTATCCTAAAGAAATAACCAACATTTTATTTTTGTCAAGTTCAAATCAGTGGCCTATTAAAATGCAGAAGCTAAAAATTAAAAGATATTTCAGCAAAAGACAAACAGATAGAATGATTTAATCAATCTTGTGAAACCTACTTATTTTTAATGCCTAAGTATTTTGATGGACACTTTACCATACAAATATGGTTATGGTTCTATTTTTAAGCTATTTATTATGTTTTTATGTAATATATAAATTTTTAATGAAATTTTAGGATGAAATTACAGTCTAATTCTATAATGGTTTGACTTTCTAGAATTTTTTAACTCAAGTACAGAAGCTAGAATGAAGGATTTAGGATTTTTTATTTTGTCATCTAAAAGTATTATATGGTTTAGGGCTTAGGAGTTTTGTACAGAACTCTTCTTTTTTTTATTTCACTTTAAACAAACCATAGAAAAGTATTACATGCTTATCGTACTTATAAAAGTATTTGACGCTCACCAATATGGCAACAGATTGAGCGGCATATAAAGTATTTCCTAATTAGTTTTTCATGAATCCTAAAATTTGTACAAATAGATAAATATTTTTATGCTCATAACGAAATTTCTTTCATTCCCATTATTCTTAATTCATTTTTACTCAAACTTATTTATCTTCAACGCCTAGATCCTTTTATAGGCCCTTTCCATGAAAGCATGGTTAAGGCGTAATATTTTTGAGCTTTCTTTTTAGTTTTTTATTATGACCCTTACCATGAAATCATGGTTCTACTTTGTAAAGGTTTGATCTTAAATGAAATTTTTAGTTGGCCAAAAAAGCTAGAACAAAAGGAAATATTTTTAATGCATTCTGATTTTTGCGTTTTTTAGCTTGGTAGAAAAATAAGAATGAATGAAAAGAATGTTTTTTTTTTCAAATTCTTTGAAAGACGCACAAAAAAAATTGGAAGCCTTGGAGGAAATGGGAATCGAGCTTGGGTCACAGCGTTGTGTGCTGAACTAGCTTGCCAACTGAGCTAGAACCAGATTGATGGGACTATGAAATAAATATAGAAGATGAGAGGTGGGTGAGTAGGAAAAAGATGCAAAAATAGGGAGCGCCGCCTGGAGTCGAACTCGCGACCTATGTGTCGAAGGCGACCGCTCAAGACCACTACGCCAAATGCCTCACCGTGTTGCGGATTTGACGGCAAAAAATCTTTTATATGTTAGCTTTAAATGAACGGCCAGACTAAGCAGGCTGCTGCGATCGGACAGACGCAAATTTTACGGGTGACGTGGCCCGTGACGTGGCCTAATGGGCAGCGGCTAGTTTGGCGCTTTGTATTATAACATTGATATAGAAAATCGAGATGGAACTTCAGGATTCAGGAGGCCTATGTTTTTTCTCTCCCAAATTTCAGGCCCAGTGGCAAATGCTTCTAGGCAGCGTGAGAATAAGGAAGAAGTCCAATTTACCTCCCTTAACTATTGCAGAAGTTCAATTTTTCTCCCTCAACTCATTTATGGCCGTTCGATGCATGATTGGACAACCAGATCTTACCCATTTAACATAGAGGGAGGAAAAGTAAACTTTTTCAATAGTTGAGAGAGGCAATGTGGACTTCTTCCTGAGAATAATTGAAGACGTTCTGCCGTTCTTGTGGTACATGGGCTTCTAGGCGAAGTCCGACTTTTGTGTCACTGCAGTTTTGGCTGGTGAGAAGTAAACCAACTGGTGCATTGTGGGCCACATAGGCCTGATATCCGCACAAAGCGTACTGTTTAATTTGCATGCGATCCTAACTATTAGCGGCCCAAGTAAATCATGGGCCCGCAAAACGAATTTCGAAATTTGACACAACAATAGGCTTTCTGATGCGAACGAAGGAGATTAGAGCCAATTCCACCATGAATGCAAAGGTAGAAATCACATGAGCCGTCGTGAAGATCCAAACTAATTTATCTCCTAACATTCACAAACCTTGAGGAAAAGAGGAGCGACTTCCGAAACTCTTTTGCTACCTCTACCTGAGCAAAAGAGTGCAATCAAGAACAGAAACCTCATCCCTCTGTCCTACAACTCCTGTTGTAGCACACTACCCGTTCTTACGTTCACGACCGCTTGCGAAGGAATATTTTCAATCTGCGATTCGTCAGGTAGCGCCGAAGAAAGAGCGAGGTGACGATGATTGAGGTGACGATGGGAGCTTTTTAGCATCAGAGCGGTTGCTATCTGAAAATGGCCGTAAAACCAGTGATGATATGTCACGCGTCCGTCCATTCCTGACGTTGCTCTTCCGAGAGAAAACGCCTTCCTCGTGCAGGCAAAGCCGATGGCTAATAAGCTGGGCTGAGCGCCATCGGTTGACGTGTGGCCTGGAGAGCGGGGGGCCACAGGATCTTCATCGTTGAAATCGCACCGACGATGTATCCCGTCGCGCTGGACCTGAAGCGAGATGGTGGGAGCGGCACAATAGCCAAATGCATCGCCCCTTGCACAACACAACCGCCCCAATCAACTGCGGTCTTTTTTTCTGTGTCTGGGAATGGATTTAGAGGAAATGGGACGAACGGGCGCATGTGCTTCTGCTCCAGATGAACGTCTTCCGGCAAAGCCGGATCTACGTCCGGATCCTTGCTCGCCTCATCAAACCATGCCTGGCTCGCATGACCGGCAGGTGCACCTGACTCACTGGAACGGATAAGTCACGAAAGTATCTATCTTCTCCGTGGATGAGTGGCGCACGAAATCTACACATGCTCGACTCCCCAGACCGAGACGTCTCGCAGTTCTAGGCTTGTAGCCACTAGCCAGCGTTAACGCTGTCGTAGTTCATAACCGTTGCGTGCGACGGTCGCTCGAGCAGCGTCGGCCCGCGCGACGCGACCCCCAGTGACCACTCGATTGCACAGTTGCACCGTGTCCGTGTGCGCTTGAGCCGGCGGATCTCACTGACGCTCGGCCACCCAAACGGACAGGGACACGAGCAACGAGGCAGCGGCAGCGCAGCGACAGCGTGCGCGCTGGCGGCACTTGCGGATTTCTATCACCCAGGCGCAGGAAGGTGATATGGACGGCGGTGTTGACGCCCTCCGAGCGCGGGCCGATCAAGCTCGGTGCAAGCGACTGTAGCCGCGCAGCGCAGGCGCGCGGATTCGAGGAGCTGCCTGCATTGCACTCGCTTGCACTCCACGGGCCACGGCACTGGCGTCGGGGAGCGGAGGAATGGAGTCTGAAAACGATGGGTCATCAGAGGAGCTCCTATGGGCCGCTCCTTTCTGACCTCTACCATTGCTTTCAGCCTTTCAGGAATGTTGATGCGTGCATGGCCATGAGCAAAAGAATGTCATTGCCGCTATTCTATATTTGCCTGCTGTTGTCCTCGCCCCTTTGTGACGTGTGACAATCCAGGATAAGATGGGACCAATGTCCCGCATGTTACATGAAAGCCGATCGAGGTATAACTACTACGATATTATCCTGCTAGTTATTAGGATTTTTAATACTGTATGTATTTATGCTGGATTTGATCTCCGCTAACAACCGATGCCTATTCTCATGAGCTAACTGCCCACTATCGCGCTCTAATTGAGGGCGTCTCAACGAACTCTTGGTTGCGACCACCTGCTACGCAGTGTTGTTAAATAGGGGACTCCTCACGCATATATTATTGATTAAGAGAGGTTTTTTAAGCTTGCTCTTAACAAATTCCCCTAAGGCTAGCTCTAACAAGGCCTCTTAAATTTGATCCCCTATAGCTTGATATAGAGGATCCCCTAAAAAAATCCATCCCCTATAAACATGCATGCTTCCAACAGTAATCCCTTAAATGGATCTCTACCCAACTGCTGAGGACTTGCCGCCGTTGTGCTGATGAAAAATACGATCTTTCTCTCCCTTTGCGAATCCAAGAACTGGCAACGCAACACGTGCATGAAGCATCAACACGCGATCGACACTTACTTCTGAACAAGCAAAATTGCTTAATTCTTATCATCTAGTCATTTACATATTGGGTACATGATTATCAAGACTACAATCCCATAAACTGAGACCTCTCCTGCAAGATTTCAGAGATGTAGAGTGAGTTTCAGGCGAGACAGTGATGATCACAAACAACTCGCAGGAAGAGAAAAAGGAGCAATTGTGCTCTTGTGACATGGTCAAAAGTCAGAGGGAAGAACCAAACATCATCGTTGCAAGCAGCCGGCGGAAACGACCCGAGACCAAGGTATCCAATAATTCTACAACTAGCATCATCACATATAGGGATGAAACGGATCGGATACGGATCGGAAACCACTCATATTGTATTTGATCCATTTAGTTTGATCGGATATGGATTCGGATACGGATAGTACCGGATACAAATACGGATACGAATAATATCGGATACAAATACAGATCGGACGCGGATACTCTCTCGGATAATACGCGAAAACATATACTAAAGAAATAAGTATATCCAAATACATATAGTTATCTCTTTGTGACTCAACTTTATGGCCCATAGTCATGAAAATGATGGTGTGTAAGTATCATACCCGATAAAGCAAAAAAATGTAAAATCACATGCATCTAGTTGTTATATGTGTTAGTCATTCATCCTATAGAAATATAATAGAGATAGTTTATAGATGGATTTAGCTAATCGGATAATATCCATCGGATATTATCCAAGAAATGCTCGGATAATATCCATCGGATATTATTTGTATCCGTACCGTATCCACCTTGTCGGATTCGGATATCCATAAAATTATCCGGCTCAATATTTTCGGATATTATTATGCCTCGGTCGGTCGGACGGTCGGAAATTATCCGTACCATTTTCATCCCTAATCACATAGCCATGAAATAAAGATGATTGGGAAAGAGCAGGCAACGTATGAAATGCACGATTTTGATCAAGAAAAAAAAAACGACATGAAGGCCTAAAGGTTACATTTTTGTGCAAAATTGCTGCATTTGACCTGAGAAAACTGAACGGATGAAGTAGCTATGGCATATAAACTGCATTACATTCAACTACGCAAGATGCAGAAACATCAACAGCCATAAACCCTCTTCTTTTTCCCCCAATTTTTTCTAGTCGGAAATAGTCCATGATGCATCAAACTAGGAACACCTCATGGACTTTAAACAAGAGACAGGTACCGGAGGAAACTCTGCATTCAGCATTTCAAAAACTAAGCACAAGAAGAGGAGCACCAAGAAGAAATCCAAACTCTTTGCTATATATTTCAGAGTTGCATCAAAGATCACATTTGTTTTAACTGAAGAACTCTGCATCAAACATCTCCAGGACCGATTCTAATCCCCGGCAAAAACCCAAGCAAAAATGGAAGACTCGATCAAATCTGATAGCAGCAGAAGAAAGAACAGCATCGCCCTTGCACACATTCACTAAGCATAGTATAGATTAATCACCATTGTCTCAACGGCGGCGGGAGGAGGCGGCGGGCGGCGCGGGCGAGGCAGAGGAGGGGCAGTGGCGGGAGGAGGAGGCGGGCGGCGGCGGGACGAGGAGGCCGGGCGGCGGCTAGGCTAGCAGAGGAGGGGGCGGCGGAAGGGGACGAGGAGGCGGCGGACGACGAGGCGGGACGACGAGGCGGGCGGCGCTGGCGCAGGCGAGAGAGGGGCGGTGGCGGGAGGAGGCGGCGGCGGCGGGACGAGGAGGCAGCGGCGGCTAAGGCTAGGCAGAGGAGGGCGGCGGAAGGGGACGAGGAGGCGGCGGGACGAGGAGGCGGGCGGCGTCCATGAGGCGAGAGAGGGGCGGCGGGAGGAGGAGGCGGGCGCGCGGCTACGCAGAGGGGGGCGGCGGCGGGACGAGGAGGCGGGTGGCGGCGGGAGGGGGCAGAGGAGGCGGGAAGGGACGAGGAGGCGGCGGGAGGGGACAGAGGAGCGGTACCTGTTCCGATCACGCGCGGGAGGCTTTGCAGTTGAGGATACGGGAGCAGAGCGACCCCTACATGTACCGTTCCTCTCTCCACCCCAGTAAATTAGGGGCTGCTATAAGGGACGCTGCTGGATATTGTAGGGGAGCAGTTCATCTCTTGTTTTAAGGGTTCAGTGATGTATACGGTGTGCTGTTGGAGTCAGCCTAAACCCGAACCCGACCAAAGAAGCATTGTTAGTGGCCGAAAGGCTGCCACCATTCGTCCCCTCTGCCTCACCACCAACGACTGAAGGAGAACACCATGGATAACGCCATCGCCACCACGAGTAGCTCGACGACAACTGCACTGCATGGCTACGTCTCCCAGCGCCCCTTCAGTCTCTCTGCATCGCCCCTACATCACGCGGACAACTTGATTTGTCTAACCGATGACGTTCTATGCAATTGTAAAATCAGGATCATGTTTACTGAGACGACCCTCCCAATTACCACATGCTCATGACAACTTTGGGCTCAAAATCATGAGGTAATTGTGTGGGTGTCAGCATATACACCCGAAGTACATAACACCGCCTACGCCACTTCGGTTGCATTGCTCAAGTCAGAGTATTGCAGCAGAATAATAATTAAATAGAATCTCATGCTGTCGGCGTATTTCAGCTGATAGGTTGTTCGAGACCATATCCAGTGGTTCGGCTGTGGGGGTGTGCGCGGCCGGAGCACTCCTCTCCTCTCGCCGGCGGTTGACGGCTCTAGAACGAACACTAAGAGTTCACATGTACGAACTGGCTAGCTTTCTTCGAGTCTGGTCTCAGGATCCAACCCCCTCAGAAAGAAGCAGAATCCAACCCTTTTACAAATGCACCCCAGCCCTTATATACCCGGGTTGGCCTGGGTTACAACGTGTTACACAGTACACATTAATGGTCCTTTCACTGTAGCCATCATTCTCTCGACACCAGTCCTCGCTGCCATAGCTTCTGTCGCCGCTTCTGACAGCGGGACGGCTTAGATGAGACAGAGCAACCCGCCTACCCCTAGCGCCTTTCTTGTCACCTTGTAGCTATTACGAATGAGACGGCTGTGAAGACGGCCACGGTGTAGCTGACATCATTTGACAAGGCGGAGACAATCATGTTGTCAGAGCCCCACCCACTCCGTCTAAAGTAGTTCCGTCGTATTAAATGCTCTGGATTCAGTGTATCCCGACAAATCCTTAGCAAGGAAGTCTCCTTGCACCTTCG
The DNA here is from genome assembly GCA_036346415.1 of Raddia guianensis. Classification (NCBI taxonomy): domain Eukaryota; kingdom Viridiplantae; phylum Streptophyta; class Magnoliopsida; order Poales; family Poaceae; genus Raddia; species Raddia guianensis. The sequence goes on from CM070537.1 coordinate 48,367,431, forward strand.
CACTGTGTCCCTGACAATGGGGCCCTCGCGCCACGCGTCCTGGTGCCCGGCGCCTGGGGCCTACTCGCCCACCTATGCGCCGGGCACCACGTGCCTCAATCATACTGTTTGAACTTCTCTTTGTCTGAAACCAGACTTTGATCTGTTTGGACTCGATATTCCTTTGTACAGCACACTTCCTTATTGGACGCTGGTCCCACCTGTTAGCGACGCGGGGGCACACCCGGTGTAGAATACACCGACACATGCTTTATTACACCATGATGCCACGCAAGGCCGAATGTGCTAACGATACAATAAATTCCTCTAATTACTTTAAACATACATAGCACATTATGATGTTCTTTATTGTGAAATTCATCACTTATTGTTACGCGAAGGGTTCTACAGATAGTCTTCCGAGAGACCCATATCCTCAGAATATGGCTCCATTTTGTAATGCCCCTCGGTGACAGGGTTGTCTTGGCTTTTGCTCACGTTGTCTTCCGGATTCACATCTAAACAAGGGTTTAATAGCAAGAGTGAGTACGAAGTACTCAACAAGCGATAATAGCAGCATTTAAAATCTGAATAGACTAAGAGAAAACCTTCTTTAGACCAAGCATACCTACTCCAGTAACTTCTTCCTACATTACTAGAATAAAATACCATTTTATTTAAAAGAGTTGTCCAGTTTTAATTTAAGAAAAGCTACTAGCACTCGTATACGAGACGGACTTAGCCTCCTTAATCTTCATTCCAGGAGACTGGCATGAATTCATGATTTTACCCTCCGCAGGTTTGTACCACTTTTCCCGTAGTCGCCCGAAATAAATTCAGAGCTCAGAGTGTTTATGCTATTACGGTGAGTTACATCTCCATCCCGGTCGTAGAACAAGTGATGGCGTTTAACTTTAAACGTGCCTTACTCACAAGCTCGTCCTCCATCACTTATCCTCGTTTCTGTTTTACTCATTCCTGACATCGGCCAATGAGTAGCATCTTGGCATAATATAGTGCCATCGGTCTGGGGCACCATAGGTCCGTTCACCCTGGGTACGCACACCTACCCCTCCTAGGTATCTACTTACCCGATGTGGAAAATGTAACCACCGAATAGATAACCTTCCTTGTCCGCTACGTGAGACCAAGGTTGATATGAGTTGATACGGCTTTGTATCCGAGTGATAGATAAGTGTCCTTATATGATACCTTGTGAGGGGCCCCATTTGACCTCTGCACCTTTCTAGGGCACCCTTCACCCACCATAATAATTCTACTGACTCGATCGCTCCATCGATCAAGCCGTCACTGTCATTACCTGTCGACGGTTGAGATAACGATCTCAAGTCGCTAAGGTTCTTTAGAAGTGAGATAGGAGACATGCCAAACAACCACGAACAACAACGAACAGGAGACAGGGGTTTTTATCCTGGTTCAGGCCTCTCGGGAGAGATAATAACCCTATGTCCAGCCTTTCTTATATCAAGGATGATTACAAGAGGTGGCTCGGCAAGACGAACAAGTCCCGGCGAGATTATGGTGTACAAGTACGATAGTGCAATGATCTGATGTCTACGAGGTGCTAAGATGCAAAAACTCCTGTAGGATTGATCGATACTAGATGCCCCCTAACGCCGTAGGGGCACTGTTTATATAGTGCGGAGCAAACCGACCTACCGAGGGAATACCGGGCCGGGCTAACTACGAGATCGTAACGAACTCGACATGCCAAATATATCCCGAGGCAGATAAGGCATACCCCTAGTTTTGGGGATCACGACTCCTATTCCAATCCGGAAAACCAACGTCCGGGACTTCACGTAGCCTTGCAGAACTCCTGTTCGAGACGGACTCAAACACGATTCCTTGGCCGTTACGCATCACCCCTGCCAAGAGGCTGTTCGGCAGGATGCATATGGGCCAGATAGAACCTTCTAGGGAGCTGGGCCCTGGTAGCCTGTTCAACTGGGCCGTCAGGGAGTGGGCCATGGCAATGGGCCGTGATTTTATCCCCGACAGCTAGCCCCCGAGACTCAAGTGGAAGGACTCACTAGAGTGGGGTCTTCCTCTTGAGACTCCAAGTCACGAAGAGGGAAATTTTGCTGCTACAAAGACATGCAACAATCGACCGAACAGGTTAGGGTTCAACCAAACAGGACTTGTTCGGGACCGAGCAAACCCGATCAGTACCGAGCAATTCCGTTGCACCGAACAGGGAATCACATCCGCTCGAGCAGAGCACTCAGCCTTCAACGCGGACGCTGGAAAAAAGTAACCGTTGGAAGAACTCAACGGTAACTTCTCATCATTGCCAAGCAAATGCGAGAACAAAGCGACCGCTTTACCTAGCCGTTCTAAAAAAACTAGCCGCTTTGTGGCAAACCGCTGCAGAGCTGCGCATATGGGACTATAAAGCTCCCAAGCCGCTCATGCCAGCCACTGCTCTCGCGCCTTTCCTTCCCAAGCCCTAATTCCAACCGCGACTCAAGACCGAAAGCACCCAAACTCCACCACCAAACCTTTCGTCCAACTCTGGGAACCGCTATGGCCAAGTTCGTCAGCTCTAGCGCATCCGAGGAGGACTTGAGAGTTTGGGAGAAGGAGGGTCACATCGACACCGGTAGCTGGAGGCTGCCCGGGGAGGAGGAAACTCCGGAGCCGCTCGAGGGAGAGTTCGTCAACTTCGAACAGTTCGCACTGTTCGGGTTGAGATCTCCCGAGAGTGACTTCGTTGAGGCCTTCTTGAACATTAGCGGATTGGAGGTGGCGAACCTCAATCCGAACAGCATCCTCCAGATGGCCGTATTCGCACACCTGTGTGAGGGCTATCTGGGCATTGATCCGCCGGTGGGGCTGTTCCTCCATTACTATACGGTAACGAGGAGCCCGCTCATTCTTGCCATTGGGTGCTACTACCTTAAGCTCCGAGCCACTGCCGACGACGCGCCGTACCCCCGTCCGCCGCTGCTTGACTCAATGGGCGCGTGGTGGACGAGGTGGTTCTACACCCGACGGAGCGACGACAGCAAGCTCATTTTCACCGGGAAGGCGCGGCGAAGGGAACACCGATGCCTCGGCCGGAGATGTCCGCCGAGGATTGGTACTTGACGAGGAAGATCGCCTCCCTCGTGAGCCTTGGGCTTATGGGCAGGGAGATCATCCGGGACTTCATAGCGAACAGGATCTGTCCGCTGCGGAGAAGACCCTATCCCTTCTACAAGATAGAGGGATGGGAAGACATCTCCAGGGAGAGCACGGGTAAGTGCCTTTAAGACTCAACCTTTCTTTGATGCTTCTTCCAAACAGAAACTGATAGGACTTCCTGCTCGGGCAGAAAAACCTACCGACGCATGGGTGACCGAGCGGGTCGATGCCATGCTGAAGGCAGCCAAGAAGGACGGCGAGGTCACCGACGAGGTGGCCTATACCTGTCCGCGGAACGTGCTTGTCCGCACAGCCGAGGTAAGTTGCTCGAACCCTCGTCTATGTCGCTGGATTCGCACTGTTGTAAATACTAACATTCCATTCCGAACACACAGGAGGACCAACTGATCCTTGGAGGGATCGTGGAGGAGCTCTCTGGGTCGGAGAAGGAGAGAGTGAAGAAGGGCAAGGCCAAGGCCGCCACAAAGCCCAAGACGGCGGCCAAGCCAACGCGGAGTTCGCCGCGCCACGGCGGCCGCCCGCCCTCGAGGAAGCCTGCTGCGGTAACGGAGCGCGCCGAGCAAACCAAGCGCGCGCGCGGCCAGCCAAGCGGAAAACGACCAAGCTCCTCCTTCCTCGCCGAGCAGAGCGACGAAGAGGTAAAGACACTGACCCTCTGGCTTAAGCGGTACGCGCAGGCTCACCCGGGCCATTTGGCACGGCTGCATCAGGTCGCCGAACAGAGAAGGCTCAAGGAGGAAGTCGTGCGCAAGGAAAAGCTTCTTGCGCTGCGCGAGAAAAGTGCTCAGCTTAGCAGGGAGCTGAGCTCATCGCCACGAGCGTCCGGGGGCCGAGACGAACAAGGCGTCAAGGAGCCCCTGAGGAAGAGGCGGAAGGTTTTGGCGAAGAAGATCAAGATCAAACCCTCCACGACAGGTATGTTGTAATGAAACTTTCATCTTTTACAATTTCCCTAACCGCACCAGGCTCAACCATTCTCTTTTTCATCAGCTGCCCAAGAGGAGATCGCCACGGACGACGTTGACGAGGCGATCGAGCGATCTCTTTGCCGGGCATCTGCGGCAGCGTCATGGCGATGAGGTTGGCCACCTCAAGGACAAGCCGGCGGCAGGAGCTGCTCCCCGCAGGTTCCAATGACCACTCGATCTTGTTGAAGGGCGCAGCGGAGCGGCCGGAAGCGAAGCGGCGGGGCGCCACGGATAAGCGGGCCAAAGCGTTAGCTCAAAGCTGCCCAAGGTGGGACCGAGCAGCGGTCCTACTGAACTTCGTCATAGGGCAGCCCATCCCTAAGGCGACGGAGATGACCGGCGAAAGCGGTAAAGCCCCGCCAAAAAGTGTAAGAAGAAATCCACGGCGGGGCGCAAGTTCCCCGCCCGATGGAAGCTTCTGATGCCGCCGGTGGGCGGCTCCGACCTTGCCCGAGGGTGATCGGGCGAAGAGGAAGAGGGCGGAGCGTGAGGGTGAAAGTTCTTCGCCGCCGCTCCCGCCTCTGGCAAATGCGCTCCGGCAAGAAGAGGGAGCAAAAAAGACAGCGACGAGGGCGACGCACCGGTCTTATCCCGCACGAGCGAGGCTTCGTGACGCATGGTCTCGAAGATTGCTTACGCCGGGGACTGAAGCGCCGACTCGGCAAGGTAAGTTCCAAAACCAACCTGGTCCAGTCGAGCAACATCAGAGCGAAGTGGTTAACTTGTCTTCTCTCTCAAGTCTTTAAAGATACCATGGAGGAGCTCGAGGATGGAGTCACCGTCGAACGGAGCGCCGTTCTGGCTGGTTTCCGAGAGCAGCTCCGAATGAAGGGGCTCGAAGAGGAGCCCTCCACGCCAGCCAAGAGCCGGAGCAAGTTGACGGTGAGAATAAAGAAGCTCAAGGCTCGGTTGACCGAGGAGAGGCAATCCTCGGGGGCTCTTCGGGAAGAGGCCGAGGAGCTTCGCGCGCAGGCCGCGAGGGCGAGCGTCGCGGAAGGTGAGCCAGGCCGCACGAAGTGGCTGGAAGAGCAGCTCCACGACGTGTCCGAATGGCGGAAGCTGCTCGTGAACCAGGTAAAGCAGCTCGAGGCCCAGCTCGCCGAAGAGAAGTCAACTTCCGTGGCACTCCAGGAGAAAATCTCCACCCTATGGGCGTCACAGGAGGAGGCCGAGGAGATGCGTGGGCTGGCCGCAAGGACTAGCACCGCGGAGAAGAGGGTCGAGGAGCTGGACGAGCAGCTCAAGACCGCCGAGCAGCGAGCCAGCCAGAGCGAAGATCTGGCCGAGCAGCTGCGGGCCAAGACCAAAGAGGTCGAGGCTCTCCTTGTGAAGGCAACGGAGCAGGCCAGGAGCAGCAAGGAGGAATGCTAGAGAGGGTTTTAAGGCCCAAGGGGAAGTCCTACGCCTCAAGGAAGTGGTCGAGGAGCTCAAGGAGCAACTCGCTTCTAAGTAGCTGTAGGGCTGTAACCCGAAAGGGACTTTTGTACCTGCAAATTTTGTTAATAAAGAACTTACCTTTTTTCTGCAAAAAAGAGCAGCAAAAGACAAGAACAAACAGGAAACCAAGAGCAGGGCACGAAAGCACTAGAAAGTTTTAGGAAAACTGGTAGAACGCTTAGTCTAACTCCCAGCCCCCGTTGTGCAGCTGCTCGAAAACCTGAGTTTGCGAACTCGAACAGGTGCCCAAGAGAAAGAGCGACACCCTAGCCCCCGGTACGGACGGTGCTCGAAAACCTAAGTTTACGAATTCGAGCACGTGCGTAGAGAGTTAGAGCGACACCCGTATCCTGATCGACTTATCCCAAAAACTGCTCGGCGACGTAAGTTAGGCGATTCCAAAGGTAACCGAACAAGGAAAGTGCCTCTGCCGCGGAGGGCTTACGAGAGCAGACTTTGCCAGGTGGTCGTGCCGTGGGCGGTAAGTGCCTCTGCCGCGGAGGGCTTACGAGAGCAGACTTAGTCGCGAGGCGAGAAAGCCTTTTTACGCAACCTTGAGTTGAGAGACTTGTTGAAACTGGATACGAGTAGGAAAAAATCCTTAAGATTGCGAAGCCAAGTGTTCGCAAGGCCGGGCAGCCAGCAAGTGTTACCAGAGAGAGGGTAGTCTTGTCAAGACAGAGGTGTGAAAAGGCCTCAGAGGATCGTGAAAATTTCACTATAGATGGATTGAACTTTACATGGAGCCCGACAGACTTGGACGAACAAAGGCGCGAAGTTTGAAAAAAGCGCGAAGCTAAGCAAACACAAAAAGACCTACACAAAGAACTTACGGTCGGGTCGATGTTCCAAGTCTTTGGTCGACTCTCTCCGTCCTCCATTGCCAGGCGAACAGCCCCCGAGCAAGCAGTAGAAACGACCGTGAACGGACCCTCCCAACGGGGAGTTAGCTTGTTGGCATTGGACAAGTTCTGAACACGGCGCAGAACGAGGTCGCCCGCCTGCAAAGCCCTTGGTCGAACTGATTTGGCAGCGTGCCGGCGAAGATCTTGCTGGTAGCGCGCCATTCTGACTTGTGCCCGATCGCGTGTGCCTTCGAGGAGGTCGAGATCGAGTAGGCGCTCTTGCTCGTCGTCAACCAAGTTGACCGAGCTCATGCGAGGCGAACCGAGTACTATTTCGACGGGCAGGATGGCTTCTGCACCATAGACCAATTGGAAAGGAGTTTCCCGGTTGTCCGGTGGCCAGTAAAGCGAATCGCCGGAGGGACGGAAGGAACTTCGTCGACCAAGGCCTTGTTGTGCTCGCGGAGTGCCGCGAACACGCGCCGTTTGATACCCTGGACGATCTGTCCGTTAGCTCGCCGATCGCTTCCATTGCTCGTGGGTGTGCCACGAGGCGAAGCGAACTTTGGTGTCCACTGCTCGCAGATTCTCGAATAGCTCGCTCGAATCGGGTACCGTTATCGGTGATCAGCTTATGGGGAATCCCAAAGCGCGTGACCACGTTGCTTTTGAGAAAGCACACAGCCGTTTTGGCGTGAAGAGACGACACAGGCTCTGCCTCAATCCACTTTGTAAAGGTGTCGATGGCGACGAGCAAGTGTGTGTAGCCTTTGTACCCCTTAGGGAACGGGCCGAGCAGATCCAGACCCCATGTGGAGAAAGGCCAAGATGGGGGATCGTTTGGAGCCCTTGGGCGGGCTTATGTGCCTTCCGGGCATGAAATTGGCAAGCCTTGCACTTTGTCACGATGTCCCGGGCATCTTGTAACGCTGTAGGCCAGTAATAGCCCATGCGAAGCTGTCGGGGATAAAATTACGGCTCATTGCCATGGCCCACTCCCTGACAGACCAATCGAACAGCCTACCAAGGCCTAGCTCCCTGGAAGGTTCTATCTGGCCCATGTGCGTCTTGCCGAACAGCTTCCTGGCTGGCGAGATGCGTAATGGCCAAAGAATCGTGTTCGAGTCTGTCTCGAACAAGAGTTCTGCACGGTTACGTGAAGACCCGGACGTGGTTTCCCGGATTGGAGCGGACGTCGTGATCCTCAAGACTAGGAGTATGCCTTATCTGCCTCGGGATATATTTGGCATGTATGAGTTAATTCGATCTCGTAGTTAGCCCGCCCAGTATTCCCTCAGAGGTCGGTTTGCTCGCACTATATAAGCAGGGCCCCTACGGCGTGTTGAGGGGCCAATCCAGGACGAGTTTTTACGACTTGGATCCAGCATCTGGTCAATCCTATAGGAGTTTACGCATCTAGCATCCCGTAGACACCTGATCATTGCATTGTCACTCTTGTACACCATAATCTCGTCGAGACTTGTTCGTCTCGCCGAGCCACCTCTTGTATTCATCTCTGAGATATAAGAAAGGCTGGACGTAGGGCTATTATCTCTCCCGAGAGGTCTGAACCAGGATAAAAACCCCTGTCTCCTGTTCGTTGATGTTCGTGGTTGTTCGGCGTGTCTCCCATCTCACTTTTAAAGAACCTTAGCGACTTGAGATCGTTATCTCAACCGTCGACAGTTGGCGCCGTCCGTGGGGACACGCAGATCGAGCATGTCGAACTCTATCAGCGACCAGGAGATTATTCCTGAGGGATACGACTCAGAAGGACAGGACGTCTCATCCCCTGTCAGTTCAGATCGATCTGTTCGGTCTCGAACGCCTTCCGTATCCGAGGCAGAAGTCTCTGCCTATATGGCAGAGATAGCCTCAGATCGCACTCCCGTCATTGACGATGACTACGGAAATGATAATCTTTACGACGGTTTAGATCTCGCGGACTCAAGGCTATGTCGGTAGATTCCACCTGGCGACACAAATGATGACACCATCAAGCATACCTTCTCATGGCCCCGCGGCATCAACATGGCCGATCGCAGAACCTCCGGAGATCACGCACGGGATGCGGCACGACCAGATCGGGCAGATTAATTACGCTTTCGGCGGCAAGATGAGGTCGTCTTTGGTCTGCTCGCGAAAAAGATATCATTCGCCGCACCTCGACATCTCCATCAATCAGACCTTAGCGCGGTTTCGCGACGGCGTGGCGGCAACGTCGCGACCCACCTCGCGGCCGACGCTAAGTCTCTCGGCAAGCTTCCTGTTGGGTCAATTCCCGCGGACCGGACTCGATCAGGCGAACGCGGATGGTTCGAGATCCGGGACCCATAGATCGAGTCGGGAACGGCTCGAGGCTATAGCAACGGTCCTCAGATCCACCAATCAGGTCGATCTCGCCCGTATGGGCGTCTTTATGTTTCTAACCTAGAGCGATTGGCCGAAGGCCTAAAGTCCCTAGGCGAAGTCACCACCTCCTACAGAGCGGCAAGCGATCAACCTGCCCGGAATGACTTGGACAGCTCTGACCGATCGCGTGACCCTCGTCACCATCGAAGGAGCACTGTCCGCGATCAAGCTACCCGTGGTCGCCGTCGCTCGCCAAGTCCCCGTAGTCGTGACGACCACAAGGGTAAGCGTGCGCGTGGCGATCATGGGCGGTCCCTCGTGAGGAAGCGTGAGTCGCGACCACGAGGAAGGAGCGTGGCGGATAGTCCCGGAGAGAATTTCTCCAGGCTGAATCTTCCCGTTCAGCAGGAGTTCCTCCGCGCAACAGGGCCAATGTCTTCTCGAGACTAGGTTCTGCCGGGGAAGGTAGCCGGTCATATGTCTTGGGCTGCAGGGCTTTCTCTGACGAGCTTCGTGCCGTCCGATGGCCCTCAAAGTTCAAGCCCGGTCACATGGAGAGGTACAATGGGACACAAAACCTAGAGGAATTCCTTTCCATCTACGCTACAGCCATCATGGCGGCCGGGGGTGACGAGCTCGTTATGGCTAATTACCTCCCGACTGTGCTTGAGGGTGCTGCTCGGACGTGGCTGTTCAATTAGCAGGAGGGTTCCATCAACTCATGGGAACAACTTTGTGACGCTCTGATCGCCAACTTCCAGAGCTGTTACGTGCGTTTGGGCAAGGAGGATGATCTGCACCAGATGATCCAGATGAAAGGGGAGACCCTCCGCAACTTCGTGAAGCGTTTCATTAAGATTCGCAACACGATCCCGAACATCTCGGACGAATCTGTTATCCGCGCCTTCAAAAACGGAGTCCGCGACGAACGGCTCACCCAGGATCTCAAGATCAACGAGACTGGACCGCCAACGACTGCTCAAGGCGGTATTGCTATGCCAACGCGCAGAGCGCGTTCATACAAAAGGCGTTCGACAAGGCGGAGCCGCCTTGACTGGTGTGGATGAGAAGAAGAAGAGCAAAGAAGAATCCGGTGACAAGAAGTCCCGGAAGAAGAAGAATAAAGGTGATCACGAACAATACCGTCATTTGGTATAGATCGCGCACCCTCCCAAGGATGGGCGAAGAAGCCCAACAATAACTACAAGGGCAAAAAGCACGCTCGGGGAGGCGGAACAAGGCAAGAAAGGTCCAAGCGACCGATTTTGCAAGTTCCACCAAAGACTACGGGCACGACATACGCCATTGCGAACTTGGGCGCAAAGCTTGAGGATTTCTACAACGGCAAGGGCCCAATGCCCACCCCGCCGAACAAGGTGATGCTGGCAAGGACAAGCGTCCACCGGCGTTGGTGATCGGGGCGATGATGGCGAATATCAAGACCCGTGAACCATATCGCCGTTATTTTGGCGGCTCCTCGGCTTATACCTCTCGGCCGCACCTCAAGGAAGCTGCTTGGGAGGTCCTAGCGTTGAAAAAGGCAAACCACGGCTGAATCGATGAAGTGGACCGATGTCTCTATCTCCTTTTCTAAGGATGATTGCCCCACTGGGATGACTAAGCCTCAGCGTCTCCCTCTGGTGGTCGCCCCGACCATCAGTAACGCCAGAGTTGGCCGCGTCCTGGTCCACGGCGGGAGCGCTTTGGACCTGCTATCAGCAAAGGTCTTGGACGAGATGCAGATTCCTCACTCCAAGCTTAAAGAAGTCGCAATGCATTTCTACGGCATTGTCCCGGGAGAAGCTGTCCAGCCGTTGGGCAGGTCGTCCTACCCGTTACCTTTGGTAGTCCTAGCAACTTCCGGACAGAGTTGATCACGTTCGACGTGATCGACTTCCCTTCCGGGTACAATGCGATCCTGGGCCGGCCATCTCTTGGTAACTTCATGGCCGTATCCCATCATGGATACCATTGCGTGAAGATACCGGGCCCTAACGGCGTGATCACGGTCAAGGGCAACTACAAAGCTGCTCTGGAGTGCGACGAGCAGTCCCTCGCCCTGGTCGACCAACTACCGCCGCGTGGATCCGAAATTTCGCAGACCAAGTCTACACGCCCTATGGTCTCCCTTCAGCCAGGGGGAGAGACCAAGGAAGTTCCGCTGTCTTTGGATGATTCCTCCAAGACAGTTCATCTGGGGGCCAACCTGGACCCCAAATAGGAAAACGAGCTCATCGCCTTCCTCCGAGCTAACGCAGATGTGTTTGCCTGGGAGCCATCTGACATGCCCGTAGTCCCAAGGAGGTCATCGAGCACAAAGCGGCCGTCCGGCCGGACCAAAGCATGTTCGCGGAAGCTTGGCGCTGGACTTCAAGTAGGGATCATCAAAGATCGACAGGCAAGCTGCTTTCATTCTGGTTTCATTCGTGAGGTTGATCACACCGAGTGGTTAGCCAACCCCGTCATTGTAAAGAAGAAAGGCGGCAAGTGGAGGATGTGTCGATCACCTGATTTGAGCCTTGTCCCAAGGACAATTTCCGCCGCCTCGCATAGACCAAATTGGTCGATCGATGCGGATCCCAAATATTGAGTTTTTGGATGCTTACTCCGGTTATCACCAAATAAGCATCTCCCGAGGATGAAGAAAGCGCCTTCATCACCCCTTCGACACTTTCGCTATCGACCATGTCTTCCGGTCTGCATAGCAGCTGGCGCCCACGTTCAGCCGCTTAATGGAGAAAACTTTCCTAGAACAGCGCGGAAAAAACCTGGAGGTCTATGTCGATGACATAGTTGTAAAGAGCAAGTACTCTCCAGATCATGTGAAAGACCTGACCGAGACTTTTCGAAATCTTAACAGGCATCGAATAAAGTTAAATCCAGAGAAGTGTACCTTTGGTGTTCGATCTGGAATGTTGCTCGGTTTTGTAATTGGTTCATGAGCATCTCTGCCAACCCGAAAAAATCGAGGCCATTGAAAACATCGAGCTCCAACTACCGTCAAGGAAGTTGAGCCTCACCGGCGGATGGTCGCCTTGAGCAGATTTATTTCCGTCGTATAACGCGGTCTGCCCTTCTTTAAGGCCACGCTAAGCACAACGGCTTCGAGTGGACAGAGGAAGTCGATCGATCTTTCCAGGATCTAAAGCAATGCTGTCAACCCACTGTCTTGACCACCCGCGATCTGACGAACTCTTGCTCTATCTTGGTGCATGCCTCAAGCGGTGGCGGGTCTTGACGGTGGAAAGGAAGGCATCCAAATGACCAATCTATTACGTGGCGAGTACTTCACGGATCAAAGGCGTTACCACGAAGTCGAAGCTGCTCTACGTCTTGCTCATGTCCTCCGAAAACTTCGCCATTATTTCGAGCGCATCAAATCTGGTCGACCAAGTTCCCTTGGAGAAATCCTAAGGAACAAGGAAGCGGCGGACGATAGCTATGTGGGCAATGGAATTGGCGAGTTCGATATTACATTTCTTTGCCCGACTATTTGTTAAGTCACAGTCTGGCTTACTTTGTCGCCGAATGGACACCCGCCCAAATCGAGTGAAGCTCTCGGCGACTGATGACCCCTGGACCATGTTTTTGGCTCGCTGCTTTGGAAACTCGGGGCTGGTTTTGTTCTCATCTCCCCTCAAGGAGAGCAACTCGATATTCTATCCAACTACACTTTGCGGCGACTAACAACGCCGCTGCAGTCTGAGGCCCTCCTCGCGGGACAAGAGCGTGCAAGTCGCTTGGTGTCCAACGGTATTGTGAAGGAGATTCACGGTGGTCATTAATCGAGTTAACAAGGAGTATCGGTCTGCGATGACTCAATGGCGCGATACTGGTTGAAGTGAGGAAGTTGGGCGGCATTTTGATTTTTCGAGGTGCTCTTCGTGCCGGGAAGGACAACTTCTGGCCGACCAGCTATCAAGTTTGGATCTTCACGCGAACACTGCTTTCGGCAGGTGCTCGTCGAGCACCTTCACAAGCCCTCAATCACGTCTCCGGACGAGGCAAGCTGAGACAAGTGGTCTTGTCTCCGTCATCGAAAGGTGCCGCGAAATGGACAACGCCATTTGTCCGGTACCTAGCAGATGGGACCACATCCAAGAAAGCCGAAGCGCGTTCCCGACTTACAAAGGCGTGCTGGTCCACACAAGCTTGTGGATCGACATCCTTCCGCCACGGTGCTCTAGGAGTCCTCTCCAAGTGCATCTCTCGGCGGAGAGTGTGTTCCTTCTTAGGGACACATACGAGGGTGCTGTGGCAACCACGCCTCCTTGAAACTACGGTCGGCAAAGCGTTTAGCATGGGCTATTATTGGCCCACGCGTTACAAGATGCCCGGATATCGTGACTAAGTGCAAGGCCTGCCAATTTCACGCCCGGAAGGCACACAAGCCCGCCCAAGAGCTCCAAACGATCCCCCCATCTTGGCCTTTCTCCACATGGGGTATGGATCTGCTCGGCCCGTTCCCTAAGGGGTACAAGGGCTACACGCACTTGCTCGTCGCCATCGACACTTTTACAAAGTGGATCGAGACAGAGCCTGTGTCGTCTCTTCACGCCAAAACGGCTGTGCGCTTTTTCAAAAGCAACGTGGTCACGCGCTTTGGGATTCCCCACAAGCTGATCACCGATAACGGTACCCAGTTCCGAAGCGAGCTATTCCAAGAATACTGCGAACAGCTGGGCACCAAGGTCTGTTTTGCCTCTGTGGCACATCCACAGAGCAATGGAGCAGTCGAGCAAGCTAACAGACAGATCGTCCAGGGTATCAAACGGCGTGTGTTCGCGGCACTCCGCGAGCACAACAAGGCCTGGTCGACGAAGTTCCTTCCGTCCTTTGGGCTGTTCGCTTTTCGGCCGGTAGCAACAGCTGGCGAAACTCCTTTTCAAGCGGTCTCGGTGCGAAGCCATCCTGCCGCGAAATAGTACTCGGCTCGCCTCGCCGAGCTCGATCAACAGGTTGACGCGAGCAAGCGCTTACTCGATCTCGATCTCCTTGAAGGCACACGCGAACGGGCACAAGTCGAATGGCGCTACCGGCAAGATCTTCACGGCATCTTTGCCAAGTCAGTTCGACCAAGGGCTTTGAAGGCGGGCGACCTCGTTCTGCGCCGTGTCTAGAACTTGTCCAATGCCAACAAGTTAACTCCACGCTGGGAGGGCCCATTCACGGTCGTTTCTTACGCCGCCGAAAAACGTTCACCTGGCTATGGAGGGGCGGGAGAGTGACCGACACTTGGAACATCGACCCGGCCGTAAGTTCTTTGTGCGAGGTCTCTTTGTGTGTTTGCTTAGCCTTGCGCTTTTTGTCAAACTTCGCGCCTTAGTTCGTCCAAGTCTCTCGGGCACCATGTAAAGTTCAATCCAATTCTTAAGTGAATTCTCGCGGCCTCTGTGCCCTTTTCACTTCTTGTCTTCTGAAGACTGCCTCTTTCTCTCTGGTAACACTTGATGGCTGCCCGATCCTTGCGAACTCTTGGCTCCGCAATCTTAAGGATTTTTCCTTGCATGTATCTAGTTTCGATAAGTTCCTGAACTCAGGGTTGCGTAACACGGCTTTTCCACCTTGCGGCTAAGTCTGCTCTCGTAAGCCCTCCGCGGCAGAGGCACTTACTGCTTGGCGCGACCACTTGGCAAAGTCTGCTCTTGTAAGCCCCCCGCGGCAGAGGCACTTTCCTTGTCCGGTTATCCAAGGAATTGCCTAACTAACGTCAACGAGCAGTCTATGGAACAAGTCGAACAAGGTGCGGGTGTCGCTCTTTCTCTCTACGTACGTGCCCGAATTCGCAATCTTAGGACTTCGAGCATCGTTCGTACCGGGGGCTAGGGCGTCGCTCTTTCTCTTGTGCACCTGTTCGGGTTCGCAAACTCATGTTTCCGAGTAGATGCACAACGGGGCTGGGAGTTAGGTTAAGCGTTCTACCGGTTTTCTTAAACCTCCTAGCGTTGTTCGCTTTTCTCTTAGTTTCTGTTCGTTCCTGTCTTTTTGCTGCTCTCTTTTGCAGGAAGAAAGGTAAGTGCTTTATTGCGTTAATCAAAAGTTTTAGATACAAGGCCCTTTCGGGTTACAACCGCGGCGCTACTTAGGAGCAAGCTACTCTTTTAGCTCCTCAACTTCTAACTTGAGGCGCACGACTTCACCTTGAGCCTTGATGCCTTCCCGGGCTTCAGTTCGGAGTCGTTCTATCTCCTCCTTGCTCCGCTTGGCCTGTGCCGTTGCTTCTGCCCGGATGGCCTCGACCTCTTCGGTCTTGGCGCGCAGCTGGTCGGACAGAGCCTCGCTCTGGCTAACTCGCTACTCGACGGTCTTGAGCTGCTCGACCAGCTCTTTGACCTTGTTCTCTGCAGTGATCGCCCTCACCGCCATCCCGCGCATCTCCTCGATCTCTCCCTATGAAGCCCACAGGGTCGAAATCTTCGTGCAGAGTCCGCGGAGGTCAGCTCCTCTTTGAGCTGCCTTGAGCTTCTCGGCGTCCCCGAGCGCCTTACGCCAATGGGGCGCTTGGCAAAAGCTGCTCTTGAGCCACCGTGCGGCGGCTTCTCCTCCGCGGTGCTCGCCTTCACGGCTTCGCGCGCAAAGCTCCTCGGCTTCTTTAGAAGAGGCTCGAGAGAATGCCACTCTTGGTCGGCTCGGCCTTGAGCTTCTTCGCTTCGCCTTGGCCGACTTGACCGGGCAGCGAAGGGCTCCGCCGGCTCCCTCTTCAGAGATGCTCCGGAGGGACGCCAGTACGGCGCTCCGTTCGATGGTAACACCGTCCTCGAGTTCCGCCATGGTGTTCCTAAAGACCTGAGGGAGAAGATCAAGTCGATCACTTTGCGATGATATAGCTAAACTGGACAAGGTTTGGTCTTGGAATTTACCTTGCCCACCGATGCTTCACCCGGCGTCGCGATCCTCGAGACCGTCGTCCACGAAGCCCTTCGTCTTGAGGGATGAGATCGGCGCTGCTGCCCTTGCCGCCGTCTCTGTGCTCCTTCTTCCAGCGGGAGCTCTTACGCTTTCGGGAGCGAGGGCGACCGCGGCGCTTCGTCTCCCGCTCTGTTCTTCTTCCTCCTCTTTCGATCACCTTGAGCGAGGTCGGTCTTCTTTCACCGGCGGCACCGGAACCTCCATCGCACGACGACTTGTGCCGCCCGCTCGTGGACCTCTTCTTGTACCTCGGCGGCGGAACTTTCGCTTCGCCGCGGT
Source organism: Raddia guianensis (assembly GCA_036346415.1). Taxonomy (NCBI): domain Eukaryota; kingdom Viridiplantae; phylum Streptophyta; class Magnoliopsida; order Poales; family Poaceae; genus Raddia; species Raddia guianensis. The sequence continues at coordinate 48,383,368 of CM070537.1, forward strand.
CACCTCCGCCACTTCGAGGATGGACCGCCCTATGACGGAGTGCCGGTAGGACCGCCGCTTTCGGTCCATGCTGGCGACTTCGAGCCATCGCTTTGGCCCGCTTATCCGTGGCACCGTCGCCGCCTCTTACGCCTCCAGCCGCTCCACCGCGCCTTTGAGCGCGCCAAGTGTCATTGGAGTCTGGCGGAGCAGAGCTCCACGCCGCCAAGATGTCCTTGAGGCCGCGGCCTCATCGCCCGCGATGCACGTGCGGTGCTCGGGCAACAACGAACAACAGCGCCGCCTCGACATCGTCCGTGGCGGCCTCCTCCTGGGCAGCTGATGAAAAAGACTTAGTCAAGCCCAACACGGTCAGGAAATTCGTAAGGTCAAAAAGATTCATTGCTACATACCTGCCGTAGAAAGCTTTATCTTGATCTTTTTTGCCGGAACCTTCCGCCTCTTCCTCGGGGGCTCCTTGGCGGATTGTTCGCCTTGGTCCCTGAGTACTCGCGGCGATGAGCTCAGCTCCCTGCTGAGCTGAGCACTCTTTTCGCGCAACGCAAGAAGTTTTTTTCTTGCGCGCGAATTCTTCCTCAAGCCTCCTCTGTTCGGCGACCTGTTGTAGCCGTGCCATATGGCCTGAATGAGCCTGCGTGTATCGCATAAGCCAAAGGGTCATGTTCTTTATCTCTTCGTCGCTCTGCTCGGTGAGGAGGGAGGGGCTTGGTCTCTTCCCGCTGGGTTGACCACGCGCCCGCTTGGTATGTTCGGCGCGCTCCGTCACCGCGGGTGGTCTCTTCGACGACCGGTGGCCGCCATGGCGTGGCGAGCTCCGCGTAGGCTCAGCCGCCACCTTGGGTTTTATGGCCACCTTGGCCTTGCCTTTCTTTGCCTTCTCCTTCCCAGATCCGGAGGGTTCCTCCACGATCCCCAAGGATCACCGGTCCTCTGCAGCGTTTTGAAAGCGGGCGTTAAGCATTAAACAACGGTGCAAATCTAGCGGCCTGGTGAGCATGAGTGATTTACCTCGTGCAGGCGGACAAGCACGTTCTTGCTGGCAGTGTAGGCCACCTCGCGGTGACCTCCCGTCCTTCTTCGCCGCCTTGAAAGATGGCGTCGACCCGCTTCTGTCACCCACGCGTTGGTTGGCTTCTCTGCCCGAACAGAGGGGATCATTAGTTCCTGTTCGGAGGAGATAATCAATGTAAAGGTTGAGTCTTAAAGGCACTTACCTGTGCTCTCCCTTGTGATGTCTTCCCATCCCTCTATCTTATAGAAGGGATAGGGCCTTCTCCGCAGCGGACAGATTCTGTTCGCTGTGTAGTCTCGGATGATCTCCCTGCCCGTGAGCCCGAGGCTCACGAGGGAGGCGATCTTTCTCGTCAAGTACCAATCCGCGGCGGACATCTCCGCCATGTATTAACCACCTTCGCCGGCGCCTTCCGGTGAAGGAGAGCTTCTTGTCGTCGCTCGCTCATTGTAGAACCACCTCGACCACCATCGCCCATCGAATCGAACAGCGGTGGCCGAAGTACAGGCGCGTCGTCGTGATGGCCGAGCTTGAGGTAGTAGACCCGAAGCGTTGAAGCGGAGCTGCTCCTCGTTACCGTGTAGTAATGGAGGAACAGCCCCACCGACGGATCGATGCCCAGATAGCCTTCGCACAAGTGTGCAAAAACGGCCATCTGGAGGATGGAGTTTGGATTGAGGTTTGTTACCTCCAACCCGCTGATGTTTAAGAAAGCCTCGACGAAGTCGCTTTCGGGAGACCTCAACCCGAACAGTGTGAACTGTTGGTCGACGAATTCTCCCTCCGGCCTGACCTCGGAGTTTCCTCCTCCCCGGGCAGCCTCCAGCTACCAGCGTCGATGTGGCCCTCCTCCTCCCAAGTCGCCAAGTCCTCCTCGGTCAGGCTAGTGGCTAAGAATCTGGCCATAGCGTTCCCGTGGTTTGGACAAACAAGTTCTTGGGCGAGTTTGGTGCTTGATGTTGGCCTTGTTGGAACTAGGGCTTAGGGAGGAAAGGCGCGAGCAGTGGCTGGCATGGGCGGCTTGGTGCTTTTATAGGCTCAAGCGAGCAGCTACGCAGCGGTTTGCCACAAAGCGGCTAGTTTTTATCTTTAACGGCTAGGTAAAACGGTCATCTGTTTTCCTTTGGCAATGACAGAAGTTACCGTTGGAGTCATCAACGGCTATTTTCTCCAGCGTCTGTCTTTGAAGGTGAGAACTCGCTTTCGAGCAGATGTGAATCCTGTTCGACCCTAACAGAGTTGTTGGCGTTAGGCGAGTTTATTCGGTCCGGCGAGTCTGTTCGGTTGAACCTTAACATGTTCGGTCGTTTGTTTCGCGATTTCGTAATGACAAAATTTCCCTCTTCGTGACTTGGAGTCTCAAGGGGAAGACCCCACTCTAGTGAGTCCTTCCACTTGAGTCTCGGGGGCTAGCTGTCGGGGATAAAATTACGGCTCATTGCCATGGCCCACTCCTTGACGGACCAGTCGAACAGCCTACCAGGGCCTAGCTCCCTGGAAGGTTCTATCTGGCCCATGTGCGTCTTGCCGAACAGCTTCCTGGCTGGCGAGATGCGTAATGGACAAAGAATCGTGTTCGAGTCCGTCTCGAACAAGAGTTCTGCACGGTTACGTGAAGACCCGGACGTGGTTTCCCGGATTGGAGCGGACGTCGTGATCCTCAAGACTAGGAGTATGCCTTATCTGCCTCGGGATATATTTGGCATGTATGAGTTCGTTACGATCTCGTAGTTAGCCCGGCCCGATATTCCCTCGGTAGGTCGGTTTGCTCTGCACTATATAAACAGGGCTCCTACGGCGTGTTGAGGGGCCAATCCAGGACGAGTTTTTACGACTTGGATCCAGCATCTGGTCAATCCTACAGGAGTTTACGCATCTAGCATCCCGTAGACACCTGATCATTGCATTGTCACTCTTGTACACCATAATCTCGTCGAGACTTGTTCGTCTCGCCGAGCCACCTCTTGTATTCATCTCGATATATAAGAAAAAATTTGGGCGTGAGGCTATTATCTCTCGAGAGGCTGAACCAGGATAAAAACCCCTGTCTCCTGTTCGTTGCTGTTCGTGGTTGTTCGGCGTGTCTCCCATCTCACTTTTAAAGAACCTTAGCGACTTGAGATCGTTATCTCAACCATCGACAGAAACGCTTTGCCGACCAGAGTTCTGAAGGAGGCGTGGTTGCCGCAGGCACCCTCGTGTATGTCCCTAAGAAGGAACACACCCTCCTGTTGCGAGATGCACTTGGAGAGGACTCCTAGAGCACCTCAACGGTAAAGGATGCCGTCGATAAGTTTGTATGGAACAGCACGCCTTATAAGCCGGGATCGCTCGGCTTCGTCTTCGGGCAGTGTCCCATCTGTAAGGTACCGGACAAATGGCGTTGTCCAGTCCGCAGCCTGCTCGATGACGGAGACAGCACCACCTGTCTCTGTTGCCTCGTCCGGAGACGTGATAGAGGGCTTGTGAAGGTGCTCGACGAGCACCCTGCGGAAGCGAGTTCGCGACGGATCGAACTTGGGCGGTTAATCGGCCAAGAAGTTGTCCTTCACAGGCACGAAGAGCACCTCGAAAAATCGAAAGTGCCGCTCCAACTTCCTCACCTCAACCAGGTATCGCGCCATTGAGTCATCGCAGCACTGATACTCCTTGTTTACCTGATTGATGACCAGCTGTGAATCTCCCTTCACAGTTAGTCGTTTTATACCGAGCGACTTGCACGCTCTTAGTCCCGCGAGGAGGGCCTCGTACTCCGCAGCGTTGTTAGTCGCCGCAAAGTGTAGTTGGATAGAATCTCGAGTTGCTCTCCTTGAGGAGATGAGAACAAAACCAGCCCCGAGTTTCGGTCTTGCGAGCCAATCAAAAACATGGTCAAGGGGTCATCGGGTTGCTCGGGAGCATCACGGATTTGGGCGGCAGGTCCATTCGGCGATAAAGTCAGCCAAGACACAGGACTTAATAGCGATTCGGCGACAAGCGAATATCAAATTCTGCTAGTTCCATTGCCCATTTAGCTATACGTCCGCCAGCTTCCTTGTTCCTTAGGATCTCTCCAAGAGGGAATTTGGTCGGGACCAGTATTTGGTGCGCCTGGAAATAATGGCGAAGTTTCCTGGAGGACATGAGCAAGGCGTAGAGCAGCTTCTGGACTTCAGGGTAACGCTCCTTTGATCCATGAAGTACCTCGCTCACGTAATAGATTGGCCGCTAGATGCCTTCCCTTTCCACCGTCAAGACCGCGCTCACCGCTTGAGGCATGCATCCAAGATAGAGCAAGAGCTGTTCGCCGTATCGCAGGGTGGTCAAGACAGGTGGGTTGGACAGGTATTGCTTTAGATCCTGGAAAGATCGATCAGCTTCCTCTGTCCACTCGAAACCATTGTGCTTGCGCAGGGCCTTAAAGAAGGGCAGCCCGCGTTCGCCCTGACGGAAAATAAACCTGCTCAAGGCAGCCATCCTTACGGTGAGGCTCCGAACTTCCTTGACGGTAGTTGGAGCCTGCATGTTTTCACTGGCTTCGATTTTTTCGGGGTTGGCAGATATGCCTTGCGAACCAATTACAAAACCGAGCAACATTCCAGATCGAACACCAAAGGTACACTTCTCTGGATTTAACTTTATTCGATGCCTGCTGAGATTTCGAAAAGTCTCGGTCAGGTCTTTCACATGATCTGGAGCGTACTTGCTCTTTACAACTATGTCATCGACATAGACCTCCAGGTTTTTTCCGCGCTGTTCTAGGAAAGTTTTCTCCATTAAGCGCTGGAACATGGCACCAGCATTGCGCAGACCGAAAGACATGGTCGAGCAGCGTAAAGTGCGAAGGGGTGATGAAGGCGATCTTCTCTTCATCCTCGGGGAGATGCTTATTTGGTGATAACCGGAGTAAGCATCCAAAAAACTCAAGAGCTGGGCATCCGCAGTCGCGTCGACCAACTGGTCTATGCGAGGCAGCGGGAAATTGTCCTTAGGGCAAGCAGCGTTCAGATCTGTGTGGTCAACACACATCCTCCACTTGCCGCCTTTCTTTTTTACAATGACAGGGTTGGCCAGCCACTCGGTGCGATCAACCTCGCGGATGAAACTAGCAGCGAGCAGCTTGCCAAGCTGATCCTTAATGATCCCCTGCTTGAAGTCCGAAAAGCGACGAAGCTTCTGGCGAACAGGCTTTTTGTACGACCGGACGGCCAGTTTGTGCTCGATAACCTCCCTTGGGACTCCGGGCATGTCAAATGGCTCCCAGGCAAACACATCTCCATTAGCTCGGAGGAAGGCAATGAGCACGCTTTTCTATTTGGGGTCCAGATTGACCCCCAGGTGAACTGTCTTGGAGGAATCATCCATAGACAGCGGAACTTCCTTGGTCTCTCCTCCTGGCTGAAGAGAGACTTCTGACATCATGCGACTTAGTCTGCGAGAGCTCGGTCTCGAGGTGGAAGCTGGTCGACCAGGGCGAGGGACTGCTCGTCGCAATCGAGAGCGGCCTTATAGTTGCCCTTGACCGTAATCACACCGTTGGGACCCGGTATTTTCACGCAATGATATCCGTGATGAGACACGGCCATGAACTTGCCAAGAGATGGCCGGCCCAGGATAGCATTGTATGCGGATGGAAAGTCAACCACATCGAATGTGATCAACTCTGTCCGGAAGTTGCTTGGACTGCCGAAGGTAACGGGCGAACGATGCGCCCCGATGGTGAACGACTTCTCCGGAACAATGCCGAGAAATGGCATCGCGACCTCTTTAAGCTTTGAGCGAGGAATTTGCATCTCGTCCAAGACCTTAGCAGAGAGCAAGTCCAAAGCGCTCCCGCCGTCTACGAGTACACGGCCAACTCTGGCGTTGCTGATGGTCGGAGCGACCACCAGTGGGAGCCTCTGTGGCTTGGTCATCCCGGTGGGGCAATCCTCCTGAGAGAAAGAGATGGAAACCTCGGTTCACTTCATCGATTCGGGCTGAGGCTTGCGCTTTTCAACGTTGTGGACCTCCCGAGCAGCTTCCTTGAGGCTGCGTCGAGAGGTATAAGCCGAGGAACCGCCGAAGATGACGGCGATATGGTTCACAGGCTCTTGATACTCGTCGTCGTCCCGATCACCATCATCGGTTTGGCGCTTGGCCTTACCGGCTTCACCTTTTTCAGGCAGGGTGGGCATTGGGCCCTTGCCGTTGTAGAAATCCTCGAGCTTCGCAGCCCAGGTCCTACAAAGGCGCGTATCATGCCCGTAATGCTGGTGGAATTTGCAATATCGGTCATTAGGACCTTTCTTGCCTTGGTTGCCTCCCTGGGCAGGCTTCTTGCCCTTATAGTTATTGTTGGGCTTTTTCTGCCCATCCTTGGGAGGAGGTGTGCAATCTATACCGGCAACAGTGTTGTTCGCATCACCCTTCTTTTTCTTCTGGGACTTCTTGTCACCAGGATTGTTGCTGCTCTTCTTCTCCTCCACACCAGGCTGGGCGGGCAGCTCGCCCTAGTCGAACGCCTTTTTGTACAGAACACGCTCTGCCGCGTTGGCATAGCGATCAGCCGCCTTGAACAGGTCGTTGGCGGTCCAGGTTTCATTGATCTCGAGATCCTGGGTGAGCCGCTCGTCGCGGACTCCGTTTTTAAAGGCGCGGACAACAGATTCGTCCGAGATGTTCGGGATTGTGTTGCGGATCTTGATGAAACGCTTCACAAAGTTGCGGAGGGTTTCCCCGTTCATCTGGATCATCTGGTGCAGATCATCCTCCTTGCCCAGACGCACGTAACAGCTCTGGAAATTAGCAATCAGAGCGTCACAAAGTTGGTTCCAAGAAGAGATGGAGCCTTCCTGCTGATTGAACAGCCACTTCCGAGCAGCACCCTCAAGGACAGTCGGGAGGTAATTAGCCATGACAAGCTCGTCACCCTCGGCCGCCATGATGGCCATAGCGTAAATGGAAAGGAACTCCTCTGGGTTTTGGGTTCCGTTGTACCTCTCCATGTGTCCGGGCTTGAACTTTGAGGGCCACCGAACAGAGCGGAGCTCGTCGGAAAGGCCCTGCAGCCCAAGGCGTAAGACCGGCCACCTTCCCCGGCAGAACCTAGCCTGGAGAAGACATTGGTCCTGTTGGTCGGGGGAACTCTTGCTGAGCGGGAGGTCTCTGCTTGGAGGAACTCTCTCCGTGATAAGCCCCTGCGCTCCTCCCTTGTGGTTGCGACAACGCGCTCCTCGCGAGGGGATCGTCCGTGATTGTCGCGCGCACGTTTGCCCCTGTGGTCGTGATGACTACGGGACTTGGCGAGCGGCGGCGACCACGGGCAGCTTGCTCGTGGACAGTGGTCCTTCGACGGTGACGGCGGTCACGCGATCGATCGGATCGCTCATCGTCCGAATCTACCGGACAGCTCATCAAGGCCGCTTTCGGATGAGGCCTCACCTCTGACTTAAGGCCCTCGGCCAATTTCTCAAGGTGAGTAGCCACTTCGCCGCCACGAGGACGAGATTGTCCTGGTGAGCGGATCTGATTACGGTTGCCAGGGCCTGGAGCCGTTCCCGGCTCTGCTCAATCGGTCCTGGGATCCCTGAAGCATCCGCGTCTTGCCCGATTGGAGTCTGGTCACGCGGGGATTCCACCCGGGCAGCTGAACTTCTACCGGGGTCTTGGCGTGGGTCGCGAGGCGGATCGCGTCGTCGGCGCTTCTTGTTGATCGCGGATCTGCGTCAAGGTCCGGTCGATGGATTCGCCGAAAGTGCGGCGAACAATGTCTTGCTCGCGAGCAGATTGTGCGGCTCCATCTGGGTACCGAGCGGAATTGACTCGCTCGATCTCTTCGGCCACCGTGACCGTCACGGGATCCCCGAGGTCCTGCACCAACCATGTTGACGACGAGGTGGCCGTGCGCGCTAGACGGTGTCATCGCTGTGTCACCACAGGAAGAATCGACCGACATAGCCCTAGAATCCGATAGATCTAAACCGGCGTAAAGATCGTCGGTTCCGTATTCATCGTCAATGACGGGAGCTCGACCAGAGATCATCTCCGGGGCGTATCCAGAGACCTCTGTCTCGGATACAGACATCGATCTAGGACGATAAGATCGATTCGAGCTGGTAGGGGAAGAAACATCCTACCCTTCTGAGTCGTAGTACTCAGGGAGAATCTCCTTATCGCTGATAGAGTTCGACATGCTCGATCTGCGTGTTCCCCACCGACGGCGCCAACTGTCGACGGTTGAGATAACGATCTCAAGTCGCTAAGGTTCTTTAGAAGTGAGATAGGAGACACGCCAAACAACCACGAACAACAACGAACAGGAGACAGGGGTTTTTATCCTGGTTCAGGCCTCTCGGGAGAGATAATAGCCCTACGTCCAGCCTTTCTTATATCAAGGATGATTACAAGAGGTGGCTCGGCAAGACGAACAAGTCCTGGCGAGATTATGGTGTACAAGTGCGATAGCGCAATGATCTGATGTCTACGAGGTGCTAAGATGCAAAAACTCCTGTAGGATTGATCGATACTGGATGCCCCTAACGCCGTAGGGGCACTGTTTATATAGTGCAGAGCAAACCGACCTACCGAGGGAATACCGGGCCGGGCTAACTACGAGATCGTAACGAACTCGACATGCCAAATATATCCCAAGGCAGATAAGGCATACCCCTAGTCTTGGGGATCACGACTCCTATTCCAATCCGGAAAACCAACGTCCGGGACTTCACGTAGCCTTGCAGAACTCCTGTTCGAGACGGACTCAAACATGATTCCTTGGCGTTACGCATCACCCTCGCCAAGAGGTCGTTTCGGCAGATGCACATGGGCAGATAGAACCTTCCAGGAGCCGGGCCCCGTAGGTCGCTTCGACCGGGCCGTCAGGGAGTGGGCCATGGCAATGGGCCGTGATTTTATCCCCGACATTACCTTACTGCAATAATTTGCTAAGTAAAATTTTAAGTGAAATGTATATATGCTAGAGATGCATAGATAAAAAAATATATAAAAAACTGAAATACTCTACTTGACATCAAAGAAATGCTTGCCTTTTATTTCAATCCAATACCCGGTACTGTTATCTGGTTGATCGCTCTCAATCAGGTGATTTAAATTAATTATTGAAATATAGTTAATCGATTTTAGAAAACAACAATAATAAACGAACGTTTTACTGAGTTTAAAGAAGGACTATTTATTCTCTATGCTTTAAGTTAATGATTTCTTAATTGCCCTTAGCATTGTTTTTATTCCGCAAATACATAAATAAATAAAATAATAATAAGGAATTAAGAGGGCAGGCCTTTGGGCTCACTGGCCGGCCCATTTCGGCTCCCCCTCTAAGCCCAATCGAATTCCTCCCCTAAATCCCTAACCCCCCCTCTCTCTCCCTGTCTCTCTCCCTCGTCTCCCCTCACGTAGCGGCGGTGGCGGTGCAGTCGGCCGAACCCGCGGCCTGCAGCGAAGCCGGCCCGAGGTCGAGCCATGCCTGTGGTTGGCTGAGCCCACGGCGGCGGCGGATCTAGCGGTTGGGACGGCAGAGGCTAGAGGTGGCTCGCTTCCCCCCTTCCTCCCTCTCTCTCTTTCTATCTCCCTCTCTATTTCGGTACCATATGCTCATATGGCAGAGGCTAGAGGTGGCTCGCTTCCCTTTCTTCCTCGGACTAGGTGCTATCTAGCCAGGCTCTCTTGCCGGCGGCAGCGCGGCCCTTGGCCGGCAATGGTGTCTATGGTTGTGGCTGAGGCCACTTGGCTAAGCTCCTGTCCCATCCCCACGGTTTGCAGCATTCGGATCCCCTACCTTCTAACCCTAGTCCTGATTTTTTAACCTTTCTGATTACTTCTGATTAATTAGATGCCGAAGATCATTTGATTTAATACATGATTTCACTTTGATTATGTGATGTGTGTGAGAATTCTGAGAGGGTTGAGCTGGATACGAATTGGAGATATTTTTAGGAAGTGCTCATGGTGATGCTATGTGGCTATGCTTGGAATTGAGGTTGAGCAGGGTAGGATTGCCGCATGCGGTGTTCGGGATTGCTCATGCGCCGGGGAGCATGCAGTAGCTTCCGAGGGCGCATGCCGGCAACCATTCTACGACAGCCTAGGTTCTTGTACTGATCGGGGGATGATTCTTCTCTTTTGTTTAGTAACAATATTGGGAAAGTGACATGCATGGGAGGATGAGGTTGCTGGCTTGATGGTTATGGCTTGACAGTGACATGCAGCATGGGAGTTAGAGGGGAAAAGCTAAATGCGTAAATGCTGAATGTGTGGATGCATATGCACACAGGAAGCTCATCTAAATGGTGCTTTGGGCATACTTATTTACCTTATGCTATTGATCTGCCTTGAGGCCTAGCAAACTTACCTTCACTTGATCTTGTGGCTAATGTGCTACTGGCTTTGATGCCCTTCTCCTCCTCCTTGTTCCTGTATGCTTGCTGCCACCTCCTCCTGGATGCTTGCAGCCAACTCCTCCTAGATGCTTGCTATCTTCTCCTTGCTCTAGTTTCACTGGTCTATGCTGTACTTACCAAAGAGAAGAGGGTGGAAATGGAAGTGGGATTTGGGTGCTGCCTGAGCTAATTGGGGAGTGCTTGGCTGGTTGCTTGGTGTGCATCCACATATCTATGTTGCTGCCATGTGTTACTTGATTGCTGGTTTGGTGGTTTCCAGTTTTGGAAACTATGGGCTGGTATTTCTTTCTATGGGGCAGCAATGCTCTTTGGTTGTTGCCTTGGCTTGCTGCTGCGCATGCAGCCCTTTGCATAAGCCCTTGCTGCTCCAGTTGTCCTATATGGCTTTGGGGTTGGGTATCCCAAGTGCTTGCTGCTATGATACACTTCTCTATGCCCTTCCTTTACTGCTGGACAGCAGCAGGGTAATAAAAAAATGTTGAATTTTACTTTGAATGATCATTTGAAAATTCAGGTTTGTATTAACTGCCGAATGATGAAATTGTAGCAGTGAGGGAGACCGGTTGGTCCCGGACGACCTGGTGTCCCGATGAAAGCAATGCTACTAGAATCCTGACGGCTTACAACTCCTTTATCTAGAGTTTGCTTTTTAGTTGGTTTGATTACTGTCGATGGATTTGTTTAACTTATTATCCTGTGGGTTAATTTGTGTGCCAGTGTTGCGCAGATAAACGAGGAGACGGGCAGCGCCTTGGGATGGCACGATGACGGCTTGGACAGAACTACGGCCCCGAAACAATAGATAGGACAAATATGAGGAGAAAAGAAAAAAGCAAAGAAGAAATAAATTTGCAATATGTGTATATGTATATGTATATGTATATGTATGTAAATATGTGTATATATTTATAATTTGTATCTTGTAACGTGCCTTGATTATGCTTATTGTAAAGAATGATATTTGTAAGAGAGACGATTGTTGAATAAAAATTTTATTATTCGGGATTTTTATTCTTATCAGTTGGGTGTTAGTTATGGCCGTGGACTGCTAATGCTTTCTTGTATAAATTGATATGTGTTTAGTATAACGGTGTGTTTCATTTACAACCCTAAGTCACATGTGTTCATGTTTCAGGCCAAGGCGATTAGATTTAATATTTGCCTAATGGTGTCAATGATCTAAGATGTTTTCACATTTGGAACTATCTAGGTTGTTCATTTTACTTGATCCAATGATTAGCTTTACTAGACTAGATGAATTCATCTATAGTGTGCAATTTTTATCCAATCGTGTAGCAATCTTGTACACTAAGAGGTAAGCTAGAGTACCAAACGTCACTCATTTCCTCTCCTCCCTCCATCATCCTCTCTTTCTTGCGTCCTTCACAGCTCCTCATCCCCTCCTCGAGGTTGCGCCATCACCATACGCCAAGAAACATGCCCATTGTCTCAAATATTGACAGAGAAAAGCTAGCCATTGGGCGAGACACGCCCACCATCCATCTCCCCATCTAGCTTCATAATTCCTCCTTGTGGCCAGTGATGTTTAGACTTGAAAGGCAGGAATAACGGATATGTAGCTTCAGGTCCTTCTTCCTTGAGACCAACAATGTTGCCTCCTCCTCCCTCATGGCCTCGGTGTGTGGATCTGATACCATTGGGAGGAGCTAGATTTGTGGCACCATGCAGTTGCTCCGTATTCTTGGTTGGTCGGGGTAACTTGGTGGGATGACGCGACTACAATGGGACTTGGTGGGATGACCCACATGTTATTAACAAAGAGGTGAAATTTTAAAATAGCAGTATTTGCATTGGTAAATAATAAATTATGCCATTTTTTTAACCTAGAGGCAAGCACCAAGCGCAAAGAAAGCTCCCATCTTCTTCATCTCTATCATGCTCCTTCTCTCACTCATCTCTTCTCAAGAATCCAAATTCTCTACCATTACAATTATAGTTGCAAGATATTATCGGTTTATTCAGTATCTAGAAAAGTTTGGTGCCTGAGAATCGAATGTTGAAATTTCCTGAGAGAAAATGTGCTACCAAACCGAAGATACGGTCAAAATTACCTAACAATTTGAGCGCAAAGAAGGAGAGCACTTATGGGCATAGATCTTTGGTTTAGAGGAGGATACCACTGTCGCTCGGCCTCGAGGGAGACGCGCCACCACATCGGTAGGGTTTACGGGAGACACGACTGTTGTCGCTGCTCGAGCTCAGGTTTGGGGGAAGATGTGCCACTAACCTTTGCTCTGGGGAGGCGAGGAGGCGATGAGATGGGGGCTAGCTGAAATATGGTTTGAGGTGGCAGCATTGCTGACTGTCGCACTAGCACTGTTTGAGGTGGCCTAACATAGCTAAGCGGGTTACAGCTAGTACACCCTACTTACATTATTTTGGTTTTCGACGACCTCATACTAAAATCGAACCAAAATACTGAAATTTCTAGCAATTGTTAACAAACTAAATACCTACAAATTTCTAGTGATTTGAGCTTGTGGGCAACAGGCGGCGACGGGGGATAATAGATGACTGCATCGTGATGCCATAATGCAAGCGATGACCGATGGTGCCATGGCGGGGTCCCCTGGGTAATACATGCCAACAAGCGCAACTAGTAGTGACTCATCAGGAACGGGCTAGTACGGAGCTTTGCCACTCCATGGGTATGACTCGATCGCCTTCTTTTCTTGGGTGTGGAAACCCGTTGCCCCCTGTTCCTCGATCGAGGTCGGGGACAAGGAGAAATCACCCCCACCACCGAGGATGGAGATGGGGAGATAAGAAGCTTCGATGTGTTGGGAACGGGGATAAGGGATAATTTTTGGTTGGGAATAGTCATGTTGCCACCCGTACATAGGAGGAGACATAATGGCCGCATCTTGAAGTAGTCCCAACGGTGTGCCGTTCTGGTTTGTGGTCACCATTGCTGCACCCCTGTGTTCGTGCATATTCCTCCACCCCTAAGAGGGATCATGCTCCATCACCTCTATGGTGGTGAGCCGAGCCGAGCCTAGCCGAGCCTCGGCATTACGGCTAGGCCACCGATCGGTTCCGGCCACGTGTCCCCCATGGGCCAAGGTACGCCACCTGCTCGTTAACTACTCCTGCACGCTCCTAGACCTGTCTGCCACCGCACCTACCTATTACGACACCAATGCACCAAGCAAGCAAGCACCATCCATCGAAGTTGCTTCTCTTTGCACTTTGCATCTTGAGGACAACTCAATCTAGGCAGTAGCCTCCTTGCGGCAACTGTAGGTAAGAACAGGGAGGACATCACTTCATGGAGTAACTGGCACAGGCCTGGTGGTGTCGGCGTGCCATGGTTGGAGCGCCGAGGGGATGACTAGAGGTGTGGCCGGCTCTCTTCCCGGTGGTGCCATGCATGGCTGGACGCGGAGGCCTCTTTCCACGAGATGCCGGGGATCCTTTCTGATGGCCCTAGAGGTCGATGTGTGGAGGGACGATGGTGAGAACGGAGGCCACTTGAAGCTGCTTGGAGGACGACGACGAGACGACAATGCTTGTGGAGGATGACGACGGACGTCGGCGCCAGCGGATGACGATGATAGATGGTAGCGAGATAGAGTTTTCACATAAGGGGGAGAGGAGATAGGAAGAGAGGTTGTGGGTGAGAATGAGGGAGGAAGGTGGAGTCGAGGAGGCGGTGGGCTGAATCGCGTTGAGACTGATGGAATGAGACACATGTCACACATTGAGATAGGGCCACGTTAGGGCTGCAAGGAGGGCAGTTTGGAGACGAGGTGAACAGAATTTCTTTCCCTCTCCTCCGCTGGTCCTGCAGATTTTTTTCCTCCCGTCCAGTCGTCCGATTCAGGCGTTGATGGGCCTTGGCTGAGAACAGAATCGTACGGCGTCGTCTGCTTTGATTTCTGTAGATACCGAGTGACGTCGAGAGAAGGACAGCGGGTTGGTTGGCCAAACACAACACCGCAGCGTCCCGTCCCATGTACGATCATTAGCCGGCGGGCCCACGACTTGATGCATCATCATTCCCAGGAATTATGACTTTTTTTAGTTCGTTTTTGGTTCTATTCATGGATCGGGAATAATGACCCACCTCTTTCGCTTTGCTGTCTCTCAAGCAGAGCGACCACTTATTAACCCGAGCCTCGCATTGCTGCCACCTGTTATTACCTCCAAGCAAACTAAAGCTTACAAATATGTAGCACCCGTACACAGGGGCGGATCCAGGGGGGTGCCCGGTATGCACAGGCACCCCCTTAATTTTTTAGAAAATTTTAACCCCATATATGTCTATTGGGTCATATATTAAAAAAAAGACTGTTTAATAAGATATTCTGGCATTTTCACTTGAGCAGCCCACTAAAATAGTCTAATAACATTTGCAACTACCCACCTGCCTCCCCTCCCCCAGCCCATTCGGCCCATCTCAGCAAATTTGGGGGAAAAATCCCCCCAAATTCCCCGTTCTCTCGGTCCCAACCCAGGCAAGTAGCAACCCTAGCTTTGAGCTCTCCCGTTGCCGCCTCCTTTGAGTCCGCCGCCTCACGTCCGGCCAGTGATGACCACGCACACCAGCCACCTGCCGCCCACCTCCTCACTTTGACCGCCTCGCCGCCCCCGATCCGACCTACTCATGCAGTGCCGCCAGCCCCTGTTTACCATTCGCCATGGCGCCGCCCGCCCACTTGCTCATGCAGCGTCGCTCGCTTATTGCCCATTCACTGCTTCTGCCGCCACGTCGCCGCCCATGCACACTTTCTCGCGTCAGCGCCCGCCCGCCGCTTCTGCTCGCCTCGGCGCCGCTCATCATCCAGCGCCGCCCCGCCCGCCCGGCTTTCTCGCCTCGGTGCCTCCACCGCCACCAAATCGATGAAGTGTGCCCCCAACTCAAAATCCTGGATCCGCCCCTGCCCGTACATGCATAAGTTTGGTGACTGTTGGCCTCATTAACAGGGTAGGCATGCACAGTGTCAGCCCTGCAGACAGTAGCTAGCAACACTGCATGTTGCCATTTGCCATTGCTTGGGTGGAAAATAAGCAGCCTTCTTTCAAACTAACACGAGAATACTGACGGTGTCGAGCAATGAAGAGCCGCAATCAGCTACCATGGGGTCTGAATCTAACTAATAGCAAAGCATGATTGTTTCAGTTCGTGCGCTAAAGCTCCCAATTATACTACCCCTGATTAAAGCACTGCCGTTTGATTCTCATACTCTCTCGTACTAGAAACTCTGCTGCCAATCACCCTGTTTCGGTGCGCACGAATGAGCGTTCTAGGGCGCGTATCGATCGATCGCCCGGCCGTGCGTTACTGGTAGAGCCTGTCTGAACTTACACCTGTCCAAAGCCGTCTGCTTTTGAGTGACACTGCACATTCCTTTCTGCAGATTACGGTACGTGTAAGGTGCACTTAACCTGGGCGTTCCGTCGCTGCACGAGGGCGGCCAAACCTGACGGGCACAGCTAGGCTAGGCTGCTGCCTTCTACGTCTGAAACTTTCCCGGCCGGTACCGATCACCAAAAAGGCCCAAAAATTGAGCTTTCAGCTGCTGCTTCGACGCCTGTGCTGCTGCGCCGCCGTGCGCGTACGTCCTCGGCAAAGCGGCCAACCTGGATGCGTCAGGGTGAGAAAAAAAAACTAGCTTTCGTGCCCATTCTCACCCTCCTGTCCTGTTGCGTCGCACCGTTTGTCCCCGTCGAAACGAGCGAGGGATGATTGGACAAAAGTTAACCTCCCCCGAAAGAATCTGGTGAATCCTTCCTCCTCTCGTGAGGAAAGCAGGGCGCGACGCCTACACGTGTGTGGAACGGAGGTTACGGGGATTTTTACGGGTTCTCCACCGCCTGATGCTCGAGCAATTAATTCAATCAGCCAGATACTACAAGTTTTTCATCTCATGCTCTTGGCAGGATTACCCGTTTTCGTTTCAAATCCCGTTGTTTTCGATTTTATGGGCCTTTTTGCAATTCTCCTTAAAATGGAATGAAATTTAATATTTTAAAATTTAAATCAAAGGAAGCGGTTGAATTTTTTTTTTTGTTAGGGTTTCAAAAAATCATTCATTTTCACTGGGATTCGTTCAATTTGAATGAGAAATCCAAACGGAAAAAATTGTTTGCCGCACCCTTTTGCATGAAACCGTCCTGCTTTAGCGAAAAATCGTCTAGACTTTTCATATATTTCTATTAAATTTAATTTTTATCCTCAATCTTTTGGACCAGCCCGTTTCACGGTAATTTGGAATTGAGCTCTAGGAGGTGAATAGCAGGAGCCTGTACAGCGATGGTGGCCGAACAGTGGTTGACCCGGATCCATGGAAAGGCTGCACCTTTCTGATTTCCTGTTCAGGCAACAACAACAACAAAAAAAAAACCTTCTTGCACTGGCTAGAATTCATAATAAGCTTCAAGGACATGACCCAATTAGTATCCTTTGCACAGTAAAAACGAAGCGAGTCCACTCCAATGTGCTGCAGCGGACCGACGACAATCATGTAAATGCAACGGAAAGCTAAGCAGGTGGATGACATGAGCAGCATGGGATAGAAAAAAAAGGCCCAAAAAGTACACATTTTGCACCCAAAACGCCTAACTCAGCAAATTTAATCCGCAGAAAGATTCACAACTCCTCGAGCTTGGAAGATGGAATCTACCTATAACGTAAGAGGAATCTAATCCCTAGTTTTTTTTTTTTTGTGGGGGGCGGGGATGGGGGAGGGGTTGCTTTACTCATTCTGCCTATGTACAATTCAAGCGGCCTACTGTTCGTCGCCGGCGTCCACAATTCCCCGACACCACGGCCAATTCAGTCGTTTGAAATTGCGCATTCCAGGCCGTCGTCGCTGGGCGGGCAGTCGGGCCGGTGATGGCGAGTCGCGTGTACCGGCGATTGGTTCACTGATAGCCGCCCATGCCGGTGAGCAGCAGCTCGTGCGGCCGGAGCAGCGTCGGGGTGGGCGCCGGCGTGAGCGGCGCGCCGAAGTAGGAGAAGTCGAAGTCGGAGGCGTCGGGCACGCCGGCGGCGGCGGTCCAGAGCGCGCCAGCCATCTCGTCGGGGATGAGCGGCGCGCGGCACAGCGGGCAGGTGCGCTGGTCGTGCTCCATCCAGCGGTCGAGGCACCCGCGGTGGAAGACGTGGCGGCAGTTGGTCAGCCTCCGCACCTCGTCGTCGCCGCCGATGCCGCTGAGGCAGACCGCGCAGTCCCCGCCGCCGCACACCGCCGGCGCCGCGGCGACCAGCTCGTCGAACCGCACCACCGGCAGCACCTCCTCGATGACCATCGCCGGCACCGGGAGGAACTCCAGCCGCCGGTGCTGCAGCGCCTGCTGCTGCTGCTGCTGCTGCTCCCGCGCGTGCTCCTGCAGCACCTGCTGCTCCTCCCCAAGATCCAGCAGGTCGCCAAGCCCGACGGCGTCGAACGCCCAGAGGATGAACCGGCGTATGTACCCCAGCAGGATAAGCAGGTGCAGCAGTTGCTTCGGGAGGAGCAGCTCCGAGTAGCCCACCGGGAACCCCATGCCGTCGTCGCAGAGAGGCGAGATGGTGTGGTGGTGGTGGTGGTGCGCTGATGGGGAGCGAGGAGAAGTCCAGGCGAGAGGTGGCTATATAAAGCATCAGGCGTGGGTCGGATCGCTGCTGCTGCGGTGTGGTGGCGCCGCCCGACGTGTGGCGTGCGTGTCGCGAGTGCAACCCCGACGGACGGACGACGCGCCCTCACCCGGTGCGAGTCGCAGGGTCGGGACGGGAATTTCGTGTGGCCCCGCGGGGTCGCGCCGTGTGCCACCGCGCGTGGCCGCGTGGCCCGTCCGGTCTGGACTGGCGCGGTGGGGGTGGTCCGCTCGCTTCCGGATTCCCAACTGGTCGCGGCAGCCGGTGCACTGCACTTTGGCTGGCGGCAGGGCAACGGAAACGGACGCTGGTCTTGCGCGTGTGTACGGGTGCGTGCACCTTCCTCCCCTTCGTACACGTATCCCCCGTGGCGTGGGGGTGCCTCTTCACGTGAAATACCACTAGCTGCTGGCTACGTCAGTGCTCAGTGGCAAAGAAATATGTTCCGTGGAGCCGTAAAACAGAGAGTGCGGAGATAAAGTGCCTATTAAAGAGAAGTATTTTTTTAAAAAATATAGTATAAAATGTGAAAGAATTTTAGTGATTGATAGAGTGTGCAACTAATGGTGTTATAAAATGTGCATTTAGAGTTGATGGCTTTAGTGAGAGATATCAGAAAGTCTCTTTTCCGTTGCAAGACGGGTAGCTCTACTCATGAAATTTTTCGCATAAGAGAGTTAAGTATAGCGGGTGTCTAGCAGGTTTAAAATTATATACCAATAAAAAAGAAAGTTTCAACAGTATTTGTTGCTCAAAATTGATCCTTCAACCAAATCAATGAGCATAATTGTTTTTTTACAAACCAAATAAACTTCATCGCCAAATAATAAAAATTATAAGACAAACTAAAATCGTCAACTCTTACAAAAAAAACAATATAAAGAGTATGGTATTGCAATATGGAAACATTGAAAAAGTTTGTATAGCACACACAACACCTTGTCATATCCTCTCGTAAAAGAATGTTACGAGGAATTGTAACACCAATATGGAAGGTAAGCTTCTCAAAAGGAAGGAAAACATAACTACTCAATGTAGGCTCCTTCATCGGCCTGCTGACAAATACAAGTTGAAATATAGAATTTGTGTATCCGGTTCTTAACACATCCAACTCATATAACTATTAAAAAAACATAAAATAGAGGCTTTGCTTGCCCTCGTTGTAGACATCCAACTTCTGTTTGAGGTGGTGATGATCTTACAGTGAGTAGATCTGATCAGTGTCGCCGTAATGACATTAATGTTAGAACCATCACCGAGGATTCAATCCCACTTGACCATTTTGTCGTAGACACCACTGTCGCAACTTTGTTGAGAAGCAATCGCCAAAGAATGCCAACACCGTCGCTTCCTACTGATGAGAGAGACTCTCATTCTAAATCTTAAATCAATACTATTGCTAACTTCTCCGCGGCATATCAACCGCCTCCTTCTCCATCCACTGCCTCTAGGCGGTCGGTGAAGAGAAGATGGGTATTATTGCAGCGGTGTCTGGATCGCTTGCTCTTGCGACGGCTCCTGAAAAAACCTATCTCCCTACCAAAGTCATTCCTCAATGTTGGCTAGTACGATCGGTCTTGGAATTAGCAAAACCAAACTTAAATGGTCCTTGGACCGATCAAACATCGTGTGTTCAAGGGGGTGTACGGACATGGCACCCACGTGGTTATTTTGGATGACACGTGGTTGCCATGTGGATGCCATGTTATCCATAATTCTCATATGGACATCACATCAGTTAACCCCCTTGAAAATTATTGTTTGACCGATCAAAGGACCATTTATGTCTAAGTTTGCTAGTTTAAGAAGTGGCCAAACTCTAGTATTTTGGTTCAAACCAACTTGATACGATGAGCATAGTTGAGACACCAAATGCATACTTTTCTGGTAAAAAGAACATGAAAAAATTGCTACTTAGTATAAATGGACAACAGAAAGAAGACATCTCGATGATAGCTATAACGTGAAGCTCTACATCTAGGGCGTGGTATGCGGAGTTCATAAATTCGTTTTGTTCTGGAATCATGTTCCTTAGCAAATTAAAATTGTCTAAATTTTCAAGTGAAATCCCGTTGAAACTTGTCAAAAATTCAAAACACAAAGCAACATTTCTCTAGGCACCAAAATTCCATGAGAAAATTTAAATTCAACACGTTCTGAAGTCCTCAATTTTTTCCCCCGAAATCTTCAAAAACTATTTTTTATTTTGTATTTAGAACAGTTTAGGATTCAGGATAATGACTTTGGTCCGAACCAAAACGTTGAAATCCGAACAATAAAAATCGCACGAAATTTTAAATCTAGGTAGGAAGTGCAGTAGGACAAACTGCAAGTTTTCCTTCTTTGCTATCTTTTGGACCGGCGACGAAGAGCTCGCAAGTTGGCAGGGTAAAGAAAAGAGATGTTGCACGAAGGTTCTTGGATTCCTTAGCTTTTGGTGCACGAATGGGACGGGGAGGCAGGTTGTTGGGTTGAGGGCTTTGTCTCATCGCGAAGAAGGCTCATCTGGAGCTGCGGTCTTTCACATCTTCTCCTCTCTTATGACTTTTTTTTTTTTTTAGATTTTACCGTCTGTCACTTCTAAGGATTAGCCATTTACGATTTGACACGTACTATGCCAGTAATAACATATAAAATTATCAATCTCTGAAGCGGCAAATCTATAATTATTCTTTTTTAGCTACGCTTTGGCCCAAAATTTCCTGATGCTGTTATACTTGCTAATTCTTCCTGGTGTTTGAGTATGTGTGCAATGTTCTTTATAGCTTATATTTGGATTATAAATTATAATTGTAGAATTGTTTTTCTTCTACAAATTAAATGTTTTATCCGTTATACAGGTATTTTTTAAAAAAAATCTTATTGCTTCTTCTCAAAACTTTGGAAACCAATTTCAACATGTTTTCGGTCTCTCCAAGTTCAGCCAACAAGGATCCACTACCTTTGTATTATAATCCACATCACATGTTAAGTTGTAAAGATCAAGACTGGTGCACCACGGAAAAAGCAAGAACGCTATTTCTTGACGTAACACGCCTCCTTTGGTATGCTGCAGACATTGGACACAAGAATGGCTCGCCATGAAAAAAGCTTGTGCTTTTTCACTTTTTTTTTTTTGGCACAATAAGAGCATTGTGCAATAGGGGATGGCATGGGCGGGCATAGGTTTTTGAAATGGGTGTGCATAGATTAAAAAATATGATCGATGTAAAATAGGCAATGACAACATCAAAATACAATAGCTCATAACAATGACATCATCTCAATTAACGTAATGGAATTAAAAAAGTAAAATTAAGCTCTTGAAGTTCCTAAGATTTCAAGGCCCAAAATCAGTACCCACATTAAGATTTTAAGCCAATACTCTCTAGGATTTGGGAATTAGGGATTTAGGGTTAGGTGGGTGTGAATGAGTGTCTTACCTGACATGTTCAGCGGCGGCGTGGCCCACTATCGCTGTGGTGAGCTAGCGGCGGTAAACCGGCAAGGTGGCGACCTGTTATGGCGGCGTTGGGCTCTGGTAGTGACAGACGAAGCTACGACCTACAGAGGGCGTTAATCGTCATGCACCACTGTCTTGCGGGCTGTGGCTATGGGAGCTGGTTTACAACGCGAAGGCGATCATGGTGGAGAGTAGCGTGGTTCCCGGTGGTGAGTGGCCAGTTGACAGGGCGACTGGTGGATTATGCCAGAATCGAGAGAGGAGAAGGTGGCAGGCGGTCGCAATTCCACGTAGTCTCAGTCTCTTAGGTCAAGACTTGGGAGATTGGGACACAGAGGAGTGGACTGAGAGGAGGCCCACAAGGAGGACAACAGACATGGCGCTGCAGGCCATTGGCCATTGGGTCGTGATCTTCGTCTTGGAGGTTGGCTCACACGGTAACCGACCCATTAGCCATGAGGTCGGCTGAGATATATATGGATTTGTGGGCTAAACCTTAAGAGACACTATCCACGATCTTCTCTAAAAATCATGGATTACATCTGTACATGCATGCTCGGGGCCATCCATGATGGACGGATGTGCCTCCTCCACTCTTTGCCTTTGAGTGGTAGTAGTAATATACATCCACCTATGTACTTCATCATATTACTGCTTTTTAAAGGAAAAATATTGTTTAACCGAAAAGAGAATTTAAAAATTACATCTTTATTAAAAAAGGGAAATAACGTCAACTATCATCGAAACACTTGCATGGAATGGATTGGCGACTCAGGGCCGTACAGAAAGCGTCTGTCAGTCTTGTCCAACTAGGCAACTACCTGCAGATCGACGCGCATGCTCTTTTCTGAGCTCGGCCAAGTGAAGCTCCGCTACTGTTTTTTATTCCTAGCCCGTCGGTGACGATTTTTTTTAAAAGGACGATTTTTTTCTCTTCTCACTCTCAGGAACGCGCTTGTCAGTTCTAGATAGATAATTGCTTCTCCCTCTTCCTGGCCAATCGCTTTTGCATGACCTAAAACGCCAAAGTGGTTTAGGCCATACTGATGAATTGATGATATCCTTTCCAGAGCTAAACAATGGCGGGATAGCGAGCAGTGACCCCGTTCAAAAGGCAGGCCGGCTATCTTTATCGCCATATAAAGAATGATGGGAAATTCGCGCCCCTGATGTAACCGGCTGGATCTCCAAAAGATTTGCACCGGCAGCTCGTGTGTATGCCCCATATAATATAGTCTTCAGGGGCGTTTTAATATAGATTGACAGCGTCTGTTGACACTGCTGGTGTACGGGTGGGAAGCGGGGGGCGTCCGACGCCCGTCGGACCAAGCCCCGTCCAACGCCTCATCTGACCGTTCACTGCCTAGCTGCGAGCCGTTCGATCTCCAGTCTCACCCCAACGACGTCTCTGCCTCCCCAAAACGCAGCGCCGTCTCGTGCCGTTCCCCAAACTCGAGCTCTCCCCTTCCACCACCGAAACCAGGCCGGCGGCGGCGGCGGTGGCGGTGGCGGAGGCGGAGGCGGAGTCGGCGGCGCTCTCCCGTCCCTCAGACTTGGGCCCCGACGGCCACGCCGTCCCATGTAACCCTAGAGGCCGCGCCTCCCTACTCGACGTCCTCCTCCTCGCCACGGTGACCTCACCACTGCCGATTCCCCGCCGTGCTACTCCACTCGACGCCTCCCGGCAGCGCCGACACTGCCAGACCTCCGCCGCCTCGAGCTATCACGGCAGGATCGCGGGACCTCCACCGACGGGATGCACGGACGCCTTCAAGTGCTTGTCTGCCCAGTGCTTGCACGAATTTTGTGCAGTCCATGTCCGTTTCCGCAACATTGCAGAAACGCTATATAGATGTCTAAGATGCAATTTTTTCTTGTATGTACTGAATAAGTGTCCGAATTCCAGTCCAAAGCAGGCGGCAGTGCTTGTATGTATGCTTGAATTGTGAATAAAATTGACCAAGTTTCATGTACTGAAGTGTTGAAATTTGTTGCAGTATTTTAGTAATTTATGCAATGTTTCTAATGATCATTCCAGAAGGAGCATAAATCTAAAGTATTTTGTATTGGTTCAGATTCAAAACAATGGCTGACGCAGTGGCAAATTGGCATTTGTTTCAGAGTTTTTTTTGTATCTTGGAAACAATACTTCAATTACGTTTATAATCTAAATGAAACGTGTTTAGCATCCTGAAAGTTACAGCATCCCGAATTGAAAGTGTGTGGATTTTATTATGTAAACTGAAGTGTGTGCATGAGCTATATTGACTGAATGCATGCTTGCTGAAGAGTAATTAACTAATTATGGTCATTTCCTTTGTTAATTGCATCCAATCTCATGCATGAATATTCAGAAGTTATATTGACTGAATGTAGGCTATAATTAATAATGCAGGATGAAAACCATGGGCTGAATGCATGTTCTGTAAACAAAACTGAATTGCATGTAATCTGGACTGTAAACTGAATTTGGAGAGCAAGCAGAGACTAATTGCTCTGAAAAATAGAGACTAATTATTAGGATGTATGCAAAACTTATAGAGCACGAATCATGGTAGTCTTTTACTGATCAGAATTAAATTTCAGAACGTCGATGACAAATCACAGCGCAACCAGAAAAATTTGATGGTAGAGCATTAAGTCCTTTGATTGACGTTTGATGACAAACACTAAACAATATGACAATTTCAAGCACCGCAGAAAGATATGGTGTACAAGCACCCCACTGAAATTCATTCTGAAATTGACTAGCAGGTGGCAAATCCATTTAGAAATTGAGCCATGCACTGAAATTGAGGAAATGTCCATGAAGCTCAAGTCCTCTGATCTGCAGTTTGATGACAAACACTGCACAATATCGCAATTTCAAGCACTGCAGAAAGATCTGGTGTACAAGCACCCACTAAAATTTCAGAAGTTAATTCACACATATGGCTATACCTTCAGTTCTCAATTTTATCCCCATATACTTGCATTTATATACAGATAAACCATCTGCTGACATATAAGCAGTGTTGAATAGACATCCGACAGTCATCCATATACAAGCAGTGAACCTATTCGTACAGTGTATTCCACAATTTCAAAACTAAATTCAAATCAAGGTTCAAAATAGAAGGAAATCAGCAATACATTTGCCGTCGCAATTAGGAAACTAAGAAACAATTTGGCGATGGCGGGCAGATGGGAGCATAGATCTTGACGGAATGGCTCATGCCGATGCGGCTCCAGCTAAGCGTGAGACCCCGGCGGTGTGTCTCTGCCGTCGTCGCTCCTAGCAGGTGTCTCCCGGCGGCAACGGCGTGGATCTCGGCGACGTTGTTGCTCCCGGCGTCGTGGCTCCCATCCGCGTCGTGAAAGGAGGCGTCACAGAAGAAGCGCCATTGGGGAGGACGATCATTGGAGGAATGCATGGGGCGGCGCTAAGTGGGCGGCGTGGCGCCGGGCCCCAAGTCGGAGGGGGGAGAGCGCGCCACGCCGCCGCCGCCGGGTTTCGTGATGGAAGGGAAGTTTAGGAACGGGACAAGACGGCGCTGCGTTTGAGGAGGCAGAGACGTCGTTGGGGTGAGACGGGAGATCGAACGGCTCGCAGCTAGGCAGTGAACGGTCAGATGAGGCGTTGGACGGGGCTTGGTCCGACGGGCGTCGGACGCCCCCCGCTTCCGTACGGGTGACGCACAATTAATGTTCTCCGTCGTATTATCTTACTCGACCTAAGGGCATGCACAAAGGAGAGACTAGTACAGTCTCTTAGCACATTTGTCAAAGCACAAGAGACATCAGTAATACAAAGGAGAGCCCAGCCATATTTAATCCCGGTCTCCTCACATTAATTCCGGCCTCATCCTCGCAAGCTCCGGCAGCAGCTTCACTAGTACAGCCTCCTCCTCCTCCTCCCGGCAAAGGCCTCGTCCTCCTCGCACGCCAGCGGCAAGCTGGAGCGGGGCGGCGGCGTCCTCCTCGCGCGACCGGCGGCGGCCGCGGCGGCGTCCTCCTCGCGCCGACCGGCGGCGGCCGCGCGTCGTCCTCCCCACAGCACCGTCGGCAACGGCGGCAGTGTCCTCCTCCCTAAGATTGGCGGTGGCCACGCGCCGTCTTCCTCGCAGCGTCCTCGTGCGCCCAGCAGCAACCGCATCGTCGTCCTCCTCCTCACGCGACCAGCTCGTGCGGCCGGCCGCGGCGTCCTCTCGCACGGTGGCATCGTCCTCACCAAATTTTAGGGGTTGATTTGGGGATTTGGGGGGATTTGTGATTGGATTTGGGGATAATTGGGGGGATTTTCTAGCCAGCTCTTCGCGCCTGGAAGAAGCTCTTCGCGCCTCCTGGGCATCGTTATGCTGCCAAGGAGTGGAAAAAACATGGATTCAAGGGGGGATTTGGGGGAAGAGACGCCTTACGCGTACAACGCGAGCGCGAGCGACTCCTCTGCCTCGGACGTGCGGCCTAGAGACGTCTCTTCGTGGAGAGTCGACTCGCCTCGTTCCTCTCAAATCCGATGCCACCTCACCACTTTTTCCTGCCAACTCAGCTCTAAGAGACGGGTAATTAAGCCCGTTGTACATGCCCTAATAATACGGATCAGAATTTGGATCCTGTTTGCGTTAAGTAGTAGTGCTAGCAACTAGCAAAACTAGGACTATTATTATGTT
The DNA here is from genome assembly GCA_036346415.1 of Raddia guianensis. Classification (NCBI taxonomy): domain Eukaryota; kingdom Viridiplantae; phylum Streptophyta; class Magnoliopsida; order Poales; family Poaceae; genus Raddia; species Raddia guianensis. The sequence continues at coordinate 48,409,454 of CM070537.1, forward strand.
TCAATTTTTCCCCCAAAAAATTAGCAAAACTGTAATATTGATATTATTATGTTTCAAGTAGAAAAACAATTGCACTAACAATTATTATTACTGTTATCTTTACGAGCAAAAGCTAATAACTGATGACATGGTTTGTACAACTACTTTGCAGTTTGCTCTGCCTTGAAACGTTTGGCTTGGAAAGCATAAAGTTAGAGGATGACACTTTTTCGCCTTTATCCTTGCACGAATCGAGAGAGACGTTGGTCAAGAGAGGGTGTTCTTTACAACTTAAAATGTTCATGCTTACCTACTTATCATTGATTTCAAAAATTCAAAAACTTAGATTTTTATCCATTATTTTTTTTTCTCAAGGATGCATCCGAGAAATTTGCAAACAGTCAGGCATATAACCTCTAAAAATGAAGGCATGCATCCTATAAAGGGAAATGCAAATCCGAAGATACGTACCTACAATTCACGGCAGACCATTGATCTCGATTCAAGATTCGTGCACCTATCTCACTTTTCCCTTGCATGTTCATTTGCCAAAAAAATCTATCTGAATTTTCTGTGATATGAGGGATTAAGTCCCTTTTTCCTAATAAATCCTTTTTTTTAAGAAAAATGAGGTTATCCACACGAACAATGAGAATCTGCAAGTTGCAAGTGGGCGCAAAACGCCAGCCCAAATGGCATTAGTTTAGGTGAGACTGCCTCCGCAAAACGGGAGGTTGAGATAATAGTAATAATAATCGAGTAAGAAACCAGCAAAATTGGACAGCTCTTGGTCGCCACCATCTGCTCCGCACTTCCGCAAGATGACACGAATTAGAGCATGCCCAAGCATAGTAGGCCTTCAAATTTCGATCTCTACGTCTCATTTCAAAAACCACAAAACAGTATTCAGCCCTATAAATTCATTCTTTCTAGCAGAGTCTCGATTACAAAAAATATATAGAGATAGAATAGAGTCTCTAAATTTATAGACCAAGATTAATTGAAATATTGTTTTAGGAACCATGCCGGGATACTCTTATGAGCATGTAATCCGCAGAACTCTCTATTAATAGATAATGCACCCCCTATAAAAAAAAACATTATCTTTTGCACCAAAGTACAAAAATGACATGCTATTACATCAAACAAAGCTAAAATCTGATCAACACCAATTCTATGATAAAGTTCCTACCAATTATATCCACTATATATATATGGTTCAATTGAGCCACTATGATAATTGTAAAATACTAGAAATTCTAATGTTAATCCTAAAATACTAAAAAATCTCACGTTAATTGAAGAAAAGAGATTTACATTACCCAATATGGTGAGACTAAATTATAACGTGGAAAATTCATAAATTGGTATATTTGTTTGTAGTTGACTCACCATTTAAAGCACAAAAATTATATTTCCTCCCGGTCTTAAAAATATGCCATTTTAGATATGTTTTAAATCAAAATTTTAAAACATTTTATATATTTTGTGAGAAAAGAAAAGATCTACAACGTTGATTATAGTGGGATCAAACTATAATGGGTTAGATTAAAAAGAAAGAATACTACAATAAAAAACAAATTCAAACTATAAAAAGAGCCTATATCAACTATAATAAAGAAATATAAATTTCAAATTAAAAAACAGTGAATATCAATTACAAAACTGCGCAAGACACCATGCTCGTTTTGATCCGGACACGCATTGACAATGTCTTTTAGTAGTTGATCAACGACATGTATCTTTGCTGCATATGTTTCGAAATCGAAGCATCAAGCGAAAAGAAGAAGGATACAGGACCATTGCCGCACACACCAACACACCCGTGTCCGAATCAAAATTGCTCCTTAGCCTTTCACCATTTATTATTTTTTAGCAAGGAATTCTTAAATACTAAGATAAGGGCGTGTCTCCAGCCCAGTCGTCTGAAACGCTGCTGTCAAGCCGGCCCAACCCAAAGTGGCAAGCAGCATGGCAACCCAAAGCGACTGGGTATTAGCAAAACCGCTAAAATAATTCACTCTAACTAAAAAAGCACTAGAATTTCTCATATTGATCAGAGAAAAAAAAATCTGAAGCGAGGCCACAGGCCGGAAGAAATGTTCTAGCTGACGTGCGAAGAAAGAGTACGCTGTCGCTCTAGTCTCTTAACTACTCGCAGAACAGAGCATCTTTATTCGCCAATTCCCAGAGGAAGCCATCCGTTAATCCAACGAACAAGATCACGCTTAACAATAATCTTATCCATCTACCATCCACTCCCCCAGCTGCTTTCCCACCGCTTGCCCTGGAGATTTGCAGAGGTGCACAGCCAAGGGGATTCCTTCTTATCTGACTGACATAAGCAGACAAGCAGTATCATAGGCCAGCCAGCCGAGTGTACTAATCAACATATACTGATGCTCTAGTTTTATTTTGAGATAATGGACAGAGCAGTACCATGGTCAGAGCCGAGTGTACTAAACAACATATACTGATGCACTACCATTTCCTTGGAGCTCACCAGCTCTGATCATGTCAGCCCCTAGGGGAACGCCAGATCCGGGCTTCTAGCCGACGGATTCGGCCAACAGGGCGTCAGAGTGGTCCCCCCGAGGACAGAGGCGAGGAGTGGGAGGAAGCCGCGTCGCTGCAGAAGCCGATAGCTAGGCGCGCCCGATGATGAGCCTGACGAAGATGCCACGACGACGAGCCCAACGAAGATGCCAAACCCCGCCACCGCAGCGCAGCCCGCCACTGCGGTGCTTGGAGTCGGCTATGGCGGCCGAGACCCGCGCACGGAGGAATTGTCGCCACCGCAGAGCGAGGAGCCACCGCAAGTTGCCGCCGGAGCAGCCAGTCTACCATCGGATCCGACCGCCCACCGCCACCACAAATGCCCCCTGGAGAAGGGAGAGGAGCTCTAAAGGCTGCAAAGGGAGGAGGAGAAAGGGAGGAGGGGGAGGGAGAGGGAGGGGAAGGGTTTGATGCTCTAGTTTAAGAAAAGAAAGAAAAGTAGCGGCGGCAACGCTAGGGTTTGAGGGGGGCTGGGGAGGCCTGCTGCATCGCCCCAATCAGTCCTGAAATACTTGGAGCTGAGTTTGATGCTCTCGTTCAAGAACAGAAAGAAAAGGAGAGAGATGTTAATACTATTGAGGCGTTGAGCTAAGCATCAGGTATACACTGACAAACCCTGGATGCTCATCTAATCAGGAAAGGAAATAAAATGACACGCCCCCAATGCGGCTCAGGTAATGTGACCTCACTAGCTGTATCATCGATCGGTTAACAACATCATTGATGGTCTCTTTATATCTCTTCTCTAAAATACTATTCGTGTTTGCTCTATCTATCAAACTAAAATTTATTCACAATTTAAAGTACACTACAGTATTATAAAGACCTCCAACAGTCCCTCTATGTCTGCTATAGTATTATTGAGGCCTGCTGGAGATGCTTTAACGCCAAGGAGTCTATTTCGTATGATGCTACCTAGCTCTGTGAGCTCTGATTGCTTCCATATGCTACGAGCGTGTTTGGTTGCCCACATAGAGGTCGACCAGGCTCGCACGGTGCAGGCAATCCGTGTTTTGTTTCCTGCTCTAGCAATGGAGCCAGGTCTAAGAGATGCAAAAACACTGTGCGGGCTTGACTCTAGGAAAACGTCCGAACTGGTTGTTTCTCCAAAGCCAGGGCGGCGCAGTGCCAAGCAAAAATGAGGGGGGCACCTCGAGGGCTCAGCAACGATAGATCCAGATGGTAGAGGGCTCCAACAAGTACGACGACGGAGAGAGAAGCTCTAGCGAGCACAAAACTAGGCACAAAGAGACTCTGATGCGCACGACGACGGCGAGAGGGGGCTCAGCGACGATGGATTTGAACGCTGGGAGCTTCCGCGATGGCGGATCCATGCTCATTGAGGTCTGGCTATGACAGATCCATCTCGGGAAGGCTTAGCAACGGCAATTCCGTGCTCTAGGAGCTCTAATGACAAAGAATCAGGTCTCGAGAAGGCTAGGTAGCAACGGATACGGGTTCGCGGTTGCGCACGAAGGCGGTGAACGGCTTGGCAATAACGGAGGCTGGCATAGCACTGGGGCCTAGTGCACGGAACCAAACAAGTGGCGAGGTGGGGCTGGTTTGTGGCGAAGGGGGACACCAAAAACTGACCTAAAATAGGTTGGCTCAAGTGAGCCTGCATGCCGTGGCTAGGTTGAAGAGGGATGACAACCAAACACTCCATACATTACTATGCCACAAATCTTGAACAAATGGTGGCAGTCTCTCGTACGAATCGACACGTGAGAATGGGACAAACAAGGTGCAACATAGCCCTAGCTTGTGCATGATAACCAAGATGACGGAGGTGACAAACTTGCTCTTCGGAACAGCTGAACTTGTGTGCGATTAATGACACCGTGCATCCTCCGAATCTCTCCTATTCCAACTATGATTAGGCTGTTTTTAGTGGCCTTGGTAAATTAATTTAATTTAGGAAATCATTTTCTTTTCTAGGTCAACAAATTTATAGTACCAACAAATATTTTTCCTTAGACTTTAGTAAACCTTGCTTAACATCTTTTCTCTCATACTATTATAAACTAGAATTTTTCATTCATTTTTCTTTTTTTCTTTTCCTTTTATTTTCTTTCCTTGGTCTTTCGCTCTGGGCATTCGACTGGGTCACTTTGCTACTTTGACCTATGAGCTATTGGAATTCTCCTTTCTCGGGGATTGAGTTAAACTGAGAGATGCAATTCTCTTTCCTTTCTTTGTTTCTCTTATTCTCTTCAGATCCCCTCTCTCACCACTAGTGTTTTTGAAACAAAGGGTGACATGAGAGGGCTAGGAAAGAGAATGTCAGCGGCGACATGTAGAGCACGCTCTCCCCTCTTTGTTGCCACCTCCGATAATATGCAGCTTTGTTTGTCCTCCCACTCCCCTTCTTTGTCTCCACCCAACTCACTCCTGTCAAACTAGTGCACGCGAATGGATAGTGAGATGATAGAGGTAGGTCAAGCTGTGTGGCGACGCTCGCTATCCCACGCCGCCTCATCATTTCTGGAAGTGCGAGTTGAATAATAACGAGCCCATTGAATAGGGCTAGAACTTTAACTTGGTCCTGGCGAGATACTGAGGCTTGGTTTGCTTCCCAACTTAGCTCATGTGCAAACGAGACCGAATTGAATCAATCATGACTCACTTGATCATTTTCTATTGAAAAACCACCAAATGTTAGCCAACAAATACTACTCTCCCCGTTCCAAATTATAGTTCACTGTTGACTTTTGGAGACGTCTTTTAACCATTCGTCTTATTTAAAAAATAGTGCAAACATGCAAAAATATAAGTCATGCTTAAAATATGTTTAATGATAAAATAAATCACAACAAAATAAATAATATTTACATATATTTCTTGAATAAGACGAATGATCAAATAAAATATACAAAAGTTAATAGTAAACTATAATTTAGAACAGAGAAAGTCCTTCGTAATAGATTTCAACCGTCCATGCTTTAATCTTATCTTTTTCAATCTTCACCCGTGCCCGTCTCCTGCGAGTCACCAACTGTCCTCTACCTCCGGCAGATTGGACTGTCCTCCTACGTGCAACCCTCTCTACACCTCCAAATCTCGTGCCACCTTATCTCTCAAATCCGTGAGTGGGAGATAGATTTTGATGGAGCGGGCGCCGAGCTCTGGCCTAGGCTAGACAGCGAACATGTCGTTGAGATGGAGCCTAGGCAAGATAGGGCCTTAGTGGGTGACACCGACGCTACATGGTTGCAACTATTTCCTCTCAGAGATCGATGAGCCAACGAGTTTTTGCGAGCTGGCTCGAGCTACCGCCGAGCCCATCTTCTAGCTAGCTTGGTCACTCGAGCAAGCCATGCTGAGTCGGCTGGGTAGCCTGATCGAGCGAGCCTGATGCAAACCACTCGAGCTCCGCTTTTGGTTCACCCCTACCGTCGAAGTCAGCTTAAAACAGAACTGCACCCAACATTCATCGGGCGTCAGCGTCAACGTCCTCCACAGTTTCACGGCACACGATTCCCAGACCTAAAAACTGCGCAACGAGGAAGACGACAGCTTGAGTCTGGAGTCATCCTGAGAAAGTCGCGTCACACGGTGCATTGAACCTGCGGCTCGGGCTAAATTCAAGATCCCAATGATCACCGGGCCGGTGGCCGCTCGAGCCAGGACGTCCGTTATACTTTGCACTCGCTAGCTCGATCATACTAGCACATTTGTACTTACGCACTGGCACCACTGCTAGAAGCAGCGAAGTCTCTCCGTGAATGATTGATTCGATTGCTCTAGTTCAAACTTCACGTCAAGGGTTCCCCTGACCTTAAAATCTCGTCTCGGTTTCGCTCCCCGCAGCTCCGCGATTTGCACCACGGGAACCGCATGCTCCGCTGTGATGTGCCAGCAGCCAGCCACTATATATTGTTGATCGTTCGCCTCAAATTTGGCAGTTGCGAATTGGTCATTTCTCGTCAGTGCGAAAGCAACTACGTTCTCCGATGGAAGCAAACCGGGCAAATCAATGACTGCGGATTTTCCACAAATAATTATGATCGTAGGTATGCTAACAAAGTTCTATTGGACACTTTTTACGTGATTTGCCTTCGCTCTCTCCTGGTCTTCCCCGTCTTCTCATCATCTCTCATACACTTTTGCAAACAAAAGAAGCCATCCATATCAAATTCTTGCATTGAATCCTTTCTACCTTAACCACACGCATCTCTTCCTCTCCTCTCCAATGGGTGGGCCACCATCCTCTAGAGCGTACCTCCCTTCCCCTCACTAGTCACTTCTAGCGTCCTCCTCACCGCCGACCATGGCACCACTCCAATAAACAATATCGAGGAGTCCCTTGATTAGCAATATGGGAGGACAACCTCTTAGTAAACCAAAAAAACAATAGAGAGGGGGGGAGAGAGAGAGAGAGATGAGCTAGAAGTTAGATCTGATTATATCCAGGTTGGGCTAGGTTTTGGGCTAGGGTTAAAAAATGTCTGATGCTTTGGAGCCAAGCCCTAGCCGAGACCAACTCAACCTGATTTACTTTATGCAACTTGGGCTAGAGCCTGGCTAAAAGCCCGAAGCCTGATGACCCAACCTAACATTTACATGTAATCTTTTTATGCAAAAGCTTGAGCTTGGCATGCACAACCTAGAAAATTTTGGGTTGGGTTACCGAGCCGTGTTGTCCATAATCAGATTTACTAGAAGTGGCCAAATGGGATGGGCTCGATGGTCCGAACTGGTTTTGACTCGGATTGTTAAACAAGCCATACTAGCTCGATATGGTCCAACGTGGGTCAATGCCTCAGCTTGTCGGGCCAACCCAGCTAGTTCGTATGGTGGCTAATTAGATCGACCAAGTTCCCCACTATGGTAGCACATATATATAACTAAATATATTTATAGGCATGTTTCCTTATGATATACTCCATAACTTTTACTATATGGGGACGAGCCTTCGGTACTATGTTGCGCAGGCCAGTCCCTGCATCACCATCTCAGTGTGTCGTTCATCCTCACCGTGCTAACGTTGATCTACCACTACCAATTCCGAAGTTGTTGTTGCCAAATGCTGACTCAATATACACAGTGGTTGGTACGACATGGCGCACCATCACCTCTATCGAACACAAAGTCCTAAGCGACGTAACATAAAATGATGTTTTTATACTTAGCAGAATACCATTTCGCTGGGGAGAATCATTCCTGAACCATCTAATCACGGAAACGAATATCGTCCGTCAAGTTATTCGAGCAAATCCTTGTGCTACTCGGCGAATTGTTTGGGAAAGAGAAGACAGTTGGTCAATGGCTCCACAAGCTGTGCCACCTGCCATCCATCAAGTTCCTTCACGGGAGACATATTGTCCTGTTAGGGCAAACCAAGACTCGAAGAATCACGGTGTCGTGGAAATCCCAATTCTACGGTTCAGAGTGGTTCTCCTAACAATGAACATTCTGTTAAGCAAGACTGTAACATCGGTTGTCGGTGCAATGCGCACTGGGGTTGCTCCCTCTATCAGATCGACGACAGACAAGCACGCCGCGTGGCGGCTTAGCGCACGACGGGCGAACACACCACGCGGCGGCTCGGCGCACGGTGGGCGAGCAAGGCCCTAAGTGCCCTGGGCGAGCACGCCGAGCAAGGCCCCAGGCGCCTTGAGCGAGTGTGCCACGTGGTAGCTTGGCGTTGGCCCGGCAACCCCGACAAGTGGCGCCTTGCCAAACGGGTGGGCTTCGGGCCCCACACTACTACGGAACAACCCTTCCATCCCGGCACATCAGTCCAGATTACCATCAAACCGGGACTGAGATCAACTTCAGTCCCGGTTCAATTGTAGCGAGGCAGCAGGCCAATATTTAGGCCCGGTTGGTGTCACCAACCGGGACTAACACTGGGCTCCGATAATTGGTGTCATTTCTCCTATCACAAAAGACCCGGTTGGAGTTACAAACCGGGACTGATATTGGCTATTAGTCCCGGTTGGTGTTACAAACCGGGACTAACACTGGGCTCCGATAATTGAAGCCATTTCTCCTCCGGTAACAAAAAGTCACTGTGTCGTCTTCTCATCGCCGCACTTGCTGAGGGAGCTCGCACGCGCTTGTGAGGAAGGAGCAGAAACTGGAGAGCTGCTGAGAAAGGAGCTGCTGAGGCGAGACTGCGAGAGCAAGGAGCTACTGAGGAGTGGGGGGGAGCCTCTCTTCGCCGCGTTGAGGGAGCATTGAAAGGGGATAGGATCATCATCGGAGCAACGCTCGTGTCGCTGCGCCGGCAGCGTCGTCACCACCGCCCCGGCCCTCGCCGCTCTCGTCGTCGCCGAGCGCCCGCCCATTCGTCAGCGCCTCCCCGGCCACGCCGCCGAGGTACATTTATCCACCGGCATCGCATCCTCGTTTCTGATCCCACCGCCACCACCGCCGCCGCCGCCGAAGCGACCGCCGCCACCACTACCGGCGCAACCACAAATACCGACCTTTGTTTGTGTTTTTACCATTAAATTTTCGTTCAGATTTAGGATGTCATGTTGGACCGGTGACAGCGCAACTAACATCGAAACCACGCTCCCTCCAACTAGGTCCAAAATGTGCTGTTTTCTAAAGTGTCTATGCCCCTCCACCATTGCTTGTTGTGGGGGGACGAATACCCACAGAAGTAGCGCAAAAGACGAAAAATACGTGGCGACCAATGATATGGCACGTCGCGGCGACGATGGCGGTGGAAGGAATGGTGGTGATGAGGAGGGCGAGGGCTAGAGCGAGGGCGAGGGCAAGGGCGGCAAGGGCAAGGGCAAGGGCAAAGGCGAGGGCGAGGGCGAGGGCAGCGAGGCAAAGGGGAAGTTACGTTCCCGTAGAGTGTGATTGAGACATCGAGATCGCACTCTGTGTTGTACTTTTTAATTCAAGTTTTATGCATTTAAGAATTGTTGTTGTCCGAACAATTTATGTATAATTGTACGTGCTGCAGACTTTGTATGTTCATTGATGTTTTTTAATGTGTACTATCATTGGGTGCTTGTATGTAAAGTATTGGATCATGTTTGTATGTGTACTGTTAAATCATGTTTGTATGTGTACTAGCATTGATTAATGGAGGGGACGAGGATTGGGAAGGGTATTTCATGAATGATAGATGTTAAAAAATATTCTTATGGTATCAATGATGGATGATCCTTGCTGATTCACCCAGGAGTATTCAGTCTTGCAAGATGTTTGTTTGTATGGTATCAATATGTGTATTTGATACACAAGCTACTGTCACACTCAATGCTATGAATATGTATAATGCAGATGGATCGACGATGGATGTACATGGACCGATGTTCCTCGCAGTTCGTGGAGGGTTTAGAAACTTTTATTCGTCATGTCGAAACCAATATTACCTTAAACTATATATGTTGCCCATGTATTGATTGCAAGAATCAAAAGGAGTGGGCAAACTGTGAGCAAATTCATTTTCATTTGATCTCAAGAGGTTTTATGGAAAATTATAGCTGTTGGTCCAAGCACGGCGAAGTAGAGATTACATGGGCTAAAGAAGAAGAGGTGGACGATAATATCTCGGACGCTGGCCAACACAGTTATTTCGAACATATGCAGGGGGAGTTTGGCGACGATGGTCTAGACCAGATGCTGCTTGATGGAGAGGGAGAATACGTTGATAAAAGGCATTACGAAAAGTTTCAGCGCCTTTGGGAGGACTATGAAACACTGTTGTATCCAAACTACAGACAGAGGCACAGAAAGTTGCGTACCACACTAGAACTAATGCAATGGAAGGCGGCAAATGGATTGTCTGATAAGGGATTCAACGAGTTGTTAGGCCTCATGATGAAGTTACTTCCAGAGGGTAACACGTTGCCTGAAACTACGTACGAAGCCAAGCAAGCTCTCTGTCCTTTGGGCTTGGAGGTACAGAAGATACATGCATGCCGTAACGATTGCATCCTCTATCGCAATGAGTGTGAGAATTTGGAAGCCTGTTCGGTGTGCAAAACATCGCGGTATAAGAGCAAGCGTGATGATGCAGGTGAGGTAGAGGGGGCACGTAAGGTGAAGAGACCCCCCGCTAAGGTGGTGTGGTACTTTTCTATAATTCCTCGGTTGAAGCGTATGTTTGCGAACAAAGAACATGCGAAGATGATGCGTTGGCACAGCGATGCTCGTAACGTTGATGAAAAGCTAAAACACCCCGCAGATGGGTCGCAGTGGCGAAAACTTGATAGAAAATACCCGGAGTTTTCCAGCGATGCGAGGAACGTACGGTTTGCGTTGAGTACAGATGGGATGAACCCCTACGGCGAGTTGAGCACCAATCACAGTACCTGGCCAGTGACTCTATGTATCTACAATCTTCCGTCTTGGTTGTGTCAGAAGCGGAAGTATATTATGATGCCATTACTCATCCAAGGCCCCAAACAACCAGGGAACGACATCGATGTGTACCTAAAACCGTTGATCGAAGATCTGCTAACATTGTGGAACGATGGTGTACGTGTATGGGATGAGTACAAAAGAGAGTACTTCACCCTACGTGCATTACTATTCGTAACCATCAATGACTGGCCAGCACTTGGTAACTTGTCGGGCCTATCTATCAAGGGATATAAAGCCTGTATCGAGTGCTTGGACGATACGGAAGACAAGTACCTGACAAACTCTCGGAAGGTTGTATACATGGGCCATCGTAGGTTTCTAAACCTGAAACACCTGTTACGGAGTAACTTAGTTAATTTTGTTGGGACGGAAGAGAACCGCAAGAAGCCAAAGCATCACAGTGGGGCAGATTTATTTTCTATGGTGAAGGATCTGAAAATCGTATTTGAAAAAGGTCATGGTAGCAAACCTGTCCCACCACTCCCTCCTAAAGAAGCTAAGAAGAAGGTTAGTTGGAAGAAGCAATCAATTTTTTGGAATTTGCCTTACTGGAAAGACTTAGAGGTTCGTCACTCATTAGACTTTATGCATATAACGAAGAATGTCTGCGTGAACTTGCTAGAATTCCTAGATATGTACGGCAAATCAAAAGATACTATTCAAACACGGAAGGACCTACAACTATTAGGACTCAGGCAGGAATTACATCCGCAAGAAAGAAACAAAGGGCATTATCTCCATCCTGCGAGCTACACTCCAAGCAAAGAAGAGAAAACGAACATGATTAAGTTGTTAAACAATATTAAGGTCTCTTCCGGATACTCGTCGAACATAAGAAAACTTATAAACACAAAAGAGAATAAAATCGTAAATGTGAAATCGCATGATTGTTACGTGTTGATGACCCAGTTGTTGCCAGTGATGTTGAGAGGTGTTCTGCCTAACAAGGTACGAGGGACAATCGTGAAGGTGTGCTCGTTCTTCAACGCCATATCACAAAAGGTCATAGATCCAGATAAGTTATGTAATCTACAGGATGATATTGTTGCTGCTTTGGTCAACCTTGAGATGATTTTCCCTCCGTCCTTCTTTGATATGATGGTCCATATCATGGTTCACATGGTGAAACAGTTAGAAATTCTCGGACCGGTCTTCTTACACAACATATTCCCTTTCGAGAGGTACATGGGTGTCCTAAAAAAATATGTTCGTAACCGGTCTCGTCCAGAAGGATGCATTGCCTAGGGTGTTGGCACAGAAGAGGTGATTGAGTTTTGCATCGACTACATTAATGAATTGAATCCGATTGGCGTGCCTGTATCACGCTATGAGGGGAGGCTACAGGAAAAAGGCACTCTAGGAAGAAAAGAATCCTCTTACAAAGATATGTTGTCATTTAGACAAGCACATTTCACAGTATTGAAGCAAGCAGCTTTAGTGGCTCCATATGTCGATGACCACGCGAAGATTCTACGAGACGAATACCTAGGGAGGTCAGAAAAGTGGATCGCAAACAAGCAAGGAGAGAGTTTTGGCGGTTGGCTACAAAAGCAGCTGTTGGGCAAGGAGGGTGTCCACGAACAATTGCAACTCTTAGCTCGGGGACCATCAATGACAATCGTATCATGGCAAGGGTATGAGATAAATGGATACACATTTTACACTACATCCCAGAATAGCAAGAGCACGAACCAAAATAGCGGTGTTCGAATTGATGCATTGGACAAAAATGAAAACATGGACACCTATTATGGTTTTATAGAGAAAATCTGGAAGCTCGAGTACGGACCATTGAAAGTTCCTCTATTTCGATGCCAATGGGTCAAACTAACAGCTGTCCAGATTGACGAGTACGGGATGACGACCGTGGACTTTAAGCAAGTGGCCTACAGGGACGAACCGTTCGTGCTCGCCAATGATGTCACATAGATTCTCTATGTGATTGACATGGATAGCAAACCGAAAATGCAAAAGGGACGGAGTACCAAAAGGCAGAAGGATAATACTTGTATTTTTAATGGGCCAAGACACCATGTTGTTCTTCCTGGTAAAAGAAGGATTGTCGGAGTTGAGGGCGTAACGGATGAAGAAGAGTATAATCAGTTCAACGAGCTGCCGCCATTCTCGGTGGATGTAGATATTACTATCCTCAATGGTGATGACGATGCCCCTTACGTACGCCATGACCACAACGAATGATCACTTGTAAAAACAAAGTAGTTGCATATATGTAATATTTATCATTATTTTTTGGATAATCACATATGACAAGTACTTGGATGCGCTCGGATGCCAATATTTAAAGGGCAATGCAGATCGGTTGATTGCATATTATTTTCGTCCATTTATAAACAAAGCTAAATTATTTTTTAGTAAAAATATAACATTTACTGCATTTACTGGAATTGTATACTATTTACTGAAATGTTAAAATATTTCATAACTTTTCGTACCATATAGTGAATATGCACTATTTATGAACAACATTTATAATATTAGAAGACACCGTCTTTTCGAAATTTGCTTAATAGAATTTTGATATCCATAAAAACAATGCGCCTCTTTATAGAACGATAAGCGTATTGCATCCAACTGATTAGTAGCGCGCGGCGAAAGCGCGGGCTCACTGCGCCGCTGCGGTTCGAGCCCCGCTTCTGCCCCCTACAGCAACCAAATTTTTTTATAAGCACAACCATCACTCCCGGTTCAAACCTCCAACCAGGACTGAAGACCCCCCACAAAGAGGTTAAGTTGGGCCTGCTAAGTTGGGCCCGCACGTCAGTGAACATTTAATCCCGGTTGGAGTTTTTAATCGGAATTGATGAGCCCACCATCAGTCTCGGTGTGAGTTTTAAACCGAGATTGAAAGGATTCGCTGCCCCACACGTCAATTCTCTCCCCTTCCTCCGGATTAGCTAAGCGTCGTGCCTGTTCGCCTTCCCAATGCGCTTGAATCGGGGAGGCGAGCCGACACGCGTGCAGCTACATTTTCCAATACACACGAGAGAAAATGGAATGCCAAAGATCATACAGGCCCCCTATAAATTTGGACGGAATCCACATCACACACACAAAGCTAGCTAGGTATCCTAATTTTCCTCGCTTATACCTCCGGCCGCCATGTCTTCTAGTTCTGATTCATCGCCGCCTGCGTCGCCACTACCGAAGCGGTGGAGGCTCTCTGAGTTTTGCCACTCCCCAGGGTGGCATCTCTCAGAGGGTACCAGCTCGGAAGAGGAGGAGGCGCCATGGTGGTCCGACGACGACATATACGACGATCTCTCCGACGATCCGGAGGGCGCTGACGACTCCGACCCCGAACTCAACGGTGAAGACGAAGTCGACGGCAATGGCTCGTCGTCGACTCCACAAATGGGGACGAGGGTGACAATGACGGCATTTACGGCGAGGTGGAGGAGGAGTAGGAGGAGGATAGCAGTGACGGCGAGGGCGGCGCCGATTAGACATTATGTAGTAGTTTTAGTTTTCTTAATTTCATGCAAATTTTCTTTTTTTAAGTCCAAAAATGTGTCCTGTGAGAATTTTAATGGAATTTACTGATATTTATTCTATTAAACGGAATTAACTGGAATTTTATACTACTTAATGTAATTTCTAGTGACGACAGGAATTTAAACATTACAGTGAATATTTCAAAATATTTTGTATGTTATAGTGATAATAAACTATTAAAGAACAATACTTACAATATTACAAGAAACCTCATTTCCTGGAAATTCTCATAATAGATATTTTCAATCCATTTAAACAATGCGCCCCCAACATATCGACAAGCGTACAACGTCCAACTGGTTAGTAGTGCGAGGCGAAGAGCGCGGGCTCACTGTGCCGCCGCGGTTCGAGCCCCGCTTCTGCCCCCTGCAACCACAATTTTTTTGGAAAAATAGGACCATTACTCCCGGTTGAAACCTCCAACGGGATCAAGGCTCTGCAGACACGCAGCAGTTTTGCAAGGCCCACACGCCGATTACGTTACTCCCTGGTTGGGGTTTCAACCGGGATTGATGGTAGAAATAATTCCGGTTGTTAGCATCAACCGGGATTGATGCCCCTATATGTCCGTTTCCCCCAATTCTTCAAAAACACACACACCAAACCGCGCCAAATTAACCCTAGGTCGACACCGCCGCCACCGGATTCGCCGCCGCCTACAACCCCTCCGACGCCACCGTCCCTGCGCCGCCGCCACAAACCCTCGGACGACGCGCCGCGGACGCCGCCGCCGCCTGTCGCCGCCACTCGACCCACCAACGCCGCCGCCGCTCGTGTCGCCCCGCCGACAACCCCCTCCGACCACGCCGCCGCCCATGTCGCCGCCGCCTACATCCTCCGACGACGCTCCCGTGAAGTCGCCGCCGCCCACGACAGCCCCCTCCGGCGTCGCCGCCGTTACAACTCCCTCCGACGACGCCGCCGCCCGTGTCACCTGTTAATTCCTGACCTATTTCACATACAGCATTGTCTAGCTTCTATTTGCTTGCAGCATTGCTTATCTTTGTCTTTGTTAATATATTGTCACTAACTAAAACATTGCTCTAATTATTGAATTGTTTGTTCTGTGACCTAAAACATTGCAGTGCTTATTTGATGATCTTTACAAATAAGATGATTTATTGAATTGTTTGTTCTGTGACCTAAAGCATTGCAGTGCTTATTTGATTTCCTCAAAATGATCAATAAGCATCTCTGCTTATATAATGTTTGTAGGGTCGTTAGCTTCACTATCCGATTTAGCTTCACAAGTTAGTTAAAACTTGCAAGCAATTTATCATATCCTTCAACACGATTCTGCTAGGCCTTATGTGAGGATGCACTTGTATTTTCAGTGCCTTTATTTGTTAAAATGGCGAGCGGAGGGATTGGTGATGAAGAATTTTTATGGAGATGTTTGGGATGGTCCGATGATGAGTTGAACTGCGGGGCACCGGTGAGGCCGTAGAAGCCACCGAGGCCGATGAGGAAGCCGTGAGGCCGTAGAAGCCACCGAGGCCGATGAAGTCACCCGTCCGGTCAAACCAAAGAGCTACCACGTCGGCGAGGTCAAAATAAGAGGCCGAAGTCAAGGCACATAATCACCGAAGTCAACGAGGAAGGCGAGCCTTTGAAGCCAGCATCGGCGATTGGGCCGTTTAGATCGACTTTCAGAACGATTGTTAGGGACCGCGTGCCCATTAGCATTGTCAAATGGGACGACGTACCTGCAAACCTCAAGAACACCTTATGGACCGTTATGAAACAAGTTTTCACCTTCCCAGAAGGGATCGAACAGAAGGTGAAGAGTTACATATTGAAGAAGATGGCAATGGCATTCCAGACGTTCAAGAAGAAGTTGAACAACGAGTACGTTAAGAATAATGTACTCCCTGACTTCAATAAATACCCAAAGCTGCAAGATTATTGGGATGAATTTGTAGGGTACGAAACTTCTCAACAAGATCAGAGTATGAGTGAAAAGAATAAACAAAATGCGACGAAGAAGCAATACCACCATCGTCTCGGCCCTGGTGGTTACCGCAAGGCGATACCCAAATGGGAGAAGGGGGAACATGACCTGCTTGTGAAAGGTGTCGAGCCCGTAACAATGAGATGGTCCGACAGATCGAGGAATTGATTCTTTGGTCATGACGGCGGCCTTGACGACGACGGTAGGCCAGTTTTTGGTGAAAGGATCAGAGATGTTGCAAGAAGGATTCAAGAGGCGCACGAAGAGTCGGCCCAAGGCATCTTCGTGCCACATAGGGAGAACGATGAGCTAACCAGGCCCTCTGTAACCCTCGAGCACCTCGGACGTAAACGAGGCGCTGGCGCTCGCCCGTGGAAGGTTGGTTTCCGCAGAATCACGAGACTTACAGAGTCGGTCGAGGAGCAAGGGCCAACAGGCACAACACCTCCTCGACCTTAAAGAGCAATCTACAAACACAAAGTAGCATACAAAAACAAATTCAAGAGAGGTGCAGCTAGTCTTGAGCCAGGCGCGGGAGGCCGATCAGCAGGAACCGCCCAGTAATCCCAACGTCATTAGCCCCTCCATGCGGCGGAGCAGCTGTGCTTCCGGTGGGCTGCCCGAACAAGACTTGGCCCGCTATCCCGTGGACGACATCATGCAGCAGACACCTTGTGAGCTACACTTCTAAGCGCGGAACCTCTCCATCAAGGCAGCTGTAGGCATGGCTTTCCCAATTGAGGCAGGGCAGGTCATCCATGGGCAACAGATTCCACCGAGCTACGCCAAGGTCTCCGTGGATGAGGTATGCCAGGGGTACGAGGACCTTGACCTCGACATTGAAGGAGGTGATGGGACCACGAAGCTAGGAGAAGCAGTACACGATTTCATCATGTGGCACAAACGGTTCATAATTTTCAAAGGTAACATGCCCGTGTTCTCTCCACGGTCTCCTGTATCAACTCCTGAACTAGTCCTCTCACACGAAACTCCAACTAACACACCAACCAAGATAGACCACCCTAATCAGCAAATAGCTCCCAAGAAGGTGTCGGCTAGGTCAAGCCACCGTGATGGGGGGCCTTCACCTCTCAAGAAGACAGGGCCTAGGTCATCAAGGAAAAAAACACCTCCGAAGCTGCCATATGATATGACCGAAGAGGAAACTGAGCGGATAGTAAGAGGCGAGGTCACCGCACATTTTGCGAAGAAACCAACTCCACCGAGGGTCCAGCCCGGTACGGACGAATGGCACAAAGGCAAGAGTTGTATCTTATCGTTGAAGGATAAGATCGACATACAAGAAAGACCAGCCGTATCAGACTACGAGCGCATCTTGCGTAAGGAATCTGAGAAGGGAACATCAGAGAAGCAGATTCTAGAAGAGGAAGCGCAAAGGAATTTCTACATTGAAGCTGGGCTTGATCCAGAAATGGTCTTGGGCCTTAAGTACATCCCCATTGCAGAGCTACAATGAAAATATGTGAAAGGTGGATCGCTCGTAAGGCGTGAGGAGCTTCCCCGCCTAACAACGAAGATGCGGCAACTCCATGATTGGTATTTGCGCACAGCTGAAAATGGTATAGAAATGTTCGGCGTCGTCTTCAAGCAACACCATTTCTACCGCGGGGACTTTGAATTCTTGATTCAATTTGAGGTTCTGTATTACCTATATCAAGGATTGGCGGTCGACGTCGCCATGGTGGTTTGTTGGTAGCTGTAAGTGTATTCTTTGTAAATTTCGATCGTGCTAGCCGGTATACTATACTAACTTCGAGGCCTAAATCAATTTTCCATGTAGAATGGAGATTAAAAGATGCGCAATGGAGGGAATCCATGAATTTGGCTTTCTTGACCCATTGGTCATTAACGAGTACATGGCTAACCTAAGCCCACAACCAACAGAGACTACCATTTACGAAGGGCTAATGGCACAACGACACAAAAGATATATACTTCTACCCTACGAATTTAGGTACGTGTTTTCGTACCGCCTTATTTTAATTCCTTTTGTTAACACTGTTGGAACTAATTAGTAAACCGCGTTGACATATATATGTGCAGTTTTCACTGGATTCTTTTTATTATAGAGCTAAATCATAGCAGGATCACGGTCATGGACTCGAAAAGGGGACCAGTTGAAAATTACAAAGACTTCCTCGCCATGCTCAACCGGTACATTGCTTTTCCATTCATATCTTACTATTTATGTTTCTCCATATCAAACAAACTCAATTATATATAACTTGTAATCAAATGTGCAAAGGCCTTCGAACGCTTCGCAAGAATACCGTGGGAACATTCAAGACACGTTTCGACTTGCACATCGCTAAATATGTATGTATATCATATTACGAGTATTTTGTTAGTTAACGTAATTTCCATGATCTATTTCACGATTTCAACTCTTCGACCACAGGTCTTGTATCAACCACCTGCAAACAATTTATGCGGATACTATGTGTGCGAGATGATGCACAACTTCATCGGGGGCACCGCTGAGTACACAAGAAAAAATGCAGGGTTTGGGGTGAGTAATATATAATTACTACCTTAATAACGCCTAGGTAGCTACTGCAAACATTTTCTATAGTTTGAAAGATTGATAAGTTAATTCCCTATTTAATGATAGATTCCCCTAAAGTTGGCAAAAAAAAAAGGTTTGGAAAAAGGTCCGGACCTATCGCTGGTGCGTGTCAAAGCAATTCAAGAGCAAATCGCCGGCTTCCTTTTAGATGAGGTCATAAATCCGATGGGCGAGTATCACCATCCTATATTTAATAAGATTCCGGAGCCTTCAAAAAATACTAGCCAATCGTCGAGGAGCGATGCGTAAAAAGATCCCGATAAAAAGTGTATGTGCACTGTGTACATTGTATGATATTTATGTCTAGCTAGCTACCTAATACATATTTGTTGTTTAACAAAGGAGCAGATTGAAGATTTCATGGCGTGGAGTCCTAGAGTCTTTGGGCCTGGAAGGTTATCTTTTGAGAACTACCCTTCCCCTGCTTATGTTCTTGACGAAATCTGGAAGATAGAAGGTAAAGATCAAATTTATATATCCGTTCTATTGTGGGCTTGGTGGTGTTATTCATGTGGCGCTGCAAATTTTAAATACTACCATGTTGCTATTTCTACTGTTTTTCATAAATAATAGTGTTTAATTTATATTGTAGGAGGAGGCTGCTAGAGTCAACGCTCAACTGGGGAGACGATCAATGTGGCGGGCCTCGACGCCGAGAACGTAGCATGAGCTCTGGCTGTTCCCTGTGCAGATTGCTCTGGCGATGCTCATCTTGCATTCTACTCTTGGTCTCACAGCATTTGCTGCCCTTGCTGCCACTGTCTTGACAATGCTGTTCAATATACCTTTAAGTACATGTTTGTAAACTCTGAATATTTGTAATTGCATAGTATGGCTGGATGATTTTCTTACCATGCCTAGAGCCGGTCTGACGTAATACATATTTGAAATATTTAATGCTATTTCGATTTTAGTTATCAACCAGATGTGCATCTGCTACTTGTGTTAAATGTGGTTTAATTAGTGATTAAATAAGCATAACATTCAAAAAAATACCGCTCAGTCCCGGTTGGAACAACCAACCGGGACCAATAGTGTCCCCGCTGGGTACTTATGGGGGGCCACGTGTGAGCACCTCAGTCCCGGTTGGTAGGTAAAACCGGGACTAATACATACAACTTAGTCCCGGTTGGAGCAATCAACCGGGACCTAATAGCGCAACTGTCGCTCCACGTGTATTCGGACCGGACTATCGAGGAGAGATTTGGTCCCGCTCAGAATTCGGATCGATGCCAGCAGCATCGCCTCAAGGGTTGTCCCGGTTCAATAACCGGGACTGAAGCCTGTTCCGAATCGGGATTGAACGCCCGTTCCGTAGTAGTGCCACTTGGCAGGCATGCACAAAGGAAGGAGGAAGCTTATAAAAGAAGGCCCGTTTCCTCTTGGTGTATCAGAGGCATTAAATGCGGCGATTCGACGTGGGAGACATAAGATGATGATTGCGGTCACTGTGGTTCTGGTAGAAACCCTGTAGCGGTCATTCTGTCACTGTGCTGCAGCAGGTCTGACCGGTAGGGGTGGGCATAAAAATCCCGATGCCAAATTACCGTATCGTACTGAACCGAAAATACCGAAAATTACGGTATTTTGTACACGGTATTTGTGTTGGTATTTGTTTTTAGAAACTTCGGTATTATGGTATCGGTATGGTATTTAATCCTGGAATACTGAAATACCATATATACTGTGTTATACTGCTGTAAGCCTATGAGCACTGAGCAGGCCGCTGCCCATGAGCAGGCCGCTGCCCGCAGCCCATGAGCCGGCCCCAGCAGGCCAGCACTTCCCAGCAGACAGGCACTCCCACCTGCCGACCTGCGCACCCACCTGATGCCCCGAGCTCCCGACCGAGCCACCACCTTGACCGGCGTCCCCCGTCGGCGCGGCGGCCCTCGATTGCTTCGCCAGGCGCTGCCTCCCCCCGCGACCGGCGTCCTTAGGTGCGGCCTCCCCCGGCGTGGTGGCTTCCTCCGACAACCGGCGTCCGCGCGGCCTCCCCTAGCGTGGCGGCGTCCCATGGCGTGGCGGCTTCTCTCGGCGACCGATGTCTCAAGGCGTGGCCTTCCCTAGCGCAGCATCCCCCAGGCCCCGGCGACCGGCGGCCTTCCCTAGCGCGGCGTCCTCTCTACGTGGATCTGCACTGTATACATGTGTAACTACTTGTTTGTTTGCTCGATCCATCGAAAATACCGAAATACCATACTGAATTAATTCGGTATTTTTGGTATCGGTAGCTATTTTTCTAGTCATAATTTCGGCATCAATTTTCTGAATACCGAACTTTTTGAATACCAATAATACCGAACCGAATATACCGATAATACCGAACGCCCACCCCTACTGACCGGCGCCAGTGTCAGGTGGCTTTTTCCGTCCCGTCCACGCTCGACGATAGGCAGGAGCAGGTGAAGCAACCGGCATTACCAACAAAGGAAAGTGGGACGCACAGTTATATGAACCAATTAATGTACTCTCTCTCTCTCTCTCTCTCTCTCTCTCTCTCTCTCTCTCTCGGCCGCCCCTCGCAGTATAAAAAGGGAATCTAGGTGAGAGGAGAGGGGGTTTTTTGTTAGATCCTTGATTCACACGAACAATGTACGTTCTCCAGCGAGAACAAACACACACCTTTCAATCGAAGAAATCAAGCACAACCAGGAGTAGAACCATTACCCCATCTTGAGGGTCCGAACCTGGGGAAATATGGTGTCCCCCTGCACGTGTTCGGTCAAGCAACCTAGTTAGCAAAAATCCCCCTATAAACGAACACAATTCACAAAATTTGTCAGGTGAATAACCACCGACATCGGTAATCAAGACCCGCCAACATTCACGTCCAACGATGGATGCACGTATACATCCCTGATGACGCTATCGAGTCGTCGATTTCTAACTCCAAGACGAGTGCCCATCGTGCATCCCAAAGTTTAGTTTCCTGATGTAGAGCTTGACGATACAAGATCAAGTGGCATGAGTGGGCACAGCCAAACACTCAATGGATGTGCTAGACATTGCATGGGCCCTGGTTACCCTATGTATTTTGTTGTCGCTATTGTAGTAGGGGACACCCATCCCCCACAAACTAGCGGGATCAGCGAACCAGTCTGTGAAGTTGAGGAAGGGGTCGTGTCGAAGGGATGCCTCGCATCCCTCGGGCGAAGCAGTTGTGAACTAGGGAGGAGTATGCCGCCCGGAGGGGGTTTTGCCTCCTCCAGGCGTGGTAATCATGAAACAAAGGGTGGGAACCCTCTCGGAGGTAAAGCAAAGCAAGGGCACCACTTAAGATCAGAGAAGCCTAAGTCCAAAGCCGCGGAGCAGGGGCCCTTGTGGAGATCAAGGGAACAACAAGTACGGTTTGTTACAGGGGTTAGGAATCGTATCCTGTGTCAGGGGGATACGACAGCTGGCTGTAACAAACCGCTCCACGTGGAAGGAGAATCATAGTTTGTTGTAACAGACACACCCCCCTGTAATTTCAGTATTACCCTTACTTTACTAAAGAGGGCAAGGATAATTAGGTCCCAACAGGAGTTCCAAAGGTATCTTTCCTTCGGTACCCCCAGGTTTGGGGGCAGGTTGAGGTCTAGGAGGTCTTTTCATAGATTTTCCTCTTTTACTCCCGTGTGGTTCCCTCAAGGAAGGGTTGTAATGGCACAATGTAATATGACCCCCTACTATAATAGGGGGTCCCCCAGTAATAAAGGCAAGCTGTTCTATTCTCGCAGGCTAGCTACTCTGATATTGCTCAGTTTCCCTGAGCTGCTTCGCGAAGCATTGTACTGTGCTTCGCGGAGTAGCCCTTCATAAATTTGTTGTCTGGCTCGGGCCACCGACACTGGCGCTATCCATGGGGATCTGAGCGAAAACCCATTGTGAGCAGACCTGAGTGAACACGCCAAAAACCCACCAAGAAGCTTTCTGAGAGATGCCTCCGAAGAAGACCACCGCTTCTGCAGCAGGAGGATCGCGCTCTGTCGTGGCCGCTGCCTCAGTCGTCCCAGGCACCCTCCCGGAGGAGGGCACCCACAGGGGCACTGTTGGGAAGGCGACCGTAGCTCCAGCGGCCTCCCACCCTCGGGAGCGCAAGAAGAAGGCGGCGAATCCACGCGCGACCGCTCCTCCACCCGTCCCTATGGTACCCGCGGACCCTGTCGTAGCCGCTCCTGGGGCCCCCTCATCGTCACACCCCCGGCCCCAGCACAAGCGGCGCCCACGGCCCCGCTCCTGCTCCACACGCTGCTCCGCCTGCTCCACCATGCCATGCCTCCAGCCCACCTGTCGCCTCCATGGCAATACCAGCAGCCGCCGCTCCAACCACATCCATGGTGCCAGAGCAGATGTCTCTGTTCCCGGTGGTGCAGGGAATCGTGGGAACATCCATGGGCGCCCCGTCCTCCCTATCGGAGCATTCTCAGCTTGTGGGGGGCCCCGACCCAATCATCCGCACCATCCCCAAGCTGCCCGCGCGGGGCGCAGGAGTAGACCCGTCCATTCAGGCGCTCATCGACGCCAACGCACGCCTGGCGGAGGAGCTACGCCAACTCAAGAACCAGGTGCAGCAAAATCGCTCCAACCCTCCACCCCGCTACTACGAGGATGTAGGGTCAGAGGACGAGGTGTGGTCACGGGGAACCCGAACCCCGGACGACGACCCAAACCCACTGAGCCCACGTCTTCGCGCCAAGAAGTGGCCTGCTTCGGGGGTCTTCAAGATGCCTACCATCAAGCCGTACGGAGGCAAGACTGACCCTGAGGAGTTCGTCCACGTCTACGACACCGCTATGGAGGCTGCGGACGGGGATGAAGATATCAAGGCGAAGGGGCTAAATGATGCGCTGACGGGTTCCCGATCTTCTGGTGAGAGGGATAACTTTGATTTGGGCGGAGGATGACTTTGACGATCCGGCTACAAACCACGCAAGGATAAGCGCCCGCAATCGCTAAACCACACTCCTGATTGTTATCAACCGTGCCAAAGCCCGGATGACCTGACCACGAAAGTCTATCCTTGCAAGCAATCGAAGAACTCGCAAGAATAAGGATAAAGCACACACTAGAACTGAGGTTCGGAAGCTCGGAATCGATAGGTCAGCCGACACTAGGGATTTCGAGAGTGTTTCTCCATTCTGGAAGACAACAAGAATTGAACAAAAACCTAGGGAGAAAAGGGAGAGACTTGTCCAATATGTAGAGCAGGGAGATAACTCTAGGAGTTGCTCTCACGAGCAGGAATACATGGGCACACTCAACCCAAATTAATGGTGACACAGCACCCAAGAAGAGCAAAAGACTGGTTCTGTTTACGAGATGTTTTTGACTGCTGCGGCCAGCTCACTTGGAATTTGAAGGTGAGGTTGGATCCGTTGGAAAGGTGGCGAAGTTATCTTTCCAATGAGTACTCACAGGTTCCAATCGGAGTCCGTTTGCATTCTCTAGACCATTTTTAATTCAGACTGGTCATTGATGGCCGAGTGGAATCACTTTGCATTCCCACCATGCTTTATTGCTCTTGTTGGTGAGTTAATGCCTCCAAGCTGGTGCATGCCCAAGTTCCTAAGTATAAGAATATTATTAGGCAGCGGTCTATTCTCATAATTTGAATTATGTAACCCGAGAAACGAATTCACCTGATAGTTTAGTTGTCGCGCGCTGGCTCGGGTAATTTGTTCTTGAATGTTGGTCGTTGGCTGCTGGTCGGGAGGGGAGTCTTTGGTCGTTGATCCCATGGGTGTATCCGTTGTAGCGATGTCCTCATCACTAAACCTGGCACTCGAGGGTATTGCCCTCTCGTGGTACTCCTCCCTCAAGCCAGGATCCATCCGAAGCTGGCCCCAGCTTCGCTCCAGGCTGGTGAGCAGCTTTCAAGGGAACATCAAAGGAAGGAAGGAAGAGAGCGACTTGTACGCGGTGCGCCAGCGGGAAGGAGAGACCCTCAAGAGTTTCCTGCAGCGCTTCGCCAAGGTGAAGTGCCAGATCAGTGGCATCAGTGACTCCACTGTCATCAATGCCGCCAAGTGTGGCCCCCGCTGAGGGCCCCTCGCCGAGCGCTTAGCTCGAAAGGGGGTGAGGACGGTGGAGGAGCTGTTCTCCAAGATGAGGGAGTATGCTCGGGCGGAGGAAGACACGCTGCGGAGGGACCGCCAGCTGAAGCCCGAGAGGAGCCCGCACCGCTTAGGGAAGGAAGAGAAGGGCAGCAAGAAAGGCTCCCAGGGGTCCAGCAGGGCCTCGCGAAGGGAGGACGAAGCGCGAAGCAAGGGAAAAAGGGTGCATCAGGTGGCGGACCAAGACCACCGTGAGCGCACCAAGAAGAGAAGGCCTGCCCCCCGCGAGGATACCTCTAGGGGGAGGCAGAGGAGCCCGAGGCGGAGGTCCACGTCGGCCTTGGAGGGAAGATGAGCAGAGGTTGTATTGTGACTACCATGGTTACAACGCCTCCCACGAGACACGCGACTGCCGGACCCTCGAAGCCTTCAAGGAATACGAGGGCCGGCGGGGGGCGTTCCCTCCCCACCATGATCAGGGAGCTCCCCCACCCCCGCCTCCGTTGCAGCAGCTCATGCCGCCCCCTCCTGTCAACAATGTGCAGAGGGTGATCAATGTCATCTTTGGAGGGTCCTCGTCGAGCCTACCCTCCAAGGGACAGCGCAAGGCCTACGTGAGGCAGATCAATCACATGGCCATAGGGGCGGTCTCCTAGCCCCCGTCAAGCAACTGCCCAATCTCCTTCACGGAGGAAGATGCTCAAGGAGTGCACTTCCCTCACCCAGATCCTCTGGTGATCACCGCGCAAGTGGCGGGCTTCGATGTGCGGAGGGTGCTGGTGGATGGCGGAAGCGCGGTGGACATCCTATTCGCCGGCGCGTTTCACTAGATGATGATCCCGAGGGACAGGCTCCGACCCACCAACATCCCTCTGGTGGGCTTCGTGGGAAATAGGATCCACACGCTGAGGCAAGTAGAGATGCCGGTCACCTTCGGCGAAGGGGTGAAGGAGGTCACCCGCCCCGTGGTCTTCGACGTCGTTGATCTCCCATTCCAGTACAATGCTGTGCTGGGGAAGGGGTCATTGACGACCTTCGGGGCGGTGGTCCACCACGGCTACATCTGCATGAAGCTGCCCTCCCCATCGGGAGTGATGACCGTGCGGGGCGGTCAGGCCCTCGTGAGGAAGATCGAGTATGGCGAACGATCAGCTGTGAAGATGGTCTTCTCAGCTGAGGGAGAAAAGGAGGGGAGGCAGTTCGTAGAGGCCAAGGAGAAGTGGCAAGCGAAGCCAAAGCCTCAAGAGAAAACCCGAAGGATCTCCCTCTCTGGGGTCCCCCGGGAGAAGGAGATCACCATTGGGGTGGAGATGTCTCCCCCAGAGGAGGAGGCCCTGATGAAGACTCTCCAGGCTCACCAGGACATCTTCGCCTGGGAAGCCTCGGATTTGCCTGGGGTGGCAAGGGAAGTGAACCAACACTCCCTGGCCGTGAAGGAGGGATCGAGGCCCAAAAAGCAGAAGCTCCGTAAGATGGATGACGAAAGGAGGGATGCAGCGAAGGCCGAGGTGGGGAAGCTGCTTCGAGCGGGAATCATCGGCGATGCGCTCCACTCGGAGTGGCTCACCAACGTGGTCATGGTGAAGAAGTCCAATGGTTCATGGAGGATGTGTGTAGACTTCACCGACCTAAACAAAGCATGCCCGAAGGACGATTTCCCTCTCCCTCGCATCGATCAGCTGGTGGACTCCACAACAGGGGGAGCCTTGATGAGCTTCCTGGATGCTTACTCCGGGTACCACCAAGTGTACATGAGGGAGGAGGACGAAGGACGTACCGCATTCATCACCCCCATCGGCATGTACTGCTTCAGAAGGATGCCAGTTGGGCTAAAGAACGTGGGCGCCACCTTCGCCAGACTCATAGCCAAGGTCTTCGAGAAGCAACTGGGCCAGAATGTCGAAGCATATGTGGACAACATTGTCGTCAAGAGCAAGATGGCGGAGCGGCACCCTTTCAACCTAAAGGAGACCTTCGAGAGCCCATCGGAGTTCAACATCAAGCTCAACCCGTCCAAGTGTGTGTTTGGGGTCCGAGTGGGGAAGCTCCTGGGTTTCCTCGTATCGGAGAGGGGAATCAAGGCCAATCCTGAGAAAATCCGGGCAATCCAGGAGATGCAGCCCCCACGGAACATCAAAGAGGTCCAGCGGCTAGCAGGGAGGCTGGCCGCCCTAGGGAGGTTCCTGCCCCGGGTGGCAAAGCTGCACCTCCCATTCTTCAAAGCTCTAAGAACCACAGAACCCTTCGCATGGACGGAGGAGTGCCAGCGAGCCTTCGAGGGGCTCAAGAAGACCCTCATGGACCTCCCGAAGCTGGCCAGCCCAAAGCCAGGGGAGCAGCTCCTGCTCTACCTAGCTACCTCGGCGTCGGCCGTAAGCGCGGTGTTGGTCCGAGAGGAAGCGGGGAAGTAGGCCCCGGTCTACTTCAAGTCCGAGGTGCTGCAGAGGGCTAAGTTCCGATACTCCCAGATGGAGAAGCTGGCTTACTCCCTGGTGTCTGCCTCGCGGAAGGTCCACCACTATTTTCAGGGACACGGGATCAAGGTTCCGACCTCCTACCCCCTGAGCTCGATGATGAGCAGCAGAGACAGCACTGGCCGTATAAGCAAATGGTCCGCAGAGCTCGCCGTCTTCTACATCTCGTTCGAAGCCCGAACCGCCATCAAAAGCCTGGTGCTGGCTGATTTCATTGCGGAGTGGACCTCTCCTAAGGTGCATGAGAGACTGCTGGAGGATCTGTGGGTCATCTTCACTGACGGGTCATGGGGAGCCGGCAGAGCCGAAGCTGCGGCGGTGCTGAGTTCGCCCGGCGGAGGGAGAGTGGAATTCTCAGCCCAGTTGAGGTTCCCGTCAACAAACAACGTGGCGGAGTACGAGGCACTGCTCCTCGCCCTATGAAAAGCAAAAGCCATGGGGGCCAGAAGGCTGATCATAAAAACTGATTTGAAGCTGGTCCAAGGCCATATCTCCAAGGAGTTCCAGGCCCGAGACGCAGAAATGGCCAAGTATCTAGATGTGATCCGCGGAATGGAGAAGGGGTTCGCGGGCATCTCAGTACAGGCCATCCCAAGAGGGGACAACGCGAGGGCAGATGAACTCGCGAAGGAGGCTGCAGCTAGCAGGGTGCCCGGAGGAGAAGTGATCTTCGAAATCTTAGATCGACCATCCGTGCCAACGGAGGTGATGTGTCTAGCCATAGCAGGCCAAGAAGAAGATTGGCGTGGGCCAATACACAAATATCTGTTGGAGGGAAGTTTGACGGAGGAGGAAGCCGAGGCAAAGATTGAATCCAGGTCCAGGAAGTATGCACTGATCGACAGGATCCTATTCCGCCAGGGAGCATCAGCGCCCTGGCTAAGATGTATATCAACCGAAGAAGGGGTGGAGGCTTTACGGGATGTGCATGAGGGCCAATGCAGAGCACACCAGGCGCCCTGTAGCCTTGCTTCAAAGGTGCTCCGCTTGGGGCTATACTGGACAACTATACTACAAGAGGCGGAGAAGCTGGTCCGCTCCTGCAAGGCGTGCCAGTGGATGGGTGTGAGCATCGTTGAGCCCTAATTTTTATTAGTGGCATTGATGACAAAATAAATAAATATTAAGTGCTAGGGGGTTTTTGGACTTCTCGGAACCCTAGCGAAGACTCGGCGTTATTGCAAAACCCTAATTGGAAGCTTCGACAATTTTGTGAGCTGCTCCGAGGTTTCAAATGCGTGACCGGGCGAGAGTTGAGGTCACGTATAGTTTAGGAGTAGTTAGGTTTTATTTCCTGTTTTTCGTCGGTTTTCAAAAGGGGTTCGAATATCTCGGACTATGCCGGATCTTTGCGAATTCTCGAAAACTCGGTTTCCGTAGTCCACCACTTCTAAAAATACCCAAATATCCCTTTGTGAGATTTCTAGAGAGTAGAGAATTACCCTAAACTGTCCCACACACTCTCCCAAGTTTTATCCAAAAAACCCTCTCTGTCGGACGGCGTCCGGGCGCCGCCGGACAGCGTCCGACCAGCCAAATCAGCCTGCAATACGCACTGTCGGACGGCGTTCGGTGGTTACCGGACGGCGTCCGATCAAGTTCTTTTTCTGCTCTGTTCGCCGTCGGACGGCGTCTGGGGGGCCGTCCGGCTAGCCAATTTCCAGCACACTCCCACTGTCGGACGGCGTCCGGTCCTTACCAGACGGCGTCCGATCAGCTATTTTTTCGTGAGCAGTCGTCCCTGTCGGACGGCGTCCGGTAGAGGCTAACGGCTAGTCTTTTTGTCCTCTTCCGAGGGGCAACGACTAGTTTTGCTCTAGGGGCTATAAATACCTACCTAGTGGCTGACTATTTTGAGGTTTGCTACTCCACTTCACCTACCACATTCATAGCTCATCAATTAGGTGTTGTAGAGCCATTCCTCCACCCACAAAGCATCCAAAGCCACAAATCATTAAACCCCAACACCGAGCTTCATGGAAGTCCTTCGATCCAGCATGATCGCGGCGTTTCGGGCTCGTTACTTTTGAAGACATCCTTCGTGGAGGCGAGGGCTTGGGAGTAGGCCTTGGCGTGTGGCTACTCTCGAGTCGGTGTACGGGTGACGGAGTCCACCTCGCCGGAGTGGCGGAACGACTACCGGGAGTGAGTGAGGCGTTAGGCTCGAGAGCGAGCCGGTCCTTGTGCGCAAGGGGTAGCCTCAACGGAGAGTAGGAGTTGCGGCTCCGAACTTCGGTCAAACAAACACCGTGTCACTCTCTCATTTATTTCCCGCACTTACTCTTATTGCATTACTTGTGTTAATTTGTATGCCATGTCTTAGTTGCCTCGTAATTGCTTGTCGCTTCCGCTTGTCATTTGCAACTAGGATTGGGTGATTATTAATATGATGATTAATTGAGAATAATCAAAAGAATTTAAAAATTGCCTATTCACCCCCCTCTAGGCCTTAGGATCCTCTTTCAAGTGGTATCAGAGCGTCTAGGTTCTCCCGTTTTAGCTTCGCCGCTAGGAGATGGCTCAAGAGGGGCCTAGGATAGAAATTGGAAAAACTCCTATCTCTGATGGAACAAATTACAACTATTGGAGAATTAGGATGCAATGTTACTTAGAGGCACTTAGCTATGATGTGTGGGTTGCTTGTGAGACAGGTTATCCGGACCCTCCGGCCGGAACTATTGCTCTTGGTGAAGTTCATGCTAAATACAAACGCTTCAATGCCATTGCTAGAAATGCTTTACTTTCTAGTGTATCTTCTGAAGTTTTTGATAGCATTGGCAATCTCACTAAAGCTTATGACATTTGGAAGCATCTTAGAGAAATTCATGTTGGGAGTGCCAAGATGCTTGAGGAGGAGCTATCTAGAGCTAGAAAAAGATTTGATCAATTCAAGATGCTCCCTAATGAAAGTGTAAATGAAATGTTTCTTAGGTTGAACCCCATCGTCAATGAAATTGCCGGATGTTCGGAGAAGAAGGTCTTGGAAGACATTGACATTTGTCGGAAGATGCTTGATATTGTGCCATTTAGTTTCAATCCACTTGTGACCTTAATTCGAGCATCCAAGTCAAAGCTCAAGAAGATGACACCGACAAAGCTCCTCGGGCAACTCAATTCATATGAGATGCGGCTTCTTGAAAGTGAAGAGTCCCCGCTCAACAAGAAGTCAATTGCTCTCCCCGCCAAAGTCAAAAGTGGGAAGAAGAAGATTGAAGTTGAAGAAGATGATGATGACTCCGATGATGCAATTCCGGAGATTGAAGAATTGGCCCTCCTTGTCAAGCGGTCAAGAAAGTTGATTAAGAAAATGAGCTTCCGCGGCGGATCATCCTCTTCAAGGCGAAGACCTATCTCCGAGATGCGTTGCTATGAATGTGGAGAGAAGGGTCACTTGGCGGCGGATTGTCCAAGAAATAAAAAGAACAAGCACAAGGCAAGGAATCAAGAGGAAGATGAGGATGATGACAAGAAGAATTACCGTCACTACCGCAAGAGCGATCACAAATCAAAGGAGAAGAAGAAGGCTCTTGCCGGTCAAAAGACCAAGAAGGAAGATAGCTCAAGCTCATCGTCCTCCCAATCATCCTCCGAAGAAGAAGATACTAGAGCTCATGGGCTAGCCGGGCTTGCGATCAAGGAGAATGCCCCTCCGGTTCTTCCCAAGCAAAAGCTTTGCCTCACTGCCAATATACAAGAAGAAGTAATTGGGGAATGGATCACCGATGATGAGGGCTCTTGGACGGACTCCTCCGACAATGAAAACACCAAGGTGTCCGAAGTCGCCATCGACAACCCCTCACCTCCCATGTGTCTTATGGCACTAGAGGAGAAGGTAACACATGAGCACCTCTCTAAAAGTGAGCTTAAGCTTTTGATTGATGATTTGAATAATGCTCTAGAGAAGGAAAAGTCTAAGAGGAAGAAGCTAGTGAAAGTGCATAAAGAACTTGCGAATGAATTTCAAAATTTGCTTGAAAAACATGAAACTCTAGAAGATGATTATGAAGCTCTAAATTTGCAAGTTGAAATTCTAGAAAACAAACTTGCTAGCTCTAATGTTGATGTTGAAACTCCTCTTGCTTGCTCAATTGAAAAATGCGATGTTGTTGTGACTTGTGATTTAATTGATACTATAAATGGTTCACTTAGCTTATCTCATGACATATCTTCGAGCTTGTCACCCACCATCACACCTAATGCTAGCTCATCTACATCCACTAATGCTACCTCTTTAAATGAAAATGCTTGTTCTATTGGTACTTGTGGTGTTGCTAAATGTGCTAATAAGCTAGTTAAGGAAAATTTGCTTCTAAAGGATAGAATTGAGCAACTAGACTCTAGCCTAGCCAAATTACTTGTTGGGAACAACTCTCTTAACAATGTGCTTCGGGAGCAAAGGTACACCTTGGGTAAGCATGGTTTGGGATTTCACCTCGGGGATTTGCCCAAGGGCGGTTGGGGTAAGCCCAAGCTAACTTTTGTTAAGGGAGGGACCCGTTGCCATATTGGCAAAAATGATAAACACAAAGCCATTGCTTGTCCTCTTACAAAATCATCTCAATTCATGTCTAAAACTCAAGTGCTTAATGCTAGTTACATGCTTACGAGGAAGAATGGCTCTACCTATGCTAAATATGTTGGTGCACCCAATGAAAAGAAAGATGTGAAGGCTTTTTGGGTGCCCAAATGCTTGATGACTAACTCAAAAGGACCCAAGAAGAAGTCTTGGGTACCTAAAACCCAAGCTTGAATTTGTGTGTGTAGGTGAACTACAAGAGCGGTGGCCGGCATTGGATATTTGATAGCGGTTGCACCCAACACATGACCGGTAGCTCAAGTATGTTCACCTCACTAGAGGAGGAGAAGGACCCCGAACACAAGATCACATTTGGGGATAACTCCAAGCGAAAGGTAAAGGGTATAGGTAAAATTGCAATATCCAATGACCTATCCATCTCTAATGTGCTCTTGGTGGAAGTTTGCAAATTTAATCTCCTCTCCGTTGCACAAGTGTGCGATTTAGGTTTTGATTGCTTCTTTTCGATCAACGGAGTTCGTGTGGTTTCCACTAAGGATCAAAGTGTTGCATTTGAAGGCACCCGGTTTCAAAACTTATATTTGGTTGATTTTTCAAACCGTGAATCTTCTCAAATCAAGACTTGTCTTATTGCTCAAACCACTCTTGGTTGGTTGTGGCATAGACGTCTTGGACATGTTGGAATGTGCACTTTGAAAAAGGTTTTTAAAGACAACTTGGTTGTTGGAGTGAAGGATGTCAAATTCGAGAAAAATCGCTTATGTAGCTCATGCCAAGCCGGCAAGCAAGTGGCTAATTCTCATCCGACTAAGACTTTCATGTCTACATCCCGACCACTTGAACTTTTACATATGGATTTATTTGGCCCAACCACCTATACAAGCATAGGCGGTAATTCTTATTGTCATGTGATTGTCGATGATTTCTCTCGCTTCACTTGGGTATTTTTCCTTACAAATAAATCACTTGCCGGTGATGTGTTTAAAAGATTTGCTTTGAAAGCTCAAAAGGAATTTGACTCTTTTATTAAAAAGGTGAGGAGTGATAACGGCACCGAGTTTGCTAACACAAATATTAAGGAATTTTGTGATGAGTTAGGTGTGAAGCACGAATTCTCGGCGGCATATACTCCCCAACAAAATGGAGTGGTGGAAAGGAAGAACTGTACCTTGATAGAGATGGCAAGATCAATGCTTGACGAGTACAACACGCCGCATGCCTTTTGGGCGGAAGCCATCAACACGGCGTGCCATGCCATCAACCGCCTCTACCTCCACCGACTCCTTCACAAGACCTCATATGAACTACTAGTGGGACGAATGCCCAACATCTCGTATTTTCGAGTCTTCGGTTGTAAGGTATACATATATAAGAAAAGGACTCATTTAGGTAAGTTCCAAAAGAGGTGTGACGTTGGTATAATGTTAGGGTACTCCTCTCGCTCAAAAGCTTTTCGAGTTTTTAATAATTCTACCGGGCTAGTTGAGGAAGCCTATGATGTCAAGTTTGATGAAACTAACGGCTCATAAAATGAGTAAGATTTGACAAGAAATGTAGGTGATGAGCTACCACATGAAGCCATGAAGTTGGGGGAAATTCGACCCTCACCGGAAGTGCCAAAAGATGAAGTTGCCTCTCCCACCACCTCCATCGATAATCAAGTTCAAGACACCTCTCCAACAACTCAAGATCAAGCGGTGGACGGAGATGCAAACTTTGAAGTTGATCAAGCTCAAGGGGGAGGCAATGATCTACAAGTACCCGTCCAACAACACCGCTCTTTCTCCAAGGATCATCTACTAGATCAAGTCATTGGCAATCTCAATCAAGGCGTAAGAACCCGTTCTCATACCGCTAATTATTGTGAGCATCACGTCTTTGTATCTATTGTTAAGCCTAGGACCATTGATGAGACATTGGCGGATGCGGATTGGGTGAACGCCATGCATGATAAATTGAACAACTTCACCCGCAATGAAGTTTGGGAATTTGTGAAAAGACCGAAGGACCACAATGTCATTGGAACCAAATGGGTCTTCCGCAACAAACAAGATAAGAACGGTGAAGTGGTACGAAACAAAGCAAGATTGGTGGCGCAAGGTTTCACTCAAATCGAAGGTCTTGACTATGGAGAAACCTACGCCCCCGTTGCTCGATTTAAAGCTATACGATTACTCTTGGCATTCGCCTCTCTCTTTAACATAACTCTCTTTCAAATGGATGTTAAGAGTGCTTTTCTAAATGGTTTTATTGATGAACTTGTTTATGTCGAGCAACCGCCCGGTTTTGAAAACCTCAAACACCCAAACCATGTCTATAAGCTCACTAAGGCGCTATACGGTCTCAAGCAAACTCCTAGAGCATGGTATGAGCGTCTTAGGGACTTCCTCTTAGAAAAGGGATTTAAAACCGGTGCGATTGATTCCACATTGTTTCTAAAGCCAATTGAAAATGACTTATTTATTTGTCAAATATATGTGGATGATATTATTTTTGGATGCACTAACAAATCTAAATGCAAGGACTTTGGAGAAATGATGTCCAAGGAATTCGAAATGTCGATGATTAGAGAGCTCACTTTCTTTCTTGGATTTCAAATCAAGTAACTTCGCGAAGGGACCTTCATTTGTCAAGAGAAATACACAGAGGACCTTCTCAAGCGGTTTTCTATGGACGATTGCAAATCGATCAAAACACCAATGGCCACTAATGGGCATCTTGACTTGAATGAAGATGGAAAGCCCGTGGACCAAAAGCTTTATCGCTCCATGATCGGTTCGCTTCTCTACCTTACCACTTCTCGACCCGATATTATGTTTAGTGTGTGCATGTGTGCTCGCTTTCAAGCATCTCCTAAAGAAGTGAATCTTATTGCCGTAAAACGCATTTTGAGATATCTAAAAATCACTACTAGTCTAGATCTTTGGTACCCCAAAGGAGCGCGTGTTCAGCTTCTTGGCTATTCCGACTCGGATTACGCCGGTTACAAAATTGATCGCAAAAGCACCTCGGGGGGTTGTCACTTGCTAGGACGCTCACTCGTGTCATGGACTTCGAGAAAGCAAAACTCCGTGGCACTATCTACATGAGCGAATATGTAGCGGGGGGAGTTGTTGTGCTCAACTCTTGTACATGACTTCGGATGCTTAGTGACTTTGGGCTAAAATTTGAAAAAGTGCCACTTCTATGCGATAATGAAAGTGCGGTGAAAATAGCCAACAATCCGGTCCAACATTCCCGTACAAAGCACATCGACATTCGACATCACTTTATTCGTGACCATGTTGCAAAGGGTGACGTTGTGCTTGCCTACGTGCGAACGGAAGACCAATTGGCGGATATTTTCACCAAACCCTTAGATGAGGCACGGTTTTGCAAATTAAGAAATGAACTCAACATACTAGATAGATCAAATGCGTGTTGATTGGTTTTTGTGATTTTTGAGTCTTATTTGAACTTTTCCATTTGCTTTTGACCCTTGTCACATTTAGGGGGAGTTTAGTTTCAACTCATGATCTCAAAACTCCCTCTAGTGGTGAAAAGATAAATTTGATTTTGGGTTAGCACATTCTTGTCCTATATTTCAAGCCAAAACAAATTTGAACTTAATAGACTATCCTTATCGTCTTATCACTTCAAACTTCTAATTTTGAAAATCTTATCCCTCTTTGAAAAATTTGCTCCATATGCATATTTCTTCTCTTGAAAATCATATGGCATCAAAATTATTGAAAATATTTGAAAAGGTGCCAAAATTCAAAAACATGTGCTTAAACTCTAAAGTGAATCCCCATGCTCGATTTTCATGCCTATATGAGAAATCAAGGCAAAATTTGGGTTCACACATTTTCTTGATCTCTAAGATCAAAATTTGGGTTTTTGATTTTGAATTGGTTTCATTTGTCATATTATAATCTTGTCCCTTCAAAATTAAAATCTTAGAAAATCACTTCAAATTGCTCACATTTGAATCTTCCTTTGAATTTTGAGCAAAAATGGAGATCATCACTTCAAAACATTATTTTTATAAAAAATTCTCGCATTGGTGGGGTCCACTGGTCAGAAGAGCAAGCAGCTGCCAAATTTACCTCCATCGGACGCCGTCCGACAGGGTTTGTGTAGGCTGAATTTGTACTGTCGGACGTCGTCCGGTAACCACCGGACGCCGTCTGGCCAAGTGCAATTCTCGCCGCAATTCCTCTGTCGGACGCCGTCTGGCCTCCCCGCGACCCCGTCCGACGAGGCTCATCAGCACTGCACCCGTACTGTCGGACGCCGTCCGATAACGGTCGGACGCCGTCCGACAGGGCCGAACCGTGCGGAACTGCTGCTTATCTTGTCTCTCCGCCTCCCTCTCTCCCCATTTGATCTCTTACTCCTCTCCAAACCGGCGCCGCCCCTGCCCTTTCTCCTCACCGGGGAAGACCCTCCTGCGACCTCCGGCGACCTCCACCACTACCGGCGGCCTCCCCTCGTCGTTCTCTTCGATTCCCTCCGCGTGGATTGGAAGTGGACGGCCCCGTTCGTGCGCCTCGTCTCCATCGAGCTCCCCTCCTTTCCCCTACAGGGAAGGGCCTTGGGGACGACCTCCTCGCGCACGGCGACTTCCTCCTTCCCTTCTAGGGCTCGGTAACTGCTTCCCTTCTCTTTTTTCGGAAAATTCTTCCGTTTTCGGAGTTCTAGGTTTTGAATAGGTTTTTCCCGCGCTCGTGTTCAGGGTTGGCTCGTGGTGGGGTTGGCACCTTGGTCAGTGGCTCTTGACAGTGGGATCGGTTTGTCAGTGATCTTTTGGTCAGAAGGTTGATTCAACATGTCGAAATCATTGAAGAAGTTTGGGAAGGCTCGGCGGGACCCTCGATGGTCGTCGTGGCAATGACGATGAAGGGCGATCGATTACATAGATGAGGCGGCTAGCGGTGCCGCTCCTCCTCGCCAAGTAAAGTGACTAGAGCGAGACATTCAGCGGCTGATCGGGGACTCCATTGGACTCGGGTTGCGGGATCTTCTTTTGCAACCGCCGAGGATCTTGATGATGAGACTTATCTTTGAGGACTGGCGAGATGAGGATGTCACCGAGGCGGTGGTCGCCGAGGCGACCACATGGATGATCGGAGTTCAAACTGTCTATGGAGACATTAAGGAAGAAAAGGTCCGTCTCATATGCGAGGTGGTTCCCTCACAGACGAGAGTATACCAAAGATTTCCATTTCTACACCAAGTTCCAGAAACAGCTTTACATGTGCTTCTCTGCACCCAAGGGTAGACTGAGGGATCCCCACTGTGTTGGTGGAGCGAGATCATAGCGATGGCGGGGCCTAAGGTGCATACCATATTCAGCTCCACTCCAGGCCTAGCAGAGTTGATCTCAAACAAAAAATTAACCTGGAGCATAGAGAGAAACTGTGAGTTCTTTGCTACTTTCTTGATTCTTGAAGGCGAGACAGAGTCAAACTATTTTCACTCGAGTTGATGGACAGGTTCAAGGGATAACGATGGTGAGATGAATCACGCCTTGGGTACTCAGTTACAGCACAGATCTAAATGAGGTGGCCTATCGAGATGCCCTCCGAGGGGCAAATATCCTCCTCTTGAAGAGATAAGGTTCATGTACATTGATATTGATGAAGAAGAACTGAATATAGAGAAGGCAAATCAATTGCGCCAGGAGCCAGCTTTGATAAATCTTATTCTTCGGAGCACTTTATTTGTTCGAGGTGGCAACCGTGACAAGATTTTACCGATCTGCAACTGGTTCATGCTTTATCTCCTGACGGGCAGAATTATAAACATTGGAGCTACTCTCATGGGTGAGCTTGATGATACCATATTCAGAGAGGTCAATAGGGCACTACCTCTAGCTCCCTATATTGGCCTATTTCTTTCTAGGACTCGGTGGGTTTCGCAGATGAGGTAAAGAGTTGGAATAATGTAATCAAAAAGCATCGGATGAAGAATTTCTGAACTCACTTGGGAGCAAGCCCAAGTTGGATAGACTGTGATGATGCTCCTCCACCACTC
Source organism: Raddia guianensis (assembly GCA_036346415.1). Taxonomy (NCBI): domain Eukaryota; kingdom Viridiplantae; phylum Streptophyta; class Magnoliopsida; order Poales; family Poaceae; genus Raddia; species Raddia guianensis. The sequence goes on from CM070537.1 coordinate 48,447,441, forward strand.
TGTTTTTGCTCCTGCTTTGCTCGGTCTGACCATTTGTGCCAGCCTTTGGTCTTTGGTTCTTCTGTGTTGCCCTCCTTGGTATGACACTTTGATAGGAGAGATGAGGAGTCGAGGACGAGATGAAAGAAGAGCTCATGACCACTCGCCAAGAGATGAATGAGTTGGCGGACACAGAAACCTATCGAGTGATGAGTTCGCCGAGTTCAAGTCGACTTTACATTACATGGGGGCAATGTTTATGCCGTGCGGAAGGGGCAAATCAGATGCTTGGTATTCTCATGCCCATGACAGTTATCGAGCTTATGAGCAATGACAGTGTTCCCACGCCCACCGCCTACCCACCACGGTTTATCCTTGGGTATATCCTCCTCAGGGGCTGCACCTTCGTGCGTGCCACCACCACGACCTTTCCCTCCTCCCGGTGCTCCACTCGGCATCCTCCTCCCAGTAAGATCCATTTCTTGGTGGAGAGATGTGTCGTTATCTAAACTTTTCCTTGCAACATTCTCCACCGACCCAGCTTTTGATGATCAACCCTCTCCTCGGTTGGTACCTTCTGCGACTCATTTAAGCTACTTACAAGCGTCATGGGGCCGGGATCATCTTCAAGTGGCCATGGACATGATGGAGGCGACGACATGGATGAAGATCCAGCAGAGTAGACTGGTTAGGAGCTTTTCCCTTTTGTGTCACTTGGTGACAAAGGGGGAGAAGTTAGAGAAAATAGCATGAGTTAGTGAGATGGGTAGTGAGATCGAGGTTTTGCCTTTACCTGTAATATTATTTGTTGCCTCGATACTCGATTAAGTTTGTGATTGTTACTCTGTTTGGTTTTATGTCATTTGAACCGTGTTGGCTTGTGGTTTCAAATTTATGCATGAATTTAGGGGGAGCTTCCTTCATTTGCACATCCTTGTGGTCGAGTTGTGGTTGTCTTAAATTTGAAATTGCTCGCATATTTGTATTGCACTAACCCCTTTTGCAGCTCAAAAATTTTATTCTCTCTTGGGTTGCCATCAAGTGCCACAAAGGGGGAGATTGTGAGCATCGTTGAGCCCTAATTTTTATTAGTGGCATTGATGACAAAATAAATAAATATTAAGTGCTAGGGGGTTTTTGGACTTCTCGGAATCCTAGCGAAGACTCGGCGTTATTGCAAAACCCTAATTGGAAGCTTCGACAATTTTGTGAGTCGCTCAGGGTTTCAAATCGTGACCGGGCGAGTTGAGGTCACGTATAGTTTAAAGTAGTTAGGTTTTATTTCCTGTTTTTCGTCGGTTTTCAAAAGGGTTCGAATATCTCGGACTATCGGGATCTTTGCTTGAATTCTCGGCTTCGGTTTCCGTAGTCCACCACTTCTAAAAATACCCAAATATCCCTTTGTGAGATTTCTAGAGTAGAGAAATTACCTAAACTCTCCCACACTCTCCCAAGTTTTATCCGAAAAACCCTCTCTGTCGGACGGCGTCCGGTGCCGCGGACAACGTCGACCAGCCAAATCAGCCTGTCGCCTGCGTCGGACGGCGTCCGTGGTTACGGACGGCGTCCGATCAAGTTCTTTTTCGCTCGTTACGCCGTCGGACGGCGTCTGAAACCGTCCGGCTAGCCAATCTCAGCCTCCCACTGCCGGACGGCGTCCGTCCTTACGGACGGCGTCCGATCAACTATTTTCGTGAGCAATCGTCCAGCCGGACGGCGTCCGTGCCGTCTTGACGGCGTCCGTAGAGACTAACGGCTAGTCTTTTGTCCTCTTCCGAGGGGCAGCGGCTAGTTTTGCTCTAGGGGCTATAAATACCTACCTAGTGGTCAGTCTATTTTGAGGTTTCTTGCTCCACTTCACCTACCACATTCATAGCTCATCAATTAGGTGTTGTAGAGCCATTCCTCCACCCACAAAGCATCCAAAGCCACAAATCATTAAACCCCAACACCGAGCTTCATGGAAGTCCTTGATCCGGCATGATCAGGCGTTTGAGCTTGTTACTTTTGAAGACATCCTTCGTGGAGGCGAGGGCTTGGGAGTAGGCCTTGGCGTGTGGCTACTCTCGAGTCGGTGTCGGGTGTGAGTCCACCTCGCGGAGTGGCGAACGACTACCGAGTGAGTGAGGCGTTAGGCTCGAGGCGAGCCGTCCTTGTCGCAAGGGTAGCCTCAGCGGAGAGTGGGAGTTCTGACTCTGAACCGGTCAAACAAACACCGTGTCACTCTCTCATTTATTTCCCGCACTTACTCTTATTGCATTACTTGTGTTAATTTGTATGCCATGTCTTAGTTGCCTCGTAATTGCTTGTCGCTTCCGCTTACTTGTCATTTGCAACTAGAATTGGGTGATTATTAATATGATGATTAATTGAGAATAATCAAAAGAATTTAAAAATTGCCTATTCACCCCCCCCTCTAGGCCTTAGGATCCTCTTTCAATGGGCAAGCCCGCCAAAGCTCCTCCCATTGGGTTAAATCTAGTCCCTCCCATCTGGCCCTTCGCGAAGTGGGGGATAGACATTGTGGGACCCCTACCCAAGGGAAGAGGGGGTCTGTAGTTCGCGTTTATGGCAGTAGACTACTTCTCCCGATGGGTGAAAGCGGAGCCGGTGGCGAAGATCACCGCCGAAGCTGCACAAAAATTCTTATGGAAGAATATTGTGTGCCGCTTCGGAGTGCCATCCCAGATTGTCGTTGATAGCGGCACCCAATTTGCCTCCAGAAAGTTCAAGGAGTTCGCGCAAGAAATTGGAACGGAGGTGTGCTTCGCCTCCATGGGACACCCTCAGTCCAATGGAGTTGTGAAAGGGTAAATGGAATCATATTCGGCGGAGTGAGCAAAAGGCTCCACGAAGCAACAAAGGGCACTTGGCCAGAAGAGCTACCTAAGGTCTTGTGGACTATGCGAACGACAGCGACCAGACCCACGGGCTTTACCCCCTACCGCCTGGTTTACGGAGAAGAAGAAGTTCTCCCAGCTGAAATCAAGGCCAAGTCCTGGAGAGTCATCCGCAGACCGAGCGAAGAAGGAAGGGAGGCTACCACCGACCTGCAAGAGGAGGAAAGGCTCCGAGCCTTGCTAAGGATGCAATCCTACGCAAAGGCTTAGGTAAAGCAGCATGCCAAGAAAGTAAAGCCGAGAAACTTGAAGCCAAGTGACTTGGTGCTGAAAAAGGCACGTGGCTCCACAGGGAAGTTTGATTCACCTTGGGAAGGGCCCTACATTATAAAAGACTCTACTTCAAAAGGGGCCCATCGTTTAGCAACCCTGGAAGGAGAAGAGGTCCCGCTGACCTGGAACACCGAGGTGTTGAAGAGGTTCTACGCCTAAAAAAAAGAGGAGGAGATGGGAAGCGCGAGCTGAATAAGATGTAAAGACCTTTTGCATATAATAAAGTTTAGGGGACGCGAGTTCGCGTCCCCACCCGTGGTTGTTTTCCTCACCCTTCGCGGGGGGAGGTTTTTTCCATGTAAAAAATGCTTCTAAGTTAAGTCCGCCCCAAAGCGGCCGGCGCCTACGCCGCCCCGCGCCAAGCGCCTAGGGCCTGGAGGCTCGCCCTAGCGCTAAGCCCTCGCCCGTCGAAACTAAGTCCGCCCCGAAGCGGCCGGCACCTACGCCGCTCCGCGCCAAGCGCCTAGGGACTGGAGGCACGCCCTAGCGCTAAGCCCCCGCCCCTCGAAGTGAAGTCTTAGGCTGATCCGATGACATCAGAAAACCACAAGAAAAGAAATGGGGTCCATTCAGACATATTGGAAGGATGATTTACATTTCTGGCCCCCTACAAAAGTTGAAACAAAAATCTAACACCTAAGGTCCCGGCCTGCTGGTCTGCCCTGCTCCGCTGCTTGCTCCTCACCATACGCCCTCCAAAAATCCTTGAAGAAGCGGGCGGCGGACCGGCGTGCAGCTGGAGAAGCAGGTGGAAGGGTTGGCACCTCGCCAAAGGTGGGGGGCGAAGTACCATGCCCCGCAACATGGGTGCATCCTCCGGCCTCCAAAACCTTGAAGATGGCCGTAGCTCCCACCTGGGCAGCGTGGCTGGAGAAGGAGAATGCCGCCTTCACCACGCTTTTGGCTGTCACCTTCAGAAACCCTGCAGCCTCGAGGCCCGATGCGGGAGGCATCTCCGGTACTTCGATTCCGAAGGAGGCAGCTCTGCCAGGAAAGCCTCGCGAGCCTCGTTCGCCGCAAGAGTTAGTCCCTCCATCTCCTTCAGGAGGGTATCCCCATGCTGCACCGCTTTCTGGACCCGGATCTGCTCGTGACGAGCACGAACCTCGGCCTTCCGGAGATCCACCTGAGCGGAGGCAAGGTCCTCCCTCATCAGAGCATTGGCCCGCTCCTTCACCTCAAGCAGGGTCTTCAGCTCTTCGAACCGGTCCTGGGATTTCTTCATCTCCTGCTCGAATCGGGTCGCGTCCAGCCTGGCCGCCCGAGCCTCCCTTTGGGCTTCATCACGCTCGCAGATCGCGGCGGTTGTGTCCGCAGCCTCTACCTTCAGGTCCTCCACTTGGCCTAAGTATTTCTCCGCGAGGCTACGAGCGGCGCTGAACTCCTTCTCGGCCTCCGCCTTCTCGCAGAGGAGTTTCTGCGCATTATCCTCCGCCTCGGCCCAAAGGCGATGCAGTTCCTCCTCCATCTTCCCCACTTCGGCATGCGTCCTCAACGCACAGGCGTAGGCTCCGGAGGCAAGGAGACAAGTCTACGAAATTGAGGATAAAAGTTAGTTGGGAACCCTAAGGGGTCAGGAAGGCGAGACACAAATATGTGTTAAAAAGCATACCCTCGTGAGGTTGTCCACGGCGGCCTCACAGAGGTCCAGATCGTTCAAGTCCTCCGTAATAGCCAAGAGATGGGGCTCTGAGAATACCCCGCTGAGGGCGTGGAGTGCCGAGCGCGCGTTCGGGCGAACGAGTAAGTCCCCCACCATTAGGCCCATAGGACGCATGGGGGCGCTGACAGGAACCTCGGCTCTCCTCAGCCTCACTCGCCCAGGCGAAGGCGGCGGTTACTCGAACCCGCTTAGGCTTGGGCGCGGTGGAGGGCCCAGCCACCCTCTTCGCACCGCTGAAGGTGCGCTCAGCCCAATCCGCCACGCGCTTGTAGCCGGGCCCTCGGACCTCCTGAACCCTCCGCTCGTGCTCCTTCGCGTTGTAGTTGCCCAGGAGACGCCAAGTGGCCCGCTCCGCTGCTCCGCGCCCAAGAGCCTTCAGACCATCCTCGCGGTGCACGGCCAGCTCAGGCGTCCCGTCTGGCCCTGCGGCGTATTGGATGAGGACTCCCTAGTGGTGGGCCAGGGGAGCCACGCGGAGCCGGCAAAACTCTTTCGCCAGGTCGCGAAAGCTCAGTTTCGCCTGCACCTGGCGCATGAGCAGAATCTGCGCCTTGTCCGCTCCGTCGAGGGAAATCTCTAGCTGGTCCAACGCACGGACCGGCCCCAAGGAGCTGCGGAGCGCCGCTTCGTCTTCTGGGAGGCGCTGGTAGTACCAGCGCCTAGTCCACCCGTCCGCCACCTTGCTGTTGGTGGCAAGCGCTGGAAAAACCTGCGGGCCGCTCCGCTTTGCCTGGAAGTTGAGAGACCCGTAGCGGGATACCTCATCATCCACCACGCGCTTCTTCTGCCAGAAAGCTTGGTTGAGCGCAGCGAAGACCCTCGGACGGAGCTGCGTCTCCTCCATCCGCATAGCCCATTCCAAAATGCTGGTGCGGGTGATGGCGTTGGGAGTCAAGTGGGAGAGCTCCGGCCGGTAGAGTGCGAGAATCTCCCCAAGGATCGGGGAGTAAGGGAAACGAAGGCTCATCGTCAAGAATGACTCGAAAATGACAGATTCGTCGGCTTCAGGTTCTGGGATCTCCTCCTTGTCGACGGCACGCATGGAGCCCCGCTCAATGCGGTACTCCTCCGCGAGATTGTCGAGCTCCGCCTCTCCCAAGGTGCTCTCTCCGAGATAACTCGTAAGGGAGGCGGTCGAGGCTTCATCCAGCAAGTATTTGGGAACGGCGCGGCCGCGAGCCATCTCTTCGGAGGAAGCCATGGTGGATGAGAGGAAGGAAGATGAAAGCGCAGCAAGGACTGGGGCAAAGGGAAAGCGAGAGCGCAGAGGTAGGCGTATAAAAGGATCGGGAAAGTGTGCCCCGTAGAAAATCGATCTGCATGGCCAAAGGCATGGCGGAGCAGGCCTATGACCATGAGGGGCTCCTGTTGTAGTAGGGGACACCCATCCCCCACAAACTAGCGGGATCAGTGAACCACTCTATGAAGTTGAGGAAGGGTTCGTGTCGAAGGGATGCCTCGCATCCCTCAGGCGAAGCAGTTGCGAACCAGGGAGGAGTATGCCGCCCGGAGGGGGTTTTGCCTCCTCCGGACGTGGCAAACATGAAACAAAGGGTGGGAACCCTCTCGGAGGTAAAGCGAAGCAAGGGCACCACTTAAGATCAGAGAAGCCTAAGTCCAGAGCCGCGGAGTAGGGGCCCTTGTGGAGATCAAGGGAACAACAAATGCGGTTTATTCTGAGTCGAGGAATCGTATCTCGTGTTAGGGGATCTGACGGTGGTTGTAACAAACCGCTCCAGGTGGCAGGAGAATTATAGTTTGTTGTAACATACACCCCCCCCCTGTAATTTCAGTATTACCCTTACTTTACTAAATAGGGCAAGGATAATTAGGTCCCAACAGGAGTTCCGAAGGTATCTTTCCTTCAGTGCCCCCTGGTTTGGGGGCAGGTTGAGGTCTAGGAGGTCTTTTCATAGGCTTTCCTCTTTTACCCCGCGTGATTCCCTCAAGGAAGGGTTGTAATGGCACAATGTAATCTAGCCCCTACTATAAATAGGGAGTCCCCCAGTAATAAAGGCAAGCTATTCAATGCTCGCAGGCTAGCTACTCTGATATTGCTCAGTTTCCCTGAGCTTCTTCGTGAAGCATTGTACTGTGCTTCGCGGGGTAGCCCTTCATAAATACGTTGTCTGGCTCGGCCACCGACAGTCGCCAAACCAATCTGCCATCCACCAACATGATGGTGAATAGCAAGACGACGAGAAGAAGACAACTCGACAGCTTAATCAGAGGTGTTTCGCGAGTTGACTCACGGATGGAATTAACCAGATGTCCTTCCGAGGCCCCGTGATCCAAGTACTCAACTATCAACTATCATCTAACTTAAATGTCTAGCCAACCTGGCTACATAACATAATATCAAATCAACGAGGCGTTGTATTTTGTTGCAACAATGAAATATCAACGACATGTTTTTTTCTTTTGTATTCTATCGCTTTTGCTAATCATTAGGTGACTGATTTTTAGATAAGTCTCAATTGATTTTCTCAGATACAAGATGCTTTTATTGGATCTTGTATATGACCTATAGAGATGTTTGATCTACGTCTAGAAAATCGTCTGACAATTTTATTGGATGTTGTATATGACCTGCGGAATGGAGCTTGGAACCGCCAAGGCAGCAGCGGCGACGGAACGGGAACCCCCCGCGGCAGAAGCAGAGGTTTTTTATGGGTTTTGGCATACTTGCTCTGGCTTGCTCACGATGGTTTCTTGCTCAGATCCCCACGGACGGTGCCAGTGTCGTTGGCCCGAGCCAGACAACAGATTTGTGAGGGGCTGCCTCGCGAAGCAATTAGATATGCTTCGCGGAGCAGCTCGGGGAAGCTGAGTAATCACAAGGTGGCTATTCTGTGGAAAACAGTAGCTTGTCCTTTATTATTGCGGGGTCCCTATTTATAGTGGGGCAAATTTACATTGTCCGATACAACCCTTTGTTGAGGAAATTGTCGGTGTAATAAATACAGGGGTATAAAGAGTCCTGAGAAGGCCAAGAGGCCCCACGCGTCGGTCCAGCGAGCAAGGCCCAATGGCGTGGGCGAGCCCTCTGGGAGGCCAAGAGGGCCCCACGCGTCGTGCAAAGCGAGCAAGGCCCCAGCCACATGCGAGCCCCTCGGGAGCCAAGAGGGCCCCACGCGTCGGCGGGCGAGCAAGGCCCAGTGGCGTGGCGAGCCCCTCTCAAGACGCAGGCGAGGGCCCCACGCGCCAGGCGGAGTGCGTGGCAGCCCCTCTCAAGACGCAGGCGAGGGCCCCACGCCCGGCGGGTGTGTGCAGCCCTCTCGAAGACGAGGCGAGGGCCCCACGCCCAAAGGGTGCGTGGCGAGCCCCTATGAAGACGAGGCGAGGGCCCCACGCGCCGGGGCCCAAGGCAGCGCGGCGAGCGTTGCGAAGAGTCTTGGGACAAAGGCTCCCCTGCTGCGAAGAACGAAGCGCATTTAATGAGACATCACACGCGGATGGGCAATGAAGAAATGATTACCGCTACAATGACCCTTGCAGTGCGGCGGTACATCCTTTAATGCAGTGAAGAATTGACCGTGAGAGAAGGTTTGTTTGAGGAGGCCGCCTGCGTCGGGAGGAGCGGCGGGGCCCCACCCGCAGACTCACGGTGTGTTGTGCTTGGTCGAGGCCACTTATGGCAAGCCTGTGAAGCGGCGCCCATGCTGGCATGGGCAGCAATGCACGTTTACGTCTCTTCTGTCGAGTCGTGTCGGTGTATCAAATCTTTATCTTGCCTACCCTCTCGGCTCTCTCCGACCCAAAGCTTGTATAAAAGGGGGGAGAGAGAGAGAGGAGGGAAGAGACGTGAAGAGCACTAGCATTCGTGCATTGAAACACCACAGTAACACATTCCCATTCAACCACAATCGGAAAAGAGCTAAGGCTCGGCAGAGTAGGACTATTACCCGCGAGTCCGAACACAGGTAAATCTGCGAGTCGCTCCTCGTTGTGCCCGGCGCTCCATCGAACCGAGCTTGATCGAGTTGGCTAGCGATCTAAAAATCGACCAGGGGTGTTGTCGGCGGTTGGGATATCGACCCAAGTCAACCAAGGTTCTTCAAAGAGGAGATAGGAGACACGCCCGAACAACCACGAACGACAGCGAGCAGAGCGGGGTTTTTATCCTGGTTCGGGCCTCTCGGGAGATAATAGCCCTCGTCCGGCCTTTCTTATATATCGAGATGAATACAAGAGGTGGCTCGGCGAGGCGAACAAGTCTCGGCGAGATTATGGAGTGTACTGGCGAAGATCGGATGTCAATGAGATACAAAAAGCGGATCAAGTCCCTCTACGCCGTAGGGCCTTGTTTATATAGTCTTGAGCAAACCGACCTCTGAGGGAATATCGGGCGGGCTAAATCGAGTTAAATAATCGAACTCAACATGCCAAATACATCCCGGCGAGATAAGGCATACTCCTAGTCTTGGGGATCACGACTCCTATTCCAATCCGGAAACCAACGTCAGGGTCTTCACGTAGCCGTGCATGACTCTTGTTGAGACGGACTCAAACCACGATTCCTTAGCCACTCGCACCACGCCATGACCCGAAGTCTATTCGGCGGAGATGCATATGGGCGAGATAGAACCTTCCGAGGCTGGGCCTGGTAAGGCTGTTTGATCGGGCCGTCGAGGAGTGGGCCATGGCAATGGGCGTGATTCAATCCCGGCAGTGTGATCCGCATGATGGTTGAGCGGAGAACACGCCCGTCGATGGCGCGCGCCCGGTAGGGGCGCTAGCGCCGGTTCAACTCTTGACCCTTCTTGACGGCGATGGCGAAGCGGCGATCGCGATGAAGCGAAGCGGCCGCTAGAGCGCGCCCGCGGAATCGGCAGCGGCGATGGCGATGAATCACCGGCGGTAACCGCTTTGCTAAGTGGAACCACTGGCGGAAGCGATCGCCCAGCCAAGCTAAGCGGCGCTGGCCTTGGAGAGTGCACTCCGGCCAGAGAACCTTCATGCGGCGGGGCCTTGTTGGAAGAACCCACGGTTCCGGTGACTCCGGACTCTCGTGGCCGTGGTTGGCAACCTTGCCCTTCGTCGATGCCGCTTGTGGCGGTGGTGCAAGTTTGAGGCGGGGAACGGTGTTTCGCGTCCTCCGTTCTTTATTGCCCTCGCACTCCTCTCGCGAGATCTCTGGTGAGGCGGGGCCAAAACGACAAAACCGGCGACCCTACGGGGGCTCGGCGGGCGGCGTCTGAGTGGCGCGATCTTGGTCCCATCTGGAGGACCGCCACTTGTCAGTATGGAAGACCTGCGTGACAAGCTCGCAGCGACGCGACCGAAGCCTGATCCATGTCGCTGCCGCCTGTGAGGACCAACAAGAGGGCTCTCGCAGAGCTGCCCGCCAAATGAGGTGGCGCTTCTTGGCGCCGCCCTGGTCGGCGAAGGCGGCGGTCGAGACGCGTCGAGAGCGAGAGGCTCCGGCGTCGGTGCAGCGCCTTTTCTAAGGAGTCTGCGCCCGTCGATGGCTTGGAGCAGTTTCGTCCGGCCCCCATCGAAAAAATATGACGGCTCCACCAACCACAGCGAGTTTTGCGAGATCTACACGCGGTGATGCAGCCGACAGTGGGTCGAGGAAGGTTACGGCGAACTACTTCCCGGTCCTCACCGTGAACCGCTCGTGGCTCATGAACCTGCCCCGGTCCGTGGGGTCATGGAAGGAGCTCTCGAGCTCTTCGTCACCAACTTCCGGGCACCTTGAGCAGCCGGGGTGAAAGCGACCTCCTAGCGTGGAAGCGGAAAAAGGAGAGTCATTGCGACTACATTCGGCGCTTCGGTCAGTCCGCAATACCATCCCCGACATCTCCATCGGCGTCGTGGTCACGGCATTCGGAGAGGCGCCCGAGACCCCAAGGTCAAAGAAGATGGCCACCCGCAAGATCAAAACGACGGAGGAGCCCTTTACCTTGGCGCTGGTGCGTCGCCCTTGAGGAGAGCTCGCATCCGCCCGGCTGTGCTTGAGGACAGCCATGGTGGCGGCAGGGACCTCGAGGAACCCCATGGCAAGGACAAGAAGAAGCGCAAAGGCGGCGAGACCGGACAGGTCATGGCCGCCGAGCCGACGACAACAACGACGACGACGACAGCGGCCACCACAGCGCAATGGGCGCGTGAGCGAAAAGAGAAGGAGGTCAGCGGGGCCAGCGACACGGTCCCGTAAAGCGGGCGAAAGCGGCGGCTACGGCGATCGCCCGTGGCGCGACGGCCCCAGCGCCACGCTGACGGCGAGACCATCGCCCGTGAAGTGGGGACGGAAGGCCTTCGTCCCCATTCACCGCAACAACTCCACGACAGCGGTGCCATGTCGTCGGCAAATATGGTGGACAAGCGAGTCCACGAAGCGGCAGCCGGCAGGCGTCCGGCGATGGCAAGGGCAAGAGGCGGCTTCGCTTGGTTTTCAGCGGCGGGCCGCCGAAGTTGCCGTCATCCACGGCGATTCGCCACATATTCGTCCCACGCTAGCTTTAAGCGTGCGATGAGGGAAGTGTCGCCACGTGCGTTGACTTTGGGTCAGCTAAGCGTGGCGTGGTCGGAAGCGACCGATCGCGTTCGATCGGGCCGATCACCCACCAGATCCGCCCGCCTGGCATCTCCCGATCGTGGTTGCACCCATGCGGAATGTGAAGCTAGGGCGGTCTTGGTAGACGGAGGGAGTTCCTCAACCTCCCATCGCCCGGTCGCCGCGGCGCTCGAGATCGATGGCGGAGCTTCGTCCAATGCTCCCGTTCTTGACGCGCAGCGCCGAAGTCCGTCCACTGAAGCGCGTCGATCTCCGGTGGCGTTTGGAGCTCAGACAACTTCCGCACCGAGATGCTCGAGTTCGGGTGGCGGACTTGACCTCACCTGGCGCCATACTAGGTCGGCCGGCGCCGACCAAGTTCATGGCGGTTTGCCACCTCTGGCGTACATGGTGGTGAAGATCCGGGCCACCGGCCCCATCGTCTTGAAAGTGGACGCCCGAAAGCGCTCGGTGACAAGGACGCTCTCGCTTTGGCGAAGCGATCGGCGCCGAAGGCCGAGCTTCGACTCAGGAGCTCCTCTGGCGAACCGTGCCTCCCGGTTCGTCCGCGGAGGTTAAAGCGGTCTCCTGGCGAAGTCGAGACCAGCGAAGACCGTTCGGTGGCGCCTCTCTCAGCGCCAAATAGGAAGCGCGCTCGTCTCCTTCCTCGATCTTAACGAGCGTGTTTGCGTGGCAACCGTCCGACATGGTGGGGTCCCGAGGTGATTGAGCACAAATTGGCGGCGTTCCCGGCCGCCGACCGGTCATCAGCGAAGGTCCGGAAGCGATCGGTGGAAGCGCCGAAAGTTATCCGCCGAGAGGTGGACAAGCTCTTAAGGCGGGGTCGTCCGCGATGTCGTCCATCCTGGTGGCTCGCGAACCCGTCCTCGTCAAGAAATCCAGCGGTATTTGGAGAATGTCGTGGACTTCACCGACCTCAACAAAGGCGTGCCGAAGGATCCGTATCCGCTGCCCGCATTGATCTCATCGTCGACTCAACGGTGAGTGCGGCGGTGTCTTTTTCGATCGTGCTCGGGTACCACCAGTTAGCATGGTGAAGAAGATGAAGACAAGATCGCCTTCGTGGCGCCCATGGGCGTCTCTTGCTATCTAAGGATGGCGTTGATTTGAAGAATGCAGGCCCAACCTATCGGCGGGCATGCATATCGCTCACCGCCCCCAAATTGGGCGAAACCTGGAGGTGTATGTCGATGATCTGGTGGTGAAGTCCAAGAAGGCGGGGGAGTTGATCGGCGACCTAGAAGAAACCTTCACCAACTTTGAGTAAATCTTGCATCAAGCTTAATCCCGAGAAATGCGTGTTAGCCGTTCGTCAGACAAGCTGCTGGGATTCCTCGTCTCCCGAGGGATTGAGGCGAACCGACAAGATCGCGTGATCGAGAACATGAAGCCCCGGCGCGACTCCGCGGATCAAGATGCTTGGTGGGCGCTTGACCTCCATGGGCGCTTTATAGCTCGCTTGGGGACAAAGTCTCCCACTACTCAAGCTCTAAAGAAGACCAACCAGATTCGAGTGGGCCGGGCGGAGGCGCGAGGCGTTCGGCCAGGCTGAAGTATCTCACCTCCCGCCCGTCTGAGTCGCCCCGGACCGGGCGAGCCACCGATCCTCTACGTTGCGGCAAACCCCAGTGGTCAGCGGTCTTGGTGGCGGAAAGAAAGGCGTTCAGCGCCCTATTTACTATGTCGGCAAGGTCCTCCACGACGCCAAACAAGGTATTCACTGGCACGAGAAGATGCTCTCGCCGTCTTGTGGCGTCCGCTGCGCCACTACTTCGAGGCGAAAGTCACGGTCTTGACCAAGTATCCCTTGCGGAGATCCTCTTCAACCGCGAGCGACAGGTCGCACCGCCAAGTGAGCCATGGAGCTGGCGAATTCGATCTCAAGTTCGCTCCCAGCGGCCATCAAAGGACAAGCTCTGGCGGAGTTAAATCGTGAATGGACTCGGCGGACCTGAGCGAAGACACCCGGCACCCTCGCCGTGGACTCTCTTCTTGACGGCTCATTCCGGCTGGATGGGGCTAGGGCTGGCGTCGTCTGGTGTCTCCCCATCGGCGATGTCGTCCGGCACTGGTAGTCTTTGGACTTCAGCGCCACCAACAACGTCGCGGAATATAAGGATTTCGCCGGGCTCGGGGTGGCCCGACCCTAGGCATCCGTGACTACAAGTAAAGGTGACTCTCTCTAGTCATCAACCATGCGAGGAAGGATTTCTCTGCTTTCGGGATCCGTCATGGCGGCCTACACGGGCGGGTGCGCCGGTTGGAGCTACGCCGTGGGTTTGGGCTTCGTGCACGTCCTCGCCGGCGGCAACTACATGGCGGATGAAGCTGTCCCGATTGCCTCATCAAGGGCACTGTTCGGTGGGGTCTTTGAAGAAAGACTTCTGTGACCGTCGTCGCAGCCCCCCATTCTGGCGGGGCGGCGCTTTCCTGAGCAGCTCCCACCAGGAGAGCGTCACCAATCCTGCTGCAGCCCTCCGGTTGGAGGAGGCGGAAGAAGCTGCCGAGGCGGTTGAGGCTTGTCGTCGGGCGAGGCGGATGCGTCGGCGACAATGCGAGCGTCGTCACACTCGTCCGGGAAGGTCGGTGGATGGATCCGATCCTAGCCTACTGCGGGATGGAGTGATCCCGGCGATGTGCGTCGGTGAGAAGATAGCGCGCAAGGCCAGCGCTACATACAGGTAGGTGGGGACACAGTATCGCCCGGCATAAGCGGAGTTCTACGAAGTCGTCACTCGGGAAGCGGAGTGAAATTCTCTCTGAGATCCATGGAGCATGTCGCGGGAGCCATTGAGGCCGGGGCGTTGGTTGGGAAAGCTTTCCGCCACGGCTTCTATTGGCCTCTGCCCTCGGGATGCCTTGGTGGTGAGGAGATCGCGAAGCGTGCCAATTTCATGCTAAGCGGATCCACCGACCGGCCCAGCGCAAAACCATTCCGCTCTCTTGGCCGTTCGCGGTGCAGAAATTTGAACATTACAGGCCCGTTCAGCGGGCGCATGGAGATTACACTCATCATTAATCGCCGCCACCGACAAGTTCACTAAGTGGGTTGAAGCCTCGCCGGTCCAGCGATCACATCCGCTGACTATCAAGTTTATGAAGAGCATCTTCGTCCGGTTGATATCGCCATGAGAATCATCGACAACGGCGCTCGGTTCAAAAGCGCGATTTCCAAGACTGGTGCGAAGAGTTGGGTACCAAGCGTGCCGCCTCCGTTCGCATCCGAAGAGCAATGGGCAAGTGGAAGCGAAGCGAAGCGGAAGTACTCAAAGGAGCTCAAGACAAGGGTGTTCGATCGCTGGAGAAGCGTGTGCAATGGTGAAGAAGTCCCCAGCAGATTGTGGTAGCTGCGGACAACTTTCAAGCAGAGCCACCGCGAGACCCCTTCTTCTGGTGTATGGCTCACGGCGGTGCTCCCCGCCGCTCGCCTTGGCTCCCAAGGGTGGCGGCGTTCAGCGAACCAAGACCACGGCCGTCGGGGCAGTGAATCTCTGGAGAGATCCGAGACAGGCGGCGATCCGGACGCCAAGTACCAGCGCGCCGCTGCGCCGTTATCAAGCATGGCGGGTGTGTGTGAGTGCTTGGCGTTGGGCGACCTCGTTCTGCATAAAATCCAGGCGTGGGCGGGCGCAACAAGCTGTCTCCCACAATGGGAGGCCCCTTCAAGGTGGTCTCGATCTCCGCCCAGCTCGGTCAGGCTCGCATTCGAGGATGGTCGCGAATTGGCGAACACTTGGAACGTCGAGCAGCTGAGGAAGTTCTACCCATAGGTAGCAGTTCCAAAAGCCTTTTTTTTGGGCCTTCCTTTGGAGCCGAGCGGCGAGGTCTTCTTCCTTCACCGCTCGCCTCGGGGGCTGCATTGTACAAAGCCATCTTCAATAAGAGATAAGTTATGTCTCCTTGTGGGCATCTGTTTCTTTTTCGCCTCAAGTCTGTTAGAAAGCATTACATTGAAAATTTGGTAGCGCAAAAAGTACTCAAGGCGGATGGCCCTTAGTTGCAAGGACTAACGCCTATGACTTGCGGTTGGGTGGTAAGCGGGACGGAGCGGGTTCTAGCTGGGTGTGTCGGCTCGGTCTAGGCAATGCATGCAATGACACCGGCGACTAGACCACTTCAAAGCTAAGTTCTCGCCCTTGACGTCTAGGGTCGGTTCATAAAGAGGCCATAAGGGTTGAAGTAACCAGATGCCTAAGGAAAAAGCGCTCACTTTCAACAGCTCATCTAAAACTTTTTAGCGTCGGTGGCTTAGCACGGAAAAGGTCTGTTAGAAAGCGATACTTGGAAATGTGTAGCGAAAGTACTTATGGTGATGGCCCTTAGTTGCAAAACAAGCGCTTATAACTTCTGGCGGTGCGGCGAGGCGGAAGGAGCGGGTTCTAGCCCGATGTGTCGGCTCGGTCTGAACAATCGCCAACAATGCACCGGCGACTAGACCACTTCCGGAAGCTAAGCGCTCGCCACGTAATGTTTAAGTCGGGTTGCGAGAGGCCATAAGGGTTGAAGTAACCAGACGCCTAAGGAAACAACGCTCACTTGCGGCAAAACGTTCAGTCTAAAGCCTTTGGCGGTCAGGTGCCCCGGTTCAATTCCGCAAGTTAAAATTGTGCGAAGTTCAAGTGAGACTCACAACAAAAGAGCAAAAGTTTGTTTGCATTGATAGGCAACATTTACAAGGCAAAAAGACGGGGGAGTCTCGCTACTCCTCCTCGTCTTCGTCTTCCGCTGGAGCGGCGCCGCCCATCATAGATACGTGGCCGCCGGCGGTGTCAACCCGCGCCTGCTCAAACCGGTCCAGCTGGCGCGAAGGCTCCCCGGTGGCGGCGTCGAGATCAAACGCGGCGTCTCGAGCAAGACAGTTGCCCAAGATGAACCGCGCTGCTTTGAGAGCGCCTTGGCGACCGTCTTGACCGCCAGCGTCCAACGCCACCGGAAGGCGCGCGAGGCTTCGGCGGCTCGTCCCCACGGCGCCGGCGCGATCTTTAGCGGCCGTCTCCTCCAGCCAGGGGTGCAAGGTAATACCCGATGGATGCGGGCGTCGAAGCATGCCAGAGGCGGTGCGCGGCATGTCGGCGAGTTGGGCGCTTCAAGTGTTCGGCGGAGGTCTTGATCTGCTTGGCGGCGAGAGCGTGGCGGCAGGCTGCCGCGACCTCATGAGTCATCGCCTCGCCAGCGGTGGTCTCTTGGCAAGGCCCCGCCGCGCTTCGCCAGCCGGATCGCTCCGCCAAAGTAAGGGCTTCCTCCGCGTTGCCCGAGTGCGGAGAGGGTCTGGCGCCTCGAAGGCGCCCTCGTCGTGATTCTGGCCGAGATGGCGGCGGCGCCAGCCGACGCTTGTGGCGAGAGTTCTCGGCACGGCGCCGGCGAACTCTCCGCCCCTTGAGCGACCTTCGTCGAAGGAGCGGCGGCGGTGGGGGCTGGCGAGTCGCGTGGAGCGGACTCGATGCCCAGCGTCCGCTTGCTGTTCAAGAAGGACAAAGCAGGGTTCAGGTATGCAAAAGTGTGTAGCATGCTAACCCTAGTGCGAAATGTGCGTAAGCGCGAGGAAAGCCGACTGAAGGTCGCCTCAAGGCGAAAGCGAAGGAGCTCAAGTCGCTTGTTTGCGGCCATGCGTGGCGGCTGATCGCGATCACCGCCGTCGAAGCGGTATTTGGCCTTGTCGCTGTCACCGCCGTCGGTTGCCGGCGCCGGTGCTAGTGGTGCGGTGCGAAGCGCCAATACAGCAACAAAAAGGCCGCACGAGGCGTCGGCGTAGAAGCGGAAAAGCGGGCGCGGCGCCAGTTCTGGAGTCGCCAGCGTTCTCGCCCGGTGGCGAGCGGCGGGCGGTAGCAAGCAGGCCCCAGCCCCGGGGCCGACAGTGGCGGCCGAAGCTCAAGATTGGAGGGCGAGCCCTCTTTGGACTCGTCGCCCCTCCTCTTCGTCGTCGTCCTGGCGAGGATGGTGGCGCTTCCGAGCGTGGTCGGTCGGCCGCCACCAGCGGCAGAGGTGGCGGCGTCGGAAGCTTGGGCGGTCGCCGAGGAGTATCAGCGGATCTGTAGTGGCCCCGTGCCACTTGGACCGCGAGACGAAGACCTCCGTAGAGGCGGCGCCGCGCAAGTGTTGATTCTTGCTCCGTGGATCCCGATCGCGAGAGGGAGGATGCTGCGAGCGTGAAAGTGTCGTGGCCGGTGGTGGGGCCGATAACCCTTGCCCGATCCGAACACGTCGTCCGACACGTTCCACGAAATTGGCGAGCAAGAAAAAGCCATAAGGACGGCAAGCAAAAAGATTCCAAGAAAGACAAAGACCCAAAAGACTAAAGGGCACTCACCGCCGAGGCGGCGCGGACTCCATCGTTGTCGCCATAGTACATCCAGTGGGGCGAGTCCTCATCTGCGGAGCGAAGCGGTCGGCGCGCAAAAAAATCCGCCGCGACGAAGGTTCGGTGAGCCAGCGGCGAAGATCGGCGATCGCACCAGCATCAACCCAGCTCGGCTGAATCGTCGGCGAAAGCCCCGGTTAGCGGTGGGCTCCGGGGACCCTCGGAAGAGAAAGATCGTCGCAGCCACCGGAGTCCTCAACGTCTGACCATTAGTCGGTACCGATCCTTCCAGTTGGACTTGGGCGACAGCGAGGATAGGCGGCGGTTTGGCGGGCGTGAAGTAGCAGACTCGAAGGCCCGCCGCGAAGCGCGCCTCGCGTGCAAAGACGAAGAGCCAAGCCCAGGCGGGAGGCTTGGCATCGTCCCCACGAACATCTCGCGAGGTGGACGAAGATGGCAATATGAATGATGGAGTTGGGGAAGGTGCACCGCTGGATCTCGTAGAAGGCGAGCACCCCAAGAAAAATTCAGAGTACGGCGGGATGAGCCCTTGCCACCCCCAGATGAAGGTGACAATCTCCCGTCGCGAGGCTTGGCGCCATGGTGCGAGGGCGAACCAAGGCGGCGGTTGGCGGCACGAACACTTGAAGCCGCCTCGAGTCTTCGTCGGCGTGAGGTAGGAAAACCTGGCCCAGACGACGGCGCCCCAGGCGATCTTTGCTGCGTTTGGCGCCATTGGAAGCGATGGAGAAGTTGGCAAGGAGAAAGAAGGCTCGTGGTGGCGCCGAAGCGAGCAATTGGCGCTTAGAAGACTTAGCGTCATGAACGATTATCGCAGTTGAGAGAGGAGTATTTATAGGCGTGGGCGCGAGCACGATCGCTTGGATTCCGCCTTACGCGCAAGACGGCGCCATCATTGCCCGTAGCGTTTTGGTTTCCAAAAGCGTAGTTCCCCAAGGAAGATCGTGTGCAGATGGAGAATCAGGCGTACGGCCGCCGCAGGTGGTGGGCCCCCCACGATTCGTCTCCCGCCACACAAGAAACGGAAAAGTGTCTGCACGACGGTTCGCATATCATGGTGGACCCGGGGGCTACTGTCGGTGTAATAAATACCGGGGTATAAAGAGTCTTGAGAAGGCCAAAAGGGCCCCACGTCGGTCAGGGGCGAGCAAGGCCCCAAACATGTGAGCGAGCCCCTCGGGAGGCCAAGAGGCCCCACGCGTCGGCCAGGCGAGCAAGGCCCCAAATACGATGGGCGAAACCCTCGGGAGGCCAAGAGGGCCCCACGCGTCACGGCCAGCGCGAGCAAGGCCCAGTGGCGTGGGCGAGCCCCCTCGAAGACGGCGAGGCCCCACGCACTGCGGTGCATGGGCGAGCCCCCTCGAAGACGAGGCGAGGCCCCACACGCCAGCGGTGTGTGGCGAAACCCTCTCGAAAACGAGCGAGGCCCCACGCGCCAAAGTGCGTGGGTGAGCCCCCTCGAAGACGAGGCGAGGCCCCACGCCAAGCGGGGCCCGCGGCGAGCGTTGCGAAGAGTCTTGAGACGAAGCTCCTCCCGCCGCGAAGACGAAGCGCATTTAATGAGACATCACGCGGATGGACAAATGAAGAAATGATTACCGCTGATGACCCTTGCGTGTCTCGAGCGGTACATCCTCACTGGGCGCGAAGAATTGACCGTGAGAGAGAGGTTTGCTTGAGGAGGCCGCCGCGTCGAGGAGCAGTGGCCCCACCCGCAGACTCACCGGTGTGTTCGTCGGGTCGAGGCCACTTGCGGCACGCGAGGGCGGCGCCTGCTGCATGGGTGAAGCGCGCGTTTTGCGTCTCTTCGTCGAGTCGTGTCGATTATCTTGAGTATCAGATCGCTTACCTTCTCGGCTCTCCCCGCCCAAAGCTTGTATAAAAAAGGAGAGAGAGAGTGAGGGAAGAGACGAAAAGCACTAGCATACGTGCATTCAAACACCTTCAGAAACACATTCCCATTCAACCACAATCGAAAAAAGAGCTAAGGCTCAAAGAGAGTAGGACTATTACCCGCGAGGGTCCGAACTCGGGTAAATCTGAAGTCGCTCCTCGTTGTGCCTGACGCTCAAATCGAACCGAGCTTGATCGAGTTGGCTAGCAGTCTAAAAATCTGACCAGGGGTGTGATCCGCAGTGGTTGAGCGGAGAACACGCCGTCAGAAATAAAGTAAGGGTAAGAAAAACTTTGCTAAGAAAAGACCTCCTAGACCTTGACCTGCCCTCGTGTCCAGGGACTTTGTGGGGAAAACACTTCTGGGCCTTGGATTTTGACCTAATTACCCTCGCCTTTATACTTAAAGCAAGGCTAGAAAGGGGATTACAGGGGAGATCTGGTTGTTACAGCGAATCATCATATCTTCCTGCCACCTAACATCGGTTATTACGACTAGCTGGCGTATCTCTCTGACACTCGATATGATTCGACTGTGGCAGGCTGCTTCTACTGTCCCCTGGTTTTCTTGGCTCCCACGCAACCACCTTCGCTTCGCGATTTGGACTTGCACCCCTAGTCTTGAGTAGAATATTCCTTGACCTGTCGCGATTTGGATAAGCACCTCCTCGGTCCGCCGTTGCTTCGCCCGGGGAAGCGAGGCTCTCTTCGGGTATATACTTCCTCTGGTCCGTCGTTGCTCCGCACGAGGGGGCGAGGCTTCCCTTGGACATGCACCTTTTTCGCTCTCGCAAACTGGTTCGCCTCCCTAACTGTTTTGTGTGGTGTAGGTGTCCCTTACTACAACATCTATGATTGAAAAAAAAAAATGCTAGAAAGAAGGCACTTACACTGCTACAAATTGTTGTATCCTTCACCGGAAAAGTCTTTTAGGCGACTGCCAACCAGTAAATCTTGTTTATCATCCGATCAACCAACGTAAAATGTCGTGGCTCTGGATTTCTTAGCATCCTTGTCACAGTGTTTTGGCAAGAGGACATCTCAACTAGCCATCTCACCTAACGGACGCACCGTCCAGGCAGCGATAGTTGAACAATGGCACCCGTGTGCCTGTGCTCTACCTTTCGCAGTCTCGCTCATAACGGGAGGAGATCGAGGCTGCAGGCAGGCAGCTCAATATATATAGCCCATGCACGATGTGACTTGCGACGTTGATGAATAGTGTTTTCCGGAACTGCACCAACACATTCCCTGCCTATGATGGCACGTGCTAGGCTCATACTACTAGTTTAGCAGACTAGCGGTTTCTCCACCTGCCACTGAGAAGATGATTAATCGTTATTATTCGTTAATCAGCACATACGCCTCCGAGTCACCACTCTCTAGTTCAGTAGCTAGTTGCTTCAGGAATCTCAAGGCCTCGGAAAGCTGTACCTGATTCCAGTCCTCCGGGTTGAACAGCTCGAAACTGTCAGTACACCACGTCGTGCTGACTGAAACGATGTTAGCCGACGGTGCCCATAACTATATTCAAGGACGCGGATCGCCCGGCGAGATCCGCGCACATGGCCGATCACGCCAACGCCGCGCGCCCGGCGCTCGCCACAACGGCACGACGTCCCCGGCGCAACGACCTGGACACATGCGTGAGACGGTGACGTTTTGCCGGTGGAATCTGGCACCCGCGCCGCACGCGAGCAGCCGAGCTGATCCATCCCCCGCCCGACCCACGGCCACGCGCGTCACGAGCGGGGCTGCGGGGGCTTAGCTAGCTTCTAGCGACGCGCGCGCGCGAGGACGGCGACCGCGGCCGGCCGGACAAGCCCCTCGCACGTGGGCCACCCACGTGTGTACCTGCCGTTGATCAGCTTCCGATAGGGTTTACAAAAGTATATGCTATCCAACGGTGGATGAGCCGCGTAGTGTATAAACTATATAAAACTCTAGTGAAATTTTTATAAGTTTTTGGCACGGACTTGAAGACGGACGTCAGGCGCTGCTCTGGCCCAGCCCAAACACAGCGCAGCCTCCCGCGTGAGCAAATCCTCCATCTCGCCTTCCCAGCCGTCAAAACAATTCGCGTCCCGCCGGAACAACGAGCTCCCACCATTGTTCCGCCCTCAATTTCCCCGGATCGAAGCCGTATTGCCTGGCTGGTGACGACAGCGAAAAATTCCATTTTTTCATTTCTCTTTAAACGGCCATAACTTTTGGCTGGAAGCTCCAATCGACAAACCGTTTTCCACCGTGTTCCTCGCATTTTTTATGAACAAAACAAGACCCATGTTGCTATAAAAATTTTACTGTAACAATTTGTCTATGCTAATGGAACAATTAATTTGGCCTATTGGAACCATATGCCTAGTCTGATGGAACAACTTAGTATTTGGTCTACTGAAAAAATAGGCTAAACCCTAATTGGAACAATATGTCTAATCTGATGGAACAACTTGCATACCTATTGTAACAATGTATTTGGTCTGCTGGAACAATAGGCTAAACTCCCAATTGAAACAAATATGTCTAGTCTGATGGAACAACTTGTATACCTATTTTTATGAATAAAACATAACCAATGTTGCTATATGAAAATTTACTAGAACAATTTGTTTACACTAGTGGAACAATTTGTTTAGCCTGTTGAAATAATATAGCTAGACTGATGAAACAATTTGTTTTGCCTGGTGTACGTATAATCAAGTGCAACAATTGGTTTAGCCCATTGAAACAAAAAAATATATAACCATTGAAACAATTGGTCTAGCCTATTGGAACAATATGACTGATCTGCAGAAAACAATTAGTTTAGTCTATTGAAACAATACGTTTGATCTGCTAGAAAAATTAGTTTAGCACAACAAAAACAATATGTTTGATCCGCTGAAACAGTTACTTTACCCTTATTGGAACAATGTATATAGCTTGCCGAAACAATTCGTTTAGCCTATTGAAACAATATATATAGCTTGCTGAAACAACTAGTTTAGCCTATCAAAACAATTTGTCTAGCCTGATGAAGCAATTTTTACAGCCTATCGGAACAATATGTCTGGCATGTTGAAACAATTAGTTTAGCCTGTTGGAACAATCTATCTAGTCTGTTGAAACAATTGTTTAGCCTACTGGAACAATATTTTTGGCGTGTTGAAACAATTAGTTTAGACTACTAGAACGATATGTCTAGCCAAGTGCAACAATTAGTTTTTTTTTTGGAACAATATGTCTACCCTGCTGAAACAACTAGTTTAGCCTATTGGAAACAATCTGTATAGGTTGTTGAAACAATTTGGCTACTGAAAAAATAAAAAAATTAAAAGTATTTAAAATGAGTTAATTAGGATTTTAGATGAATTATGAAATTTGTTCCGTGCATTTTGGACTCAAGATGAAATAGAGACAAAAATGAGAAATTTAAATAGGCAAAAAGGAACTTTGCATGCGGCGAGTCTTGATTCTGTGGCGCGCTTGATTCTTGAACCACGCAAAATTGGTCATGGCGTCCGACGCGGTCGGACGCTCGAACAGTAGCATTACCGTTTTTATAATTCTATATAAAACGATCTTGTAAAACTACATAGAGCTATTCAAAACAATACGATCTGAGAGCATGCACATGAAAGCGCTTATCACCGGCCAAGATCAAGACGCCGCTTTCATGGGAGATATTCAAACGCAGCGTAAAGCGCTGGGGCGGGATGGCGTCTTGTGAGGAGGCGCAACGCTATTAGCGTGTGATGCAGGCCGCGTGATGCGGAGCTTGCTGCACATGCTCTGATTACTCTATTGCAACGGTGATATGTCACCTAGCAATTCTATTCTAACATCATTTAACGGCTAGCCGGTTAGCCGAAAAAATCGAGTGACTAATTAAGAACAACTCAAAAACCTGGGCAGCCGAACGATTTTGTAATCCTGGCCAGTTAACCGCTCTGCGGGCGGGTGGTTAGAAAAATCACAGAGACTAACCGTTTGAAATTCATTCAAATAAAATTTGAAATGAAAACGTGTATTAAATTCATAAAAACACTATTAATTATTCTAAGCACTATGGCTTAAAAAGAATTTAAAATTCAAGCCGGCTTGCCATCAAAAACTGCCGACTAACCATATAAAATTTAATAAATTTTATAAATCAATTTGATCGCTAAAACATAACAAATCACTGGTTAACCATGCGTTAACCGACTCCGCGTAGGTCATTGTAGCCGAGCAACTCCTCCGCGAAAAGGCGGAGGCCGAGAAGAGGGTCAACGTAGCTCTCTACGTCGCGGAGAAATACTTGCGCCAGTTGGATGACCTGAAGGCTGAGGCTGCGGACGCCACCGCCGCGCTCCCCGAACGCGATGAAGCTCAGAAAGAGGCCAGGGCGGCCAGGCTGGACGCCACCAAGTTTGAGCAGGAGATGAAGAAGTCCCAGGACCAGGTCGAAGAGCTGAAGACCCTGCTCGAAGTTAAGGAGCGGGCCAATGCTCTGATAAGGGCGGACCTTGGCTCTGCTCAAACGGACCTCCGAAAGGCCGAGGCTCGTGCTCTCCACGAGCAGGTCCGAGCCCTGCAGGCGGAGGAACGCGGGGATAACCTTATGAAAGAGATGGAGGGGCTAACCCTCTCGGTGAACGAGGCACGCGAGGCTTTCCTGTCGGAGCTGCCACGCTTCGGAATCGAAGTCCCGGTGATGCCTCCCGCTTCGGGCCTCGAGGCTGCGGGGTTCCTTAAGGTGGCGGCCAAAAGCGTGGTGAAGGCGGCGTTCTCCTTCTCCAGCCATGCTGCCCAGGTGGGAGCTACAACCATCTTTAGGGTTTTGGAGGCCGGAGGATGCGGCCATGTGGTGGGGTTCGGTACTTCGCCCCCACCTTTGCTGAAGTGCCAACTTTGCACCTGCTTCTCCATCCGATCGTCGCTCCGCCGCCCGCTTCTTCAAAGACTTTTGGAGGATGCACGGTGAGGAGCACACGCGGGACTCCGTCCGAGGGTCGGCGAGGCCAAGCAGCGGAGCAGGGCAAAGCAGCAGGCCAGGGCCCTAAGCGTTAGGATTTTGTTTCATCTTTTGTAAACGGGCCAAAAAATGTTAAATCGCCCTTGTAAATTGTCTCTATTTATAAATGGATCTCGTTTCTTCGCTTATGGTTCGATTACGGCTTAAACCGATGGACTTAGCTTCGAGGGGCGAGGGCTTAGCGCCAGGCGCGTACCTCCAGCCCCTAGGCTCTTGGCGCGGGGCGGCGTAGGAGCTGGCCGCTACGGGGCGGACTTAGCTTCGAGGGGCGAGGGCTTAGTGCTTGGCGCGTGCCTCCAGCCCATAGGCGCTTGGCGCGGAGCGGCGTAGGAGCCGGCGGCTTCGGGGCGGACTTAGCTTCGAGGGGCGAGGGCTTAGCGCTAGGGCGTGCCTCCAGTCCCTAGGCGCTTGGCGTGGGGCGGCGTAGGAGCCGGCCGCTTCTGGGTGGACTTAACACAGAAGCATTTTTTACGTGGAAAAAACCTCTCCCCGCGAGGGGTGAGGAAAACAACCACGGGTGGGGATGCGAACTTGCGTCCCATGAGCTTTATTATATGCAAAAAGCCTTTACATCTTGTTCCGCTCGCGCTTCTCTCCTCTCTCCCTTTTTTTTTAGGCGTAGAATCTCTTCAGCGCCTCGGTGTTCTAGGTCCGCAGGACCTCTTCTCCTTCCAGGGTTGTTAGGCGATGGGCCCCTTTTGAAGTGGAGTCTTTGATGATGTAGGGCCCTTCCCAAGCGCGAATCAAACTTCCCTGCGCAGCCATGCGCCCTTTTCAGCACCAAATCGCCTGGCTTCATGCTTCTCGGTTTTACCTTCTTCGCATGCTGCTTCACCGATGTTTTGGCGTAGGATTGCATCCTTAGTAGGGCTCGGAGTCTTTCTTCCTCCTGAAGGTCGGCGGTAGCCTCCCTTCCCTCTTCGCTTGGTCCGTGGATGACCCTCCAAGACTTGGCCTTGATTTCGGCTGGGAGGACCGCTTCTTCCCCGTAAACCAATCGGTAGGGGGTAAAGCCCGTGGGTCTGGTCACTGTCGTTCACATAGCCCACAAGACCTTAGGGAGCTCCTCCGGCCAGGTGCCCTTTGCTGCTTCATGGAGCCTTTTGCTTACCCCGCCGAATATAATACCGTTTGCCCTTTCCACAACCCCATTGGACTGGGGGTGTCCTACGGAGGCGAAGCACACCTCTGACCCAATCTCTTGTGCGAACTCCTTGAATTTTCCGGAGGCAAATTGCGTGCCGTTGTCGGCAACAATTTGGGATGGCACTCCAAAGCGGCACACAATGTTGTTCCATAAGAATTTTTGCGCAGCCTCGGCAGTGATCTTCGCCACCGGCTCCGCTTCCACCCAACGAGAGAAGTAGTCCACTGCCACGAACGCGAACTACAGCCCCCTCTCCCCTTGTCAATCCCCCACTTCGCAAAGGGCCAGATAGGAGGGACTGGATTCAATCCACTGGGTGGAGCCTTGGCAGGTTTGCCCATCCACTGGCACGCCTTGTAGGAGCGGACCAACTTCTCCGCCTCTTGTAATATAGTTGGCTAGTATAGACCCAAGCGGAGCACTTTTGAAGCGAGGCTTCGTGGAGCCTGATGTGCTCCGCACTGGCCTTCATGCACATCCCGCAAGGCCTCCATGCCTTCTTTGGTCGAAATGCATCTTAGCCAGGGTGCAGATGCCCCCTGGCAGAAAAGGATCTCGTCGATCAGAGCTTATTTCCTGGCTCTAGATTGAATCCTCTTTGCTTCGGCTTTCTCCTCCGGTAAGCTTTCTTCCAACAAGTACTTGTGTATTGGCATGCGCCAATCTTCTTCTTGGTCTGCTGTGGCCAGACACATGACCTCCGCTGGCACGGATGGCTGGTCCAATATTTCGAAGATTACTTCTCCTCCGGGCACCCTGCCAGCTGCAGCTTGCTTCGCGAGTTCATCTGCCCTCGCGTTGTCTCCTCATGGGAAGGCTTGTACTGAGACGCCCGCGAACCCCTTCTCCATTACGCGGATCACCTCCAAATACTTGGCCATTCGTTCATCCCGGGCCTGAAACTCCTTGGAGATATGGCCCTGGACTAGCTTCGAATCTGTTTTTATGATCAGCCTTCTGGCTCCCATAGCTTTGGCTTTCCGCAGGGCGAGGATCAGTGCCTCGTACTCCGCCACGTTGTTCGTCGACGAGAACCTCAGCTAGGCTGAGAATTCCACCTTCCCTCCGCAGGGCGAATTCAGCACCGCTGCAGCTCCTGCTCCGCCGGCTCCCCAGGATCCATCTGTGTAGACGATTCACAGATCTTCCAGCGGTCTCTCCTCCACCTGAGGAGAAGTCCACTCTGCAATGAAATCAGCTATCACTTGGCTCTTGATGGCTGTTCGGGCTTCGAACAAGATGTCGAAGGCGGCGAGCTCTGCGGACCACTTGCTTATCTGGCCGGTGCTATCCCTGCTGCTCATCATAGAACTCAGGGGGTAGGAGGTTGGCACTTTGATCCCGTGCCCCTGAAAGTATTAGCGAAGCTTCCGCGAGGCAGACACTAGGGAGTAAGCCAGCTTCTCCAGCTGAGAGTACCGGAGCTTAGCCCCCTGCAATGCCTCGGATGTGAAGTAGACCGGGGCCTGCTTCCCCGCTTCCTCTCGGACCAGCACTACGCTTACAGCCGACGCCGAGGCAGCCAGGTAGAGCAGGAGCTGCTCCCCCGGCTTCGGGCTGACCAGCTTTGGGAGGTCCATGAGGGTCTTCTTGAGCCCCTCAAAGGCTCGCTGGCACTCCTCCGTCCATGCGAAGGGCTCTGTGGTCCTTAGTGCTTTGAAGAAGGGGAGGTGCAGCTCCGCCGCCTGGGGCAAGAACCTCCCCAAGGCAGCCAGCCTCCCCTCTAGCCGCTGGGCCTCTTTGATGTTCCTTGGTGGCTGCATCTCCTGGATCGCCCAGATCTTCTCAGGGTTGGCTTCGATTCCCCTTTCCGATACGAGGAAACCCAGAAGTTTCCGTGATCGAACTCCGAAAACACACTTGGATGGGTTAAGCTTGATATTTAACTCCGCGAGGCTCTCAAATGTTTCCCCCAGATCGAGTGGGTGCTGCTCTGCCATCTTGCTATTGACAACAATGTCGTCCACATAAGCTTCGACATTCCTCCCCAGTTGCTTCTCAAAGACTCTGGCTATGAGCCTTGCGAAGGTGGCACCTGCATTTTTTAGCCCAAACGGCATCCTTCTGAAGCAGTACGTGCCGAAAGGGGTGATGAATGCGGTATGACCTTCGTCCTCCTCTCTCATGTACACTTGATGGTACCCGGAGTAAGCATCTAGGAAGCTCATCAAAGCGCTTCGCGCCGTGGAATCCACCAGTTGATCGATGCGAGGAAGGGGGAAGTTGTCCTTCGGGCAAGCCTTGTTGAGACCAGTGAAGTCAACACACATCCTCCAGGAGCCATTGGATTTCTTCACCAGAACCACATTGGCGAGCCACTCCGAGTGCAATGCCTCGCGGATGATTCCCACTCGAAGCAGCTTCCCCATTTCGGCCTTCGCTGCATCTCTTCTTTCGTCGTCCATTTTGCGGAGCTTCTGCTTCCTAGGCCTCGATCCCTCCTTCACGGCTAGGGAGTGTTGGATCACCTCCCTTGCTACCCCCGACAGATCCGAGGCTTCCCAGGCGAAGTTGTCCTGGTGAGCCCGGAGTGTCTTCATCAGGGCCTCCTCCTCCGGAGGAGACATCTCCACTCCCAGAGAGGGATATCCTTCGAGTCTTCTCTTGTGGCTTTGGTTTTACCTGCCACTTCTCCTTGGCCTCTACGAACTGCTTCCCCTCCTTTTCTCCTTCGCCCGAAAAGACCATCTTCACGGCTGTTCCTTGCCGTATTCGATCTTTCGCGCAAGGGCCTGATCCTCCCGCACTGTCATCACTCCTGATGGTGTGGGCAGCTTCATGCAGATGTAACCGTGATGGACCACTGCCCCGAAGATTGTCAGTGACCCCCTCCCCAGCACAGCATTGTACTGGAAGGGGAGATCGACCACATCGAAAACTACGGGACACGTGACCTCCTTCGCCCCCTCGCCGAAGGTAACCGGCAGCTCCACCTGCCCCATCGTATGGATCATGTTTCCTCCGAAGCCCACCAGAGGGATGTGGGTGGGCCGGAGCCTGTCCTTCGGAATCATCATTTGGCGGAACGTGCCGGCGAACAAAATGTCCGCCGCGCTTCCGCCATCCACCAGCACCCTCCGCACATCGAAGCCCACCACTTGCGCGGTGATCATCAGAGGATCTTGGTGCGGGAAGTGCACTCCTTGAGCATCTTCCTCCGTGAAGGAGATCGGGCAGTTGCTCGGCGAGGGCTGGTTGACTGCCCCTATGGCCATGTGATTGATCTGCCTGACGTAGACCTTGCGCTGCCGCTTCGAGGGCAGGCTCGAAGACGACCTCCCGGAGATGACATTGATCACCCTCCGCACATTGTTGACCGGGGGGGGCGGCATGAGCTGCTGTAGCGGAGGCGGGGGTAGGGGAGCTCCCTGATCAGGATGGGGTGGAAATGCCCCCCGCCGGACTTCGTATTCCTTGAAGC
Source organism: Raddia guianensis (assembly GCA_036346415.1). NCBI lineage: Eukaryota > Viridiplantae > Streptophyta > Magnoliopsida > Poales > Poaceae > Raddia > Raddia guianensis. The sequence goes on from CM070537.1 coordinate 48,476,555, forward strand.
CTTCGAGGGTCCGACAGTCGCGTGTCTCGTGGGAGGCATTGTAACCATAGTAGTCACAATACAACCTCCGCTCATCTACCCTCCGAGGCCGGCGGCCCTCAGAAGGGCGCTGGAGGCTTCTGGACCTTCGCCTCGGGCTCCTCTGCCTCCCCCTAGAGGTACCCTCGCGGGAGGTCGGCCTTCCCTTCTTGGTGCGCTCGCGGTGGTCTTGGTCCGCCACCTGATGCACCCTCTTCCCCTTGCTTCGCATCTCGTCCTCCCTTAGCGGGGCCCTGCTGGACCCCTGGGAGCCCTTCTTGCCGCCTTTCTCTTCCTTCCCGGAGCGGTGCGGGCTCCGCTCGGGCTTCAGCTGGCGGTCCCTTCGCAGTGTGTCTTCCTCCGCTCGGGCATACTCCCTCATTTTGGAGAACAGCTCCTCCACTGTTTTCACCCCCTTTCGAGCTAAGCGCTTGGTGAGGGGCCCTCCGCGGAGGCCACACTTAGCGGCATTGATGACGGTGGAGTCGCTGATGCCACTGATTTGGCACTTCACCTTGGAGAAGCGCTGCAGGAAGCTCTTGAGGGTCTCCCTATCTCGCTAGCGCACCGCGTACAGGTCGCTCTCCTCCTTCCTTCCTTCGAAATTCCCCTGGAAGCTGCTCACCAGCCTGGAGCGGAGCTGTGGCCAGCTTCGGATGGACCCTGACTAGAGGGAGGAGTACCACGACAGGGCGATACCTTCGAGGGCCAGGAGCAGCCCCTTTGCCTTGATGTCTTCATCTCCGCCCGCAGCCTCCATGGCGGTGTCGTAGACGCGGACGAATTGCTCGGATCAATCTTGCCCCCGTACGGCTTGATGGTGGGCATCTTGAAGACCCCCAGAGCAGGCCACTTCTTGGCGCGAAGGCCCGGGCTCAGCGGGTTTGGGTCGTCGTCCGGGGTGCGGGTTCCTCGGGACCACACCTCATTCTTCGACCCAACGTCCTCGTAGGAGCGGGGCGGAGGGTTGGTGCGATCCTGCTGCACCTGGTTCTTGAACTGGCGTAGTTCATCTGTCAGGCAAGCGTTGGCGTCGATGAGCGCCTGGATGGTCGAGTCAACTCCTGCGCCCCGTGCGGGCTGCTCAGGGATGGTGCGGATGACGGGATCGGGGCCCCCCATGAGCCGAGAATGCTCCGACAAAGAGTAGGGGGGCCGATGGATGCTCCCGCGGCTCCCTGCATCGCCGGGAACAGAGACATCTGCTCCGAAGCCATAGATGCGGTTGGAACGGGTGTTGCGGGCGCAGCCAGTGGATGAGCTGCAGGTGGAGCAAGAGCCAGGGCCGCGTGAGGAGCGGGAGCTGGAGCTGCAGGTGCCACTGGAGCCGGTGCCGCAGGTGCCGCCGGAGTGACGACAGGGGCCCCCTGGAGCGACCACGACGGGGTCTGTGGGTACAATAGGGAGAGCGGTCGCGCGAGGATTTGCCGCCCTCCTCTTGCGCGGCCGGGGGTGAGAGGCTGCTGGGGCCGCGATTACCTCCGCTGCGGTGCCGCCGATGGCACCGTCCTCCGGCGGGGTGCCAGAGGCGACCAGGGCAGCAGCAGCAACGGAGCGGGATCCTCCTCGGCGAAAGCGATGGTCTTCTTCGGAGGCATCTCTAGGAAGCTTCTTGATGGGTTTTGGTAAGTTCACTCAGGTTCGCTCACGTTGGGTTTTTGCTCAGATCCCCACGGACGGCGCCAGTGTCGATGGCCCGAGCCAGACAACAGATTTATGAGAGGCTGCCCCGCGAAGCATGGTACTTTGCTTCGCGAAACAGATCGAGGATACTGAGCAATCAAAGAGTAGCTAGCCTACACGAACTGAATAGCCTGCCTTTATTATTGGGAACCCCCTATTTATAGTAAGGGGCCAGATTACAATGTTCCATTACAGTCCTTCTTCGAGGAAAAAATATAAGGGTAAAAGAGGTAAACCAAGATTACAGAGAGGGTTAAGCCGTAGTAACAAACTAAGATTCCATCATACCAAATAGCTTTGTTATAGCCACCGTCAGATTCACGACACATGATACGATCATCGGCGCCAGAATAAACCTGCACTGCCGCCTTCTAGACCTCCGCATCGCTGCTGCCTCGCTACTATGGACTTGGGTTACCCTAATTCTGGATAGCGACTAGGCTTTGCTTTGCCTGAGAAGGGGGGATTTACCCCTTTGCTTCGGAGCAGCTTCGCCCGAAGGTGACGGGGCTCACCTCCGGGCGGCTTGCCCTTGGTTCGCCGTTGCTTTGCCTAGAAGACGCAAGGCACCACCCTGGATGACCCTTTCCTACATCTCCACGAATTGGTTCGCTGCTCCTGCTATCTCGCGGGGGGTGGGTGTCCTCTACTACAATAGTAGCCGAACGATTTTGGCTATGTTCTTTTCATCTTAACGGCTTAACAACTTAACGGCTTATCTACGTTTTAAAAAAACATATGTTTTCGGTTTTTTGAGTCCGTTTTTTCGCTATTTCGAAGGTGGGTTCCAACGCTTTAAAAAGAAAGTCAAAATTGATCTGAATCTCAAGAAAAACTTAAGAAGCTCTCGAATTTCATTCATTTCATCCGCTCATCCGCTCAACTATTCAGATCAGCCCAAAAAAACAGGACGTTTGTAATCCTGGGCCTGCCTTCCGGTCGTCGTCCTGTGCTTCTCCTGCCCCGCTCGCCAGATCGGTGCCCGAGTTCGTGGATCGCGAGAAAGGGACCCTGTCTCGCACTGGCCCCCCGGTCGCAGGATTCTCTCTGAACGTGGTGAACGCACTGCACTGGTACGGATGCTTACATCGTACATGGCGGCTTCCCTTCCCGTGAGCCCAACGGATCGTGTCGTTTGGACAGAGGATCTCGTCACTGATGTTTGGACAACAGGATCGTGATCGGGAAATCCTGTGCCTGATGCAGATCACTGGTGCTAGTACATTGGATTCGATCTGTCCTGGACTCTTGGGAGCCCGGCTCCAAGAAAAGGAAAAACCATCTCCAAGAATTTTATTTTCTTTCCATTCTCTTCATCATATTTTTTTTCTCTTCATTCCCATCATTTTTAATTGCATTTCTTCGAAAATTCATAAAGGAAACGAAGAGAGATTTTTTTTTTCTAAAAGAAATGCATGAACAGATTTTTCTCGAAAAGAATTGTAACGAAAATCTGTTAGATCATCTTATGAGAATCACTTTACAATGAAAAATAATCTCTAAAAGGATAAAACGATGGTACGGGGTCTCTTTTTTTATCCGATAGCAGGCTAGCAGCATTTTGGCCGAAAACGCGAGCCAGACGTAGGCCTTGTTCTTTTCAGCTTAGCGTAGCGTAACATTTCATTGTATCAAGATTTATTTTTTATATATAGCCTATTTGGTGTATAATTTGTAATGATTTTTTCTCAGATTTTTAATTTCTCTTAAAAATTTTAAAACTATTTTTTATTATTCTTTTATAATATTTAAACACCTTTTTAAATAATCCTAAATTTTACTACACTACGATAAACTGAAATGTACCGGACCGCACTCGATATCAGAATGTGTGTGCGCTACTCCCTCGTTTGTTTATTTTATATTGTAGTAGCATCTTCGGACCTAACTTCTCCAGTTAGGCCTCGTTCTTTCAAATAGATCGCATCTTGCGTATTCATCAGAGAAATTTTGTTATTTTTATATAGACTATATGTTGTCATAATTTGCAATGATTTTTTCAGAATATTTAGTAGTTGTTCCAAAGATTCTAAAACTTTTTTTACTTATTTTTTATAATCTTTAAATACATTTGGCGCTTCTCAAATTTCTACATTAATAAGCTCAACGAACGACGTCGCCGAAAGAACAAGGCCTAAGTTACCGATCGCTCTGTCGGTGTGCGTTCACTCGTGCAACAATTTTCTCCCCCTTCATCAGTTTGGCTTCTCTCCTCGTCTACTTGCAAGCGCCTCGTGATTCAGTCGTTCAGAGTCCGTACACGATGACGACGTCGACGTCGACGACGATGGAGCGTAGCTGTTTGTTTCCAGGCCTGGCTAATTTTTCGAGAACAAGTTTGCCCACAGACAATTTGGCTCTTTATTTACTGTACTAATAGCCTGTCGCTCTTGTCGGTGCGCGGGATCCTGCCTCTCTGCCTCTGTTCTGCAGTTATGCATTGCTCAGTGTGGATTGGATTGCTTCCTCCCTTCCCTTCTCCCAGACACTACCAATTGATGATTATCAATTTATCATCAGTAGATGAGCCGTAACCCGTAAAGGTACAGATTGATGATATCTATATTAGATTACGGATGGATGCAGGCTCTGACGCTCTGTCGAGCTGCATACTATAGGAAATGAGAGTCGGACTGCCGTAGGGGAAAGGGTTTGTCACTTTGTCCTATCGTGTGGGATAGCCTAGCCTCTAATTGCTGCCATTTACATGTGGCAGAACTTATCCGCTAGTAGCCTAGTACGGATTTGATTGCCTGACCAATTAGCAGCTTCTACTAAAAAATGTGTGGGCAGCTTAGGTGTTTAATGGTGCATGCCTCGCCGTTTAGTACTCAAAACTCGCGCGGCAAAACGACAGTGAGATGCACATACGTTTCACCGTGTGATGGTTAAAATTACTTTGGGAGAAACCCCTTGTTATTCAGTTTTCAACAAGGAAAAAAAATAGAAAAATTCAGGTGTTCGAACACAGCAGGGACTCCAGGGAGGCAGGGAGCAGGCCTGCTTCACGAAGAATTGGAGAGAAATGCCTTGTTAATCAGCTTCAACGAGGAAAGCAAAAGGGTGAGAAACCCCTCCAAGTTTGTTCGAACACTGCCGGCTTCCTTCACGAACCTTTCGGCCTCTCAATATGGGCCTAAATGACGCCTAAAGACTATTTCATCTTGGCGGATGGAGAGGTCGTGTAATATCCCATTTAGGCCATCCAGCCAAGCCCAAGACAAGCCGGCCCACTTGAGCCTGTTACTCCTTAGCTAGAGAAAGAAACAGAAACCATAGGACATCGATCTCTGGCATCGTTGTTCCCGTACAAGCCGCCGCTGCCTCCTTTTCTTTATGTGTTGTCATCGCCGTTAGGAGAAAGAAAAGCCCCGCCGTCAATAGGGATGGCAATCGGGTCGGGCTCCTCTGAGTCTAGCTTCCGTGGACCCGGACCCAAGACCCGATATATAGACCCGGACCTGGACCTAGACCTGAAATCATTCATGGGTCCAAACCCGAACCCAGACCCGGACCCGATGGGTACCCGGACCCTAATGGGTACCCATCGGGTCTAGTCTCAGTTCTATTCAACAGAGAGGGGAGGGAAGCCGCCGCCGTCGAGGAGGAGGTGGCACACATGGGGAAGGTCACGCCCGCCGTGGGGAGGAGGCGACCGCCGCCCAAATTGTCGGGAGGAGGTCAAGATCGCCAGCCCATGCCGCTGCGCCGTGGGGATGAGGCCGCACCGCCAGGGGAGGAGGCAGCGCCGCCATGTAGGAGGCCGCGCTGCCGTCGGGGAGGGAGACCGCACCGCCGTGGGTAGGGAGGCCGCGGCGCCTAGGCGGTGAGATGGGGATTGGGGGAAGAGGGGCGACGTGGGATGGAGAGGTGGCTGATGAGGGGAGGCCGCCTAGGAGGAGAATGGGGGGCGAGGCCAAAGGGAAGGGAAGGGATTGGCCGGGGAGTGAGAGACTGAGAGTGCATGATATTGTGGCCCTACTTGTTAGCCTCTCCAATTCGGGTTCGGGTTTGGATACCCATGGGTCCAAAACTAGACCTGCCATCCCCTGCGCCATGTCCTGCACCGTCGCCGTTGCCGCTGGACGTGCGTCGCCTCTCTGTTTAGGAAAATTCACGAAGCTGCCACCGAAGGACGTCGTTCTCGTCGGTGTTGGACCCGTCACCTCCTAGCCATCTGGTCAAGGTAAACCCCTCCTATAGCCTTGCCATAGGGAGGAGAGAAGAGAAAAGGAGAAGAACACAATGAAGATAAGAGGAGAATGGAGGTGGGAAAACTAGGCTTAATGATTTTGCTTCGAGTAATGGAATTAGATGTTTTATTATGGTTTTTTCTAATTAGACGGTGAATTTAATGGATTAGTGGATGTTAATCATTAGGTTGAAGTTTTTAGTAGATTGAATATACATGCAGCATGTTAGGAGGAGGTTTTAATCTATTTACGATCTGATTCACAACTTGGTCATTTGGGAGAAATTGTGCGTCTATATGGTAGCTTCGTTTTGAGTACAAGAACACATAAAATGGACAAGCGGTTTGGAAGATATGACCGTTTTAGTATTATCATCTAGAAATTGAAATTATTCACTTTCTACGTTTTGATGGTCGTAGTGAGGTGATTTAGCCGGTAAGGGGGAAGGAGTGAGTGTAGGTATGGTGGGATTTAGTTATTGTTTGTATCACTCGTTTGATCCATTGGATTTGTGACGTTAACTCTGAGCATCTAGTTCGTTCAATCTTTGGTGCCAAGGGAAGGGATTTCGATGCAAGGGAGACCCTCTTTGGTTCGTGGTTGTAGTTTTTTTTTTGTGCTTGAAAAAGTTGAGGACATCTAAAAAGATGTATGGAAAGGTTAAAAAATTAATAAAAAATAGTTTGAGATCTTTAAAAAAACCGCACAATGTTCAAATTTTATTTTAAAACGATATATTGAATGGTTTATATAAAAATAGCAATTTTTTAAAATTTAATCAAAACCAAACAAAATCTCAAATCGAAGAGGCCCACAATTATATCTGACATATTTGGATTTTTAACTGTCCAGGTGGGGAATCCAGGGGAATCTTAATTATCAGCGTCTCCTTTTCCAACATCACAATGCCTGCAGGCTGAATGGTTCCGCCATATATTTTGATGTATCGATGCTTGTTTTTACACATTGTGCATTAACAGCTAGACATCCTTTGGCCTTGACTTCTGCTTCGTGACCTTCGTTCAGTATATACATCCGTTGGCCTTGACATCCGTTGGTCTCCGTTAATGTTTTTGTCCTCCGTTCTCTTGATGGTCCTTCTCCGTTCTCTTGATGGTCCTTGGATTCGCCCCACGGACACTATTGCTGGTCTTTGGATTCGCTCCACGTACACTGGTAAACTCAAGTACTAAATTAGCTTAATGCATTACTGTTCCAGTTATTTACACGAGTGTTAGTACGATGATACAACTCCTAGGCTCGTGCGATCACACACAATGTTGCGTACGGTCTTGCAGGCAATGCAGACTTGCAGTCTTAACAGTCAGTTCAGTATATACTAGAGTGATATGTTTTGAGAGGAAATGACGAGCAAAGTTTTTTCGGGGGAGAAGAATGAGGGGCAAGGTTGCATGAGAGAAAAAAAATATCTGAAAAAGGCTACTGTCAGATTGTAGCACTGTTGAGTGTTGATGTCATGATGCCAAGTTGGTCTCTCGCTGTGTACTATAGAAGCAACACTCCTGTGTCATCGTGGTTAATCCAGGAAGATTAACTCCTGCAAAAGCAGACCGTTAACAGTGGCTGCCTAGCCTGCGCCTTTCAAGCATCCGATCACCTGCGTTCGGAATTTGCTCGTGGGCATTCTTTATGGAGCAAAGTCATACTATGCGCTTTGCCGCTTTCGTCTTGCAAGTTGCGACAGAACAAACTAGGGGCTAACATTTCTTGCGCTGATGTTGCTGGTTGTTCTTTGGCTTTGGTGGAACCAAAGGTTTGGATACACTTAAGCTGCTATGCCGTGGCACAGTGGTGGCAGGTTACGAAAGGCCAAAGCTATCAAGAAGGACTCGTCGGTCTGCATGGTTCGGTAAGGAGTCCTTCCTGCATTTTATTATAAGGCTAAACTGGCGCATTATTATGTTCATCATTAATGTGTGGAAGTACTGATCTATTTTGTTGGGTATCCGTTTTATGGATTTTGCATTTTCTTTATCTGATTTCTTTTCCTCGCGGTAAACTGAACGTATATGACTAGCGCTTTTATAGCTTTAATGGTGGAATTTGTTTTTTCTCTTAGCAAAACATAGATGCTTGGCTAGTTAGAAAATAAAAGGTAACGACTTCTACCCGGTTGTCTACGTCAGACGCCCTAAGAGACACGATTCTACGTTGTTCTCTTCTCGCTTCTCTCTCATCGACCGTTGTTGCATTTTGAGCTATTCCCTGAGCCGTTCCCCATCAATCTCCTCACCATCATAGGTGCTCCTTACCATTCATTGTCAGATCTCCTTTTCCAATCGTTGAGTCCATCTCCTTCCCTTTGTGTTGGTTTTCCTCTCAAACCAAGTCCTTCATCTTCTCCAATAATAATCTCGCCTTGTCCTGCCTCCTTCCATGTGTTCCGGTGCTTGCACGCTGGATCCGCCACCACTTCCCTCCTCCTGCGAATGGCCCAACATTTTCATCATCGTTCCGCCCTCTTACACCACCCATCAACCCAACCTTCCTTTAAGACTCTTAGCCTGGGATGTGGTGAACCCCGAAGATATCTGACGGTGCAAGAACCTCAAAGCACCTATGAATAGAGGAGGGGATAATTGTCTACATGATGAGAACTAGACACAAATGACTAACATAAAGCAAAATCAAAAAATAAATTTAGTTAGACCCATTATGTTTAGAACTTATTCAAATCATGATATATAATAAAGATATCTTACATTTTGGCTACGAATTGAGGGGAGGTGTGGTAATATGTTTGCTACATCTGTCATAACCTCAGTACTTGTATAGAGAATCCAACACCACAAGGCGGTACTAGTCCTAGGCTAGTATCTTGTGATGGACAATACGGTGGAATCATCGCAATGCATATAATTAAAGTGAAATACAGGTAAAACAGTAGCATCTTTATTACAAAAGGGACTAGCATACCAATTTAATAGTCCACAAGGAATTAAATACATTGCATAAAGGAACATTAGAGTAACAGAAATAACAACTACGATAAATTCTAGGGCATCGACCCGGACACCCCTTCTCTAATCAAATTTTTGGTTGTTTTATCTAAAACCTACTTCTAATCAAATTTTAGTTGACAATTTTATTAAGTGAATGCATGATCATAAAGAGTGTCTTGAATCAACAACTGACGGTGCGTCTCGCACCAGGCCACTCCTAGCCTATTCTAGTCAGGTTCATTTATTAAGAAGGGTGAATCTACAAGTGCAAACCTCTCGCTCCGTCCATGACCGTGGACAGGGCTATCATGATAGTTTTAACTCTGCATAGTGTGTACAAATTTTTCCACAAGCCTCGTCGACTCGTCCAGTAGGAGATACGGTACAAGTCTTTTCTAGCCTACTACGCCCACCACTTCGCCTGCCCTTTCTTTTGGTTTCCCCGGCCCCGCCGGTGTCCGCCACGGTAGGGCGCCTACTACTTCTGGACACCACCCGTGGGTCGTTCCCCAATTAAATCATTCGGTCTCAGGGACGCACCTACCCCTCAGAGGAGATTGCAAGCCTCCCCCTAGGGCAAAAGTAATGAAACGTAACCGGACAGCCTACGAGCAAGTGGTTAGTGGGTTTCGTAGCGCACTAAGCTAGGGCCGAAGGCACAAGTGGTTGTACGGTATGGTTTGGTCTAGTAATACACAAGCTTGAGTCCTTGTTAAAGGAGACCCTCTCATCTCCTCGACAATCCCGGAACCAACACTGCAGGGTCTCCCCTAAGCCATCTACATTAATTTTAGTTGTTTAGATTTTATCCAAAAACACCAACACGAAGCATACGCCTCACAAGGCACATTTTTAAGTGAATCCCAATGCAATCCTACACAACTAGTCAAGGATAGGCTAATGGAAATAACAACGGTTTCACAAAGACTGCTAAGGCACATTAACAGAGCATTAATATGTCTAGGAACACACATAATTTATATGCATGCAACAGTTCAAGTAGTAATCAACAATTAATTTAATTGTAAAACTAGGAGAGGAACATGTATCTATGCTTGCCTTTGAAGAATTCCGCGCTCTGCGGGTCCCATACCAGCTCTAGGCAACAGTCGGCACAGCAGTCGCAACCACTGTCTACGTGGCAAACGAAAAAGTAACACAATAGCAAAATCAGTACAAAGAAAATAATTAATAAATATACAAAAAAATTCTAGGATTAAAATATAATTTTTAGTCTCTAAAATCATCTAATTTGGAGTTAACGGGGAAGTTTCGGGTTAAATAGAAAATTCCCCGAAAAAGAAAAGTCTATTATAACCCTAATTGTGCTGAACCGAAGAATCCGGCCCACCTTCTCTCTCTCCCTCGCGCGCGCACGAGGCCCAGATAGCCCAACCGACCCGGTCCGGCGCAACGCTGCTGCGGCTGACAAGTGGGGCCCATGTGCCCGGTCCGGCGCGGCGCTGCTGCGGCTGACAAGTGGGGCCCATGGGTCGGCGTCGCCCAGTGACTAATGAGTGGGGCCCACGAGACAGTGGTCATCGTGAGGGTGATGATGTGGCAGGTGACGTGGCGACAGGTGGCGACACGCAGCGGTGACATGGCAACACATGGCAGTGGGATGGGTCACGGTTTGATGACGTGGCATGACACGTGGTAGCGGACATGGCATACCACATGGTTGTGGGGAATGGTCTTGGTGTTGACGTGGCATGACACATGGCTTGACACGTGTTATGCCATGTGGCTATCTAGCCGACGAGGCGCTAACGTTGCTGGTGGACCCCACAGATCAGTGAGTGTGGCGCAAACTCTGCACGTGCGCGTGGCATGTGTTGTCACGCGTCGTGCGCGGGCGGGCGTGCGAAACGGTTGCGGCTGGCGTGCGGGGCCACAGCTTGGCCGGGCCCACATGCTAGCGACTGTGGGTGGATTTGGCATGGGGTAAATGGGTCGGCGCCGGGGGTCGCGTCGGGTCCCACGCGGACACATGACGCAACGCCACTGGGCAGCGACGATGGCGCGGTCAGAGGCGTCGATAGCGGTGTGTCCCACAGGACGCGCGTCACGGTGCGATTGGGCGGCGACGACGGCGCGGTTGGAAGGACGCGAAAGCGGGCCTCGCTGAGACACGCGTCGCTGGGCGGTTGGTCGCGGCGCGTGTGTCGCGGTTGGTGCGGCGCGCGCGTCGCGGTTGGTCTTGGCGCGGCGTGTGTCTCGCGTGGACGCGGAGCACGATTTCGCCGGGGCGACGTGGCTGGCGCGGATTGGTCGCGTGATTTCCGCCGGCGGCACGAACCGTGGATCACCCTAACTACGGCGAGCTCTACAGGGGGCAAAACAGTACCAAATGGGGCAATCCGCATATGCATTTGGACCGCCTCGACGAGATCTATCTACTGGTGCGATCTACACTATGAATTGACTACAGGAAAAAAGAGATTTACCTCAAAAAGTTGCTCAGGAAGAGGGATCCGGGTAACGTAGGTTTTAGGGTTTGGGGAGGGAGGGAGTGGGTGGCGGTGTACAGTGGAGAGGGAGGTTTATAGGGGGTGTGAGGCGCAGGGGATGTTGCTCTTCCCACTAAACAGGCCGAAAACAAAGTATGGGCTAATATGTGTAACTAATGACCGGAGAAGACGGCCCGCAGGGTAGCTAAAAGAGGTTAGGGAGTTTAATATTTAAAATATACATGAGTTTTGGTGACGAAAAACTTGGGACTCCTAATAATTTTATTAGGACATCAGAACATCTCTCCTAGGCACCATAAGATCATTTGAGATTATAAGATGTATTTTTTCTGGTATTGTTAAAGTGGCCAAATATATTATTTTATATCTATAGTATTTACATGTTCTAGTTGTTGTACCCGACATTTTAGATTAAAAGAAAGAACATCATGCATATCAATGGTGGACCTAGATTCGTTGGATGTGTATTCAAAATAAAAAAAAATACAAAAGCCTACCAAAAAAAGCTACAAACTCATAATAGCATAAATGCATACTTAGAAGTCACAAACTCATAAATTGCAAATGAATCAACATGATTAAATGATGCCATGCAAAGAAGCAAATCAATGTTTACCTCATCAAACCTGTCATTGAGCTCTCGAGATTGTTTGTCAATAACACTTAGAAACATATCAACATGGAAACGATGGTTATTGTTGACTTTTGGAAAGAACCTCCTATCTCTTCCAACCAGTCTACGCATACCATCCATGCATGCTAGGACCTTTGATGCCAGACTTCACACAAAGAGGATTGACATCTTTGAGAAAAGTTTGTCATCCATCATCCTGCCTCAACAATTCCAATTGAGTCTTTATCAAATAAATGAGATTAACCACATTAAGAATATCTCAATTTCTCTTTTGCAAAACAACACTCAAGTCATCTATGTACCCAAAAATAGTTAGAAGCAAGTATGCCATGAAAATAAACTCAAATGACTCAGATGTTGTCAACAAAGTTGAGATTGTATAGCCTTTGTGCCTTGAGAAACAAGTGACATATTTTTTCATAGGTGACATCAGTCGATAAGGCTCTGTGTTTACTCTTTTCGTTGTCATTGTTGTTTTGTGGCTGCACTTGGAGTTGCTCGATCTCAATGGAAGGCTCAATCTCGATGAGAGGAACAGGGACACTACGCACAACCTGACTCTCCATAGTTATAGGTTTTGGCCCCAATGAGCAATCTACCTTTTGCACCTCACTTGAATTTACTCATAAGGAAAAATCTCTCTTTTTCTTTGTTTATCCACCATTTCCATCTCTTTAGCTCTATCTATTCTTCATCTCGCTAGCTCTTTATATTCCCTCCTCTCCAATGAGCTTTTGCTGACTGGTCCAATGAGCGCAACGTCAGGATTTGTTGGAACTAGAGAAGAAGAGCTCCATAAGAAGATAATTCCAAATTTTTCGCATGGAACCTAGGTACGCACGTGCGGAACTTTGGTTTTGTTCGCCGAACTTTGTGTTTATTATCGTGGAAGCTTTCTTATTTGCATTGTGAGGTCCATCCTCTATATTTGAATGAAACCTAGTGAATGTACATGTGCGACTTTATTTTTGGGTTAATTTCATTGGTGCCATTATTAAACAGCCCGAAACCACGGTTTCCATTTTCGATCGCCTCAAGCAGAGATGCCATTTTAACAGATATTGCGTGCCAAACGTGCCATTACGGGGGGATACCGCGGCTAGGCTAAAGAAATACATAGGCAAATACAGAAATATGGTCTGACAGGGTGGGACCCACCTGTCAGGCCGCACATTAGCCCCCTGGATCGACTGGAACGCGGCGCGCTCCCCCAAATCGATCTCTCTCCCAAAATTTATAGGGTTCCTCCCCCCTCCCGCGATTTCTAGGGTTCTTCCCGAAATCCCTCCCCCCAAATCGATCCCTCCCCTAAATCGACGCGGGCAAGCAGGGCATGGATTGATTGGACGGCGCCTTGATCCCTCTCGAGCAAGGCCCATGGATTGCGCGCGTGGGTCTGGCGGGTCGCCGCCAATTTCGCCGTTCAAGTAAGTTTGAATCGAATCGCCTTTTGAACTTTCGTCCTAAACGGTTCAAACGAGGTGGAATGTCTGTATGCATTAGGGTTTACGGTTGTGCATGTCCCATTTGAATAGGTATGAGTTTACGATCCAGTTTAAAGTGGAGGCTTTCTCTACCAAAGATGCTCGCAGTAGAAGGGTTTACACCAAGTCTCGGTCGATAATATGGTCTCTGGGCGATGTTTCTCTGTTTACTATAGCCAATGCACGCCGGCAGCTCTCAAAGCACATCACTTGGGGGTCTGGCCAGCGGCCAAATTTCTATTTCTATGACAAAAATTGTGGAGAAGATGCATGTCTCCACGAGGATAGCCAATGTCCTTCTGTTATTGACATGTATAAGGACAAGAAGCACTGCATGATTCTTGTTGCAGTACTTGACACACCTGGATTGAATGTTGAGCATGAACCTCAGCATGACTAAGAAAACCCAGAAGATATGCTAGCTCCAATGCAACCTGGGCCCTCTTTAGATCCATTTGACAACAATGAGGAGTATGTTGGGGTTAATGATGAGCATATCTACCAGGGTAAATCTAACCACTTAGAGCCTCAGCCTCAACCTGACATAGCTGCAGATGACAACACATTTGTTCACATGGATGCTGCTGACATAGAGGAGGTGGCAATTCATGATACTGACCCTGATGAGCTCATATTTGCTCATGATCCTGATAATCCCGGCATTGAAAAAGATGCCAAGTTTGCTGATATGCAGTCTTTCAGAAAGATACTTAGGCATCATGCAATCATAAATGGTTTTGATATTAGAACTTATAAGTCAGATACTTCACGTTACATTGGCCTTTGCAACTATGATGGTTGTCCTTGGTGCATTCATGCATCTAAGATGGCAGATGGTGTATCCATTATGGTATATAAGCATACCACAGATCTCACATTTGTCATCTTGTTTTGTCCTATAACACTAACATAACACATTGGGTACCCTAACACATTTGCCATGTTATTGCAGGTCAAGACAATGAGAGATGAGCACACCTGCCCAACCACAAAGCTTTTGGGTGGGAGGATGGCTTCTCAGTATTGGATTGCTGACAAATTTAAGGGTTGGTTGAGCAGTGACTCTTCCAAAACAACCAAGGATGCCCAAAGGAAGGTGCTTGATGAGTATAAGATTAAGCTCATGTATGGTAAGGCATTTAGAGGTTTGAAGATTGCGTTAGATGAAATACGTGAAAAATATGAGGAGTCATACCGGCTGCTTTTCAGCTGGAAGGCAAAGATAGAAGCTAGGAGCCCTGGTTCCATTGTAGACATAGAGTTGAAGAAAATTGGGGAAGATATGCATTTTTCTAGGATGTTTGTTGCACTGAAGCCATGCATAGATGGCTTCTTAAATGGTTGTAGACCCTATGTCGCAGTAGACTCTATATTTCTCACTGGTCATTTCAAAGGTCAACTGGCCTCAGCAACTAGTGTAGATGGGCATAACTGGCTTTACTATGTTGCATTTAGGGTGTTTGACTCAGAGACAGAAGCCAATTGGGAGTGGTTCTTTAGAAATTTTCATAGATCAGTAGGCTGTCATGAAGGCATGGTCATATCAAGTGATGCATGCAAGGGTTTGCATACTGCTGTCAATAGAGTGTATCCAGAGGTAGAGCATAGGGAGTGCATGAGGCACTTGTACACCAATTTTACGAAGAAATATCATGGCAATGTGTACACAGCCCACTTATATCCTGCTGCAAAGGCTTACACACAGGCTGGTTTCAATCATCACATCAAACAAATTGCTGAGCACTCCCCTGAGGCAATAAAGTATCTTGAAGACCATCACCAAGGCATTTGGTATAGAAGTGGTTTCCCATAAGCAAGCAAGGTTGACTACCTCACAAACATCTCAGAGAGTTTCAACAATCAGATCAAGTCAATCAAATCCCTGAACTTTCATGAACTGTTTGACAGACTCAGACAACTAGTAATGGAGAAGTTTGCACTTAGGAGGGAAATTGGGAGGAACTTGGATGGGCATATCTTGCCTTCCGTCATGAAAGAGCATTACAATGCAAGCAAGGCAATTGCTAGTCATCATATTGAAAGAACAGATCATCAAGAGGCTGAGGTGACTCTAGTAGGTAGTGCTGGTTTGTGCAAAAGGCACAATGTCTATCTTGCAGATGGCAGGTGCTCATGTAGACAGTGGCAGGTTTCAGACAAGCCTTGCAATTATGCACTTGCTTTCATTTGTTCCATGAGAGAAACAGATATAGAACACTATGTTGATGAATACTACAGTGCGAGCAAATTTAGAGCTGCATATGCTGGTGTCATACCTACACTGCCAGATAAATCTGAGTGGTGACCTGTTCCTCTTGATTTTATTGTTCATCCTCCAAAGTAGGAAAAAAATGTAGCTGGCAGACCCAAGAAACAAAGATACAGGGGATTTCTAGATTCTGGTAGGAGGGTGACATGCAAGAGATGCCAAGGATTGGGCCACTTTGCAAAGAGTTGCAAACTTTCAGAAGTAGAGACTGAAGTGGACATTGCATCATCCATGTAAAATCTCTGTTATATGCAGTTTTTTATATGCATTCTGTTCTCCTGTTATATGCAGCAAAAAGGCATCTGTTTCACCAAAGTCAGGTAAGGCCAAAGGAGGAGCAGCAGCAGCAGCAAAGAAACCTAGGAGGCCAAGGAAGAACACAGCTGAAAATGAAGCACAAAAAAAGAAGGCAGGCAGACCTAGGAAGATGCCAGAAGGGCAACAAGCAGCACCCACCAAGAAGAAGCCAGGGAGGCCAAGGAAGAGTGATACACACCAAGATACTACCCCAACTAAAAGAGTGACAAGGTCAGCAATCTCACAAGCAACCCCAATTGAAAGAGCTACAAGTCCTGAAGCCCAAGATGCTACCCCAAACAAGAGAGTTGTCGGTGTAATAAATACCGGGGTACGAAGAGTCCTGAGAAGATCAAGCGGGCCCCACGCGTCAAAGTGGGCGATCGGGCCCAGTGCGTGGCGAGCCCCTCGGCCTTCAGGCGGGCCCCACGCGTCAGCTGGCGATCCCCACGCATCGGGCGGCGACCAGCCCCAGTGGCGTGGCGAGCTCTCTCAGCGCCGGGCGAGGGCCCCACACGCCAGGCGGGCGACGGACCCGGCGTGTGGGCGAGCCCCTCGGGTCAAGCGGGCCCCACGCGCCGGTGCGGCCAGTGCCCAGTAGCGTGGGCGAGCCCCTCGAAGACAAGGCGAGGGCTCCACACGTCGGTGAGCGATCGAGCCCAGCGTGCGGGCGAAACCCGTCAGCACACCGGGCGAGGGCCCCACACGTCGGCGGGCGTGTGGCGAGCCTCGGCGCACGAGGGCCTCCGTTGTCAGCGGGGCCCGCGTGGCGAGGCGCCCGGAAAGAGCCTTCGGCGAAGCCTCTCCCTGCTACTGAAGACGAGCGATTGTCGCGATATCACGCGTGGATAGACAACAAGAGATGATTACCGCTTCTGATGGCCTCTGCAGTCCGGCGGTATCACCGTGGGCGCAGCGGAATTGACCGGCAGAGAGAGGTTTGCTTAAGATAGCCGCCTGCCGTCGGGAGCAGCCGGGCCCCACCCAGATCTCACCGGTGTGTGCAGGCGGTCGAGGCCACTTGCGAAGCACGCGAGGGCGGCGCCGCTCGGCGTGAGCACCAAAGACGCTGTCTCTCTGTCGTGTCTCGCATGTCTTGTCGATTATCTTGAGTATCTTATCGCTTACCCTCGCTCTCTCCGCCGGTTCGAGTCTTGTATAAAAGGAGCGGAGAGAGAGAGAGAAGGGGGTACGTTTTTTGACGTTTTTCACACGGTTCACAAGCATTCTGTAACCACATTCCATTCAACCACAACAAGAAAAGAGCTAAGGCTCAGCAGGAGTAGGACTATTACCCGCAGGAGGGTCCGAACCTGGGTAATCTCGGTGAGTCGCTCCTTGCTGCGTCCCACGCTCAAATCGAATTGAGCACGGTTGATCGGCTAGCGAGGATAGAAATCGACCAGGGTGTGATCCGCGGTGGTTGAGCGGAGAACACGCCGTCGATGGCGCGCCGAGTAGGGGCTAGCATCGATCGCCTCTTGACTTCATCAATGGCGGATCGGCGATCCACGATGGACGAGGCGGCCGCTAGAGCGCGCCGCGAGTCGGCCGCGTAATGGCGATGGATCACCGGGCGGCGATCGCCCGCCACGCTTGGCGCTGGCCTTGGAGGAGTGCACTTCGACGCAAACCTCCATGCGGCGAGGCCTGCTGACAACCCACCGGTGCGGTGACCCGGACTCCGGCGGCTCCGTGGTGGCGGTTGGCCCGTTACATCGATGCCGCCACGGCGGTGGTGCAAGTTTCGGGAGGCGCGGGAACCGGCGTTTCCGCTTCTTCCCGTTCCTTCTTGCCCTCGCATTCCTCTCGCGGATCTCCTGGCGTGAGGAAGCGGGCCAGATTTACGAGAGCGGCGACTCCTCGGGTTCGGCCAGGCAGGCGTGCAGATGGGCGGGATCTCCGGTCCCACTTGGAGGACCGCCATCTGCGACACGGAGAAGACTTGCGCGACAAGCTCCGTAGGCGGCACGACCGGTGTCTTGTGATCATGGCCGACGCCGCCGCCCGTGGGGACCAGGAGGGTTCCGCGACGCCGCCTCCGCCGGGAAGGAGGTGTCTCTTGGCGCCGTCCGGACGGCGGCACGCAAGGAGACGGAGTCGGCGTCCAGAGCAGAGGCTCAGTCGGCCGCCGCGCCTTTTGAAGGAGCTGCGGAAGTCAAAGTGGCGGAGAGGTTCCTACCACCCCATCGAGAAGTCGACGGCTCCACCAACCCCGACGAGTTTTGTAGATCTACACTACGGTGATGCAGCCACCGTGGAGGGTCGGGAAGGTTCAGCGAGCTACTTCCTGCAGTCCTCACCGGCGAGCCCGCTCTTGGCTCATGAACCGCCCTCGAGTCCGTGGGGTCGTGGAAGGAGCTCTCGAGTTCTTCATCACCAACTTCGTGGCACCTTCGAGCAGCCCGGAGTTGAAGACGATCTCCACAACGTAGAGCAGAAGAAGGGAGAGTCGCTGCGCGACTACATCCGGCGCCTACCAGTCAGGTCCGCAATACCATCCCTGACATCTCCATCGACGCCGTGGTCACGGCATTCAGAGAGGCGCCCGAGACCCTGTGGTCAAGGAGAAGATGGCCACCGTAAGATCAAGACGACGGAAGAACTCTTCACCTGGCGCTGAAGTCGCCCTTGAGTGAGCTCGCTTCCGCCCGCACGCTGGTGAGGGACAATGCGGCGGCGAGGCCGGACTTCAAAAATCCCGGCAAGGACAAGAAGAAGCGCAAAGCGGCGAGACTGGCAGGTCATGGCCGAAAGGCGACGACGATTAACGACAATGACCTTTGCCGCGCGATGGGCACGACAGTGTAAGAAAGGAGGAGGTCACGGCGGCGGCGGGAGCGGCCCCGCAGGGTGGCGCAGGCGGCGGCGCTATGGCGATTGCCGTGGCGCGACGAGGCGAGACCGCCGTCCCGCGAGTGGAGCGGAGGGCTTATCGTCCCATCCACCGCATAGCAGTTCCCGACTTGGCGATTGCCATGTCGTCAACAAGTTGGTGGACAAGCGCGTCCACGAGCAGCAGCAGGCGTCCGGCAGCGGCAAGTGCAGGGAAGCGGCTTCGCTTGGTTTTCAGCAGGCGGAGCGCGAAGTCGCCGTCATCCATTGCGGATCGGCCACCTATCCGTCCCACGCTAGCTTTAAGCGTGCGATGAGGAGGTGTCTTGCCCGCCGCGCCGCTTTTGGGTCAGCAAGGCGGTGGCGTGGTCGGAGCAGCCGATCGCGTTCAGTCAGGCCGATCACCCAGCCAGTACCGCCGGCCCGGGACATCTCCCGATCGTGGTTGCGCCCACGGTTCGGAATGTAAAGCTAGGGTGGGTGCTGATAGACGGAGGGAGCTCCCTCAACCTCCTGTCCGCCCGGGTCACCAAGGCGCTCCAGATCCAGTAGCAGGAGCTTCAACCGGCGCTCCCGTTCTTCGGCATCGCGCCGGGGACTGAGTCCGTCTCGCTGGGGCGCGTCAGCCTCCCGGTGACGTTTGGAGGCTTCGACAACTTCCGCACCGAGATGCTCGAGTTCGAGGTGGCGGACTTCGACCTCCGCATAACGCCATCTTGGGTCGGCGGCCCGACCAAGTTCATGGCGACTTGCCACTATCGTACATGGTGGTGAAGATTCGAGGCGGTGGCCCCATCGTCTTGAAAGTGGACGCCGAGGCGCTCGCTGCGACAAGGACGCTCTCGCTTTGGCGGGGCAATCGGCGCCTGAAGGCAAGCTTGACTCGAGCTCCTCCGCGAAGATCCGTGCCTCCCCGGTGCGTCCGGGAGGTTAAGGCGATCTCCCCGAGTGAGTCGACCCGCGAAGACCGTTCGGTGGGCGCCTCTCGGCGCCAAATAGGAAGGCGCGCTCGTCTCCTTCCTCCGCCTAACGCAGACGTGTTTGCATGGCAACCGTCCGACATGGCCGGGTCCCGTGGAGGTGATTGAGCACAAGTTGGCAACGTTCCCGGTAGCGACCGGTCATGCAAAAGGTCCGGAAGCAATCGGTGGGCGCCGAAGTTATCCGCCAGAGGTGGACAAGCTTTTAAGGCGGGGTCGTTCGCAGTGTCACCCATCCCGGTGGTGGCGAACCCGTCCTCGCCAAGAAATCCAACAGGCGGTGGAGGATGTGCGTGGGCGCCATCGACCTCAACAGGCGTGCGAAGGATCCGTGACTGCTGCCCGCATTGATCTCATCGTCGATTCCACAATGAGGTGCGAAAGTAACAGGCTCTCTGGATGTGTACTCCGGGTACCACCAGATTAGCATGGCCGAAGAAGATGAAGACAAGACCGCCTTCGTGCTGCCCATGGGCGTCTACTGCTACAGAAGGATGGCGTTCGGACTGAAGAATGCAGGCCCAACCTATCAGAGGGCCATGCACATCGCTCATCGTCCTCAGATAGGGCGGAACTTGGAAGTGTATGTCGACGACTTGGTGGTGAAGTCCAAAAAGGCAGAGGAGTTGATCGGCGGCCTGGAAGAAACCTTCGCCAACCTGAGGAAGTACTGCATCAAGCTCAACCCTGAGAAGTGTGTATTCGCCGTTCGTCAGACAAGCCGCTAGGTTTCCTCGTCCCCAGGAGGATTGAGGCGAACCCCGACAAGATCGCGGCGATCGAGAACATGAAGCCCCGACGCGACTTCAGCGGATCACGGTGCTTGGTGGGTCGCTTGACCTCCCCAGGGCCGCTTTATAGCTCGCCTGGGGGATAAAAGTCTCCCACTACTCAAGCTCCTGAAGAAGACCAACCAATTTGAGTGGACGGCGGAGGCGCAGGAGGCGTTCGGAGGCGTTCGGCGGAGGCGAGCCGCTGATCCTTTACGTCGCGGCGAACCCCAGTGGTCAGCAAGGTCTTTGGTGGCGAAAGAGAAGGTGTTCAGCGCCCCGTTTACTACATCAGCAAAGTCCTCCACGACGCCGAAACGAGATATTCACAGCACCAGAAGATGCTCTACGCCGTGCTGACGGCGTCCCGAAAGCTACGTCACTACTTTCAGGGGCGAGAGATCACTATCTTGACCAAGTACCC
Organism: Raddia guianensis; assembly: GCA_036346415.1. Classification (NCBI taxonomy): domain Eukaryota; kingdom Viridiplantae; phylum Streptophyta; class Magnoliopsida; order Poales; family Poaceae; genus Raddia; species Raddia guianensis. The sequence goes on from CM070537.1 coordinate 48,497,576, forward strand.
CTTGCGGGAGATTCTCTTCAACCGCGAGGCGACGGGCAGCATCGCCAAGTGGGCCATGGAGCCGGCGAGTTCGACCTCAAGTTCGCTCCCGAACGCCATCAAAGGGCAAGCTCGGCGGAGTTCGCTCGTGAGTGGACTCGGCGGACACGAAGTCAAGACGTCCCACCCTCGCGATGGACTCTCTTCTTCGACGGTTCGTTCCGGCTTGAGGGGGCTGGGGCAGGTGTCGTTCTGTTGTCTCCCACTGGCGACATTGTCCGGCACCTGGTGGTGCGGGAGTTTCACGCTACCAACAACGTCGCGGAGTACGAAGGGCTGCTCGCCGGGCTCGTGGTGGCCGACCCTCGAAGATCCGGCGGTTGCAAGTCAAAGCGACTCTCTCGGTCATCAACCAGCGCGACGAAGATTTCACCGCCGGATCCGTCATGGCGGCCTACAGTGGAGGTGCGCCGGTTGGAGCGGCACTTTGAGGGTTTGGCTTGCGCCGTCCCTCGCCGTGACAACTATATGGCGGATGAACTGCCCCTGCATTGCCTCGTCAAAGGCACCTGTTCGGTGGGTTTTTGAAGAAAGACTCACGCGCCGTCGTCGCAGCTTCCAATCTGGCGAGGACGACGCTTTCCTCGACGCACCTCCCACATCCGGAGAAGACGTCACCAATCTCGCCACGCCTCCGGTTGGAGGGAGGCGCGAAGAACTATTTGAGGCGGTTGAGGCGGAAATGCCGTGCCAGCAGAGTACGTCGACGACAATGCTAACGTCGTCACACTCGTCCGGAAGGTCGCGGATGGATCGAGATCCTAGCCTACTGCGGGGCGGAGTGATCCCAACGATGACGCGTCGGTGAAGAAGATAGCGCCAAGGCCAAGCGCCACGCCTACGGTAGGTGGGGACCAGACGCTGTGGCGCAAGCGGTGTTCAATGGCGCGCTACCGGAAGCGGGAGTGCAATTCTCCGAGATCCATGGAGACATGTCGCGGAGCCATTCAGTGAGCCGGGCGTTGGTTGGGAAAGCTTTCGCCACGGCTTTATTGGCCTACAGACCCTCCGGGATGTCTTGGTGCCGTGAGGAGATGCGAAGCGTGCCAATTTCATGCTAAGCAGATCCACCGACCGCCCAGCGCCGCAAACCATGCCGCTCTCTGGCCGTCATGATGCGGGCCGACATCTGGGCCCGTTCCTCGCAACCGGAGGTTACACGCATCTATTCGTCGCCGTCGACAAGTTCACCAAGTGGGTTGAAGCCACGCCAGTCCCGGCGATCACGTCCGCTGCAGCCATAAAGTTTGTGAAGAGCATCTTCGTCCGGTTCGGCGTCACCAACAGGATCATCACCGACAACGGCGCGCAGTTCAAGAGCGCCGATTTCCAAGACTGGTGCGAAGAGCTGGGTACCAAGCGTGCCGCCTCCGCTGTACATCCAAGAGCAATGGGCAAGTGGAGCGGCAAACGCGAAGTACTCAAAGGGCTCAAGACAAGGGCTTTTCGACGGTGCGAGAAGCGCGGCAAGCGCCAAGGAAGAAGTCCCCACCGTGTTGTGGGCGCCGCGGACAACTCCCAACAGAGCCACCGGCGAGACCCCTTTTTTCTTGGTGTATGGCTCAGAACCGGTGCTCCCATCAGAGCTCGCCTTTAGGTCCCCAAGGGTGGCGGCGTTCAGTGAAGATGAGACCTCGACCGGCCAGATGAAGTAAATCTCTGGAGGAGATCGAGATGCAGTGGCGATCCGGCCGCCAGTATCAGCGAACCACTGCGCCGTTATCAAGCAAGGCGTGTGTGTGAGAGAACAACGGCGTTGGGCGACCTTGTTCTCACAGAAAATCAAGCGCAGTCGGGCGCAACAAACTGCCTCCTCGTGGGAGGGCCCTTCAAGGTGGTCTCGATCTCCCTGAGCTCGGTCAGGCTCGCCGAGGATGGTCATGAATTGGCTAACACTTGGAACGCCGAGGTACCGAGAAAGTTCTACCGTAGGTAGTCGCTCCAAGAGCTTTTTGGCCTTCCTTTGGAGCCGAGCGGCGAGGTCTTCCTCCTTCCCGCTCGCCTCGGGTCTGATTGTACAATGCCATCTTTAATATAAAGATAAGTTCTGTCTCTCTGTGGGCATGTGTTCTTTTTCGCCTTAAAGTCTGTTAGAAAACATTCTGTTGAAAGCTGGTAGCGAAAAAGTACTTAAGGCTGATGGCCCCTTAGTTGCAAGAGCAAACGTTTAAACTTGCGGCTGGGCGAGGCGAGGCGGACGGAAGGCGGGTTCTAGCCTGGTGTGTCCGCTCGGTCTGGGCAATGCGCCAACGACGGCACCAGCGACTAGACCATTTCCGGAAGCTAAGTTCTCGTCACGCAATGTTCAAGGTCGGTTTGCCGAGAGGCCATAAGGGTTGAAGTAACCTGATGCCTAAGGAAAAAGCGCTCACTTGCAGCAGAACGTTCTGTCTAAAACTTTTGGCGATCAGTTGCTTAGCCGTAAAAAGTCTGTTAGAAAACATTCTGTTGAAAGCTGGTAGCGAAAAAGTACTTAAGGCTGATGGCCCCTTAGTTGCAAGAGCAAACGCTTAAGCTTGCGGCTGGGCGAGGCGAGGCGGACGGAAGGCGGGTTCTAGCCTGGTGTGTCCGCTCGGTCTGGGCAATGCGCCAATGACGGCACCAGCGACTAGACCACTTCCGGAAGCTAAGTTCACGCCACGCAACGTTTAAGGTCGGTTTGCCAAGAGGCCATAAGGGTTGAAGTAACCAGATGCCTAAGGAAAAAGCGCTCACTTTCAAAAGAACGCTCTGTCTAAAGCTTTTTGCATTCGGGTGCCCCAGTTCTTTTCGCAAGTAAGAGTTTGCACGAAGTTTGATCGAGACTCACGACAAAAAAGCAAAAGTTTGCATTAACAGGGTTTGTACAGGACAAAAACAAATGAGGGAGTTCGTCTACTCCTCGTCTTCATCGCTCTCCGCCGGCGCAGCGCCGCCCATCATAGAGACGCGGTTGGCGGCGGTGTCAACCCACGATCGCCGATCCGGTCCAGTGGCGCGAAAAGGTTCCCCCAATGGCGGCGTCGAGGTCAACGCGGCGTTTTGGGCAAGGCGATTGCCCAAGACGAACATACTTGCTTCAAGAGCGCCGTGGCGACCATCTTCGATCGCCGCGCCAGCCAAGATCACCACCGGCAGATCGCGCGGGGCCTCGGCTTCCCACGGCCCCAAAGATATCTTTCGCGGTCTCCTCTAGCGGGAGTACAAGGTGACGCCAGCGGATCTGAGGCGTCCGGAAGCTGTGGTAAGCGTAAGCAACATGTCGGCGAGGACCCGGCGCTTCGAGTGCTCGCGAAGGTCTTGACGTCTTTGGCGGCTTGCGCGCGCAACTTGCGCCACCCTGACGCTGCGTCGCGATTTCCGCGCGGTCTCCGCTCAAGCGCCCGCCGCGGCCGCCGGCGGCCGCGACGCTGAAGCCAAAGCGCCTTCTGTCTGCCGCCAGCGTGAAGGGCAAAGCGCAGGCGCCTCGAAGGCGCCCGGCGTCGGCGGCAATAGCACCTGGCGTTGGCGTCGATTCTATGCAACGGCCGGACGTTCCTCCACCTCGTCTCCGGCGGCGTCGTCTCCGTCGAGGAGCCGCGGCAAGCCGAGGGCGGCAAATCATGCGGGATGGAGCTTGCGGCCCAAATCCACTCTATCCCATGAAGATAAACGAGATGTGGTTTAGGTATCGAAACGCGTCTGACATGCTAACCCTAACATAAAGTGTGCGTAAGTGCGCAGAAAGCTACCGAGCGGCGCCCAAAGCGAAGATGAAGGGGCAGCGTCAAACGCTTAATCGCGAAGCGGCGGGCGCCGATCAGCGCCGTCGGCGCCGTCGAGCAGCGCCGCCCGAAGGGCGCCGACTGAAGCGCCGTAGCGACGACGGAGGCCGTAGCGTCGGCGAAAGTGCTGGCTTGAAGCGTCGGCGTAGAAGGAGCAGAAGAAACCGGCGCAGCGCCGCCGATTCCGCAGAATCGCCGCGCGCTCTCGCTGGCGGCGCGGGCGGCAGCGGCAGCAGGGCCCCCACCGGAGGGGGGCCGGAGGAGGCGGCAAAGCTCAGGGACTCGAGGGGCGAAGCTCTCTTTGGGCTCGTCTCTCCCTCCTCATCGTCGTCGTCCGGGGAGAGGACGAGGCGGCGCTTCCCGAGAGCGCGCTCGGAGTCGGCCGCCACAGCAGGAGGAGCAGCGGCCGCAGGAGCTTCGGCGGTCGTTGGCGGAGGATCGCGGATCGACAAGGGTCCCGGGTCACTTGGACCGCGGGACGAGACCTCCATGGGGCAGCGACGCAGCATCTTGGTTCGCTCCCCGAGGATCCCGATCGCGCAGAGGCGGATGGTCGCATGCAGAGAAGTGTCACCGGACGGCGCGGACAGAAGTCCCACCAGCCACTGCCAGAGCACGTCGTCCGGCACGTTCCCTGCGGCTGGGCGAACAAGAAACAAAAGTCAAGCAAACGGCGTTCAAAAAAGACAAGATACCCAAAAAAGAAGGAAAGAACACTTACCTCCGGGGGCGACGCGGACCCTATCGTCGTCGCCGTATACTGACCAGCGGTAGCGCGTCCTCATCTGGAGCGGGCGGGCGGCGCCACAAAAATCCGCCCGCGACGTGGGTTCCGGTGAGCCCGTTGCGGCGGAGCTCAGCGATGCGCGCCAGCATCACCTCCAGCTCCGGCGAAGTCGTCGGGCGAGATCCCGGCACGGCAAGGGATTCGCGGGACCCTCGGGAGAACAAGATCATCGCAGCCACCGAGTCTTCACTGACCGATGGCGTTGCCGATCCTTCGGTTGGACTTGACCGCAACCGGGATGAAGGCGGCAGCCATGAGGCGCGTAGCGGCAGCTCGATAGCCCTTCCTTGTGCGCTTCGCGTGGCAGCAGCGAAGAGCCGGCGCCAGAGCGGCGGGTTTGGCATCACCCCACGAACATCTCGCGAGGTGGGCGAAGATGGCAGAGCGACAACGGAGTTGGGGAAGGTCGCCTTTGGATCTCGTGAAGGCGAAAGCACCCCAAGAAGAACTTCGGAGTATGGCGGGGCGAGCCCCGCCAAGACCGCCAGTGAAGGTCACGATCTCTCCGTCGCGAAGCGCGCGCAATGGTGCCGCAGCGAACCGGGCGGAGGTTGGCGGCACGAACACTTGAAGCCGCGTCACCATGTCTTCGTCGGTGGCGGAAGCGGACAGAGCCGGCCCAGATGACGTCGCTGCTGAAGCAGCGTCACCGCGGCGACCCTTGCTGCGCTTGGGCGCCATGGAAAACGGTGGAAGAGTTGGCGAAAAAAGAAGGTGGCAGCGGCAAAGAAGGCTCTGTGGCAGCGGCGAAGAAGGTGAAGGGCAGTTTGAGAACTTAGCATGCGGAAGGATTGGTCGCGGCGCCAAGGGAAGTATTTATAAGCAAGGCGCGCGAGTGCGACAGTTTGGATTCCGTCCCACGCGCTATCATTGCCCAGCGCTTTGATTTCCGCAAAAGCGCGCGATTACCAAGGAAGATCGTGCGCGGTGGAGAATCGAGCGTCGGCGCCGCGAAGTGGGGCCCCACGATTCGTCTCCGCCGCACGAAAGCGGAAAAAATGTCTGCGCGACGGTTCGCGTATCATGGTGGACCGGGGCAACTGTCGGTGTAATAAATACCGAAAGTGCGAAGAGTCTGAGAAGATCAGCGGGCGCCGGGCGAGGCGAACACACGCCGTCGGGCGACGAGACCCAGCGTGTGGCGAGCCCCTCGGCGTGTCAGCGGGCCCCACTCGTCGGTGGCGGCGAGCCCCATGGCGTGGGTGAGCCCTCGAAGACAAAGCGAGGCCCCACACGTCGCGGGCGTCGGGCCCAGCGTGGGCGAGCCCGTCGGCCAGCGCCGGCGAGGGCCCCACACGTCGAGCGGGCGTGTGGGCGAAACCCCTCAGCGCCGTAAGGGCCTCCGGCCGTTCAGCGGGCTCTGCGTCGCGAGGCGTTCGGAAAGAGCCTTCTGGGCGAAGGCTCTCCCTGCTGCGAAGGATGAGCGCATTTAATGCGATATCACGCGTGGATAGACAGCTGAAGAGATGATTACCGCTTCGATGGCCCTGCGGTCTGGCGGTATCATCCGTGGCGCAGCCGGAATTGACCGGCAGAGAGGGTTTGCTTAAGATAGCCGTCCGCGTCAGGAGGAGCAGGCTGGGCCCCACCCGCAGTCTCACCGGTGTATGCATGCGGTCGATGCCACTGCGAAAGCACGCGAGGGCGGCGCCGCTCGGCGTGAGCACCAGCACGTTTTCGTCTCTCCTGTCGTGTCTCGCATGTCTTGTCGATTATCTTGAAATCTTGATCTTGCCTACCCTTGGCTCTCTCCGCCGGTTCGAGGCTTGTATAAAAGGAGCGGAGAGAGAGAGAAGGGGGTACGTTTTTTGACGTTTTTCACACGGTTCACAAGCATTCTGTAACCACATTCCATTCAACCACAACAAGAAAAGAGCTAAGGCTCAGCAGGAGTAGGACTATTACCCGCAGGGGGGTCCGAACCTGGGTAATCTCGATGAGTCGCTCCTTGCTGCGTCCCACGCTCAAATCGAACTGAGCACGGTTGATCGGCTAGCAGGATAGAAATCTGACCAGGGGTGTGATCCGCGGTGGTTGAGCGGAGAACACGCCGTCAAGAGTGACAAGATCTGGAGCCCAAGATGCTACTCCAAACAAGAGAGTGACAAGATCTGCTACTCCAAGCAAGAGAGTGACAAGAGCTGCAGCCCAGGTTGCTACCCCAAGCAAAAAAGCTTTTCCAGCCAAAAAGAAGTTGTCAGATTGCCTGAGTCAGCAGTAGTGCTTGTAATCCTTTTGTGTAAGGCAAGCAAGTGCCCTTTTGTGTATGTCATGTCAGAATATGCTCTATGTACCCTCTTATCTACTTGTGCCTTTTGTCAGGCAAACACATTCTTGTTTGATTGCATATGTGTTCTTATCTGTGTATGTCAAGTTCTTGTTTGATCTCACCTGTGTTCTTATCTGTGTATGTCAAGCTCTATGTCAACTTTTCTATGTCAATCTGTGTGCTTCTTTCATTTCTGTTGACCAATCTTAACCGAATGTTACATACCACAGTGCTAAATGAATAATATTAACATAGCTATTGGATAAAATCAGACAGCAGCTTGTTAAATGAACATGACATACCACAATCTTAACTGAATGTTACATACCACAGTGCTAACTGAATAATATTACATAGCTCATGGTCACATCACATTGTTAACTGACAAAGAACATCAACCATTCAACTTACCTATGATTATTGTGAGTTCAACAATAATCACACAGAGTCCTAGAACTACAAAATTCCTCCACATAGCTAAATCTAGCTTCAACTCTGACAAAAACATCTTCAATTCAACATATACATGCTGATCTTCACTCTTGTTCATCACTGCAACATTGTTCAATTCAACATAGGGTGCCTGCCGTTCTTCACTCTTGTTCTGGTCCCAACAGCGGGCCTCATTTATGCTCTGTTCTTGGCGACCTCTACCACGAAGCAAAAAAAGCTCGTACTCGTCGTCCCACTTGAAGAAATTGCATCTTGAATCGTTCTATGAACAGACAAGCAAAGAACCTCAACAAAAAATTCAACAATGAACAACCCAAATAAGAATCTCTGCAAAGGCTTTCAAAACAACCAACTTACCCAAACATTGTTGGGGCATTTGAAAAAAAATCCTTCCGGGATTCTCCTCACTCTTGCTTCGTAGCCTTAGAACACGAATTTTGCAACTTGGGCAATCAATGAGGGGCCACTCCGATCTCCCCGTTGTCTTCAATGCAGAGGACGGGGAATTCATCGAGCCGCAGTCCAATCAATCCATGCCCTGCTTGCCCGCGTCGATTTAGGGGAGGGATCGATTTGGGGCGAGGGATTTCGGGAAGAACCCTAGAAATCGCGGGAGGGGGAGGAGCCCTAGAAATTTTAGGGGAGAGATCGATTTAGGGGGAGCGCGCCGCGTTCCAATCGATCCAGGGGGCTAATGTGCGGCCTGGTAGGTGGGTCCCACCCTGTCAGGCCGTATTTCTGTATTTGCCTAAGTATTTCTTCAGCCCAGCCACGGTATCCCTCGTAATGGTACGTTTGGCACGCAATATCTGTTAAAATGGCATCGCTTGAGGCGATCAAAAAATGGCAACCGTGGTTCCGGGCTGTTTAATAATGGCACCAATGAAATTAACCCTTTATTTTTTGCTTTCTGAAATTTTGGTTTTTGCATTTCGCTTGACTTGCTTTTTAAAGCGTTAAAACCCACTTTCAAAATGGTTAAAAAATAGACTTAAAAAACTCAAAACATATTTCTTTTTAAAATGTATATAAGTCATTAAGCCGTTAAGCCGTTGAACTGTTCAAATCAGCTCAAAAGAACAGGACATTAGACTCTAACAAAGATAACCAAGATCTATATGGCAGTATATCAAAAAAGAACTATATTTATAATTCAGCATGGATTAAATTATAACATACATCTGGAAAAACCTTTTGATTTTTAAACAAACTAGTCACATCCTGCTGGTTTGATGAGATGTTTTAATATATTTTTTAAAATATAACCATATAAATATATGAAATGCCCTACTTTGCTTCCTGAAAAGAATACACAACTCAAGATAATACACACACAAAAATATAGCATCAAATGACGTGTCTATTGTCGTATCCAAGATCCATGATTTTTATTGAGATGTAATTAAGCCAAGCTTTAATGATGTGATCTTGGACTCAACTATTTCAGACGTGTTTATGCATTTTCAATTGTGGTATATTCTGTGATAGTATTTTGTAATTTTATTATTAATCACGTAGTTCAATCTTAAACTAGGTAAATTGTGTTGAAATTGTTATAACCCTAGAGGATTTATGGGCCGGAAGCCCACGTTAAACCCTAGGGGTATTATGGGCAAAACCGAATTTAGGCTAGGCTATAAATATGAACCCCTTTTAACAAAGAGAGATACATCAATAAAGATCATTGTGTCTGGCTTTCTCTCTCAGATCTGATCAATAAAGATCATTGTGTCTGGCTTTCTCTCTCAGATCTGTGTCTCCTATTCTTGTGATTGAATCTGTGCGTGTACGACAACCGTTTTACAACACGTTATCAGCACGAGTTGCTCTTCAACCGGGTACGTCGTTCTATATTTTTGATCTCTAGATCGATTTGTTTTCTCGATCTGATTATGGATTGATTTGTTCTTCGCATGGGCATGAGATATTGGGTGCGAAAGAACACAGATCGTGATCTCTGTTGGTTGGAGATGAGTGGCTAGATCTCGGCAACAACAGATCAGATCGATCCTGACGGGTATTGGAGATCAATAGATGATTATGGATGCACAGCTCCTTGCCACAAATGATTCAATGATTAGAGCCCTTCGGTCGTAATGGGGCAATTAGCTAGTAGATCTTTTATCTACGATGCTAGTACGATGCATATGCATGCATGTACCGATCTTAGTTCATGAGGCCAGCATTGATCTGTTCTTGCGCCTGAAGCCGCATCCTGATCCAGGTCGAGGCAAGCGCGACCTGATCGGCAACATGATTCGGGACCATGAAGGCCACATCGCCGCGCCAGCGCCGTGCTCGCTGGTCCTGTGCGCTGGCCGCGCCTCGCCCGCGCCGGCCTCGGCCGCCTGCCCCCGCGCCCGCTGCGCGTTGCCGCCCGCTCCGCGCGCTCGCTGCCCCCGCGCCGCCCTGCAGGCCGCGCCGCACGCCCACCGCCTGGCCGCTCCGTGCCTAGCCGCGTCCCCACGCGCCGCGCCGCCCTGCAGGCCGCGCTGCGCCGTGTCTCCGCGCCGGCCGCGCCACGCCGCCGCACCGCCCTGCAGGCCGCCCGCCTGCGCCCGCACGCGCCGCGCCCGCCGCGCCGCCCAGCGCCCGCCGGCGCCACCGCCATGGCCGCCGCCTGGGTTGGGAAAACCCTAGAGCAATGGTTGGCCAGGCCGGCTGGGACAGTTAGGCCAGCTAGGCCAATTGGGCCTTTTAAGGCTCGAGATTGAAGGGTTTTTCTTATCTGTTTTGACAGGTTCAATTATTAAATCCTGTAGATTTAATTCCTTTCAAATAAACTTATTTATGCCCTGTTAATTAAGTATTAATTCACTTTATTTGCTGTGACTTGTTCAAAAGCCTGTAGTCTTTCAATTGCAAATTAATTGTGAATTATATATTCACCTTTATGCAATTTAATCCGTTTAGACCTGTTCTCTTATTTAATATTGCAAATTGGTGAATTATTACTCATGCATTGTCTTGCCGGCCACGCCCCGGCCCAGTCGCTGCCATGCCCACGCAACCTTCTGCTGCCCCACGCCTCGGCACTGCCTGCGTCGCGCCGAAAGCGTCGCCCGCCGCCAGCGCGCCTCTGTCTGCCGCCACCTCATTGTGTCACCATGTAGTGGGCATGACCTCGGTATCCCCATTCGCCCGCGCGCCGCGCCGTCTGATCTGCGCCGCGCCTCGGTCACCGCCGTGTTGTGGGCCGCCGCCCCGTCGGTTGTCGTGCCCTCTGCACTGCTCCGCGTGATGTTGCCACGCCGCACCGTTGTCATCTTGCCCTGCGATCGCACCGCGCTTATAGTCGTCACTCCCACTGTCGTTGTTGCCTGGACCACGGTCGCGCCCCGAAGGCTCGGTCGCCGTCGTCCTCTGCACCCTGCGTCGCCATGATAGTCGCGCCCGTAGCGTGGCTGTGCCACTGCCGGCCCCGTGCCGCACGGCTCCGCCATTACCCCCGCGTCGTGATACTTGTCTTGGTGCCGTCGTCCCGTAGACGCGGTCACGCCATTGCCGGGTTCGACTCTGTCGTCCTATAGGCATCGCTGCCCTCGTCAGTACTATTTTGGATGGACCCGGTGATCCATCCTGAAATGGTGCCTGAAAACTGTGTTTCAGTCCTCGAAGGACACAATATTTGCATGAGTGGTTCTCGTTGCATATTCCCCTTATAGTACTTACAAATCCAGGTAACCATCGAAATCCTCTCTTTCAGATTTGGATTCCAGTATTTGAGCTTCCATATTATACAAAATCTTAGACCTAGCCCACCTTTGGAAGCTGCATATTAATGGGTTTATTTTCTAGCAAGAGTTGTTATTATTTTTCTGCATTGTTATAATTATAATATGGCCAGTAGACCAGAAATAATTAGCAGAAACTCATAAAAATGCTAGAAACTTTGTGGCACCTTTGTGTTTTTTATGGCTTGTTTTCCTGGCACTATATGTTTGGAGTAGGAGTATAATTTATTAACCTGCAGTCCCTAAATTATTTGAAACTCCTGACATTGCTTGAAAATTCATGGGAAAATTTAATGACTCCTGTAGAGTTTGGATTTGCTCCTGTTGAGTAATTTACATCTTTTGCTTGATTGTCTCGCATTAGATGTTTATTTTTCTTATGCCATAATAATGGTCTGAGTTGTTCTATCTGTAACTTCTCTCCTGTAGTAGAGTTAATTATCTGAATAAATGCTAAATAGAACATGATGTCTGAAGCATATGCCTTACCTGTCGTAAGCAATCTTGCGTGGAATAAATTCAGATTAATGTATGCCAAAACTAAATATATAGTTATACTTGCCTTGGTGAAGAGTGTTTCCACTCAACACCGTCTCACTCAAGTGCATATGTCCTGGAGATATGAATTGTGGAAATATGTTCATGAAGAGTTAGTATATGTCCTGGAGACAAATGTTTTCCCTTATTTGCACTAGAGAAAATTTTCTGCCCATATGTCTATTCCCAAAGAATTAACTTAGCCTGGACCAGCAGTCTACAGTCTACTCCGGTGTGGTGTTACCAACCAGTAGTTTAAGGTGTCTAAAATGTAACCTGAAGTTACAAAATATACCCTGGTTTCACGACAACAAAATTTATACTCCTGTATCAGTATAGTTGTAAAGTGATTTAAGCACATGCCTGTTGCACATGCTATCACTCGTAAGTTTTTTGTTGACGTGAAAAGGGGGAGAGAATTAGGCCTTGTATATGTAAAGGCAAGATTATGCACCAGAAGTGCAGATTAGATTATACACCAGAAGTGCGAACGGATAGGTTGGTGATTGTAAATTATGATAAATTTAAGACATATTTGGCTTCGATGGACGTGAGCGATCCGACGTGAGCATGCAAATTATGACCAGCAGTCATATTAGTTTTGTATTATGACTGGAAGTCACAGTGGTTTACCTGAAGCAGAATAATCTCAAATATTGTCACTAGGGCCTGAAGTTGCTACAACATGCCTGAAGCCATGCGTTTTTGGAATATAATCACACCACCGTAATGTTATTGTCACATTAAGTTGACTGTTATTTGGCGTACATATAGTATTTATTGTGTTTCTACAGAAGAGTAAAGTTTCCATGCAAATTATTGGTATTGTCGCATTTATATTAAACCTGAAGTTTAATTAAATATATGGTATGAGTAATTGTGCAATAGTAAAGAAGCTAGACTTTGCAACCTATAATTTGTTGGATGACCAGTGGCCTCAAGACGGGCGCGCCTCATAGAGGCGTCTTGACAACGTAGCACGGGCATGCCACCTAGCGCGGGCAGATGATAGCCCAGAGCAAACGCGTGGCAAATAAAATATAAGTCTAAACTCACTGCATATATTGTTAACCCCCAATGGTAACGCGTGGAATCAAAATATTTCCCAAATATTATCACCACCAAGTATACACTTGTGAGCTCCCACCTGTCGTTGGGGAATTTGCTCATAAAAGGGGATTCTGTAAGTATGCTTTAGTAAAAATCGGATCTCGGCCTTAGGGGAGAGAAATGGCCATATTTCGTGTTAAATGCCTACGAGATCTTGATTGAAAGATTCACGCAATAGTTAATACTCCTGTACGCCAGTAGCGAGAAGTGCTCCTGTACGCTAGAAGCGAGGAGACTGCCAGATATTTAAAGGAGTTGGAAATCATTTACCTATAGTAAATGAGTCGCTAAGAGTGGTATACCCCGGGTTGAATAGTATATCCACCTTTGCGAAAATTGACATGTTGAGTCTTGGTCTAAAGTCTGCGGGGACGCTTGCGGGTCTTAGATCCAATGACACTCGTCAAACAATTGCTCATCACTCCTAAAATTCTCTTACCATGATGGTAATGAGCCTCCTGGAGAGGATCATCCTGAAGATGAATACCCAGCAAGTTAATGCGCGCATGTTATAGTGCTGGGAAAGCGGGACGACCAAGAATTATCGTTTTGGGAAATAGCGAAATTCTGGTTAATATTGGAAAGTGCTCATTTATGAGACATGGAGAGAAATTGTCAACACATATTATTCCTTTTAAGTTGCTATGATAAGGATCCTGAACTAAGTCCATGGCATGGCGCCTGTTGCGTCTGTATCGGGTTATATGGTAAGCAACTGAGGATGAACTATGAGACTAATCGAAGTTTGAGAGCTAGTAGCTCTAACTCTGGGTTATTATAAATAATGAGGTGGTGAAAGCTCTGGTTCAAAGGTCCCTGATGTGACCCGTACTCTCCTATGTGTAATAAATGTTCCGCTAAACAGTAATTCTGGTAGATGATATAAATAAATATACAGTTTATGGATTATGAAAATCCTTGTTGAGATCCCAGTAGGACTCATTATCCCTTGTGATATAATATGGCAAAATTGCGACACATTAATAAATCTCATACCTGATAATCTCTTACAGAAGTAAAGATTCTTTCCTGAAGAAAATGAGTTTCCTGAAGAAATATAAACACTTCCCTGAAGGAAGATTAATTACCAGTCGATATTTGATTTACACCAATGGTCCCGATAGTGGACGATGACCCATTGATACCCGATACTGGAAGTTCGCCACATGAGCACTAGTTTTGTGTATTTCCTGCCAGTAGTTGGGAGAGTGGTGATGTTCTTTATTGCCCTGAAGGTATAAGTTTATACCTGAAGGTATAATATGCATTGGTGAAAAAGACAAATTGATTGATCCCCTAAATGTCAAAGTAAGACTGGTTATTGTGGTACAATCATATATGTAAGACCTGCTGAATAGGCTAATTGATTGTGTTGAGCCACTTGAGAATAATTGCAATATTTAGACCCAGAAGATCTGATAGGTTGTATCTAGTAGATATATGATGTTGCAATTAATTTTACCCACATGTTAGTGTGATCCCCTGAGTTGGATCATACTTGTTTAAACCTAAGACAATATGAGGTTTTAGGACCAGAAGTTCCTTGTCTCTGTAAGCACTTAGTGCGGTAGCAACCAGAAGTTTGGACCGGCACTAAATTGTTTTTAGGGACCTGCTTGATATGCAGGATCTTGGGCTGCCTGTTAACCGAGGACCATGTTGGGTTATATGGATGCGGGATTCATGTGTAATCGCATATCGCTAAATCTCGCATTGTGTTTTGAGATTAAGTGTTTTATATGAAGCCTCACGTGTGTGTTTGGCTGAAAATGATGGTGACCACATCCAGGAGTTATGAGGCACGATTACCATCCATACCCCATGTTTATTTATTAGGATAATGTTGCTTGTATTGTAGAAGTGGATAGTGGTACTTGATGATTAAGCTATACTGTTCCTAAATTATTTTGTTCACACCTTCCAGAAGCATAGTGTGATGAATGTCAGGAAGACATCGAATGTCGGAAGGCATCTGGCATGTCATCCTGAGGGGAGTATGAGCTAAATATTGATTCGGTTCATATGATACCCTGGAGGTTTCACTTTGTCTAACCCAGTAGGTTGGCATGACGAACAATTAAAATATTTTACCACACCACAAAATAGATTCAGAAGATTTATAACGCAGAGGTCCAGTAGACCGTATTGATTCTGAAGATCAGACCCTGAAGATTATATATTGTACTCTTTTTTCCTTATATGAGTTTTTTCCATTGGGTTTTCTCATAGCAAGGTTTTTAACGAGGCAATATTATTGCAATACAGTATGCGTGTGTAATATACTCTTTTCTCCAATCCTTTTTTCCCACTGGGTTTTTGGATGGAGTTTTTGATGAGGTATTTGTCGACGGTTGAGATAACGATCTCAAGTCGCTAAGGTTCTTGAAGATTGAGATAGGAGACACGCCGAACAACCACGAACAGGAGACAGGAGTTTTTATCCTGGTTCAGGCCTCTCGGGAGAGATAATAGCCCTACGTCCAGCCTTTCTTATATATCAGAGATGAATACAAGAGGTGGCTCGGCGAGACGAACAAGTTTCGACGAGATTATGGTGTACAAAGTCGACAATGCAAAGGATCGGATGTCTCACGGTGCTAAGATGCAAAAGCTCTTGGCGAGGTCAAGTCGTAAAACTCGTCCTCTCTACACGCCGTAGGGCTTGGTTTATATAGTCTGAGCAAACCGATCTACCAAGGGAATATCGGTAAGGGCTAACCACGAGATCGATAACGAACTCGTGACGTGCCAAGTATGTCCCGAGGTAGATAAGGCATACTCTAGTCTTGGGGATCACGACTCTAATCCAATCCGGAAACCACGTCCGGGTCTTCACGTGGCCGTCAGAACTCTTGTTCGAGTAGGACTCGAACATTAATCCTAAGCAATTCACAAGCCGTGCCGCCAGAGAGAATTTCGGCGAGATGCACATGGGCGATAGAACCTTCCAGGGAGCCGGCCCAGTAGGTCGTTGGACCTGGGCCGTCAGGGAGTGGGCCATGGCAATGGGCCGTAATTTAATCCCCGACAGTATTGTCATATCGCGGTTTAGCTCAAGGAGTGTTATAACCCTAGAGGATTTATGGGTCGGAAGCGCGTTAAACCTAGGGGTATTATGCAAAACCGAATTTAAATTTGAAATATAAATATGAACCCTCATATATGAAGAGAGATCATCAATAAAGATCGTTGTATGCGGTTTTCTCTCGGATCTGTCTCTATTCTTGTGATTGAATCTGTGTGTGTACGACGACCGTTTTACAACAGAAATAAAAAAAATATTAAAATGGGGACACCGCTAAAGGGCATTTGTACGCCAGCTTGTGCCACGTCGGTCGCACGCGCATCATTATGAGGCCCGGTCCGCCCGGTGTGCACCATGCACAGCACAGGGGGGATATTCCCTGTCGCGGCCGCGGCCACGGCCACGGCCACCCACAATTCCACAAACGGTGAGACCGGCACGGCGCAGCGCCATTAACTCGTGCCGTCCAGGCGGCCGGCGCCGCTCGCCGTCGTCCTCGGCTCCTCCGGCGCAGCGCCTAGCAGCGTGCATTGATGCACTCATCGCTGCTGCGCCGCCACGCGTGGTCCCCCCACCCATTACTCCCCCCACCCCCCCACACCGCCTCAAAAGACGACAACCGCTCCCGTGCCCGGCCTGCCCCCGCGCGGCGAGAATCCCCACGCCCTGACCCCCAAATATGTCCGCTTCCTCCAGATCCAGGCCGCTCCCCACCCCCAACCCCAAGCCCTCCCCCTCCCACTTCGTTCCCCTCGACCTCTCCTCCTCCTGGTGCTGCGCTCCTCACTCCAGCCACAGCTCCCAATCCTCCTCTTCCTCCTCCTCGTCCACCCCTGCCCGCGGCGATCCCATGGAGCCCCCGCCGCACCCGCCCGCCGGCGCTTCGCCGAACCCGCCCTCCTACGCGCCGTCCTATCCGTCCAGCTACACCAAGTTCAACTCCGCGCTCAATGCTGGCCTGCTCAACCCCATGTCCCCGCCGCCGCTGCCGCTCGACAAGACGCGCTCCAGCCCCACGCTCTTCGACATGATGGCCAACGAGCAGGACTACCACCCGCGCACCACCGCCGCCATCCATTCCATCCCGGCGCCGCCCCAGCCGCACCCGCTCCCGCCCGCGCGCTCCATGGACAGGCAGATGCTGCTCCAGGAGCGCGTCGCCGAGCTCATCGGCAGCTGCAGCCCTGGTAACCAGTTCAACGACGCTGACTCCTCCGATGTCCGCCTCACGCTCAGCTCCAAGGACGGCCTCTCCGTCACACTCTGCGTGCACCGCCACATTCTCGTCGCGCACAGCAGGTTCTTCGCCGCCAAGCTGTCGGACCGGTGGTCAAAGCAGCAGCGGACACTGCCGCACATCGTCGAGATCTCAGACTGCGATGACGTCGAGGTGTACGTCGAGACGCTGCGGCTCATGTACTGCAAGGATCTCCGGCGAAGGCTCATGCGGGAGGATGTAAACAAGGTCCTTGGCATTCTAAAGGTGCGGCCTTCCCCCATCTTGATGACATGTTCTGTTCTAATCATTGATTTTCGGTCCTTAATTCATCTGTTCTTTTTGTAGGTGTCCGCGGCTATCGTGTTCGATGCTGGCGTGCTATCTTGCTTGGAGTACTTGGAGGCGGCGCCATGGGCGGAGGATGATGATGAGAAAGTGGCTGCATTATTGACGCAGCTGCACCTTGAGAGCTCGGGCGCTGGGGAGGTGCTTAAGAGGGTCTCACTGGAGCTGGCACCTTCTGCAGTGGCCGAGGAGGTGGAAGTGGGAGGGAGTTGCAATGGCGGTAGCACTGCTGGTGGTGGCGAGGAGGTGTTACTCAGGCTCTTGCAGGTTGTCCTCGAAGGGAAGGATGAGAAAGCAAGGAGGGAGATGAAGGGGCTGGTGTCCAAAATGCTCAGGGAGAACAGTGCATCACGCGGCGGAGCTATTGGCGGTGACCTCCGCAAGGAGTCACTCTACTCGGCATGCAATGGCTGCTTGTGCTTGCTGCGGGGACAATTTGTGAAGGTCGCTGGGGGTGACCAATCAGAGGTGGCACAGATTGCAAGAATGGCTGACAATTTGCATTGGATGCTGGACATCCTTGTTGAGCGCCAGATTGCGGAGGACTTCTTGAGGACATGGGCAGCACAGACGGAATTGTCAGAAATGCATGGTAAAGTGCCGGCAATTCATCGCTATGAAGTGAGTCGAGTGACGGCAAGGCTCTTTGTTGGGGTTGGCAAGGGACAGATCTTAGTGTCGAAGGAGGCACGCTGCCAGCTCCTGACTACTTGGCTTGAGCCTTTTTATGAGGACTTTGGATGGATGCGGCGAGCATGCAAGGGGCTTGACCGACACTTGATTGAGGATGGACTGGCAAACACAATCCTGACACTGCCGCTTGCAACTCAGCAGGAGATCCTGCTTGCGTGGTTTAATCGGTTCCTCAACTCTGGGGAGGACTGCCCAAACATTCAGAGAGGGTTTGAGGTATGGTGGCGGCGTGCTTTCTGGAAAAGGAATGCTGAACCAGAGCAACCACCCCGATTGAGGATTACAGCAATCTGTGAGAATTCTTGATGAAGTTGACTCAACCCGGATATGAAGTGTGGCTGATGTCGTGATATAAAGGTTAATTCCATATGATCTATAGCTGTGTTCTAACTGTCTTGTTGAGATCTCTGTTACTTCTGTTTGATTTTAGGCAATTATACATGGGTATGTTCGTCTTGTTCAATGTATACCACTTGCTGCGCCCATTTTGATTTGGAAATGAAGTAGAGTGATTATTTTAGCAGCTTATAGCACAACAGGCGAAGGATTCAGACACAATGTGAAATATGAGTTGCTTCCCAAAGGATAATGTTGATGCCTCTTTAGTTTTTTTTTTTTTTATCTCAGAAAATACCTTGCCAGCTTGTCGCTGGGTTTGCATGTGCTCAAATTTGCTCCTTGCACTTGTTTGTTTCCGTAATTTCTCTTGGGCGGTGTTTGTGTAATTGCTAGTTGAGTGCATGTCTCACATATTTCCTCGCTGTATCTTTACCTGATCACTAACTGAGCTGTCATGCCATGTGAGGAAAGTTGTTGAACCAATTGGAACTGGGTGGATGTTTGCTTGTGTGCGCAATGTTTAAGAGTATATTCTGTCCCATTTAGCTATCGGTTGAACAGCTGTTCCTTTTTCAGAGTCCGTGAAAGAATCAGATGATGTTTATAGTTTCCATACCTGTTATATGATTAAAAGGGGTTGCCCTTAAGCTTCTTAAAATGCTTATGGGCCATCTTCGAAATCTGGGTTGGAACCTGGAACTGGATTCGGTTCGCAATCAAATTCAAATCCCATGATTTTCTGTCCTGAAACGAACAGGGCCTTAGTCTTAATATTTCCCCGAAAGTCGGTCTATTGTTGAGCATTCTTAAGTAAGATGAACAACTCCCTGTTTTGCTTAAGTAAGATGACCCACTAGAACTGGTATATGCTTCACTTGAACATCATCTCTGTTCTTTTCAAGGAAAGGGTGCACCATTATAGGTACCTTTTAAATAGTCAATTGCCCAAGTTGTTGGCTTGTTGCCGTTCTTTTCATGTGGGGCACCGCAATTTGTATAGATTTGCTTCCAGAGTGACACATCTCGGCAAAGCAGAAATTTTGCAGTGGTTCGGCGTCCAATTTTCCTTTGATACGAATGCATGTTCACCAATCGACATTCAAGTATTCTACTTTAATTGTGATGAACCGGTGGTGGGCTGTGTGTACTTGTGAGATGAGGGAGAGAGGATTGAGAGGTTGACAAGTTGGACAGGAGATTGTGTGATTTGTTTTTCTTCCTAGGGTTTTGGAGAAACATGCACATTACTAAGTGAGTTGGAATGGAAGAATGTAATGGCCTGAAATGCAAAAATGATGTATGCGTCAATTAAAGCTACCACGTACTGTACATGCCCTGTACATTTGTCTTCTCTTTTATAGAGAAAATGACACGTTGAATTTTTCTTAACAGTATGTTGGACAGTAAAGTGATTTTGCCATTTCAAACAAAAAATAGTAAGGTCCTCTTTGATACATGGTTAACAAAAAAAATGTTTTAAGTTCAAGGAGTTCTGAATTGCTAGCTTGCATGACACAAATTTCAAATGGAATGATCATTTAGCTAAACAAATGTATTGGTGCCTTCGTTGGTTTGGTCGACCCATTGGTAAAAGAAAGGCCATTTCTCCTCAACCGGACGATTAAAAATGGCCAAAGTTTTTTTTTAAAAAAATAAAGGCATACCAACGCCAAAGTTGCACATACCATCAATTATTACTCCAAAAACAGCTCCTTTTCGACGCTTATCACCATGTGTTTTGCTAGTTTATGGTAGCGTGAATTTTGGAGATATCAGATATGAGAAGCCTAAGGTTCATTTAAAAGCCCACTTTTTCTCAGCTCATATCTAACAAAATTTGTCATTTTTATACAAAATATTCGGTGTAACATATTACAGTAATTTCTTTGGCTTTGCGGGGGTGTTTCCCAATGATATTAAAGAATTATGTATTTTTAAAAACTTTTTTTAGCCTCTCTTCAATGGCCCTCAACTTTCCAACTAAAATAGAATCGAACAAAAAAAAATCAAAGAGGAATCAATGAAGTTGAAGTGCCGCAGAATATGCATTTTTTTTAAAAAAAATATATATTGAAGCTTTTAGTTAAGCTTAATCTTGCAGTAATATGAAATGTGTAATTGTATTACATGTTAACTGCGGTTTTTGTTATTCATTTATAGGGTTAACTTTTTTCCCAGTAAGCTATACATTTGTGAAAACCTTATATTAAGATCGCCAAAAAAGAAGTTTAAAACAACCACATAATGGGATTCATGTGATTTTGAGAAGTATGCCATTTTGGAGGTTTTCAGTCAACTTGGAACAGTTGGCCCATGCGGATTTTGCACAATAAAACCTACTTCTCCAAACCATGACAGGAAGAAGTCCAATTTACCTCTCTTAACTATTGCAGAAGTTCATTTTTCCTCCCTCAACTCATTTGTGGCCGTTCGATGCAAGATTGGACGGCTAGATCTCACCCATTTAACACAGAGGGAGAAAAAGTGAATTTTTTTAATAGTTGAGGGAGGCAACGTGGACTTCTTCCAACCATGAAACGCTCCCACTTGAAGCCCAGCGGAATTAAAAATTCGGACTCCTCAATGTTCAATATATACCAGCCACAAACATTCCAAATAGGAATGCAAGTACAACACTTGTTTCTTTGAGGCTGAAAGAAACTACAATGCCTAGCAGCCTAAGAGCATTGCCAACAGGATCTCTATATTTCATTTTTTATATTCATTCTCTAAATCACTATTTGTTTCCTATATTTCCATCATCTCCAGCAGAGTCCCTATCTCCAAAAAGATATAAAGAGTCTTTAAATATATCCTTCTGCCACACGATTTGATTCCTGATACCTACTGTAGACCGTACTTACTTCCCCTAGCCTTTTTGGCGCCTAAAAACCTCCTTTCCCTCTCAATTAAAGCCTGCGCAACCTTCTCTCAGGCTCTAGGGAATCGACCCTTCCTCGCCGTACCCTCCCCATTGGTCACCCTCGCCTTAGAGGGGCGGGGCTTCCTCCGGGTAGGCACCAACACTGATTTGCCTTTGCCTCGCGCCGAAGGGGCGAGGTTTGCAACATCTTCGTTCCGCTGCATCGGAATTGGTTTATCTTTTCCTGATTCGTATGGGGTGGGTGTTCCATGCTATAACAAATACTATACTATTATTTCATTCTGCAACATCGCGCAGCAAATGAAGTAGGCCTTTCCGCACACCTTCTTCTTAAAAAAACCTGGACGATTTCTGTTCTGTTGTATCATGTAAATTTGCTTCTTTCTTTACGCAATATGTCTGACTATACTGTGGGATTCTTTGCATCTGCTCACTAGCCCAATCATGTACTACTTAAAATATATTCTAAGTATCCTTACACGAAACTGCAAAGGGAAGAGCAAAGGGAAGAGCTCGTGAACGGTAGATCCAGACGGAACGCAGATGCCTCTGCAGTTGGGGCAGGTTACTGGGGCTTTGAAGGTTTCTTTTTAAAAAGTAAAATTATGTAGCACAAGTGTACTGTTTGGTTTTCTGTAGTCGTGTAGTGCCAGTATCAACAATTTGTTGCCATGATACTGGCCATCAACCACACGATCCAGCGGCTAGGAGCTCACAAGCACCGGCACTACAATAGACATGTCCAACATATATTCTTTCAAATCTGCTCACTGCCAGTCGCCTGAACGGCAGTTCGCTCACCCATACGACTGCCTCCCCTGTCTCCGGCGCAGGCAAGAGGGGGCCAGCGAGAGGGGGGAGAGCACCTACGACGGTCTTCTTCTTTGTCCCCGACGACGACTGCCGCCGTAGCCACCACGAGTTATTGGGTTAGGGTTAGGGTTCGGGGTTGGGGGTGGGGATCTTCGTGCCGCCAGGCTTAGAGGGATGGCCGGGAGAGGCGGCGGCCTAGCGGTTGGTTGGGAATGGAGTGAGGGCGGCGACGGGAGGGAGTTGGGGGCGGAGCAGCTGGCGACGAGGGCACCGTCGGCCGTGGCGGCGACAGCAAGGTTGGAGTAGGAGGGGCGCACGCGTGGGGGCGAGAGAGAGAGAGAGACGCGGGGGCGCGGGACAGGGCATCGGGAGAGAGGGAGGGGGAAGTAAAGAGAGGAAGGGAGATCTGGCCGTTGGATTGAGATCCAACGGCTCAGAAAATCACCGAAGCACCCTTATAGGGACCCAAGCGACTATGAGAAAGTCAATTCCATATTCTTTCCGGCCTCAAATCTCTTCGTGAAAAGAAATGTTCTATCAGAGATACGTGACCACATTCCAACCAGAATCTCCTTGGGAGAGATGCTGTTAGAACACATGCAATGAAAGAGGATAAAATCTGATGAGAGGATCACCTTAGGGTAGGAAAGAGATTGAAACGATGAGGAGCCGTTAGACATAGTTTTAGGCATGTTTAGGCCCTGTTCTTTTGAGCTGATTTGAACGACTGAACAACTGAACGGCTGAAATGACTTAATTTCGAGAGCTCCTCGAGATTCGAATCCATTTCGTTTAACTTGCTTTTTAAAACGTTAAGACCCACATTCAAAATAACAAAAAAACAGACTCAAAAAGCTCAAAGCATATGTGTTTTCGAAACATAGATAAGTCGTTAAGCTGTTACGCCGTTAAGCTGCAAAAAACTGGAGCTTAGTCTCATCTCAATTTCCAACCTCTATCCTGATGCACAGAACCGAATTGACCGTGCAATAACATATGCATGGGCGGGGTCTGAGTTCAATGCATCAATGGTGCAAGGCGAGGTATGTGCTTGCGATATGTTCTATGGCTTTCCTTTGTCCCTGTCCATACGTACGAGATGCATCTCTGTCATTGTCCTCATGAACTGGCCCCGGCCCTTTTTAATTGGCATAAAGCAGCAGGGCGCTGGATTGAACGCAGCACTGGCGAGAGAATTGAACAGGCTCCCTCGCTTTATGGGTCCTGCAAGTACAGGTCCAGATTTAACAAATAAGCTTTATTGACCTGTAACCAGTAAACCTAACTTGGAACCTCTGAGCCCACTTGGGACACCTCTTTCAATCATTTGGGCTGATTTGATTTTATCTACTTGTTTGATGGAAGGTCAGTCTGGGAATCCCGTCAATTTTGGGGGAAAAAAAAGGGAAGCTTTTCACAAAGGAAAAAAAAACACTGCAAAGCTCATACTGATAAGCTCGTAGGCTAAAACTAGTAATGAGGATAGACCAAAAAGTGCATTTAGCTGTTCCAACCTCCAACAAGTAGTATACTACAATGTTGCCAATTCGCCACTCCACATCAGTACATCACAGCCACAAGCTCACGACAGACTTTGGTCCCATGAATGATAACCACGGCTATCACTGGTTCCATCAAAATGAGTATTGGTTGGCAGCAAGCATCTTGCAGAGTTTCGTGCCTACATAGGAGAAGGATACCTCTTAACCTGCTCGAGAACATGGCTCCTGTACTCCGGCATGTTCTGCAAATGATAGTCGATGACAAAAGAAACACAGTTGTAAGTGCAAAAGCAAAATAAAATCAAGGCATTTTACAGCAGGTTAAATCTTTCTTTTGTTAGTAAAGTTCAAGTTGAAACAAAACCTTTCTAAAGAGCTCATGACTAAAACTCTGTGCAGCAGAGTTAGGATTCGGGTCATCTAACAACTCCTGGATGCCAATAAGAATTTGCCTCACTGTAATCGAAGGTTTCCATCCCTGAAAGGAAGCATCATGAAGGCTGAGTCAGGCTATCAGCATACTTTGGGCACGCTGAAAAGATAGTA
This sequence comes from Raddia guianensis, assembly GCA_036346415.1. Taxonomy (NCBI): domain Eukaryota; kingdom Viridiplantae; phylum Streptophyta; class Magnoliopsida; order Poales; family Poaceae; genus Raddia; species Raddia guianensis. The sequence goes on from CM070537.1 coordinate 48,521,614, forward strand.
TTCTCTCAGTGATCAGTTAAATCTTACCTGACCCAGAATTGATAGGCATACTGCCCCAGAATCATAGACATTGATGTGAAAGAAACCTGATGGAAACTTGCAGATGGGAGGATTACTTGGATAATCTTCACTGAAATGCATAGTTAGGGGGAAATATCCACCCTCCCAGTCAGTCTGCAGAAAGATAAATTTAACATACAGCGTTACTTTCACACCACAATCGGTCTTGAGGAAGTATACTGTGCACTTTTGACGTAAAAGAAATAATGTAGCACTACAATATGCACACACAAATAACTGGAAGTATCACCATAAAGTAGTTAAAGACTCACAGGTGCGGGAGTTTTTGGCGTAACTTTTTTGTTACTAAAAGGAGGAAATGTAAAAAGTTACTAAAAGGAGGAAATGTATGTTTGATGCATCTAAACTATAAATAGTACTTTAAACCATGAAGGGCTATAGCAATAATAGTATTAAAGAGGAAAACAATCCAGCTCCAACTAAGGTTGCTGCACAGGTAAAATAAAACAGATATGCAAGTATATGGCAAGAACTAACAAATTATCACAAACAAATACATCTGCAAATTGAGGTAAAATCTAGCCCACAACTGTTTACATTAAGTTTATCAATCTAAAATTGTACAGAGAAATACATTTTTCAAATATTAATGTATAAATAGAAAAGGCAATAAAAAAGCTAAAACACACTTTCTTTTATTCAATCTTGAATATGCTAACGATCCAAACACTTGGTTTGTATCATTCCACAGATCAAAAACAGTCAGCAAAAAGTATAGCCTTGAATAATCAGATTTCCATTCATCTCACCATTCTTCTGTCCTATAAGGATTCTTAAGTCTTAACTATCGACAAATCAGACCATTTGAAATTTCAAGGCCTGGTCAGATTCAATTAATAGCAAAAAAATACTACGCTAATTAAATAGCATCAGGATTTACTGTGCTATTAAGTGCCTGGTGGCTTGTCACCATGTTAGCGCCCAATATGAAAACAAAGTGCTACTAACTTGACTTACAAAGCATGCTCTTGTACTCATCAATAAAAGCCTAATTCAATTGTGTCTAATAGCTGCAGAGTTTATCTCGTAACATCAAAATGAAGTGTCAAAGTGGCACTAATAAACAAATCTAATAATTACATTCAACTATTGAAGCAACAGATGAAGCGAGATGACCAGAACTTAGCTTGATTCCGAAATGCACTATAACAGCCTAAACCAGTCGCTGTCTTTCGTTTGCGCTAAGCCAAGAAAAATGAATAACGCTGTACATTGGCTGCAAGAACATGTCACACTCCACCTGCAGTACTCGTAACTCGTAAGGGTTTTACACGAAGCATCCGCAAAACACAACTCGCAGATACCGAGAAAAACCCCGTGTTCTGGCTAGCTACCAAGAACACCCCCGCGGATGTTTTGCTGGTAGGTAGTAGATCTAAACTAGTACAGGATCACGAGCAGATTTTCATCAGACACATGAAGCAGAACTAACAGGTTGATTAAGAAGCACATGGAGCATAATTAACAGGTTGATTAAGATCGCCAAGAACAGAAGGTAGTAGCATCATATAGGAAAGCGAACGAAGAAAAGGAAGTCTTTTTCACGTACGCCTTTCTTGCCGGGGATGACGCAGTTCCAAACCAAGAGATTGACGGACCCATCCGGCAAGGTCGCCGGCTTGGCCACGAAGCCCTGGAAGAACCAAGAAGCACCAATGCCCCCATCACCACTGGTAAAACCAGGGAAAGAAACAAAAGAAAGAAGCTATGACGCGGCGAACGGAAGTAGCCAGGTCATGGTTGAGGAGGTGGGGGCGCACAAGGGGGTGGTTCTTGCGCCACGACTTGCGCTCCTCGGCGAGGCGGCCGCGGGCGATGCCTCCGGACGCCATCCAAACTCCGATTCCGAGCGAGCAATCCGCCGCGCCGGGGACTTCCTCCAAGGTCTCTCGTGCGATCACTTGCGAGAGGCGCCGCGGATCAATCAACCAGTTCGCCTCGCCTCCTCCGGTGAGAAATCGATGTAAGGAGGAACCGGCAAGGGGGTGGCTCGGCTAACGAGGAGGCCGTAATTTATTGTTTCGCGTTGATAAGTAAGTAAATAAATAAAAAAGACTTGCTATGGACGCTTTGCCTTCTATTTTATGGGCTCAGAATATCGGCCCGGAGAAAAGGAATACTAAGCACAGCCCATTTCACTGTGAGTATATCTGCCGGGCTCCCAGATGAGAGTAAGAAAAGGGAAAAATTCAATTTTACCTTCTTCAACTTCCACAAAAGTTTGATTTTGTCCTCCTCAACTCTAAAAATAGGATGAACAAGTTGTCTCTACTATTAATATCGAATCAAATGCCCTCCTCGAACGAACTCACCCTAGTTTGGATCACGTGGCGTCCAAGTCAGCATAGTTTTCATGAAAATAAATTTCAAAAAGTTGTAGAAAATCATAGGAAGTTTAGATAAATAAATTTAAAATACATACAAAATCAGGAAAGTGTGTAGAATCTAAATATGAGATAAAAAATAATATATTTCCATAGAAACTTATACATAAAAAAAACTATATTTGATTTATAAGTTTTTATTGACTGAATAAATCAATAATTAGTTTTTTAAAAAACAGAGAGAACTATGAAGAATAGAAGGGTGTTAGTTTTACCTTTCAATTGTAAATTTAAAATAAAAATTCAAAGCTAGTTTATTTGAAAAAAATAGATTTAAAGGTTAAAATAACATTCTAACATTTTTTATTAATTTCTCCATCATTCTAGAAGCTAAAGTAATTTCCCTGTTTTTCAGAAGACAAACAAAATTTTTCTAGATTTATTTAACCAATAAAATATATTCCAAGACAAATAGTTTTTTATATAATACACACAATTTGTTTTTGCAAGCTTTCTATGATTTTCTATAATTTGTTAGAATTTATTTTCATGGAAACCATGCTGACTTGGACGCCACGTCATCCAAAACTATGGTGGATTAGGTGCAGGAGGTATTTTGACTGGTATGAATAATTGAGGAAGGTTGTATACCTGATTTGGAGTTAAGGGGGCAAAAGTGAACTTTGCAAATAGTTGAGGGGGGTTTGTTTAAATGGACTTTTTCCGTAGAAAAATAATGATAGCCTAGTGAAACACCAAAAACTCGTGTGCCACCATTGTGACATACATTTTTTTCAAGTATAAATATACCAACTAGGCGTCTAGTCGCACTGAAGTAAACCAAAGCTCTAATTGCCCTTGTGGAAGCATTTTTCGTCTTATCCATGCTCGTAGTGGTCTCATGCCGATCGAGCAGAGGTCGCCAACAATGAAGTGGACGAGCGGAGGCCGGCTTGGGTGCGTGGGACGGCGTGCTGAGTGCGGTGGTGGCTCCGTGGCAGTCGCGCAGATGGCGGCATCGCTAGGGAGGAGGCAGCTCGGCACGGGTAAGGGAAAATGGAGAGAGGAATAGAATAGGAAGAAGAAGATGGACTGAATTGTTTTTTTAAAAAAATTCGAGACTTTTTCTTTTTAAAAGACCATGTGGGAAAGAGGGCTTACCACATATGAATCTTGATGCACGATCAACGGTCTTAGATAAGCACCGGATTTCATTAAAGCGCAGAGCCGCATACGTATTTCTCATAGGCCAAATATTAGAAAAAAGGTGTACAGTAGATCAAGAAATATGAATTATGCGTTTGTATTTTGTTATATAGCAAAAATCCGTATGTATACGTGAAACTGAAAAGCATATGAACAATTATTACCAATATAAGTTTAAGATAACGGAGTAACAGACGAATGATTTCGATAGCAGCAACACCGCTGTTTACCTCCATTATTTAGATACATAGTATTATCAGACAAAAAGAATGTTAACTGAAAATCCTAAATTTTTCAAAAAAAAAGCAAAAAAATTTAAAATACAATTGGTTTCAGCAATCTGCACTTTGTGTCACAGTGTGGCGCAGTACTCGCTCTCCAGCTCTTCCGGCGCGGTGCGCGACCCTGCCGCCGACGGCGCGCGGACGTGCCCGACCATGGACACGCGCAGCGCCTCCTCCTCATACGCGCGCCGCTCCATCTCCGCCATCTCCGACTTGCGCCGCTGGATGCTCACCACCGCCACCAGCACCAGCCCCAGCAGCACCGTGCCGCCGGCGCCCAGCGCGGCGCCGAACAGAGCGAGCTTCCACTTGCTCACTTCTCCGGCCTCCGACAGCGCGCCTCCGCCGCCACCGTCGCCTGCGCCGCCCAGGACGAGCGCGAAGTGCCCCTGGTCCCACGCGAGGCAGGTGTTGCTTCCCGGTTCCACGTCCGTGACGGCGACGCTACCGTTGAGCCCCACTGCCATGCAGAGCGGCACGGCCCCTGGCTGCAGCGCGGGCACCGCCATAGAGAAGTTGACCCGGATGGCGGCGCCGGTGGCGACGACCTCCAGCCGGGCCGCGCCGTCGCGCCGCGGCAGGGCGTAGAACATGAGCCCCAGAACCGGCGACGCGATGCGGTAGCCTCCGCTCGCCGCGTAGTCGTCGTAGACGGAGGAGAGATTACTCAGGTTAACGCGCACGGCGAGGAGGTGGGAGGCGGCGCCGCCGCCGCCGCGCACGACGAGGCCCGGGGGCACGGAGAACTCGCCGAAGCTGCGGGCGCCGTATCGCCTCAGGCTGCCGGCGCGGAAGCGCGCCACGGCGGCGCCGATGACGGACAAGCTCCCGGGGAAGGAGAGCGGGTAGGTGACGCCCGTCCGCCGGCGCTTGCCGCGGTACCACTCCTCCGCGGCCTCCTGCACTACGTCGTCGAGCAGGACGGAGTCCTGCAGCTGCAGCTCCTGCAGCGCGCCGCGTGGCGGCGCGAGCGCGATGGCCGTGGCTTGGACCAGCAGCAGAAGGAGAGCTGCTCGGGTCAGAGCGCCGGCCATGGCTGGAAATAGAAGGGCTAGCGTAAGGCAGGGGGAGTCAGGGACAGCATGGGGACATTTTAGTTGTGGTAGTGAAAGCGATCATGATGGCGACGAGCAAAGCAAAGCAAAGCTCCTTTGTAATGGCGTGGGTACTAGTACTACTGTGTGGTATTTAGCTAGCGATCGAGTGATGCATTGCAGTTCATGGGCTCGATCTCTTTCGTGACTTGTGAGTGAAGCATGCGCGTGCATGAGAGCAGCATGGCTACTTGGCTAAGCTTGATCCCAAGTTTTAATGGGCGATAAATTAGTACTACGAGACGGCATGATGAAGGGCAGAATGGTGCTATTAATTACTGCTGGCAAGCGTACGTAGGGCGTGGTTAGCAGGGACGGGACAGGATTAGGCGCGTTGTAGGGTTGCTGATTAGCCCCGGTGGTGAGGGGGCAGCAAAGCTTGCAACTTGCGAGACATGAATTGGTGATGAAGGTTCTTCGCCTTACAAGTGGTACATGCATACAAGGCAAGATAATCATTCGTGTCCATTTGTCAAGACTCCAAATAAGCCCTTTTTGTGGACGTTCTGACAAAAGGCAGCAACTCTGCCACAGGAAACGAACCTGTTCTTCTGCCAGAGAACGCCGTGTTCTCTTTCACCAGGACGGCAGGCCGGCGCCGTACTGAGATGCGGCGTACCGGATCGAGTAGCTAGGGATATCTCACGCAGATTGAGATTGGCCATTTAAAGCGCTGTTTATGGTTTTGTTCCGGCTGGATTGCGTCCTTTCTATGAGTTATTGATTACCCAACACAGTTACGCACCGGCACCGCAGTGTGCTATGATCTCTCAGCAGCTTAGCACACTACCTACGAACAAGTTACCTCAAGATTCTTCGGAGCCGTTGGCCCCAGCAGCTTTATTTCTTCAACTGCACCTCCTCCGCTCAACCACGCCAAATTAACCCAAAAAATTACGGAATTGCTCATTGGCAGTTGCCTGGGCGCTACTCACTCGCCCAGGCGACTGCCTCCCTTGCTCACCGGCGTAGACATTTTTTTTTTGGGGGGGGGAGGGGCAGTGAGGTGGGAGAGAAAGGGGGAACACCTGCGACCGCCGTCGCCTTCCTCCTCACCGTCGACCACCGCGTCGCCTTCGTCTTTGTCCCCGATGACGGCCGCGTCGGGTTAGGATTTAGGGTTGGGGTTGGGGATCTTCGTGCCATCAGGCTTAGAGGAATGGCTGGGGAAGGTGGTGGCTGTCGGTTGGTTAGGGATGGAGTGGGCGGAGGCGGTGGCGGCGCCCGAGCCGTGGGAGGAGTGAAAACGATTAGGCGACGTTGGTCGAGGTGAAGGCGTCACCCGGGTTAGGTGGGCGGGCGGGCGGCCTGGCGGGAGGAGTTTGGGGACGGAGCGGCGGCGACGAGGGTGTCGCCGGGGGTGGCATGGCGACGGCAATGGCAGGTGGAGGATGAGTCGGCAATGACGCCGGGCAAGTTAGGGTCTTGGGCGACCATGGGGGAGAGTTAGGGCGAGTGGCCGGCGGCGAGGCCGGGGGCCGGGGAGGCGGTGGTGGCAGGGGTAGAAGAGGAGGGGCGCATGCGTTGGGGAGAGAGAGACGCGGGGGACGGCGTCGGGAGAGAGGGAGGGGGAAGCAAAAAGAGAGGAGGGGAGATCTGGACCGTTGAACTGAGATCCAATGGTCCAGAAAATCGTCTAGACACTCCTATAAGGACACATGCGACTGTGAGGAAGTCAATTCCAAAAAATTAGCATTTTGTCATTGTATTTTTCATCATTCGATGGCTTTGACCCATTATTATTGACACGAGAAACCCCACAGGCCACAAAGCTAGCGCGAACAAGTGGGACACAGATGAATTCTAATATTGAGAGCAGCAAAATATCAATCCCCACAAATTAACCCATCTCTCTACCATACTCCGCATTCCCGATGCTTTGATCTAAAAAACTCGCTCATACGCCGTGCAAGCTCAGCGTCAGCTCTGGTGACTTGGCCATGAATTGGCTGTGACTCTGTGAGTGTGTTCCCGATCGAAAACACAGCAGGATGGAGCCGGGGTCCCGGCGAGCAAGAACCCTCAAAACGGTATGATTGCGCGGGCGTCGGTGTGCTCACAGCAGCATTAGGCTCGAGTATTCTCCTGTCCACGGAATGTCTCCTCCGTCCATATGGCACTATAATTGGGGGCCCAAACGCGCGTAATTGAACAACGGTGCAGCCATCGGACGCTAACACATGGTTAAAAGGCTATCTATCTGCTATATATATAAAGGAGAGTTAAACAAAGCCACCACATTAATCAAAAAATCCTAGAAATTCTCATGTTAATCGAAAAATAGTAGAAATTCTCACGTTAATCATAGAAAAAAGAAAAAATCTACGTCGTTGAATATGGATATTATTATGCAAATCTAGCGGTCAATATATATTAACCTCTGAAAAACTACTGAAGCTGATCTATATATTAAAGATAAACTCTAAATCTAATCTGATATATTATCTATATCTTAACACAAATCTAACCGCGTAAACGCGCAGGTCATCTTGCTCGTTTTCTATAAACGAAAACCTGGTTTGGATCAGTAGCATGAGATTGAGATGGAGTATTTTTTCCCCATATCTTGTACTAATAAGTTTGTAACTACAGGGGCTCGGCTAGTCGGCTTCCTCGTCAACCAGAGGTTGAGGTGCCACGCATATGCTATGCCGTCCTCCACTCTCTCTCTCTCTCTCTCTCTCTCTCTCTCTCTCTCTTATAAAAACATATTTAGCAATTTATTGATCGCTAATCGCTTAAAGGCAATTTATGAGAGACAACTAAACATCTGAGCGTCAATAAATTACGAGAGGCAATTTATTGACGCATAGTGGAAAGGGATTGAAACCAATGCAAAATTTGTTTGGGCTACCACTAATACACAAGATGGCATAAATAATATATAGCGGTCCAAGGTTGTTTTTATATTAAAAAAAAAATATACAGGTTGACGTCAGCCTTGATCCATCTAAACATATATAGCGGTCCAACCTGGTGGGTCATTTCAAAGCAAATAATGCATTAATGGGTTTCAAAGTTCAAAGTGAGCTTCTAAAATATACTCCAAATTCTTAAAACGGAGCCCCAACTAATAGTAACCCAAAAGATATAGCGCTCTCTTCTAAAAAAACATGTAGCGCTTTGGAAATTGGGAAAGCTCCACAATGCCACGATTTCGATAAAAGTCCTATCATGCTACTCTTCGACTTATAAGTAGCATCACATTCACTTAAAAGAGAAAAACATTAGAAAAGTACTGCTTTAAATAGTAGAAGACCACTACAACATGCGAATGGCATATTCCAAATCGCATCACCGTTAGACAGAAACGATAAGGAATATTGCTTAACTAAATAAAAAAATTAAAATTGAATTTCAATGACCCATTATTGTAAACAATGGTAGCTATATTACAACAGGAAGCATCAAACCAAATATCATAATAGCATAAAATCAAATTTTAATGTCTCATAATCATAAACAGCTGTGGCCGGATTATAACCATGAACTGCCAAAACTAACAAAATTCACAACCTTAAATAGGTAGTCCAAACTAAACTTCTCGTTGGTTTCATTTAATTTGGAACCTAATTGACTTCAGTAATTAAAAGCAACATTAAATAATCTTATGGGATAACACATGGATATAAACAATATTGGTTGGTATATAACCATGAGCCATTACAAAATTCCAAACCATCATTAAATAGCTAATTAAACTGTCTCGCTGGTCTATTTAAATTAAAGACAGCATAAATCATCATTGTTTGGACAAGTTTTATCATCAAAATAGTGCATAAAAAATACGAGAAGCATTATTAATGCACTTGAAAATTGCTTAACTTAATCTTAATGGATTGCCCAATCTAAAATGGTACATTTAGAGAATAACATAAAATCCGATCATAAAAAATTACTGCTTTAATTTGTATCACCGTTTGGCAGAAACCAAAAGAGCAGTAGTTAAAAAAAATGACACACAACGATAAATCAACCTTGGTGAAAAACATAATTACGAGCCAATCATAATTCTCTGATTTTAATTAGATGCATAGCATAGAAAATCTCATTCCATAAAATTGTTCGATGCTTACGGTGCAATTAACAAAATGATGCATAATTATTTGGCAATACACAATAGCTTAACCAGTGCAAACAAAAAACATAAACTTTCACTAAATTTATAAACATTAATCAACAGAAAATGCACCAAAAGAACAACAAAGCTCAACATTAAGGGATTGCCCAACCCAAAAGACACAACTAGAGAACGACATAAAATAATATCTGCATATAATTAATCTATGATGATACGATTAAACGCATGCAAATAAATTATTATTCACATAAGTACATAAAATGGTGAATAATTATGAATCAACTTTTATCAGAAATTATAATCATGAACCATGTAATATATTTAAAAATATTACTAAATAGTCAATTGAGACTTCCTCTTGGTTCCATCCAAATTAGTAGAGATGAAACATTAATTCCAGAAAAAATTACGAGCCATCATTAGCGAAGATTTTTTTTTTGAACAGTGCACTTAAATTAGAAAAGCATTATTAACTGAGCAAATGCACTGAGAAAATAATAAAGCCCAAATAGCCCGGCCTAAAGAGACAAACAACTTGACTTGGCTCAGTTGCAGTGAGAATAGTGACAGTCGGATCTGATCTGACGACCCTCAACTATTTGGCCCATAAGAGCAACCCCAGCAGGGCCGGCATCACGGCCCTGCATCAGGCGCTAATAGCACGCGCGCCCTCCCTCGCCCGCCCACCCAGCCGTTGTGCAGTTTGTTGTGTTCGAAAAATCTCCGGCGCGCGAGCGCGCTTTGATGCAGGCCTATACTGATAGCGCCTGTTGCGCATGCTCTAAAAGATTTCATAGAATTGTGAGCTCAGATTAATGGATAATATGTATTTGATAAATATATATGCATAATTAATGGCCATAAAATTAAAATTAACCATGCAAACTTATAAGCATTAACCACAATTAAATTGAACTGAAAATAACTAATTGCACTGTTTATAATGTCCTCGGCCCAAAAGTGCACGCGCAGCGCACTGAAAACGTACTGTGCGGCCGAATAGGCCCAAACCAAAAGAAGTTGGTCCGGTCAAAAATGCACACAGGTGCTCTAACTCACATTACATAGGCCGAACAGGCCCAAACCAAAATAAGTTAACGCAGCCCATTAATTCGGACCACACATTACACAGCCCACCACGCCAACCACACAGCTGACTCGGTCGGCCTGCTCCACCGATCTGATTGAATTTTTTACTGTACTAGCATTAATTTAAATCGAAATTAAAAAAAAATTGCCCGTTTAAAAAAATTAAAAAAATAGCATCCTGGCGCCCATCGGACGGGCGATCGACTATAAACGCGCCGTCAAAGCGGCGCTATTTAAACAAATACCATCCAATGGGCGGTATTTAAATAGCGCCTGCTCAATGGGCGTTTATATAAAGCGCCGTTCAATCGATGGCGTTCTATGATTATAGGTAATCGGATTCGCGATCTGTCATCAATTCGCGCTGCCAAAGACCGTCATTTCACTCGCCATCGCCATCGGATTCTCGACAATAATAATTCGTGCGGTGCCGCCATCGGATTCTCGACCATAAAACTCTAATACGTTCATGCAACGAAATTGCTAATTAGGGAAGCTAATTATGTTTTGTTGATAATTTAATTAACGGACGCCGCTATAAAAGGGAGCAAGAGGCAAATTATTCGAGACAAGCGAGTGGGAAGTTTAGGTTTAGTTAGGATGCGCTAATATGTTAAATTGTTTTATCCATATAACGTGCGATGACTTGTATCACGTTAATCAATTTATTTTAATATTTGAGCATCGGTTGTCTGAATTATACAAACATCCGATCATCAACAACAACCGCATGCTTCACCTCTCTAAAAACCGATACCATTCTCCGTATTCTCACCTCGACAAAAGCAAATGCCACCGCAGAATCTGGTTGTTCCGTCAACGGCGATTGCGATCGAGATCTCGCCCTTATACTTGCCGCTTAGGAATGTTCCGTCAACACATAGAACTGGAGGACAATTTTGAAATCACGATGCATCGCCCCAAGGCAAAGAAAACCCAGCTGCAGAATCGAACTTTCCAATATCATCGCCTCTGCCTCCACCTCTTTGTAATCATAATATGTACCCAAATTTCTCTTAGCTATGGCATATGAGGATGACATATTCGCATAAGATGCTTCATATGTTCCAAATCTCATCTCTAATGCTTTTTGTTTTGCCCTCCAGCGGTTGCATACGGAATAGTGTCTTGAAATTGTTCCTCCATGGCTCGAATGATAGACCGAGGCTCGTAGTTAACGTTCTCGTTATTTGAGCACGCATTATATGTGCCACCATTGTTGATGTTAGATTTACGTGTTTCGTCGACCTCGGTCCACCGTACAATTATGCTCCTCACTATTGAACATACCCAAGATTCCACCCACTTTCCTTTAAAGGCATGCACACGCCAAGGGCAACCGGGACAACACACACCACATCGTACACACTTCGCTAGACACGACAACCCCGAATTCTCTCATAAGTGATAATGCCCAAATCTTCACTACTGTCACCAATTTTTCCTTCGAGGGTATGTCGCTCCTTGTGTCACCTCGTTCGTGGTATTCCCAGTCGCTTGAGTGTCTTCTGGATAGATAGCTCGCAAAGTTTGATGAGTTCCACTCGACCGCACGATATTTTGAAAGCCACCGGGACTCTCATCGTCGACACATCTTCCTCGTGGACTTGCTCGTGCTCGGCAAGATCGGCCTCCATGGGCGCAACTATAACTTCAATATACTCCCCTCATCCGCCGCACCTATGGGTTCCTGTGTTATTTGTTGCTCACTTGATCCATCCATTGTCTTCTCCAGCTCCTCCACCTCTTCCCGCACCACATGCTCGGTGTCGTCACCATCTTCCCGCACATCTTCCTCGCACTACATTACTTCCTTCGACAAAGTTGATGCAAAGCTTCTTCATTTTGTTCCTCAGATTTGGCTTTGAACAAGAAGTGCTAGTGGTTGTCCTCGTTCGCTGGCGATCTCAACATAACGCCTCCATCCTCGGGTTGCCTTTATTGGTACCAACTCCCAATAAGGTCTTTCCGTAGTACTGCTAGCAACAATACCGATATCCGCACCATATTCTTGAGGTTAATTTTAAACGTCCTAATGACCAATTTTTAAGCCACCGCTAACGTTCTCTCCGTGGGCCTAGATATCCCCAACATCACCGACGGAACATAGATAGGTCTACCCGTCTGGACCAAAATTGATATCCCTTGCCCATATTGAACATTAAAATATTTTCATCTCCCATTGACCTGTCGAAAACGAAATGAACTACTAATAAATTATAATTATTTTTGTACTGACAAAAACATCTTAAAGATTTATCGCTGTTAATCATTTGTAATATGCTTTAAACCAACGTGCATTATGCTTCATATAAATCGAGTCTGCTACTACCGTAACGTCGGACCTACACATGTCCTCTAAATTTATAAGCCCTAACAGTAAATCAGATAAAAATAAACATACGCATTAAATCAACGTATAGCCCTCTCTTACAACCCTAGTTATAACCCTAAATATAGACTACAAATTACCGCATATATTATAAAACATTAAATCCTAAAACTCATTTACATATTCATACAAAAACATATCGAATATTATTCTAATTTAAAACTCTAAATCAAATGTACATAAAAATTACGAAAATATACCTAATTTTTATTAAAACCTAATCGCTAAATCTAGGCTTTAAACGAAATATTTAATTTATCATGTCCATATTGCTAACCTACCTTGTTTTTAAACATTACAAAATAAAAATATAATGAGTTTTAAAATTACCTTTTTTTTTTCCCTTCTCTTCTCCCTCCTCACCCTCTTCTCTCTTCCTCCTCCTCTCCTCTTCTCCCTCCTCTCCCTCTTTTCTCTTCCTCCTCCTCTCCTCTCTTTCTCTCTTATTGCTTGCAAGGGCCGGCAAATAAGTCTTGTGCCGATCCGGCGCCCGCCATGTGGGGTTAGCGAATTAATTAGCGCCATTCAACAGGCGATCCATTGCCGCACCGTATAAAACGCCCGTCCAACGGGAGGTTTTTTTCGAATAGTGATAAAACGCCCGTCCAACGGGTGATTATTGACTGCGACCGTTGCCGCCATTACACGCCCGTTGGTTCGGCTCTCTTGTCTTGTAGGTTTTAATAACGCCCGTCTATCGGCGATTATTATATAGCGCCCGTTGAACGGGCGCTAGGATGCTATTTTTTTAATTTTTTTAAACGAGCAATTTTTTTTTAATTTCGATTTAAATTAATGCTAGTACAGTAAAAAATTCCCGATCTGATTCTTTTGAATTGGGCCGCGACTCGATCGAGCAGCAAAAATGGCGGCAACCAGGGCGACAAATGTGGGTGCGATGGCGACGCGCAACGGTGGCGCCGATGGCGCGATGACAACGTGTGCAACATCATCACAACACAAGGGTGAGAGATCGAGTTCGGCATGATGGACAATTTTGTGTTTCGCTCGCTGGACATGATAGGCATGTATGGTTTCGTTTGCGTGGAGAAAAGAATCAGTGCGGAATTTATCTTCTGTTAGTCGCGTGCAATTCGATGATAGTCGATGACTCGATGCGCCTATGTTAGAGAATGGATTAAACATGTAACTGTACTAAAGATTTACCCAAATACGAAACCATATTATACCACACAATATTACGTAATACCATAACTCGATGGTGGAACCCACACGATGAAACTACATGATACCACACGCTGGTAGGGAAACAGGCTTTAGTCCTAGTTGCCAAACCGGGACAGCTCATCCGAAACTAAATGTCATAGACTAGTAAAACCTTCCCCGTGGTGTGGAAAATATCTAAAAAATATGGCGAACCTGGAACCTCTTGCCACCACGGGATTCTCCATTCACCCTTCTAACCAACCCACCTAACCACGCATATTTAATAGACTAGGATATGCATATTTTTTAAAGTATGCTAGAACAAGGCTATAGTACCGGTTGGTAACATGAACCGAGACTAAAGGTCTGCCTTTAGTTCGGTTCGTAACACGAACCATTACTAATGTGTGCCCGTGCCAGCTGGCCTCTACCCGCATGCCAAAAGGTAGATCAGTCTCGGTTTGTATCACGGGCTGGGATTGATGTGAGCGACGAACCGGGACTGAAGCCTTGGAGCCACGAACCGGGACCGATGGTATCATGTTTAACCGGGGACATATATGCCATTATGGAAGGTTCTTTCTCTAGTATTGACATGATACTATATAATACCTTACCTCGATGGTAGGACCCATCCAGTGAAACCACATAATACTATATGATACCTGTCGATGGTTGGGATATCAACCCAAGTCAACCAAGGTTCTTCAAGGAGGAGATAGGAAACACGCCGAACAACCACGAACAGCAACGAACAGGAGACAGGGGTTTTTATCCTAGTTCAGGCCTCTTGGGAGAGATAATAACCCTACGTCCAGCCTTTCTTTATATCAAATAGGATTACAAGGTGGAACTCGGCGAGATCAGCAGGTCTCGGCGAGTAGTATCTTAAAATCTATCGCCTAAGGGTCAAGCCAGTAAACTCGTCCTCGGATGCTCGATGCCCCTAAACGCCGTGAGGGCATGGTTTATATAGTCTGAGCAAACCGATTTACCAAGGGAATATCGGGCGGGCTAACTACGAGATCGTGAATTAACTCATACATGCCAAATACAACCTACGGTAAATAAGATAATCTCCTAATCTTGGGGATCACGGCTCCTAATCCAATCCGGGAAACCACGTCCGGGTCTTCACGCAGTCTGCGAGTAACTCTTGTTCGAGTCGGACTCAAACACGATTCCTAGGCCGTTATGCACCGCTTGACCACCAAGAGTCGCTCTACGGGATGCATATGGGCCTGATAGAACCTTCCAGGGAGCTGAGCCCTGGTAGGCTGTTCAACTGGGCCGTCAGGAAGTGGGCCATGGCAATGGGCCGTGATCTAATCCCCGACAGCTAGCCCCCGAGACTCAAGTGGAAGGATTCACTAGAGTGGGGTCTTCCCCTTGAGACTCTAAGTCTCGAAGAGGGAAATTTTGCTGCTACAAAGACATGTAACAAGCGACCGAACAGGTCATGGTTCAACCGAACAAGACTTGTTCGAGGTCGAATGCAGAACCCGACCGAAGCCGAAACAACTCTGTTTGCGTCGAGCAGGAATCACACCGCCCGAGCAAATTACTCGGACTTCAAATACAGAATCTTCGAAAAAATAGTCGTTATGGACTCCAACGGTAACTTACTATCGCTGCGCAGTAAAAACAGACGACCGTTTCACCTAGCCGTTGAGGTAAAAACTAGCCGTTCTGAGACAAAACCGTTGCAGAGCTGCTTATACGGGACTATAAAAGTACCCAAGCTGCCCGCGGCCAGCCACTTCTGCTCTCGCGCCTTTCCTCTCCAAACCCTGACTCCAACCTTGCCCAGCATCAAAGAGCCAAACTCCACCTTCCAAATGTTCGTCCGATACAGGACCGCCATGGCCAAGTTCACCGGCACTAGTCTCGACCGAGGAGGACTCAAGGTCTGGGAGGAGGAGGGCCGCGTCGATCTGGTGGCTGGAGGCTGCCGGAAGGAGGATACTCCGAGCCGCTCGAGGAGAGTTCGTCGACTTGAGCAGCTCGCCTTTGCTGGGTTGAGGTCTCCTGAGAGCGACTTCGTCGAGGCCTTCTTGAACAAATGCGGATTGGAGGTGGCGAACCTCAATCCGAACTCCATCCTCCAGATGGCCGTCTTCGCACACCTGTGTGAGGGCTATCTGGGCATCGATCCACCGGTGGGGCTGTTCCTCCACTATTACACAGTGACGAGGAGCAGCTCCGCCGCTTTAACGCTGGGTGCTACTACCTCAAGCTCCGGCCACCGCCGACGACGCCAGTGATTGCCGCCCACCGCCGCCGACTCGATGGGCGCGTGGTGGGTGAGGTGGTTCTACAGCAAGCGGAGCGGCGACAGCAAACTCGTCTTCATCGGGAAGGCGCCGGCAAAGGGAACCCCAATGCCTCGGCCGGAGATGTCCGCCGAGGATTGGTACCTGATAAGGAAGATCGCCTCCCTCGTGAGCCTCGGGCTCCGCAGGCGAGATCATACGGACTTCACGGTGACGAGGATCTGTCCGTGCGGAGAAGGTCCTATCCCTTCTACAAGATAGAGGGATGGGAAGACATCACAAGGGAGAGCACGGGTAAGTGCCTTTAAGACTCAACCTCTTCATTGATTATTTCCTCCGAACAGAAATCACCGATTCCATTCTGCTCGGGCAGAGAAGCCAACCGACGCATGGGTGACCGAGCGGGTCGACGCCATGCTGAAGGTGGCGAAGAAGGACGGGGAGGTCACCGGCGAGGTGGCATACACCTGTCCGCGCAACGTGCTTGTCCGCACAGGCGAGGTAAATCACTTATACCCAGTCTGCGTTGCTAGATTTGCACTGTGGTTTTAATGCTAACGTTCGCTTCTCAAAACGCGCAGGAGGACTAGCTGATCCTTGGAGGGATCGTAGAGGAACTCTCCGGGTCTGAGAAGGAGAAGGCGAAGAAGGGCAAGGCCAAAACAGTCACTAAGCCCAAGGTGGCGGCTGAGCCGACGCGGAGCTCACCGCGACACGGCGGCCGCCAGCCGTCGAAGAGACCTCCTATGGCGACGGAGCGTACCGAGCAGACCAAGCGGGCGCGCGGTCAGCCCAGTGGGAAGAGACCAAGCCCCTTCCTCCTCGCCGAGCAGAGCGACGAAGAGGTAAAGACCATGGCCCTCTGGCTTAGGCGTTACACGCAAGCTCACCCTGGCCGCATGGATCGGCTGCAACAGGTCGCCGAGCAGAGGAGGCTCAAAGAAGAAGTCGCACGTAAAGAAAAACTTCTTGCGCTGCGCGAGAGGAGCGCTCAGCTTACCAGGGAGCTGAGCTCGTCGCCGCGAACACCCAAGGGCCAAGGCGGAGAAGCCGCCAAGGAGCCCCCGAGGAAGAGGCGAAAAATTCCAGCGAAGAAGATCAGAATCAAGCCTTCCACGGCAGGTATGGAGAAACCGATCTTTACATCTCTCTCCTACTGACCGCATTAGACCTAACGATCATCTCTTTTTCATCACCTGCCCAAGAAAAGATCGCCACAGACGACGTCGAGGAGGCGCTCGAGCGGTCGCTGCTGCCCGAGCATCTACACGGCGCATCGCGGACGGTGAGGCTGGCAAGCCTCAAGGACAAGCTGGCGGCATGGAGCCTGCTGCTAGACTCGGCGAGCAGCTCGACGCGCTCAAAAGCGCGGTGGAGCGGCTGGAGGCAGGAGAGGCGGCACGCGGCGCCACGGACAGCGGAGCCAAGACGACGGCTCCGGGAGTTGCCCAGGGTGGGGCCGAGCAGCCGGCCCTGCCAGGCACTTCGTCGCAGGGGCAGCTCACCCCTGAGGCGACGGGATTTTCTGGCGAGCAGGGTGAAACCCCAGCCGCCAGGGAGCAAGAAGAAGCCCCCGAGCAGGTCGCGCAAGTCGTCCTGCCTGTGGAGGTACCGGCGCCACCCAGCGGAGCGGCTCCGGTCTTGCCCTAAGACGTTCGGGCGGAAGAGGAAGGGGAAGTGGAGCGCGGAGATGAAAGCGCTTCGCCCGTCGCTCCAGCTCTGAAAGCGAATCACGCTCAGTGAGAGAAAGGAGCGAACGAGGCGGCGACGGGAACGACGCACCCGTCTCATCCCGCACGAGCGGGGCTTCGTGACGCATGGCCTCGAGGACCGCCTGCGTCGCGGACTGAAGCAACGACTTGGAAAGGTAAACACCAAGACCACGTCTAGCTCAGTTGGTTAGCTTGACCGCAAAAGCGGCTAACTAGTCTTCTCTCTCAGGTCTTGAAGGACACCATGGAGGAGCTCGACGACGGCGTCACCATCGAGCGGACCGCCGTACTGGCGTCGTTCCGGGAGCACCTCCGGACGAGGGAGTCCGAGGCGGGGCCCTCTGCACCAACCCAAAGTCGAAGCCGGCTGAAGCTGAAGGTGAAGAAGCTCAAAGTCCAACTGGCCGAAGAGAGGCGTTCCTGCGAGTCTCTCCTAGGAGAGGCCAAAGAGCTTCGCGCGCAAGCCGTTAAGGCGAGCACTGCGGAGGAGAAGCCGGGCCGGACAAAGTGGCTCGAAGAGCAACTCGCCGACGCGTCTCACTGGCGGGACCAGCTCGTGGCCGAAGCCACGAAGCTTAAGGCCCAGCTCGCCAAGGAAGAGCAAACTTCCGCGGGTCTCCAAGCAAAAATCTCGACCCTATGGGCTTCACAGGAAGAGATCGAGGAGATGCGCGGGATGACGGTGAGGGCGATCACCGCAGAGAAGAAGGTCAACGAGCTGGACGAGCAGCT
This sequence comes from Raddia guianensis, assembly GCA_036346415.1. Classification (NCBI taxonomy): domain Eukaryota; kingdom Viridiplantae; phylum Streptophyta; class Magnoliopsida; order Poales; family Poaceae; genus Raddia; species Raddia guianensis. The sequence goes on from CM070537.1 coordinate 48,540,049, forward strand.
CAAGACGGCCGAGCAGCGAGTCAGCCAGAGCGAGGCTCTGACCGATCAGCTGCGCGCCAAGACCGAGGAGGTCGATGCCATCCGGGCAGAGGCTGCGGCGCAAGCCAAGCGGAGCAAGGAGGAGATCGAACGCCTCCGAGCTGAAGCCCGGGAAGGAATCAAGGCTCAGGGCGAAGTCGTGCGCCTCAAGTTAGAAATTGAGGAGTCAAGGAGCGACTTGCTCTAAAGTAGCACTGCTGTTGTAACCGAAGGGCCTTGTACCTGAAACTTTTGAGTAACGAAGTACTTACCTTTTTCCCTGCAAAAAAGAGCAGCAAAAAGACAAGAACGAACAGAAACTAAGAGAAAAGCGAACAACGCTAGGAAGTTTACGAAAACCGGTAGAGCGCTTTGCCTAACTCCCCCGTTGTGCGGTACTCCGAGCACCTAAGTTTGCGAACTCGAACAGGTGCACAAGAGAAAGAGCGACACCCCAGCCCCCGGTACGGACGATGCTCGAGATCCTAAGCTTGCGAACTCGAGCACGTGCGTAGAGAGAAAGAGCGATACCCGTACCTTGCTCGATGTATTCCATAATCTGCTCGTTGACGTAAGTTAGGCAGTTCCGAGAGTAACCGAACATGGAAAGTGTCTCTGCCGCGGGAGGCTTACGAGAGCAGGCTTTGCCGAGTGGTCGCGCCAAGCAGTAAGTGCCTCTGCCGCGGAGGGCTTACGAGAGCAGACTTAGCCGCAAGGTGAAAAGGCCGTGTTACGCAACCCTGAGTTTAGGAACTTATCGAAGCTAGATACGCGTAGGGAACGATTCTTAAGATTGCGGAGCCAAGAGTTCGCAAGACCGGGCAGCCATCAAGTGTTACCAGAGAGAAAGAGGTAGTCTTCAAAAGACAAAAAGTGAAAAAGGCGCAGAGGCCGCGAGGATTCACTTAAGAATTGGATTGAACTTTACATGGTGCCCGAGGGACTTGAACGAACTAAGGCGCGAAGTTTGACAAAAAAACGCGAGGCTAAGCAAACAAACGAAGACCTACACAAAGAACTTACGGTTGGTCGATGTTCCAAGTCTTGGTCGACTCTCTCCGTCCTCCATAGCAGACGAAACAATTTCGGGCGGCGGTAAGAAACGACCGTGAACAGGCCCTCCCAATGAGGAGTTAACTTGTTGGCATTGGACAAGTTACGGACACAGTAGCAGAGCGAGGTCGCCCGCCTTCAAAACCCTTGGTCGAATCGACTTGGCGTCGTGTTGGCGAAGATCTTCTTTGGTAGCGCCATTCGACTTATGCCCGGCCGCATGTGCCTTGAGGAGATCGAGATCGAGGAGGCGCTTGCTCGTCGTCAACTAAGTTGACCGAGCTCGTCGAGGCGAACCGAGTATAACCGGTGGGCGTGATGGCTTCGCACCATAAACCAATTGGAAAGGAGTTTCCCGCCGCCTACCGTCAGAAAGTCGAATCGCCTGCAGGACGGAAGGAACTTCGTCAACCCAGACCTTGTTGTGCTCGTTGCGAGCAGCAAATACCCGCCGTTTAATACCCTGAACTATTTGTCCGTTAGCTCGCTCGACTGCTCCATTGCTCTGTGGATGTGCCACGAGGCGAAACGAACCTTGGTGTCGGTATTCTCGATATTCTGGAATAGCTCGCTCAATCGGTACCGTTATCCGTGATCAACTTGTGGGGAATCCCAAAGCGCGTGACCACGTTGCTTTTGAAAAAGTGAACAGCCGTTTTGGCGTGAAGAGACGACACGGGCTCTGCCTCAATCCACTTTGTAAAAATGTCTATGGCGGCGAAAGTGTGTGTATAGCCCTTGTACCCCTTAGGGAATGGGCCGAGCAGATCCAAACCCCATGTGGAAAAAGGCCAAGATAGGGGGATTGTTTGGAGCTCTTGGGCTGGCTTGTGTGCCTTCCGGACGTGAAATTGGCAAGCCTTGCACTTAGTCACGATGTCCGGGCATCTCAGAACGCATGGGCCAATAATAGCCCATGCGAAACGCTTTGCCGACCAGAGTTCTGAAGGAGGCGTGGTTGCCGCAGGCACCCTCGTGTATGTCCCTAAGAAGGAACACACCCTTTTGTTGCGAGATGCACTTGGAGAGAACTCCCAGAGCACCTTAACGGTAAAGGATGCCATCCACAAGCTTGTATGGAGCAAAGACGCCTTGTAAGCGGGAACGCCGGCCGTCATCGGCGAGGTCCCATCGCAAGGTACCGGACAAATGGCGTTGTCGATCCATGACACCGCCGATAACGGAGACAAGATCACCGTCTCTGTTGCCTCGTCCGGAGACATGATTGAGGGCTTGTAAAGGTGCTCGACGAGCACCCTGCGGAAAGCGAGTTCGCGTGAGGATCAAACTTGGATAGTTGGTCGGCCAGAAGTTGTCCTTCACAGGCACGAAGAGCACCTCGAAAAATCGAAAGTGCCGCTCAAACTTCCTCACTTCAACCAGGTATCGCGCCATTGAGTCATCGCAGCACTGATACTCCTTGTTCACCTGGTCGTTGGACACCGAGCGACTTGCACGCTCTTAGTCCCGCGAGGAGAGCCTCGTACTCCGCAGCGTTGTTAGTCGCCGCAAAGTGTAGTTGGATAGAATACTGGAGTTGCTCTCCTCTCGGGGAGATGAGAACAAAACCAGCCCCCGAGTGTCGGTCGCGAGCCATCAAAAACATGGTCCAAGGAGGCTCATCGGGTTGCTCGGGGCTTCACGATTTGGGCGAACAAGTCCATTCAATGACAAAGTCAGCCAAGACTTGTGATTTAATAGCGATTCGGCAATGAAAGACAGATCAAACTCGCTAGTTCCATTGCCCACTTAGCTATCGTCCGCTAGATTCCTTGTTCGTAGGATTTCTCCCGAGGGAACGTGGTCGGGACCAGATTTGATGCTTTGGAAGTAGTGACGAAGCTTCACGGAGGACATGAGCAAGGCATAGAGGAGCTTCGGACCTCGTGGTAACGCCTTTGATCCGTGAAGTACCTCACTCACGTAATAGATTGGTCATCAGATGCCTTCCCTTTCGGCCGCCAAGACCGCGCTCACCGCTTGTGGCGTGCAACTTACGTCTGGCGGGAGCCGCCACCATGCCGCGGGGTAGTCAAGGCGGGAGGATTGGGCGGTATCGCTCAGATCTTGGAAGGATCTATCGACTTCTTCATCCCACGAAACCATTGTGCTTGCGCAGAGCCTTAAAGAAGGGCAGCCAGCGTTAGCTTTGACGGAAATAAATCGCTTAGAGCACCATCCGCCCGTGAGACTCTGACCTCCTTTACGGTAGTTGGAGCACGCATATTTTTAATGGCCTCGATTTTTTGAGTTGGCGTAAATACCTTGCGAACCAATAACATAACCGAGCAACATTCGGATCGAACACCAAAGGTACACTTCTCGGATTTAATTTTATTCGATGCTGGTGAGATTACGAAAAGTCTCGGCCAGGTCTTTTACATGATTTGAAGCAAACTTGCTCTTTACAACTATGTCGTCGATATAGACCTCCGTGTTTTTCCGCACTGCTCGGGAAGGTCTTCTCCATTAAAGCTACCGAACGTGGCACCAACATTACGCAGAACCGAAAGACATGGTCGATATAGCGAAAAGTGCGAAGGGGTGATGAAGGCGCTTCTCTTCATCCTCGGGAGATGCTTATTTGGTGATAACCGAGTAAGCATCCAAAAACTCAAGAGCTGGCGTCTGATCGCATCGACCACCGGTCAATCTGAGGCGTGGAAAATTATCCTTAGGACAAGCAGCATTCAGATCTGTATGATCGACACACATCCTCCACTTGCCGCCTTTCTTCTTTACAATGACAGGGTTGGCTAACCACTCGGTGTGATCAACCTCGCGGATGAACCCGGCAATGAAAGGTTTGCTGTCGATCTTTGATGATCCTCTGTTTGAATTCAGAAAAGCGACGAAGCTTCTGGCGAACAGGCTTTTTGTCCGGCCGGACAGCCAGTTTGTGCTCGATGACCTCCCTTGGGACTCCGGGCATGTCAGATGGCTCCCAGGCAAACACATCTGCACTAGCTCGGAGGAAGGCAATGAGCTCGCTTTCCTATTTGGGGTCCAGATTGGCCCCCAAGTGAACTATCTTGAAAGTATCATCAAGGGACAGCGAAACTTCCTTGGTTTCTCCCCCTGGCTGAAGGGAGACCCTAGGGCGTGCAGACTTGGTCTGTGGAACTTCAGGACCGCGCGGCGGAAGCTGGTCGACCAGGGCGAGGGACTGCTCGTCGCAATCCAGAGCAGCCTCGTAATTGCCCTTGACCGTGATTACACCGTTAGGGCCTGGTATCTTGACGCAATGGTAACCATGATGGGACACGGCCATGAACTTGCCAAGAGATGGTCTGCCCAAGATCGCGTTATACGCGGACGGGAAGTCGACCACGTCGAAGGTGATCAACTCTGTCCGAAAGTTGCTTGGATTGCCGAAGGTAACTGGCAGGACAACCTGCCCCAACGGCTTGACAGCTTCTCCCGGAACAATTCCGTAGAAGGGCATCGCGACTTCCTTCAGCTTAGAACGAGGAATCTGCATCTCGTCCAAGATCTTAGCAGAAAGCAAGTCCAAAGCGCTCCGCCGCCTCTGAGTACACGGCCAACTCTCGCGTTCGATGGTGGGGTGACCACGGAGGGAGCCGCGAGGCTTGGTCATCGGTGGGGCAATCCTCCCGAGAGAAGGAGATGGGGACCTCGGTCCACTTCATCGATTCAGTGAGGTTTTGCCTTTTCGACGTTAATGGACCTCCCGGCGGCTTCCTTGAGGCTGCGCCGAGAGGTATAAGCCGAGGAGCCGCCCGAAGGTGACGGCGATATAGTTCACGGCTCTTGATATTCATCATCATCTTCCCGATCACCATCGTCGGTTTGGCGCTAGCCTTACCGGCATCACCTTGTTCGGGCGGGGTGGGCATTGGGCCCTTGCCGTTGTAGAAGTCTTGAGCTTTGCAGCCCAAGTTCTGCAGTGGCGTATATCGTGCCCGTAGTGCTGGTGGAATTTACAGAATCGGTCGCTTGGACCTTTCTTGCCTTGTCCGCCTCCCTGAGCAGGCTTTTTGCCCTTGGAGTTACTGTTGGGCTTCTTCCGCCCATCCTTGGGAGGAGGTCTTGCGATCTATACCGCGACGGTATTGATCGCATCACCTTTGTTCTTCTTCTTCAGGACTTCTTGTCACCGGGGTTCTTCTTTGCTCTTCTTCTTCTCATCCACACCAGTCAAGGGCGGCTCGCCCTTGTCAAACGCCTTTTTATCTTGAACACGCTCGCCGCGTTGGCGTAGCGGTCACCGCCTTGAACAGTCGTTGGCGGTCCAGTCTCGTTGATCTCGAGATCTGGGTGAGCGCTCGTCGCGGACTCCGTTTTTGAAGGCGCGGACAATGATTCATCCGAGATGTTCGGGATCGTGTTGCGGATCTTAATGAAACGCTTCACGAAATTGCGGAGGGTCTCCCGTTCATTTGGATCATCTGGTGCAGATCATCCTCCTTGCCAGACGCACGTAATGACTCGAAAATTAGCGATCGAGGCGTCACAAAGCTGGTTCCATGAGTGATGGAACCCTCCTGATTGATTGAGCGACCACGTCGAGCGGCACCCTCAAGGACGATCGGGAGGTAATTAGCCATAACGAGCTCGTCACCCCGCCGCCATGATGGCCGTGGCGTAGATGGAAAGGAATTCCTCGGGTTTTGGGTCCCATTGTACCTCTCCATGTGACCGGCTTGAACTTTGAGGGCCACCGGACGGCCGGCTTCGTCGAGAAAGCCCTGCAGACCAAAGCATATGACCGCCACTTTCCCGGCGAGAACCTAGTCTTGAGAAGGCGTTGGTCCTATTGCGCGAGGAACTCCTGCTGAGCAGGATGATTGATGCGAGAAACTCTCTCGGGACAATCCACCACGCTCCTTCCTCGTGGTCGCGACGACGCCTCCTCACGAGGGACCGTCCGTGGTCATCAGCGCGCTGCCCCTGTTGTCGCGATGACTACGAGGACTCGGCGGCGGCGGCGACCATGGGTAGCTTGCTCATGGGCGATGATCGCCGATGGTGGCGAGGTCACGCGATCGATCGAGCTGTCCGAACCATTCCGGGCGGTTTGGTCTGCTTTACTGGAGGAGTTGTTGACTTCTCCTAGAGACTTTAGGCCTTGACCCGGTCGCTCTAGGTTAGACGCATAAAGATAGCCCATGCGGGCGAGATCGACGATTGGTGGATCGAGGACCGTTGCTATAGCCGAGCCGTTCCGACTCGATCTATGGGTCCGGGATCTCTGAACCATCCGCGTTCGCCCGACCGAGTCGATCCGCGGGAATTGACCGACAGAGGAAGCTTCTGCCGGAAGACTTAGCGCCGGCACGCAAGGTGGGTCGCGACGCTGTCGCTTACACCGATCGCGAAACCGTGCCAAAGTCTGATTGATGGAATCGTCGAGGCTGCGGCGAATGACGTCTTGCTCGCGAGCAGCCAGCGCGATCTCATCTTGGTGCCGAGCAGAGTCGATCTGCTCGATCTCTCCGGCCGCCACAGCCCGTGCAGGATTCTCAGAGGTTCCTACATCGGCCATGTTAATGCTGCGGGGGCCATGCGAAGGTACGCTAGACGGTGTCATCGCTGTGTCTCCACAGGTAGAATCTACCGACATAGCCTTGGAGTCTGATAGATCTAAACCGTCGTAAAGATCATCGGTTCCGTAGTCATCGTCAATGGCGGAGTGCGATCTGCGGCTATCTACGCCATATAGGCGAGACCTCCGCCCCGAGATCTGGAAAGTGTTCGAGATCGAGCAGATCGATCTAAGCCGGCGAGGATGAGACATCATGTCCTTCGAGTCGTAACCCTCAGGAAGCATCTCTGTATCGCCGACTGAGTTCGACATGCTCGATCTGCGTGTCCCCACGGACGGCGCCAGCTGTTGACGGTTGGGATATCAACCCAAGTCAACCAAGGTTCTTCAAGGAGAAGATAGGAGACACGCCGAACAACCATGAACGACAGCGAGCGAGCGGGGTTTTTATCCCGGTTCGGGCCTCTCGGGAGATAATAACCCTCGTCCAAATTTCTTTCTTTATATCAAAGAGGATTACAAGGTGGAACTCGGCGAGATCAGCAGGTCTCGGCGAGTAGTATGCGAAAATCTATCAGCTAAGGGTCAAGTCGTAAAACTCGTCCTCAGATGCCTGATGCCCCCTAAACGCCGTAGGGGCATGGTTTATATAGTACAGAGCAAACCGATCTACCAAGGGAATATCGGGCCGGGCTAACTACGAGATCGTAACGAACTCATACATGCCAAATACAACCTACGGTAAATAAGATAATCTCCTAATCTTGGGGATCACGACTCCTAATCCAATCCGGAAAACCACGTCCGGGTCTTCACGCAGCCGTGCAGAACTCTTGTTCGAGTCGGACTCAAATACGATTCCTAGGCCGTTATGCACCGCGCCAGCCAAGAGCTGCTCGGCAGGATGCATATGGGCCTGATAGAACCTTCCAGGGAGCTGAGCCCTGGTAGGCTGTTCAACTGGGCCGTCAGGGAGTGGGCTATGGCAATGGGCCGTGATCTAATCCCCGACAATACCATACTTCAATGAAGGGGTTCACACGATGAAGCCGCTACATAAAACTATAATTTGATATTGTCGCTATCTGATGAAACCACGTTATACTTCATTAAACAACATGAAACTAACGGGCCCACCCCACACAATGAAACTATATAAATTAAACCACATGAAAACATATTTTCGATGGTGGTGCCTACCTCGTGAAACCACATGAAACCATACTTTGATAGACGATGAAACTATGTGATACTGCATCAAACCATGCTTGGACAGTGGGGCCACCAAATGAAACCTTATGGAAGTATGGAACCATATATCAATGACGGGGCCAACATGATGAAACCATATAAAATCACATGAAACTATGCTTTGACGGTGGAGTCCACCTGATGAAATCACATGATACTACATGGAACTACATGAGACAATACTTTGACGGCAGAGCTTACATGATGTAACAATGTGAAATCATACTTTCGATTGTGGGCCCACATTGTGAAACCACATGATTGTTGTAGGAGGGTCTTCCCCTTTTTTCCCAAAGATCACGGCTAAAATCCCGAAGATTATGATTGCCTAGCCTGGAGCTCAAAGGTCATGAAGATCCTCGGAGTGTCTTCGGAACAAATATGCGAAGATGGATTGAAGAAGGGTTCCCCGAAGATGGTTCTACCTGGACATCGACAAGATTACCCAAAGATACGCGAGGACACATTGACCTCGGATGGATGCGCAAAGGCCGAGTAGTTACTGGGCCAAGTGGTGGATATGGGCCATGAACGTGGCTACAGGGAGATGGGCCAGCTGTAGATTGGCCCAATACTTCAATAAGGGTTCTAAGGCATTAGGGGTAGTTAGGGTTTTTCGCATATTAGAAAAAAAGATCAATTTCTGTAGGAGACCGTTGATTTCATATCAACGGTCCAGACGCGAGGGCAAAAATGCCTTCTTATGTTTAAAGTGTAAACCCTAATCATTGACCCCCTATAAATACAGGAGCACCCCATTCATTGGGGGGAGAGCATTTTATTCCTAACCCATAATTGCGTCTCCATTTCCAAAGCTCTGTTATTTCTAGTGATCTTTCCGCTTTGGGGAGACATTCCAGTACTGTCTGAGACACTTCGACGACAATGATATCACATAAAAACATGCTTCGACGGGTTATAAAGCTACATGTAATCACATGAAACCATACTTGCACGATGGGCCTACGTAATGAAACTACATGAAACCAGATATTGATGATGGGACCACACAATGAAACTCGATTATACTTGATACTTTGATGATACATAAAATTTCTTGATATGAAACATTGATGGAAAAAAGTTGAAACCTGTTGCATTGTAACAAAAAGGGAAAAAGAAAAAAATACACTACTCACGTGGGACTGGAACCCACCTAAACTAACGTAGGATAAAAAGAACTAGGTCATCAAACAAGAAATACAGGTGCATATTTGGCGGTTTGGGGGCTGTACCATTCCAACAATAAACAACGGTATAGCGTTGCCTAGTCCTTTCCAAAAATTTAAGCCTTTCTTTGACAACATAATTTTTCTTAAAAAATTATTAAAAGGAGTTAATTAAAGATAATTTAGCTTGTAATGAAGCTTCTCATGTAAATTTTAAGTGCAATGATTATTGAGCTCCATGCACCATGAGCACTGTTAGGTGTTGTCTCTTGCCACATTTTGTAAAAGTTCCCTTTATTTTGTAAATTCTATTCTTGCATAAAGAAAACCCCCCGCGCGCTCGTTCTGTCTCTTATCCGAAATACAGAGGAAGGCATTATTACCCTCTCGCTCCAACCGCCACGCAACATGCCTTCAACAACCATGTTTTGTTGTGGATTGCTATGCACTAATCCGAGCCAGATGGAGGGAACATAAAAGGAATGTGGGTGTGCATGTGCAGGCAAGTGTACCGTGTGTAAGAGAGAAGAATGACTTCATACAAGAACTTAGGTAAAAGTTTTTGCATGGTAATGCCGCGTTCTTAGATGAAACCTAACCTCTCATATATTTTGATATCTCAATAAGAAAAAAGGATTTGAATTGTTTTGTAACGGATTGAGAAACCCAACTAAACGGAATATTTTCTAATTCAATTGAATGATTTCAATTCAAGTATAGGCAGCTAACAGGTGTAAGTTGTACTTCCAAATTCCCAATAGTACTGTACGAGAACTAATCAAACAGTTGCAACTTAATGCTATTATGGGCAAAACCTTTCTTGAAGGGAGATCTTTATGACAGGGAGAGGGACTATTCATTGATATTAATTCCTTGAAAATTCCGTGGACACCCACTGCAAAAGTGAGATGCATACCTGGTTGAATGACTGAATGTTGATAGCCCTTGAATTTGCAACAAATTATCACGCGGAATAGCTAGCTGACAAATTATAGTATCAATTTACAACTAATTAACCCATGACCGTAGTAAATGTCGCCTTTGCCGTTTGCTAAGCGATTCGACCGCAGTTTTCCTTCCTGCAAATCGAGTCTACTGTTATCAAATCTCCACTAATTGCGATCATGTAGGTACCTGCTCCTAAAGGAGCAAGAGGTAGCCCCAGGTTCCAACTGCTATCTGCTAATCTACTTCCATGTTGCAGCTATCTATCATTCCTCGAGGACAGAATCTAGAGGTATGGTGCAGAGAAGGACCTGCGACCAAACCTGCCTAGTCTCCCTTTTCTTTTGCATTGTTAGTCAGGCATCAACATACACGAAACGTGGTCACTGTTTCTGGTATCCGTGACGATAGACGATCACTGCTTACTCTAATCTATGTCACCAGTTGGGGGCCCAACGATATGATTGTCGGGCCGGAAGCACGTACACGTTCGATTCCTCCCCCAAAAAGCAACACCATTAGATCAATGAAAGGTACATTGCCAGTATGTCACTGCACCTGCACTCTTTGGCATACGTTGTTGGTCAATATGGACTTGTCCAATACTCCATTTCTTACATCATCAACACACGGAGCATCACCGTTAGTTACGCACTGATGCCGAACAGCTAAGACTCCGTCTCGTTGAGTCTGAGATCAGCTTTAACGTTCTTCCCCTTGATCGAAAAGCTAATATCATAACTCATCTCTCGATAAGACAGTACATCAAGACAAGCGCCGCAAAAACTATTTACAAATATTGAGATATCAATACTTATAGTGTACTTAATTGGTATATTTACTTACACTTGACGGGAGCTGGCATATTTACTTGCACAATTTGAGGCTTTGAGCGGAGCAGTGAGCAGAGCACTAGGGGAATATTCACGTACAGGTCAGCATGACTGTGGCACACACTTTGTACCCAAAAGCCTAAACAGTGTACAGAACTCGACGGATGCAAGAACATGTAGACGGCCCATCTCTGAATGGCCCGGCCTTTATTGTTCACAAAAAATTCGCTTCCACCAAGACACCAAGTACACACCCATGGGCCATGGGCATGAAGCTTGCTGCTTGTTGCTTGCCATTAATTTTGAGTGCCCATCGATTAGTGCTGCAGCTGCTACTGCTCGGTGGTTAGTCGTCCTGATCTCAATCAGCCCGTGGTTGGCCTGCGCCCATCCGGCGGCTGCGGCGCTTGGAATGACAAAACTGCCCCTGCGCGCGCGCGGCGAGGGAGCTAGCCGAATCGCGTCCTCCCGAGCAGCCCCCCGCGCTGGCGCGGCAGGAGGTGCGAGCGGCAGAGCGGGCACGTCAGCTCGCCCAGGTCGATCCACCGGTCGATGCAGCCTCTGTGGAAGGCGTGGGTGCAGTTGCCCAGCCGCCTCACCTCGTCCGTCGCCTCCAGCATCTCCAGGCACACCCGGCACGTCGTCGCCTCGCCCTCGCCCTCGCCCTCGCCGTCGACGTAGCTGTTCTTCTTCGTCGTCGTCGTCGTCGTCGGCGGCGGCGGCGGCGGCTGCAGGAGCTGCACGAACTCGACCGGCGGGAGGCGGTTCTTGACCGTCTCCGGCGGCGGGCCGTCCCCGTGCGGCGGGCGCCGGCGTCGGCCGTTGATGAGCGGCGCGTGGTCGTCGATGGTGTAGGGGAACTCGTACAGGCCGAGGAAGCAGAGGATCAGAAGGAAGGCCACCGCGACGGCGTGGACGAACTTGAACAGCGTGACGATGGGCCGGGGCACCGCGTTGCAGTAGGACACCAGGGGGAATGTCATGATCGGCCGGCCGGCACGGCGAAGCGCGGCGCGAGGGACGGGGGGCCGGAGTTGGCGACGCGGTGCAGAGCCGCAGAGGTAGCGCTGGAGAGCTATGATCCGATCACTCGATCGGCTATCCGGCCGGACGGCACGACCGCACGAGGTTGCATGCGTTTCCGCTTTGGAGGACGAGAGCTACACGTACGCCCACAAGCATATATAGAGACGAGGCTCCCGATAGTACGAGACGGCTGACGGGGAAAAGTGGCCCGTTTCATCGTGCTTTGGTAGGGGTAGAGATATGAAAATGTTTGTTTTTCAGATTGGATAATCGATAACCCAGATTTGCCTCTATTTTTTTTCCCAGATCCGGAAGTTTTATATATGGATACGGGTACAAATAGTAATAAATATGATATAGATCGGAATGGATATATATATATATGGATAGTATTGAATATGATATGCGTCAGCGTAAATACAGGTCTCAGAACATTGAAACACCTACACTTAAAATCAATTAAAAACACATGCATGATTGATTTAATTATCAAAATTATAAAATTTGCATAAATTAGCTAGGGTTACAAGAACTAAAAAAGTTATTAAGGAATAATATGAAAATAAGGATTGAAACATAATTTTGAGCAAGAATTGCTAAAAGTCGAGGATCTGACATGGCACACCACAAAAGCATGGCGGGCCACGGTCGAGCCGGGGCGGCCATGCATGGCACGTCCAACAAAACAGAAAAATAATTTTTTTTATAATTTTGTACCTTGCTCAAATGAAAAGGTTGTCTACACAAAAAAGATGCGTCTTGAAATTCACTACAATTTTGGTGTAGAATTGAAATTCATTGGAGCAGCGAAATATCTCGATAAATGTGAATTACCAAAAAGTGTGATGTGGGTTCTAAAACAGCCGCACACTAATTTTTTTAAAAAAAATCATGCATTGCTCAAATGAAAAGTTGTCTACATGAAAATATGTGTCTCAAAATTCTTTACAATTTTCATGTAGAACCAAATTCATCCAAACAATGAAAAATCATGAAAAATATAAATTATAGACTCGTGCCTCAATTGGCCAGTGTGCCCGACCTAAGCACGGCCCGTCTGATCGTGCCATCTTTGGGTGACTGTTGTGCGGTTTCTAGGCCTGGCACAACACGCCATTCGAACCATGCTTGCCCGGCCCATTTGGTTCCGTATCGTTCTGTGCTTTGGGCTTCCATTTTCGTGCCGTGCTCGTGCCAACCCATTTAAGCTCAGCCTTCCCAGGTTTAGAGACTAGTGTCTAGTGAGCTGTTTTGAGCAAGTGCTTAGTGGGCTAAGATGAGCTAGAAATTAGAAATTTGTGTAGTTATTCGGATCAAATGTACCTAATATCTTGATCTAGATTCAGATCCAAAACCAGATCCAATAGAAAATATTTAGATTCGACCGGATAGAAATACCTTTTTCGTGTCATATGGTTGCTCCTCTCTTGGCTCAGCCTTTTATTTCTCTTTATGGCTCACTCATTTTCTTGATCTTGTAGTCCTTCGTCCATCATCCACTTGGCTCGTCTCCTCTCACTTCTGGCTCGGGATCTAGGAAACATATTCTATGCAATCAAGATTCAGATGCAATGTCGAACACCCCATAGCCCCCGTGTCGTCCTCGTGCAGGGGTGACTCGGGCAGTGTCCAAACTCGCCGCCTAAGCACCCTCGCCGGAATCCTAGTCGGCCGTTGTCGTTTGTGCTGCCGGCGGCGGCGGCCCTCCCATCCCTACTTTTCCTCCCTCCCTATTCCTCCCTTCCCCCCCTTCCTTCCTCCCATCTTATGCTTGTGGCCGCTTCCCGGCAAAGGCGGTGTCTTGAGGCCGAATCAATGGCGTAGAGGGTGGATTCGGCGGCTGTGGTGTCGCGCGGATCCTAGAGCTGTGACCTAGTGCCGAACGCTTGGCGACCTGCTTGGCGGGCGGCGCGGTGGCCTTGACGACTCATGAACGGCGGTCTGGAAGTCTGGCGGAACCGAGGCGAGATCCGGTGGCGGGGGTCGTGTAGCCCCGTGGCGGTGGCGGCGCGGCGGTACATGTGGGGCTTCGGTGGCCGGGTTGCGGCGTGTGGCGGCGCGAACCGTGGCCCTCCTCGTGCTTTTGGTAGGGCTAGGCACGCGGGGCCGCGATGGATCCTAACGCGGCGACGCAGCTACTGTGGGTGGCAACGGTCGCTGGGGTGGGTGGCGGGGGCGGCCGGGCTCACGGGTGGTTCACTGCTGGCCTCGTTACCGTCCAGTGTGCCCGGGTGGTGTCAGTGGCCTCGTGGTGGCCGGTTCGACAGTGTCATCGTTTCCGGCTGCCTTGGTTGTGCGGTGGCCGCGGCGACGGTCTTGGTGGCGTGGCTTTGGGCCTGTTCTAGGGGCGTGTAGTCGGCGTCCACGGTGGAGATTGGCTCTTGGGGATCCTTCTCTGGGCGAAAGCCCGCTCGTCTTTTGGCGGCCGAGGATGCCGACACCTTCAGGTGTCAGTTCCCTACTTGGAGGCTTTGTCGTGGAGTCTCTCTGGTGAAATCCTAGCCCGCTCGGGCCGGTGATGGTGGCGCTTGTGGGCGTCATTTCCCACCCTGTAGGTATCACCGTGGTTCCCTTTCCCCAAGGAATTCGTCGGCATGCTAAGCTTGTGCACTAGTTGGAGCAGCTCCGTCATTCCCTTCTCCTGCGGCGGCACGGCCCGTCTTCCTCTTGGTTGCTTGTAGCAGTGTTGTCTAACTTGGCGCTTGCGGCGCGGCTGAAGTGGCACCGTAGTTCCCTTCTCTTGCGGCGGCGATGCCTCCTCCGTTTTGTCTGCGGCTTCAGACCTTGTTGCGAGTCGTGCTCGGATCTCGTCATCGTCCCCTCCTTCGGCGGTGGTGACACTCTTCATCCTATGCATGCGCGTGAAGTGCTTAGCTTGTCTTTACCTCACTCGGCAACTGTGGCTTGCCCCCTAGGTGGTCTTTAGCTTTGTCGCTGGGTGTTGTGCTAGCAGTGGCTGGCTTTGGGTTGGTGTGCGCTCGTTGTGGTGTCTTGTTATTGCCCCTTCCTCTCTCTTTCTTCTTTCCTTACACATATGTATAGTTTTTTTTCGTCTTTAATGAAATGGCAGAGCAACTGTCGGTTAGCTCAAAAAAAACTTCGGGCTTGGACGTTCAGGTCGCTCCTTCACCTCAAAGCCATATATTTTGCGGTAAAAGAAACGAAAAATCATATGTTTTCAATCCTTGCGATCAAGAATTGGACACAGGCGAGCGTAGACCTGTAAATTGGGTGAGCTCGAACGGACTAGCCTGGCTTGACAGGAAACTAAATACCCAAAGCACGACATTGCACAAAGAAAAATGGATCAGCTTGTCACAACCTGAATGCTGGATCGGGTCAGGCCTATAACTTTTTAGGGGATAAGGGGGCTATTGGGGATACTCTAAACCAGGCACGGTAGGCTACCTGGCAGGCTGGCACAGCCCGACTAGTGTTCAAGTTGTTCCGGTCCAAATTAAAGCACGAGCGTGTATTTTGTATTTTTTAGGTCTCTTCAAGCTTATAATGAATTTGTATTTTACATAAAAGTTGTACAAAATTTTGAAACACGTCTTTTCAATGTAGACAACCATTTTACCTGAGCAACATATTAATTATAAAAAATATTTAGTGTGCGGCTTATTTTTAGGCCGTCACAACATATTTTGGTAATTTTATTTTTTTAGATCTTCTCTTGCTCGTATGATTTTTTATTGTAGATAATTAGATAGCTTTTTATTTGAGCAACATATAAATTTATATAAAAAAAACTCACACCTTTTCCCTTCGTGCTAGGCTCGGGCTGGCCCAGCCCAACAATGGCCCGTCGTGCGCCCATGCCTCTGAATTGTGCTAGACCTTTCTTTTGACTGTTGAGACAGCCTAGCACGACCTAGAAAGATGATCGAGACGGACCGACTCGTTTTATACCGACCCAATACGGGTCTAGACCGAGCCGGGTCGGCACGGTCAAATCGACAGGTCCATGCGAGCAAGGTGGCCACCGCCTGCTGTCGCCTGCCGTAACCCAGTCCACAAAATAATACACAGTTGATTAGGACACATGAACCAAAAAGTTTGCAGATGAGGATGGAAGAGCATGCCTTTCATACAGAAAAGGGTCTAATAATTAAATACAGACCGCTGTCTGTTCATTTCATGTACACGTGGACATTATTTATGCAAGCCAATAGGAGAGTAATCCTGATGATGGTTGAGCCTCCAGAATAAACTCAGCACATCTGAGACGAAATCAAATCGATCCCCGGTATATTCTGGCCACACAAGTAAGACTAGAAATTGAGCTCAACGTTCGCGAACAGTTTGGGCTCCGCCGCTCTGCTCATTTTCATATAAGCCATTATAAGCCTGAACCTGAACCGAGCCCATCTTCCAACCCGAGACAAGCGAGTGGCAGCTTGCTCATGACTCATTGATTTGCCTCAAGAAATAAATGTACCTACCTAAGAGCATCGCCAACCGTCACTGTTAATATTGGTTTAGAAGAACACATAGAGATATAGAAGGGTTGTTGAGAACGCTCTTAACTATTTATATCCCACACAACCCACCATGCCCAGCCCAACCCATCCCTAAACTTAACTCTATGTTGTTACAGTCCTACAGAGTTGATACGGTCTAGATTATAATTTTTTTCCTTGTTCCTTTCATGGTCTCGCGTCCCCCATTTATAATAGGGAGACTCTTTTACATTTTCCTGTATTGCCTCTCTGACCATGGGCAAAGCGAGGGCCGCTACCTGAGGCAAAGGCTTTGGGGGGAACACCCCCAACGCCTGAGACTAAAACCTAAGTGCCCTCGTCACCTTAGCAAAAGCGAGGTTACAAATGAGATTATATGGAGATCGGGTCGTTGTGCTCTTTGCGGGTATCTTCCTGCCACGCAATATGATTCCTGGCACCTGCGGGGCCCTCAGTACTTACTATCTCCAAGCTCCTTGGTAATCAAGGAAACTCCACCTCCTCGCGTCGCTCCCGCCATTGCTTCGCCTCTCCTTCGGGAGGCGAAGCTTCCTTCGGTCTGCCACCCCTTTTGATTTGCCATTGCCTCGCCTCCGAGAGGCGAATCTTCCTTCGTGCCGTCGTCTCTTTGATTCGCCCTCACCTCATCTCTGAGTTTGTAGGGGATGGGTATTCCCCTGCTACAACACACACTCTCTTTGCCCCTTTCGTCACCACCATCCTGTTACACTCCAAAATCCAACAACATCAACTCCTCTTCCTCTTTCTCGGTCATCCCTCACCCTTCTCTTGGCCGGTTGCACCACCGCTACCTCCTTCATTCTCCTCACGATCAACGGTTCCATTGCACTTCTCATCTCTTCTTCACGACCAACACTACGACACAATGGCACCCCTCCCTCCTCCTTAAGATCGACGACATCGCCTCCCTTCTCTGTGGTAGCCAAAGCAGTGGCGGATGGCACCAAGCTAAAGCAGCAAGAGCTCGGATCATGCCTCCATTAAGCCGTGTCGGGCGACACCTAACTCCTTTCGCCCCTCCTCTTTGGATCTGGCCTCTCCTCGTCTCTAGATCCAGATAGTTCCTCTATATATGGTGTTGATGCAGGTGGTTTGGCGAGGTGGAAGAAAGACTAGGACTAGGAGAGGTTAGTGTTTGTTGAAGTTGGGCTCTTGTTTTGGGGCTTTGATCCTTTATTTGATGTGTTCTTAATATGACTTGATGGTGATGTTCTTCATGGTGTTGTGTTCAAATTGGAGCCTCCATTGATTTGTTCTCACTACTACAAAAAAACATCATAAAATACACGTCATCAGAGACGCTTTTGAGTTTTATTAAAAATTCGTCGCTGATGAGTTGCAGAACCAGTGGCATCGTACATCTGACATGGGTCTATAATGGGCCCAGCTCTGATACTTGAGGCTTGCAAGACCCATCTTAGTTCTTTAACTCATCATACTATTCTAATATTTTAAACTAATGCACCATATAAATTGCAGTGTTATCAGTAGAAGAAGGGAATGCACGTGTATTCTACGTTTTCCCTCATATGAACATAATCATGGGCAATCCAAGTCATGACATGGACAAGTTAGAAGTTTTGGCAAGTGGTGTCGACTTCCTATATTTCAAAAAGATTCTTTTAGTACATTTCCTACTATCTTAACGCAAGTTATTGACCCATTTAGACGATTCTACACCGAGAAGGATCGATGTGCTCTCGCCTAAGCGTACACAATGACTAGCACTTTTATTGTAACGAATCAAAGTCACATTATGATTTGTGTGCTAGGTTGAATTATGGTTTTGATCGTGATGTAATATATATGCTTTCTGGACGTATTTAATCTATGTTCGCATTGCACTAATAGTGTTGTGACCGCCGTCTTGCATAATATATATATTCCAATGTTGTCTTAAACACTACATCAATCATGCCGTTTTGGATAAACTAAACCGTCTCTCTTGTTTATCGGAACAAGGGCAACTGTATCAAAAACATATATAAAATGTCTCTGATGTATGCATTCGTCAGGTAATATCAACATCTGAGAAATTTCTCTTTATAAGATTATCTTTTAAAAAGAACGCTGGCATATACTCTGTCGTTTTGTTTTAAAAAAAAGAAATAGATATATAAACAGGAAACTGACATCGAGAAGGAGGTCCAAGCCGCAGCAGACCCGCGCACAGACGATGCCAAAAGGAAAAAATGGCAGCGGCCAAATAAACTTAAAAAACCTAGATTAAGAGAAAGCAAAAGGGCCACAGTTATCTATTATCATCAAACACAAAAGCCTGCAATTTAGCTAATACGTCCTCCTCGATTTGGTGAAACACCTTAGCCTCAGATTTCGAGGTTTGATAAAAAGATAAATCTTCTATTTCTCTCCTTCCAAAAATTCCAGCAAGTAAACACTGTTAGAGTATATGGCCCTTCCCCAAGACTCATCTCCTGTGCTCTATATATATTCCACCATTGGACAATACAAATCATCTAATTCCGCAATCTCTTCTATCTAACATGTTATCAAAGCGTAAACCCTACTCTCTCACCTTCCGCCACCGGCGACGTCTCCCTCTTCTCCGACGTCGAACATGGCCGATCTCTCCTCCACTTCGACCGTCACCACGGTGATGTCAACCCCTACGTCTACAGTGCCAAATTCTCTCTCCACGGAATCGACCACCCTTCCCAACTCAGACGTACCTGGACCGGAGGTAGCTGGCATCATCTCTTCTCTCTGGCCCGGCACCAGCAACCCCACGATTGCCTCTTCTCTCGCCGCCGCCGCCGGCATCTGGCCCGGCATCGGCAACCCCGCGGTTGCCCCTTCCATTGGCGGCGGCATCGGGCCCGCCTGGACTCACGCCGCCGCCGTCGGACTCGCAGGGGCCGCCAACGTCCCTGCCGCCGCCGGCTTCACCTTATCATGCCTCTCCGCCGGCACCGCCGCCGTTGGGGTAAGGAGAACCCCCGCTTGGGCCAGTTTTGGCCGGACGACTTGGCTCCAATAGTCGACTTGGCTCGGCCAGGTGGCTCGGGCCAGTTTTGGCCGCCTGCAACACTCCGATGGACACTCAGTCGAAGCTCTCTGCTGATGGAACTCCCGTCACTGACGCGACCCTCTACCGCAGTTTAGCAGGTGCTCCAAAATATCTCACATTCACCTGGCCAGATATCACTTATACTGTCCAGCAGGTCTGCCTCTTCATGCATGATTTCCGGAAGCCTCACTTTGCTGCCCTGAAGCGCATCCTTCGCTACCTTCACGGCACACTTGAGCTTGGTCTGTTCCTACATTGCACAGAGGCCGTTGATCTAACGGTTTACTCAGATGCTGACTGGGCAGGCTGTCCTGACACTCTTAATTCCACCTCGGGCTACGACGTATTCCTCGGTGACAACTTGGTCTCCTGATTCTCCAACCGCCAGCACATTGTCTCCCGCTCCAGCGATGAGGCAAAATACTGCGCTGTCATCAATGGTGTTGCCGAGGCATCCTGGTTACGGCAGATTCTACAGGAGCTTCACAATCCCCTTCACCGGGCTACCGTCGTCTACTGCGACAATGTCAGCGCGGTCTACCTCTTCACCAACCCAGTGTAGCACCAGTGCACCAAACATGTCGAGATCGACTTGCACTTCGTACGAGAGCGGGTGGCTCTTGGTCAAGTCCGCGTTCTCCATGTCCCGACGTCATCGCAGTACGCTGACATCTTCACCAAGGGGCTACCTACTTCGGTCTTCACCGAGTTTCGGTCCAGCCTGAATGTCCGTGCTACTGCCGCTTCGACTGCGGGGGAGTGATGGTCACTTTGTTTGATGGTCACTTTGGCTCTGTTTCTTTCAGCTTATAATCAGATTATAAGCTGTAGCTTAAAATTTGTCATTTTTGTACCGGTTATATTTTGAGATGTTTTGTTGTTATTTTTTCAAGACTTTGTACAATTTGTCTCAGAGATCTCAAAAAATATTTTTCCATATTTTTTTGGCCTTTCAATTTTCTATCAAGTATTCTAACTTTTTCAGATTATAATCTTTCCGCTGAAAGAAACACAGCCTTTGTTTTGACTGCGGGGGAGTGTGTGTTTGTTTTGTATCAATCTAAACCACTTAGTGCCGTTCAAACCGCGGGGGAGTGTTAGAGTATATGGGTCTTCCCCAAAGCCAAACTCCTGTACTCTATATATATATTCCACCCTTAGGCAATACAAATCATCCAATTCCGCAATCTCTTCTATCTAACAAACACCACGAGCCATCGAAAGCTCCTCTCTGATTTTTTGCAACGAGTTCCTTGGTTTCGGCCACCACAAGGACAGAACAATCAAGGTCAGCGGTGGGTATTCTGTTTAGCCTAGCCGTCCTGGTGATTTTTTTTTCATTTGGTTCGGCAAACGCCCTCCATATGCATGTATACTGTATATAGTGGGGGTCTCAAATTGCTCCGATGAACTGCATGTCATAAGAGTTTCAAGCACTGTACTTTCGATTACTTGTCCACTTCCAATAGAAATTATCAATCACATTTAATTGCAAATGCACCTGTTATATCTTGATCCAAAGGTTGCTGTGCTGCCGGAACTCTTCCTCCATGCACAACCTTCGCAAGCCCGTAATCCATCTTCCCCAGTGCCGAACACAGGATGAAAAATATAGGTATCTCATTTCACGGCCCTCACGTCGCTCCTTCTAGGGCGACTCCAGGGCAAACCAGTCCTCCAGCGCCGGCGCCGGCGCCCCCCCTCCTCCCTTCCTTCCCTCCTCCTTCCTTCATTTCCTTCCCTCGAGCTTCCTCTCGGTGTCCCCCTTCTCTCCGTCGATTTGGCGCCGACGCGGTGAGAGAGGAGCCGGCGGCGCCCGGCCTGCCCTCCTCTTTCCTTGCTCGCTGGCGGCTGCCGACGGAGCCCGGTCGGCTCCCCTCCTTCTGCGCAGTGGCAGGCGACGCCCCAGACCTCTTCCTCAGCCGTCAGGAGCACGGCGTGGCCTCTTTTATTTCCTCGGTGCCGGCGGCGCCCGGCATCTCGCCCCTCTCCGAGAGTAGCCGTCCCGAGGGTAGCCTGGCCGGGGGTCTCCATGCTGAGGGGATCCGTTTAGGGACCCTTCGCTCCTAGATCTGTTGTCGCCGGCCTGTGGGTGGCTACGCCGGGGGCAGTCTCCATCAGGCTAAGGAAGGCTACGCCGGGGGCCGCCTCCGCCATCCCATGGGTCGCTGCGCCGGACTCGCCTCGTCGTGTGGCATCCCGCAGGCGGGTTGGCCAGCACCTGTTCCGCGATGCCTTCTTCCCACGTGGTTCAGTGGCGGCGACGGCACCTGGTGCTCCCCAGCTAGATCCAGCTAACGTGGGCCCGACGCTCCTCCCCCTCAATTGGCACGTTACTGGTGGCAAAGGCAGCGGTTGCGCCCCTTTGATCTGGCTAGGCGTTGGTAGGTCCCGCTGGCGGCTCGCGGCGAGGCAGTTCCGCCCTCCTTCCAACGCTCCTCCCCCCGCTCCGCCGCTTGCTCCGGCTCTCCCTTTCTAGATCTGGCTGTCTTTCATCCGGCCGTCGCGCGTCATCCCTCTCAGGATGTGCGGCTTCCTTTCTTCTTCACCACCTTCAAGTGTAGTGGTGGAGCTCGCTGCCGGTTTTCCCTCTTGCTTCTTCCTTCTTTCCCTCCTCCTAGGCTTGTCTTGGTGATGACCACTCAGGGGGGACCGCTCCATGAGAGGCTAGATTCGTGGGGTGCGTCGCCCGGATCTGGCGGTGGTTGGCCGGAGTGGTGGTACTCCAGGGTTGTGGGTTCGGTGGCCTTGTAGCTCGGCGGAACTCGGCACCGACGTCTTATTCTCTTCCTCCCCTCTCCCTGAACCTGTCTCGGTTGGCACCGACCGCTTGGGGGGCGCTTCGGTAGCTGGCCGGAGTGGAAGGAGCTTGTGGGCTCCGAGGGCGTGTGTCCGGCGGCTCTTCTTCTCCTCTCGAGGTGGCTTGGTGGTCGTTGCCCATTCTTCGGCAGAGTGGCGACCCGTGTCTCTAGCTTGGTCCTGTCCTCGCCTTCTTTCCCTCCCCTCCTAGCAAGGTGCTTCGTGGCGTAGGTTGGCGTTTTCCGGGTTAGTGGCGGGGTTCGGCTTGCGCCGCTGGGGTGACGTGGCGTCTGGTCTCCTTTGCTTCCCATGCGCTAGCCACCAAGCATGGTGGCCCCACTTTGGCGGCATCCCCGCTCTCTGCCTCTTGACCTAGTCCCATCCCCGTCGTCTTAACCCTCCCTCTCTACGAGTTGTCTGGTGGCATGGAGGGCGTCCTCCACGTTAGGTGGCGGCTCTTCTAGTGCTTTCAATCTTCAGCGGCCTCTGCCCTATGCGCTAGTAGGCCAGGTCTTGGGCGAAAGCCCTTCCCTTTTGGGCTAGTGTTAACATCACCTTTGGTGTCGTTACCTCGTTAGAGGCATCATCTTTCAGAACTTTCCTTACTCTAGGTGAAAGCCCTAGCGGTTTTGCGACGACGGCGGGTTTTCCTCGTTGCTACCTTGTTGGAGGCGTCGTGGGTGCCGTCTTGTTCTATGGGTTTCCGCTGGATTTGCTGCTTCAGAAGTCGTTCGTCGCTGTGTAGGTGTTGGTGGTGTTTCCCCTTTCTCCCTCTCCTGTAATTCTCTCCTGTTCGGCCTTGGCCTAGGTGGCAGCAATGGGGCTACGTTTCTTCTTTCTCCTCTGTAGGTGGTGTTCCTAGCGGTTGCCGAAGGTGTGTTAATTTTTTTTTGCTGATCAATGAAATAGGACGACAGTTCTCCTACCCCTTTTTCAAAAATAAAATAAAAATATTGGTGAAACAAATCTAAAATCTTCTTTGTCTACTGTTGATCAAATGCACCACAAAGTAGTTAAACTATATGAACATAACAATAATAAACACACTAATTCATGATCACATCCATTGGATATTCAAATTAACAATAAAAGGAAATAAAAATTTGCCCTATCTACCCTATTTAGGCCAAAATATCAAAAATTTGCTTTGTACTCGGACATATATAAATTGGCTGTAAAATTTTAGGTGGGGCCAAGGCCCCACCAGCCCTCATGTTGGGTCCGCCTCTGATCTTCCTTGTGATAGTGTGTTGATGCGAAAAGTTGACATAAATCGCGCACACACGTAGGACAAGAACATCTCCTGGACAACACTAAGATAGGGTTCTAGACGTGCCAGCCAATTTAACCTACAAATTGACAAGAAAATAATAAAATATCCAATCGGCTTATTGCCAGATTAGTTCGACTATCGGCTTATACGCCGATACACAACCCCAGTTTTTACTGAAGCAAATCACCAACAAATAAATTCACAGCTATTCGATAAAACTATGGAGCAGGATAAAAAATTTGAAACCTACTTAATAGTAAAACATATTCAACGAGCTTTGGCAGCAGTGTCTTGCCATCTTGTCCACTGCTACTCTGAAAGTGACGTGCTCGCGAGCCTCAATGAGCAAGCCTTTGCCTCCGACAAGCCTGAGCCAAACTGACTTTTCAGCTTATTGAAGTCAAATGAGTTCAAGCCGAGCTCATTGCCTAGCTCGTCCATTTCAATGAGTTCGAACTGAGCCTCGGCGTACGAGGTCGGCTCATTTCCACCCCTGCGAACAACAAGAGAAAAGGGCATTTCCAGTGTTAGCTATACGTGCGTTTCAAGCAATTTAAGTTACATGCGGCATTAGCGGACCAACAACGAGCACGTACGTGCGAGCGATCGGACGTCGCCATTAGCTGGATTCATCATCAGCGAAGGCAAAATGCCAGCTTGGTGAGCCGTCAAATACTCAAATCTCAAATGAGCTACGGTGACACCGGACACGATTTCTGGTGGCAGGCATCGACGTAGGATTTAAATTTTGTTGGATCTGCTGGTAACTGTCGCTTGCAGTTTGGTGGCGCCGAGCTTTGCGTGGGCAGCGCATACGCACATATGGCCGTCACTATCCACGAAATATGCAGATACGGCCCTACTCTAGCTACTGCTATATCCTTCGCTCGATCACGTTGATAGAAGTTGGCATCAATCAGGTGGTTGCATCAGAAATTCAAAACGTATCTACTAGTACTATCTAGGTACGGAGTACTTCGCATTAGAAGTTCCCAATATGATACCCTTTTCGGCAGTGACGGATCCAGGAATTCAACGATGGGGTAGCGGAATACGGTCGACGGACACCGACCTTAGCAACACAATTCAATGAAAAAAAACACACCGAATATAATAGTTTAAATTAAAATACATAATAATTCCATTACAACCATATCGATGTGTCAAAAATACTAACAAAGTAATAAAAAACTAAATTTTCAATTTCACTCGACGATTCGCCATTTCTTGAAAGCGTTTGATGACATCATTATTTATAACTTGTTGGAAAATAATAATTCCATTACAACCATATCGCTGTTTGTAAGAATTGCAATCACATATCAAATATATGGAGTGGATAGGTACTAACCGAGTAACCATGGGGGGAGGAGGCGAGGGCCAACAGTGCCGAGCGTGCGTGGCGTGTGGCGGTCTTGGCGTGTTTATTCATATTCTTCATCTTGCCTCTTCTAGGTGAGCCACGGCGGTAGTGGCGGTAAAGGCAGGGCGTCTTGTGAAGTATTCTTTGCTGCCTAGGGACACCGGACGAAGTGCCGAGTGGGGGCTCGGGCCGTGCCGCCGTCTGCCGTGGGGGTGCCGGCCGGCCGCCGGTGGCCGTCAGGATGGGGATTTGGGGAAGGGCTAGGGGAGAGTTAGGGTTAGGGATGGGATGGAGAGAGGATCGCCAGATTGGGGACTTGGCCATTTGAAGAAGGGGAAGATGGGCTGCAGCGCTGTGCTTGCCTGCTTGGGTAGATGGGCCATTGGGCCGGCTGCTGACTGCTTGTGCTACGATATATACCTATATGCGAAATTTTTTCAAAAATTTTGGGGTAGCAGATGCTACCCCATGCACCACTGTGCATCCGCCCCTGCTTTTCGGACTTCCCATCACTCTTGTGTACTACTACGCTGTAGATTAGGCTTGATATTGAAGAGGGATTGGCTCAGTGATTTTTAGTTTGTATAAGGAAAGCCTGCAAATTGTAGCTCAAAATCCATGTAGACTGCAGGTTTCTGAACTGGCTCCGTCCTGAAAAATCGAGTTATGCCCAGCCGACTTTGAAGTATTGCTTAATATTAGTTGGTTTAACCCGACCCTGCTAAGTTGCCGCACATGCAGTCGGTATTTCGGGGAATCTTTTGGAAGAGACCATTCACAAGCAGCATGACAGGATGTACCGCATAGGCTATATAGAATTAACACTAAGACCTTGTTTATTTTCGACGTATTGTTGAGTTGGTGTAATACTGTAACAAATTTGCGAGCCTTTGAAAAAAGATCTAAAGATTATAAAAATAATTTAAAAATAGTTTTTATCATCTTAGGAACGACCACTAAAAAGCCACGAAAAAACTATTACAAATTATCACAACATATAGACTATATAAAAATAACAGAATTTGATACGATAATACGCAGCGGTACGATGTGCCGAAAAAACAAGCTAGGCCTAGATTGAATGTGTTCGTCATGTCCCGGATACCTCTGCAAAAGATTTATACGTACTTGATCATTCAGTGAGTGTCCAGTCACTAAAAAGTTGCAAAGATTGCCGCGCAAGGCGTACATAAACTATCTATCTATCTATCTATCTATCTATCTACTATATATATAAAGCAGAGTTAAACGGAGCCACCACATTAATCCTAAAATCCTAAAAATTCCCACGTTAGTCCACATCATAGATCAATCAAAGAAATTCTCACATAAATCAAGAAAAAAAATAAAAGATCTATGCCGCTGATTTTTGTGAGGCCGTATTATAACAGCTTATATTAAAATAAAAATATTAAAAATTTAGATTAAATACTAAAGATTATATAATATGGTTATTTTAGCCATTCGATCAACGGTGGGACCAAATTCTAACCGACTAGATTTATCAAAGAAATTCTCAGATAAATCAAGAAAAAAAAAGATATATGCGGCTCAGATTAAAAGAAAATATTAGAAATTCAGACTAAATACTAAAGCTGATATAATATATT
This sequence comes from Raddia guianensis, assembly GCA_036346415.1. Taxonomy (NCBI): domain Eukaryota; kingdom Viridiplantae; phylum Streptophyta; class Magnoliopsida; order Poales; family Poaceae; genus Raddia; species Raddia guianensis. The sequence goes on from CM070537.1 coordinate 48,566,407, forward strand.
AGAGATAAACTCTAAATCCGATCTGATATATTAGAGATAGATTATGAGTTAGAGATAAACTCTATATGTCGAAACAAATTTAGTTGCGCACGTGGGCCACCTCTCTCGTTCATATTAAAACAAACTTGGTACGATTATATGCAAATGAAAAACGATAAGTGGCCTTGTACGTACGCTAAGAGCATTTTTCTGCATGTACTACAAGTTTACAACACTGTACACAAGTACATATATCAGATATCAGCAACGACAGCAAGCGGCCGCGCTGCCAATCAGCCCTTACTGAGGTGATCGAGGTGTTTCGAGCTTTCGATCCTCCTCAATCACCGAGACGCGAGGGCACAGCGGCTACGTCGCCCTCCGGCCAGCCGTCCCAAGCCGTCGGAAGCACCGGCGTGCGGCACAGCGGGCAGGTGGCCGCCTCGCCGCCGCTGGTGCTGACCCACGCGGCGATGCACGCGGCGTGGAACGCGTGCGAGCAGTTGCACAACTCCGCCATCTCGTGCCCCCCGTCCGCCAAGCAGATCGTGCAGATGGCCGCGCTCCCGTCGTCGTCCTCCTCGCTAACTCCCCCGTCTCCCGCGAGCGCCGCCCGCGGCCGCCTGCGCCGCGCCGCCGCGAAAGAGCGCGGGTTCGGCCTGGGAGCCCAAAGCGCCGCCTCCATGAGGCGCTCCATCGCGTCGGTGTCCACGGCCTCGCTCCAGGGCTGCCCCGGCAGCACCTCGTCGTGGCACGCGACGACGCCGAGGCGGTCGAGGATGACCGCCGCCGTGAAGCGGAGGAGCTCGAGGAGGTGGAGGAGGAGGAGGAGCTTTCGGCGCAGCGCAAGGTCGCAGTACCCGTGACCACTACTGCAGGGACGAGCCATGGTAGCAAAATCAACAACGTTGGCTTGAGCTAACTGCGAGTACTGTACCGCGACGGGCGTGCGCGTCTCTATAAATCGCGACCGGCAGGCCAGTTTGGTGCCGCGGTGTGCATCGCCGGGGGGTTGTGAGTTGCCATCAGCTGACTATCGAGCATCCACGGCGTCGTAGCCATGTGTTTGGCGTGATGACGTCTTCCTGCCGCGCCGTTGAGACGTTGCGGTTTATGGACCACGGGTGTATTGGCGCGCGTGGAAAAGAACACGTCCTGACTTTTGAAATTTTCTTATCTCTCTATTTTTAAGAAACAACCATTCATTCGTTGAAAGGTAGAACAGTTTAAATTACAGGGCAACTCCTAGACCAGCCAAGAAGGTTAAGGTCCGGAGGACAAAGATAGAACAAAGCAGAGTTGGGAGATCAAAAAGGCGAGAGAAGGGAGAAAGAAGGATGTCGTCCGAACTACAACAATTTAATGAGGGAATTCCTTATTTGCCACTGTCGAACATCCTCATGCTTTATTTGCCACTAGATGATTTTGCCTTCCTTATTTGCCTTCCACTTAAAATTTTGTGCCCTATTTGCCACTTCCGTTACTTGGGGGTTAAGTGCCGTTAATTTGGCAAGGAAAAAGACGATTTTGCCCCTGGTTTGAATAATATTTAATTTCAGCATAATTTTCTTATAATTTTGATAAAAATTACATTTTCATCGGAAATTATATTTTCGTGGAAACATTAAAATGAAATTAAGTCATGTCCAATCAAATTTTCCGATGAAAATGTAATTTCCATCAAAATTACAAGGAAATTATGCTGAAATTAAGTACTATTCAAACCAGGGGCAAAATCGTCTTTTTCCATGCCAAATTAACGGCACTTAACCCCAAGTAACGGAAGTGGCAAATAGGGCATAAAATTTTAAGTGAATGGCAAATAAGGAAGGCAAAATCTTCTAGTGGCAAATAAGGCACGAGGATGTTCGACAGTGGCAAATAAGGAATTCCCTCCAATTTAATTAAAGAGTAAAGTGCATGGCCGGTCCTTAAACTATTGTGGGTGTGTCATCTAGATCCATAAACCATCAAAATGCAAAAGCGCATCCCTAAACTTTTTAAAGTGTGTCGTTTGGGTCCAAATTACACCCGAATGACTAATCCTGCCACCGTGGACTGTCCACATGGCATTTTTCATTTAAAAAATTCAAAGAAATCATTAAATATCAGAAAAATTCATAAAAATCATAAAAATCTTTTAAAAAATCAGAAAAAATAATTAAAAACTCATAAAAAATAAAAAAAATCAGAAAATTTCATAAAAATCGTAAAAAATATTTAAAATGATTTTTTGTTTTTACTGATATTTTTCGTTTTTAATGATATTTAAAAATCATAAAAAATATTTAATGATAGTTCATGGACCTAGATGACACACCCGCAATAGTTTAAGGACCGGCCATACACTTTACTCTTAATTAAACTGCTGACATGCTTACATGATATTTTGCAGGCCCTGTGAATAAGCTACTTGCACCTTCGATTTTTCTACCGCTCGATATTGTGTTGAAATTTGTTCGCGAAAGATTTGGTTGTGCATCCAAAGTTGATTTTGAGATCTGGAGTCCGATACTATTCTATATATGCTCTCGCTTCATCAGCCTCTTCTATGCTCTCTAGTCAGTCTTCTCTTACCTTCCTCGGGCATCCCCTCAAGCTCCACGATCTCCCTTGTCCCAAACAAACTAGTGTACGTCCTGGCAAATTTCTTTTGTGTTCATGCACTTCAGGAATCTGCAGCAGTGTCGGCGGCTAAAACCCCCGACACAGGTCAAAATACCGTTGACATTGACCTTTGGCGGCTGCCGACAAAAGTTCGCCAACCCTGCTTGGCCGACACAGCTGAATTTTGTCGGCGGCCCCCGCCGAGCGGTTTGTCTATGTCGGCGGCTACAAAGGCCGCCGACATAGCCTTTAGCAAACGGCCCGATCCTATCACGCCCTCTGACTTGTGGGGTCCATGTCACGAGCGAGAAGGCGACCTCGCCTGACTGACGCGTGGGACCGCTTAAACGTCCTCCTGTTCAACCCGTTAGTATTCCGTCTGGGGGAGTGTTCAATGTCGGCGGTGTTAGTGTAGCCGCCGACATAGCCTAATTGGTGGGCTCCAAATTTGAATTTTCATTCGGCGGGCGGGAGGGGGCTAAGTTGTGTCGGCGACTAAGTTCTAGCCGCCGATACTGCCTTCCTCTGTGACGGCGGCTGTGTTTGGGCCGACGACATTGGTCTGTCGGCGGCTCCTGGCCGCCGACACTAACTTTTCTGGCCGCCCACATAGAATTCGTTTCCTGTAGTGATGGTGTCGGAGGAGCAAAAGAATATGGAGGGAAGGGGATTAGATTTAAGGCTATCCCTTGGAAGAAAAGAAATGTGTGATGGAGCGGTACTCCACGGTGTATTTTCTTCACTACCATAGTGCCTCTAAAGGTTAGACGATTGCAACCCTGCTATTTTTTTTTGTAGTTTTCGTCTTCTTAGTTTCCTGTATGGAACCTCGTCGACGAGACGATGACCATATTTTTTTAACTAGAAAAAGTCTATATTACATCCTGAACGATTGCACTTCGTCTACATACACCCCCTGAACAATAAAACCAAGTATATTACCTCATAAAACTATGAAAAAGGTGCAAATAACCCCCGCCGTGATTTTTGGGAAAGTTTTGCCCACGTGGCAGGCGACCTGACCTATAGCACATAAGGTGGTTGTAGGACACACATGTATGCCACTCTTTTTCCCTCTCTTCTTTCCTCTCTCTCGGTCTCACTCCCTCTCCTTGCCGGCCACCGGGGTGGGTGGTGGCTAGAGGCAACGACAGGGGAGGTCGACGGAGAGGCGGTAGGGATGACTTGAGGCGGAAGCTGGAGGCGGCAGCGGCCGGCGGTAGGGGCTGCTAGAGACGGCGGGGAAGAAGACAGATAGATTAGAAATTAGAAAGGGAAAAAATTTATTCACTTACATGCAGGCCCTCACAATGTCATATGTATGTCAAATGCCACATCACCGCCACGAAGGCAAAACTACCATCAAAACCATCTTCGGTGGGTTATCTACACCTTGAAGCCCTATAGTTCATAGTGTAAAATAGTCTTTTTTTTTCTTTTAAATTTGTTTAGTGTGTTTTTCCAGTTTGGCGATATGTATAAAAATGGTTTTCATATACTAGCTAGAATTTTGTTTTTTCGTTGAAATCTTGAAATCTGTGTTTGCGGAGGGGAACACACCCAAGCAACAATCCCTTGTGTGTTGTAAAACAACTGTGATGCTTCCAGTTTGTTCATAAACTAGCGAGGTCAACGCACCTACGGTGCGTCCTTTTTCTGTTTAAAGAAATTTAAGGTGAAAATATATGCTTGGCTTTTAATCGTAAAGAATAATCGTTGTCTGAATTGACAATGTTAATTATGATGAATGAGTAAGCAAGGGATTGATAGGCTGCATTAAATAGGATGATAATAAAGATTCAGTAGAATAGATGGTTTAGGTAGTTACCAGTAATTTAGGTGTTTCATTCCTAGTGATAGGAAAAGGTTAGATGCACTTAAAAGGTTATATAAAGCACTATACTACAGATATTAAACAATGTACGAAAATTAGACAAATGAGGTGAGCTGCATTGTCCAGATTCAAAGACTGTACACTAAATAAAAAATGACCTAATGGAGCCATATCCTATAGAACAAAAAACAATCAACAAAGGTAATGGAGCTCTATCCTGCAAAACAAAAACCAATCAGCAGGATCCCTTATTAGAAACAATTGAAAGAGTGCATGACACATATAACAAGGATCTCCTCTATATGGTGCAGTGAAAAGCACAAAAAAAAATTGCAGATTAATTAGCTAATCAGAAAACATAATACCTAGGTATGGGCACAAAAAATTAAAGCGTAATAAATATACAAATATATTGTCTCATGCCATATGCAAGAAAGCAGAGTCAAACTTATGAAGACCTATAGAACAGTTAGCAACTTAAAACAATGTTGATTTACCTCATAGACACACAAACATAAATACCAAATATAAAAGATGACCATTTTATCTCAAACTTGCTATGACGTTCAATCTCCTCATGGAAACATACACAAATAGAATTACAAAAGCAGAATGGCAAGTATTTTATCTTTACCTAAGGAGTCTTTTCCTCTCATGCTAGAATAGGTCAGTAGGAACTTAACCGAAAAAAATTGAAGGATTGCTCTCATATTTTATTAGTCAGGCTGCTAATAAAATTCTCCATGACATCAGCCAGTAGAAAATAAAAAGTACAATACTACAAACTGACATCAGCCGATAGAAAATAAAAAGTAATTCACGCAGTTTATTCAGTTGGCAATTAAGATTTTTAGATACATATATAGATCCATGACGTAACGCAACAGCCAAATAAGTTTAGAATAATAAAATCTTGGCTTCAAAAATCAATAGATTCGGTGAGACAATAGGTTATTTTTAACACACTACTACAAACTCAACATCACTCGAAAGAAATAAAAAGCAATTTAGGCAATTTATTTGGTGGCAATTCGGTTTTGTAGTGATTAATCCTAAAAACTACACATGTTTCAGAATAATGAAATGGCATGAACATGAAGAAGGCAAACTACGAAAGAGGGGTAGAAAGATAAACCGCTCGTATGAGGCAGTGGCCGTCATATTGGTAGGAGAAGAGCGACTCGCGGATGGCAACATGCAGGCACAGGAACCTTGCCAAGCCCTAAACTAAAAAAAGAGAGAGCCTAACCTGTTGATGGAGGTAGCAAAAAAAATTAACGGATCCATGAAGTCATTCACCAATGCAAGCATCTCTAGATAGTAATGTGAGAAGAGGGCCATCCTACCTGGGAGCACACAAAGTATTAACCACACAAAGTATTAACCGAAGCAGCCAACATAAATGTAATATAGGTAACCAGATACGAAAAACAGCAAGTGCATTCAGCACATTCCATGTAGAGGTCCAAGTAAATGGTACAGAAAAACAAATTAACCTGAGAGCCTGTGCCATACCCTCTACATCATGCAACACTGAAATTTCTATGCTTCTTCAACCTGTTCATACAATGACCTGGAGGGGTATAATAGATGTCATTTTTTTCGCAAAACATAATTATTCAAGCATATAACTTGCACACTCCAACTGATAAAGTGATGCAGGTAATAGAAAAATACGATCCTTCCATAGTCGAAAAGCACATAAACAATAAGCATAGGCTCTAAACAACCATCATAAGGAGCGCACTACAATTTTCTCTTCACCTTACACTACAGGAATCGGCAGCAGATTCGACTGCCAGATACAGTGTCGACGGCCACCAAGCAGCTGTCGATACACATGAACTAGTATCGACGGCCACGGTCCAACCATCGATATTGTTGGCGCAGTATCGACGGCCCCACAATCAGCAGTGGACAGAGAAGCCGGTAGCGGGAGGAGATGACGGCGTCGATACAGTCTCGACGGCTAGACGTTAGGCCGTCGATACAGTCCGCAACAGAAAGACAGTATCGACGGCCAAATAGTAGCCGTCGACACAACAATTGATGGAAATACTTTTATTCCTATTTTTCCTTAAATTTTTTGTGTCATAAAGTTTATTTCAAATTCTTTTAGGTTTTTATGATATCTAGTTAAATGATGCGAATGTCTCGTTGATTAAATGTATGTTGCTATGTGTTTTGTTATGTTACCATCGAATAATATACGTCGACCTAGCTTTTAAATAATGTTTAAAAATTAAAATTTAATTTTGAAAAGCTAAATGTTTAAATTTTTATCGGATGAGGTTATCGATTAGTGTACTAAGCCGTATATAAATTTAACCTTATTAATAAAAATAAGTTAAATTCGAACGCATTTTTAGTGATGATCGAAAAGCATGAAATAGTAAACGTTTGCCTCAAGTTTTTCGGAAAGCTTCCATTTACAAAGGAGTTACTGCACGGTGAGCTTTAAAAAATTTGAATTTTTTTGTATATGTGTAATTTTATGTATGAAACGGCATGGAGTTGTCTGATATTTGAAAATATTTTATTTAAAATTTTTTAAATTGAAATAGAGTGGTTTGACTGATTAAGCCCTTGGGGGGTTGCTGCCCTCGAGACTAATAGCTCTCTCGACGGCCTCCTCCTAAGCCGTCGAGAAAGGTCAGTTACCTCGACGGTAGTCAACAGCTACCCTCGGCACAGCTATTATCGACGGCTTTCTATGTGGCCGTCGATACTATCTCCCCCGACGACAGTATCAACGGTTTGACATAATACCGTCGACACAGGCGGATAGGAAGCGATGTCGGCGGCCCCAGAAAGCCGTCGACATACTGAAGCGATGTCGGCGGTCGTATAGAGCCGTCGAGACTAACCCGCACAAATGGCAGTATCGACGGGCCGGATTATGCCGTCGAGACAAACCAAACAGTTAAGGGACATTGTCGACGGCTCCCACATGGCCGTTGACACTGTACCGCATTAGATACCGCGCTAGGGCTCAGGACTTGGCATTTTGCCAAGTCCCGAGCCCTTCGCCTCCGTCGCGCCGCCGCCCGCCGCCGCCCGCCCGCCGCCGCTTTCTAACGCTGCGCGCTTCGCCGCTTCGCCGCCGCCGCTTCGCGCCGCCCGCCCCGACGCTGGCCCCCGCGCCAGCCGCCCGGACAGGTTTTCCCGACGCCGCCGCCGCCTCTCGCTCGCCGCCGCCGCGCCGCCGCCGCCTCTGTCCCGAAGAACGCGTCGCCGTCCTAAAGCGCCGACACCCGCCGCGTGGTCGCGCCGCCTCGTCGTCTCCCCGCCCGCTAGTGCCTCTTGGCATCCGTCGCCTCCCCGCCCCGACGCTGCCGCATGGCGCGCGCCATCGTCCCGCTACTTCCGTGACCTACATCGAGGTATTTCCCGTCTTTTTTTAAAATGTTGGTAGTGTAGTGTCGACGGCTACTAATATTCCGTCGAGACTAATTACTTATTAATCATGATTAGCATAAATTAAATAATTAAAAACAGAAAAAATAAAAAAAATTATAATATGTAGTTTAAAATTTAGGGTTGTTGTTATCTGTTATTAATTTATTTATTATGACTGTTGATGGTGATTTATATTATTTATCGTGCGATTAGGTAGTGTACGTGAATTAGTGGATGTGACCTAGCCGTACGTCACCCGTTCGGAAACGGCACATCTCGTATGAAACACGGACGGTGATTCGTTGTGTTGTAATACGAGATGTGACACGTGTTTCCGAAATTGCCCAGTGGAGCCCCTTTTGGGCGTCCCAGTGGATAGCCTACGAATTACCGTTCGATCACACGTCGCGTTGTGGTACCGGATGATTCGAGATGAGATTTTCGACGGTGTAACCCTACTAGAGGTTCTCCTGTGCATAATATAAGTGCTTCGGAGCTTTTGTAGGCTTTCAAGCCATCGTTGCACTAGGAGAACCCGTAGGGTTATGCTGCCGAAATCTCGTCTCGAACCTTCGGTACCGCAATGCGACGTGTGATCGAACTGTAATTCGTAGGTGGGTTTAGAAGCCTTCCAAAGCCTAATATTAAACCCTCACGTCACGTGCAACGATGGCTGTTACATCAGAGATGGAAAAAGACAGGAGTTGGATGTACGATGGATGGCAACAGAATGGACACCACTCAAACGAATGGTACGACAAGACTGAGATGTTTCTGAATCGTGTTTTTCGAGATGCGCGAAATGAAAACTTTTGGGTAACTTGTCCATATGTTGATTGCGGGAACTGTAAGAAAAGAACCCGCGCTCAGATGGAGATAGACCTGTATACATATGGCTACAAAGCCGAGTACCGTCGATGGGTCTATCATGGGGAGAGTCGGTGGGCGGAGCCACCACCACCGCCACCCTTAATTGACGAAGATTTCGATGGGATTGATCGGGTGAATGATATGATGGACGACATCGGTCATAATTTCCCCGATGCAGAGCCACCCATAGCTTTGTCCGAGTTTATGGAACTTCTCGAGTCTGCAAAACAACCTCTGCACGATAGCACAACGGTGGTTCTCTTGTCTGTTGTGGCCCGTATGTTAGCAATTAAGTGCAAATATAATTTCTCTATCAACTGTTTCGACGAGCTCATATCCTTGTGGTCCGATGTCCTTCCTCAAGGTCACAAGTTGCCTGCTAATTAGTACGAGTGTAAGAAACTGATAGGTGGTCTCGGAATGCCATATGAGAAGATACACTATTGTTCAAATCATTGTATGTTATACTATAAAAATGATGCAGCTAAGCTGTCTTATGATAAATGTGGGGATTCCAGATATGTCGAGGTAGATGACAGTCAAGGAAATAAGAGGCAGACTAGTGTGGCGAGGAAAGTGCTTCGTTATTTCCCGCTGACTAAACGCTTAGAACAGTGTTTCATAACCGAAGAGACGGCGCAGCAGATGAGGTGGCATAAGGGGGTAAAAGAACGAAGGGCGACTTGATGGTACATCCGTCAGATGGAGACGCGTGGAAGCACTTCGATCAGAAACATCCGGATTTTGCAGCTGATCCGAGAAATGTGCGCCTAGCTATTGCCACCGATGGGTTCACCCCTTTCAATATGATTGCTGCATCGTATTCCTGTTGGCCTGTGTTCACTATGCCGATGAACCTTTTGCCATCACTTTGAATGAAAGAGGAGTTCATGTTTGTATCACTCATTGTGCCTGGTCCAAAGAATCCGGGAAAGAATCTGAAATTTTTCATGAGACCTTTGGTCGAAGAGTTGAATGGGTTATGGAAGAATGGAGCAATAACATATGATAGGAAGACCAATACCAACTTTTCCATGAGGGCTGCCTTTTTGTGGTCTATTCATGATTTTTCGGCTTACGGAATGTTTTCTGGATGGAGTACGCATGGCAAGCTAGCATGTCCTGTTTGTATGGATGACACAAGCACGTTCCAGTTAACACACGGGGGAAAGTCATGTTGGTTTGACTGTCATCGTGCTTTTCTTAAGCCAGATCATCCTTTCAAGAAACAGAGAAATGCTTTTCGCAAAAATACCATTATCAAAGGACAAAAACGTGGGCGGATGAGCATGGCTGCCATTAAAGCTTTGCAATCCGAGTTGGTGGAAGGGAGAAATGGTGTTTACGAGGGCTACGGCGTGTCACACCATTGGACACAAAAGTGTAGTTTATACTCACTTCCTTATTCAAATGATTTACTATTACCCCATAATTTTGATGTTATGCATCAAGAGATGAATGTGGCACAAGCAATCTTTGGGAGCAATTTTGACATTCCTGACAAGACCAAGGATAATGTCAAGGCAAGCTTCGATTGCGCTGAAATATGTAATGGACCATTAATGAATATGATAGAAGGAAGGTCAAAAAAGCCCAAGGCTCCATATTGCCTGACAGTCGCACAGAGGAAAGAAGTTCTCGAGTGGTTCGAGGGACAGTTAAAGTTTCCCGACGGGTATGCAGCTAATATTGGTCGTGGTGTCAACATTGCTTAAGATAAGATACACGGAATGAAAAGTCACGACTATCACATTTTCATTCGTGATCTCATGCTTGTCGTGTTTTGTGGGTATGTACCCGAAGATGCACGGAGAGCCCTTTCGGAATTGAGTTTTTTTTCTATAGAAAACTGTGTGCTAAAGAGATAAAGCTATCTGAGATGGTTAAGCTCGAAGAGGATATTGTCGTGCTTGTGTGTAAACTTGAGAAGATATATGTTCTTGGGTTTTTTAACCCAATGGAACATCTATTGGTTCATTTGCCTGCCGAAACTAGATTGGGAGGTCCTGTTCAGTACAGGTGGATGTATCCGGTGGAGCGTCGTCTTAAAGGGATCATAGCAAACGTTAAAAACAAGGCTCGTGTTGAAGGTTCTATAGCAGAATCGTATTACACGCAAGAGATAACCAATTTTTCAAACAAATATTTGGCGAGAGAGCACAATGTCAACATTCAATTATCATACAACACAGTTTGCAACGAACCCCAATCTGACCTAAAGCTGTTTCATGGGAAAGACATTCATGTGGGAAGAAGTACAAGACGAGAGTTATCACAAGAAGAAAGATTAGATGCACTCTTATATGTGTTCGACAATATGGAAGAAGTAGGGGACATGTAGAATCAGTTTATACAAAGAGAATGGACAGGGTTGAATGACCCCAATTCGGAGGAAAGAACACTTCTGATGGAGGAGGGTGTTAGTCCCGGACGTCCTAACTTCCTCGTTTGGTTTTGGAAATATGTAAGTTTGCTTATTTTAATAACTTCATAACCTTTGTAACACATAAGCGTTTAACTTTTATTCTTTTGTATAAAACAGCGCACGACTCATTCCAGTGTACACAGCGATCTCCGTATTTTATCGCGTGGACCCAGATCAAGCGTAAAGGTGCACGGAACTTAGATGTCAATGGGTTTCGTTTCAGATCGACATCGAATGAAAGAACAAAACCTAATTTAAAATCAATCAACAGTTGTATACTTTGTTACGGGAAAGATGGTATGGAGTACTACAGTATTATAGAGAAAATAATTGAACTAGTATTCGAAGGAAGTAAGGGACTATCGGTTGTTCTCTTTCGTTGCATTTGGTTTGATCTTTTCAAAGGGGTTAGACGTCGACCTGAGTTAGGTTTGGTGGAGTTTAATCACACGTCAAGATTACAAGGGTATGATCCGTTCATACTACCCAACCAGACAGAGCAAGTGTACTATCTATCTTATCCATGTCGCAAAGCTATGAAAGGCAGTACTAAACACCACGAGGAAGATCTTCGGTCATGGTGGGTTGTGTACAAAGTTCAAAGACCTGGTAGGTTGGCTACACCGACGTCCGATGATTACCATCAACCAACACAAGAGCAACGTTTGAATGGGAATGTCGTGATTGATGTTGGTAATGGACTAGATAACCTAGTAGCCACAATAGATGACGATGTGAATGAAGAAATAAATCCACCTAATCAGCAAGGACCACAAGCACCGCAAGCACAACAAGAAGGGGTTATCGATGATCCTCTCGATGTAGATGATACATACTTCTAATTCAATGGTATTCCTAATGGTTAATATTGTCCTTTTAATTTTTTTAATTTTTTAATAAAATGTGGACTAACATTTACTTTTAAATGCAGTATGCCACGACGACAGTTCAGGAGAAGCGCCTCGCAGGACGAGGAGGACGACCGTGATCTCGAGGGGGGGTCAGGAGGGCACTCCAGAGTCTGGACAGGAGGGTACGCCAGATCAGGATGATCTGGCACTTACACAGGAGTCTAGGGCCGGAGAGGGCTCTAGCCAGGCTGGGAGCTCCCAGGGCGGTAGAAGGGGCACAACAAGTTGCCCAAGGCGGCGAGACGTGCGCATCAGCATATTGTTATTGAGCCGGATGGCGATAGGTAATTTCAAAGATTTTATTGTAATTCTTTAATTCACTGTCAATTAAATTAACTAACTATCTTTTGTTCTTTATAGCAACTTTTCCAATGTCCACCACAATAAGTATGATACCCAGCCAGGTAACGCACTAGGCATCCTCGTCCGCCAGTACTACCCTGGTATGGTCGGTGAGGAGGGGGCACAGCATCCCGCGTATTCTTGGGATGACTACAAGGTGGCGCCGCACGGTGATAGCTTCCCCGCCGAGCAGATACGACGGGAGTTCTGGGTGCGTGATAACTTTTCTATTTTCCATTTGTGCTAGCACCGCTGCCGCTTACTCTTGTGTCATTTGTTTTCAGCTTAGGTACCGCCCTCGTCCAGGCTTGGAGGAGGCTGACATCAATTCTGTCATGGACAGGAACGCAAAGCAAAAGGTGTAGGATCTGATGTCCAGTGCACGGGTCACCGCTGTGCAAGATTTTCATAGGTATACACTAATTCCATCTGAGGTTTTCAATGCAAATTAGTACTAACATTTGATTTATTTTTGTTTTGTCTGGTCAGGATTGTCAAGGGCGATAAGATTACTATGTCCGTTGCGCGCAAGCTGTACCTGCATGCTCAAGAGTACGCGCAGGTTCGACCGGACTGGGTGTCGAACGTCCCGGATGCCTGGGAGGCCCTGTCGCAGCACTGGGCCAGCGAGGCATTCATGGAAAAGTCCATGAAGGCCAAGAAGAATCGGGCAGATATGATGAGTACGACTACGACAGGGAAGTCGTCGTTTGCACAGCTGAGGAAAAGGATGGTAATGTACCTTTTACTATTTTGAACTTAACTTTTGGTGATCACAAATATGTCAACACTCCTTGTATGATGTAGGGCGCCACGACCGGCCAGCTTTTGTCTTGGCTGTCAGTTTTCCGGAGGGGCCACACCTCCTAGAACAAAGATGGCTCATTTGGGCCCATGGATCAGGTAGCTACGCAGCGAGAGGTACGTACTTGTTCATCAACTCCAGGTTCTTACACATTAATACAATCTAATTCATCTTCACTTTAATGTAGGCACGCTACAAAGAGGCTTACGCTGAGAAGCATGGGCAAGATAAGGACCTAGAGGAGGAGCCACTTGACCCAGTAGTCATACACCAGACTATGGGTGGGAAGGCGCATGGGAGGCTAGCGCTCGGAAAGGACCACCTCAGATAGCATATTGTCTTGTTTATGTACGAGTTAGTTCAGGTGATATTTTGTAACTAGTGGCACCACTTTTTGCCGGTCGGAGGATTACATGCCAGAGGTGCGAGCTTCGCGCTCACAAACGGAGAGCCGACGCGCCTTCGAGGCCCGGATGGAGAGGGAGAGGCAGCGGGAGAGGGAGGAGAGGGACCGGGAGAGGGAGGAGAATAGGCAGCTGATGCAGGCGATGAGGGACAGTCTGAGGAGTCAAGAGGAAGCAAGGCAGAGGCAGGAGGCGGAGATGGCGAGGTAGCGAGCGGAGTTCGAGCAGTGGTTCGCCTATCTGGAGTCTCTCTCTCGACTGGGTGGGGTAATGTCCTTAAACCTCTACTATCCATTCATATGTCGTTTATTGCAATTAAATGCATAAGTAATTCGTAAATAAAATTTTAGGCTGGCCCAAGTGGTACCGCTGGTGGTCCGGTCTTCTATGGGGGTCCACCACCATATCAAGGTGGATACGGGACACCGGCTCCCTATATGACCTACGGCGCGCACACTGCTCCACCAGGTGACTACGTGGGCCCACCTCGCCCACAGGGTGACTTGCCATATGTAACATCAACAGTAAGTTATTAATTCACATTAATTTATGCTGGAAACCGTTTATAAATCTTGTAAACCGTTTTTATGTGCTACATATGCAGGGTTCCGGTTCAGCGGCTATTGGTGAACTTCACGGCACGGAGGGAGGAGACACATCTGCGAGCCAGGAGGGTCCCACCTGGGTTACCGACCTCTTCGCGAGAGCCCCGCCGATGTTTACCCAGCCGTCCAATCCACCCCCGTCAAGCGAGCCCCGGCCGAGAGATCCGGATCAATAGATCGCTAGGTTTATTGCATTTATTTTGAAACTGAAACTTGCATGTGTTATGTGATGAATTTGGATGTGTTATATGTGCTCGATGAATTTGGATGTGTTATATATGTGTGTTGATTAATTTCGATGTGTTATATGTGCTTTTGATGAATTGTGGTCGCTTTTATGCGACGAGGGGTATATTAAAATGTCGGGGTTTTTGGATTTGCAAGTGCGGCTACCGCTGGGAGCAGCTGCAGCCGCGAAAATTTGTGTTTTTTTGTGGTTTTAAATTTTTTTCTATTCAGTGCGATGTCGACGGCTGATATGACCGTCGATCATCGTCTCAATAATACTGATGCCGACGGTGGGTGATGGGCCGTCGATACTGTCGCCATAGTATCGACGGCCAATAAGTGGCCGTCGACACTGTTAGGCCTGTGCCACATCACCAGAGTCTGCCCTGTGGTGGGACCCACTGTTCTCTTCATCGACGGCTTAGGGAGGCCGTCGAGACTATGGCGCCATGACGGCAAACGGGGTCTCGGCCATCTGTCTCGACTGCTGTAGCGTCAGCCGTCGATACTAATAGTGTCGACGGTCAGGCCGTCGAGACTACTTCTCTCTCTCGACGACGTCTACTCGATGGCTCTTTCTCGACGGCTAGCCGTCGAGACTAATTAATATCGACGGTTTGGCTATTTTTCTCGACGGCTAAAACCGTCGACAGTGTTGCTGTCTCCTGTAGTGTTAGCACGTACGTAAAAGCAAATTAGGTCAGAAAAATATTTAATCTCATTGCTCACTAACTGAAACGCTATTACGCAGCTAGTATATATGCGAACAGCATAACAACAGGGCAAGAATTTCACACAAAACACTTTTTCATCTAGAGTATCCTCGGCCACTAATAGTAATCAACAAAAGGGAAGCAAGAAAAGGTTGGGCTAGGAAGCAAAGCACGAACTAAGATGAAGAAGAGTGGTGGGATGATAAAGACCATGGAAGGAAGTGTACGGAGGTTGGCCGGTTCGTTGAATCAGGAGGGATGGAACGGGTAAGCGGAGGCAAAACCGTAACAAAGTGCAACCTGCATCAGCAAGAACCTCTGAACTGCACCAAATCCACCAAAATAATTTGCGGAATAATGCAAAGGAAAGGGTCAAAATAGCAAAATGAGGAAGTCTACTAAATTTTTCCTCAATTCCCCAAATCCTATATCCCTAATCCCAAACCACACTGCCAAATGGACACAAATCGAGCAGGATTTGCACCTTAGGCAAATGCTAGGACTGGCTAAGCACTCACCATCGATGTGCATGGTCGCTGCTGCCGCACACAATGCACGGGCATGGAGCTTGTCCAGGCCTCGGGGCCCGCTGTCGCCGAATCCGTCCTCCCCGTCGGTCGCGGCAGTAGCAAGGGCAGGGGGCCAACAGAGTCGAAGGCCAGGGCGGCGGTCGAGCATGGAGGAAGGTCGACGAGGCGGCGAGAGCAACATGGGCGTGGAGAGGGGGGTGGGTTACCTCGAAGGCGGCGACAACGGACGGCCCTAGAAGGCGGTGGCAAAGGCCGGTGGTGAATACGGCAGCGGATGGCCGCGGGAGGAGAGGCGGTGGCTAGCCCCGGGCCGGGCCGCGGGAGGAGGGGCGGCAACTTGCCCCGGGAGGAGTGACGGCGACCTGGTGCGAGAAAAGCGGGAGGAGCCGCAGGAGGAGGGTCGACGGCCTGCCCCGGGAGCAGCGGCGGCGGCCTGCCGCGAGAGGGGCGCCTGCGGCGACATCATCGAGGCGAGAGTGGGGACTGGGGAGAGTTCTCTGGAACACAGGAGCGAGAGCGGAGAGAGCGAGAGAAAATGTGGAGGGAGAGGGCGAAGAGGTACGGAGGGAGAGGGCGCGTGGCGGCGTTGAGGTGGCTGGGCCACTGAAATCCACCGCTCACACTCGATCATCGAACCAGCGATGAACGGCGGCCCGATTTTCAGGCGACGTGGCCACCGGCGAGGGCTGCGCTGCGCGAACGCATCGACGTGGACGCACCAGAGGCCGGCCTGGTAGAGCCTTGTTATATAAAGTTGATGTAAGTTTTCATATTTTATGATCGTGGAAATTTTGTTTCTTTTGTAACAGAAAACTAATATTTGGTTCATAAGTTTTAACTTTTATCGGTAACTAGTTTAGCACAATTCATTTAATTTGATTTTTTTTACCAGTCAATCACCTTTTCTAAAAAGACGTTGGCCTCCTTTTCCATAGAAACACCGTACACCCCTAAAGTTTCGTACGCTTGGCAGGCGATTGCATGCATACTTAAAAAATACTAGATGATTGCCAACTGGTCGCTCCCTTTTTTATTCACTGTTAAAAAATTAGGTTACTTCCCATGTGTTTAAAACAAATATGTGTTTTATCGTCTAGTCGATGGGCCATTAATACCCAATTAAAAGACAGTGGTGGGTGTTGTGGTAGGGGACACCCACCCCCCGCGAGACAGCGGGAGCAGCGAACCAGTCTGTGGAGATGAAGGAGAGGGTCACCTAAAGGGGATGCCTCGCGTCTTCTAGACGAAGCAACGACGAACCAAGGAAGGGCGAGCCGCCCGAAGGGAGCCCCGTTACCTTCGGGCAGGGCAACCCCGAAGCAAAAGGGTGTATACCCCTTTGAGGCAAAGCGAAGCCCGGTCGCTGTCCAGGATCAGGGTAGCCCAAGTCCGGAGTTGCGAGGCAATGGCAGTCACGGAGATCCAGAAGACAACAAGTACAGTTTGTTACAGTGCGAGGATCGTATCACGTGTCGTGAGATATGACAATTGGGTATGTAACAAACCGCTTCAGGTGGCAGTGGAATCTTAGTTTGTTACAACGGCCTAAACCCCTCTATAATCTCGATTTAGCCCTTCTACCCTCACTTTATTCCCTCGAGGAAGGGCTGTAATAGCACATTGTAATCTGGCCCCTTACTATAAATAGGAGGGCTCAGTAATAAAGGCAGGCTATTCAATTCTCGCAGGCTAGCTACTCTGAAATTGCTCAGTTTCCTTGATCTGCTTCGCGAAGCATTGTCCCGTGCTTCGCGGGGCAGCCCCTCATTAATTTGTTGTCTGGCTCGGGCCACCGACAGTGGGTGAGTCATAGGCCTTGTTCGTTTCAGATTAATGTAGAGTTGCGTTTTACTGTAGCAAATTTGTGACCCCTTAAATTACGTTTTAACGAGTTCCAAAAATTATGAAAAATATATTTTAGAAACTTTAAGAAGTACTATTTAAAACCCCATAAGAATGACTACAAAACATTATATCATTTGGTTTATACAAAAATTACAAATTTTTATTTAATTTAATTTAATTTAATTTAATCCGAAACAAACAACGCGTATAGGCAAAAGGTCTAACATGTGGCCTATATTAACACCTATTGCTCGATGGTTGGGCAAAAGGTTTAACATAGAGCCTAGCAATCTATCATCCTCTTCTCTTCCCACGAGAAGCTACTCCATACATCATTAAGATATAGGATCCTACATCTCGCCATCCATCTAACTAGCTATAGGTACCTTTTTTTTTCTGGAACACGAGCCACAAAAATAACAAACAAAAATAACATAAAAACGAAGAAGGGTCAGATTGTTGGTAGGTGACTGCTTTAATATTTGTGGTAGTTATATGAAAAAAACAAAATATTCTATATAGGTTAAACAAAATATTAATGTAGTCAATCAAGAAATCATAAAAACTTAGAAACCAAATTTCAGCGAAAAACAATAAACAATAAACTCAACGATTTTTTCAAATATGAAACAACTAAATTTCTACTGACAAAGCGGGTAGAGAAATAGCACAGACTAATCAGAAAAGCAATTATCAAATGGAAAAACTGACGCTGACTTTTTTTTTAGATAATGAATTTAAACCTAGCCTCTACATCTCGCGATGTATACGACCAAAAGTACTTATTACAATAATCAGTTCATACTAAGAAAACAGTATTAACAAAACAAAATCCTGTTATAGCATCTCCATCCATGATTATTAAAAATCTCCATAGCATAGACCTACAAATATTTGCATGCCTTGATGATATCTTCTTTGTCATGCTCCTTCTGCAACAGTGTCTAAAGGCGTAACCAATATGCTCCCCTGAAAATAACCTGCAGAAAAGTTTTATTTTGGCCTTTGTAAAAAACACCATTATTTCGACACAACCAAATGGCCCAACACAAAGTAATGTTCCAACCAAGACTTTTTTCATCTCTGTAATATTCATCTCTTTTAGCCAATCATGTGTAATATGGTTGAAACACCTAGGTGGCCTCAACCCTAGTGCAATAATGAGTAAACGCCAGATTGATCTAGATAAATGGCAATCAAAAAATAAATGTTGCATAGTTTTTACTATTACAAAAACAACATTTCTGACTGTCTTTCCACTTACGGATAGCTAGGTTATCCTTTGTTAATATAACTTCTATTTAGCTACTTAGCAAATTTAAAATAATTCTTTGACTCTTGATGCCCGCTAGGTTAACTGGGCTGGATCGCGGAGTCTGGAACGATGAAGATGAAACCGGCTTGGACGATCGGCCGTATCGTGTAGCTTTCGAATTGACAGCTTCGCGTATAGGCCCAGTCGCTTAGTAATATCGTGCGTGTTTTGTTTTGTAGGCCAGTTTTAAGGTTTTCTATGGACAGACAAATCTAAAAGGCGAGCGCCAGACCAGGCTGGTTCGTTGGATCGTTGGCACCGCGCCGATTGGACGCTCTCCGTGCTCCCCCGCGTGCGTAGATGACACCGTCTGCTTGTTAGTCGTCTTTGATCAAACTTTCAATTAAACTTTTGATTTTTATACAAAATTCAAACAGTGTTCAAAATGCGTGGAATAAATTTTATAATTCTTCTAAAATCGATAGCAACCCATTTTAAATACTTTTAAATTTTTTTGATTTTTTCACTTTTCATTTTTTTAATGTGAAATTAGGAGAAGGCACTCTCATGAAACTTACACCTATACTAGTGAAACTTGGCCGTGTGCTGATGTAACTTGGCCGTGTGCTGATGAAATCTGATGAAACTTGGATGAAACTTCGATGTAACCTGATGAAACTTAGATGAAACCTGTTAAAACTTGATAAAACTTGTATTAAACCTGATGAAACTTAACAATTCGGCAAGTTTAACGAATATGAAATCCAAGTTTCCGCAGGCGAAACTCAAGTTTCAGTAGGCGAAACCCAAGTTTCACCAGGTAAGTTTGTGGATTTATATGACAACATATATCTTGTTTTGTTCGTAAAATTACGAGGAACACGTTGGTGCAAACGGTTTTTGGATTAGAGCAACCAGTCAAGATTTATAGCCAGTTAAAATAAAAAATACGAGTGGGACCCACCTTGCATGTGTTGAAATTGGATGCCCCCAGTGTGTGTGCCGTTGCTGCGGGCGTCCGACGCACGCGCTCGCGCCGGACATCCGCACAGTAGCCTTTCCGAATCTAAAACGACTATTATTTTATAACGGTGAAAATAGAGGGTGCAAGCAGCACTCCAACTTCCTAGCGCTCCCTCGAAGGAGATGACAAGACAAGAGTAAGAAAGTGGAATTAATATAGGTGGAGACGTGGAGCTCTCTTACAAAAGTGTACTGAACTCGCTCAAAGCTCATAGTGATGAACGCCGATCTTCAGGTGAGATGAACGGACAAAAAATGGCCTGCACACCAAACCAATTAAGGCACCTGCAGTTTTTCCAAACATATTTTTTACGGAAATGCTTCGTAACGAGCGTCCGTCGGACGGACGCTGCGCGGTCCGGTGACGTACGGCCCAGCAGCAGCCCATAATGCACGCATAGCCAACCACGCCGCGCATCAAGCTAACTCCGCATTTTCGAGCCACGCGTGAACTGATGCACTAGCTGCTAGATAGGAGAATGACCATGTGCGTAGTACGTATGACCATGTGCGTAGTACAAATTTGGTATAAGAGAAGTTCAGCTGCTGACATTCTTTAAACAAATGTACGTTTCATTTTTTGATCTTTTTTGATTTCTCATTTTTGTATCTTTTTCATTTGGAGTCTAAATCGTGTAGTACAAATTTTATAATTCATCTAAATTCCTAATGAACCCATTTTAAATACTTTTCTATTTTTTTTTTCTATTTTTTGAATTTTTTATTTTTATTGGTACAATTGTTCCATCAGACTAGATAGATTGTTTCGGAAAGTTAGACTTATTGTTCTAGCAAGTAAGATAGATTGTTCCAGTAAGTATATACACTACAAGAAGACTAGCCTATAGCAACACACCCTTTGCATCATATATGGGTTGTGTTGCTGGAAAACACACGATGACTATTTACTCCAACACACACCTACATCACATAAAAGTTGTGTTGCAGAGAGACTATACATCATCACATATTACGTGTTGCCGACACTTATGTGCAAAACATAGTCTTAAACATAAGCCAACAACACTTAATGTACATGTTGCTAATATGACAATACTAATATATCTGAACACAACATTGACCAAGGCAAACTTTAATGATTAAAATTTGCATATGGAAGAGGTTGATAAGGCCAAAAATTAACACATGTACATTATTTCCAATTATCCAAGCAAACAATTTTGAAAAAAATCAATTATTTTAACATCAAAGAAATTAAGTATTTTTAGAATGACTCATCAGGTAAAAAAATTTATGGTTACCATTTTTTTAAATAGTTGAGAAAAATCGCTGGAAGGCGATGATTTCCGTGAGAAAATCGAGAATCGAGAGGAAACGAGACTGCAACCTCGTTCGTAATATTTTACAATTTAAATTTGAAAAATTGAAAAAAAGGGAATAAAAATTCAGATCGAATACATATCTCATATTATTCTCCCCATATCCTTAATCCATTTACTTTAATGGGCGAAAAATAATTTGCTTGCAACTAGGTGTTTAAAGTGGGATTGCACTTTTATGTTGTTACTTAGATTTTTTTTGTAAAATTAATATTAAGGTTTTTTTGCATAATCTTTACATGTTGATTACTTCACTTGAAAAAAAAATAATTATTAGCGAGCAGCGACTCCCAGCTCCAAAGAAGTGTTTCCAGATTCCGCTAAAAAAAGTGTTTCCAGATAATGTATTTTTTCCCCTCTGCCGTCAATGCAAAAACTTCCCTCTATCAATTTACCGAATGTCTAATCTCTACCTATATCTTTATCTTTATCTTTAGCTATTAATAAAGAGAATAGGATTTCTTCTTCCCTCACTTTTTTTCGTCCGTCAGCCCATCTATAGCCGTCCAATCTAAGATCGACGCATCTCCTCGCCCTTGGCATGACGCGCAGGGCGCACCCTAGGGCATCCAGGCTTCCAGCCGCCGCCGCCTCTCCCTCATGCCTAGCGTCGCCGCCTCCCCTCTCCACCGCCACCGCCCTCTCCCCGCTGCTGCGGCGGCCGGAGGAGGCGGCCTAGGCGTCCGCGTGGCGCAGGTACGCGGCAGCGTCCGGGGAGGAGAGCGACCTCGTTGTGATCGGCGGCGGGGCCATCAAGGCGGCGCAGCTGGGGCTCAAGACCACCGCATCGAGAAGAGGGCGCCCTCGGCACTGCCTCAACGTCGGTGCATCCTCCAAGGTGTGTCGCCTCCTCGCGCCCCTTCCCCCTTCCCCAATACTCGATCCAGATCGATGCGTTCGTGCTGTCAGGGTTGCAGCTCGTAGATCCGTGCGTGTTCGTTCGTTTGGTGAATTTGGGCTAGGGTTGCATCCGCAAAATGATTGGATTCTTAGTTCGGATTACAAGGTGGCGATGTGTAGCACACAATGATCCATTTGAACGCTATGCTTGTTTCTTAGTTGAATACTTGAAACTGACAGAATTTGGGCGACGAATTGTAGATTTTGTTGCATGCGAACTCCATGGCGAGAATTGGGAACGGGGCTACCGTGCCATTTTTGTCTGCTTCTGTTAGTTGGATGATTGGTTCAGTAAATGCACTACAACTAGATGGGAGGCATTGTTGATGGATCAAAATTCTGATGGGAGAAGGGCCGAAGGGGGAAGCTTGTTACAGAGTAGGAGGGACGGCCGCTGGCCGCCTGGCCGGCAAGGAGAATGAGTAGCAGCAAGGAGAGAGAGCATGGAGAGGGAAGAGAGAGGAGAGCAGAGAGAGGGTTCAGCCACTACCAAAAAAAAAAAGAACATCCGAAAATGAATACAAATTGCAGCATGTTGGTGCCAATGAGAAAGACTTACATATTGAAATCAGGAAGAACGACAATGTTGAACAAATCAAGGTCATATTCAGGAATCATAGATATTTCAAGTAAACTTGAATAAGGAAGTTTTTGTTCTCAGATTTAGATTTTAAAGTGATTAAACATTCACCCCCATTGTATTGAGATATGCTGACTTGGAGGATGGCTGGTGAAGGTTCGTAAAGAAAACCAGTTTGTTTTTATGAAGTTCTTGAAGATATTTTCTAATAAATCTGCAGAGGTAAGAATTGGTGCAATTGATGCAGCAAAAGCCCGCTACATGGCTGGATCATCTGAAAATGGAGCACAAGATATCCTTGGTAAGACTGCTTTCTTTGTTTTCTCTTATATGTAGATTTTTGTGTCAGCATGAATTCTATTTGCTTATATAAAAACACTGGTTGATAAACCAGAGGGATGCTTAAGTTATAGTGCTTCTCTCGGTAAAAATTGCTGTTAAACGTGGAATCCAGAATACGAATAACAAGTTAATGGCAGAAGAAATAAAGTTTTGAACATGTTCTTGCTGTTCCCTGATCAGCAGGCTTGATTGCTTTTCAAAATTCTATGCCAAGAAACCTTGGGAAAACCTGGTTATTGTCAGATTACATATTTTTTATTTGAAAGCTAAGCTGAACCAACAAAATACTTGTTTAGAATAAAATTATGGCTTGGAATGCTTATTATGCTTTTAGCACTTAGTTCTTATGTAACTTTGCATGGTGTTCGAAAAGCATGTTAGGCAAGTTCATTCTTGAATTGTTGATGCACTATATTTGCTTTATGCTGTGAAAGCATTCACTCCATGAATTAGCTAATGTATTGTCATTTTTCGGCTTGTTCATTCAGAACTTAACTGGGGGCACCCTGCTTCTTCGAAATAAATATTACATTGTAATATATCGTGGAAAATACTTCCTCCCAACATCGGTTGCAGCTGCTTTGGTTGAAAGTGAGTTGACAAAATATATATTTTATACTTGACTTCTATTTATTGTTAGTGTAAATTTTTTTGCTTGATGAATTTTAATCAACTTTAGCTTTTGACAATTGCCTGAAGTTAGTGAGCTCACAGTAAGTTGTGAAATTGTTATAGAAAATAATTTCTATGAAGTCCAATAGCTAGTAAAACCTTACTTATAATTAGATAATTTGAATAGTTGCGCTTCCATCATAAGTTAATCGCATATTTAAAGTTGCATGCTTATTGCATTAAAGTAGATGCCGCTACTAGTCACTACTATTTTTTTTACAAATTCCCCATTTATAACATCGTTGTTGTATTTTGGCAGAGGGAAATATGGTATTGAAGAAATATACGACCATAGATGTGATGCGCCATGGGCACGGAGACTCGGCTAATTTCATTACATATTGGCCAATACATTGAAGTGTTCTTAGGTCCTTATGTTCCCATGTTGGGAAGCTTTGTATATGTCGATATTGATGTGTGTTTTTAGCTTGTAGTTATAAGCTTGTGCAGTTTAGTGTTTGTAGGGCAATATTGTACAATAACTTATTTTAAATGCAATAAAATATTTCTTTTGGTTTATTGTTCATATTTGATTTTATTATATTATCGAATGAAAATTATATTTATATTAAGTCAAATATATCCAACAAAGAAATAGAAAATAATAATTTGAATTGGCATTTAGTTGTGTTGCAATAGGTCATATATGTGATGCTGAGGGATGTTCCCCATGCTCTGCATATATGTGATGCTAAATTTGTGTTGCTGCTTTGCAACACATATACACATGTACAACATCATATGATCTATGTTGCAGTGTAGAGCTTAGCAACACCACCTATAACATCATATACATTATGTGATGCTAGAAATGACTGCAACACATATACGTACATATAACAACATATGGGTATGTTGCTATATGTCAGTTTTGTAGTAGTCATAAGTTGTGGTTCATCAAACTAGACTAGTACAACACCCGTGTTCTGCCACGGACCATAAGGGATGAAAGGAAAACATAATTTTAAGCAACATAAAAAATTAACAAGAGTGGTTTATGGGCTAAAACGTGCTAACTTTGATAACAATCACATGATCCTATAAATTTTAGCAACATTTTATCTTAAAAGCTTAGAACACACAAAATTACATCATATAAAACATAGCATAGCAGAATGTTAACCGATAGAATAAAATGGTAGATCCTCACAAAAAAGAATATAATGGCAGATTTAGACGGCTTCTAAAGCGAACAAACAAAGATCTTAAGTCAATTGATCTTGTTTCATCCAAGACCAACTTCAACTAAAACAACACTTTACGATAATCCTAACGCATCATTTTGAGCAGTGAAAAAACATGAGAGAAATTTCCACCAAGCATTGTATGACCCATCTTGTACAATTTTACCCTTTAGCCGACATAAGGGCATGTCCATTCATGTTGTGGTCCCTATTTGACCGATTCTTGTTGAAAGCTGCACATGTCACTCATGGATGTCAAGTAGCATACAAACAATAAGTGTATGAATACAATGGTCAAGTCAGTAACTTACTTGAATAACCCGAGGCTTGAGCGCAAAGTGTAATGGTCAACCCAGTAATCCACTATTTCAAACTCTGTGCTATACCACCATTATGTCATAGCAGTGTTGTGGCCACTCGATGTGGCTGCTATATCTCAAGATCAAAGCAAACAACCATGGGACCACTGTGGTCAAGATATATACAGCATAATATGAATCTCAATAAATGTTTTTGGTTCATGCATGCTAGGTGATGAACATGAGTATCAAACTTCCTAACAATGTAGAAGGTTGTAGCATCAGCCACGGGATAAATCCTCTCGTACATTAGGACACAAAAAAGGGAACTAATGAATCATGACAAGCTCAATTAGTTTAGTTAAGGAAAGGAAGCACACCATGAGGCACGTGTTCTTACTGTGCCAACTCGTACAGCAGAAACTAATAAATCATGGGGAGATCAATTAGTGTAGTTAAGAAAAGGAAGCATACCAACAAGAAGTGGACGTACCTGCTTCAAAATGTAGATATCATGGTCATCGTCAATGTAGCACCGCCGGCGTTGGCCCGCGTGGATCGTGGCGCCACCGACGCCGCCCATGCAAAGCTGAGGAGCTGCCACCTCCGCCTACTACTGGTCCGAGCAAGTCAGGCCTTCGCTCGTGCCGCCTCGCCCGTATGGATCCAAGATCCAGCGTCTATGCAGCAACATAAATAACGGTCCAACACAATAAAAAATTGTCGATTTACATACATTTGTGTATGGCACCATGATAGGCCAATTATAATAAAGTATAGCCTAAAAAATAATCCGTTGTAGCACATATAACTTTTGAACATCTATACGGCTTCAGTTTTATTTCCACTTATCAGTCATCAACCACCCGTGCCACCACCCCAATTTCTGAACATCTATACAGCTTCAGAGTTTAGAGTCCAGGCACAGATTCTCCATGTCCAATAGTTTAGAAACTAACATAAATAAGTATGAAAATTCTTTTTAAGAAATTCTTATTAAAATGAATCAATTTTTTAACTAATGGACCACTCGATACTAAATATCACATTTACCTGAGAAAAATAAGTATGAAACATCATTTCTACTATCCTCTAGCATCAGACATAAGAATATATCCAAAATTGTGCATGGACTAACATGGTGTCTTCATCTTGTTTCTGTATAACGTAAAATAAAGACAATTTCAAAGTGAATAAGGTTAGTAGAGTTAGAAAACAAAATGAAATATAGTACTTCAAAATTCAACAAAAAGAATCAAGGCAACTTGCATCCGGAGTGCACAAATATTCGGTTAAGCACAGTTTCACTTCGCATGCATACATCACGAGAGAATGCATCTTCTTTCAAAATAGTTAGCATATGAAAATGCCAAAGCCAATAGTATCCGATTTAAACTTGCTGTTAGGAGGCTTTCATGATTCCTTGGTCCGTGGCTATGAAGAAGTCCGCCGCCAACTCGGAAGATCTAGCACCAAATTTCTTTGTGATAAATTATAAACACCGAATAAAAGCGGGGACACTGGAAGGGACTATAGTGTACTCAGAACACTTGTATTCATGATTCATCTAAAGGCCATAAGTCAAGATATACACACATACTTGGGCAAAGTTCTAAATATTATAGGCATTAGCCAAGTAAAGGCACTTTGCTAAAATCACATATATTCAAGAGTCCAAAGCAGCTATAACATGCTACTTGTAAATCATCCTCACAAAATAAAGGGAACATCTTTATGTTCTGAATCGCAATTGAGGAGTGCTTGGCCCCTCTTTCTCTTGAAGATAGTTCTTGGAATGACATCAGTTTGTTTCCTTTCTTCCTATTGATTCCCACAACCTAGATTTAGATGCAATGTAACAAAAACAAGTAGAGGTTAACAGAGGGGTTATATGTGTGAAAAAGGAACGACATGGGGCAACACCAAGTTAAAAGAGGGGTCATATTTGTGAATATAACAAACTTTTCTCTTTGACAGGTCAAAAGACCATTTTTGCCCGGTTTTACCAATTGAAGGACCAAGTTAAGACGGTTTGGCGGTTTTGGTTTTCGAGGACCAAAACAGATGATGTCGAGTTTAGGGACCAAAATAGAACTTTTTACTGTATAATAAAGTAATAAACCAAACTTACCTCGGCATCCGATTAAAGTGGACACTTGAGGTTGCACAACTCAACTAAATCAGAAACCGAGAAGTTGATTCTTTCATTTGCCTTGAAAATATTTGCACAGACCCATCAGTTAATCTGTGAATCTGCGCACGCTGACCATCATACCTGAAAGTAACATTAAGAAGAATACTCTAAAATCTAAATTCAAAAACAAGTTACACATGGCAAATTTATGGGCTGTGTATAAAGTGGAGTTATTTAGAAACTAAAAAAGATGGCACAGGCCCTTTGATATATGGTTATGCTTAAACTTCTTATGGTGTGCATAGACCTAATTTCAGGTTTTGTTAAGATAACTGATCCTATTAACTTTGCAGCACAACAACTGTCATGAGAATAAAGTATTATTAGCCCCAACTTGTTTCGTCAATGTTCGAAAGCTCACAATCGTTAACACAATTGATCCTGTTACTATTACTATTACTATTGAGCGGCCACATACCATGGTGTTGCATTTAGCATAAATAAAAAATGTTCAGCAAAAATGACCGTACAGTCATGTGAATTGGTTTACAACAAAAATTCTCTTAGAAAGCAAGACATACTTGTACTCACAAGTAAATGCTCTATGATGAAACAATTTTAGCGGTCGAGTCACTCATTAGTAATTCTGCAATATGAAAAAGGCATGCATAAGAAACCTACAATGTAAAATAAATCGATCGATGTTGTTACATTGGAAATTTAATCGGATATGTGCGTACCTCGCAAGCATTGGTGGAATAGGTGTGCCAGGTACCATTGTTAAGGACGAAGCAGAAAATGCAGCCCCTTCCCTCAGAAGAGAGGGAATGAGCAAATCCTAGCATTTGCAGCAAAAGGTAAATCTTCTCTCCTTGAAGCAAGAAGCCATGAACAATCATATTTCACTTAGATTGAGGTTATCTAATGATGAGTAGCACCTTAATGAATGGAACAGTAATCACTTCACTTGCCTATGACATACATCGAAATTGCAGATATAGAAAATAATTGGAACACATAATTGTGCCCTATCTGGACACTTAAATCCATGTCACTAACAAAAACAAACATCAATAATATATGTGCTTACCTAATGCCTTCTTGGAACCGATAGATCCAAGCAAAAATACACCGAACATATGTGCTTCTATATCACCCCTTGGAACTGAAAAAAATAACTTAATATTCAGAGTTGGCATTGGCACGGAGCGTACCACATTAACATAGAATTCACATTAATCTGTGTGCTTATCTACATCGATTTCCCTTGATGGTGCCTTGCTAAGAAAATACCTTTCGGATGAGAACAAATGAAACCCCTTAGTTGGCAAGGTTGTATGCGCAGAAGAGCACCCAGATCTGAAGGAACTTGAAGGGAGGGGCAGCTCCTGCGCCCTGCGCGCGCGGGGCGTGGGACGGGACTCCGGCGTGCGCACGGCGGAGGCGGAGGCGGAGCAGCCGACGTTCTACGAGCTTCTGGGGATCAGCTTGGATGAGGTGAGGGCGGCGTACCGGCGGATGGTCCGCAAGTACCACTCGGACGTCTTGCCTCCGGCCGCCGCCGCCGAGAACACGCGCCGCTTCATCCAGGTGCAGGAGGCCTACGAGACGCTCTCCGACCCTAGCCGCCGCGCCACCTACGACCGCGCCTTCGCCCGCGGCATCTGCCGCCTCGCCTTCTCCGCCTCCCGCCGCACCTCCTCCTCCTTGGCAGGCGCAATGGCCGGGTAAGGCACCGTGGGCGGAGATCAGGGGGCGGCGGTTAGGGTTAGCGGCCGCCCCGAAGCCAACAGTCACCCAATCCGGTCTTCCCGGGGCCCAACGACGCCAAAGGAGGCGAGGTGGCACCGGTGGCGCGGTGGAGTGAGAGGAGACGGTGGCGGCGGCGGCGCGGGGGGAGGCGAGGAGAGGCGGTGGAGTGAGAGGAGGGCGTGGCGCGGAGCGGCGATGGGAGGCGTGCGCGGGGAGGAGGCCGTGGCGGTTGGGAAGGAGGTGCGTGGGGCGGCGGGGCGTGGGAGCCAAGAGGTGGGGTGTCTTTGCGAGGCGGGCGGCTCGGGGCCGCGAGCGGCTGAACGGCTCGGGCGAGCCGACGCACGAACTACTCTCTCTTTAAAGGAGTAGAGATATATTGTTTCAAATGAAAAATTTTATTGTTTGCCCATAAAAAATCACGCAAACGAAAAAATGCCCAAGGTTTGCGCCCAATTGTAAAAATACCCCTAGGCGCTCTCAGCCAGGGCGGCATCGGGGGCAAGACGCTCTGGTGGAGCGCGCCAAGGGCTCGGCGCCCTTGCCCAGGGCGCCCTCGCCAGGCGCCTAGGTGCTTGAGGCGGCGGCCAGACGCCTGCGAGGCGCGGCAGCAGCGGCGAGGGCGCCGGGCGAGGCGGCGGGCGCGAGGCGAGGGCGGGAGGCGAGGCGGCGACCTCGTCGACGGCGGACGGCGGCAAGACAAAAAGTTATCGTTCCAGAAAGCAAAAGTTATCGTTTCAGTAGGCAAAGCTCAACTATTCCAGTAGGACAAACTTTATTGTTTCAGTGGGCAAACTTTATTGTTTCAGTAGGCAAACTTTATTGTTCCGGTAGTCAAAACCTTTATTTGTTTCAGAAGGCAAACGTTATTGTTTCAGAAGACAAATTTATTGTTCCATAAGGCAAAAGTTATTGTTCCAGTAGACAAAGTTCAAATGTTCTTGTAGCACAAACCTTATTGTTCCAGTAGTCAACTTTTATTTATTCCAGTAGGCAAACCTTGTTGTTCCAGCATGCAAAAATTATTGTTTCAGTAGACAAACCTTCTTATTCTAGTAGGCATTTCTTTTTATTATTCCAGCAGACCAAATACATTGTTCTCATAGGTATGCAAATTGTTCCATCAGACCAAATGCATTGCTCCAATTGGACTTAGCCTATTGTTTCAGCAAGCCAAATACCAAGTTATTCCATCGTATTAGACGTATTGTTCCAATAGGCCAAATTAATTGTTTCATTAGTATAGACAAATTGTTTCAGTAAAATTTATATAGCAACATGGGTCTTGTTTTGTTTGAAAAAATGCACGGAACACATTGGTGAAAACGGTTTGTGGATTGGAACTCCCAGTCAAAAAAAATGATGGCCGAAAGAAAATACAAAATGGACTCCGTTGATATCAACATGTAAATTAATGGCTTTGTTTTTTCTCCACGTGCATGTGGCATGAGCAAGTTCTAATGAGCAGCTCATGCATGTGAGGAGGCAAGCAACCATGCGGAGCCATGCAACCACGCGAGGTGAGGCTAGGCTGGACTGACCTACGCGGGCGTCCGATCGAATCAAGTTACATCGGACGTCCATTCCAAAGTCGTTCCCTATTTTTTATCCTCTATTTTCTTCCTTCCAGCTTGGCCTTTCTACATGGGCCACCAGTTGCCTCACAGCAACTCAGCGGACTAATTACGTGGCTTTCGTGTGCGCGGACCAAACCAAGCCTCAAGCTGATAATTAGAAGTGTGAATAGATTACTCGGGGTGAAAACGGAAAACAGGTAGAATAGCACTGTTTGGATCTGCATCCGGATTTGTATTCGTATTAATATCCTACTTTATTGATTTTAAACCTATTTTTTATCTAGTTACTGACAATCATTCACATATTTTACCGGATATACTTTAGGAGATATCTACTCATCAAATCCTTTGTAACCAAAATTTGATGGAAGACCATAAGAAAAATGAAATTGCTAGGGATCAAGCGTCTGGTCCGATCGAACGCTTTGACCTAGTCCACCACCGCACACGGCACGCGTGTTTTAGTCCAGTCTACCATCACCGGTGAAGGTGATTTGTTCCAGTAATTTAAAACGTATGTTTCAGTAGTATATTTCCCTTGTTCCACGTATATGATAATATTAGAGAAATTGCGATCATAAAATAAAGAATCGGCAACTGAGCATATCCCCGTAACTTGTATGCAACAACATTCCAAAAATGACCCTATGACGAGTCGGTATAGCATGGTGCTATGAGCAGCATGGCGAAGCCTGTCTTGGAGGGGATTTTTTTTTTAAAAAAAAGGTTGAAATATCCATATTTACAGACACACACACACATTTTGTGATAATATTTATAGTTTTTTATATGAAAATTTTACTTGTATTGGTTTTTCCATTTTCCTATGTTAATGTTATTAGTATTTCAGGCTAGTTCTACAGTCTACAGCGTAGGGCTTTCGATACGGCCCGATCCTCGTTCGTCGGTGTGCCGTGCCATGGTCATTGGGCCGAATCTACGGGCAGCCTGACACTAGATGTTTAATGGATACTAGCAAATATACCCGTGCGTTGCAACGAAAGAAATAAAGGAGAAAAATTAAATTTAATCCCACGATAGTAAAAATTCTAGGAGTATCAAGGAGGAGATCCGCAAGACCCATGGCTAACTTTTTGGTTTCACTACAATTCACATACACAATTCTTCCATAAGAAACAATCCAATGTGTTCCGAAAAGAAAAACAAAGGATATAATTAAAAACTCTCGACAGGTGAGCTTAAGGGGATTGTAAAATAAAAATTTTATTTCCAACACAATTCTTGAAGCCAAGAAGCAGCCATGTAAGATTAATGAGTTAAGTATTTTACTGAGTTCATTTGATTGCTGCACCTGCAACTATATCAGCTAGCAGCAATGGCAGTCTGACTAATAAACAACTGAAACTAAGTGCACATTGATAAGCTCAGCGGTTTTCATTGTACGAAAGAACAAAAGATAGATGAAGTGTGGCTTGTCTAATACTTATGTCCTACAAACATCCGCATCAAATGCACAACCTATACTTCTGGCTTCATAGCACTTCTGCTTGTTCAGCTTCATACGCCTCTTTAGCCTCCTTGCCTAAGGATCCCAATAATCTTTACTTCACTATCCTAATTTCATGAGCACGCACCAGGTCTTCAAAGTTCACTCAGAGATTGCTGCTGAAGGACATGCCAAAATATTTATCCTTATCAGCCGCCAACTTTGATAGCTCATTAGTTGAAAACATCTAAAAGAAACACACAATGGCCCGTTACTTGAATGACAATACGATATGTTCCAATGAAATGCACAGCAAGAAGCTAAGAATACATTTACAAATTATGATGATTTAGCTTCTCATAATCACCAATTGCATATTCTACTGCAGGGCATAACATCATCAGAGCTGTTGCAAATTTCACCGGGCACCAATCCTTCGTGTTAATGTTAGAAATATCCTTAAGATGTTTAGCAATAAGGCGCAAGGTCTTAGAATGTTTCTTCTCGCAATAATCACAATCATACAGCCAGCATGCCACCTCAATTACACGGTCATTAACCTGGATACAAACAGCATTGCTTCATCAAAAGTATGGCATCAAAAATTTTGGTCAGTGGCAATTAAGGTGTCTAACAACACAGTGGACAAACTATCAAGATGTATGTGGCCGGAAGCAATAGAGGACACAATTTATGTTAGCACATTTGGCAAGGTAGTTAGCTCACCATCTCTGGTCTGACATCAGAGCCATAAAGCTTCAGGAGTATGTTCATGCCTTGACTCATCTGGAGGCGATCCTCCTTCGTTAGCTCATATTTTTCCTCAGGCACTAAACTATGCACAAGATTCTTCAGGCCCCACATCATTTCCATGATAGCTTCATTAGAAAGGTAGGGTATTTCCTAAAAAGGACGCAGGAAAGAAAGGTCTCAAAATTGTTCATAGACATAGGCAATCAAGGGAGGTTACACTAACCAAGCTTGCTTCAATGATTGCTTTATATTCAGACTTCTCAACAGCTTGTTTTTGTCCAGGTAGGCACCAGTTTTTGAGCATATTACTATGCTGATCGTTAACACCAATATCAAGGTTAATGGCGCAGACTCCCTGACCCAATAACCGAAGCACTATCCACTCACTCAATCTCACACTCCTTGTGCTCCATGGATGCCTTCGTCACCTTGGTATTGTAATCTGACCAGCTAACATCCTTGTTCTCAGGTACAGTTTTAGATTTGATTCCACCAAGTTGACTTTAAATATTGCAGCAACAGACCAGTCAGCAATATTAAAACATTAAATTACAGCGAAAACCTTAAAAACATAACAAAGTTACTTGTAAATTGTTTGCCGCTCCTCGTTAAATATGTCGACTCCATTTACAACTTCCATCTACAAAAAGATTATGGTTGCATCACCAAAGGCAAACAGGAAATAATAACAAATGATGAAAGCATCATTCCCACCAATGGTGTATCTGCACAACTTATTCAACAGTAAGCAAGAATTAACGCAACATAGATCTAACATGACACTTTCAAAAGAAGTAAACAGAGGAAACTACAATCGACAAATCAACACATCATAACGTAAAGGTCAGGACCATAATGTCCTAATGGTAGGCCGATGGGTTCAAATTAAACTCCTTCTGTTGGTGATGTATAATTAAAGACAAAAGTATCATAGAGCAAGGCAGCAGCATGAGACAACTGCAGTTCAGCAACCTACGTCTAGAAAGAATCATGTCAGGGTCTTCAATTTCTTAAAGCTTAAATTTATTTTTTCTAGTCCCTCTTTACTTGATCCGTTATAAACCTCTAATATGTACTTTTCGGGCTCCTGTAAACAAACTGAAACACAACTTGAGTGAAAAATCATATAGTCCAGTTTCATCTACAAGTTTGGATAATTTTTGTGAGATTGAAATGCAAGGCTCAGAGGCAAGGTTGTTTTGTCTAATGTTTCCTATTAAATTAGAAACATATGTTTTACATAAAGCTCAGAATTCTGTCCAAGGTTGCTTCAAGCAACAATTTAGATTAATAATTAACCTCACAATAAAAGCTTCATTTTCCCCTTCGTATTAGACACCTAGATGCTTTAAGGCACACAACTAACAGCTAAAACTAAATGTATTACACAAATAGCACCTATATTTTCTACATGTGAACAAGAACCTACAAAAAGATGTAAATTTTTGGAGAAAGTGCATTGGGGAATGAACAAAACAACCCATCAGCCTTGCAAATCTAATATTATTCTTAGGACTAAGAATAAAAAACCCTAGAATAATAAACTATATTGTGGACAAACAAATAAATCCATTGGGAATCCTAACAAAAGTTGTCCTACGCATCACACAGGGACAGGACCCAAAAGCTTTGAACATACCCACATGTACCTGCGAAGGGATGTTAAATCCCTAACCATTACATCACAGTATGCTTAGCAATAAAGAATGCAGATTCTACATATTGTTGCTTGCAGTTAGAAGTACGAATAACAACTTAAATGGTAGATATCAGAATATGCAATTCAGCCTTTGCTGCAGTGGCTATAGGGGCGGAGCCGAGGCGTGTCACCGGCTTCGGGGGAGGCGCGGAGTGGCGGAGGTGACGCCGAGGCGGCGCTGGGCGCCCGGAGTGCCAAGGGCGACGGGGACGGCGCCGAGGCTTCTACACGACGGGCCAAGGGCGACGGGGACAGTGCAGAGGGTTCGGGGACAGTGCAGAGGGTTCTGCGGGGCGGGCCGGGGGCGATGGGGGTTGATTTGCTTGGAAGCTCTTGATTTGAGAGGATTTGTAGGCACCGGAGCTCGAATCAGGGGACGATCCACGCGAGGAAGCTCTGGATTTTGGGGTGTTCAATGCGGAAGCTCGGATCTGGGAGCGATTTGGGCTGCAGCGCCTCGATTTGGGGGAGTTCGGCAATGGAGAGCTCTCATTTGGAACGAGCTTAGAGCCGGGCTCGGATTTAGGAACGATTTGGGCCGCAGTGCCTCGATTTGGGGGGTGTTTGGCACTGGAGAGTTCCGATTTGGAACGAGCTCGGAGTCAGCTGCGGAGTTTGAGCGCCTGGTTGCGACGGCGGGGAGAGGGCGGCGTCGCGCGGCGGGTCGCGGCGGCAGGGCAAGGACGGCGGCGGCAAGGCGAGGACGGCGGCGGCGACAGCGTTTGCCGTGGCAGAGGGGGACCGTGCGTGCGGGACGCGGATCCTCTGACCTACGTCAGGGGCACAGTCGGATTTTTTTTAGCCATCGGATCTTGATCCATCAGCTTCTGTTTATCACTTGCACGAATATCAAAGCGTTTTTCTCTCTCCTCTCCACACTCACGAGAACGTCAGGGGATCCCGATCCGTGCGGGAGTGGGACGCGGATCCTCTGATGTACTGCAGAGGCGCAGTCGGATTCTTCGTAGCAATCGGATCTTGATCCATCAGCTTCTGTTCGCCACTTGCACAAAAATCAAAGTGTTTTTCTCTCTCCTCTCCACTCTCACGAGCACGTCAGAGGATCCCGATCCACGGGAGTGGGATCGTGAGCTGGTGGACTGGGGCGGCGGGTGTTATCCCTAGGGTAGCTCACGGTGGTGCGGTTGCAGTTAGAATCGGACGGAGCAGAAGAGAAAATGCATATGGATGGTTCAGATCTCAAATTGGTAGTACCACCACCGCGACCATAGGCCATTTTATCTCTATCTTAAAGTACCTTGTGGTCGTGGTGGTGGTATTGCCAACTTAGAATTCGGATCGTCCATCTCGCGTGCTGTAACCTGCGCCATCCGATCTACCTGCTGGACAAAACCACGATCCCATCTGCCCTGTGAATACGAATCGCGAGTAACTCCCCATGTCGCTCGCGCCCCTCTGTTTCTTCGCTGTCTCTCGTGCTTGCGCCCGTGACCCTCTTGCCCGTGCCGCCCAAAGGTCCTCCGCCGCGCCAGCGCCGCCCCGGAGTCCTCTGCAACGCCAGCCGCCCCCTCCATCTCCCTTATCCGCCGCCGCCGCCTAACTCGCCCTCACCCGCCCCGCAACCGCAGCCGTCCCCTCCCTCTCCCTCACCCTTCGCCGCCCCGCCCTCACGCTCACCCTCACCCGCGCCGTCTCCTCCCTCTCCCCCACCCGCCGCCGCCCTATGGAGGAGGCGGAGCTCGCGACCTTGTTCCACGGCGTGGCCGTCGTCGACGAGGTCACCGTCATCCGCGACAAGGCCACCAAGGCGTCATGGGGTCCGGATCCGTACGCCCCCCGCGCGCGTGGTTCCGCGCACTGCCGCTCCGCGCTTGCTCGGGCGCTCGCTCGCTCTCCTCTCGGGTTCGGGATCTGGGCGCGGCGCGGGAATTGGGCTCCGCCGCTTGCGTCTTCCGTGCTCGGGGTTGCTCCGATGCGGTGCTGAGCTTGGCTCGAGGCAATGCCACCGAGGAATTCTTAGCTGTCACCTGTCTGCTCTGTGGTGGGGGTTCTCGTGTTTTGGGGGGACCAAAGGTCTCGTGCTTTGCTGGGGATTGGTTGCTTTCGTGGCGAATTTGATAGGGGCGATTCCGGTTGCTGATGGGGAATTTTGTGCGATGGTTGCGTTGAATTGGTGGTAGTTCGTGTTCTTGATAGAGGGAACTGTTGACCTCCGCCAAGTTTGTAATTAGACCCTGATTAGTCTTCAGTTTTTCGTAGTATGCTCTTGATTGCCTCTAAATATGTAGGAAGCTTCGATCTTTGCTTGAAATTCTGTTGGTTACTAGGACATGAGCTCAGGTTAAGGGTTTCATGAGTTTGTCTGCTGTTGCATAAATGCATTTGACCCAATGCTGGTGTAAAATGTTGGGTGTAAACTCTTGAGTTATTCATGGGGCTGGATTGGTAATTTGTGTTTGGGAAGTTTAGCTTTAGCTGATACTTTGAATTTTGGTGCTTCTCCTATGTGTTTCCAACCTGGGATGCAAAATCAAATGTTTGGTCTTTGGGTTGATTTTTTGGGATTTCAGGTGAGCTGGTCAACTTCAACTGGATCCAAATATTTAGGCTGCCTGTGTTCTCCAGATTCCTTTCAACCAATAACTAAACAAAGATGTGTCTTTTTTTTACGTGCTATTCGCTAGCATAGGACCAGCTGACCAATATGATTATATTTAAGATAGTAGAGACATGTTTTTCTTTCTTCTTTTTTTTTAAAAAAAAATTAAGAACTTCATTGGTGCCATGAAGGAATTAATTATTACATGGTATGTTGGAAATCTTGGCTGTTTTACCTTTAAGAACTTCATTGGTGCCATGAAGGAATTAATTATTACATGGTATGTTGGAAATCTTGGCTATTTTACCTTACATTGTGTTCATTCACTTGCCCTACTATGAGAGTATGATGATCAAATCTGAGTGTAACCATTTAGAACTTGTGTTAGAAATATAGCTCACTACGACCTTTTGTATTATGATCATGATTCTTTTATGCACCATGGGAATTGGCACATTTTCATCTCGGTCTCTTTGAATTAGTTCTGTTTTTTTGTGAAGAATTCATTCGAGCACATGCTACCTTTTGTCTTGGTCTTGGCCTTGTTCTCCTTGGTGGAGTCAGATGTGACAATGATAGATAATCCATGTTTTCCTTCGTGCGCATATTCAATTAGAATTGTCCTTGCTACAAATATTGAAATTGTGTATGTCTTCTGTTAGAAGAATTTTTGTTAGTTTAGTGTTTCCGGTGATTGTTTGAATTTTTTTGTTTTGTTGTTGTTGGAGTGTAGGATCAGAAGGCTACTGTCCTGTAATTTTATCATCATGCTCCTAATTTTGGTCTTGATATAAGGTGTACTGGATATTTGCAACCTGCTGCTTCCTGATCTGCCCATCAAGGAAGGAGGCTGACAAGGCGGTGAATGGCTTTCACAACAAGCGAACACTCCCTGGGGTATGTGGACAAAGTACCGTCAAATCCTTATTGTTCCACCTGTATCTGCCTCTTGGGTGACAATAATATGGTTGGCAGTGGATGAAATAGGAGCGAATGGCTGTTTTTTTGGGTAGACTGGTAGCATAGGGTGGACTAAATGAATCCTTAGTGGGAGATTCCCTGGAAATTAGTGATTTACTGGTGATTTGCAAAAACTAAGGAGTGACCCTTGTCAGGATTGCCCATCTAATCTTGCTGCCGATCTCCTTTCGTGATTGCAGTCTTATCTGGTCATCGGCAATGGCTAGGCCTCTCCAATATTTATTTATAACGAATAAAATTTTTAGTATGCACTATGGAAATCTGAAGCATTAATATTCTTTCCATCTAATAGAAATCTTGGCATTAATAATCTTTCCATCTGATTCAAATCGGCTGATGGACAGAGTATTTCCGATGCTTGGATCCTACCTAAACGATCCAACCTACATCACGTCATGTGCCATACTCTCGACCTGAAATTAGTCCACATATAATGTTTTTCCAGTAAATCACCCTTGATGCTTATAATTTTTCTAGGAATTATGTTTTCCTTTCATCCATTTATGATCGATGGCAGAGCATGGACATTGTACTAGTAATAGTAGAGATAAGGGCCATGCTGAGCGGCCCGCTTAGCCTTGACTGCATGGAAGCCTTTTTGCCCCTGTGAGGCTGTGCCCCGGGCTGACGGGCTCACATGTGTCGATGTTGATTGTTTCGGAGCAATTCTAGAAAAAGTTGCTCTAAAAAAAATTCTAGAAAAAGTTTTTCGGAGCATTTGTCCCTTGCCATCAATTCGACGTAAGCGACGAAAATTTTGGGGACTGGTCGAAGTTGGCACAGGTTATCTATCAGCTAAGATTCCTCGGCTGTCCTTGAAAAAGAAGAGAGGCAAAATATTTGGTGCAAACTAGTGTATTCGTGCAAACATGCAAACTTCCCTCTAGAGCCACTCGATCCGGTACCGATGGCCCATATTGAGGCGCTCTCCCACTCGGTTTTCTTCTGCAGGAACCCCGCGCCCCGCGCCTCGGTTTTTTTTTTCCAGCCGGCCGCAGCCCGCTCTTCCCCTGCTCTGCCTAGGGTTAGCTACCGCCCACCACGCCCAAATCCTCCCTGACGCCGGCGACTGCACCACCCTCCCCCCGACGCCGCCACGCCGGATGCCCTCCCTCAACGCTGGCAACTCACCGCCATCCTCCCCGGGGCCGCCACCGCGCTGTCATCCTCCTCGACGCCGCCACCTCTCCGGCATCCTCCACGACGCCGCCATCGCGCCGGCATCCTCCCCGACGCTGCCATCGGCCAGGCTACGCCCTCTCCCCGACGCCACCATCGACCAGCCACCGCTTAGCCTTCCTCCCTGTTGCTGCAAGCCTGGAACTTGTTCATGTTGCTGCACTTGGCAACCATTTACTGGATGGTTCTGTACAGATGGTTGTTGCTTCTGTAATTTACATGTAATTATGACAATTGGCATGTAATTGTGATAGTTGGAATGTGAATGTGAGAATTGTGATAGTTGGAATGTAAATCAGAAGCAATGCATCTAGTTGATGGTTCCTCTTGAATTTGTCATGTGATTTAGCACTGAATAAGCTGTCCTTGACAGGCTGTCAAATTGTCCGTGTTTTCTTGGCCAAATGCCTTGTAAATGATGGAATTGTATGGTATCTGCTTGCTGTAAAGTGGTGATTTGCTCTGTTTGGCACTATAATATATGTTGATACCCATTTTAAGCAGTCCCATAACTAAAAACAACTACTCTGTTGATTCTAGCAATAATTTAATGAAGATTACTCAAAAGAAGAATGAAATAACTCTGACTCATATATCTTGATAAATGTAACCCATATTTCACAGAATCTGAAAGCAGACAAAGTTCTGATGCATTCCCTTCTTGCACCTTCATGAACTATAGGACAAAATGATCTAAAGCTCATTTTCAAAATTTCAGAGAGCAGTTGGTTTCATTTGTGTTTTTTTCAGAAAAGTTCAAACAGAACCAAACAAATACTTGTACATATTTGTCACTTGATCATGAACTGTACTTGCTCCCAAAAAATGAATATTTGTGCCTTGATTTGTACAATCTGGAATGTTCATACAGTGAGCCTAAACACATATAGTCCCAGTAATTTTAACCGACAATTACAAAAGATCATTGTCAGAATTGCATCCCAGAATTACAAAAGACACTAGATTACAAAAGGCATCGCAGAATTGCATGGTTGGTGTCAATTGGCATGACCAAAAGATTTCAGCATCCTTGGTGTCACTTGGCAATCATTTGCTAGATACAGAAAAGCTGTCCAACAAAGAAGATCAAATGAAAAGTACACAAAGTTGATCTGAATAAACTGCACTGAGCATTTTATTCTCATAAACTGAATAATCATATTTACAACTGCACTGAAAATATAACTGCACTGAGCTTATAAAGCTGCCAATTCTGAACTCTAATTACATGTCATTTGATACAATGGCTGCCTTCCACAATTACACGATCTAATCTACTGGGGAATTGCATCCCACCCAATTCACACAATATTACAATAAATGGTCCTACACGGGATGCCAGCCACTTTTTTACAAAAGAAGGTGGCAGTTCTGAACTCCAACAGTACATGGCACCATTTTTCTCTGAAATGAAACAAATTCTTGGATAACTGATATGAACACTCCTCTGAGCTCCAATATTACAGAAGAAGGCGGCATCCAATATTGCATAAGAAGGTGGCATCCAATATTACATAAGAAAAAGGCAGTTCTTTCTGAACTCCAATATTGGATCACTGTCAACAACGATGGTGTGCACGCATCAGAGAGGAGGGTGCAGCGGTGGCCGGCGTGGTGGCGTTGAGCATAGGGCGGCTGTCGGCCCCCGATTTCTGGGGACCACCTAGGTGGCTCCTGCGCTAGCCCAGGATCTGTCTTGCTAGCGCAACACCATTTACAATAGCTGGATCAACTCATACAAAAGGATAAAGGCGTTCATTTATTTATCAGAGTACATAATAGCTCGGTTTACATAAGCCGTCAGGCAAAATGATACAATACCAAAATGTACTCTTATCAGAGTTTAACAAAATGCGGAAACAGAAGTGTCGAGTCTCGAGGCTATGCCCAAAACCACCAGGCAAGCAACTGGAGTCCCGCCTAACACCCGTCCTGCATGTCAGCTCCTAGTTCTCCTCGTATCCAGGAGAAGAATCCAGATCCTCACTCTTCCTGTCTCCCTCACCTAAAAGAGTAAATGTGGGCGAGGATGAGCACACCAACCGTGCTCGCGAGCCAACTCCACGCCTAATGCAATTAATGATAATAGGCTTTTTGGTGGGGCTAGGTTATTTTATTTGCAATAATGCCAATTTTGTAATACCATAATAATAGAAAACCTAGGACTTAGCCATTTTACAAAACAAAGACGTATTGTGCTATATACGCGATTCAAATCATCATCAGGGGGGTATTTCAACAACAGGGCAGCACCTCGTGCTCCCAAACACGGCGGACCCATGCCATCCCGGTGGTCATGGTCCCCGAACAAACAGGCAGACCGGTACCTCGTACCGTCTCCAACAGGTAAGACCATACCCTCGCAAGGCGTATGTCTTCCTAAGTGGCGGCAGACTCACCCTCTCAGCGAGGCGTGATCCCCTTGAGCTCAACTAAGGCCAGGATCCTTGGATCCTCAAAATCAATATCATGAATATGAGTGTTGACCGACTCAATTTTTGCACTCAGGCAGAAAGGGGCACCCAAGTGCATGGATAATATACGGGGCTTATCTGGGTTGCATGGTAAGCTCGAGATAGTGCACAGAGCATCACCATAAGAATGGCAATGATGGGACTAACCCATATGAGGAACCATCTCCATTTACGTTGATGGTCAGAAACCAATCATTGCAGAGCGTTGATAGAAAAGCTATACCGACAGAGCGTTGATAGCAAGACTATACCGATGCAAGAGGACTGATCCGTCATCCCATGCCGCAACATTGACCAGCCGGGATGAAACCCATTGAACTCTAGACTTAACCAGGTCTAAGCATAACCAAAGACTTACTAGTCCAGAAATGTTTTAATCTAATCTAAAGTTACCAAATGACATGATAAGAAATATATCAAGGATGGGTTTGTGTATAGCAACACTAGCAATAAAGTGGGTGATATCTAGACCAGCTCTAATAGCATTTTGCTTCACATAATTTATACAGAGAATACATAAGCATGCAATTTAATAATTTAAAGCAATATAACTTAAATAAAAACTGGGATATAAAAATGATCTAGAGAATTTGGCTCGCCTGGCCCTTGAGCGTTGAATACCGTGCCTTGAGTTGTCCTTCTGTTAAATGGGATCTAACGGGAAGATACAAATAGTACAAAAATCTCGGAAGAATCTTTGGCAGACATGATGCATGAAAATATTCTATATAATCGCCACGCATTTATTTAAGTACAACTATCGTAAACCTCTAAGTCTTACTTTTATTTTATACGAAATGATATGAGCGTGCGTGCATGCATGATAAGATAAATCTACCCATATAGAGACCCATAATAAGAAAATAGTTATTTGAAATATATCACAATTGTAAATGCATTCAAAACAAGTATCCAACCATTTCTATGCAACAAAATAAATAGGATAATAAATAATGCAATGATATGATCAAACTAGCATTTTCTTTATAAAACCAATCTTATCTATATTAAGTTTAATTTAAACAAGGCAAACAATTCTAGAAAATCTTATATTCAAGTTACAAAGTATGATTTTGCAAAGCTAATAAATCTAAATACAGGGGTTAGAGAATTTTAAATACATGTATAGCAATAATCCTAATTTAAGTATTTGACCAAAAATTGATTTCTAAAAAAA
This sequence comes from Raddia guianensis, assembly GCA_036346415.1. Taxonomy (NCBI): domain Eukaryota; kingdom Viridiplantae; phylum Streptophyta; class Magnoliopsida; order Poales; family Poaceae; genus Raddia; species Raddia guianensis. Next base: position 48,609,229 of record CM070537.1, read on the forward strand.
GATACAAGCTAAAAGAGACAAACTCACATGCTTATAGGATAACATTAATTTAATAAAATACAAAACAGTGAGATAAAACATTTCAGAGCTAATATAAATTTACACAATTTTCTTAACCACAGGAAATACAATTTGAGCAGTATTCAAAATACAAATTAGGATTTGTAAGGCTATTTTAATAATACAGAATCATACAGCAGTGTAACAGGGAAAGTTATATTTTTCCTAGGTTCCAGATAGCATTTAATAATTACCTACCAAATTTCATATTTTTAAGAGGTCAGAAACTATTTTTAATAAACAAGAATGCATTTCTAGTAAATCTATATATGGAAAAAGGACTAAGACCAGACTACAAATTACTTACAGCAATACAGGGAAGTCCAACATGCGAAAATATTATTTTAATAACAACTTCAGGATATCTAGTATTTACCATAATTTTATCACAATTTTATAAAGCATCTAGATATTTATAATAAATCAAAAGCATTTACAGACCATAAATAAATTAGAAAAGCTGAAATAAAAGCACTGCACAGTGATGGGCCGCCTGCCAGCACGGTGCGGCCCAAACGGAGGGGGCGGCCCACGGCTGGCACGGAGGCAATACGCAGAAAGCGTACTTCCCTAAATACGTGTCCACTAGAACTGACATGTGGGTCCATGGGTCCCACTTGGCAGCGTCACAAAGCCTGGGTGACGTCACCCTTTCTTCCTCCTCCAGACGGGCGCGGCGGCGAGGGCAAAAACGGACGGCGGTGGCGCTACGGAGCACGGTTTTCGGAGTTCATGGACTCTACGGAACCAGGAGAACGTCGCACATGTAATGGTACCAGTTTTGTGGCCTGAGGTGGACGAGGGCGACGGCGCCATGCGCGGCGGCGGCGGCGGGTTCGGGTGAACGCGGTTTCGACGAATCACGGCGAAAGGAGCGCAATTGAGGCACGGGTGAGCAATAGAGAGAGTAGTGGATTCTCACCGAGGCGACGGGAGAGCCGGGTAAAGCATGGAGAGGTCCAGCAACGTGGTGGCCGTGCGGTGGCCGGAACAGGGGAGATGGCGTCCGAGTCCTCCGGTGAAGCCTGCGTCGATTGCGTTGGAGGGCAAGTGTATAGGGCTGTCCTTATGCCGTATACGGAGGCAGGGCTCTCGAGGAGTCGCCGACGACGAGCAATCCGAAAGGGGAGAAACAAGTGGCGGCGGCGGCGGCGGCGAAGCTCTCCTGTGCAAATCGAAGGGAGGTGGTTTAATCGGTTGCTAGGGGAAATAGAGAGGGAGGAGGGGAGCCGATTGGCGGCGGTGTAGGTGATTGGGGCTCACCGAGACGAGCTGCCGATGGCGCTGGCTCCAACCGGGCGGCCGGAAAGAGGAGAAGAAGAGGAGGGTGCCTCGGCTGGGCTTTGTAGGGAGAGGGAGAGTGAGGTGGAGCTCGGGGTAAGCTAGAGGGATAAGGCTGTGGCAAAGAGGCCGGTGTAATCATTCCCTCCTCGCGGTGATTACGGAGAAAAGGGGTGGCCGGAGAGGCGTTATTGACTTTGGGGGGCGTGGCCGGCTTCGGACCGCAGGCGCTAGGCGCGGAGGCGCTGGCGCTGCACGGCTGGCGTGGCGCGAGGGCGCGCAGGCGTAGGCGCTGGCGGCAGGCGCTGGCGCGAGCGACGCCTGCAACGGCGAGGCAGTATGGCGCAGACACAGCAGCACGGCTTGGTCTTGTGTGGCCGTGGGGGGAGGTCTTTGGGCGACGTGGCCAAAATACTGACCGATGGATGCTCGGGCGACGCAGAAGAAGCCACGTCATTCCTTGGAGGTGCAGAGCAGAAACAGAGCAAGAGAGGGGGAAGAGAGAGAGAGAGAGAGAGAGAGAGAGAGAGAGAGAGAGGCAGCTGGGCTGCAGATGGGCTGGTTCAGCAGGGGCAATAGGGCCGAATCAGAAAAAGGTTTACAAATACGAATTTGAATTTTGGACAAGCACAAGAGTTTAAATCTCAAGCTCAAAATATTAGTTTTAGGGAAGCTATTTATATGCACACACCTTTAAAAAAAATGGTCAATTGACCTATTAGAATTTAAATTGCACATTTGAAATATGAACCTTTGCAACAGGTTTATAATTTGGAAATCAAAATATTAGCTTTAGGATTAAATGCTATAATTTAGCAAACACACAAATTGGATGACCAAGGTACTTACCTAATAAAAAATTAAAGAAAGTAATTACTTGCAAATAAATACTTGCAAATATTCATGCATTCCTATTTTAAATTCTAAAATAAACATTTTCAAGAGGACATACAAGTTTTGCAAGAAAGGTATAAAATAAATAAGTTCAACCCTTTTATATGGGCTAGACGAACCTTTTCTACATTTTCAAAATATTTACTTTGCAAGCTTGCAAAAATTAGACCATCGAAAATGTTTAGAAGATGACATTCATGTCTTGCAAGGAGGGTTTTATAATAAATATAATAACTCTATCCTTTAATAGAGGTCCAATGAATATTTCTATGAAATAAATAAATACTTTAAGCAAAGCCATTAAAATAAGAATTTTGCAAATACTAAATGGTGGCAAAACCTGGTTATTGCTTTAGACATGAAATGCCATGTAGCAAAATCTATAATTGCCTTTTAAACCAAACAGGGTAATTTTCCATTATAGCTTATATATATCTATATACATATATACATATATTTCTAACTACAAGCATATAGTAGCAGAAAAAAAAGTTTTCGAATTCAGTGGCAAAATATTAATCTCATAAAATAATTCCATTATTTTAATTTTTCAAATAATTTTCTTCATGTCCTAAATTTAGGATGTTACAGCGGCGAGGTGCCCGGCATCGGGGAGAGAGCGGCGAGGTTGCCGGCGTCGCAGAGGATGGAGGCGCGGTGGCCGGCGTCGGGGAGAATGGCGGCATGGCGGGGAGGATGGGGGAGCGGCGCCGGCGTCGCGGACGATGACGGAGCGGCGGCGGCGTTGAGGAGGATGGCGGAGCGGCCTCGGAGAGGGTGGCCAGCGTGGTGGCGTCGAGGGAAGGACGGCGCGGTCGCCAACGATTTGGGCACGTGGCTAACCCTAGAGCAGAGCGACGCAGCGAGCAAGGGGGAGAGCGGGCAGCCGGCTGGGAAAAAAACCGAGAGTGCGGGTCGGTCTCTGCGCGAGAAAATCTGGGCCATCAATACCGAATCGAATAGCTATGGAGGGAAGTTTGCATGTTTGCACCAAATCACTAGTTTGCACCAAATATTTTGCCAGAGAGGAGATCTGCCGGTGAATGAAGTAAATAAGTGGGAGCACTTGAAAATGCATGGGCGGTGTCGCAAAAGCAGAAGAGATACGCCTGGAAGACACCGCAAGAAAAGGATAGCGGAACTTATGCAAATAAAAAAAAAGGAAACCTACCGACATGAGAAAGAAAATGATTGAGACGAATGTTTAATCAACGCACGTGCTCCTGGGGAAAAAAATCAACACACGTGATGATATATATACAGTTCAAAAACCCTTATCATAATCATAAAAATTAGAAATCAAGCTGAGATTTTAGATCGGAAGAAATGAGCTACTTATATTAATGTCATAAACATCATAGCCAATACAATTTTTTCTTAATTTTTATGTTTAACTTGTTTAGTGTAGCCCCTCTTCCCGCTCCCCCTCTCTTTAATTTGATCATGCGTTCGGGCCAAGGTCGTTGGGAACCCTATAACCTACGCTGGTAGTCATTTTCTTCCTCCCCTCTTTGCCTCTTCAAGATATATCTAGAATATGATGCTAAGGTTTCTTTGCAGTCCAAAATGAGTTGAACCCGAGCAAGTGAATAGTATAGTTTTCTTTTCAGAACATCGATCAAACTGAAAATAGGCTTAACTCGAACTGGTTTATGGACAAGCTGAGCTTGACTAGTACAATGTCCGTGCTTTGCAACGGACTACAAATGAATGAAAGAAAAAAATATAAATTAAAAAGCAACAATTGTCAATCTTAGTATTGAAAGCAAATTGGATTGAAAAAACATGTACATTTTATTTCTCGCATTCTGTAAAAATTTAATGTACATTTCAATTGAGGCGGGACTGAGAACATAAAACATGTATATCCGATTCTTGTATGTCAATTTCATGCAAAGTAACTCAACAAAGTAACATGAAGTCTTGCATTGATTCTACCAAGGATGATCTAGAAATGGGAAAGAATGTCTATGCGGATGGTCCACAGATCCCCTCCTGTGCGGACACGCCTGATAGCTGACACCTATCCTCACCCTCCCAATCTCAAAGCAACTCAGACAATAGCTCAGGTGTTCAGCTTCTCCCCAAACGATCGCTAAAAAATCCCCCCGCCCTGATTACCAATCACACGCAAACCGTATCTATGGCTCACCCACCACCGCCGCTGCTGAACCATCTGCTGCAGCTGCCGTCGAGCCCCTCATCGTTACTCTCCACGAGCACCGCCCCCCGATATCATAAAAAGAGAATGCAATATACTCCCAACCATAGTTCCAACTGTTATGCTAGAATTAAGCTGCACACAACCAAGTATCAAAGTATAGAACCAGCAAGATGCCCGCACATTTGTAAACGAGAGGTATTCAAGATAATTTACCAATGCCCGTGCCTTGCTACGGAACTTTAAAGAGAAAAAATAAAAACATAAATAATAGCAACCCATGAACTTATATAATAATATAAGTGTACCGCAACCTCTTTCAATTCCCTCGCTCTCTCCCCCTCTCCCTCTCCCTCTCCCTCTCCGGCTCTCCCTCAATTTACCAACCCTCCATGGGTGCACCATAACCACAATGCAACTGTCCCTCCCAACCACCACGTAGAAATTCTCCATTCATCCTATCTCTAGAGCAGTATCAGAAATAATCCCTAGACACATACATATATTTTCCTACATTCGTATATAGTATAAGTGAAATCAAATCAACAAATAATTGATAAATACAAAATAATGATTGGCCTACTAACCTGTGCAACAATGTCAAATTGAGCTTCTTCTCATAATATTTCTAGTACAAAACTCACAAAACATGGCATATTCAGTACTGTTGTGATAAATTACAATAGTGCCAACACAAGAAAACTAACAAAAGAAAAAACAAGGCAGAAGCTAGTGCCCAACTGCTTGACCTGCATGCACAAGCATAATAAACCAAGCTATATGTCATAAGCAGAAATCACTTAATTACTAAGCAATAAGGAGGCTGCATTACCCAATCTGTACCGGGATGCCTCCATCGAGTGAATTTCTCCCCATCAGCAGCACCTGAAGAGACACCTCACCACCAATCTCCGACGGGATGCTCCCACTCAACTGGTTTGAGCTAACATCCAGCACCTCTAACAGTGCCATCCGTCCAATGCTCACCCGAAGCAGCCCCGACAAGGAATTTGAGGACAAATTCAGATACTGCAATCTTGTGAGGCTAGCAATCTCAGGCGGGATCGCACCAGATAACTCATTGCTCGAAAGATCCAGTGCTTGGCATCACTGGGATCCTTGACCCAGCTGGACAGTGCATTGCCGGCGATGGAGACGCTCTGCAGCACCAGCACGAACACCCACCACGGGAGCTCCCACGAACACCCACCCGAGCCTGGACGGGCATCTCCTGCGACCCCAGCACCGGCCGTGTCGCCGCATTCGGGCTCCCCGCGGCCTCGCTCTCCGGCCGCCTCGCCCACACCGAGCTCCAACGCCTCAACGCCCTCGTCTCGCTCTCCCTCGCCGGCAACAGCCTCTCCGGCCCGCTCCCCGACGCATTGCCCCCGCCCATCAGCACCCTCGACCTCACCGCGTGGTGGTGAAGGAGATGGAGGGGGCGGCGGCACGGGTGGGGGAGAGGGAGGAGGCGGCCGGCGGCGCGGGTGAGGGAGGGGCGGCGCGGCGCGGGTGAGGGAGACGGAGGAGGCTGCGGGTGAGGGAGACGGAGGAGGCCGCGGCAGTGGGGAGGAGGCTGCGGCGGCTGGGAGGGGTGAGCGTGGGGAGGGCGCGGCGCGGGGAGGAGCGGAGGCGCCGGGGTGGGGAGGCGGCGGCGGTGGAGAGGATGCGGCTAGGGTTTCGGGCGGTGGGGGAGAGGGAGGAGGCGGCCGGCGGCGCGGGTGAGGGAGACGGAGGAGGCCGCGGCAGTGGGGAGGAGGCTGCGGCGGCTGGGAGGGGTGAGCGTGGGGAAGGCGCGGCTAGGGTTTCGGGCGGGGGAGAGTGGGCACGTGCGAGCCGTTGGATGAATTTGAATGGTTTGGATTTATTTGATGAGCCATCATCACTCATCACATAAGGTGCTTTTTAGGAGTAGAGATTAACTCGTGAGGTAGGAGCTAAGGCTGTCTCCAACAGCACACCCTAAAACATCCTCTACTCTATAATAGGGGATGGATTTTTCCTCTATATGCTCCAACAGCTCTCCCTATACCATTCTGTAAAATAGAGTTTTTCTCTCCATTCCCTTATATATAGGGGTTCTCTCTCCTCCCCCTATACAATTCTCCATATAGGGGGTACTGTTGGAGATGAGAAAAATATAGGGAGTGGATTTTGTTTACGGGAGCCTGTAAATGAGGCTATAGGGGATCAAATTTAGGGATTACTGTTGGAGACAGCCTAAAGTTTGAACCTCTACGGCTGAATACCTTCCCCCACTCAATTGCAATACTATTCATACCCAAACAAAAAAAAGTATTAAACTATTTATGGTATCTATCCTAAAATTATTGGCCGGCAAAATGGTCTCGTTGTAACCACATCGTACATCATTTGTGCATGATATTTACCTAGTGCAAATGCCCATTGGATACTAACATGCTAACAACGGATCTGAGCCATCAGATCCACGAGGGGTGATCCAGATCTGGAAAGATGGAACCCCCTTTCCCACTTAGAAAGTCAAGGGGTTGTTCATTAAAGTGTTTAAATGAGATAAGGGGCTTGCACCTCTCTAGATCTGAACCGCTCCTCCTGGATCTGATGATCCAGATCTGTTGTTAGAATGTTAGCACCAAATGAACATTTGCACTGTATATATCGTCGATACAAAATTAGCTGATAAATAACACCCATACATGTACATTGGCCAAGCAGAACAGAAGATTATTACCAAGGAATGAGTGTTTCTCTCGGAGAAGTTAATTAACAGCTCATCGAGATTTCTGACGTGACGGGGTTTGCGGCGTGCCGGCGCTCATACACCATAACATGCTGTGGCGGGGGACATAGTCAAAGGATTGTATTTGCGTTTAGAAAAAGTCTATATTACACCTTGAACTATTACTCTTCATCTATATACCTCCCTGAACTATAAAATCAGGTATTTTACCTCGCAAAACCATGAAAAAAGTGCAGATAACCCCCCGTGGTGTTTTTGGGGGAGGTTTTGTCCATGTGGAACGTGAGCTGGCTTGTAGAAGATGAGGTGGCAATAGAACCCACATAAAATAAAATTTCATTTCATCGGACCCACATGTCATGCTTCTTCTACCTCTCTATTCTTCTTTCTTCCCCTCAACTCTCTCCTCTGCTCTCAAATCCGTGTGCTCTCAGATCCTAGTGGCGGCTCGCTGGGACCTTGGCGCGTGGCACAACAGCGACTTGCGATGGCCAAGGGGAGACAGCGTGGCCAAAGGCCAGAGGAAGGCGGTGAGGCCTAGGCGTAGTGGCTGTAGGGGAGGCGGCGCACAGCTAGGGGAGGGAAGCGGTGGCGACTGCAAAGGAGGAGGCACCGCGCAGCCAGAGGAGAGAGGTGGTGGCGACTGCTAGGGGGAGGCCGCAAGACTCGAGGAAGGGATCATAGCCGGCGTCCTTCAGGTGCCACCCCTCCTCCTTGTTTCTTACTAGTGTTTTTGCTCTATTTTTTTCCCATATTGACATCAATTCACCTTCATTTGTAAGCATTTCTTCAATTAATCACACTTGTAGCATCGCAACCCCTAATCTTCATAAGCCACATGATTTTGTGGATCAATTTGTGTTATCCTGAGCTGTTGCTATGCTCGGCGATGACCTTGGCGGCGCACCCATCATGCCGCAGGATGCAGTCATGATCCAAGTGGTCAGAACATCCTGTAGGACACGGCCACAATCCATGATGGAGATGGCGAAGGAGAAAGGCAAGGATAAGGTGCGCCGACAGCTGTGTCACCTCCCGGTGGCACCCCGCAATTCCGTCCCTGCCCAGCCACTCCTAATCGTGCCACCATCCTGTCCTAAGCTGCGCCACCTCCCTGACTCGAAGAAGATGGGAGAGAAAAGAGACGGAAGAAAATAAGAGGAAAGACATGACACATGGGCCCCATATATAATATTATATATGTTGGATTGTTTGTGTATACGCTGAGCGGACACGTCACGGTGGCAAAACCTCCCACCAAATTATTGCGGGGTGTAATTTACACCGGTTTTGTAGTTTAATGGCTAAAATAACTGGTTTGATAATTCAGAGGGTATGTAGATGTAGGGTTATAGTTTAGGGTATAGAGCAACTCCAACTCCCCCTCTATATTTTTTCTCTAAAACACTATTAGCGTCCCCTCTATCCATCCCTCTAAAATTCTTTCATAAATTACACTACACTCTAAAAGATTCCTTCCCTCCGACAGCTCCTCTATAACTGCAAAAAGTATTATACAGGCCTCCTGGAGATACGAGTATAAAAATTTTTCTTCGCGTTTTGCGCGTCCAAACAACGGGGCCGCGACTGACGACTCACGCGCGCTCTTCGAGGATGGAGGATCACGGACTGGGCCAAACGTGTGTCACGGGATGGTGCCAAGTGCCAACCAATGCATGTCGTCGACTCTTCTTTCCACGGTCCCCAGCCGGCCATGGCTTTCTCCGCCCCGCGCACCGCCAAGCAGCTCCGCTCCTTTGATTTCTTCCATATATATCGTGGATCATTTGCAGTGGACTTGCATGGCTGCACAGTCGCGACCTGACGGCTGACGTCAGAGGCGTTTCATTTCTTAATTAGGGGAATGTGCACGTTAACGCATGTTTACACTTTTCTTTCTGCATTTGCCGCGTCAACGCATACCCACGTCAAGATGCCATCCTGCACCTGGCCGGCACGAAGATCTTCCATTTTGGGAGCCATCGGCTGCACAGTGACTACGTAGCTCGGTGACTTTGATCTGGTCGGTCACGCCTAGTACGAACACAAGGCGGATAGATTTTTTTATAAAGGGTTGGAGAGCTGCTTTCTATTTAGATGTAAAATAGAAATACACCACAAAATTTATAGTTTTAGGCCATGTACGTAGGCCAACAAAAAAAATCCTATAAACCACAAATTTACACATGTGAGTTTGGCTTCAAACGAAACCCATAGACAGAAATCGTCTTTAATAGAATGTAGTAAAAATAAAATAGAACACTCGGATTGGTGGACTAGGAACAAGTGCGTTGTGAATTTGAGGTTGCCGTAGCAAAAGGGGCACAAGTAAACACAAGGCGACGACTAAAAAAAGGATATGGAAAGGTGTACTATGTGTAATGTGTATGTAGCTGACTTCGATGATGCTAGTGAACATGCGCACGTGCCAATGCCATGGTAAAACTACTAGTGATATCACTTTCTAGCAAGAAATAGTTTTTTCAGTTTTCTAAAAAAGCCTGATTATTGTGAAACGACATTGCGTTTTACCTACTAATTCATAATGTAAAGGGAAAAATAGTGTGAGAAATGCAAATTGAGTAGTTTTGTTCCTAGTGCCAATAGGAAAAGTGCCTATTTAGACCCTCAACTATCGCTACGGGCGAAAACTGGATACGACCAGTCTTTTGACCGGATTTTGGGTAGTTTTAGATTGTGGCATACTCGCAAACGGATTTTAGATGATGTGGCATACACGTAACTGTTTACATTGGCCTTTTATTCCCCTCTTTATCTCTCCTCCAATGTTGGCGTCATCCCTTCTCTCTCCCATTTCTCACTATCTCTTCCGCATTGCTCTTTCTCCCGGTTCCTGTTGTAGCAGGGGAAACCTACCCCATACGAAATAGGAGAAGGCGAACCAGTCTTGGGACAGCAGAGCGAATACACGGAGGCCCTCGCCCCTTTTGGGCAAGGTGAAGGTGGACCGGGAATAGTGACCATCCGAAGAAGGCCCTAGGTGAGGCAACGCGGTCCAGAGACGGTGCTTACCCACGAGGAGCCCTACCCCATCGAGGCGAGGCCACATAACCAAGGAAACATCGTCGCAGAAAAGTTGGCTCGTGGGAGCCCGGGAGGAGGCCAAATACGCTAAGTCTAGGCCGTGAAGGAAGGAAGGTTCCGTGGACAGCAAGGAGACAAGGGGGCAATAAGTACAGTCTGCAACAGGCGTTAGGAATCATATCGCATGGTAGAAAGATATGCAAGCTGGTCGTAACAACCAAGTTATCCTATAATCCCTTTGTAACCCTACTTTAGATGGGAAAACAAGGGTGCTTAAGTCTTAGACTTGGGTTCGAGCGTGTTTTTCCCTTGGCACCATCGCCAAAGGGAGTAGGTCAAAGGCCAAGAAGTCTTTTCTCGGAAAAGAGTTATTTGCCTTTGCTTTATCCCTGAACAGAGAGGTTGTATCATAAAATGTAAAAATGTCCCTACTATAAATAGAGGGCCCCTAGAATAATGAAAGACAAGATACAGTTCACAGGCTAGCTACTTCGCCTAAACTCAGTTCCCCCGAGCTGCTTCGCGAACCTCTCCTAGTTGCTCTGCGAGGCAGCCCATTAGAATTCTGTTGTCTGGCTCAGGGCAACGACAGTTCCCTCCCTCTTCGGCGACCCCTTATCTAGAGCAACAACTGGCATGGCGTCTCGATGGTAGTAAGAAGAAGAGGCAAAAGAGGGCGGTGGTGACTGGTGCAGACTGCAGAGATGGCGCGGAGGAGGTCGACGTGGGAGAAGGAGGAGGATTCTAGCGCGGCGACAACGGCAGAGGAGGTCAAAACGAGAGGGTCAATGTGATAATGTTTGATGCTATCATCCATGTATAATATGTGCTTATCCACATGGCCTATCCATATCCGGTGGGATTAGTTTGTTTGTTTTGGTAGATTGGTTAGCTTCTTTTGGATTAATAGTAGATAGATAGATAAATATTTTTTGATTCTACTATTTCTATATATGGGAAACGCTACAGTCCGGTAGTCCGGCGCGCTTCGGACTCACGCACCCCGTGCGCGAACGCGCTCGATGCTCCCACCGTGAGCACGCTGACTGCTCCAAGTTAATGAAAAAAGTAAGGTGGGGTCCACGTGAGCGCTCGACTTTCGATGACCATAATTTTTGACTGGGTGCTCTAATCCACAAACCGTTTGTGCCAACATGTTCCTCGTATTTTTTCGAACAAAACAAGATATATGTTGCCATATAACTCTTCAAACTTACCTGATGAAACTTGGGTTTCGCCTACTGAAACTTGGATTTTATATTCGTTAAACTTGCCGAACTGCCAAGTTTCATCAGGTTTTAATACCAGTTTCATCAAGTTTCAACAGGTCTCATATAAGTTTCTTCAAGTTTCATCAGGTCAATTCAAGTTTCAACAGGTTTCATCCAAGTTTCATTAGGTTACATCGAAGTTTCATCCAAGTTGCATCAGATTTCATCAGCACTTGGCTAAGTTTCATCGGCACACGGCCAAATTTCGCTAGTATAGATGTAAGTTTCATAAATGTCTTCTCCTAGTTTCACATTAAATTTTTTTTGAAAAAATGAAAAAAATCAAAAAATTTAAAAAGTATTTAAAATGGGTTGCTCTTGATTTTAGAAGAATTATGAAATTTATTCCATGCATTTTGAACACTGTTTGAATTTTATACAAAAATCAAAAGTTTAAATGAAAAACGCGTTCAACTGCGTATGTCTAACTAGTCGTCCTGGGCGTATGCACACGGAGCGCGGGGGGTGCGTTGGATTGGCGCGGCGCTGGCGATCGAACGGCCCAGGAAGGTCCGGACCACGCGCCAAGCGTCGGACGTTCGACGCCTGACGCTCACATATATATATAGTAGATAGATAGATAAATAGATAGATTCTACTATTTTTCTATTAACATCGGAATTTCTAAAAATTTAGGATTAATGTGGTGGCTCCATTTAACTCTGCTTTATTTATATATATATAGTAGATAGATAGATAGATTCTACTATTTTTCGATTAACGTAAGAATTTATAGGATTTTAAGATTAATGTGGTGACTCCGTTTAACTCTGCTTTATATATATAGTAGATAGATAGATAATGGTTTCAGAGAAAGAGATATAAAGATCTGAATATTGATGTTCCTATTATATCAAGCAAATCGATCCGAAGGTCCCAACCTATTAAGTATTAACATGCCTTCAATCTTTCCGGCGCGTAGCATACGTAAGAATTTTGCGCGTGTTGACTCACCAGTCGCCACGCACAGTTCGGTCAAGAGTCCAGCCTATCATGTCAGTTTGCCCCACGTTGTCGCGTTGTGGTACGTGATGGCACCGGATGTTGGCATCTCGCACGCGATCACGTTACTTTGGCCCTATATTTGCTTACCGTAGCGTAGCATAGCGTTTTAATAAATTTAAGAGTATTTAAAAAGTGACTTAAATATTAAAAAAATAATTTAAAAATAGTTTTAAGATCTTTATGAGAACTAATAAAAATCTGAGAAAAATCATTACAAATTATTACACCAAATAGGCTATATAAAAAAGATAAATTTTGCTGAAACGCTAAGTTACGCTACACTAAGCTGAAATGTACAACTCCTTTATCCTTCTTAATTCCCAGTCATGCAAAGCACTCTAAATATCAAAAAACCATTTTACATGGAAACCCTAATATATATACTCTCTCCGTGGCAAAATATAAGGTGTATTTTTATCGGAGAAAAGTCAAACTTAGTAAATTTTGATCATAAATAGATCAAATAATATGCATCGTCTGTATAACAAAGTTGTATCAAATTGTTCAAATTTCAAGGTGTTTTTTGATACAATATTATATTGTAAAAATTCATAATATATAATAGAGGAATCTAACAATAAAACTCTACCTTTAAATACTTTTGTGGAGTCTAAAATACGTCTTATATTTTGGAACAGAGAGAGCGTATATTTTGGAACGGAGAGAGCAGCACTCAGCGATTGAAGTGTATAGTGTTAAATGTACATATCTTCGTATACATTATTACTGGTCTCATGATACGTTGCGTGTCGCTTCCGTACTACATAGGCTTAGCTATGCATGATCGGCTACACACATGATCATCGTATAATGCTTACAGTGCTGTACATCAACAATGAATATTTTTTTTTGAAAAGGCAGGAGGGCTGCCATGTATTCAAAAGCAGGAGAAAGTTACAGTGTGGGGGGAGATTGAGGCCCCTCCCCCGCGGGTCTAGAGGAGGTTAGCTAATTACAAAAGGTGCACCCGCGGCCTCCCAGAGGCGCAGGTCGTCTAGAAGGTGATTGAAAAAAGTGTGCTGAGGCCTTTCGGTATTCCTGAAAATTCGGTTATTGCGCTCCAACCAGATGCTCCAGAGTAAAGCGCAAACGGCAGAGAGTGCACTTCGGGCAGGCGTGCCGTCCTGAAGGATGTCGGTGGACCACCAACTGAGCACACAATCGTCACGAAGCCACCCGGAAGGGTTTATCCGCTGGGAGTTGAGTAGCGCCGCCAACCTGACCCAGGACTGCCGCGAGAAGGTGCACTGAAGGAAGAGATGCTCCGGAGTTTCTAGATTCCTGCTGCAAAGGGGACAGAAGTAATTGTTGGGAAGCTGGCGACGGAGCAGTGCATCGGCGGTGAAGACGCGGCGATGCAGCAAAGTCCAGAGGAAGAACTTGCATCTGGAAGGGGCCCACATCAACAATGAATAATGATCAGATCATCGACGCACCCCGCACGATCGATCGACTAGAAAGAGACACCTCCGCGTAGATTTGCACATCTTGCTGCGTTATATAACAATTCTTGGTAGCAGTCCAGTAGACATGCAAAGATGCTTAAGAACGCTTGAATTTATAGCTGACGGATTCTTGATTGCAGTCCAGTCTTGTATGTTTAAGTGATTAGTATCATCATAGCCACTTTCCGATGAGTCCATGACAGTACTGGTGCAAATTAACATCATACATACATATATAAGTTAGGACAAGTTCAGTTGCTGACGTGCGAACGAGTCCCGTCGCTCTAGAACGTGCTGAAAGTTGAGCCGACAAAAAAACTGCTCTGGCGTCAGGTATATCACATATCAACTTTACGCGTACGTATATGTAGCCTTTTCATTTGTAAGCTTTTTTATGAACATATTTTTTCGAGAAAATAGTATGTGGGTAGTATATTTGGGTTCAACCATTTGATTTGAAGGATTATACTGACTTACCAATTAGGATCAATATATTAAGGTTATAACATATCGAACTTAAATAAATAAATATATATATATATATATATATATATATATATATATAGAGAGAGAGAGAGAGAGAGAGAGAGGCTAGCGTAGCTGCTGGGGTGTCTGGATCTCCCACACCAGCGTGTTCGAATCGAGATCTTAACAATGATCCGAACCATTGATCTTGTTCATCTCATTGAAATGTAGCCAGTGACCAAGTTTAGTATTTTTTGAATTTATTTACTATTTGTTTTCTATTTTCAAAAATCAGCTTTTTGGGCGCATTACGACTAATTGGAAGGCTGATTTTTGAAAATATGAAACAAATAGTAAAAAATTCAAAAATACGAAACTTGGTCATCGGTTACATTTCAATGAGACGAACAAGATCAACGGTTCGATCGATCGATAATAATCTCGGATTTCGAAAGCGCTAGAGTATCGGATCTTCCGTACTCAGGGTGTACGCTAGCATTTCTCTCTCTCTCTCTATATATATATAGTAAAAATACTTGGGACTCCATGGAACCTGTGCTCCGTACCTTCTTTGGAAACAATTAATGACGCAGTTATTACATTCACACCTTTGTATGGCAAATGATAGTGTTGTCGTGCATGTCATTACTTTCTGTGCACGAATCTTGATGAAATTCAACGGCAACAAGGAATGGAGCATCGACTCCATGGAATCCCATTCTGTTTTCTATATATATATATATATATATATATATATATATATATATATATATATAGGAAAACTACATAAGGCTCCATGATCATTAGCCGTACGATCATGCTAGAGGATTAACGGGTATACCCGTTGTACTGTGGGCATGGTTATCAAGTCGTAAAGTTGAGTCGAATCGCATGAGGGGAGACTTGGGGACTAGTCGTGGACTAGTCGTGGCTAGTCCATGACTAGTCGACAACAACATCTATTTTGTTTAGAAAAGTAGTTGTGTACTTGGCATGACTACTTGTACTTTTGTAAAAAAAATAACAAATACAGTAGAGTCCAAAAGCATAGCAAGGATGAGAATGTAATGCCAAGTGACTAGTTTTCTTCTAATGTTAGATGATGGAACTCACGATAGAATACCTAGTCGAGTCGAGGTCCCTAGTCGTACTAAAAAAAGAGACTTATGGACTAATCGTGGATTAATCGCGACTAATCGCAGGACTTGATAACCATGACTGTGGGTCAAGTCAGGAACATAAAGCTACGTGATTAATTAAAAAAGGCAACCTCTTAATTGGGCATTAACGTGATGGCATGATTTTAGGGGCTATTTAACCTTGCATCTTCACTCCCCAATTCGATTTTTCACCGGATCCAAACCAAACGACGGCCTCACCTCGGGAGCTCCTCCTCGGCCTCACCGCGTCGTCCCCGCCTCCGACAGCCTCCTCGTCGCGTCGGGAAGAGCCGGGGCGCCATCTTCCTCTCTCCAGGCTGGCGCGGCGCCGCCCGTCTCTCTCAGCGCCGACGGCGCGGCCTTGGCGGCGCACCCGCCTCGGCCCGTCCTCCTCCACGCCGACGGCAGTGCGGCTCGCCCGTCTCTCTCCACGCCGACGGCGCTGGGCCTGCTTGCGGCGGCGCTGGGCGCGACTTCGCCTCGCCCTGTCTCCCGTTTGGCGGCGAGTGGACGCCGATGGGGTGGCGACATTGTTCTGCGGTGCGGTGGCGCCCGAGTCTTCCCAAAAAATGCGGCCGGGCAACGTCTCCTCCACCGCCGGGAAGAGCCAGCCGCGACCGGGCTTCTCCCTCCAGTCCGGCGGTGCCGACGTCTCCTCCGTCGTGAGGACCCGGCACCGCCCTGCTCCGACCCCCGGCGCGGTGGCCGCTCGCTCTCGACGCCGCTCTCCGTGTGCGTGGATCTGAGTGCTCGATTTTGTGCGGGAATTTGAGTTATTTTTGGGTATTTTGATGGAAGCTTGTTGATTCCGTCATGATGTTCTTCACCGATTTAGTTAATTTGGATCACTAGTTTCTTCAGATGTGAAAAGGTTGTTAGTGTTTTTTTCAGATGGAAATATTTGTATTGTAGTTCATGTTCATCTTGTTCATGTTCTTCAGATTTCATTTCAATCTCTATTGTTAAATATACTCGAGTATACTCTGATATACACGATACTCTGATATACACGCGCAACGTCTTTGGAAGTGAATCCATACTCGGCATACAGCCATGTTGATCTACTATCTTTTATCCCCCAGATCCATACTCTATAAGAATATACACGAAAGTATCAGCGTATACATGGAAGTATATTTACATGGTTCATGTAGAGTCTTTATACACGCATGATTTTTTTTTTATATACACAATCGATAACTCGATCAATGTACAATGGTATATTTCTTATATACACAATCGATAACTCGATTACTGCAAAAGCTTATACACGTTAGTAAGAG
This sequence comes from Raddia guianensis, assembly GCA_036346415.1. Lineage (NCBI taxonomy): Eukaryota > Viridiplantae > Streptophyta > Magnoliopsida > Poales > Poaceae > Raddia > Raddia guianensis. The sequence continues at coordinate 48,626,021 of CM070537.1, forward strand.
CATGTACAATGGTACAACTCAGCAGTCTCTAAGCCGTTTATAGGATGTGCCATGTCATATCTTTGCTGAGGTGGAAGAGAGAGAAAGAGGAGAGAGAGAAGAGACCACGCTCCAGGAAGCGCCGGCGCTAGGACGTCTCCAGCGCTGGAAGGACTCCAGTTTGCATGCAGCAGGTACATGCAAACTCCTTTTCCAATTTACTATTTGTTATATCTTCTTATTAGCATTTCTGATTACCGAACCGATTTCAAAAATGGATTCCTGACATTTTTTCGATCAAAACTAGACCACACTTGCCACATAAATTTCAAAACTTTAACATTTTTATTTTTAAAATTTTGATTATATAATTGTTTATTTTTAATTTTTAAATTTAAATTTTATTTTTTGTTTTAAATTTATAGCCCCTTTGATAACAATAATTTTTAAACTCTATTTAACTATTAAACTATATAGACAGCTGTAAAGACTACCCATTGTATGCACTGTCTATATAGCCGTCTGTAGGTGACATGGCAATGCTTTAGAGACAGCAGCTGTCTCTACCATTGTACATGCTCTAACAATACATTTTTAATCACAATCATGCTTAAGGAAAGAATTAAATGCTGATTATTTACTGCAATCAAAATTCAAACAGAGCTAGTGTTTTTTTTTTCAAATTGACATGCATGCGTATTAACGTAGTTAAGAAAAAGCTTTTATTATTTGCTATCGGGTATGAAGCTATCCACCCGTTAATCTATTAGATTCTGAGTATTTGAAAATGGATGGCAGATTGCAATGGAGCCTAGGCTCCATGGAGCCTTGAACAGAGCTTCATATATATATATATATATATATATATATATATATATATATATATATATATATATATATATAGAGAGAGAGAGAGAGAGAGAGAGAGAGAGAGATTTACTAGTGTACACTCGAGTGTACGGAGCCTCTGTGAACTTCAATGGGTTTTTGAAATTCGAGAATTTTAGAGATCGATCCAAACCATTGATCTTGTTCGTCATGTCAAAAGGTAGCCACCAACCAAGTTTCGTATTTTTTTATTTTTTTTTGCTATTTGTTTTCTAATTTTGAAGATCAGCCTTCTAAAATAGTCGTGGAGCGTCCAAAAAAGCTGATTTTCAAAATTAGAAAATAAATAGTAAAAAAATTTCGAAAAAATACGAAACTTGGTTGGTGGCTACGTTTTGACATGAAGAACAAGATCAACGGTTTGGATCGATCACTAAAGTTCTCAAATTTTAAAAACCCATATATATATATATATATATATATATATATATATATATTGTGTGTATATTTCCCACCTATATAGGTCCTATCACATCCAAAGCCAGTCTAGAACGGTGCACCGAGATCCATGCGTCACCTCCCTCGGCCCCTCCTATACCCTTTCCCCCTATGTTTAATTTTTCAAATCCTTGTAAAAAGTCATAGCTGGTTTCTCTCCCTCCCTCCCTCTCTCTCACACACACTCTCTCCTCTCTAGTGTTTTCATCATGCACCACAACCTTCCTTGCCATGATCACCATGACACCATCACAAACCACTACATTGCGCTATAGGGCTTTCCCCTCCGCTCTGGTAGTTGGGCCCAATGGTGGGCTGGCTGAGGTAAGGTTGTATGCAGTTTGATAACAGAGGAATGAGAGAGCTCAATGACAAAGTGGTTGAGCTAGAGTCATGACATGGTGAAACATGCATGGCATGACACTATGGTAGTTGCGGTAGGGGAGGGCTAGTCCTCTACAACATCGGTCTAGACCATCTAAGGGGGGTCGAAAGAAACATTTTTTTTAAAAAAAATGTAAAGAACACGGCAGGAATCCAAACTGTTTACATTGGTCAAATATGTTTATGCCGGCTTTAAAAAACGAACGTCTGTAAGTTATTTTTTGCGTCAAGATATGGGGAGATGGAAGCACATATCACATACCAAACCATTCTAGGGCTATGATCGGACAATACCTCATTTTACGGATGATTGTCTTTTCTATTTATATAGTTGCATTCGTACAAAACTCTTTAACATCTATTTATGATTAATCTACACAATTACTATGTATTATGACGTAGCTCTCCATCAAATTAAGTTGGACTTAGATTTTGTAGCATTAATATGGGATATTCCCCAAAACAAAGAAAATCATATATTGTTTGGGAGGGGGAAGGACGATCCAATGGTACAACAAAATGACATGGTAGCGAACTCGTCTTACCCATGCTACTTCCTCCTTTCCTTTTCTCCTTTTCTACTACTATTAAGTAGGACTAGGTCATTACTAGGGTGGTGGGGAGTATTACGTATCACGACACAACGAGTATATATTATGTATTAGTTAGCAACAAACATTTGAGTATTGTGAATCATTAGATATTATCGAGCTAGTTTTGTAACGAGGGCAATGCAGGCTCTTCATCCCTCCTCCTCCTCCTCCACGCGGTCTGCCGCTCTGGCGGCAGGCCACGCCTCCCTCGCGTTCGCCGTTTCGTCATTGTGGCCACCTCCCTCCCAGGTCTGGCCGTTGGTGCCCAGCGCTTAGCCCACGTGCCCGCGCCCTCCTGCCTGCCCCCGCCATTACCACCGCCCGCGAGCCACCACCTCAAGCAGCCATTGCTGCCCCTACCTTGCGCCCTATTTCCTCCTCCCCACCGCCTGCCCCCAGCCGCCCCACCTCCGTTTCCGGAATTTCCACGCGCCCGCCAGTGTTAACGCTCGCTAGTCATCGCTCCGAAGGATGTCTCTTCTTGGCAAGTCGTCTCTTCAAGGCGGGCACGCCGGCGTAATCACCCCCCTCTTCGGGCCGGCGTCCAGGCGCGTGCCCGGCTTCCCCGCCGCTCCACTGCCACCTCCATGCCGCGGGGCCGTTGCTTTCGCTGTCTCGCGCGAGACCACCTCGTGGCGGCGTGCCGTGACCCGGTTAAATGCCTCCGCTGCTTCCGCTCCGGCCACCAATCGCGCCACTGTCGTCTTGGTCGCCTCGAAGCTCACCTGCCTCCTCGTCGCCCAGGGCCTCCGCTTCCGCCTACGCTAACTATGCCTCACCAGCGCCAGCGCCCCGTCCTCGCCGCCAACCGCCCGCCCTTCGTGCGCGCCTGCGTCGTGGTCTCCCCGGCCATCCGCAGCGCCGCGGCGGACCTCCAACACTACGCCCTCTCTGTTGAAGTCGCCGGCGGCCCTCTTCCCGACGCCGACGCCGTTGCCCGCGCGCTCGAGGCCCACACTGATGTCCCCGTCAGCGACATGAGGGTCTCCTTCGTGGCGGGGCGTTGTTTCATCGTGCGCTTCACTTACCCCGAGCAAACCCGCCTTGTTGCCGCCCGGCGCTCGCTCCACCACATCGGCCACGATTTCCGCTTCACTGTCTTCCCCGAGCACGTCCACCCCGCCCGTCATGTCGGCGCGCTTCGCTTCCGCGTTCGACTGGTCCTCGAGGGCCTCCCCTTTCATTGCTGGGACTTCTCCGTCGTCGAGCAGCTCCTCGCCGGCAGTGCTCGTGTGGACGTCATCGAGGCCGCCTCCCGCTTTCGCACGGACACCTCTATGTTCCGCCTCTGGGTGTGGACCTCTGATCCCGCGTCCATCCCGTTGGCGGCGGAGCTCGCCCTCGTCGACCCTTCGCTGGCTGACACTGCGAGCGCCGGCGGTGGCTGGCTGGGCAGCGCCGCAGCGGCTCCCAGGCCGTGCCCTCCCCGCTCCTCCGATTTCAGTGTTGTCATCCATGTCACGACCGTCGAAGACTACTCCGCCGCCGCCACCCGCCTTGACGGTGGCCTGCCCGTGGTGACGCTGCACGACTGGGTGCCGGGACAGCTCGACTCCATGCCTGCCCCGCCTGCTGCCGGCGCCCCCCCCGGCACTTTGTCGGCCCCTGTTTCAAGCTCTTCCGCGGCGGGGTGACGACGACGACGACTCCGGCAGCGAAGCTCGACGCTGGGCGTGCCTCATGGGCGTGGCGGCAGTCGTCGGTCCGCGAGCGCCTCGCGCAGATCATGAGCTCACCTCACGCCAGAGCGCGCCGGAGCCGTTCGCGCTCTCCGCGTCGCCCGCGATCGCGAGGCTGGTTCGCGCCGCATTGGCTCCCGCCGCCGCGCGCTACCGCTCGCTTCGCCAAGGCCTCCGCCGCCTCGCCGCATTTGGCCCTCGCCGTCACGCCGCCGCCAGCATCCGTGCCTCACCGCCGCTTCCCGCCACGCGCCAGCATCCGTGCCTCGCCGCGCTCGCCCACGCGCCTTTCCGTGCCTCGTCGCGCGCTTCGCCCTCGCACCCTGCGTCCGTGCCTCGTCGCCCGCGCTTCGCCGCCTCACTGTCTCCGCGCTTCGCCGCTCTGCTGCTTGCGCCCAGCCTTGTTCCGTCGTCGCCGTTTGCGCCGTGCCTGCGTCTCGCCATTGGCGCCGCACCTGCGTCGCCTGCCTTGCTTTCGTCACCGCCGCTGGCTCTGCTCCGTCCCACGTTTTTAAATCGCCGCCTCGGTCGTCGCCACGTGGCTCGTCGCCAAGCTCTGTTTCGTCACCGCGTGGCTCGAGCCAGCGCGGGGCGCCCCCGCGAGTCTCCCGTGACTCGGTCTCGCCGCGCGCCTCCGTCTCGCTTGGGGTGCCGTGCCCGGCGTGCCCTGCTCAAACGGCCTGTACGCCTTCACCCGCTGACCGGTCTTCCCTTGGGCCACACCCGTTGAGCCTGGTGGGCGCAGCGCGCGTCAGTGGCTCCTTGGGGTCCGTGGGGTTTTCAAATCCCCTGCGCGCCTTTTCCCCGCTGCCTACGGGTGCATGTGGGCTAGGCTTTGAGACGCCAGTGCTCCTGGACCCACTTGCATCGGCTATCTCCGGCGCAGGGCCGGCCCTCCCGGCCAGCTTTGATCCCATGTTGCTCGAGGCTTCTCTCTCTTCGCTCGCGCCTGCTTCCGCGGTGGACGCTCTGCTGGACTCTATTTCCACCCCGGCTCCGACGCCACTTCTTCGCTTCACCCCTCGTCCTCCTAGGTCGAGCTGCCGCCCACCGCCCGCTCAGGCCTCTCGTCGGAGCTCACGCCTCGCTGCTTCCCGCGCGCTCGCCCCAGTTGCCGGCGCCTCGGCGGTTCCTTCCATCCAGAGGGCCCAGGCTGTCCTAGCCCGCAAACTAGGTCACGTCTCCTTCCCGGTTTCAGTCGACGACCTAGCTACCCACCTCAGCACTCTCTTCTCCTCCGCCCTTGACGACGGCTCCTTTGCGGCGATCTCAGACCTCTGCGGCGTTCTTCACTCGCCGCTTGACCTGTCCGCCGTGGGCTCTGACTCAGTGGAGGAGGTTCCTGTGGGGGCTGCTTAGGAGACCTCCCCCGCCTGCGTAGCCCTTTTGTTCTTTATGTTAGGTCCTTTATCTGTCAGCCTGTTCAACCACCTGTGTGTGGTTTTCTTTAGAGTCGATTTGTTCAACCACCTGCGTGTGGTCTCCATGTTTAGTTCTGCCCGCTTGTGTGGGGCTTTCGCTAGTGTCTTTCTGTCCAACCACCTGCGCGTGGTCCTCAGTTCTTGTGTCAGCCACCTGCGTGTGGGCGTGTTCCTTTGTTCTAGTTTGAGCCACCTGCGTGTGGCGTCCGCTTGTGTTGAGCTGTCAAACCACCTGTGCGTGGCTTTTAGAGCTTTTTGTACGGGCGTCCTGCCCAACCGCCTGCGCGTGGTCGTTTCCCTAAACCTCGCCTATCCCGGACTTCCTTCGCGCCTACCCTGGGGTCGGCAAGGTTCGTCGCTATTCGGGTTTCCACGATGAAGTTCATCTCCTGGAATGTCCGGGGGCTCAATTCCCCCGTTAAACGTCATGTCGTTGCTGATTTAGTCCGGACCCACCGGCCTTCCATCCTGGGCCTGCAAGAAACCAAGCTCTCGGCTCCGGACCCGCATACCCTCCTGGAACTAGGAGCTTTCCGCCTTAAAGGCTCCCACTGCCTACCGTCAGATGGTACTCGTGGAGGACTCCTGCTGCTCTGGGATGATGAGGTTGTCTCCCTCTCCGACTTCCTTGTGCTGTCGCACTCCATCTCTGCAAAGGTTTCCTGCGCTCGCACCTCGTGCAGTTGGATCATTTCCAATGTCTATGGCCCCTCGCAGAGCGACGCTGCTAAAGAATCTTTCCTACAAGAACTGCATTCCATTTCCAACCATTTCTCCGGCCCCCTGCTTATCATGGGCGATTTCAACTTGATCTACAAAGCTTCCGACAAAAGCAACACCAACTTAAACCGGAGACTGCTCAACCTCTTCCGTGCTACGATTGATGACTGCAACCTGCGAGAAATTCACCTGACCGGCAAAAGATTCACTTGGTCCAACGAGCAAGCTACCCCCACCCTGGTCAAGCTAGATCATTTCTTCTGCACGACTTCCTGGGAGCTCGCCTTCCCCAACTGCTCTCTGCTACCCCTCTCATCCTCCGCCTCGGATCACTGCCCCCTGCTTCTCAACGCACAGTCCTTCGGCCGCCCTCCCAGGCGTTTCCGCTTCGAGAATTACTGGACCGCCATGCCGGGCTTTCTCGAGGTGATTCAGCAAGCTTGGACTTCAGAGGCCATGAACCACCACAACCCCATCCGACGCTTCCAACACAAGCTTCGTTCCACCGCAGCAGCCCTAAAGCAATGGAGCATCTCTCTGCAGAGCTCTCTCAAGCTGCAACTCGCCATTGCAAGCGAAGTCATTCGCCTTTTCGATGTAGCCATGGAGCTTCGCCCTCTTACTCCCGCAGAAATTTCCCTGCGCCGCTCCATTAAGTGCCGAATTCTGGGCTTGTCAGCTATAGACAAGATTAAGTGGAAGCAACGCTCAAGGCTTAATTGGCTCAAGTTGGGCGATGCAAACACAAAATATTTTCATCTTCAGGCCAACTCGCGTAGACGAAGAAATTTCATTCACTCCCTTCATTCCGAATCGAGGGTCGTCCATGGGCATGATGATATGGCCTCAACGTTTCACCGGCACTTCACCAACATCTTCGGAGATGGCTCAATTCCTGGTTCCACCACCCACAGATTCAATTGGGGCTCCATCGGTCTCCAAACCCTCGACCTCGCCTCGCTCGAGGAGCCGCTCTCCCTTGAGGAGCTCCGCGTCGCCATAATGAGTTTGCCTTCCGACAAAGCTCCGGGCCCGGACGGCTTCACCTGGGCCTTCTACAAGCTAAGTTGGGATATAATTCACCTTGACCTCCTCGAGGCCTTGCAATGCCTTTTTTCCAACAGCCACCGTCTGTCGGCAGGCATGAACTCGGCCTGCGTCACCCTCCTAGCAAAAAACAAAAACCCCTCCTCGCCCTCTGACTATCGGCCCATCAGCCTCATCCACAGCTTTGGCAAGCTCTTCTCCAAGATCCTTGCAAACAGGCTGTCCGGTTTCATCAGCAACCTGGTCTCGTCGTGTCAGAGCGCCTTCATTAAGAAGCGGCATATTCAGGACAACTTTCTTTTTGTTCAGGGCCGGGCCAAGCATCTGCATCGCTCCCAGACCCCGGCCCTCTTGTTCAAGCTTGATATTGAGAAGGCTTTCGACTCGGTCTCCTGGGGATATCTCCTGGACAACCTCCGAGCTCGCGGTTTTGGCGATCGTTGGAGGTGCTGGGTGTCCGCTATTCTGGCCTCTTCGTCCTCGCAAGTTCTTCTCAACGGCGTCCCTGGACAGCACATCATGCATCGCAGAAGACTTCGTCAGGGGGATTCCTTATCTCCCTATCTTTTCAACCTCGCCATCGAGCCTCTCCACAAAATTCTTTCTCTTGCTACGGACCAGGGCGTCCTCTCCCCGCTAAAAGGTGTGCCTGCCAATCTAAGAGTCTCCCTCTATGCTGATGACGCTGCGATTTTCATCGCCCCCGTCAAGGAGGAGGTTGCTGCTCTGGCTTCCATTCTACAGCGTTTCGGCGATATCACCGATCTCCGCACCAACTTCTCCAAGAGCCAGGTGGTGCCCATCCGCTGCGAGGGCATCGACTTGGACGACGTGCTAGCTGCCCTTCCGGGCAGGCGGGTTGGTTTTCCCCTTACTTACCTAGGGCTACCCCTCGCCCTTCGGAAGCTCAGGCACGTCCACTTCCAACCTCTCATCGACAAGGTCGCCGGTAGACTGAGTGGTTGGCGGGGACCCTTCATGTCCAAAGGAGGGAGGCTCACTCTCCTCAAGTCCGTCCTCTCGGCCATGCCGTCCTACCTGCTTTCGGTCGTCATACCACCCGGCTCGGTTTTTTCGAAGCTTGACAATATCCGTCGCTCTTGGCTTTGGCGGGGCACCGCTTCAGTTCAAACGGGTCAATGCCGAGTTAGCTGGAAGACTGTGTGCTCTCCGTGCAAGTATGGCGGGCTGGGAGTCCTCGACCTTCGCTCTTTTGCCCGGGCCCTTCGTCTCCGATGGCTCTGGCTCTACAGGTCCAGCTCGCCCAGCACCTAGGCCGACAACCCGCCGCCAAGTGGGCCCTCAGACGTTGCTCTCTTTCGGGCAGCCACCAGATTTGTGCTTGGTAACGGCAAGTCCTTCTCTTTTTGGAAGGATGCCTGGCTCGATGGTCTTCAGCCGCAAGTTCTTGCCCCACAACTCTACGCTGCCTCCACAAGAAAAAACAGATCTGTTGCTCAGGCGCTTCTAAACGGAACCTGGCTGTCTGATCTACGGCGAAATTATCTTCCTTCCATGTCTTCCGAACTGCTTCAACTCCTTCAGCGCCTTCAGCAGTTCGTGCCACTTTAGCATGGCCCGGACCGCGTCATCTGGCGTCTCTCCGCTTCTGGGGATTACTCGGTGGCCTCGGCTTATCACCTGCAGTTCATTGGTCGAATTTCGGCGGACAGTAATCGTTTGTGGAAGCAGTGGGCCCCGTCCAAGTGTAAATTCTTTGGGTGGCTACTCCTTCAGCGGAAGATCTTCACAGCCGACTCCCTTTTGCGAAGGGGATCCCCAACAACTACTTCTGTCCGCTCTGTCTGAGGAACTTCGAGACCCCCGATCACCTCTTCCTCACTTGTACTTTCTCCGGCCAGGTGTGGTCTACCATCTCTACCAAGCCGGGTTCACCAAGACTTTGCCCCTCCGCGTGGGCTCACCAGGACTGCCTCCCCACGTGGTGGAGGTTGGATGTTAAAGGGCAATCCGTCAGCGGGGACGCCTCGGTCGCCCTCGCGACGTTATGGCACCTCTGGTTAGAGCGGAATAACCGTATTTTCCGCTGCAGCGAGCGGACGTTATCGCAGTTCATTTCCTCTCTTCTAGATGACCTGCGCCTTTGAGAGGCGGCAGGGGCCAATTTTGTAATTGCTTAAGCCTGTAACGCTTTGGGTGGGGCGTCTTCCCCTCTTTCCACCCCCTTTTTTTCTTTTCGCATCTGTAATTTTTGGCCTCAGGCCTCCTTTTATTAATCAAGTTAGGGCAACTCTTTTGCCCTTCCCTCAAAAAGATATTATCGAGCTTCAGATATCATCTAGATTTAAGTACCTTTGAGCATCAGATATTATCAAGCATTGAGTGTCATTAAGTATTCATGTATCATATAATATCAGATATTATTGAGCACCATCGAGCATCATGTATCATGAATAATCAGGATTACTAAACTTCAAATCTTTTTTTTTCGATGGAGCATTGTTGAGTATCTAGTCTTGTTATGTATATATTAGATATCATGAAATATTGGATATTGTTGAGCATCGATTAATATCATTGAGCTTCAAGTATATTTTTATAAGCCAAAACAAATATAATATTATCAATCTAACAACAACTATAATAGCATCCACTGGTATGACGAGTTGTTGGATATGTATCACCTCAACTTGTCACACATAATCTATCAGACACCTGCTAAGCAAAGGAAACAACAGCATAAGAGATATAAAGGAGAAAGCTTGACAAACCCAAGAACGAATAAAATGGCGATGTGGTTGGGGGTCAAGCCGCATCTAGTACCCAACATATATAGATGGCTCTCAACTCTAGAAAAAATAGTGTTCTTAAGCAACACAAACCATCACAGTGATGCAATCACACAACCCGAAAACTGAATACCTTGATCATGTCCTCCATTACCCAGTGCTACACTAGGACCAAGCACGATGGCATGTCCAACACTAGATACCTCGCGAGAGCACCCCAATTAAGCGTTCGATCCCACTTTGTCTCATCCCTATGTAGTTATCCATGAGATCGCCCTTGGACTCCATAACAAGGAGGAGCAATTGTCTAGCGTTGACATGGCAAAGGGGGGAGGAGAAGGGAGAAGTTTGTGCACTACAAACAGCCAAAGGAAGGCTCAACGACCATCATAGAAATGCCTATCACAAGAATAAATGGTCGATACCTTAAGATGACACCGTTGACCAAACACTTCTACCTAGCGGAAGGCATGGAATCATAACACATGGCCAGACTATGGTTAAAATAGTGTTATCGACCATAACATCACCATCGATGGACACTCACGGCGGTATCAATGCATAGGGTTTTGGCCACACCTGAAAAGGGTTTAGCTCCCTGTTTGTTTAAAAATGGAACACATGGGTCACCTAGTTAGAGCTAGCATGCACAACGACCGTTAAATAGTTTGGGTAGATAGCCAAAGAAAAACCCGTTGACCCTAATATATATGATCGATGGTTACACTATCAAATATTATTTTATAGTCGACCACACAACTCGACCAGGTATGGTTGAGGGCCGGCATATTCGTCCACACATCACACAACGAGAGTAAGTTAAACCAATAATCAGCTAATCTCCGATGATGGGCCAAGCTAGTTGAGCGCTTGAGCATGGCCCAGGTCAAGGGCTTGTTCTCCTCAACTTATGTGATTTGTCTGGCTTATTTTTATATACTTATATTCATTTAAAATACTATTTTGAATTCATTTTTTTCTATCTCGAATACATGTCTAAAATCTCTTTAAAAACAAGACAAATGTCATGGAGACAACATTCCAAGCCACCTCTAGAAGCTCTTAATATAGGAAATAAACTAAATAAGTAAATAAGATAGATAAAAGTATTTAAGCCAGAAAAAAACATGCGACTTGGGTAGAGCTCCGGGTCCGGCAATAGGCTCGGGTTTTCAGTGATATGTCACCGAGTCAATTGGGGTGATGCACACAAAAACTTGATTAATCTAATGGTGTCCTTTGTTCATGTCGACACATTATGCCATGCCCTAGACTAGAATTACAGACACCATCCGCACGCTTATTTTTCACCGTCCAACAAATTTTTTATAAACATAATTAAAAATCCTTGGTGCGATCGGTACAGAAGTTTTTGCTATATCCTTGTGGAGTTTTTAACCCTAACTCGATAGCACATATACTTGGTCTTCGCCACTGCCGGTCACTGCGCGCGTCAACGCGCTCGCAGTCGAGGCCTCTAGTCTTCAAGTACTCCAATTCCTCGCGAGATCTGATCCCCCTCCCCGGCTCCCGTCCCCGGCCTTACCTCATCTACCTCACATCCTCACCTAGCTAGATCCAAGCTCGCAGCCGATGGCAAGCCAGCTTCTCTCCACCGTCGCTCACCGTGACACCATCCCGGAGGGCTATGTCCGGCCAGAGTCCGAACGCCCGCGGCTCGCCGAGGTGGCGGCCGACAACAACATACCCCTCATCGACCTCGCCTCGCCGGATAAGCAGCGCATCATCGCCGGGATTAATGAGGCTTGCCGCACCTACGGGTTCTTCCAGGTATACATCAGTGATCAGTCTCGCGCGCCCTAGCTAGGTTTTTTCTTCGACATGTGCATGCTAGCTTTAAAGTTCAGTTCGAACATGACGCGCGGCTTCGCGGCTTGCTAGCTACCTTAACTTCTTCCAGCGGTTTTATGATTTGCTTCCCCGCAAACATGTCAAGTGAAAGTCATATCTGCTAGATTTGGTACGTTAAGAGTTAACCTGCGAGCTGCGAATTGAAGCTGTCTCTTCCTGGTGCACAAAAGCTAGCTAGCTAGAAACGCATAGTAACCAACTAATTACTTGGAATGTGCTGATATCTTTTAGGTCATAAACCACGGGATAGCAGAGGAGTTACTAGAGAAGGTGATGTCTGTAGGGCTGGAATTCTTCCATCTCCCTCCGGAGGAGAAGGAGAAGCTCTACTCCGACGAGCCATCCAAGAAAATAAGGCTTTCCACGAGCTTCAACATACGCAAGGAGACGGTCCATAACTGGCGGGACTACCTGCGTCTCCACTGCCACCCGTTGGAGGAGTACGTGCCAGAGTGGCCATCTAACCCTGAATCCTTCAAGTAAGCAAGCACTAGCTAGCTCTTTTGTCATCTAATGGCGTATGACTGATTTTGGAAATAAAATTTGGGCAGATCACATACGTGTACACATGTTACCCATCTAACTTTCCATTCGTTGCTTTAGAGCACAAAACGTAATTTTTTAATTAGAACAAATACCTAAAAGAGGTATCTTCCGTGGAAAGAGAGGTAACAACAACGAATGCTAGCTAATAGCCTAAAACTCTTTTATGATGACTAAAGGACAGTAATATCGTCACTTAAATTTAAACCTAATGACAGTATTTTATGCAGGCCAGCTTTATTATATCTGGTATACTAGCTAGTACATGTATAGAACAAATGAAATAAATAAGAAAATAACGAGTGAAAGTTTACCAAAGATTTCACCTCTAATAGTAATGGCAACATTATTATACCTTGTTCTTTTCGGTAGCTGAAAGTAACTGAAAATTTTAATTTCAAAAAGTTGTGAAGCCTTGTGAAGACCTTCAAGAGTCAAAAAAATTATAAAAAATATTTTAGAAACTTTAATGAAAACCATTTAAAACCTCACAAAATAACTATAAAGTATTATATCGTTAGGCTCATAAAAATAATAATTTTAGTGTTAGCTTGTAATTTTAATTTAAAATGAAAATAACAAGATTGATGCTAAAGAATTAAGCTAGAGTGCAAGAAAAAAATTTAGAACAAGGGAGGTTTTTTTTAAAGAAACTAGAATATTAATTTCGTCAATTCCAGGGTTATATTCCGATATCCCTATCCGACAGTCGATCGAGAACCGATCATACACAATCGGACATGTCGATTGTCGATATCCTGCTATATATCATGCATCCTGTTCTGTAACGCTTGCATTAATGTCTCGAGGTGCTTGTCACAATTGCGGCATGAGTTACACGACGTACGTGCTCTAGCTAGTGCGTACACTTCGCAAACGCTCGAGATCTTGTGTGATCACTATAATCATCAATCTCTCGATCCGGCCCTCCTGGTAAAGCGTATAAGCTACATATAGCACTCGGAGAGAGGTCATATATACAGTCTGCATTAACTAATTATCAAAATGGGATAGATTAATTTATTTGTATGCGCTTGATCACAAAGAGACAATTTAATCAACATCTGGCTGGCTATTTGAAGCTGACTTTTGATGGGTTGGTTTTCATATGAAAAGCCTCACTGCATTTACGTACGACGCACTCCGTGTTTCATGACCGGCCAAATGTATATTAAGGTCCACCACATATTTGTACAATGCCAGTTTGCGCGTATATTCTCATATGATATGTGCATGCACACTCGAACCTTTCAGCTGAACTCTAATCATACGCGCGTAATGGGAACGCCCATGACGACCACTCGCCATTTTTTTTTTTAAGAAAAAGTGCATCGTCACATTGATGTGTTTCTAGACTGCTAGTCGACATAAGTTTCATGTCGCCGATTGACCGGCCGGCCGGCCCGTAGTGGCCGATAGGGTGCGCGCGTACACCAATAGGATGCTGATTTTGTGATTCTCTTTACTGATTTTGTGGTTCTCTTTACAGATGGTGCACTCTAGAACGCATGTGCAAATACTCATAGCGAGTGCCTGTTGTCACTTTTCACTTGGGAGTGGCCCGGCCGGATAGAGGTCCACACTCCGCAGGTGTTGCTTTTATTTTTCTTTTGATCACTTCATTGTCTTCTCTTGCCTTCCGTCCACGGGAGAGAGAGAGGTAGATCGAGAAGAATTTATCGCGCTTCATAACGCATAAGAAATACCATCATAGTTATTAAGTTATTTATGCATAGACTAGTTCAGTTAAAAAAACTAAACTAACGAAAAAGATTGACCAATTCACTTATTATATCACTTGCTCTCATGTGGAGGCTTTTTCTCAGACCTTAGATGTGTGGAATAGGAGTGAATAGCTAATTTAATTGCTTATTTAATTGCACCGGTCAGGCCCGTTGATGAGGGCGTGCGAGCTGGGCAGCCGCACAGGGCCCCCAATTAAGGTGGGCCCCAAATTTACTAATCTGTCATTAATCGTAACCTGCTGCCTCCATAGTTCGTGACTCCATCCGCCTGTTCATCGTCCAAATCCTAGAAGCCCTTTGTCGTCTCGTCGGTTGAGGGTTTCTCCCATCCGCTTGTTCATCTGTCGAGTGTTGTAGAAGCCCCCCTCTTTTTTGAAAAATCAAGGCAAGAATCCCGAAGATACATTGCCGTGTGTTGTAGTGTCCCGAAGTCTTTTAGCATTAATAGTTGATATATTTTTAAATATTGTATGAAATAACCCATATTGAAGTTATATAATTGAGTGAAAGTATGTCTTAGCTATATTAGAAATATGAATTTTTCAAAAATTTAGGGCCCATTATGCATTTCGTTCTAGGGCCCCAGATTACTGGAGACGGCCCTGGCACCGGTCAGTTCATCCCAAAAAGCCAAACTAACAGAAAAAGACTGTTGGTAATCATGTATGTGTATGTGTATACACACGCTTGGACAAGTCATTTGTGGTCCTGTAAATCTCTCTAATGTGGGATCCACTCCCTCTCACATGTGTTCTTGCAAAAAAATAAATTCAAAACTTTTTTAAAATTACCATATGGAATCGGCCATTCCCATCATTATATCTCCTTTTTTTCGCTACCACTCTCCTTCCTCCCCTCCCGTGTTGGCCTCGATGGTGACACTTACCCTTCCCCAACTGATCATGACCCACAGGCTTCAATTGTCGCTTACTCGTCCTAAACCAACGCACATGCCCTTGTTGTGTTTGACCTTGTTTCCTTTCACTCTCTTTCTCTCATATCTCCTTAATTTGATGATTACACCAATCACAGTGGGTCATGATGGCTCGACACAGCGGTCAAGGTTAATCGTCGGTGGGCTCGGCAACGTGCGGGGGTGTGGGGGAGAGAGGATGTGAGGAGACCGCGTCCAAGAATTTGAAAAAATTGGGGCTTTTTTTTGTGAAAAAAATGAGAGAAGATTGAGCCAATTGCAAGGGTCTCAAAGTGGGATTAGACGTGTGAGGTGCCTGCCACAGTATTAGTAGAAAATCCTCTCTTTTGTATACCTAATAAATTACGTGTGCGCATGCACAATGCGCATTGCATGAGAAATCATGCTACTCCATCTAGGGCCACCTACCAATAAAAAGTGCATTTATATACAGTGGCAAGTGATAAACTCACTCCCCATTTTACATTTGGTTCTTTCAGGTTCCCTCATTTTGCATGCAAGACCCAACTTTTAATCGTTTTTGACCCTTAAGGTTTTCTCGTTTCATGCGCATGCCCCTAATTTTTAAGCATTTTGACCATCAAGGTATCCCGGTTTATCGCCAGAGCCCCTTTATTGTGTTTTGCCTCTTCAAATTTAATGATTTTTGTCTTTTTCCTTAACAAGCACGGATACCCAACTAGTTTAGTCAAAATGTAGTCTTGCTTCAACACACTGCAGTCTACGGCGCACATGCACGTTCGTCGTGAGTCTAATTTTAATCATCGTTCAGTCGTCACAATCACTACTAGAGAACGGCCTTCCATACCGGCACGTTAGTCCCGGTTATTTACAAACCCGGATTGATAGTGGCATCAGTCCCGGTTCATAGCTACTAAGCCAAAAGCATGATTTTTCGTCCATATTAGTCCCGGTTTATGTCACAAACCGGGATAGAAAAACGTTTTGGCAGACGGATACATGCCAGCTGGCACGGACACAAATTAGTCCCGGTTCGTAACACGAACCGGGATTGAAGGTAAGCTTCAGTCCTGGTGCGTGTTACGAACCGGGACTAAAGCCTCGTTTCAGCATAGTTCAAAAGGAATGCATATCCTAGTCTAGTAAATACACGTGGCTGGTGGGTTGGTTAGAAGGGTGAGTGTAGAGTCTCGTGGTGGTAGGAGGTTCCAGGTTCGAGCCTTGAGTTCGCCATATTTTTTAGATATTTTCTACACCGTGCTAACGTTTCTATTTCAGTCCCTAAAAGTTGTCCCGGTTTGGCAACCGGGACTAAAGGCCCTTTCCCTAGCAGTGAATTGACAATAAGTACATGCGTAGAACGGACTTATTGCCATAATTTGCGGAGACCGGAGAAACGGGGCGGCTTGTAGAAAAAGAGAAGAAATAAATGATAGGTATCTAGTTCCATATAGGCAGGTCTTGTTTAATCATACTTCCTCCTTTTCATTTTTAATACTACGTATTTTGATTTGAAAAGAGTCTTTGGAGGCAGACTTTGACCGTTAGTTTATCTTATTATATATTGTTGATTGCTATAATGTTACATTATATTCAAAGCAATTTGAAATGCAAACATGTTGATACTACTTTCATCCACTATAGATGCATATAATTTAACTAATTGTTGATCAGAATTGATAACGTTTGACTTTTTTAAAGTGAAATTATGCCTTATAGAATGGAAGGATGGGAGTACTTACTTTCAGCCACTTTTCACGAGTTTTCCATTACTGATTATTGTTTTAATGCAGAAAATTCCATGGTGTGGGTTTATTTAGAGGCATGCAAAAAAAAATGGACACCGAAATCTTAAACATTGAAAAGCATTTGTAGGAGCATCTCCAATAGGTTCTAAATTAAAACGTTCCGAACACCATCCACACATTCTTTTCATCATTCATCTATTTTTTTCCTCTTATATTTTATTTGCTGCGGTACATACCAAGACGTCCTAACTTTGCATCCATCAGAGATGCCCTAGTTGTTACATGTCAGTTGATTGGCCGGGTAAAGGGTGCAATATTGTGGCCAGTGGTAGGACGCGGTGGTCAGGGCACTCGAAACGGTTGCGGCCAGGTGGGTTGAGACGCAATTTGAATCAAATGAGAGGGACGGTGAAAAAAAAGAACATATGACGAGAGAATTTAAAAGGCCATGGTGTAATTTTTCAAAACTCCAAAATGGCATGACAGGGGGGGTCGATTGGTGGAGTGATCAATGATGCCCTTTGATTTTCTTAGAGTTTCTAAAATATTTTTTTAATAATTCTTTGGACTCTCCATGATGTCTCGTGAGGGATCACAACTCTTTCAAATTAAAATTTTCAGCAACTTTCAGCTAAAACGAACAAGGCTTAGAAAACGATCGATGAAAGTGCGTGTGCCTAGTAATTATGATAAGGTAATTTGCATTCTTTTTATAAAAATATAAAAATAAAAATAACTCATTCTATGAAATTGTCTCGATATGAAATTTTCTTGATTGAGGACCCTCAATTATACAAAGATACCTAGCACACAATATACACCAATTATGCATGGCTAGTCTTCCCTTTTGTACTATTTAGTTGTGAGCAAGTTTTAATATGCAGGCTCACACTGCAAAACAACCACTACATGAATATACATCAAAGGACCATGGTTTATCAGAGAGGCCACTTATATATGTGGACTTTGCTACAAATCGAATGTCTAATTTTTTTAACAAACCATTTGAATGCCGTTGTAATACGTTAAAACAAATGTTGTAGTGGTGACATTCAATTTACACATATTGCAATTGCGCTCATTTTTTTATTCTAGCATCGGATGTCATGTAGCATCACTATATATTAACTATCCTAGCTACATATTGACAGGACTATGCAACTTTGGTGTACAGTTTTTCGAGTTAAACGCTTTAGTTTTTCCACCCATTTCTTACAAATTTAATTAGAAACTGTTTCCCAAAACTTGCAAAGTCAAATTAAATCAAAAGTTTATACTACCTTTTAAAACGACCTCTTCTCAAAACCCTTTTCATTAATTATTCAGTTGTTCAATCGTAACCGAACTGCCGCGTCTTAACTAGTATTTTCAGCAGTCTATTTCGCAATTAATTTTTCCATTCTTTAGTCTTTCCATGTAGTCCTGAAAATTGGGCCGTGCCTTTTTTAGCCAGCCCAAACACGACCTGATTTTGGAGGCCCAAAGCACGGCATAGCACGAAACCAAATGGGCTGGGTGGGCATAGCCCGAATGACGTGCCGGGTCGGGCCTATAAACCTAGCACGATGGGCCATCCAGCCTAGCCCGACTGTATAAGCCGTGCTTTGGCCGGCACGGCTTCAATTCCTAATTGAAGCATGAGTCAATAATTTATAATTTTCATGATCTTTTATTGTTCAGATCAATTTTGGTTCTACGTGAAAGTTGTAAAGAATTTCAAGACACATCTTTCTCATGTAGAAAACTTTTTAAGTTGAGCAACGCATGAATTTATACAAGTTATTTAATACGCTGGCTGTTTTACAACCCATATCACACTTTTCGCTAATTTGCATTTTTCGAGATATTCCACTGCTCAGATGAATTTTAGTTCTACACCAAAGTTGTAGAGAATTTTGAGACATATCTTTATGTGTAGACAACTTTTTATTTAAACAACGTATAAATTAATAAAAAATATTTATCTTTCTGCTTTGTTAAGCGTGCTGTGCACTGGCCGGGCCGGCCTGATCATGGCCGGGCTATGCTTTTGGGTCGTGCCGTGTCTGGGTTTTAGTTGTCCGTGCCGGCCCGGCATGGCCCGAAGTATTGACCGGACTATGCCGGCCCATTACACAACAGCCTGAGGCACAACGGGTTCGTGCCGTGCTATGCCGCCTGGCACAGCCCAACTCCCAGCACTATTTCCTTGCACAAGTGCACACGCATACATTAATGTAATAATTTTCATCAGTCAATCTCACTTGTTCCAACTTCCAAGCCTCTAGAAGTCACTAAAATGCGCTGTTGTGGGTTACTGTTGTAAAAGTCGAAATTAATTCTCGAGGCGCGCAGTACTCCACCGTCTAGTAGACATATTACCGATTTGTACATAGCTTAGGAGAGGTGATCAGACAATTTGTACAGCGACCAGATTCTATACAGTACGTTTCCATATATGCGTGACGCCATTCCTGCGTTGCAATTAATCTCTTCATGCAGGGAAATCATCAGCACATACTGCCGGGAAGTCCGTGCGCTCGGGCTCCGTCTCCTCGGCGCGATCTCCCTCAGCCTCGGCCTCGAGGAGGACTACATCGAGAAGGCGCTCGGCGACCAGGAGCAGCACATGGCCGTGAACTACTACCCGCAGTGCCCCGAGCCCGACCTCACCTTCGGCCTGCCCAAGCACACCGACCCCAACGCCCTCACCATCCTCCTCCAGGACCCCAACGTCGCCGGCCTCCAGGTCCTCAAGGACGGCAACCAGTGGATCGCCGTCAACCCCCGGCCCAACGCTCTCGTCATTAACCTTGGTGACCAGCTACAGGTAACTAGCTAGGTCATACCGCTTGCAGAACAAAATGTCGATGAACATGTGCATGCAGTTGTTGCAACGAAGCTGATGCTGGTAAGTTATACGTAACGTACGTACGTACAGGCGCTGAGCAATGGCGCTTACAAGAGCGTGTGGCACCGCGCTGTGGTGAACGCGGCGCAAGAGCGCATGTCGGTGGCATCTTTCCTGTGCCCGGGCAACAGCGCGGTGATCAGCCCCGCGGGGAAGCTCGTCGGCGACGGGGACGCACCGGTGTACCGGAGCTACACCTACGACGAGTATTACAAGAAGTTCTGGAGCAGGAACCTGGACCAGGAGCACTGCCTAGAGCTCTTCAAAGGTCAGCAGTAATATTAGTTCGTACGCAGAAACTTGCTTCAACTACACATGCCTGGCTTTGTTTAAAAGCTGCAGTGCAGACCATATACGTTAGGCAGGGTTACGTATGGAAACAAGCCGATTGGTTCATGCGGTTTACTTGAGTTGTGTGGACATTATTTACGTACCATGCATTAATTTGGTCGGCATACATCGTCTTGTATAATTATCCAAAGTAATTATGTTTTAGGTGCGAGACGTGGATGTAACGTGTATGGCACTATACATGTATAATATCGAGCATGCATGCATGCACGAACCACAAATTAAGGGTTGTTTTTTTTAAAAAAAAAAATGGGCAAGAGAACTACCGTCTTATTTCATTGAATAGAAGAAAATAAATGAAAAAATACATGCAAGCACGAGGTACAATCACAACACAACACTGCAACCCCGGCTAAAGTTAAATACCACACTAGCCACCGCGAGGATAGAGCACCTACAAGGAGAATGCAGCGCGGCTGCTACCACCGGCCAAACCCTAATTAGGGAGAGAGAGAGAGAGAGAGAGAGAGAGAGAGAGGTAGGACGTGAAAACACCAGTCACCATTGGCCACACAAAACACCACCCAGCTGACGACTAACGACCACTACAAGAATTGACATGAATCTCGAGGGCCAGAAACCCTCGAGAAAGAGGGGAAAACCCTTGGGAAACAGGTTTCTCGAGGGCCGGCCCTCGAGAAATGGCCCTCGCAATTGACCACTCGAGAAAAACGAGATTTATCGAGGGCCCGGCCCTCGAGAAACCTTTTTCTTGAGGGTTTTTTCAGAGCCCTCGAGAAAGTTGGCAGGTGGACAGAATAGACTTAACGGCCCGGTCTAAGTATTCTCGAGGGCTTGGCCCTCGAGAGAGATATTTTTTATTAAAAAAAAATCCCCACCTGAGATTCCTTACTGTTCATCGTTTTTTAATTGATAGCAATTTACACAGAACATGAACAAATTCCATAGATCATCCACATTCATATAGCAATCTACACAGAACATGAACAAATTCCATAGATCATCCACATTCATATAGCAATCTACACAAAACATGAACAAATCCGAATCCAGCGATATTAATCCAGCAGCTTCTTCCATGTCCATCGATCCAACAGCATGAACAAAAAACACATGAACAGATCGGAGTGAACACATGAACAAATAAACACATGAACAGCTTCTTCCATCCCCCGGTGGCGCGGCGTGCAATCGTGCAGACGGAGCGGGGAGCCTCCTCGGGCCTTGTTGCCAGATCGGGCAGGGGTGCCTCCCCCGGGCGGCGCCAGATCGGGCGGGCGCCCTCCCGGGCGGGATTTAGGAGAGGCCACCTCCCCAAGAGCGCCAAGGGCGGCGAGATCGGGCCGGAGGAGCAGGGAAGGAGGAGGAGGAAGGGAGGCGCGACGAGGAGGCGGCTCCGCGGGCGCGAGGCGGCGAAGGGCGGCGCGATGAGGAGGCAGCCTCCGGCGGCGGCGCGAAGGCGGTGCGGCGACGAGGAGGCGGCTCCGCGGCATGACGAGGAGGGGCTCGGCGGCTCCAGCGGCGCGAGGCGGTGAAGGACGGCGTGGCCCTCGGCGGCGACGCGCGCCCGAGGGAAGGAGGGCTCGCCGGGGGGGTGGGGAGAGAGCGGCCGCTGAGAGAGAGGGGAAGAGAGAGATGGGGAAGGAGGAGGAAGAGATACGACGGGAGTAGGGAGAGAGAAGGTGGGAGCAGGGAATAGATAAGGATGCGCAGGAGATTTTATAACTAGCCGGCGGGAAAAATAAATTTTGTGTCAACACGAGGTTTTCTCGAGGGCCAAGCCCTCGAGAAACTTGGCTTTGCTACCTCTCGAGGGCTAGGCCCTCGAGAAACATCTGTCCTCCCAAACGGACGTTAGACGGGGACGGTGCGGTGGTGGCTTTCTCGAGGGTTCATGTTAAGCCCTCGAGAAACTATGTGTTTCTCGAGGGTTTCTTTTTGGCCCTCGAGATATACATCGGGAATCTCGAGTGCTGTTTTTTAGCTCTCGAGAAAGCTTCTGGCCCTCGAGATTCATGTCAATTCTTGTAGTGGACTAACAAAGACGGACTAGCCAGTGACCACACTCAGTACCAAAGCAGACCACGCCATCAACAAGGTGAACCACTCACACTCAGTACCAAAGCAGACCACGCCATCAACAAGGTGAACCACTAGCCCAGCAGGAACTGGGCAGGGCTTTCGCCCAATACTCAACCCTGACACCGCACTAGGTTAGTCATGGACGTGTCTGCATGAAAACGAGCCGAAGAGCGCAGGCGTCGGAGAAACACTCGCCGGAGGCCAGCCGATTCCCGAACCCGGACAAGAAAGACGCCGCCACCACCATCATACACCTCACAAGGCAGGGGAAGGGTACGATGGTGGCGAGCAGGACATCGCCAGGCGAAGGGAACGCCGAGCCCTAAGGCAGGAAGACGCCGCCACCGCCATCGAACACCACGAAGAGAAGGGAGGGCCCAACGACGCTGAATGGGACCTCGCCCGGGGTAGGGCCTTGATAGGAATGTCAACACCAAGGCCAATCGGACGCCACGCCAAGCCGAAAGGAGGTGAGCTTGCCGCTCTGCGACAGGCATCTTTGCCCGAAAGAAAGCCGGACTCCGCACCGTCGCGACTAGTGGTGGGAATCGGGCCGTGTCGTGCCGGCCCGTCGTGCCTCGGGCCCGTGCAAAATGGGCGAGCACGGCCCAGTCAGCACTTTGGGTCGTGCTGGGCCAGCATGGGGTGCCCAATTCTAGGCCCGACACGTCCCAAAAGCACGGCTGGTCAGCTTCAGGCCGAGCCGGCCCGAGCACGGCACCGGAGACAAAATAGCAGGTAAAATGATTTTTTAGAACTTCATACATTGCTCAAACAAAACGGTTGTCTGCACAAAAAAACATGCGTCTCAAAATTATCTACAACGTTCGTGTTCAACTGAAATTCATCCGAGCAACAGAAGATCTCAAAAATGGCGAATTACCGAGGACGGTGCCGTCAGCCCTAAAGCAGGCAGCGAAGAAAATAATTTTTATAAATTAATATTTGCTCAAATGAAAAGGTTGACTACATGAAAAAGATGTGCCTCGATATTATCTACAACTTTAGTGTTGAATAAAAGTTCATCCAAGTAACAGAAGACCTAAAAAACAAATTATAGACTCGTGCCTCTTTTCGGGCCGAGCCAGCCCAAGCACGGCCCAAACAGTCGGGCCGAGCCGGACTGTCCGTTGTGCCTAGTTCCAGGGCTGGCACGGCACACCATTTGGGTCCTGCCTGTCTGGCCTGATTTTTTTCCATGTCGTACCGTGCTTCTGACCACCTTTTTTGGGCCGTGCCCGGGCCGGCCCGAACAGCCCGACCCATTTTTTGCGACACCCCCACCGACGATGCATCGCCACTGCATAGCACCTCCGGAACAGGAAACATGGCGTCGGTTCTGCGCGACCCAATGTTGTAACAGACACAAAGGCGTCGGGCGGCCACCGATGCACTACCCAACCAAGGCGACGCCATAACCGGTGGTCGCGACACCGAAAAACGAAGGCAGCTAGCCACGACGACCACCAAGACGCCGAGACACGCCCTAGGAGCTCACTAGCTCCAACTATGCTGGCGCTAGGGACACGCCAGATCCAGGCCACCTGCCGATGGATCCAGCTAACATATCTTCGGAGTGGTCCCGAAGGCGAAGCAAGAAGGGAGGGCACCGACCACCGGGCGAGGCGCAACACGAAAGAGAGGGCACCAACTGCCACTAGGCTACCGAGGTGGTGGGGGGCGTCAGTCGCACAGGCCGCTACCCACCATGCCCGCCAAACACGATCACAAGCCCATCAGCATATCTGATGGCTCGCCACTGAATCAAGCCTCCCGCCAAAAGGTCCGGCGAGACCATGCCGGAGAAGAAAGGCGCCTCGCAAAGAGGAGAAGGCGAAAAGAGGCAACCCCACCTTGGGGCTCCACTTCGGAGGAGAAGACGTCGACAAGGCGGGAGAGCTCCAAGAAGGCCCCTGCTGGATCCGGCCATCTGTTGTCGGAACTAGGCCGCCACGACGGAGAAGGAAGGAGGAAGGGCCTGCACTGGAGGATAAAGTGGAGGAGGAGCGGGCGCCGGCGGCAGCGCTAGGGTTTGTGGGGGATCGGCTTGGTGGAGGGGTCGCCCTCTAAACCCTGAACTTGTCCTAATCCTACTGACTGCTGTTTCACTTAACCGATAGGTTATGTATTCGTCATGGAATAATTACGTAAAATGATGACAACTTAAATACACATGTAAAGTCGAAAATACTCATATGAGTATTTTATCTTCCGTACCTCCACTTTTCCCACCATCCAATCCATCCAAATCCGTCCAATTTATGATTTTTGTGAAAGATATTTGTGAACCAACCTCCTTCATGATATATTCCATATTTCCATCATTCTCTTTATGC
This sequence comes from Raddia guianensis, assembly GCA_036346415.1. NCBI lineage: Eukaryota > Viridiplantae > Streptophyta > Magnoliopsida > Poales > Poaceae > Raddia > Raddia guianensis. The sequence continues at coordinate 48,650,343 of CM070537.1, forward strand.
CCTTCACATGTTTTAACCCCATCTTTTTCCATTTTTGCCGTTGCTCAAACACCTTGTGAAATTTCATTTTTGCCTCTATCCTCCCTTATCCACTTAGCCACCTCCTCCTTCTAGCTTGTTCCCTGCTTTCTCCCTGTAGTAATTTCTCTGTCTCCTTCATTCTTACAACAAATAGAGAGTAGTGAGTCGAATTCTTCCTCCTTTGACCGTCTCTTCCATCCATTCATTGGTGAGTCTCCCTAGCCATCCTCCAGTCATCCCCTTTCTCGTCTCACCCTCTGTCCATTTTGGGCAGCCACCACCGATGTTCATCATCTTACTATTGGAATCCGTCGCCGTAGTACTCAAAGCTCCAACGCACGACGTTGTCCCTCCTTGCAGGATAGCCTTCCCTTCTCACCGCTCCGGTAGCATCTCTAGCCTTCTAGGGATCCTTTGCCACCATCGACAACCCCCTCTCGTTCGTCAAACATCACCGTCCCCAATCCTCCTACTTCTTTCCATGAAATCGTGAGCTTCCTTAGCCACCCATTGCTATAGCGCACCTTCTTATTTCCAGGAATTTTCGGTGAACCATCCCCTTAATCTTTTCACAATAAATTCATTCGATCTTCAAATCTGATGATTCCAATGCCTAATTATAATACCATATATCCCAAAATTACTATTGGTTAGTGGCTTAGCAATGCTTGGTTGGGGAATGAGGAATGGTTTGTACTTGTATCACCTTGAATCTGTTGATAAGTGTGGATCATGATGGGTAATGGTGGGCTTGTTCACCTTAATTAAAATCTGATCAACTAATAATTGGTATCAGGAACGGTTGGTTGGTACTTGGTACGGCAGGGGCAGCCATGCACAAAATATGGGTTTGAACTAACTTGTTGATCTGAGAATAAGGACAAACGATTGTAACGAGTTTAACCAAGAATTGTCTTAGGACTACAAGCCTAGTGTGGGACAGGCCTAATCTAGACGGTGAGTAACCTCAGTATTGTCACCTCCCCTCATTGTGGTGGGATCTGGAGAGATCGTTGGACGGTAGTGTTCTCATCCAAGGGTGTCTCGGTTTAGGACATGACGATGGGATGTCTTGGTTTAGGACACGATGTGGCAATACTAGATTTAGTCTTTTGAAAGGTATTGTTATGATACCCTTCAATAGAAGGGTATTGCATATTACAGATAAAGCAAATAACCTCTACTGAATAAACCCATTTTATTGGTAGTGCTCTGTTTTGAAGAGTGACTTGATTGGCAATTCTTTATGGTGTAGCTTCACCTCAATTACTACGACATAGGTAAGGTTATTTTGACTGCATGTTGTTGCTAGATGATATTTGATGTTGAGATAAAGAATGCGAGCTTTGTTGAACATTAAGAAGTTGAGATCATGAGCACGAATTTGAGAATTACAATTATGTGCAGGAGAACTGGCGTTTTAGAATTTGAGGCTGAGATCTTGAGTTGAGATTACTTATATACTTCGTTCAATTTACTTATTGGTTATGCTATATATATCTACATTTCGTTAAATTCTTTACACTATTAAATAAAATGCCTCTGTAAAAATGAACCCTCGGCTTTGCTAAAATGATCTCAGGCTTATCCCCTTCTGGAAAAGACTCGCTAGCAGTCACATGCTAATCCCGTCTTTCATGTACGGTTGCTCATACGAACGAGTAGATTAGAAGTATGAAGATGCGTGGGACGAAGTCCCGGTTAATCTAGAGGATGGTCCGTACCAATGGTCGTTTTCCATTCAGCTAGCGATGTGCATGTTGTCGGGGATAAAATCACGGCCCATTGCCATGGCCCACTCCCTGACGACCCAATCGAACAGCCTATTAGGGCCAAGCTCCCTGGAAGGTTACATCAGGCCCATGATCATCCTGCCGAACAGCCTCCTGGTTGGCACGGTGCGTAATGGCCTAGGATTCGTGTTTGAGTCCGACTCGAACAAGAGTTCTGCACGGCTACGTGAAGACCCGGACGTGGTTTCCCGGATTGGAACAGACGTCGTGATCCCCAAGAATTGTAGTATACCTTATCTACCTCGGGATGTATTTGGCATATATCGAGTTCGTTACGATCTCGTAGTTAGCCCGGCCCGATTATCCCTTGGTAGGTCGGTTGTTCAACACTATATAAACAGGGCCCCTACGGCATGTAGAGGGGCCAAGCCAGCACGACTTGAAGCCAAGATCGCATATTGCTTTCTTGTACACTCATAATCTCGTCGAGACCTGTTTGTCTCGCCGAGTTCCCTCTTGTAATCCTCTTTGATATAAAGAAAGGCTGGACGTAGGGCTATTATCTCCTCTGAGAGGCCCGAACCAGGATAAAAACCCTGTGTCTCCCTGTTGTTTGTTGATTGCTGTTCGCCTTGCTCGGCGGGTCTTCTATCTCCCTTTCTCAAGAACCTTAGTTGACTTGGGACCGATATCCCAACCGTCGACAGTTGGCGCCGACCGTGGGGATAGTACATCAAGTCTATTCGAGCATGTCGAACTCGTTCAGTGACCAGGAAAATCTTCCTGAAGGGTATGACTCAGAAGGACAGGATGTCACTTCCCCTGTCAGATCAGATTGATCTCTTCGATCTCGATCACCTTCCAGATCAGAGATAGAGCTCTCCGGCTACGTTTCGGAGATGGTCTTAGATCAAGCTCCCATCATCGACGGTGATTACGGAACCGACGATCTTTAAGCTGGTTTAGATCTTTCGGATTCCAAGGCTATATGTCGGTCGATTCCTTCTGTGGCGACGGTGATGACACCGTCTAGTATACGAACGCACGGCCGTCGCAGCATCAACATGGCCGGCGCGGAGACCTCAGAGGATCCTGCGCAGGCTGCGGCGGCCGACGAGATCGAGCAGATCAATTCTACTCGGCAACAAGATGGGGCCGTACTGGCTGCTCGCGAACAAGATGTTATTCGCCGCGGTCTGGACGCCTCTGTTAGTCAAACCTTGGCGGCACAGATTCGTGATCGGTGCAAACGACAACGATGCAACCCACCTCGCATATCTTCGCCAAGTCCCCCGGCAGATGTTCTACCTGCTCGGGTTGAATACCCGCATAACCAGACCCCGGTCGGGCAAAACGCGGATGCCTTAGGGATCCCAGGACCCCTTGAGCAGAGTCGGGAATGACTTCAAACCATGGCAACGGTGACCAGATCCACCAACCAGGCCAACCTCGCCCTTGTGGGCGACGCTGTTGCACGCGGATTTCGGCAACCCCGGTACGTTTCCAGTTTTTCAATACCTTAGCGTTAGTTTTCATAAAACTTCGTTGCCCCGCATTTAGCTCTTTATGAACCCAGAGTCGTTTCTGTACCCCCCTGCCTAGTTAATAAAGGGGCAAATCAGTTCGATCTTTCGCTCCCGTAGCGCTCCTCGCGTGCGAGCATGTCTTTATCCGCAATGACTGCATACCGGTTAACGGCGGTGCACCATCGAGGGAGTTCTGCCCACCGTAAGCCGATTCTCATCGCAACGGATATGCCCACCGTAAGCCGATTCTCATCCCAACGGGTACTCCTAGCGTTGGTTCCGCACCCGCCAAGATGACACCAACGCTACACGGGTCCATGCCCGGATAAGATTTCGCCTCGCACGTCTTGCCTGCGGCTAAGGTCCCGATCGCCTTCCCTGGTTAGCGGTCTTAGCCACAGCGGGCTGCACTTGCCCGCACACGTCTTTTTATCCATGCTACGTCCTTCCTGACACGGTAATCCGGAGCAATGCACCACCAACGGAGTCCTGCCCACCGTAAGCCGATTCTCATCGCAACGGGCACTCCTGGCGTCGGTTCCACATTCGCCGAGGTGACACTAACGCTATCGGAGGACGTACCGGAAAAATCATGTCTTGTGCGGGTAGGTCGTCCTTAACGTGTTTAGGAAAACTCGCTTTGCTCTTCTTAGAGCCTGTTCTTGCTCTCTTTTTTTCATTGCTGGCTCGTTTCTTGTTTGTCTTCTGCAGGAAATACAGAAACGGGAAACGTCAGACTCCGGTGATGGTCGCGGCGAGATTCCAGGCTTCCCCACCAAAACCGATGTATGCATCTCTTTCTTTCCGGGCATGCTCCGCGCATGCCCGGGGACTGATTCACTTCACCCGCGTATGATTTCTAGCCTTTGCCCGGCACTAACCTTCACAGTTCGGCTAAGTCAAGGTAGTGCGCCACCAATGGAGTCTTGCCCATCGTAAGCCGATTCTCATCGTAACGGACACTCCAAGCGTCGGTTCTGCACTTGCCGAGACAACGCTAACACTGTCGCAAGGAATACGTCATGGGTAAAGCGTTGATTTCATACGTTCTCTTGCGGCTCTGACTGCATCGGGTTGTGATTCACCTCGCGCCGGGCAGCTCCTCGAGGACTAGATAGTCTCCTACCGGGTACGTGCTCACCTGGTCGCACTTTCTGGTTCCTTTAACGAGCTCTGTGCTCGGGGACTGGATCTCTTTATCTGGTTCCTTTAACGAGCTCTACGCTCGGGGACTGGGTCACATTCCCCTCGTATGCATTGTCTGCTCCTAGCACACGATCTACGTCTGGGGCACAACACCTTCGCTCCTGAGCACGACATTCGCTCGCGAGCGCAATCTCTATTTCCTCGGACAAGCTCTAGCCCGAGAAGTGATTCCCCTATTTCCGTTCATGCTTTCCTAGGTATCTTTACACCTGGATGCAGCAACACAAGTCCATCTCGAGACTTGCCATGTTCATTCTCCCCGAAGATCTGATCTTACCGGAAGCGGTGGTACGCTCTTCACTACTAAGAATTCAATCCCTCCTTGATGACATTCAGCCTCAAGGAGATGATTCAGCTCGCTTAAGGCTGGGTACTCTGCTCAGACAGATGTCGTTCCCTGTTTGACGCAACAGAGTTGCTCGGCACCGGGCGGGTTTGTTCGGTCCCGAACAAGTCTTGTTCGGTTGAACCATAATCTGTTCGGTCGCCTGTTGCCATGGCCCACTCCCTGACGGCCCAATCGAACAGCCTACTAGGGCCAAGCTCCCTGGAAGGTTCCATCAGGCCTATGATCATCCTGCCGAACAGCCTCCTGGTTGGCACGGTGCGTAATGGCCTAGGATTCGTGTTTGAGTCCGACTCGAACAAGAGTTCTGCACGGCTGCGTGAAGACCCGGACGTGGTTTCCCTGATTGGAACAGACGTCATGATCCCCAAGAATTGAAGTATACCTTATCTACCTCGGGATGTATTTGGCATATATCTAGTTCGTTACGATCTCGTAGTTAGCCCGGCCCGATTATCCCTTGGTAGGTCGGTTGTTCAACACTATATAAACAGGGCCCCTACAGCGTGTAGAGGGGCCAAGCCAGCACGACTTGAAGCCAAGATCGCATATTGCTTTCTTGTATACTCATAATCTTGTCGAGACTTATTTGTCTCGCTGAGTTCCCTCTTGTAATCCTCTTTGATATAAAGAAAGGCTGGACGTAAGGTTATTATCTCCTCTGAGAGGCCCGAACCAGGATAAAACCCCGTGTCTCCCTGTTGTTTGTTGATTGTTGTTCGCCTTGCTCGGCAGGTCTTCTATCTCCCTTTCTCAAGAACCTTAGTTGACTTGGGACCGATATCCCAACTAGCTGTCGGGGATAAAATCACGGCCCATTGCCATGGCCCACTCCCTGACGGCCCAATCGAACAGTCTACTAGGGCCAAGCTCCCTGGAAGGTTCCATCAGGCCCATGAGCATCCTGCCGAACAGCCTCCTGGTTGGCACGGTGCGTAATGGCCTAGGATTCGTGTTTGAGTCCGACTCGAACAAGAGTTCTGCACGGCTACGTGAAGACCCGGACATGGTTTCCCTAATTGGAACAGACGTCGTGATCCCCAAGAATTGGAGTATACCTTATCTACCTCGGGATGTATTTGGCATATATCGAGTTCGTTACGATCTCGTAGTTAGCCCGGCCCGATTATCCCTTGGTAGGTCGGTTCTTCAACACTATATAAACAGGGCCCCTACGGCGTGTAGAGGGGCCAATCCAGCACGACTTGAAGCCAAGATCGCATATTGCTTTCTTGTACACTCATAATCTTGTCGAGACCTGTTTGTCTCGCCGAGTTCCCTCTTGTAATCCTCTTTGATATAAAGAAAGGCTGGACGTAGGGCTATTATCTCCTCTGAGAGGCCCGAACCAGGATAAAACCCCGTGTGTCCCTGTTGTTTGTTGATTGCTGTTCGTCTTGCTCGGCAGGTCTTCTATCTCCCTTTCTTAAGAACTTTAGTTGACTTGGGACCGATATCCCAACTAGCTGTCGGGGATAAAATCACGGCCCATTGCCATGGCCCACTCCCTGATGGCCCAATTGAACAGTCTACTAGGGTCAAGCTCCCTGGAAGGTTCCATCAGGCCCATGAGCATCCTGCCGAACAGCCTCCTGGTTGGCACGGTGCGTAATGGCCTAGGATTCTTGTTTGAGTCTGACTCGAACAAGAGTTCTGCACGGCTACGTGAAGACCTGGACATGGTTTCCCGGATTGGAACAGACGTCGTGATCCCCAAGAATTGGAGTATACCTTATCTACCTCGGGATGTATTTGGCATATATCGAGTTCGTTACGATCTCGTAGTTAGCCCGGCCCGATTATCCCTTGGTAGGTCGGTTGTTCAACACTATATAAGCAGAGCCCCTACGGCGTGTAGAGGGGCCAAGCCAGCACGACTTGAAGTCAAGATCGCATATTGCTTTCTTGTGCACTCATAATCTCGTCGATACCTGTTTGTCTCGCCGAGTTCCTTCTTGTAATCCTCTTTGATATAAAGAAAGGCTGGACGTAGGGCTATTATCTCCTCTGAGAGGCCCGAACCAGGATAAAAAACCCTGTGTCTCCTTGTTGTTTGTTGATTGCTGTTCGCCTTACTCGGCAGGTCTTTTATCTCCCTTTCTCAAGAACCTTAGTTGACTTGGGATCGATATCCCAACCGTCGACATATGTGGCTCCGATGAAACACTACTCTTGTATTTGTCATCCTTTTGTTTTGTTCCGGGCATATATCTTAAACTATTGTAATATACTGCTTTGATGTACTTTGACATACTTTATTATCTAATGCAGCGCTAGTTTGATACTACATCTCTACTTTATTGCGGATACATACACCGATACTTAGGCACGATTGGTTATTATTAATACATAGGGGTCTGGTTTAGTAAAACCAGCATCCAACGGATTCTAATCCTATAGCATGAAAGTAACAACTCGGAAGTGGTTCACCATCTTGATTAAAACGAAAGGAGAAGTGAAAAAACTAGAACATATTATAGGAAAACAGAGTACGACAGAATGATAGATCCTGACAAAAAACAAGAACATGTCCAACTTTATCGTCGGGGATTTAGGGTCCACTTATTGCTACTTACCACCAGCAGATGCAACATGATTTACACGTTATGTCGGTGGCGTCGCAATTGCAACCATAGAAAGTAGGAGTAGGACATGTGTGTTCATGGCCCTCGGCCGGTCCCAATCATTCCATCGATTGGAACCGGTCGAGGCAGCTGGCCGAGCTGAGGCCCATGTTCCAGAACTCATCGTAGTACTCCTGATAGGTGAAGGGTCGGTAGACGAGAGGGTGGCCGCCGTCCACAAGCTCATCGGCCGGCGCGATCACCGCGTCCGGCGACGGGCAGTAGAACGTCGGCACCGAGATCCTCTCGCTCTCGCTGTTCACGATCACACGGTGGAGCACGCTCTTGTATCGATCATTGCTCAGCGCCTGCCCATATGAATCAACCGTTAATCTCGTGGCCTTATCAAGAAGCAACGGTTGCGAGTACGTACGGTGGCCTGTGAGGCTGTGTACCTGCACTTGATCCCCAATATTGATGACGAGTGCGTTGGGCACGGGGCTGACGGCCACCCAGCGGCCGTCACGCTGAACCTGGAGGCCGGAGACGCCGTCCTGGAGCAGCAGCGTGATGGCGTTGGGGTCCTTGTGCCCCGGCAGCCCGTAGGTCAGCTCCGGCTGCGGACACGGCGGGTAATAGTTCACCGCCATGTGTTGTGCCTGGCGCCCCATGGCCGCCACCATGTGCCGCCTCTGTAGCCCAAGGCTCTCCGATATCGCCTCCAGCAGCCTCAGGGCTAGCGCTCTCGCCTCAGTCGAGTAGGTGCCAACCACTTGCCTGTCACACCAACACGCTTAATTTGTCAAATCACCATCCCACCGTCCCCTAGGCCTAGATGATTAAATTCAGCTCCTTTTTTTCAGGCTGGACAGTACAATCTTTCTGAAAAAGAAAAGGTCAACGATACACAAATGTTTGTTGAACTACTTTTGACAAATTAATGGGTCAGATTGGAACATCTGGTACGAGCAGTACTAATGACCATAGCCAACTTTAAGTAGCACGTGGTTGGTGACTACAGCAACTTTAAGCAGCTGCAGGGGAATTGGTCCTGACAGGATACCGATATGTGTAATATTGATAAGTTGAGCGATCGAACGTTCACCTGAAGGTGGGCGGGTTTGACGGCCACTGGTCGACGAAGCTCTCGAGCGGGTAGCAATGCAGGCGCAGGAAGTCGCGCCAGTTGCTGATCTTCTCCGTGCGCACGTTGAAGCTCGTGGACAGCCGGATGGCCTTCTTGGGGTCGTCGGAGTAGCACTTGAGCCGCTCCGGCTCCGGCAGATGGAAGAACTCCTTCGCCACGCGCAGCATCTCCTCCACCACCGCCTCCGGGATGCCGTGGTTCGTCACCTGTACATGCACAAAACATTTCCCGGCCGTTCAGCTTCTCTGCGTCGACCACGACGGCCACCGCGCGTCCATCGGCTCCGCACTGCACGTACCATGAAAAAACCGTCGGTCTCGCACGCCGCGCCGATGGCCTCGATGACCTTGTGACGGTCCGGGCCGTCGAGCTGTTCCAGGTCGATGAGAGGAATGCCGGTGCCGGACTCGTGGTCGACGTCGGCGAGGTCCGGCCGGTCGCCGACCGGCCTAATGTGGCTCGACGGAACCTGCCCCGATTGCGCCACGATGTCACTGAGGAGAGGCCTGGCAATCGCCTGTGCCATATGTGTTGTGATTTAGTGATGGTTGGGGGCTCGGCACCAGCAAGCTGGTATTGTTGGTGTGCCGCCACTCAGGTGGCTGCTCCGTAGCTCTGGTGGTTGATGCGAGTGCGATCTGGGTTGATATTTTTCTGCCCGCCGTGGCCTTTTATAGACAACCGATGGCAACACAAATACGGCCTTTCAAATAGCAGCGGCCAGCATGCATCAATGACCGTGGATATGGAATATATGCGTACAATGGCTTGACATTGTATCGGGCGCTAACATCAGCATCGGGCTGTCGAGTTATATATGCAATGCGTTCGATGGAAGTATGGAATTGATCGTGCGACAGCTAGGCATATGTCCATGTTGATCTGTACTAGGCTACTAGCTAGCGATTAAACATTTGAACAAGACAAGAGGAGCGATTGCAACCGTTTTTCACCCAGCTGTGCACTGCACATGCGCGTGATATATAGTAATCATACAAGTTGTTGAGTCAGCCTGTTTGGTGCCGACCTGGATCGAATCGCTTGCCGGTGTTATTTGTCAGCACTTGACGCCATGGTGATCTCCTTCCCAGGACAGCCTGCGTCCGCATCCCGTCGACGCCGGTAGCTAGCCCGCCGCGCTTGGCCGCCGGCGGCGTGCCGTGGACGCTACGACAGTACCACCAGGCACACTAGCTACGAACTCACCGGCCGGTCCAGGCTAGGCTGACACGCAGGTGGCTGCATCAAATGTCCAACGAATCTGTCTCAAAAAAAAAGAATCTGCCACAGTGCCACGCATAGCCTGACAGCCTCACGATCATCGTACAACAGGTGTTCTCCACATTCCGCAGTTTTCTCGTAAAAAACTTCCTCCTTTTTATGCCAGACATATAGGTTGAATGTTTTTATTTAAAAATATAAAACGAGCTTATGAATTTTTATTAATATTTTTATATTTTTATTTATTATATAATTCTCTAATACATTTATGAACAACTCTCTTATATTATGTTTCCTCTTACATTTTTAAGACATTTATATCATGGATAGTATGATTATTTTTATTTAATTTTTTTATACAATTTTTTTATCTATGGGGAAAGGCAAAAAAATTTACTCCCTCCGATCAAAAAAGAAGTCGCCGTTGACTTTTGGACATGCCTTTGATCATTCGTCTTATTTAAAAAAATTCATATAAATATTATTTATTTTGTTATGATTTGGTTTATTATTAAATATATTTTAAGTATGACTTATATTTTTACATATTTGAACTAATTTTTTGAATAAGACAAATGGTCAAAGACGTGTGTAAAAGTCAACGGCGACTTCTTTTTGTGATAGGAGGTAGTACAATATTTACAATTTTCATTTAAGACATTTTTCCTAACGAGATACCGTCTCGAATGGTGCATAGAAACAACAAAATTGATCACGTCCGACGTGGTGCGTGTTTTGCGCGTCGCATCCCATGAGGCGGTTCCTGTTTGCACGCTTCTGGCAACTACGCAAGAGTCGTGCTTACTGCTTAGTACTCCTAACATAATTTTATTTTAGGGCTATGTGTAGTATGATTTTTTATTTTAAATTCAAAATTTTATTTCTATTTCTCATATGATATCCGTTTAAAGCAAAACAAAATTTACAATTCAACTAAAATCAATTTCTATCCTACCCTTGTTTTTTATGATTTTTTTTCAATTTTATATTTTTCTTAGTTTTGTTTTAAATGTATTATATAATACTCTCTCCATCTTTTTTTGTTTGACGTTTCCGACAGCTTTGAAAAAAATTAAGGAAGCTGTGAAATTACTAATTTGCCCTTTCATTTTTTCCTTTGTCCCTGGCCTGTGTGCTCGTCCCTGTCCCCGTCGCAGCCCCGGCGCCGCTCCCTCCGTCACGGTCCCTCCCCGTCGCCGCTCCCTTCATCTCGGTTCCTCCCCGCCGCTGCTACTTCCTCCCCACCGTCGGTGCTGCTCCCTCCGCCGTGGTACCTCCCCGGCGTAGCGCCGGCGCCGCTCCCTCCGCCACGGTCCCTCCCCGTTGCACCCGGGCGTCGCTCCCTCCGTCGCGGTTCCTCCCCGCCGGTGTTCCTCCCTCGGCGCCGGCAACCGATTTCTCAATTCCCGAGGTACGAGATCGGATCCTAGCTATACCATAAACTTCATATCAAAATTTATCTCAGATATCACCATTTTGTTGTTGATTCTTGAAATATTACAAAGCTAATATGTAACCGTGCATCAAAGATTGGAAGGTTTGCATAAGTGTTGGAAGGTTAACTTACGCTCTATGCTTCCAAACAAGTAAATTGTCCTCCCATAAAGCTCTCCTCCTTCTTCTGGAGCTTTCTGCTCACACAACAAAATCACACATTATGCTTAAAGGAAGTTAGTGCCCAATAAAATGTTGTAGAAGATTATCTGTATATAATACACATTTTCAAAGTTCCAATTGAACTCCTTTATTTTATCAATGTTTTCCCACTGCTAAACACATCAGTACGACACACACAAGTAAAATAAGGATCATGGATGGGAAATGCTTTGACAACCAGCACAGCATTTTAGGATAATATCATTCCTAATTAAATGGCTAGGTCATACAGTCCAACCAAATCTAGTTGCATATTTCAGTAATTGACAACAAAATGGTGATATATGGGATAAATTTTGATATGAAGTTTATGGTATAGCAGGGATATAAGAGCTCATATGGGAAAACCCCATTTTTATTGCTTTCACAATGAAAAAAAAAATACTCCCTGCATATGGTAACTCTAGATTGGTACATTCCTTGCATCTTAATTTTTTTTTAAAAAAAAGATTTTCAGCTCATAGTTCAATTGATGCTCGTGCAGGGTTGCGCAAGGTGAGATAAATGTTCAAGGAAGAGGAGGGCGCATGAGCAAGAAGAGGAAGTCCCCTTTTGCTACTATGCCACTTTTTAGATCCCCATCGAGCAGAATGTTGTTGTCGCCAAGGATTCTGTCGGTGTCTGGGAAATGCGCCTCAGAGGGCAGCAGGTCCACGGACTGGCAGACGAATTTGTAGTTGAAGTGAGGCCCAACAACAACCCTTCCCAGCAGCCCGGGGCGGCAACTGAGCTCGCGGGGGCTCTGGCCGCGCGGTCTTCCCGGACTACGCCTGGTATGACTTCGGATCCGGGTATAGATCCGTCGTACGGTGAGAAAGAGAGGGGGGTGAGAGGGGAAGCGAAGGAAACACAAACCGTGGAGACATAAGTGATTTTTACCCTGGTTCGAGCCCCCACTGCCGGGTAATAGCTCTACTCCAGCCTTTGTTGATTATCTGGTGGAAAACAGTACAAGGGTGCCGAGACCGGGCTAGAAGGCACCGGCCCCGAGCTTACAGGGGAATGTAGGACACTGGAGCGACTAGGGACTACCGCTACTGCTAAGGAAGCTTCGGATTCGGAAGAGGATCCCCGCTACGTTGGACAGGCTTCTCCTTTTATATGCGCGGCGAGCTGCCCAGAGTTGATACGGCGGGCCCCGCGCCTATCTCTGCTTTGTCCATCTTTCGCGGCGGCGCCCTTCTATTATTCCGGGCTCCGTCTTGTCTGTGGCCTGTAAAGAGAAGCTGGTATGGTTAGTACTGGACACATGTTCGTCTTGGTGTGCTTACACGGGGGAGCAGCCTGCACAGGGAGAAAGCACTTTCCCTTTATTCCCAATATAACATTGACTGGTCGGAGCCAGCTCCGCGCCACCAGTTGGGGGCGTCGCGTAGCGCGACAGCTGTTGCCATCTGCCCAAGGGGCAAACGACAAGGCGAGCTACCCGCACACCTCTCCCCGGGCTACAGATACCCCGGGGAGGTACAGTCCTCTCGGTCAAGGCCGAGGAAAGTGTGGTGGGGCATGACAGCTATCGCCACCTGCCCAGGGACAGACGGACTGCCCGCTGGGCCCTCCTCCGGGCTAAGGATAGCCCGGGAGGTACGCAACGCCGCTGGGGGCGCGGTTGACTTGGTCAAGCCCGGGGATGGCCCCGGCGGGCTAGACGTTCCTTTTGGTACGGTCAAGGGTGGCCTTTCAGACTTTCTGTACACGCGGCAGGCCGGTACGGATCCGACCCAAGGCCCATCTCGGGGTGGGCCGCTCACAAATCACCAACAGATTCCTTTACCTGGAGCACAGCTGGGGTCCTCTTCAGTGAGACATAGGACATCGCCAAGGATTCCTCTACATGGCATCGATTTGAATGTGGAACCAAAAGGAAATGATCAAGAGAATGCTGAAAGTGGTTTTGATCCCGAGAGTGATCCACATGCTCAGGAGAATGCTGAAAGTGGTTTTGATCCCGAGGGTGATCCACATGCCCAAGACAATGCTTGTAGAAAGATAGTAGTGCCTGATGAGAAACAAAGAGCAATAATTGAATCTTTGTTAGCAAGGGCCAGAAATGGTTATCTGAAGTGTCATGAGACAAGAGAAGTTTCAATACAATTCTCGGTACCTATACGAACAGTATAGCATATCTGGAAAAAAAAAGGAAAAAGTTGTATGGATCAAGGTTGTTTAGTTGATGTTAGCGGTGCAAGGTCCAAGTGTGGCCGGAAGAAGATTGAGGTGAATGTGTCAATGCTTCGAGATCTTCCTCTATCGAGCCGTACAACGATAGAGGGCGTGGCTAAACACTTCGGGGTCAGTAAAAGCAAGGTGCACAAAATGAAACAAGAAGGTGTCATAAAGTGTGTCTCAAACACAATAAATCCCTACTTGACAGAGAAGAACAAGAGGGAACGACTAAAGTGGTGTCTATCAATGCTTGACCCGAGGAGTGTACCCCACGATCCCATGTTCAAAGGGTTGTTTGATTATGTCTTCATTGATGAGAAATGGTTCTACATCACCAGAAAGACAGCGATGCTATACAGTTTGTGCTGAAGGAGAGCCCATACGGACATGTAAGAATAAGAACCACATTCCAAAGATTCAGATTTTTGCAACTCTTGCTCGGCTGAGATTTGACTCTCATGGTGATTGCACCTTTGATGGGAAAATTGGATGCTTTGCCTTCGTGACATATCAACCTGCCAAGAGATCGAGTGTGAATCGACCTGCAGGCACAATAGAGATGAAACCGATCGAGTTGATCACGAAGGATGTTATGCGAGCTTTCATGACTGAAAAGGTTTTGCCGGCTATTCGTGCTAGGTGGCCGTGTGAAGACGTCAACAAGCCCATATACATACAACAAGACAATGCTAAGCCCCATGTTGCCCCTAACGATAGACTGTTTTGTGAGGCTGCTAAGCAAGATGGGTTTGACATTAGACTCGTGTGTCAGCCAACAAATTCACCAGATTTCAACATCTTAGATCTTGGCCTCTATAATTCTATTTAGTCAATACAGTGCAAAGAAACAGCCAAAACAACCAAAGAACTTGTAGCCGCCGTCGATTTGGTAATGTTTGACTTCTTTATTATGAACCAATTTCTCTCCTGTACTTTATGTTTATTATGAGATGACTTCTTTATTATGACCGATTTCTCTCCTGTATTATGGAGCAGGCTTTTGAAGGCTACTCGGCATGCCAATTAAATAGAATTTTCTTAACTCTCCATGGTTGCACGAAAGAAGTCATGAAAATCGGTGGTGGCAACGGCTACAATGTCCCACACGTAAGGAAAGGGATGCTCGAAAGGCTAGGATGTCTTCCGTTGCAACTGAAATGCGATGCATCACTGGTGCATGATGCTATGGCACATACCAATCAAGTTGAGGTCTTGCTACCATCGCTTCCATAGGTTGATTTGTTTTTTGATATATTCAGAAATGTGCAAATAAGTTATACAGTGACTGCATTATGAAATTTGCGTTTTGATGTCTCCTTAACTGCAATGACTGCATTATGAGATGGTGAGAATGGCTCCAACATGACAATGGTGATGTCAATTTGATGAAGAGTAGTGCAGCAATAACTAGTGGATTTTTCTTTACAAGATTTATGCCTGTAGTTAGCACACTATTATTGCTAACAGAAACCTGATCTGTATCACAATTACCTAGGTGGTGGAAACAACCAAACAGGCTAGGAGCTCAATTTTTGTGGAAATAGAAACCTGATCTGTATCACAATTGCCTAGGAGCTCAATTTTTGTGGTAATTGGACCATGAGAAAGTGAGAAACACACTTCGGGCTCAGAGAGAAAAAATGTGGGTTGCTCATGGTTAACCTAAAGTATCAAAGTTTTGTATTTACCATAGGAAACTTGCCATGATGTCAATTTCTTCATCTTCCTAGGGAGACATTCTCCGAATGGTAAAGGAAATCCACCACTTTCTTTCATTGTTATGGTTATATTTAGTTGTTTTTTAATTGGTTCCATCATATTCCTCTTCTCAAAGGTATATGCCAGTTTGCTTGGACGGCGCCGTGAGATATTTCAATTTCTTTTAGATGTTTGTGAAATAATCTTCCAAGTACTGCAAAATGTTAATTATTTTGAGAATTTTTAGAGCACTGCAATTAGTACTGAAAATAATACTCCCTACTATGATTTTTACTCGATCCTGCTGTGATTTTTATCAAACAAAAGGCATTATTTTCCCTGAACTGCTTTGTTTCAGCCATCAGGTCCAACACAGGCTTTTGTTGGATGGTCTCTTTCTCAGTTTCCAACATCCTCTTCCAATTGAATACTCCTTCTTATTAGCAAGTCAGCAACTAGAGCATATGGAGTACTTCATTTTCATAATCCTGCCTTTTGTTAATCCAAATGATACACTAATTTAGCACACCAACCTTTTTGTGAATAGGTATATATATGGAATATAGAATACACTAATTTAGCATCCGCATGTTAGGGAGATGGAGGAAAAAATATTAGTCTGAATCTCGTTTCTACAGCACTGTACTTGCAATTGACATCAGGTTACTTTGTTAACAAAACATACAATTGTCGTCATATGTATAAACTCGAGGATCAGAGGAATACAATGAACCATTCACAAACTCGATAGTAACATAACAAGAAATAGTACAAACAGGGCCGAGCTTTTTACACAACTAACACTAGCGATGAAACAAAACATAATATGATTTATTGCCATCAGAATCTGCTCAAAGAAAAATAAATCAGGAGCCTGAAGAGGGATGTGGTGCACTCTGCAACTCAACAACCTTCTTCCATGATGGACGAACCGAGACCTCATCCCACCATCTTGCCAAATTCTTTCTATCTGTGATCAAACCTGCCTTGTTGGTCCTGCTCACAAGGAGATGTGTGTTAGGCTTGTGCACAAGATCTGCCAGGGTATGTTCCAGTTTGAGTAAAATCTTAGGGAAGTTTTATCTTAGTTTTAGCTTCAGTATTGAATATTCGTAGGTGATCCTGTGTTCTAGGTATTTTGGCTACAAAAATGAGCAAAAATATGTTATTGTTATGTGTGCAAACTCCAGAATGTATAGATTAAATTAACTCTTTATCAAACTAGACAATTAAGCTGTCTATGTACTACCAGCCATTCCAATTTAAATGATTAACTGTACAATAAGTCTTTAATAATTAGAAGATGTCTAGATCGTCATTATGGTAACAATATCAACAAAAAAAAGATAGCAGGATAGAACACTAGTCACTTGTAAGCAAATGAAAATGTTGATCCGAGTGGACAATAAGCTAAAGCAACAAGAAGCTATATTTACACTTCTAAACAGTATCACATCATCTGACTGTGATCTCTAGCAACAAGAAGCTATTATAAACTTCTGAACAGTTTGACATCATCTCTGATCATGACCTCTCATCAGAGCATGTATCATCAAAGCTCTGAAATATGAAATGCATGTAGATTCATCATCAATTTCCATGCACTAGATCACCAAGCTATCTCTCTGTCATCAGCATATTATCACAATAGAATTGTCATCAATGAACCAAAATAAAATCTCATCAATGAACGACACTTGCAATAGCTGGAAAAAAAGTGAAATACTCAAACTACAAGGGTATGTTGTTGTTCTTGGTTCTTCAAGTACTGATGCAACCAGGGGCGGACCCACCATGGGGGCTGGTGGGGCCGCGGCCCCACCTAAATTTTTTGACCTTATTTATACCCTAGTTGGATAGAGAACAAATATTTGATAAATTGGACCCTAGGTGGGGCAGAATACACCTGGATGGTAGATTTTAGATAATGATGGACAAAACTAAATTTAGGCTTGCCCCATCTACATTTTAGTCCTGCGTCCGCCACTGGATGCAACGAATCAGTAGATAAATCCAAAGAGGAAAAATTGGAGATGTTACGAAAGTAGAACATGAGCTGGGTGATTGGGAGGGTACGAAAGACGATGCTGAGTCGGTCTTTGAAGACGGGAACCTGACCGAAGGGCTGGAGCTTGAGGAAAGACGGGGACTTGTGCTCACCCTTGTGGCGCGCGGGAGGAGGGGATGGCGGCAACGTGTGGGAGGAGTGGACAGCGGCGGCACGGAGGAGGCGGCGGTGCCGCATAGAGGGGACGGTGGCGGCACGCGGGATGATGGGGCAATGGCGGCGACGGCGGAGGCTAAGGTGTGTAGGCAGGGGCAAAATAGGTGAAACATGGCAAAATCGTCAGGCCAAGCAAAACAACGTCAAACAAAAAAAAAATGTTTCGCTTTGAATTGCGACGTCAAACAAAAAAGGAGGGAGTACTTCATTATATCTTTTATACCAGATAATATCTGCCCAAACACTTTTGATGCGCCCGCCTTTTGCGCTTACACATTAATTTTCTGTCATTCATTTTATTCTTAGATACTCTCAGTACTCAACTATTTATCTTGTTTAAAGGATTTTTTCTAGAATTTTTTTTTTTACCAAAGTCGGGTGCTAATTTATGATGTGTCGTGCTCCATGATACCTAATACTTCATGATAATTGACATGTGACGACACCTTCATACCTAATAATTCATGATTTTGTTATTTTGTTTTGTTTTTCTTTTTCGTTCATGTTTTGTTTTAACGACCAATGGTACCTTCGATACTCGACCCAATACACTCGGCTAGATATCACCCAAATACTCGTATGATATTTCATTGAAACTTGATGATACCCTGCCAATACTTCAATGAAAACTTAATGATATCTATTGATACTTCGGTGAAACTTGATACCCTTAATGTTCAAACTAACACACGACGATATCCTAATGCTCCAACGGATACACAATGATACACTCGATAATCAAGCTGATATCCCAACCTAATACCCTTAATTGGTACTAGAATATACCTCAGATACCCTTGATATTCGTTGATACCCTCGTTACTCTACAATATCAGTCTAATACTCACCCTTATACTCCAGCCTCGATACTCCTTGACTTCTTCTCCTCGATATTCGATGATAACTTATACTTTGACAATTTTTAAATCACTCACAATACCTTCTTGAATTTTTTTAGTAGATAATACTTGGATTGCTACCTCATATACCATATCCTGTTCATAGCGCAAGCAACGCTTTACCGTCGGGTAATCCTTTTCTAATCTATGTGCCAATTCAAATTATGTCTTACACAAAAATAGAGGGAGTATTTAATTATAAAAAAATTACACTAGTTTTCTTTAAAATTACATTATTTCGCCTAGTCAAAAAAAACAAAGTTCAACTTCATAAAATAATCAGAAAACGTTAGCCGTGCAGAACATGCTCTGCTAACCCACATGAAACAATGTCTTTGTTTTGCAAAATATTACTATGACTTTTACCTGTAGGAGTTTGATTTTTATCGAACTTGTCGAGTCTCAACGTGACCTGATAGCCTAGCAAAGTTTTTGTCGGGTTTTTTATTTCAGCCGAATCGTGTCAGAGTAAACCCTTGTCTTGACCAAACCTACCCTACGCTCCCTGCCCCATCCAACCTCCACGTTTGTCCATCAATCGTACGATCATAACAGGGGCGGAGCTAGGATTAATTGGGATATAGGAGGGCCAAGCAGATGACCAAAAAATATATGTGCTATATGTATATACTTTGCAAAGCATGTTTTAAAAAACATTGTACATACTACTATATATCTCTGGTCATAAAATTTTAAAGTCTGAGATGCATGCTAGTCAAAGTTTTTATACTTAAGTTATGAATGCTTGGCTATATGAAGTGTATGCACATAATTGTCTCAAAAAGTAGTATTATAGTTTTAATGGTTTTATAAATAAACTACAGTAATAATTAGTGATTAAAGTTGTGTTTTAGAAATTGTGCAAAGTCAACAAGGTCAAACATTTGGGATCGGAGGAAGTAATATATATTTTCATTATTTAAAACAAAATTAAGAAATAAGACATATGCATCTCCAGTAATTTGAATTTTACACATTATCGAGAGATCATATATAAGCCAATGTTTATTTGAATTGACTATTCTATTTGTCCATTTTTAATATAGCTTACTCTATCGCGTCGAAGAACTCCTATTTTATTTGAGAACAATATACTTATATACTCCCTCCGTTATGAAATAGTTATCGTTTTAGACATTGACATGGTTTCCAAAATGTAACTTTGACCACTAAAAACTATTGTAATTTATTTTTAACATGCATTAAAATTATACTTTTATGAAAGTTCTATTCGAAACGAATTCATCTATATGAATTTTATGCTTCAAATCTAAATGGTTTAGAAGCATTTTATAGATAAAATTTTAAAACATTGACTTAGGACATGTCTAAAACGACAACTATTTCAGGATGGAGGGAGTATATCACAATCGAAGAGGTTGACAAAAAGAATAATGCTTAGTTAATAAAACTAAGAGGTTTGAGAAGTTACCAATTAGATCTTAAATTATGACTACTAAACTACATTTATATACTAAATACGTATAGATAGTAGGGGTTTTACATTTCGTTGAGGGGGGCCAAACCCCTGCCAGTCCCTCTCTGTCTTAGCCCCTGGATCATAATCCGTCCAACCAGCCCCACCTAACCCTTGCACTACTTTCCAATCACTACAACCCTGCTGCTGACATCGTTCCTCTCTTCTCTTCCCCTAAGATCTCATTTCCTTTCCCTCATTCTTAGTTTCATAGGATGGTAGGAATGTCTACCAACGAGAAGTGGTAGTCATCGGTTGCAACCATACTGGTGAGCCCTATACCGACCCTCACATAGTTTGTTGCAAAGCAGATGACGGTTTACTGTACTGGTTAGTATGTGTAAATAGATTTGTATTTGAAGTTAACAACTAATGATTTAGAGTTACAATGGTACGGACGATTTGTTTTTTAGCTTCACGCAACAAATGACGTGAATCAGATTGACACATGGTCCGGTCCCGACCTAACAAATCTAGATCTTCGCAGGGAGTCTAAGAAAACAACTCTCAATTACTATCAGTATCAGGGCACCGCCAATCTGCCATGCAGTGGTGCGGGCATGCGACATGCGCATATGCAGGAAACTTTCTTCCCAGCCGAACACGACCAATCGTATGGCCTTTCGGCTCAAAAAAATTTCGCCACGCATTTTCCACATTCCCATGCCACAGCCGCAAATTGAAAAAAAATGTAGAGGCGACAAGCCAACAAAAGCAGTACGAGCCTGGTGGCCCCGCCCATGGCACGCACCGACTTCCCTGCGCCGGGCACGGTTCGCTAGCGATGGCCACCGATAGGCCGTCGATCAAACCGCGCAGCCGGCACGATCCTGTTGTCCCGGTGGGAGACTCACAGTGCGCCTGTGCGATCGTACGTATTAGTGTTGAAGTGCATCAGAGAGTCGATTTGAGTTAAAATTTTATTTATTTCAGTTGAAGGTTGCTGAAAATTTTAATCTGAAAAAGTGGTAACCTCTGGAAAGACGTTTTAAAGAGTTCAAAACATTATGAAAAATTATTTTATAAATTTTTAAAAAACTATTTAAAACCCTATAAAAATGATTATAAAGTACTATATCATTCGGTTTATAAAAAATGACAAATTTTTATTTCATTTAATCTAATCTAAGCTGAAATAAACAAGGCCTAGGTTCCAGGACATGGTGTTTCTGCGACAACATTATTGCGAATGGGAAACTTTGCACGACGCAGCAAGCCCTCCCAACAACAAGATCTATGCAGCCAGGGAAGCTACTGTTGGGGGGTCGCTCGACAGTCGACAGGAGGATTTGTTATTTTAGTGATCGAGAGGTACGGAGATGAAGAGGTCGATGCCGACCTGCTGAAAAGCTCAGAAGCTGTTGGATCAGCTGTCGTCAGCCGGGTGACGTCTCTACCATGACTTCACCGGTGACAACCGACGCGCGAGGATCCGTTCCGTGGGCTTCTAGCCAGCGCGTGACGGTTGGAGGGTGGAGGCGAGAGCCGCGAGACACGTATAGGCCGGCGACGACATCAACTCCGGCGGCAATTCCGCGTTTGGGCTGCTCAGATCGAGCTTTATTCTAAGTTTCTAACACGAATTGCGGGGGCAAACTTTGTTAGGTTCATCATCAGCCTGATTTTTTCTATGCAGCCGTAGAGCGTGCGTTGATTGGCGGCCGGTAAAGGGTTCGAGCGAGGGAGTTAAGGCAGCTGCACGCGGAATTCCCGTCTCATGACTCATGACAGACCTTTTCTGATGAGTAGGGAGTTTAGGTCATCAAACAGAGGTCGAGAGAATTTAGCACTCAGTAGGCTAGTACAAGGTCATTTATTCGTTTTTTTATGGTGAAGGTAAACTAGGATGGAGGTGAGGTGCTTGTGCTCCCTATTTTTAGTTGAGGCGACACAGATGCAGACGTAAAGCAATCCAGCTGCGTAGCGCAGCGACGCAAGTACCAGCCCGCCTGCTGGAAAAGATGACAGAGGAATCAAAATGGTGCATTATAGAGTGGTATAGGTAAAAATATGGACATGAACATCTATTTTCAATTCGCATGAGAATAAGCTCAGGTGATACATGTGTGCTCTGTTGGTGCACTGTGCGCTCTGCCGACTGGCGAGTGGCGAGGGGCGACTACCAAAGCTGGTCCGAGAGTACTCTGAATAAAGCAATTGTAGATCAAAATCGAAATGGCAACGTGTTTTTTAAGTCTGCAATGCCAATGTGTTGATAAGGCGCCGACTTCAACTTCATCATCTGTTTCTTTCTGATGGTGTTGATAAGGCGCCGACTTCAACTTCATCATCTGTTTCTTTCTGATGAAAACGGCAAGCAGATGCATACAGATCGTGGCTGTACTGATGCCAATGAAATCGACATTGCTGCCGACTTCACCGCCTATGGAGAAAAGGAAGATTTGCGAACCTTGATGAAAGGTGCTCTAGTGGATGGTAGTCTCTCTTTTTTCTTGACAAATAGTGAATGGTAGTCTGTGGCCTGCCAGGTATTTCTAGTTTGCTGCTTCTGTGATTTCGTCCATGGATCACGCCGGGAAAAGGATGACCACATTCAATTTCCACGTGACGGACAGACGAAAGTACTGGTCCCTGGCCGGCGCCGCAATCTCATGTCGACTGGGCTACAGAGGTTCTCTCAAGGTTCGCCGCTAGAGAGGTCAAAGAAGGAGCCCAATCGCTTGAAGGCTTGAAGCACAAGGGAAACAATCGGGCCCATCTTTGGGCCACTTTTGAAAGCAGGAGTGCAACAGCCTCACAGGCCCAGCCAACGTTGGGGCAGCCCACCCACGCGGCCACTCGACGAGCAGGGGACAAAATCACGCGCCAGCGGCGCGCCACTTGGGCCGCGGCGCCCGAGAGATTCCACGTCCCGATGGTGCAGTGGCCGTACGGGAGCGTATCGCAATTCGCAAGCAGCACCGGCGGCAGTGGCACGCGGGTGCGGGCGCCGGCGCGCCTTGACGTGTCGGTCTCGGCGGCGGTGCCGCGTCGTGGCGGGTTCCAAGGCGGCTCCGGAGCTGGCCCGAATTTGGTTCTTCTCCTCGGAGACGCGCGACGCTGTGCGGTAGAATAAAGCCAGCCTGCTACGGGCCCCGACATGCCCCACGCCCGCCCGCGCGCGCCCCCACGCCATCGCCTCGTCCTCCGCTGCGCCCGCCGTGTCCACGCCCGCGCGCGCCCCCACTCACGGACCTCGTTCTCGTGGGCTCGTGGCGTGCAGCTGCAGTGAAACGGTAGCACTGCATGTGTAGAATTGCAGATATGCTAGTGGCTCCTTTTGGTATCGTGAAACATAGTCGCTGTAAGAGCATCGTCAGCAGGATCTCTATATTTCGTTTTCTATTACCCTTCTCTAAATCGCTATTTGTTTGCTATATTTTCATCTTCTCCAACAGAATTCCTATCTCCGAAAAGATATAGAGATTCTCTAAAGTCTGGAGGGAATATCTAAATTTAGAGACCGAGATAGACACCTTGCTTGATGGGTATATATAGAGGCTGAGACAGTCTGCAATAGTGTTTTAGGAAACGGTTTACGGAACCTGCTAGAGATGCTCTAAGGTTCTATTACTCCTGCTAGCTAGTTGTGCCTGCAAATTGAGGTGACGTCTATAGATGGCCAAATGGGCCGGATTAATTGGGCTCACCAAGCACGATCATTAGGCACCAAGACGCACTATCTTTCACGGGCCGCGTGCAAGACGCATCACGATCGACAATGCCGTGCTTGGGCCTGAACCTCGGCCGTGGTAAACACAGCACTCAAGACGCAGTTAAGCCGCGAGCACGATCACGAACCTTCTTCCTCCACCATCCGCCGCCTCCTCCTGGGGGCCTGCCTCCTCCCACGGCCCGGCCAATGGCCCAAGTGACCACCCCGGCGCCTCCATATAAAAGGGAAGCGGTGCGGGCGCGCCCCGATCCTCCCCCATTTCCACTTCCTGGAACCCTAGCCACTCTCGCCTCTGATTCGACGTCGTCTCCGCCTGCTCCTCTTCTCCGACGCCGGCGCCGCCTGGGATAGGAAGTGTGTGACGGCGTGTGGGTGGTGTGGCCGTGAGCCCGTGAGCGAAGTCTGCAGCAGTCGACGGCACAGCGTAGCGTCGACGCTGCCTCTCGCCGATTTCCATGGCGTGGCATGATGAGCTCGCCGGCGATTTGTGCTCTCTACATCTTGATCTCTCTCTGAATCTCTCTTTCTGAAGTCTGAATCTCTCTCTCTCTCTCTCTCTCTCTCTCTCTCTGTGAGTCTCTGGTGTCCTCTGGCCCTGGATCTGGTCTTGTGGGCTGTCAGTCGCAGCGTCGCCGTTGCGGCTTCGGTGGAATGGCGATTCTTGGGCTCCGGCTGTGGAGCCTTGCTGGCGATCTGTGCTCTCTACATCCGGATCTCTTTCTGAATCTCTCTTTCTGAAGTCTTAATCTCTCTCCCTCTCTCTCTCTCTCTCTGTGAGTCTCCGCCTCTCCAGTGTTCTCTGGCTCTGGATCTGGTCATGTGGGCTGCCAGTCGCAGCGTCGCCGTTGCGGCTTCGGTGAAACAGCGGTTCTTGGGCTCCGGCCGCTAGATCGATGAGTTTTTCCTCTCCTCTCTCAAGTTTCAACTCTCAATCTCTCTCTGAATCTCTTTCTGAATCTCTGTTTTCTCTGAATCTTGCTGTGTTTCCCACTTTCCCCTTCCTCTTAGGCCGTTGAGTTACCGGGAGCCGCCGGGCCCCGAGCCGACGAAGACGATGACGATGGCGGAGGAGCTAGATCCAACCTCCATCGACCATGATCTCAGGCTGCAAGGGGACACTGGTGAAGGGGACTTGGGCTGCGAGGACTTGTTCCGCAGCAGCGCTGCTGAACCGGCCGGTGATGCATCTGCCCCTGCTGCCGCAAGTCCTTCGCAAGTCCGTGGCCGTGCTAAGAGGGCCAGGGCGTCCACCTATGACGTATGGAACGACTTTGATAAGCTTATAAGAACTGAAAATGGCAAGAAGGTCAGGTATGCTGCTAAGTGTAATATCTGCGAGTCCACCCTTTCTGCTCTTTCTTCTGGTGGTACTGGTCACTTGTCACGGCACCGCAATAGATGCAAATTGAAAGCCGGCCGTTCGGCCAAGATTCAGTCCCTGCTGCAGTACAATCCTGACGGCTTTGTTTGTCAATGAGATTACAGCCCCGAGGTAGCTCGTACTCAACTTGTTCGATTGATTACTAGAGAAGATTTGCCTCTGTCATTTGGTGAGTCTGCTGCTTTCGAGGAATATATTAGGCATGCTCATAATCCCGGATTTTCCAGTGTCTCTAGGCAAACCACTACTAGAGATCTAGAGAAATATTTCAATGAACGTTGTGCTAAGCTTATGGAAAGTTTGCAAAAGTCAGTGTCATCTGTTGCCCTTACTTCTGATATTTGGTCTAGTAATGCTAAGGAAGATTACCTTAGTGTGGTTGCTCATTATGTTAATGCTGCCTGGGAATTAGAAAAAAGAGTAATAGGGCTTCGGCTTATTGATGTGTCACATTCTGGGACCAATATAGCCGAGCGTGTTGCCTCTGTGATCACTGAATATGGTTTGTCTGATAAAATGTTCTCTGTTACATTGGATAATGCATCTGCTAACACTACTGCCATGGATAGGCTCAAACATTTGATTACTGGCCATGTTTGTTCTGTTTTCTTGCATCAACGTTGTGCTTGTCATATAATCGATCTGATAGTTAAATCTGGTTTGAAGAGGTTGAAGCCTTGTGTTGAGGCTTTCAGAACAACAATTTCTTTTTTGAATTCTTTAAACCAATGTATTGCAGCTTATAAAAGCTATTGTGTTGCTATGGGGGTACGCTCTCGTAAGTTTGGTTTGGATATGGATATGAGATGGAACTCTACGTATCTCATGCTCAAACACTTACCATATAGAAGCACCTTCTCTGTTTTCATTCAAACTCAATATCATCAGCATCATGGGGGCAGACCCTACTCACTGATTCACACTGGTATTGTAAGATCAAGCCTCCCTTGGGCTTAATGTTTTGGTAATTGATGCCAACTGGGCCTCGACGGATCGCATCAAGGATAAGGATGTTATTTTCTAGTTCTTCTATTTTCCTTGTGTGCAGAAATCGCTTCGCCCATCCGGCCCATTGAAGTCTGCAAGATCATCTCTCTGGTTGTAGGTCCCACTGAGCACAAGTTCCAGTATATCTGAGTGAGTTCGAGCGGGTTCTAGAGATGCCAGGTGTCCGGGGTTCGAGAGAGTTCGGGGGAGTACAGCTGTCCAGGGTTTTCGTAGCCGCTAAGTTCAAAGCCAGATATTTTTCTTTAGGCGCGAAACCTCCAGCCGATTCCACAAGTCGACAAGATAGGCCAACAACTCTAGGTGTGACGTCGGGCGGTTGGTATAGCCAAAACTCGAGTGGAAAAATTTCAGCCCCACCGACGGCGTCCGTCCGCAATCGGACGGCGTCCGGTGAGCCCAAGCCAAATTCGCCTAAGTCCCAAATTCACACCATGTCGGACGGCGTCCGCTGTCTTCGGACGGGTCCGGCAAGAAGGGTTCCCAACGAGTGAGCTCGAAATTTGGCTAAGTCCCAACGCTTTAGCCCGCTCCGGACGGCGTCCGATCGAGACGACGGCGTCCGGTGAAGAAGAAATTTGAGCGCGAGGATCTTGGACGGCGTCGTAAGCGTCCGACGACGGGCCACCCTCACCGCTCGGACGCGTCCGATAGTTTACGGACGCGTCCGATGGCGGCTAAACCAGAGACCGAACACTGGCGGGCGCCTGTTCACGCTACGACAGCGCCGCCGACGATCCGAAAACCACCGGACAAAGTCGTCCGACGAAGCACAAATTTTGGCAAGACCCACTGTCGGACGGCGTCCGACGGGAACCGGACGGCGTCCGACCGAGTGATCTGAAACTCGCGAGTTAATCTGAGCCGTCCATTTTTAGGGTTCCGCCTTGGGCCTATAAATAGGGGCTTAGTGTACGGGGTAAAATTGAGAGAGCCATCATTAGCAGCCACCCCTTGCCTTAGCCACCCATGAGAGCTCCTCCCATGGCACCCACCTCCACCTAGGGTTCCATGTGCCTGAGAGATTGAGAGGGAGAAGAAGAGAGGAAGGAGAAGAAGAAGGTGATCCCTACCTCCTCCCATCATCTCCAAGGTTTCCTCCATCTCCCATGGCGTTGTTGTCCTAGTTTTTCATGGGGAGTGAGAAGGGGTAGTGGTGAGAGACGATCTCGATTTTGTGCTCTTGGGACTTCGCCGCCGGAGAGATCGTCGTCACGCCACGGGCTTCATCAACCGTACGACTACATCCGCTCCATCCGTTGGAGGCACAAGTCCGCCGTGTCGGCGGCCATCTCCGTGTGTCGGGGTGCCACGGTTTCCGTGTGTCGAGCCAAATCCTCCATGTGTTGGGGGTGTCTCATGTGTTGAGACGAAACCCACCGTGTGTGGGTGGTCGGTGCCGTGTGTCGGTGCGGTGGGTGTGAGTGCTCTCGCAGAGAGAACTTCGCCTCAGTGAAGGTTTGGAGCTCGCCTACCATGTGTTGGTGAAGAGCTACCACGAGTGGATTGAGGGCTAGGGACGAGAGAGTCCCGACTTCTCTGTGTGAGAAGTTTCCTCAACGGAGACGTATGTGCTCATGTGTTGAGCACCGAACTTCGGTAAACACCTCGGTTTGCATCTCCTCATCTCACTTGTTTAATTACGCATATTGTCTTGATCGCTTGCATGTGAGTGCCATCTAGCCTCCTAGTAGTCGCTTGTGCATTATTGTGATCACTTCCGAAACTAGATTCTAGATCAATCGATAGCTTGGGCTCTTAATTTGACTAAGTAAATCAAGCGAATCGAGAGAAGTAAAATTTGAAAAGTGCCGATTCACCCCCCCTCTCGGCCTAGGATCCTTACAAGTGGTATCAGAGCACGGGTCTCTAGTTGCTTAACCGCATAGAGATGGCCGACGGGGGTAGTGTAGCCACCAATAGGATTCCTCTGTTTAGTGGCACTAATTTCAGCTTTTGGAAGTTGCGAATGAAAGTATTTCTCCGTGCAATGGGAATGGATGTTTGGAGAGTTGTAGAGTCTCCTCATGGTGTCACACTCACTAACAATATACCGCCACACCCGCCAAAACAAACTCCTAGAGACCGATGCTAAGGCCATGAACGCCTGCTTTGTGGTTTGAGCATGGAGGTCTTTGATAGAGTTAGCAATCTCACTAGTGCACACGAGATATGGATCACACTCATTGAGATTCACGAGGGCACCTCAGCTGTTAAGGAGGGTAGACTAGTGGTTGTCAAGGAGCGTTTGATCGATTCTGTAATGCTTCCAAATGAAAATATCAATGCTATGTTTACTCGGCTTAACCCCATCCTTAACGAGCTTAAGGGCTCGGTCCACACTGCTGCCAATGATGAAGTGTGCAGAAAATGTCATGATCCTCCCAAGAAGGACTATCGGGACATCATCACCTATCTCACCAACAAGGTGATGTGGAGAAGCTGGCTCCCACAGCTTTGCTCAGTAAGATCACCGCTCATGAGATGATGCTCCTTAATGATCGTGAGGATTCCCCGGCCCCAGCGAAGAATCAAGTGATTGCTCTCAAGGCCAGTGGATCTAGACAGAGTGGTCTCAAGTCAAGTCAATCAAGACAGTGGTGAGATGAGTTGGAACGAGCTTGAGGAGGGCTTCCAACACTTGACACTGCTTCATGAAGCAAGCTGGCCAATTCATGAGCAGAAACGGCTATGGAGGCAAGAAGAGGATGAGCCGAAACACTCATGCGTCATACCGATGCTATGAGTGTCAGGAGAAGGGGCACATCGCTTCAATGTGTCCTCAGAAGGGAAACACCAAGTACAAGGACAAAGGAAAGGACAAGGGTGATGGCGAGAGGCAGAGGCACAATGACAACAAGAAGAAGACTCCCCAGAAGTCTGGATTCAAGGGTCGCTCCTCACAAGGCAAGAGGCTAGCCTTTGTGGGAGAATGGGTGACCGATGACAGCTCCAGCGACACGTCTGCTTCTGGAGATGAGGAATCAGCTGATCAAGAGTTGGCCACCATGGCGATAGCTGAGTCTGTGCCACCTCCTCCAGTCTCTGCTCCAAGATGTCTCACGGCCGTCACCGAGGCTCGAGAATGGTATTCTGATGAGGATGGGGCTTCTTCCACTACTTCCTCTACATCGGCAAAGGCTTCACCGACTCCTCCTGGTACTTCCAAGTGCCTGATGGCTCGACCTAGTGGCGAGGTGAGCGACTCTGGTTCTGACTCTGATGAGGATGTTGAAGGCATGCGTGATTGTCTTAGGGAAGCTTGTGAGCGCTATAAGCATGAGACACTAAAGAACCTAGAGCTTGGTAAAACCTTGATTGCTTTGCAAACTAAGTGCAAAAACCTTGTGTCTAGATGTGATAGCTTAGAATCTGAGCATGATACTTTGCTAGGTTCTAACAAGAATCTATCATCTAAGTGCAATGTGCTAGAACAAGAGCGCGATGCTTTGAATGAATCCCTAGATGATCTCATGACTACTTATCATGCACTTAGGGAGAACCATGAGACACTTTTGGCTAAGAATGATGAGTTGGTTGCTTTGCCTCTTGCTCAATTAGTTGATACACCTGTTGATGCTTTGGATGTTGCTTGTGCCATGCCTGTTACTTCTGTTGCTATTGCACCTGTTGTTGATTTGACTCTTGCTTGCCCTGAGGTTGCCCATAATTGCACTGGATTGGTTTCCACCTCTAGCAGTTCCTCTAGCAATGCACTAGTGTGTACACCTGATAATTGTAAATTTGCACTAGCTGCTAGGGAGCTCGCTATTGAAAATGCTGAGTTGAAGTCTAAACTTGAGAAATTTGATAAGGGGCTTGGGAAGTGCTATGAGGGTAGCCTAGCCTTGGATAAGATGCTCAAGGAACAAAGAAAACCTTCCCAAAAGGGTGGCTTGGGTTTTACCCCTGAGAAGCCAAAGGGGAGGAAGAAATCAAGTGTTCCTCGAGCATCTACCCATAGGCAAGGGTACTTTCAGGCTCCTCCTAAGAAGAGGCATGGTAACAACTTGCACACTAGCAACAATGTTTCTAGGATGAACAATGGGCACGGCACTTGGCAAGGACCTCCTAGGCACTATAACTCCACATGGCAGCAAAGAAACAATAGTGCTTGGCAATATGGTCCTAGATCCTATAACAACTGGCAAGGCCCTAGGTATCACAACACTTGGCAATTACCTAGGCAGAATTTCTGGAATGGACCTCTTAGACACAACATTGGTAGGACACATCCACCTAGGCACCAAAACCGCAACACTCCCATTCACACACAACCAAGATTCCCTAGAGCACATATCGAGTTGTATGATCAATACTTGCTCAAGAAAAATGATCAGGGTAGGATGACTGCTAGATTTGTTGGGCCCAAGTCTGAGAATGAGCACAAGGCACATGTTTGGGTGCCTAAGTCATTGATTGATCGCTTTGCTCGTGTTGCTTCTGGTTTGAGGGCTAACCCTCGGGGACCTCCTGTTTGGGTCCCTGAGTCACATAAGTGATCTTCTCTCATGACAGGTGAACTACCGGAGTGGAGGGTGTCATTGGATCATTGACAGTGGGTGCACCCAACACATGACCGGCAACCCCCGGTTGTTCACCTCATTAGGGGAGGAAGGCAAAATTCCCCCCAAGGTCACTTTTGGAGATGGAAGCAAGAGCAAGGTTCTTGGAGCTGGGAAGGTAGCAATTTCTTCAGATCTTTCAATTGATAAAGTGCTACTTGTGAAAACTTTGAGCTATAACCTCCTCTCTGTTGCCCAAATATTTGATTTGGGGTTCCATTGCAATTTCTCACCTGAGGGTTTGTTGGTTTTGGACAAAAATGAAAAACTTGTGTTCAAAGGCTTTCGTTTTGAAAACTTGTTTCTTGTGAACTTTAATGAGCTGCCAGATCCGTCTCGACTTGTCTTGTCGCCAAAGTCTCTCTTGGTTGGCTTTGGCATAGACGTCTTGGGCATGTCGGCATGGCAAATTTGAAGAAACTTTTCAAAACGAGTTGATTCTTGGTGTGCAAGATGTGACATTCGAGAAAGACAAGCTATGCAAAGGCTGTCGGTAGGCAAGCAAGTGGCAAGTTCACATCCCGCCAAGAATGTCATGTCTACATCTCGACCTCTTGAGCTTTTACACATGGATCTTTTGGGCCAACTACCTATGTGAGTATCGGGAAATCTCTATTGCTTGGTCATTGTTGATGACTTCTCCGATACACAGGTCTTCTTTCTACCTGACAAAACTCCAACTGGAGATGTTTTCAAAAGGTTTGTAAAGAAAGTCCAAAATGCTTTTGATTGTACCCTCAAGAAGGTGAGAAGTGACAATGGGACGGAGTTCACTAACACTTCTGTTGAGATCTTCTGTGATGAGTTAGGGATTGATCACCGCTTCTCGACTACCTACACCCCTCAAAGAAAATGGGGTGGTTGAGAGGAAGAACAGGGCGCTCATCGAGATGACGAGGACAATGTTGGATGAGTACAAGACTTCACATCTGCTCGGGTGAAGCAATCAACACTGACTGTCCTTCGCATCAACAGTCAGTACCTTCACAAGCTCTCAAGAAGACGCCCCACGAGTGCTAGTGGGAAGACGACCCAATGTCTCCTACTTGTGGTTTTTGGTGCAAGGTCTACATCAAGAAGAAGCGGAGCACTTGGGCAAGTTTCAGAGCGAGTGGACACGGAGTCTTTTGGGGTACTCACCAGAGGGTCTTCCTTCGTGGTGTACAACGAGAGCAATGGTCGATTGAGGAGACTGCGATGTGAAGTTCGACGAATCCAATGGGAGCCAAGGAGAGCATGAGAACTTGGATGATGTGGACGGTGAGCGATTGGCAAGAGCGGTGGAGGAGATGCTGCTGGTGATGTGAGGCCATGAGAGTTCAGAGGGAGACCGAGACAGTCCCATCACCTCTCACCCCTGAACCAATGCCAGACTCAGGGGGAGCATTGCCTCAAGACAGCTCAAGTGTGGAGCCGTTCAGAGG
This sequence comes from Raddia guianensis, assembly GCA_036346415.1. Lineage (NCBI taxonomy): Eukaryota > Viridiplantae > Streptophyta > Magnoliopsida > Poales > Poaceae > Raddia > Raddia guianensis. The sequence goes on from CM070537.1 coordinate 48,682,278, forward strand.
CGAGATCTGACTTGAGAGCAGATCAGAGTCGTGAGCTACCACCTCAGTTGATCAAGACCCATCACACCATAGCTCGTGATCATCCAACTGATCAAGTGATTGGGGAATTGACTCAAGGTATGCAAACAAGGTCAAGGACAGCTAGGCGTCGGTGAGGTCGGTGTTTTGGCAAGCTTCGTGAGCACACGGCGTTTGTGTCTGAGCTTGAGCCAAAGAAAGTGGAAGAGGCTCTTAGTGACCCTGACTGGATCAATGCTATGCACGAGGAGCTGAACAACTTTGAGAGGAACAAAGTCTGGATCTTAGTGGAAAGACCAAGCGATTGCAACGTGATTGGCACCAAGTGGGTTTTCAAGAATAAGCAAGATGAACTTGGAGTGGTGGTGCGCAATAAGGCTAGATTGGTCGCCCAGGGTTTCACACAGATTGAGGGAGTTGACTGTGGAGACACCTATGCTCCTGTGGCTTGTCTGGAGGCTATCAGATTGCTTGTGGCATTCTCTACATGTCACAACATCATCCTCAAACAAATGGATGTGAAGAGTGCTTTTCTCAACGGGTACATTGGAGAGCTAGTGTATGTGGAGCAGCCTCCGGGGTTTGAAGATCCTCATTACCCTGACCATGTGTTCAAACTGTCGAAGGCTTTATATGGTCTCAAGCAAGCTCCCAGGGCATGGTACGAGAGGCTAAGGGACTTTCTGATCGGCAAGGGATTCACAGTCGGAAGGGTCGACACGACTCTATTCACTAAGGTGGTGGATAGAGATCTGTTCCTGTGCCAGGTCTACGTGGATGATATCATCTTCGGTAGCTCAAATGAGTCCTTGGTCAAAGAGTTCAGCGACATGATGAGCAAGGAGTTCGAGATGTCGATGATGGGAGAATTGAACTTCTTCCTGGGATTTCAAATCAAGCAACTCAAGACCGGGACTTTCATGTGCCAAGAGAAGTACATCCACGACCTGCTCAAGCGCTTCAACATGGATGACTGCAAGCCAATCCGGACACCAATGGGGACGAACTGCCACCTCGACCTCAATCAAGAAGGTAAACATGTCGACCAAAAGCTTTATCGTTCCATTATTGGTGCTTTGTTATATTTGACTGCATCTAGGCCGGACATCATGTTTAGTGTGTGTATGTGTGCTAGATTTCAAGCCTCCCCTAGAGAAATGCATATGACCGCTGTGAAACGAATTCTTCGATATCTGAAACACACACCTAGCATAGGTCTTTGGTTCCCGAAGGGTGCGCGGTTTGAGCTCCTAGGCTATTCTGACTCAGATTATGCAGGGTGCAAGATCGATCGCAAAAGCACTTCCGGGGCGTGTCACTTTCTGGGTAGGTGTCTTGTGTCATGGGCGTCAAAGAAACAGAACTCCGTGGCGCTATCTACCGCTGAGGCTGAGTATATAGCGGCGGGGAGTTGTTGTGCACAGTTGCTTTACTTGACACAGTCACTGTTTGACTTTGGGCTTAAACTTGACCATGTGCCTCTCCTATGCGACAACGAGAGTGTGGTGAAAATAGCGTGCAACCCGGTCCAACACTCACGGACCAAGCATATTGACGTCCGTCACCATTTCCTTCGGGATCATGTGGCGAAGGGCGACATTGTGCTTGAGCACGTGCGGACAGAGGACCAGCTTGCCGACATATTCACCAAGCCACTCGATGAGGCACAATTCTGCAAAATGAGAAATGAGTTGAACATTTTAGATAAGTCAAACATTGCCTGAATTGGTCGTTTGGATATGTCATTCATTACAAATCTTTTGAAGCTTGTGTGAACATTTAGGTGCTTTGCTTGTTATACTGGATGTTGTTCATTGCCTATATGTTCATCACATGAAATTGATAGTTATAGCATGTGTCTACCTTGTTACTAGCTCAACCTGTGCTTAACTCAATATATCATGCAATTAAAAGCCATGAGCTTGTGTTAGGAGGGCTATAGCTTCTAGTCTCATTTGATTGCTCTAAACTCTTTGGTTGATCATGTGCTTCTAAGCCTAGATTGTGTTCTTCCATTTTGCACATGTCTATACTTCGCTGAATTGAGCAATTTTGAGAAAATGTTGAGCCATATTTGCAAAATGTGCGAAAATATAATTAAGCATGTCTCACCAATGCCTCCTCGATGAGATAGCTTGCCATTGCACTAGGCATGAACTTAGGGGGAGCTTTGGATGACCGAGACGCTCATCTTCAGTGTCATGCTGGGTGGCGTCGCCTATGGTTTGAGCTATAGTAGATTTGAGAAAATTCAAGATGAAAAATATGAAACTTTTCAATAATGAGCTCAACCAAAATGTTTTAGTCTCAAATAGGCTTGGTGATAGACAGTGTAGCTTGGAGTGCATCTTCTAGTGCTATGGTGCATCATGTGTCTCCCTTTGAATTTTGGAGCAACTCTTGATTTTTCTAGCTATTGTTCATCTTATATTTGCTCTAGGTCATAATAACTTGAATTACACATCTACCAATTTGGCTCTAATTGATCTTGTGACATTGTGACCTTGAAATGGCTAGTTTTTGAGTGTGATGAACTTATCGGCGTGTTTGCACTAGTATAACTTCCAAAGTGCTTAATTAGTTCTCACTCCCTTGTTTTGCTACTTTCTGGTCATTGATGACAAAGGGGGAGAAATAATAGCAAATCCATGTACATGTTTTCGATGCTTGGGGAGAATTGAATTGATTTTGGTTACAAGTGATAGGTTTAGGAGATGCTTTGCTCCTAGGATAGAGATTTGGAGGCCTAGTATCTTGTATGTGTTGAATGGCGTGCAATGTTTCTGAACTAACCCATTGCACCAGAGATTGTATTTGGTTTGCCTGGCCATGTTGGATTTGCAGGTGTTGTCATCAATTACCAAAAAGGGGGAGATTGTAAGATCAAGCCTCCCTTGGGCTTAATGTTTTGGTAATTGATGCCAACTGGGCCTCGACGGATCGCATCAAGGATAAGGATGTTATTTTCTAGTTCTTCTATTTTCCTTGTGTGCGTGTCTGCTTCTGGCCCATCCGGCCCATTGAAGTCTGCAAGATCATCTCTCTGGTTGTAGGTCCCACTGAGCACAAGTTCCAGTATATCTGAGTGAGTTCGAGCGGGTTCTAGAGATGCCAGTGTCCGGGTTCGAGAGAGTTCGAAGTACAAATGTCCGTGGTTTTCGTGAGCGCTAAGTTCAAAGCCAGATATTTTTCTTTAGGCGCGAAACCTCCCGCCGATTCCACAAGTCGACAAGATAGGCCAACAACTCTAGGTGTGACGTCGGGCGAAATTGGTATAGCCAAAACTCGAGTGGGAAAAATTTCAGCCACACCGGACGGCGTCCGTCATAATCGGACGGCGTCCGGTGAGCCCAAGCCAAATTCGCTTAAGTCCCAAATTCACACCCATCGCCGGACGGCGTCCGATCGTCTTCGACGGGTCGACAATGAGGGTTCCCAACGAGTGAGCTCGAAATTTGGCTAAGTCCCAACGCTTGATCCTCGCTTGGACGGCGTCCGATCGAGACCGGACGGCGTCCGGTGAAGAAGAAATTTGAGCGCGAGGATCTTGGACGGCGTCGTAGCGTCCGACGACGGGCCACCCTCACTGCCGGACGCGTCCGATAGTTTACGGACGCGTCCGATGGCGGCTAAACCAGAGACCGAACACTGGCGGGCGCCTGTTCACGCTGCGACAGCCTTCGCCGGACGATCCGGAAAACCACGGACGGCGTCCGAACAAACAAATTTTGGCAAGACCCACTGCCGGACGGCGTCCGACGGAACGGACGGCGTCCGACCGAGTGATCTGAAACTCGCGAGTTAATCTGAGCCGTCCATTTCTAGAGTTCCGCCTTGGGCCTATAAATAGGGGCTTAGTGTACGGGGTAAAATTGAGAGAGCCATCATTAGCAGCCACCCCTTGCCTTAGCCACCCATGAGAGCTCCTCCCATGGCACCCACCTCCACCTAGGGTTCCATGTGCGTGAGAGATTGAGAGGGAGAAGAAGAGAGGAAGGAGAAGAAGAAGGTGATCCCTACCTCCTCCCATCATCTCCAAGGTTTCCCCCATCTCCCATGGCGTTGTTGTCCTAGTTTTTCATGGGGAGTGAGAAGGGGTAGTGGTGAGAGACGATCTCGATCTTGTGCTCTTGGGACTTCGCCGCCGGAGAGATCGTCGTCACGCCACGGGCTTCATCAACCGTACGACTACATCCGCTCCATCCGTTGGAGGCACAAGTCCGCCGTGTGTCGGCGGCCATCTCCGTGTGTCGGGGGTGCCACGGTTTCCGTGTGTCGGAGCCAAATCCTCCATGTGTTGGGGGTGTCTCATGTGTTGAGACGAAACCCACCGTGTGTCGGTGGTCGGTGCCGTGTGTCGGTGCGGTGGGTGTGTGCTCTCGCCAGAGAGAACTCGCCTCAGTGTGAAGGTTTGGAGCTCGCCTACCATGTGTTGGTGAAGAGCTACCACGAGTGGATTGAGGGCTAGGGACGAGAGTCCCGACTTCTCTGTGAGAAGTTTCTCAACGGAGACGTAGGTGCTCATGTGTTGAGCACCGAACTTGATAAACACCTCGGTTTGCATCTCCTCATCTCACTTGTTTAATTACGCATATTGTCTTGATCGCTTGCATGTGAGTGCCATCTAGCCTCCTAGTAGTCGCTTGTGCATTATTGTGATCACTTCCGAAACTAGATTCTAGATCAATCGATAGCTTGGGCTCTTAATTTGACTAAGTAAATCAAGCGAATCGAGAGAAGTAAAATTTGAAAAGTGCCGATTCACCCCCCCCTCTCGGCCTAGGATCCTTACAGGTATGTTGGTGAGAAAGTTTTGCAATTCCTAGAGTTGTTCTATGATTCTACTGTTGTCTTGTCTGGTGTTTATTATTCCACATCTCCAATGATGTTGCATCATATCCTTGATATTACTGGACATCTTAACTCACATGAAAATGATCCATTGCTTAGAGAAGTAATTGTTCCTATGAAATCTAAATTTCTTAAGTACTGGAGGAATATTCCTGTGTTATATGCCTTTGCTTTTATTTTGGATCCTAGAGCTAAAATGAGAGGTTTCAGTAATGTTTTTCTTCTGTTATCTAATCTCACTGGTACAGATTACTCTAACCTCTTGAATGAGGTAAGGACTGAATTAAATAGAACATATTCCTATTATGAAACCAAGTTTGGTGCAGTGAGATTACAAAGGCCTTCACATCCAGTTACTGGTACTGGTAAGAAGAGAACAGACTGGGGCAAGATCTTTGGTGGAAATGAATCTGCTTCGCTTGAGTTACGCCTTTGCCGCCAGCTTTAGGTGATTCGCCTCTTTCGCTTCGCTTCGGTTACAGTTACGGGCCTTCGCTCTAGTCTGCCATCTGGTGGTAGACATGGGGTTGGTGGTGCTGGTGGTGGGAGATCAGCTGTTTCAACTTCTGCCTTTGCTATTCTAGCCTCTGTTTCTGAGCTGTCTACTTATCTGGACAGTGACAATGTCGCCCACTACGATGATGACTTCGACATTCTTAATTGATGGCATGAGCATAAACTCACTTATCCTATTCTGTCTATTTTAGCTAAAGATGTCATGACAGTGCCTGTGTCCACTATATCTTCAGAATCTACCTTTATTCTAACTGGCAAGGTGATCGAGGAGTGACGACGTCGTTTGAACCCTGAGATGGTCGAAATGCTGTGCTGCATCAAGGATTGGGAGCTGGGTGATGCAAAAGCTCAACACAATGTGGAGTACAAAGACTTGGAAGATTCATTCACAAATTTGTACCTTGATGAACCTACTGTTGTTGATCCAGATCCTGATGCTGCTGTTGTACCACCTCAACCTGAATCCTGATTGCCTAAATTTGTCACTGGCAAGATGACAGTGTGTAATATGTTATGTAATGCTGTATGAATTGATGAACTGGGAGTCTGGGACTGTGTCTGTACTCTGTATGAACTAATGAACTGAGATGGGCTATACTCTTTTTTCCTTTCTAGGGTTTTCTCATAAGGTATGAGTTTTTACCTAGAAAGGTTTTTAATGAGGCAGCCACATTTTGTAAAAACAGCTCTATAAATATTAGGTTTGCCATTTCTCAACTTCTGCAGTTTGTGTTTCTTATACTTTTTTTTTGTAGTGTTGAATCATAACTCTCAAATTTAAACATATATACTTCCGTACTTGTGTTGTGCTGGTCAGAATGAGGTATTTTTATGTACCGTGCTCATGGGCCGGCACGGCACGCATGGCACGGCGGGCCAAACGGGCCGGCACGGCACGATTATGTCTTCATCGTGCGCGTGCACGGCCTAACCCTCGGCCAGGGTCGGCACGCGACGCAACGCACGTTAATCGATCGTGCCGTATCGTCGTCGCGTGCCTGCTTGGCCATCTATAGTGAAGTCTACTGTGGCCAAGAGAGACTTTGATCATTGCAACGACCGAAAATTTCCCGTGGCATGATCTTCTCCCTTCCACGTAGGGATGACAATCAGGTTAGGTATCTCCGGATTCAACCGTTCTAAACTCCAACTGTTTTGAATCTGAATAAGACTCAAACACCTTAGTTGAACCCGAATCCAATATATTTCACGAGTTCAAACCTCAACCCAGACCCAAATAGGACGAATACCTAAGACCTAATGGGTACCCATCGGGTCCAAAGCTCCAACTTAGTGTCCTAGCCTCGTATCTAAATTGAGACTCCATCTTGGCCTGTGAAAAGGAAAGAAGGGACCCACATGGCTCCCCCTTTGGATGTGGGGAGGAGCCACCGTCATGCCACATGGGAAAAGAATCGATGGAGCTGAGGGCGATGACCATCGTGCCCCATGGGTGCACCGTCGCTATGACCCCATGGGAAAAAAAAACAAAATTAAGGGGCACCAATTGTCGTGGCCTGTGGGGACGCATCCATTGTAGATAGGGCTAGCTCTGTCTGTTGGAAAGTATTAGTTCATTGCCACCTTTCTCTATTAGCTTAGATATTTCGGGTGAATTGATTGGTGCATGCAACTTAATATGGCTATTAGAGTCAAAGATCTCGAGTTCAAGCCCTGGTATAGATGCAATTGTCATCCGCTCCTATTTTCACACGTTGAGATCTGAAGGCTCCATGAGAGGGGGAGTGTTGAAAAGTATTAGGGCATTGACCAGCCTTTCTCATCAGTTTAAATTTTTGGTAAACCGATCGTAGTGCATGCAGATTAATACTAATCGTTAGAGGGAGGGGAATGGTGGCGCTGGTAAGAAATATGGAAGGGGAGGCCACCGCCGCTAGACGTTGCACAAAGGGAAAGAGAATTCATAGTGGTAGTAACACTAAGGCCCTGCTTGGGAATTAAGAATTATTTTACACTTGTAAAAAATTGCATTTGTAATTCCTTGGGCACAAGATGCAACCGGAATTTTTTCCAACTGCTTGGGAAGGTTAGATTTATACGCATGTAAAAGTTTACAATTATGTAAATGTTGATTGCACCAGTTTCCAAACACGGACACATGCATCCTCACATGCAGTCACCAGACTATCATTTCTCAAAGTAAAATACAAAACATTGTCATGTCAATAAATCTTGCTCATCAAAACAATTTAGACATCAAAACAATAAATCGTTAAGGATCACACGTCGTTGAACCAGAATAGCGCAAGAACCGAGAGGCATTTCAAATGAAACCACTGAGAGTTAAGTCGAAGAATGAGAATTGAGAAAGCAGGATACACAAAATTTACATTTAGAAACCCCAGGAATCGCCCATCATCTGCACGCTTGATCTCTGTTTCCCTCAAAACCCACCCATAATTTCTCCCAGAACACATCCAAAATCCTGCTCAGACACACTTAAACCTCTCCTTCCCCTTTGGTCTTGCAAATCGACCCACTGAAAACCTCTCCTTGTCCGTGTGGCAAGATCGCCCAAGCAGCAAGCACCCAAGAAGAATAAGGGGGAGAGAAGAAACATGAGGCGGAGGTCGTCGTAGATGACGCTGTAGGGGGTGCCGAAGTCGTAGACGTTGGGCTCGTGCAGCGACGGGCCGGGGAGCTTGACCTGCGTGCCGGTGCCATAGGAGGCGACGTCCAGCCCCGCGCGGCCCAGCAGCGAGTGCGCCTCTCAGTCCCTCCCGCTCCCTCCCTTCCTCATGCTCCGGCCGTCGCCACTAGGGCTAGGGCAAGGGCAAGGCGACGGGCGAGGCGACGGGGCGAGCACAGTTGCACAGGAGGGCGAGGCGACGGGGCGAGCTCGATATCTACCGTTTTTTTTCTCAGGCCAAGGTTGGGCTTTTTTTTTCCCAGGTGATTCGGCCCATTTCGAGTGTAATTGAGATTCAATACATGCCTTCCCAAGCAGCGCTTTTACCAATCCAGCGAAAAAACATTCAGGCCCGAATTCAGATCGGTTTCGGGCCAATTACAGGTCATCCAAGCAGGGCCTAAGGAGGCGGCTCGAAAGGGGAGAGGGAGTGTGAAGGGTGGGGTGAGTTATGGTTAGGGATAAAAGTAGGTGGTAGACTGGCGGGTGATTAACGCTGATGTGGTGTGAATGCACATTTGATCGTCACATAACAAAGTGAGGGGACAATAGAGAAATGGTACATGCATGCATACAACAAGAAGCGATTCTCCTTTGAATGATTTGCAAAGTGGAGTTCTGTGCACTAGTCAAGTTTATCCATATGAGGCTCTGGTCCGGTTCAATCACTGTCATGTGCAAGATTTATTCTGTACTGTATGAAAACGAGGGGATATGACGAACGCCTGGATCGTAGCCACGCGGTTGAAAAGAACGTCCTTGATTAGAAGCAACCTGATCATATAGGGTGGGGGCCTAACTACGCCCATTGTATGGTGGAGAAATTTAGGATGCGCGCAACGGAAGGGGAGACATATATAGATTCTGATCAAATGACCAGAAATATGACCTGTGAGAATCTGAGCTAGCCAGTGAGATACATACTGGGTATAAACAAACTATCTGGTGCATTCCAACTTGCGAGCTTGGAGATCGGAACAATAGAAAAGGTTCGGGAAAAACCTTCAAACCCAAGCCATCACTGCTGTTGAGGCACCTATCTCGGTGCATTTCAGCCAAAAAAAAATCGAACAGACTCAGCCAGCGCGCCACCCATGAAACAGTCGTTGGCAGCCGTTGGTGGTTTGATTCGCGAGCACTCGAGCTCCAGCCGATTCCGCCCTCCCATTCGGGAAACAGGTCTTCCACGCTCCTCAGTCGCGCGCGCCAACCAACGTATACGATCACACCACTCCCAAGTCCCAACTCGCACCTCCACCTACAGCTACTAGTAACCAGTAACCACCGACGTCTCTCCCAACTCCGTGCGCCACCCATGTCTTCCCCTCCGCCTCCGCTCTGCCTTCGCCTCCTCGTCGTCCTCGTCGCGTCCTCTGCCGCCGCGCAGGCCGCGGACGCCAGCAGCTGCGGCGGGGAAGACCGCTGCGGTGACCACGTCCTCCCTTTCCCGTTCCACCTCAGCGTCTCGTGCGGCTCCAGCGTCAACTCGTCGCGCTTCCGCCTCTCCTGCGGCGCCAACGCCACCCTCACCCTCGCCGTCGGCTCCGTGGCCTTCCGCGTCCTCGACTTCCTCCCCTCGGGATCGCTCCTCCTCGACTACGCCCCCGCGTCGCCGTCGCCGTGCGACCTCGCGTACGCCGCGTTCTCCCGCGCGTCCTCGCCGGCGGCCGCGCTCGACGCCGCCGCGCCCTTCTTCGCCGTCTCGCCGGCCAATGTCCTTCGCCTCTACGCGTGCGAGGACTCCTCGCTCTGCCGCACCGGCTGCGACGACGTTGCCACCTGCGGCGGCGCCAAGTCCGGGTGCTGCTACCCGCTATCCGACGGCAGCGTGTGGAAGCCCGGCGACGGGCTCGGAGTGTTCGCCGGGTTCGGGTGCCGGGGGTTCTCGAGCTGGGTCAAGAACCGGTCGGCGGCGGCGACGGCAGGGTTTATGAGGGGGATCGAGGTGGAGTGGGCCGTGCCGAGGGGCAGCGCGATGGCGACATGCGCCGGCGACGCGGTGCTCGGTAATGCCACCACGGTGCGCGGCGGCGTGCGGTGCGCCTGCGCGCCCGGGCTCGTCGGCGACGGCTTTGCTCAAGGCACCGGCTGCTCCAAAGGGCCCCCTTGTAAGTACAGTACACATACTATCGCTGTACTCCTGCGACTAATGTTCGATGCAATGAACCTGGCCAACCTTGTCAATCGATGTATGCAGCATGCGGCAATGATGGGCAAGCGAGTGATGGCCGGGAGTGTTGCCAGGGAAGGTTTTGTTCCAAGAAGGCAGTTGCACTCGCCGGTACGCGATCAACACGTATCCGTGTCACGCGTCGCACACATTTGATCGGTCGGTCACACACGTGCATTTTCGGTGACTTCCATTATTCCATTTCGTCAGGTTTTTTCGTCTCGCTGTTCTTCCTCGCGGCGGCCATCTCGTTCTGGTTGTTCCTAAGGCAGCCTTCGAGGGACACCCGGTGGGATCTCGACCCGGCCTGCATCCCCAAGATCCTCGGGAGCGTGTGCAACACGAGGCAGTTCACGTACGAGCAGCTGGACGAGGCGACGAAGAGGTTCGACGGCGAGAAGGCGGCGACCGTCGGCGTGGTCGACGGCACGGTTCACGCCGGCGTGCTAGACGACGGCTCCGTGGTCGCGGTGCAGAGGATCGGCTACGAGACGCAGGAGAAGCTCAGGCTGGTCCTGGACAGGGTAGAGCTCCTCTCCGAGGTCTCGCACAGAAACATCGCCCGCGTCGTCGGTTTCTGCCTCGACTCCGGCAGCTCGCTGCTCCTGGTGCACGAGCACTTCGCCGGCGGAACGCTCGAGGACCACCTCCGCCAGGTGAGGGGCCGCGTGCTCAGCTGGTACCACCGCGTGAACATCGGCATCGAGCTCTCGAGCGCGCTCACGTACCTGCAGGCGCACGAGGTCGCTCCGACCTTCCTCCATGACCTCAGGTCCAGCGAGATCTTCCTGGACGCCGACTTCACCGCCAAGATCGCCGGCTACAAGCTCGCGAGGCCGGTCACCTACTACGCCGCGTCATACGAGCAGGACGTCGTCTGCAACTTCGGCCACCTCTTGATCGAGCTATTGACGGGGATGAGGCACCAGCACCCGTTCGACTCGGTGGCGCCCAAGGTGAGGGAGGGGAGGCTCCATGAGGTCATCGACCCGACTCTTTTGTCGGGGAAGCAGCTCCCGGCCTCGAGCGAGGAGGTGAGGAAGCTGTTCGAGCTCGCCGTCAGGTGCCTGCTGAGCGCCGAGAACGGGATGTGCATGCTCGGCGTCGCCAAGGAGCTGATGCACATTATGAGGGACAACATGGGGAGCAGCAGCAAGATTGAGATCTCCCTCGAGGAGACGTTCTCGAGCTCGAGCTTGCTTCAGATGATCTCCATGTCGCCGGAGACGCTTCACCACCATATTCCTTGAAGATATGGGATGATGATGGCATGGTGCACTTGTTAATATTCAGAGCTGCAGGTTTCAGTGAGTTACCCCGACGCTCCCCTGTTAAAAGCAGGCCTACTGTTACAATGTTCTTGTATGTATGTTCTGATGCCAATGTTTGGTTGGCTAGTATATAATCAGCATGTGTTTCCTGCGATACAAGGCTGCACTAAATGCCTGGAGAGATGTCTGCAGCGTTCAGATAAAATTTTATTGTGATATAATATCTCTAATTCGAAAGAACTTCGATTCGGTGACGTACTGTGTACTAATGCTAGAATAATCTTTACAGTTTTGCTCAAACCCACGCCGTGCGCTCGCCGACGGTTGGGCCCGAGCGAGCCGCGCGCATGGCCCAGGCGACTGGGCTAGAGCCGCTCCCTAATCTTTATGAATCAAAGCTCCCAGGAATAGGTCACAGGGACCGACTGCATGGCAGTCGCCTGCTCACACACATGCCTCCCGCAGGCCCACCCATTGGCGAGGGACAGGTGACTGGGTTCTAGCAAAGGTGATGTCATATACGATTGGGTAATTTTTTCAGTTTTACATGCGTCCGCTCAATTGTTATTCTCTTCTATATCATCACAATTGCTAATTTATTGGTCCCAACTACGGGTCGGACGTCCGATAGAAAATGCAGCAAAAAACTGCCATCTATGGAACCCACTGCATGCATGCACACAACAACAAAGAGATGCCGACCCTTTTTTATTGGCATTTTGGTTTGGTTTGGTTTGGTTTAACCAAAACTTGAATGTCTTTTTAAAAAAGCATGGAAAGATTTTTTTTTTAATGAACCCTGTGTCTCAAGTTAGGGTTAATTAAATATGTCCCTTCCTTCCAAAATTACCATTATAAACCCCGTGTTACATTTTGAGCTGGATTTTTGTATTATAATGATTTTACCCCTACCTTATTCTTCCTCCTCCCTCCTCTCTCTCTTCCCTCTCTCATCGATGTCTCTTCATTCCTGCATCGCTCCCTTCTCCAAATGTTAGTGCCGCCCCTCTCCTCATGACCTTTAGCGACATGTTTCCCCTACTTATCTCTCCCTATCAACGAGACAACGACAACACCCCTTCCCTTTCCATTCCCATCACCGACATCACCTCCTTCCTCTTGCGATGCTGGTGCCACCCCTCTTTCCTTTTGGCTTCTAATGACTGGTGGCCTGCTTCCGTGTGCTCCCTCCCCACACTCGCAACCCATCGATGCTCATTAGCCCCCCTAGATACAAACCCACCAAAGCTCGATGCTAACATTGTACAGGACATGAGACAAAGAGGGTGGACGAGGGGGTGCCGACGTGGTGATCGGCAAAGGGAGAGGGCGCCAACGTGGTGAAGGTTGACATAGGGAGCAGCAGCATCAATGCAATGGATGTTAAGAGAGAGGAGGGAAGGAAGAAGGCCAGGTAGCAATTTGACAAAAAAAAATAGATGATACATGGTTGGATTTAAAAAATATAGGTGCCATATGTACATGTAACATGACTTATTCCATTTCTACTCTATGGAATCTTACGGAGCCTATTCATGGATGACATAGTTGGGGTATGATCATAGAAAATATTCTCAAGTGAACCAGACTATCCTTCCTAGATAGAGGACTTCCGTGTTGATTGGATGCGGAGACGCCTTTGGTTGTGAGTTTTATAATGACAATTTTATGAAGAGCAACTCTATTATGTTATTTCTCAAATTTTACAACTTAGCAGTGGCATACGTATCTAATCTAATTAACCCAAGTCATGTCCTGAGTTTAGAAGAAAAAAAAACTTGTTTTGTTTTGATGGGCCGGTCGAAAGTTGCATGGGCAAATTCTATAGCAGCAGTGTCACCGCTAGAAAAATCCGGTCAAACTGCCCTACATGTCCAGACACATGAGCACATGACCGAATTAAAAAAAACAAACAAAAACTGTCTACGCTTCTGTTTACCTCTACTTATAGTCGTTACATGTTATACTACATTTTGAGCACATCTAGTACAGTACACTATACACTAGAGCCCAGAGGATTCAGAGAACCAAAGCATGGTATTGATAGTCACTAAGAGATCAATTGGGAATTTTGGCGTGGCAATTTTGAACTATTTCTAAAATTAAATGGTCCACGTAAGTCTATTTACTGTATTTACTGATTATTTCAATAAAATATTAAAAGCAATGCAATCGCATTTATATAAAAATCAAACATCGCACATAATGAAGCCAAAATTCAAAGTAGATCTGGCCCAACGAGGGTTTACCATTTGTTCATTTCTGCAACAACGACAGATAAAAGCATGGCACTGTGTCATATTATGACAGGGTGGAAGTGTGCACCATATCTTAATAAGCATTGGCAACCATCGAATCCCCAAAAACCTTAACGCTGGGAACTGAATAAAGCTCTGCTGATAATGCCAGTTGCTTCAATGTACCGATCAACACAGCGTGATACGCAACTGCTTTCGCTTCCACTCAAGCTTGTTCCTGGCTTGGTCACGCACTTCGCAAAGCACTTGTTTCCAAGAGTCTGCAACATAGATAAGCATTTTCAAAAAACAGATAATTACAAAACATATATACAATTTTTAGACGGTTAAGTGCTGCATAACAATGGTTCAGAGTAGCAACTTCAATGACAGGCTTGCAGTTAGACAAGCTCCCAGGGAGGATTCACCTCCCACTCAGCCACCTAATTTCTTACAGGACTTTCCCGACCGAGTGGCTGGGAACTTGTCGACTTTCCTGACTTCCTTGAACAGGAGGATTATCTATTTCATTGTGTTCCATTGTTTTGATAAGATTGTTCACCAGTGAAATTATAGACAAATTAACTAATGAAATAGATTACTAAACAGATTGAAAAGGAAAATTACTTGTTTTGCAGCAAGAATGATATGGACATTGCCTACTTATCAAGACTCGATTTCAAAAATTATGCAGCCTCCATCAAATCAGCTGTCTTACATTACACTTCAAAAGATCTCAGAATTCACACTTCCGACATTGTAAGACTACCCCTGGAACACAATATTTTGTTCATAGATTTTTTAGATATCGCAACTCAACACTAAATACACAAAGAGGTAAAAGCATGGAAATGTTACACAAGTGACGAATCTGGGACAAAAAAAAAACTATGATATAGCCAGTGCAGCTGATCAACACAATCAATAAATTCACTGCCCCAGTAGGTGCTACACCACATATCTCAGTTATGGATTTTAACTGGATAGTAGCCATAAGAGACGGCATCAGTTATTACGGTATCAAAAATCGATTATAGTTTCATATTAAAAAAAAGTAATAAAATGGCCATGTAGATCGCTTTAGCCTTTTGACAGATATTAGAATGATGTTGTTTGATATGAATTTTACATAAGGTTGGTGTTTCATTTTTGTATAATATAATTCTAAAACCAATAAAATCCTTTTTGCAGTAATAATATATGGATTTTCATTCATGATCTTTTCTCTTAAATTTAAGAGAAAATGGAGTATATCATAGCTAAAACTCGGTTGGTGATTTACATATGATTATTGCTCCCCTATAAATATACCTGCACATGTAACAGAGTGAAAACCAGGATTTTTTTTTTTGCAGATAGCCTACTCTATGGACCGTGAAGCCAAAAGTACAGAACTACAGTAGGCGACGCTTGCACAACCAATGAAGAAAAAAGAATCAAGGGCACACACGGTTGCACCAAGAAGAAGCATCAAGTGACTAATGAGCATGATAAACGAAACAAGGCATCTAAACAAAACTAAATGCAAATCATCACTATTCTCTTGAACCAATTGACCAGGGTCAAGGCTGCCATCATCATTGATAGACATCAGCTCCCTCTGCATCCTTCTCTCAAGCCACAACCATGAATGATGCTCTAGGTCATCAACACCACCATAAGGGTGCAAGTACTTGGCAACTCCTCATCACACACTCAGCTTCTCTTACGCACCCAAGTGTCGTTTGTCATTCGATGAATCAGAGTCAAGCCACCAACTTCTTCCTCATTTGCAACGAACACCCCCCCCCCCCACCACCAGCGATGCCGCACGCACCATTATCTGGTGGCTTTTGCTAGTGGACATGGTTCCACTAAGCATCATCATCGACCATGGAGCCTCATCATGATGGTGCCGAGCCACCATTGCTTTCCCTCAATAAGACAACACTACAACTGTCATACCATTCATCGGCAGTACCAATCTGCATTGATCAACAGCCGACCCCCCCTTCACCATTCATCAAAGGCGATTTGATGGTCCATATTCTTTCACCATTGAGCTTGTGTTGCCTACCACACTGACATGGCAGCTATGTTGCGCACAGATCTATGTTGATCTACAAGCAACCATGACCTCATGATGATGGTGCCGCAGCCACCATTGCTTTCCCCTCAATTAATAAGGTAATGCCACAAATGTCACACAATTCATCGGCAGTACCCCCCACGGCCCCACCATTCATGAAAGGCGACTCGATGGTCCATATTCTTTCACCATTGAGCTTGTGTTGCCTACCACACTGCCATGGCAGCTAGATTGCGCACAAATCTATGTTGATCTACAAGAAACCATGTAAATGGCGTCAAAGTACCATGCGGCCTAGCTAGCATGCATGCACAGGAAGTCACCATTGATGATGCGCGCCAGCAGTTCAATGGTGTTGGAGCTTCAATGAGTGGTCGCACAGTAGTGACAGACGCCATACTGGGGAGGGGCAAAGGTTTGATGACATCGCACAATAGTCCATCGTTGGTCTGTCAAATCCAAAACAGTGACCACCAAATCCAGCCCCCCACTGCCACTGGCAAATCTATGGATAAGACAGCCATGGGGCACGCTCTCAACTTTGTGGAGTTAGGAGGTGACCATCGAGAGGCAAGAGGCGGCAGCGCCGAGAGGCAAGGACTACGAGCTGTCCTTTTGTTAGGGTTGAGGAAAGAAGACATTGAGAGGATGGAGGATATGGCTAATGGGCCATGTATGCCATTTGAGGAGGGGAATAAGAATGAGAAATTCAGAATAGGTGGATCTTGATCCAAGGGCTCGTGTGCAAATTGCCCTCTTAAGGTTCACTAGTTCTCCGATTTGTGCGTCATAGGCCGGATGAAAAGTGATTGGGTTGATTAATATCCCTAGCTCGCCAATTGACTAGCAATTAGCAATTCCTTGAATCTTGTGAACTTTTTAAATATTGTGAAGAATAACATAAAACCATATATTATTTCCAGAGAAAATAAATTATAAAATGTTAGAAAGTTAATTGGGTTTTTGAAAGATTGAGAAAACATGTAACAATAGTTTCCGGTATAGGCTACACCGCTACAGCAGTAGCACTCCATCCATATATAAAGAACCCAATAATGAACAACAAATTAAGACCTTTCCACTAGCATCATCCAACAGAAGCACGCATGACTAGCTTGTTTTCTATCTTCTAATTTATTTTAAAACATGGAAGATGGATGGCACTACTGAAAACTGTCCAGAATGATATCCAGGAATTTTTGTTGTTAATTGGGGAAAAAGATAAGTTCAGCCATCAGGGCAACTGGTAACGATTCAAAGAACAAAGTCGCTCTTTTTCACAAATTTTATTGAAGCAGAAAGTTCCAAAGCATCCTTGAGTTGGTCCAAACTGCTATTATGACTTTAGCTCCATTCTGTACAACAAAACTTCTCAATTAATTAAAGTAGACAACGGAACTGGAAACAACACAAACCAAAGCAACTATTTTATAATAACTCCAGAATTGAACACACATAACAACTTGAAAAAATATAGATATTCTTAGAGGAAGAAATTGCAAAATTTCAGAGGAATTAAGACGCCCACATTTATATACATAAATCGCATAGTCTACTATTTGAGAAAATCTTCTATTAAGTTCTCCTTGCAAACTACCAATTGATTGAGTTGGCTGTGCAAACTATCAGTAGATTGAGTTGGCTTGACAAAAAATGTTTGTTCCCCTTGGATCACTGAGATATGTCGCCTCAAATAAATCCATTCGGGTATAGACTTCTCCATGCATCCACAATAGACGCCCAGTAGGTTCAAGCAAGCAACCAGTTGACCACACTTGCTTAAACATTAGCAGAAAATCTTCTGAATTTTTAGTAATTGTGTTATAAGTAGCAGAAAAACATGCATTGACGATTACCAAAAACAATACATAACAATTACATCAGGAGAAGGTTGACACGTTTGAAATCAAATGCTTACATTATTAGTGTCAATTATAGGTTTTGTAGATGAATAATAAACAACTAAATCCAACAGAAAAGCTACTACATCAAGGAAAAAAGACGTAATGCCAATGACGATATTTAGATGGAGCTCCCTGGCACATTCCACACAACACATGGTATACGTGGAAATCAATGGTCCATTGTTTTGTCTTAATTAGGAAAGATATGTTCTATGCATGCTAATTCTTTGCAGAGAAATCGACTTGAAAGATTGGCCATGCTAGTGCATTGCTTGCTAACACGTTTATGGAGACCAGGGGAATGCTTGGAAAAGCTCAGGCTCCATAGCAGATAGTATAGACCTGATCAAAGACATACTTATCGCATCAAGACGACTTGATCTTCTCTATAATCCACATAAGGCCAAACGAATCGAGAGGAAGCTTTTTGTTTCAATCGGAGTTCAATCAATCATACTTACACAAAATGCAAGCAAATAACTACAAAATGTCCTGCACTACTTTCTTTAAAGCGAAAGGACGAAAGCATAGCCGGATAAGCCCTGGAACTGATGCGATGCGAGATTACAAGAATCACAATACGACGCACCGATTCTTCCAGAAGCTATCGGGATCGCCTAATTAGCACAAAATACTATCTACAACTCGTAGTCTACTGCGGAGGACACCGCTACGGATGCACACCGACGAAACCGGGAAAAGTAGGGGTTTGGGGGAAGGCTCGTCTTCTCACCTCGAGGAACTCCTGCGCGTAGGCTTGGGCGAGCTGGGCCTTGATCTGGTCCATGATCTGCTCCGGAGAGCCGGACGCCCCGGACGCCGACGGCGAGGAGAAGGAGTCCATACTCACCGGCGGCGGCTTCCCCTCTTCCCCTGCCCCTTTTCTTCGCTCCCAAGTCCGTGCTCTCGCCGCTCGCCGCTGCCCACAGGTGAGACACAGAAGAAGGGTTTATAGTCGTGCGTGGGTCATGGGCCATGGCGTCGCGCAGGCAGAAACCCTAGGCCCATAAATGACCCGGGTACTTCTTTATTGGGCCTAGTAGGTCATGCCATAAGCAACCCTGCATTCAATCAGGCCGGCCTGGTTAGGTCCAATTCTTCTTTCCATTGCAACGGGTACACAGTACACGACGCCGGCCAGGTCTGTTTGACTGTATCCATCAGTCAGTCCATCGATCGATCAATCACAGCGATAGAGTGGACTGGGCTGGTAGTTCTTGGACACTATTGACGTGGAATATCAAATTTGGCCTTGCTTTCCGCGACCTCGAGCGGCACCCCTTTTTTCTCACATTTTCTCGCGTCAATATCGCTGTCGCTGCTTTTCCCCGCAAGGTCTCCTTCATGATCCAGCAAAAAACCACAGAAAAAAGCACAAGGCCACGGCACCGCACGGCCTGCACTTGCACCCCCGCTACGTCGCCATCGGACACTTGCATCGCGACATTACCGTCAGATTACATCATCGATCCAGGGCACTAGGACTGTGCAGTACATATGCATGCACATTGGTTGCTACTCACTGAGAGCATGTTCGTTGCTAGTCACATCCTACTTCCTGCTGATCCTGGCCTGGCCCAATGGACATGCTCTGATCGTGCGAGGAAACTAAAAAAAAATTTGTGCTTGGGAAAGTAAGAAGTCCCTCTTTTATTCGTGGTTTTAGTCGGTTCGGTTTGATTAGCTTAAAAGTTGAGAACCATAAAATTATAGTATATAAATATTAAAAATTTACGTAAAAAATATTTTTAAGATCTTTGAGTAAAATCTTACAAATCTTCAAAAATTATTACAAAAAAATTACTCCCCTGTATAAAAAAAGTAAATTTTAGCCCAACCGAACTAAACTAACTACAAATTTTATGCGCACAGTGTAGCACTTTCACTTGCCCGTGAAGCTGCGCTGCGCTGAGCTGAGCTGCACGCCATTATTCGCCACAGGCCTGGGTGGGCGGTGCCTGTAGGCAGTAAGCGCATGCAGAGAGTGACAAGCGAGCAGGGGCAAAGATGGGGAGGGAGACGAAGGGGGGATTGGGAAGAGATGGGCGTGGAGGCTGCGGCCTGCGGCGAGAGACATAGACAAGTACACGAGAGAGTGGGCTGCCGCGGTGCCTGACCGCTCTGCCTGCGCTTTCCAAGCGGCATGCAAAAGCCTGCGGCGCGGCGTCCTCGTAGGGGCCCTGCCTGCCCTGCACGCTGCCACCGCTGCGAGCTAGCGAGCCGCGGACACAAGCTCAAAAAGCGTGCGGGGTAAATGAAAAAGAAGAGGAGGAGGAGGAGAGGGGGATCTAGCGGTGTAGGCGAGGCTGGGAGGCAAGGAGAAGGGGGAGGCGCCTGTTCATGAAAGCAACAACGCATGCATGGCTCTGCTCCTGCTCCTGCTCCTGCTGCCTTCTGCATGGCTTCTGCGCCTCGTCTCAAACCGCGGCAGGCCAGGGCAGGGGCACTGGGGCAGCCCAGCCTCGGCTCTCACCTGCGCCTGCGCGTACTGCCGCTGCCAGGTAAACCCGGCGTGGCATGCATGGCTCGAAGCACTTGCTCGCTGCTCCGCCCCCCATTGAACTCCCCGGCGCTACTGTGTATGTGCAAGTGCTTAACATGGGCTACATCTCATGCGGCTGCTGCTTTAGTGGAATACGTTAAATCAGGGCGTTTTGCGGCTGTGGGCTAGCGACTTTTCGGCCGTACACCGTCTTTAAAGTCTTACAAGAAAAAAACTATATAGAAGTCTATTGAGCAAGGCCCGCTATTGGGTCGTAATGCTCGATTTTAACAGTGTTTTTCTTCAGAAGCCGCTTCGAGAATCGGCTTTGGGAAGCATTCTAGTTTCACACCAGCACATAAACGTTATCACCGGCGGTTCACAACCACCTTGCGCGTACCCACCTGTCCATTTTAGTTGATTAGATATGCACTAAAAATGAGTTTTAGTGCATTTCGCGGATAAATGGGTATCCGCAAGGTATCCTACTTGCATCCTTAGTTATTGATCCGCAAGTGATTAAATGATAATAATAATTGAGCAGCTATCACTTGCTGTTTTAAATCCTACCGTAATGCAACATATCATCGACGACTCGTATAACTTGCGCTTCCAATGATAAATGAGGAACCACCATTAGCGGACTATCACTAGCGGTTTTGAGATGAGAACAACAAGTGATGAGAACAACCAGGTGAGAACCCTCCCGACTTACCTCAATTAAAAACCAGCGCTAAAACGCCATAAAGAACTTGAAGGGGGTAAGCTATCGAGATTTGTTCCCATTATAATATGGACTAACCTGCTTACATAAAGAATTAAGTATATAACATGCATATCTTTATTTGTTCCACCGGGCATTGTGTTGCCATCCCCTTCCGGTGTTGGTGCAGAAAGCACGGCTACTCTTGAATGCAGGGGTGGCATTAGATTCGGGTTTGTTCCTTCATCTCCTCCAACTTTTGTACTCGGAGTAGCCATTCCACACGTAGCTTCTCCGCAAGATCCTCATCTAGGTCGACAATAGATTTTTCCTCCTGTAGTCTGGGTCATGAGAGAACACATCTCACCATGGTATGTACACCTTGATGCTCCGCGTGCGGCTTGGGTGCTCCTTGTTGCCAAAGGCTCTGGATAGGATGTCTTGTTCCCTGTTCTCGCAAAATGAGCCTTGCGAAGCTTGGGAATCATGATCAAATGCAACAACTAGACAAATTAGTATTGGTGGTCTTACAAAGTACGATTTACAAATTTGAAAAATACACAAAATGAGATGGTTAACTATAATTTACCAGTTTTTTGGCAACTTCCATGTTTCATGCCTTGGAAAAGTAACTTCAACCTTGGTTGTGACTTTAGCCCAAACCTTGTACCAATGTCCATACAGAGGTTGGAGAGCCTTGTGGTGACATCTGAATACTTGCTTGAAGTGGTCACGTACTTTCACTCGCATATTTTACCAGCATACTCACTAGTGCCGAGTCAAGGGGGATAGGTGTTCTCAGTGGCGGACCCAGCATTTTGGCCTTGTTTGTTTCAGATTAAATTAAATTAAATTAAAATTTGTTATTTTTGTATAGGCCAAATGTTGTAATATTTTGTAGTTTTTTTTGTGGTGTTTTAAATAGTTCTTCTTAGAGTTCGCAAAATATTTTTTCATAATTTTTTGAATTTTTAAAAACGTATTTCGAGTGAGTCACAAATTTGCTACAGTAAAACGCAACTCAACATTAATTTGAAACAAACAAGGCCTTTATTAAGCCCGGGGTTAAAATCTATCGTACTAAAACATACAAATAAATATTGAAAAATTTCTACACCAAGTAAGAATTCAAAAAGCATAACACAGACACATAATTGATATGAGAGGTACCTAGATAAGTAGATAACAAATGTAGGTCCATCTTAATGTATTTGACCTATCTTGTTAGGTATTGTGTCGAATATGTGTACGAGTAGGTTACATAGACTCTATGTTGTAATAGGCAGGGTTGGATTAGTGTTAGAGTCGGACTCTATCCAGGCCTCCACTATATAAAGGGAGGCAGCCCTTGTGTAACAAAAAAAACGACCTCATAATAGTAGCATAGGCAAGAGGAGACCAGCGGTCGGCATGTGGCCGTGACCTGGTTAGCCGATGTGCTGCGGTGTTATGGATTGGGGAGGAGCGCCCATAGTCAGAGCCCCGCAGATGCCGGTGAAGGCTGAACTGCGTTACCAAACATCGTGTCTCCTGGTGTCGTTCATGATCATGCATCGGTGCATATCCTAACAAGTGGTATCAGAGCTTGGTTGGCGAGGTTGGCCATGCGGAAGATCTAGGGGGAGACAAGAGATTTATGCATACACGGACGCCGTAGAAAATGCCCTATTGGCGCAAGGTGGAGCATGGCGGCGATCGACGATTCGATCGGTGGTGTCGGACACTTCGGGCAGGAGGCTCGAACCGTTCGATGAGCTACCGTTGGCAGGGGTTGACCAGAAGTGATGATCGGGCTGACAAAGTAGCCGGCGAGGTCGGCTGGCGATGGCGACGACCTCGGCGTTCACGATCAGACCGGCAGACACGGATGGATGCTGGATAGATCGGAACGGCGGGAGCAGTGATGCGACCTGACGTTGCACAGGAGGC
Organism: Raddia guianensis; assembly: GCA_036346415.1. Lineage (NCBI taxonomy): Eukaryota > Viridiplantae > Streptophyta > Magnoliopsida > Poales > Poaceae > Raddia > Raddia guianensis. The sequence continues at coordinate 48,705,077 of CM070537.1, forward strand.
GCTGCATCATGTCACTGAGGGCAAAGCCGTGAAGTGGATACAGATAGCCAGGATGCGGCATGTTAGGATATGCACCGATGCAAGATCATGAACGACACCAGGAGACACGATGTTTGGTAACGCAGTTCGGCCTTCGCCTACATCTGCGGGGGCTCTGACTATGGGCGCTCATGATCTCGTGCTTGTGGTAAGTTAAATCCTGCAAATATGAAATTCATATAATTTAATATATTTATAGTTTGATTTATTTTAAAGGGCGGTGCCAGGGTCCGAACTACCGGACGGACGCCCGCGCCCGAACCCGCAAAGTCCGTCGGATCGTCCGCCCTGTAAGCACGTCCGTTGGATGCATCTACTAATGGTAACTTCAGTCATGGCGCGGGAAACGTGGCTCATTACTGCCGAAACTTGAATCTCATAAAGCGTAGCTCTTCCTTCCCCCCGTCTTCTCGCGTCAAGGGCTCTGGTCGGGCGCCGTGGCCGCCGGTGTTCGTGCCTCCTCCCGGCGGCCGCCGGTGTTCGTGCCTCCTCCCCGAGCCGCCGGTTCTCCTGCCTCCTCCCCGTAGCCGCCGGTGCTCTGCCCACCTCTCTACACCTCCAACACACAGCCGCCGCAAGGGTAAAAAACGCCCCCCGGAACCTCTATGTCTCACCTGTTTCGATCCATGGAGTCGGAGGCAGCAAGGACGTCGGCAACGTCAATTGGAGATAGTTCCAGTCGTCTCCGAGCGCTTCCCATCGATCCACGTCCGGGTGCTTCAGATGAGGTTTGTATTCTCCCCTTGGAAGTTTCATCCCCATCCCCATACGATTTCGATGTGGAACTTGAAAAAAAGAAGTTGGTGACTTCAATAGTGATGCGAATTTGATGGTTTTTTGTTGAATTTGAAACTTGAAACCCCAAATTATGAACAGCTGATGTGTATATTGCATTTTGAGGAATGTTTGAGCTGGTGTGCAGGTTGTTGGTACCAATTATGAACAGGTTGATGTGTATATTGCATCCAGTGGGTCTGATTGGGAGGAGGATGGTGCTGAAGTTATTAGCTCACAGCCAGTTGAACCATATATTGGAATGCGATTTGATATATTGGATGAAGCATGCATGGTGTACAACAAATATGCTGAGAAATTTGGGTTTGGCACAAGGAGGGCTAGTTCCAAAAATGGGGGGAGAGTGGAAGGGAGGATAAGGCAGGCATTTGAATGCACGCATGCAAGAAAGCCTACAAAGAAATCTACAAACCCTGCCCCTCCCTCACATTCTGACAGTGGTACACATGATGTTGCGCCTGTTGTGAAGACGCTCGGATCCTCAAACAGAAATAGGGTTGTTAGACATGATTGTAAAGCTCGGATGGCGGTGGGTTTGCGTGGCGATAGGTGGCAGGTCGTGGTGTTTGAGAAGGATCACACTCATCCCCTTATCAAGGTTGTCCCGCAAAGGAAGTTCTACAGATCCCATCGAAAGATAACAAGTGCAGAGTATGAGTTCCTGAAAACTCTGCATGACCGGAACATATCAACCAGTAAAGCAATGGCCATGTTTGCAGATTTGAAAGGCGGCGTGCGAAACCTAAGTTTCACAAAGAAAGACGTCTACAATGTGAGGACAGTGTGGAGACAGAACCAAAGGCTGAAGGATATAGACACAACGATGGAGTATTTTAGAAGGGTCCAGGTTGACAACCCAAACTTCTTCTATGCTGTCAAAGTGGAGAAAGAGAACGGTGCGAATGTGGTGAAGTCGCTGTTCTGGATTGACGGGCGTAGCAGATTGTTGGCACATGCATATGGGGATTGTGTCTTTTTCGACACAACCTTCATGACAAACATGTATGAGATGCCGTTTGCGCCGTTTGTAAGAAATCAACAACCATATGAGGACAATATTGCTGGGTTGTGCTCTCCTAGAAGATGAAACAAGCAAGACATTTCAGTGGGTCTTCGAAACTTGGAAGGTTGCAATGAAAGGAAAATCGCCCGGTTGCATAATGACCACTCAGATTGGGCGATGGGCTCAGCGATTGCAGCCGTGTTTCCTGATGCAATCCACAGACGTTGCAAGTGGCATGTTATGAGAAATGTGCATGACAGGCTTGGAGTCCTGTTGTCCCGAAACGAGGGCTTCTCAGACGCCCTACGTGCGATCGTGGATGGTTCAAAGGTAATCAGCGATTTCGAAACTTCTTGGCAAAACATGGTGGAACAGTTTGGTCTGATGGAGAATAGACACCTTCAGAGCATGTGGAACTCTAGGCAAACCTGGGCGCCTGTCTACTTTAGGAGAAGTTTTTTCCCATTTACCAGCACCTCAGGAAGATCTGAAAGTCTGAATGCGCTTTTCAAATCACTTGTCCACCCGTCTGACTCTATCTGGTCATTTGTCAGGCAGTATGAATACATTGTTGACATGATGTTTAGCTCACAAGATGGTGACAACTTCAGATATGAGACTACCGAGCCCGATATATGGTCAAGGTATGGGAAGAAAAAAAACTTGGCATTAACTTTGATGAACCATTGACAAGTTTATTGTGAAACTTATCATTACATTGCTGGACCTTGTCATTTTAAAATGTTAAAACTTGACATTTTACTTGAGAAAACTGACCTTGCTGAACCTTGACAAGTATCTTCTAAAACTTGGGATTACATTGCTGAAATCTCAGCTTTGACATTGTGAAACTTCCCAAGTTATGCACTGAAATTTGGGTTTTTGGAGAAAAAAATGTTGAGATGCTGAAACTTGAGATTGAACATATGAAACTTGTATTACTAATTGTTGAAACTTGGATTTGAAATATTTAAACTTAGGTTTGCCATTGAACATCAAACTTTTTAAATGTGTGCAGGTTTGCCATTGAATAGCAAGCTTCGGTTTTCTACACAAGGGCTGTCTTTTACAAGTTGCAGTCGTTGCTTCAGCAATCTACTTCCTTTACTTGCATCATGATCGGGGATGGTAATGCCAAGTTTGCATTGACATGCCCCGGACAAATCCCCCCTAAGGTGTGTACGGTCTCATTTGCACAACACACTGACGAGTTTGAATGCAGTTGTAATATGTTTGAGCAGGATGGATTGCTATGCGCCCACATATTGAGAGTGATGTTCCAGCTGAATATTCAACAAATTCCACATAAATACATGCTGAAAAGATGGTCGAAGCATGCTACAATTAGAGCAGTGGAGCCTCGGGTTGTCCCAGATGCACTGTTTGGTGTCCCACCGACTAGTGTGCTCAAGTTCAATGCATTGTGCAGAAAAATGACCTCCTTGGCATCAGAGGCTTGTTTCACTGAGGAGGACTACAAGCATGTTGCTGATGGGGTTGCTCACTTGATGAAGACCCTTCCATCGAAGATGGTCGACAAAGATGTTGCAACACTTGGTAGCTCCCATGCTGATGATGCAGAATTGGAGTTCCAAAACCCAAAGAAAGTGGCAAGGAAAGGACGCCCAACGGAGAGGTCAAAAAGGAAAACACTCGCTTCAGATAAGGCAATTGCTAAGAAGGCTAGGTCACAGATCCATTGTGGGCATTGCAAACAACCTTCACATAATGTTCAGACCTGTCCATTGCTGAAACTAGAAAGGGAGTCAACTGCTGTAATTGTTGGTGAGGAGGGTGCTTGATTAATTTGTATTTACATGCAAACCCTTATGCATGTTACAAAAATAGAAAATTTTGAGATTGCCCTGTTGTGTAAGGGTTTGCATAGTCATTTTACAAATATCAAAAAAATTATATTGCCATGTCAAATGTTTGAATGCAATTAGGTATTAAAACATCTATGTGACTCTGAACTTTGCATTGAATTGATGAAATATCTTCTGTAACTTGTGAAACTTTGGATTTAACTGATGAAACTTACGCCTATACTATCGAAACTTGGTCGTGTGTTCATGAAACATGGTCATGTGCTGATGAAACCTGGAGAAACTTGGATGAAACTTGTGAAACTTGATGAAACTTGAATGAAACTTGTGAAACTTGGATGAAACTTGATGAAACTTCGATTAAACCTATTGAAACTTGATGAAACTTGATGAAAGTTGGGTGAAAACTGATGAAACTTGTTGAAACTTGATGAAACTTGATAGGTCGGCAAAAGTTTTATGAATATGTAACCCAGGTTTCAGTAGGTGAAAAACATGTTTCAACAGGTTTGTTTGTGTATTTATATGGCAACACACATTGTAAACTTATCATTGCATTGTTGAAACTTGTCATAAACCTTTTGAAACTAGGCATTGCATTGATTGAACTTCAGAAGGTACGTACTAATTTGTAAACTTGGCATTAACATTGTGAAACTTCACAAAAAAGGAATGTACTAATTTGTGAACTGTGACAATTTATCACATACTGACATAAAAAAAAAAATGGAAATGAAGATGAAAAGATAGTATATAGGTTGGCATCACATCATAGTCTCACATCAAGCCGTGTGTTAGTACATTACGTTGCCGTTTCAAAAAACACAAGTTCAGAACAAAATGTGGCGGGCCGTCCTTGCCAAATACACACACACAACATGTGTAAAAAAATAAAAAAAGATGCCAATAGACAAGGCCTTCTCAAACTAAAGTCCTCCCATTCCTTGCTGTTGATCCCCCAAACCACTCCATCAGCCTTTTTCATTGAGGATGAATCTTGAGTCAATTGTGTTGTGTTGAGAAGTTATCAACGTTGCTGCAAATAGTTTGCGATACTCTGGAATGCTCTCCTGCGAAAATAATAAAATGTGTTTCATGTAACAAAATAAAGTTAAGGCACACAAGACGGGAGCAACGAACATAATAGTCATTTATGTTTGAAGATACGTACTGGCAGGAATGATTTCAGTATCTTGCCGTCCCAGTTCTCCATGAATACCATGGTGTATACCCCGCAATCAAAGCTATTAATGGAAGGGGAAAAAAAGGTGACCAACTATTGAAACCTGGAGTTCAACTAATGAAACCTGCAAATTGAACTATTAAAACCTAGAGTTCAACTAATTAAACCTGGAGGTCACCTACTGGTACTTTTCATTTTTTTGTGCTGTGATCATTATTTTTCTATTTTCATGGTCTGTGGCACGTTACATAAAAGGGAAAAAAGGGTACTTACGTGTTGGCCTGCTGTGGGTACTCAATGGGTGAACACCACTGGAACTTCCCTACATCCTTCTTGAAAAATTTCGTAGCCTTAACCAAATTGGTGAAGTTTGTGACCTGCGAATGTAAAAAACTTTGAGGTTGTGACACTACAAATTACTAAAATGGAAAAGCAAAAGAGTGAATCAAACCATATTGTTGGCAGCAGTACGTGCTTCTGAATCCTTTGAGTTCTTGATCGAGTCAAAGTAATTAATCTGTGCATGCAACACATTGACGCAGACATGAACCCAGTGCTTGTTTCGCACAATTGGAAAGAGCAGCTGAAAAAAGCGAAAAAGACACACGAGTATTGTGTAGCCCCAAAAACAAAACATATGATACACAAAAAAAAAAACAAAAAACACATACCAAATCTTTCTTCGCAAGTGTGTGCTTGTCATCAAGCCTCTTCAACTCATGTAAACAACTTTGTGTCATGAAGTTCTCAGGTGGTAGCAACAATTGAGACTATTTTTGCAACAAATGAAAAAGAGACACAAACGTCAGGGAAAAAGAGAAGATTTCGAAAAATGGCCAAGTTACACATGAACATGGACGAGAGAAACACACGGACTATTGAAAACTGAAAGTTCAACTATTAAAACCTGGAGTTGACCTAGTGAAACCTGGATATTGAACTATTGAAACTTGTAATTTTAACTCGTGAACATGGAAAATACAAAAGCAGCACCTATAACTTGGAAAATTTACCGTGAATAGTATTGGAAATGCGAACTTGATTGTCATCCTCTTGCGTGTGCTATCCTCGGCACACTTGGCGTTGAACAGCTCCACAAACACTGACATCGTCATGTTGCAAATTTCACCCCTCGGCTTCATTGAGTTGTAGAAGTGCTCGTACGAAATTTGGAATCCCCCAATGCTTATAAAAGAAGGCCTGCATCCCGGAAAAAAAAAGAGAGAATGTTATCCATAATGAAAAAAGAACGGATGGCAAATTAACTAGTGGACGGAAAAAAGTCACTGACGGCTCCACATTTTTCTTGAACTTCTTGACGCGCTTGTGTCCTACATATTCTTCGTACACATCCTCGACAGATTTGTCGACCTTCAATTTCTTGATCTTCGCACCGTCATCAATAGTCTTGGCTGCCCGCTTCTTCCTATTTTTCTTCTCATGAGTACTTGCCCCGCTAGCTTCTAGTGCAAGTATGGTATCAATGTTCATGTTTTCTTTTGCAAGCAGTTCTAAAAAAAACATATAAGAAACTTTGTTCAAAACATAATGAAACCTGAAAGTTGAACTTTTGAAAACAGGAGTTAATCTAATAAAACCTGTAAGTTAGAGTATGGGAACTTGGAGTTGACCTAGTGAAACCTGGAGGTAGAACTATTGAAACCTTTAATATGGACTAATGAAAACCTGAACATGACCAACTGAAACCTGAATGTTCCCATAATTTAACTATTGAAACCTGGAATTTGATATTGTGAAACCTGGAATTTTAACTTGTGAAACTTGATAGTTCAAGTATGGGAATCTGGAGTGCACCTAGCAAAACATGGAGGTTGAACTATTGAAACCTGAAATTTTAACTTGTGAAACTTGGACAACAAAAGAGCAAAACAAAAACTGCTAACAAGAATAGTAGAGATTAAATGCAACCCTGATGTTTTGTACAAATGCGAAAAAGCTAACAAGAATATAACGATAAAAAACCTTTCAAGGGCTTGGACAAGACCTTCAATCTCTTTTGATGAAATTTCCCAAAGAGTGATGCCCTCAGATTATCATCAAAATCGGCCCCATCGAAAGATGGGACTTCGAATCTTTACAATAGGCGTGCCATTTCGATTCATCCTCGCCGGAGCTTCTTGGGTCTGGGTTTTCCCATCAATAGTCTGCTGCGCATCACTCTGACGAGGCTGATTGGGCTTGAAGGGCTTATTTGGTTGCTGATTTTGCAATAAACAAGTGCTCCCGCATCACCCCAGCTATTTCATTGGGCTTGAAAGGCTTCTTGGGCTGTTAGTTTTGCAATCGCGATTCTTTGGGTCGACACTCCTAGCGAGGCTTGAGCGTCGAGAAGAAATATTGGCGTGCTCGGGCTGCCAAGAGAGCTGGGTTCCCTTGCTTTGTCCCCGGGCTGCTACTTGGTGATCTATGACTTGCCGCAAGCCTCTCTTTATTTGCTTTGGGCTACCAGCTGTGCACCCTCATCGGTCACTCGCACCCCAACTTCTTGGTCTCCTCAATCCCTTTTTCAGCAACAATGGAGATGGGTTGAGCAGCACAGAGGCTAATGTCACTCGTTTGGTGGACAGGAGCTTGAGATAACAACTGACAAACATCTGCAACTAGCGCACCAACTTTGATCTTATACAGAGTTTCCATGTCTTTTAGCCATAGCTTGCGATGGTTGTCAACCAACTCTTGTACTGTCTTCTGGATCTACGTTGCAAATCAATGGAGAGGTTGACATGTGGGTTTAAAGTACGGTGGAAACCTGTCATATAGGGAAACACAGAGATAAAAAAGGTGTACCTGTGGGGCTTGATTGCTTGACAGTGAAAGCCGCACCCACTCCTCAAAGGAGGCAGATTGTGTAGCACCCGCATTGCCGCTTGATTGGCCATTAAAGTAAGGTGTGCTAGAAGGGCTATGAAACTAGAAAAACAAGGAAACAAAAAAAGTAAAAAACAATAAGAAAAAGAGTCGGTGGGTTAGTGTTTTCACATCAAGTTATAAAAAAACACACAAGAAAAAGACGTACAGGTCGTTGCCCAAAGACAACATTGTTCAAACTAAGCTTATTCCTGTCGACCATCATTGCAAACTCGTAGTCTGCATCTGAGAAGTAGCACAGCCTTGGGGTTGAGTAGTTGAGTGCTATCTTGTTGATTGGGCCAACAGGGAGCTCCAAATGGTCGACATAAGCAATCTATAGGCCACGAAAAAAAAAAACATTGCATTTTGTGAGTAAACTTGTGAAACTTGTATGTTGTAATATTGAGACTTGACAATAAACTTGTGAAGCTTGTGTGTTATACTGTTAAAACTTAATTGCAAACTTGTGAACTTCTATGCTGTACTGTTCGAACTTGACAATGAGGTACAATAACTTATGAAACTTGACATGAAAACTGTTGAAACTTAGTAATTAACTGACAAAACTTGACATGTATACTTACAGCCAAAATGTGCAAGCTGCCGCCAACGTAATAATTCTTGGCACGAGCCTCTGGTTTCATATTCTGGAACTTGGTGACTTCACTCATCAAAACACTCAACATGTGGCCCGCCCAATCATACTCACTGAGTGAAGCTACATCACGGAGGCTGTGGAGATAATCCAAGTCAACGTTGTTCTGACTAGATGGACAGAGAATTGATGCAATTGCCACGAGCATGAAAGACCTCATGAAAACCTCCTCATCATTGCTGTTCTTGGCCTTCTCTAGCACAAGCGGTATTGGAGCACGCTTGTCCTCGTTCCTATAAGCCTCCCTAAGCTCTACAATGTCATCTGGATCCCCCGAGTGCGCAACGGGTCTCTGTCCAGATGGGATCCCAAGTATTTTTTACACAATAGCACTGTCAAAACAAATTTTCCTGCTTTTGTGTCGAAACTCACACAACACCGGATCAATCCGACCCATTATCCACTCTATCGGTGGCGAGTAGGTTTAGCGGTGGACTCAAGCAACGGTTCAAATCCATGCTTGACAATGAACCCACGCACCTCATTCACACTTGCCGCAAAAGGCGTGCATCCGTTCGAGTGAAACGAGACTTGTGTAACACTTGGTGTCCATTTGACTTCTTGGTTGAAAAACACATATAGGAAGAATTTTAAAAAAGGGAATGCGTAACGGCTATGATGAAACACTAGCTTTCAATTTGGAGAAACTTGCAAAACCATAATCCATAACATACGTTGCAGTCCACCCACACGCACCCCCCCCCCAAATGCATGCATACATACCTCAATTTTTTTTTAACAAAAAAAATAGCTAGAATAGTACACACCGTAAACCCCTATAAAAGTGAATTTGAATGTACAAACAAGCAGATAGGGGGATAATGTGGGCGATGAAAACTACCTCAATCAGCAGAAATTTGCTCGTCTGTATATGCTTGATGCGGTCGAAAATCCGGTGGCCACGTTGTCACCACCGCCGATATACCTAGAAATGGAAGCGATTACCGTGTCAAAAAAAAAACAGAGAAGAATGCGGGATCTGGGGGAGACGAGGGGAAGGAGACGGGAACGGCGGAGAAGCATGCGGCGATGGCGCTAGCAGATGAGGCCGCCTCGTTGGCGGCAGATGAAGCGAGGACGGCCGTGGTGACATGCGGCATGAGGAGAAAGCCGGGAAGGGGGGGAAATGAGGAACAAGTAGCGCGAGAAAAAGGAATCGAGGACGGCAGAGGTGGCGCACCTCACGGTGGTGGAATCCGGTCGTCGTCGTCGCCATCTCCGGCGTCGCGGTCTCCGACGTCGTGGTCGCCCTGGAGCAACCGCCGCGGGATGTGGCTTTCTCGCGCTGCCGACTGCGGGATATGGTTTGAGCTACGGATATGGTTGGTCATGCGGAACCTGGAGCAAACTCCGCGGGATCGGGTGAGGCAGTGCTCTAGGATTAGATCGGTTTGGGCAAAGCCGGGCATCCATCGCATTTAGTGGCCTAGGTACAAACGCGTCCGACGCGTCCGGACTTCCGAGAGTAAGCCTTTCCGTATTTTATATGATACTTTTCAGGTTCAACTCCACCTATTGATGAATAAAATATACATTAAGATGGACCTATATTTGTTATCTACTTATCTAGGTACCTCTCATATCAATTATGTGTCTGTGTTATACTTTTTGAATTCTTACTTGGTGTAGAAATTTTTCAATATTTATTTGTATGTTTTAGTACGATAGATTTTAGCCCCGGGCTTAATAAAATCCTAGGTCTACCACTGCTTTTGGAGATGGGCCCCGTTCTCCAGCTATGCCAAACTAATTGATGGATGTGCCTGGATGGACGGCATCTTTGAATCCTTGGCCGGCCTTCCCTCTCACAACCTCTTTCTGCTGAGCCGTCGTTTTCAGTATCGCAACAACAACAACACACAGAAAAAAAAAGAAAAAAAAAGAAAGAAATATATCCCCTCCAGTTAGTTATCCGCGCATTCGGAAAAAGTTCTGAACTCCCTCTCTTTACTCCACACATAGGCGTGACGAGGAAGCGCCATCATATCATTGGGCATGATGCTTCTTCCATCCCATTCCTATCCCCCTCATCTCGAACGCTGCTGCTGGCTGCTGCTGTACATGTATATCTCAGCCTTGTGCATGCATGCTGTCCATGGGAGTGCCATGGCTTTGTCTCTTACTGTTACTAGCTTCCGGCCTTCCGCTAGTCCCTCTCTCTCTCTCTCTCTCTCTCTCTCTCTCTCTCTCTCCCCCTCCCTTTCTCTCTTTCTCTGCCTGAACTGCCTACCTCCTCTCTCTCTCTCTCCCCCCTCTCTCTGACCTGAATCTGATCTCCATGGCTGCATGTAAACTGGTAAACGATAGGCTTCAGGTTCAGCGTTCAGGGAGATAAATCCATACGTGGTGCAGCAGTGCAGGTGCGCATGGATATGCTTCACATGTGTTGCTGCAATATCATCCTACATCTTGCTGTCACAAAAATTTCCCCGTGCGCGCGTCCTCGTTTACCATCAGCCAGCAGCCCAGGACATCGGCCTGGCCACAGCTGCTGGATCCAGTACGCCTTAATGTGGTTAAGTGCATAGCTCGCCATGTGATATCGTGCATACCGTACCGAGTTAAACAATTAACATACGTACCTTCAAGGCACTGAGCTATATGTTGCTCTTCCTCGCGTCACACCATCACATGACGTGGATTGATTAGCACGCGGCGAGGCCATGCCGACATGTGATAAAAAGTAAAAAAAATGCCGATGACGTCCGTGCGATCTAAAAATGACACTAAAGACATGATTTTTGTTAACACATTTTAGCTCTTGTCTACATCGATCTTCAAAGTAATGATGGGCGCTCCTCCCCATCAATGCATCATACTGGCCATCCTTGATCACGGCCACATGTTGGCTGCAAGCCCAACAAGTCTATGCCACTATTTTAGTCGTCACATGCCTATTACAACTCCGAGTCCGTGTACATACTTATGCACACATTCGACACCAACTTCTATCAACTCCGCTTTGCCGAATATGTCATTCATCATATTGAAGTTGTCATAACATCTTGTGCGAACTCACGTACTTAGACTTTGGTTGCTTCCCTCGTAGCTCACATCAAGGCACCTAACGAGTCTGACTTGGTTTCAAACCCATTTACTTTTGTTAAACCAACGCTGCTAACCTTGCAAATCCTGACCTGTGTCTCCAACTATGACGGTACTCCCTCAAACCTCGAAAAAAGATGTGAAGCTGATCTCTCTCTCCAATCATCATAGCCTTGTCACCTTCATGATCCCGAGGATCTTCCTATCTTAGAACACCATCCCGTCATTAAGATCTAGAGTGAAATCAGATTTCTCCTTAGGCTTCGTATATGATTCACACCCTGAAGTATTCAGTCAACCCTATCTTACATATTGATCTTGATGGCTCCTAGGCACAGTATACTGTGTCACCGCCCAAAGTGGACCGATCCAAATTAAATCATCAGCCTTGCATGAAGAGAACCACTCCTCGTTGTGTGTCACATGAAAAAGACAGAGTAAATCCAATATCCACGCTTCAATTGGTTGTTTATTTGATACTGAGATGACACCACCAACGTTGCTCTCTGAGTCACTTTAATTTTAACCACTCCCATATTAGCACAATTTCCTCCTATTGGCGGTCTAATCCTACCGACAACGGTTTGTACCACGCGATTTGTTTGCCTCCTAGAATAGGTCCATTGTCTTATCACCTGATCCATTCGCCACCTCGAACAAGATTTCTGGCTTAACCGCTTGATCATCTGATCGCATCCTAACACAAATTGCCACTGGCTTCCTCGTTAGCTAGTCTGACCTCTTGGGTCAAACTACCAACAACCTTTCAGCACCTCTCCTTTAGAATCTCCATTCCATGTCTTCTAAGACAACTTCAAGAACCGACATCTCATGCCTTGTTCAAAATCCCACGCTCAAACGACTCATTTAGGCTACAAATCTAAACTCTTCTTGGCACCCAAAAAGCTATCTTCCACTTTTATCTTTGAGCTCCCATGATGATTTTGGCTTCCCTTGGATCTAAACCCATAGCGGTGACAAGACCCCTATTTCTGTCTAGAAATTTGAGTCGTAGAAAACCTTTTTTTCCTTCTCGAACTTAGAATTCTCTTTTCATTATTCTTCTCCATCTCAAAATCACCATACTACTGTGGGTATCGGGGATAAAATCACAGCCCATTGCCATGGCCCACTCCCTGACGGCCCAATCGAACAGCCTACTAGGGCCCAGCTCCTTGGAAGGTTCTATCAGGCCCGTGTGCATCCTGCCGAACAGCTTCCTGGCTGGCACGGTGCGTAACGGTCTAGGATTCCTGTTTGAGTCCGACTCGAACAAGAGTTCTGCACGGCTACGTGAAGACCCGGACGTGGTTTCCCGGATTGGAGCAGAAGTCGTGATCCCCATGAATTGGAGTATACCTTATCTACCTCGGGATGTATTTGGCATGTATTGAGTTCGTTACGATCTCGTAGTTAGCCCGGCCCGATTATCCCTCGGTAGGTCGGTTTGCTCAACGCTATATAAACAGGGCCCCTATGGCGTGTAGAGGGGCCAGAAGAATAGACCTCGCATTGTCGCGTATTGCTTTCCTGTACACACATAATCTCGCCGAGACTTGTTCCTCTCGTCGAGCTTCCTCTTGTAATCCTCTTTGATATAAAGAAAGGCTGGGCGTAGGGCTATTATCTCCTTCGAGAGGCCCGAACCAGGATAAAACCCTGTGTCTCCCTGTTGCTCGTTGATTGCTGTTTGCCTTGCTCGGCAGGTCTTCTATCTCCTTTTCTCAAGAACCTTAGTTGACTTGGGACCGATATCCCAACCGTCGACAGTGGGGCCCGCACTATGCTTGACTTAGCACAACGCGTGAACGAGCTTGCACCTCCCACAGTCGAATCGGCCTATGCATGACACATTGTTGCTCTACGACCTACTTGCATTGCTCTCCTGCCCACTCGACAGCCTACTATCCGTTTTGCATGCGGCACACAACACCTCAACCAATGCAACTGTGCCTCGCGGCCCGCTGCACTATTCAACCTAGTCGTGGCCTGTTGCACTCACATTGCTCGCTCATGTGCAACAATGTTGTCGTGTGCCCAGTGATGATGTCCTGAGGGACCAACCGAGGATGTTCATCGCACTCCAGAAAAGATACCTCCACCTACAATGTATGAACACGGCCACTGCCGCACCATGGCCAAACGTCCATGACACGATATTCATCAGCAGTGCCATGAAGTTGCCATCTATGCAATATCCGGTCACATCGCCCACGTGATGCTCCCGCCACTTGACTATCCCGGCCGTTTTGCCATGTTCAGTGCTTGATCTAATCGATATCGTCAAAGCCCTTGTCTTTGTTAGCCACGTTGTCGACCCAATCACCACGTCTGGTCAATCCTTACCAACAGTATCCCATTAAATGTTCTAGGCCACCTGCCCAGACTGTTCGACTGCACCGATCGATTCATTGATCGCCCGCCATGCTCCACCTTGTGTCGTACGTGACGTTTTCCATAGGCACCTCTTGTATGCATAATACTTTCACCTCCACCTAGCCTGCATCGTCGAACCTTATCTCTGCCATCACTTGTTAGAAAACATGATGTCAATGTGATTTGGGAACGACACTTGAGGCGTGATGTTTAGTAATACATATCGGTTCTTTCCTACATCCGTATGGCAATGGTCATGAACTCCTCCCCATCAGCGCAGCATACCGATCACCCTAGGTCATGGCCACCTACTGGCTGCAACCTCTTACGTGCCTATATATGTTGCTACTTTAGTTGTTAATTACATGGTGCACCAATGATGCCTCTTTATATAAGGGCTAGAGATACGAGTCCGACCCTAACAAGTTTGTCACCCAATTGACACCCGCATCCTATCTATTATAATTCAGAGCCCATGTAACCTATTTACATACATAATCGACACCCAACTTCTAACAATATCGATCGAATTGAGGCATTATATGGTGCTCACCCTATAAGCATGCATATTTAGCAATGAAAGGTAATCATCAAGTTTGGCGGCAAGGTAAGATGTGCCTTTAAGTCGTTGCAAATTTAATCTAGGGCTAGAAATCGGTCGATTAATAGCATGCGCTACTGAATAGTACGTGTATGTGCTTGCATATATGTGCCTTGAGACCATATATACACGTAACTATGTCTATGTGCAAAGAAAAGGCTGGTGATCGATCGATCATATATAGCAATTATAATTAAAGCTGCGCGACTAGTCTGCATTTGGACTACTAGCTGTCTTGAGCATGGACGTACTAGCCGCTACGTACGTCCAGGCACAGCCTTCTTTTTGTAGTTTTAGTTTCTGGGATCTATCAGCTCATGCATGCCATGAGGTTTTGGGGTTTCGGCGACAGCGGCAGCTCCTTCTGTGTGCGTGCACTACCAGGGAAAAAGGCTTCCCAAGCGGTTGATAAGCCCCCTACAAACCGCTTGTAAGCAAACACGACTGATGCCTCGCGGAGCATCACAAGCGGTTCGTAATAGAGTGTAAAAAGGCAAATAAATATTGGGGGAGGTGGGATTTGAACCCAGGATGCCTCGCGGAGCATCACAAGCGGTTCGTAATAGAGTGTAAAAAGGCAAATAAAACACGACTGATGCCTCGCGGAGCATCACAAGCGGTTCGTAATAGAGTGTAAAAAGGCAAATAAATAGACTGATGCCTCGCGGAGCATCACAAGCGGTTCGTAATAGAGTGTAAAAAGGCAAATAAATATTGGGGGAGGTGGGATTTGAACCTAGGACCTCTTGACTCACACCTCACCCAGCTAGCCAACCCACCCACGCGCGTTATCTAACAGAATGGGGGGAGCTTTCGTTTTATCTATTCGAAAAATGAGCCTCTAGAAGCGGTTGGGGCTATTAAACCGCTTGTAAAGCCAACCATCCTAAGCGGTTCGTGTTCCTAACCGCTTGTAGAGGTATAGCAGCGGTTGGGGACACAAACCGCCCAACCGCTTAGGATTTTGGGTCTTTAGAAGCGGATCGTGCCCCCAACCGCTTCTAGAGGTCATTTTCTGGCTTGAGACTGTTTTGAGGCATTAAACAGTTTGTAGAAGTTTGATCCTTTTTTTTGAACTGCTTGAGAAAGCTTGTTCCCTAGTAGTGGTGTTTTAGGCGGTGTTAGCCTAAACGGTGAACGGTAAACAGTCGGCCAACCTTCGTTTAGCCAATATTCGGATCACACGGCTATTTAAACGGACTAAAAAATGGATTAAACGGGATTAAATGGATTAATCGGCCTAAACGGCCTGCACAGTTGGCTAGCGAGTAGCGTTTAAACGTCATGTAGACGGGCTAAACGACTGTTTAGTCGAACAGTGGTTTTAGGTTTTGGGGTTTGGGCGACAGCGGCGGCTCCTTCTGTGTGCGTTTTTTTTTTTTTTAAAAAAAAAGCATGTGGCCGCGAAAGGCTGGGGCAGTTGTCGCAGTAGTTGATCCCTGTTGTTGGTACGTAGCCAGCAAATCTGTCACGTTGGACATCTCCGCGTACGGCCTACAATATATAGATTTATAAATGTATGTATAGGAAGAACGTGGTAGTGCAGCGAATGTCCAAAAGTTCATCATATGTCAACGCATGATCTTTCCCATCTTCTGTCTTGTCGAATTCACTGAAATCGAACGAACATCGTAGGTGCTGTTTACGTAGATGCAAGCAAGGGCATGCTTACCTTTCATTGCTAAATAAAATAAGACCATAAATATATAGGAATTAAAAAATAGGTCGCACGCTGTTTCGGTTAGAAGGATTTATCTACTTTTTTGTTTGTGAATTCCTATTTGTATCCTTTGAGCGTACGTCTATAAATAGCGATCAAGGAATTAAATCAATCAAACGATCCCAATACTATGAAAGAAAAATTTCTCAGATCCAGGGAAACTTATCATAAAAGGCTTCGATAAGGGGTTTTATTCGTTCTTTGGGCAAAAAGATAAAGATCGAATAGATTTGAACCACAATTGACTACTATGCCAGTACAAATCATGATCTTCACCAACTTGGATTTGGTTCTCTCGCAAAAATCGTGAGTTGCAGAACCGGGGAAACCACGAGAGTGAAGACTAGTAGTCTTTTCTTTTGTTATTCTTTACTCCTTTTCGGTGAGCCTATACTACTCATGCGTGTAGATTAGTCTAATCTACAGCAGGGTCGGTTTGGGGGTCTAACGAGCCAGCTTTAAATGCCACGGATTCGACAATAATCAGAAGTAACTGGAATGAATGTGTTATAAGACTGACAGTAATTGATGTTTGCATGTGATCCGTGTTACGTGGGAGAGAATCTCCTAAAATCGAGGATTTATTAATTGTCCGTTTCAAACTTTTTCAAACTTTTTCCACATTTTTGACAATAATAGAATTATTGTCAATTTTTGGGCAAAAATCTGACACAAATTGTGATTCAAAATTGATTACTTTCCATTACTTCCAAAATCAAAAGGATAAAATACATCACAGAATGATTACTTTCAATTACTGTCTACATTCTTCTTCAGTAATCAATGGTAATGGACAACTAAGCCGTCGCGTCGTTGCCACATGGATCTGGCCGCCGTCGACATGGTAAAGGAGCCGTTTGCGCCGCCGCCTCATGGATCCGGCCACCGTGCCGTAGCCTCGCTGGACAGCCGTGTCGCTGACTAGCTAGCGGGCGCAAGTACGTCGACAGCACATCGAGTTAGAGCCAACACGCCGCCGCCTCATGGATCTATCGCACCGCCTTGCGATGCCGCCGTCTTTGCCGCGCATCACGGAGCGGCCAGCGCGCCTGGAGCCATCAGGCCGCCACCACGCGAGCCGCCATCTATTTGCCGCTGGAACCACCACCACGGGGGAGCACCGTGATGCCATCGATCGCCACCGTGCCGCTGCACCGCTGGATCCGGCGTCTTTGCCTCGCTGAACCGCCAGCCGTCGCCGCCGTGAACCGCCACGATGCCGTCTCTCGGGAGCGCCGTGCCGCCGCCTCCACGGGGCCGAACAACGTCGCCGCCATGAACCGCCGCGATGCGAGTTGAGAGAGAGCAAGGGGAGGATGCGGAATGGAAACTACCGATCCACTTTTGGGGGGCATTTAATTCATGACCCCGTGAGACCAGGATATACAAACACAAATTACTGTCGGTGGTAAAAAGGTGTTCATTTCGGTTACTTGGGATTACTGTCGAATTCGTGGCATCCAAAGTTGGTTCGTTCGGCCCCCTAAACGACCTGGGTGTAGATTATCCTATTCTACACCTAGGTGTAGTGTGTGTGTGAGGCGGCTCCCGCAAGGAGGCGGCGCGACGGCTCCGTCTTGGCGGCTCCATGCGGCGGCGGCACGGCGGCTCCACGTCATCGGCCGCGGTGGCGGCGCGACGACGCGGCGACTCCGCGGCGGCAGGACGGCGGCTCTGCATGGCGGCGCGCGCGGCGGCTCCGCGAGGCGGCAAGCGATCCAGCGGTGCAGCAACCACAAGGGCGATGGCATCACGGTGCTCCCAGCGGTGGTGGTTCTAGCGCGGCGGCGGGACAGCGGCTCCGTGTGGTGGCGGCAGGCGGCTCCAGCCAGCGCCGGCTCCAGCAGTGTGGCGGCACGGCGGTCCAGCGAGGCTACGGCACGGTGACCGGATCCATGAGGCGGCGGCGCAACGGCTCCTTTACCTTGTCGACGGCGGCCGGATCCACGTGGTAGCGATGCGACGGCATAGTTGTCCATAGGCACGGATGTGGATAGGTCTCCTCATCAACGCTGCGCCCGCCGGCCTCCTTCTCGGCACGCTGACGACCTCCTCCGCTGCTCTCCACCGGATTACTTAGGGAATCACTAGTTTACTTGAGGAATTCGCTAAATTACTTTGAGAATTCGATGGATTACGACAGCGTAATTCAAAGTAATTAGTCATGGTTGGTTGTTTACATTTTTCTATGTATGTAATATTCATAAGTAATGAAAGGTAATCAGTTGGAAAGCTGTGATTATTGTCTTATTACTTTCGAGATAGTGCTAGTAATGAAAAATAATCTGTTTGAAAGGAAATAGCTCGAATTTTAAATAAATTGGCATGCAAACCCACGTTTTTAGGACAGTTAATGCCTCCCACGATTCCAGGAATGTGTCTCCCGCGAATTACTGTCTTCCCTAAAACGCATTCAAATCGATTACTTTCGATTACTCTCAAACTGGAACCATTCAACATTGGTTTTCAATGGCTCGCGTGGCTCGCTCAGGGGCTCGGGTGTAGATTAGCCTAATATTGTCGTTGGCCCGAGTCAAACAACAAATTTCTAAGGGACTGTCCCGCGGAGTAGCTTGGCGAAGCTCGCGGAGCACCTCAGGGAAGCGAAGCTCAGACAAGGTAGTTAGCCATAATTTTTGTCCTCCCCCTTTATTATTCTTGGGTCTGCTTATTTATAGGGTGGATTTGGGGAGAAGGCACCCCAACCCGTAGGGTTCTTACACAAATGTGTTATTACACAAATGCTCTCACCGCCTTAGCAAAAACGAGGTTACAAGGGGATTACGGGGAGACCAGCTGCCGCGCGTTACGATCCCTGACACATGTGGGGCCCTCTGTACTTGTTGCCTCCGAGCTTCTTAGTGATCAATGAAACTCCACTCCTTCGCGTCCCTCGGACCATCGTTCCCTTGGTCCGCCATTGCCTCGCCTTTGAAAGGCGAGACTTCCTCTGGGCGGCCGCGTCTCTGATCCGCCGTTGCCTCGCCTTAGGGTGGCGAAACTCCCTTCGGGCCGCCCCTTTGACCCACCGTTACCATGCCTTCGGGTGGCGTGGTCTCCTTTTGGCCGTCGCCCCCTGGGCCGGTTGTATCCGCTCTAATTCATTTGTCCCAAGTTCGTAGGGGATGGGTGTCCCTCGCTACAACAAATATGACACCCGATTTGAGTTAAACAGAGCCACCACATTAATCCTAAAATCCTAAAAACACCCACATTAATAAAAAAATACTAGAAATTCTCATGTTAATCAGAAAAAGAAAAGATCTACATCGCTGAATGTGGATAATATTATGTAAATCTCACGGTCAATATTGAAAAGATTTAGATCGTTGATTATTAGAGATGAACTCTAAACCTGATCTGATATATATTAGAGATATATTATGAGTTAGAGATTACCTAAAAAAAATTGTTAGTTAGAGATAAACTTCATATGCTGACATAAATCTAGCCGCGCAAACGCAAGAGTGTTTCATTAGCTTGTTAGCATATAAATATCACAAAGAAACAACAAATGAGCAAAAAAGTGATTTAGCATTGAAAGTATGGGTTGAACGAGAACTTTTTTCCTTCTAAAAGAAAGATACTTTGAGAACTTAGATGGACAAGGAAACAAATGGAAACAAGGTTATGTATGTACATATAGAACGAGTAAGGTGTACATCTCTAATCAGTTCATCTCGAAATCTTCAATCTCGTTATAGTGTATAGTTATACCGCATGGAATCTATCTATCTATAGTCTCATTATGAATATGTAGTAGTGTCATATTAAACCATGATAAGGCCACTATAATCACACCCCCGTCACGGCATGCCAGTTTGAGGTAACGGGGAGTAACTTTAGTGCTACAAAATTGCAACACCCTACTTCAGTGCTAGAAAGTGAACGGAGTCATCTTTCAGTGTCACCAGATTAATTTTCCCTATAATCAATGGCTTATTTTTTTCTACATTAGCATCGAATATCTATTTATTTTTTATAGGGGATGTCATGGCTCTTTTGGGTTCTGCTTTAATAATAGATAATATAATAAATAATAATAGAAGTATAAAATAGATAGGTAGACATATACTTAAATGTGCGATAAATTTTTGACCAATTACATTATGTAAAATTTTAACAAATATGCATTCCCTAGTCTTCCCGCAAAAAAATAGAGATATTTTCTTAATTAAACCGAGTGCAACCCGTGGCGGTTCCACTTTTTTGTGATTTCGGTCGAGAATACTTTGCCATTCCTAGGAACCGCATGATCCGAATTCCGCACCAAAGACACAACAGAGCGAATCCCTAGTCGCATTACTTTGCAAATAAAAAATCACTACTACATAGAACTCGTAGATGCCCTCATGCCCATAGTTTGTATTCTCTCTCTCTACAGGCAAACATTACTCGTTTAGCAGCAATCTCGATGTGCAGGTTGCAGCGCGGTGATGCTGGGAATGATGCTACCGAGCGCCTACGTATGCGCGCCACCGTTGGTTTGGCAATGTAGCCAGGCCAGTATAATTCTCTCGTGATTACTGCTCTGCGTTTTTCTTCTTGTAATACTCCACTTTGTTCTGCCCATTGTGCTGTCATTAATTTGTCGATCAATTGCCTAGCTGGCTAGATCGATGGATGATTTTATCACTAGTTGGAATCATGTATGTGCCTGCTCAGTTCTAACACTATATAGATTCTTTTTTTTTTTCAAAAAAAAAAGCTTAGTAAGTAGAACGTAACTGTGCCTATCGACGCACATTGTACAAACGAAATCGACCGTGACGGCACAAGAGACAATTCACTAAGCCATGCATGCAGGACCTGGCAGGCATAGTTAAAAGGGATCAGAAAGACCGGTCAGAGATATAAGTCAGAGATAAATAATATTAAAAGCAGCGTATCATTACTTCATTAGTACACTACTGCAATACTGCACAAGTGCACAGCGTACCAGATTCTACAGAAGAAATTAACGTACTGTCATCGTCATCTTATAAAACGTGTACAGCCACATCAGTCGATACTAGCGGCCTAGCCCCCCCCTCCCTCTCTCTCTCTCTCTCTCTCTCACACACACACACACACACACACACACACACACACAGACAGCACGCGCGTCTTTTCTATAGCGCCATATGAACACATATGTACAATTTTTTTTCCAACAAAAAGCACATATGCAATGAAATGGCCTTTTATATTTTGCAATGAAATGGCCTTTTATATTTTGCAATGAAATCTCATTTCACGTGCACCCTACCTAACATATTGAAATCCAAACAAAATACCAGCATGTATATCCCGTAGTATATATATCACTGTGCTAGCATGCATCGATCAGGTTTATATATCCTGCTTAAATCACAAGAAGATGCCAGAAGAGCATATGTACAACTTTCTAGCTAGGGACACTTCAGAACTCATGCATGCCTATACGTACATGCAATTTTTAAGAATGAACATGCTTAATTCGGCTAAAAAAGAGAGCGTGCATGCATGCATGACGCATCACATCAAGTACGTACTAGCTACGTACATTGTTTCCGTACGTGCACCCCCCAAGCCATCGTATTGCATCCTAGGATCCTGGCCACATTGACATATATTCTATTCCATCATGGCATATGTTCATGCATATCCTCCTAATTAAAATAAATTTCTACAAGAGGTTCACCGTTCACCTCCTTAATTTACATTATGTCCATCGATCAGAAGGATGATATACGCACAAACAATATTTTAACATGTGTGCGCGCGCACGCATGATTATCACTGCAAACAATATACATACTCGGCACTTTTCTAAAGTAATTAAAAATAGATTCTTCATGTGTCCAAACTATATTTCATTAATTATATATCTCTAGAGAAAAATTTGGCCAAACATACAAAAAAAACATTGTGACCAATCTGCCTTACATTAATTTACCACATCAATGTTGCATCCCAAAAAAGATGAACCATAAGCTAGCATATTGATTATCTTGTATTAATTCCTTTCATAGGCTCACACTTGTGCTCCTTAATTAGTTTGTTATAATTAAGAAACATGATGTCTTCGAAACAGTCTAGATAACAACATCTCCTAAAGAAACACAATCTAGCAACCCATGGTTGTTTTCTTTTTTTCAGTTCTGAGTTCTTACGTGTAGTTAGATTTAACATATGTTACGTGTTTTAACTGTAATATATTAAGCTAACATAAGCTATATAGACCGCACTTTGTCAAACCCATGCATAAGTTGAGCCAGGTGGGAATTGAATATGCTGACGTGGATAAAACAATCACGTACGTGGATAAAAGAAAAAATATATATATAAGCAGCATCATGTCCTTGTAAATCAGAAAAATAAGAAATACTTCACCTGACTATTAATCATATATTTATTTGAGCTGCAATCAACTATCTCAAGCAAATTAAGTTTGACCAGTTGTAGTGTGTACATACTACATATTGCAGTTGACATTGGCGCATAAAATTGACAATAATGTGCACGTTAGAATTACGCAACATCAAGTAACTCAACAAATATAAGTAGATCAAAATGAATGGCTGCACTATATATTATAGCATTCTACACATATTTTCAACTATATATATGTATACATTATATATGAGAGATGCTGCCCAAATTATCTATCCAAAATGTATCATACTAGCCATATACAAATAAACATAACATCTTATTATCTGACAATAATGAAGGAAGGCACAATTAGCGCTACTTGGATATCGTTTCAAACATATATTCCATATAAAACTGTCACATTCCAGGAAATTTCCACTTACATATATAGTGATGGGTAATAATTGAAAGATAAGACACTATAATCTGGTCCCAATTAAAAGACCACACACATCCATGCGTTTTCATGCTCAAACTCCAGCAGAACGATATTATTACTCGAGGAAAATATATCTAACTAGTTTATCTAATATACACACTTCAAATTCAAAAGAATATCATATCTTTACATTGTCCTAGGATCCGGTGAACTAATTAACTGATTGCCTTATGTGTAATGAATGCCAAATTGAAAACGACCCATGTTGCCAAGAATATATGAATTAATTTCTCTGCAGATGGGATATTGACAGTGTTGAATTGTGAGGCCAGCCATGCCAATCACACAGGTATGCTATCTATGCAAATCGAAAAACAACTGCAACTCTACCAATATTATCAGCAGAAAATTATACCTGTCGTCCCTCAAATTCATTTGAATTATGCAATCACTTTAATTAGGGGTGAATAGAATCATTTTGATAATGGTGATGTATATGAGTTAGTTCTTTAGGAATGCCTAGATCCTTGAGTTCATGCTATGTTCATGAAAATCTTGCATACATCAGGTGCTGCTGAGGACTATCCAAAGATGTCAGCCGATCTGCTGCTAGTCTTATATATCGAGATTAAGATGCGTGCTAAAATCTATCTCATTAATAATAAGAAGGAACCGTAAACATGATGGAAATACAATTAGTTAGTGTGAACTACGATGGATTGAATAGGTAAAATTAGATCATTCAATTAAGATTTGTGAACAATTTTTGAGGAAAAATATTTGTGAACATATATTGAGAAGCCAATATATGAGGTAATACAAGTTATCAATACCCGTCATTGACGACAAGTGTCATATTTGACGAAAATTGTTTGTTTTGCAGTTAACGATTATAATACTATTCTGCACCTTCAGGTTTGAAAATGACAAAGAGGTGCAACTAAACTAAACGTGCTTTGATTAATATTCCATGATTTCATCTCTACACATTGTTTAACTTTGATAAGCTCTGCTGTTTTCTGTGACAAAACTCAAGAGGCGTTTCAACTTTCTATCTTAGAAGTACCCATGGTACTATATACTTCAATATTCTTTTGTGAGATGCAAGAAGACATGCGGTGTTCTTGAAAGACCACCCCAGGTACTTCAGAACTACGAACTATCTAGTTGCAGCAATAATCTCAGAGGTTCAGCATGGACTGAGTATAGTAAGTTCAGAAAAGAAACCGAAGTGAACAACCATGCAAAGAAAAGAAAGAACAAGCAGACACATGCATATAGACACTCTCCTCCTCTTTTTTACTTCCCCATAACTCCCCATTCCCTTTTCCAGCTTACAATGGACCAAAAGTACTTTTGTTAGCAGGCACAGCATCTATATATATATTCTGGCCTTAGCAGTGCAAAAGGATCCCCATCCTACACCTTGCTAGTTATGGATACCTATTGCCGAGTCAGTACATGGCGTTGCCCCCATTGCTCCCAGCAAACATACACGCCGTACCTACTCACTGCAGTGAAAAGTAGACGGGAAAAAAGCAAAGAAAATATACACACACAGTCACTCTCTATCGCGCTGCCTCACACACAAAGGGCAAGAACAGAACCGGGACTACTCAAGAGATTAGAGATGTACATCTACGCACATCTCACTGTTCCTACTACTACAGCAACAGTAGAATTAGTACTGAGGTCGTCCTCCCCCATAAATTCTTAACAGACGTACAAAGAAGTTAAGGCCAGTGGCAAGTGCCCGGTGCCCCCCCTCTTTACAGACTGCCAAGGCCATAAAGAACTCTTGGAGTGTATACCACTCAAGGCCCAGACAATCCAAACTACACGTAAATTGGCCCACTGTGGGGGTTAATTTTCAGTTCCCCTTGGGTAAAACCACAGCAATAGTGTTTTTTTTTTTGTTTGTGCGTAGCTAGTGCCTACCATATGATTATTGCCATGATGATCGACGGATGACACATAGGGGTATGGACAGGGAGCAAGCGGTACAGAAAGCGGCGGCAAAAGCACGAAAAATAAACACAAGAATGCCAGCATCAAGCACATGAATATAAGAGACGATGAGCAGTACTGATGAAAGAAGGAACGAAAAAGAATTAGGAATTTAAGGGTCTGACCTGCGATGTTCGTAGCTCTTGTTTTTGTGGCTTGCTGGCCTGCTGTTCGCCTGTTCCCAGCAGCTAATCCCGTTAATGTCTCAATGACTTCGTCTTTCCATGTTTCTTGAGAGCCGAATTGAAGCATGAATCGAATAGGAGAGAAGATCACACTTACGATGCAAGACGGGATGATGCGCTAGCGGCGATATGATTCAGATCTTGGCAGCTGTAGTGCTTTGGGGGTACAAATTTGGAGGTGTGTTATCATATGTAGGGGCGGATGGGATTGGCCCGCTACCAAACTATGAAGGAATGAAGCAACTAGCAATGCAATAGAGAATAATAGCACGTAGAAATCAAGAGCAATAGTAGTGACGAGGAAGAATCACAGTTGAAACCAAAGAAAATCAATACTAATTAATTAATTCGGCTAATTTCTCTCTATATATTCCGAAACCAACACAAGAATTTCAATAGCCAAAACAAAAGGCGAAACAAAAAGTTAAATGCTAACCTCCTATCATCAATGTTATATTGGAATGGCAAAAGGTGGATAAGAAGAAGGAAGAAGGTAACAGGCAGAAGAAAGAATTGTTCAACTTTCCTTTGGTACGCTCCCGATTGAGGTGGCCCGATCTGACGATCTCCTTTCACAGATCGAGATCCAATGAGGAATGCGCTTCCCTCTTTGAGGACGACGATGATGACGGCGACGAGGCGGCAGAACACTCCGCTCCAGCTGCACCGGCGGCGCCTTGTTGATGCAATTCTAGCAACCTTAATGGCGTCGGCCTTTGCCATCCTGGCATCCGTAGCGACAATGCATTGGTATCATGGCTTGACTCGCCGCTGTGCGGGTGTGGATTGTCGAGGTTGACTCCGAACAGCCGCACGCGCTTCGCTGCCGCCGCCGGGTAGTTGACGAGCGGCACCGAGTCGAGGACCATGGGAAGACTAGCCGTGACCACTGGGCTCGGTTGCACCGTAATGTGCAATGGAGGCGGCGGCGGGTGCGGCAGCGGCGGCGGGTGCGGCAAGGGAGCGTGCGGAGGCATCCCGGCGGATCCGAAGAAGAGGAGCTGCCTCGCCGGGGGCGCGGCGCTGATGTTACCGAAGTCGAGCCCCTGGCGGAGGCGGTGGTGCTCGTACAGCGTGGCGGGCGGCGCGGGCGGCATGAAGAATCCGCTGGGGCCTGCGCCCCACGGACCGTATGGCGAGGAGGAGGGCATGGGCAGCGGCAGGCGCGGGAGGCGGTGCGGATCCCGTACGTCGGCGCGGCGCTTCCAGTCGATGAAGAGGCGGTCGCGCGTGGCGTCGGCGGCTCCACGGCTGAAAGAGACGGTGTCCCCGGCGTCGAGGCGCTTCTCCTTGACGAAGCGGCTCCAGCCCTTGGTCATGACGTAGCTCTGGCTGCTGTTCCAGTAGGAGTAGCGGAAGCGCCAGAGCTTGCCGGTGCGGTCCTGGAAGCTGAGCAAGAGTCCCTTCTCGTTCGCCGCCGAGTCCAGCGGGAAGTACTTCTCCGCGTGCTGCTTCGGGATCACCAGCCGGTTAAGCTTCCCCACGTCGCTGGGCGTCACCACCTTGTCGAACATGTGCTCCTTCTCAATCACCTCCACGTCACCGCCGCCTCCCCCGCTCCCCGACGCCCCCGCGCCGTCGCTCGAGCGGAACGGAGACCCCGACGCCGACGCCGACGTGGACGCGGACGCGGACGCCGAAGCCGCCGCGGAAGGCGACACGGATGTCGGCGAGGAGGACGAGGCGGCCGCCGTGGACGCCGCGGCGGCCGTCATGAAGGGGATCTCACGCGGGGAGGGCGCGTCCGCATCCCCCTCCCCCTCCTCCTCCTCCTCCTGCTCCAACTCCTCCCCATCCCCCTCCTCCTCTTTCGAAAACCTACCACTCGTGGTGGTAAACTCCATATCCACTCTCCGCGCCTGGATCCCTCCCCCTCCCCTTCCCGGCCGGCGCGCGGCGTAGATGCGATGACGACGATGCGTCGCCGCAGCCGAGGCGGTGGAGGCGGAGGCCGGAGGCGGTGGTGCGAGCGAGCAGGCGGCTGCGTGGGGGAGCAAGAGCAAGAGGAGGAGGGGGATCTATCCAGCCAGCCAGTGAGCCAGCCGCGTACAAACGAGTACGCGCCCCTATCTATCTAGTATCTACCTGCGCGCGCGCGCGCGCGTGCGTATGCGGGCAAATTTGACACGGGGAGGAGGCGACGGGGAGGGAAGGGATTCACTCCGCCAGCCCGTGCCACCGCTCGCGCTGGCTCTCGCGTTTGCATTGACCGCGCGCGCCTGGATGGATCTTCTGTCGGGCGATGGGGTTCTCGGCGTGGTGGGAAGAGGAGGGGGCAAGCAGGCAGGGAGACGGATGGCTCGGTGTGGGTGGGTGGGTGGGTGAAAGGAGGGCGCTGCTCCGCGCTGCGCAATGGTAATTAAGGTAAGAGCAGCTGTTTCTTTTATCTCGTCTGCTTGGTTTGGTAAGCTCGCAGCTGCGCGAAAGCTGCTGCTGAGTTCGCGCTGGAAGAGAGGATGATGCCGAGAGGGGAGAGGGAGGGGCTGCCCTAGCAGCTAGAAGATTCGAGGAAGGTGAGTGAGTGAGTGACCACGGAGTGGTGGATTCAGCAGCACTATCCATCTAGGAGCGGTGCATATGCTGCAGGATGGGGAGTATTGTATTGGTTGGTCCTAATTTTGCTTTTCCTGTATTTCGGTCTTACGAAACCTAGGATTCGCACGCCTTTCGAGTGATCGAGCTGTATTGCTGCCCGTATGATTGAGTATATCGGTAATTGTAGATTTTCCACCAGTTCACAATTAACAACATTTTGTGGCGCATACGGTTTAATACTGTGACCACTGCAATGCATATGATTCATAGTGGTTCATTCTATCGGTGAGAACTCGGGGTTGAATGTTTATCAGCGGTAGGAAATAACACGTGGTAAGGGTGTGGTTTGTTGCCCGTCCTACACCGCCAGGATCGGCTCGAAACCTCCAACCCATCCATTTTTTTTTCATGTAAGCAGCATAGAAGTTCTAAACAAATTACAATGTTGTCAAATGTGTTGCAATTTGAATTACTTTTTTATGATTAATATTTTATTTTCAAAAATTTCAAGGGCAAATTGAATATAGGAATTATCATAAAAAAAAACCAGGATTAGATTGAAAGTATTGTACATCATTGGTGAAATTGTTTTTTATTATTTTTTTGAAATTTGTATATGCTTTTGTGACCGATTTGACCGCCATGGGTGCGCATCAAATGAAGCTTGGTCAGTCAAATGCTCATATGACCGCCTCTTGTTCACAGGGAGCTATTATGAGGAAGGCAACATTGGACACATATTGATCAATCTATCTATCTATATTATATATATAAAGGAGGGGAAAAAGAAGCCACCACGTTCATCCACATCATCCAAATTATTTCAGCCGTTCGATCAACGGTGGGACCAAATTATAACGGCCAAGATCAATCAAAGAAATTCTCACATAAATCAAGAAAAAAATAAAAGATCTATGCGGCTTAGATTAAAAGAAAATATTAGAAATTCATATTAAATACTAAAGTTGATATAATATATTAGAGATAAACTCTAAATCCGATCTGATATGTTAGAGATAGATTATGAGTTAGAGATAAACACTATATACCAAAACAAATTTAACCGCGCAAACGCGCGGGCCACCTCGCTCGTTATAGTTATGGATTTGCTAACGAGCATATGATTTTATTTCAGGTTTTGAACAATCAACTCTTTTTTCAGTTTTGTTTAGACTATTATTTCACTTAGTTCGATAGTGGAAATCTAGTTATTTCATATTAGAAATAGATATTTATGTATAATATGCTGATAATAATTATTTTAAAATTTCATGGATCGACTGGGTTTTGAGAATTCAATAGGGGAAGTCAGCAGTTTTTTGAGCTCTACTCGGATGCATGGACTGAAAGCCCTAAAGATAGGTGATGTAGCACCCGTAGGCCAGCAGATTATGGTCGCAAGTTTTTTTACGATTATGATTGATTCAAAAGAAATTTAGATGTGTGAGTCCATATCAGTTGGAAAGATCTTATCAAGGACTTCTCCTAAATGTATTTGAATGCCCCAAATGTGCTATGTATGTATCTGTTACGTCTGTTTCAAAATGAACGAGCAAGGTGATCCGCACGTTTGCGCGGCTAGATTTGTGTTAAGATAAAGATAATATATCATATTAGATTTAGAGTTTATCTCTAATATATAGATCAGCTTCAGTAGTTTGTTATATAAGTTAATATTGACCGCTAGATTTACATAATAATATTCATATTCAACGATGTAGATTTTTTCTTTTTTTCTATGATTAACGTGAGAATTCCTACTATTTTTCGATTAACGTGAGAATTTCTAGGATTTTAGGATTAATGTGATGGCTCCGTTTAAGTATGTTTTATAGGCGTTTGCGCGACTAGATTTGTGTTAAGATATAGATAATATATCAGATTAGATTTAGAGTTTATCTCTAATATATAGATCGGCTTCAGTAGTTTGTTATAGAGGTTAATATAGATAGTAGATTGCTACACGGTGGCTTAGCCAAGCTTCACCTTTGGGATGACTTGACGCATGGCTCGTCTTGGTGAAGAATAACATTCTTGTTCATCCATCTCATGATTCTTGAGCGCAAGATTATCGTTAGGTGGTAACTCATCCTATTAAGTATATGCTTGTAAAATTAAGGACAAGGTCATCTGGTAATGTAACTTACGTGCATGGACCTTTGTAATTGGTTGGCATATAGGTGTTGTCGGTATGGTGAGTGTGTCGGGCATAACTGTCCCCGATTTAAGCCACCGAGAGTGTTGTAGTAGGGAACACCCACCCCCTACGAATCAGCGAGAGAAGCGAACCAATCTGTGAAGGTGAAGGAGATGCATGACCAAGGGGAGCCTCGCTCCCTCCAGGTGAAGCAACGGCGGACCAAGGGAGGAGTACTCCAAAGGGGAGCTTTGCTTCCCCCGTGTGAAGCCACAGCGGACCAAAGGAGGCGTACCCCCTAGGGGACTCGTGGACCTTCCTATGGGCGAGGCGAAGCATATCAGGAAGAATTCCACGAGGCCAGGAGAGTAAGTCCAAGTTGCGAAGCAAAGACGGTTGCGTGGAGGTCAAGAAGACTAGGGGACAGCAAGTACGGCCTGCCATCGTCGCTAGGAATCGTATCACGTGTCAGGGAGATATGACAGCTGGCTGTAACAACCAGCATCAGATGACAGAAGGATCAGGGTTTGTTGTAACAACTGGGCCCCCCTTGTAATCTTAGTTCTACCCCTGCTTTAGGTGGAAAGGCGTGGGCAATTGAGTCTAACCCTGGATCCCGAAGGTGTTTTTCCTTCGGTACCCTCGGGTATAAGGGCAGGTTAGGGTCTAGAAGATCTTGTCCTAATCTTACCCCTTTTACCCCGCATGATTCCCTTGGCGAAGGGTTGCAACGTCACAATGTAATTTGGCCCCCACTATAAATAGGGGCCCCCTCAATGATAAAGGATGGGCTACAATTTCTCATAGGATAGCCACTTTGAGATTGCTCAGCCTCCCTGAGCTACTTCATGAAGTACGATACGTTGCATGGCGGGGTAGCCCCTTACAAATCTGTTGTCTAACTCGGGCCACCGACAGAGAGCTCCAAACATAATTGACCGGGATTTCAGTTGTGTGTAGACATGGCACCTGTTATTTTGCTTTATTCAAACAAAAAAAATTTAGTGGTACTCACCATGGTGAAACATTCAAATGTTATATCAAATTAGGTGGACACACGATAATATAGCTATAAAATAATGGATAAATTAATAGTAGTATGGAAGCATTATGAGTCTAGGACGGGGAAACCTTCCTGGATTGGCGAGGTGGTAGAAATCTAGGTTTGGTTCAGGGTCTTATGCGTTCCCAGACCTTTCCACATTGTTACTTATGGCGTCGATCTCATGATTACCCTCTAAAACGCATATCCTAAGGGAAAATATTAATCCAACAAAACAAAAGTCAAGTAAAAGTCAAGAAACAGATTAGGAATAAAGCAAGATTAATAGGTCAAAATAGGAAATTCAATTGTTAATGGTCGAGAAGGACCTGATGATAGAATTTAGCCAGGAACATGCATGACGTGATAACAGAAAGTGTGGAAGAATAGTCAGGAACAGAGTCTGACGATAAAAAGTAAGCGTGGAAAAATAGTCAGCAATAAAACCTAACTAACGAAAATAAATGTGAAGGATCAGTTCCTAGGGTCGAAAGAGAACTCGTTTAAATATCATTCTCGGCCTCGAGCCCTTCTTTCGTTTCTTACTAATACTCCTTTTGAAGTGCTCATGACTTTATTGAGTTTTAAAGGTGATAACTATTTAAACAAATTTCTCATATTTTTCTAGGCTATTGTTGGCCCCAGCCAGACAACCTATTTCTAAGGGGTTACCTCGCGGAGCAACTATGCGAAGCTCGCGAAGCAGCTCGGGGAGGCAAAGTTTGAGGCAAACTAGTTATCCTAGAAGCTGTTGGCCGTCCTTTGCATTGCTCTGGGTCCCCCTACTTATAGTAGGGGCTTTTATATATTTCCAATACAGCCCCTCCAACCAGGGGCAAAGCGAGGGCCTGAAAGTTTTCTTCAGAAAAAACATCTTGGCCCATCACCTACTCCCTTGGGCGAGGGTTCGAGGGGAAAAACACCTTGTGACCTGGAACAAGGACCTAAATGCCCTTGCCGCCTTAATTAAAGCAGGGTTACATAGGGGATTATAGGGGGACTCGATTGTTACGGCTAGCTCGCATATCCTTCTGTCGTGCGATATGATTCCTAACACCTGTTGCGGTCCTATACTTGTTGTTCCCTGATCTTCTTGGCGCCTATGAAGCCTTCCCTCCTTCGCGTCCTGTCCTTAGCGCTTATGAATTTCTCACAGGTTCCCACGAGGCGATCTCTTCACATCGGACCCCCTCCTTGATTCGCCTTTGCCGCCCATCAAGGGGCAAGGCTTCCTTCGCGCTAACCCCTCCTTTGATCCACATTTGCCTCGCCATCAAGGGGTGAGGCTTCCTTCGGATTGACCCCTCCTCTGATTCGCTTTTGCCTCGCCATCAGGGGGCGAGGCTTCCTTCGAGTTGACTCCTCCCAGCGCTAGTTCGCCTCCTCCTGGGTCAACGCTCAGACCAGTTTGTGGGCCCCTGAGATTGGTGCAGCCTAGTCGAGCCCGCTCCACCCCCTTCTTCCTCTTCCCGCCTCCGACGAAACTCTGACAACACTGTGCACGCACATCGAGGTGGCTTCTGACATGCTGGTACTTGCGATAGCTTTTCCAATCCCCCCTGAGCACTTGATGGTGGGTGTGGGTGGTCAGAGCAGCTTCACCAGCTCGATGACGAAGCCCGATGATGACGGTTTGAGTCGGCAGTGGAGGTGGCAGGTTAGGAGTCTAGGGACCAATTTTAGGTGGCCACAAGGTTGCACATCCCTCGATCTTATATAGATACCTAGTAGCTATTATTATTAGACTCGGTTTTGGTTACATTATTTTGTCATCGTTATTCTGCGATCTTTGGTTTCTAGAACCCTAACATCATATGCTTATCATAGTGTCAAATTATTTCTTCTTCGTTCTTACTTCTGTTTTTTTATTCATTTGAAGAAATTTTTTTCTTGGCGAGGTCAACCATATTTGTATGTGGTTGATAGCTAACGAAGCAGTGGTATTGCGATTATAGGGTTCGATTAGTTTGAATCAGAAACCAAATCGTCTACATTGAGTCTTCTATCAATATAATCTACCTATTATATTATTAAAGTAGTGAAAAACAGAGCCACCACGTTGGTCCACATCGCCTAGATTATTTCAGCCGTTTGATCAACGGTGGGACCAAATTATAACGGCCTAGATCAACCAAAGAAATTCTCACATAAATCAAGATAAAAATAAAAGATCTATGCAGCTGATTTTTGTGTTGCCGGATTATAATGACCTAGATTAAAATAAAAATATTAAAAATTTGGATTAAATACTAAATATGATATAATATGGTTATTTTAGCCATTCGGTCCCTTTAGCCGTTCGATCAACGGTGGGACCAAATTATAACGGCCTATATCAATCAAAGAAATTCTTACATAAATCAAGAAAAAAAGATCTATGCCACTGATTTTTGTGGGGCCGGATTAGAACAGCTTAGACTAAAAGAAAAATATTGGAAATTCGAGTTAAATACTAAAGATGATATAATATGATTATTATAGTCGTTCTATCAACGGTGAGACCAAATTATAACGACCTAAATTAATGAAGAAATTCTCACATAAATCAAGAAAAAAAATAGAAGACCCATGCGGCTTAGATTAAAAGAAAACATTAAAAATTCGGACTAAATACTAAAGCTGATATAATATATGTCATTCGACCGAGCCAGACAACAAATTTCTTGGGGTTGCCTCGCGGAGCAAAAGAACGTGGCTCGCGAAGCAACTCGGGGTAGCTAAGCGATTACAAAGTGGCTAGCCTGCGAAACTGTAGCTTGTCCTTTATTATTGCGAGGGTGCCCTATTTATAATGGGGTAGTCATTTTTACATTGAACAGTACAACCCCTCTTCTGGGCATAAAGTAAAGGTAAAGAGGTCTTTGCTAAGAAAAAACCTCTTAGCCCTAGACCTGCTCCCTTCGGCAAGAGTGTCGAGGAAAAAACACCCTCGAGGCCGGGGCTAACACCTATGTACCCCTGCTATTCTATCTAAAGCAGTGCTACAAGGGGGATTACAGGGGGACCCGGTTATTACGGCCAGCTGCCACATCTTCTCTGCCACCTGATGTTGGTTGTTACAACCAGCTAGCGTATCCCCTTGACATGCGATATGATTCCTGTTCCTTGTTGCAGACCGTACTTGTCCCCTAGTCTTCTTGTTTCCCACGGAACCGCCTTCTGTCGAGGATTAAATCACAGCCCATTGCCATGGCCCACTCCCTGACGGCCCAATCGAACAGCCTACTAGGGCCCAGTTCCCTAGATGGTTCTATCAGGCCCATGTGCATCCTGCCGAACAGCCTTGGCTGGCGCGGTGCGTACTGGCCTAGGATTCGTGTTTGAGTCTGACTCGAACAGAGTTCTGCACGGCTACGTGAAGACCCGAACGTGGTTTCCCGGATTGGAGCAGAAGTCGTGACCCCCAAGATTCGGAGTTTACCTTATCTACCTCGGGATGTATTTGGCACGTTGAGTTCGTTACGATCTCGTAGTTAGCCCGGCCCGATTATCCCTAGTAGGTCGGTTTGCTCAGCACTATACAAACAGGGCCTCTACGGCGTGTAGAGGGCACCTGACCTGATCATCGCATTGAAGCTTAGACCGCATATTACTTCCTGTTCACACATAATCCCGCCGAGATTTGTCCATCTCATCGAGCATCCTCTTGTAATCATCTCTGATATATAAGAAAGGCTGGACGTAGGGTTGTTATCTCCCCGGAGAGGCCCGAACCAGGATAAAAACCCTTGTCTCCCTGTTGCTCGTTGATTGCTGTTCGCTCTGTTCGGCGTGTCTCCTATCTCCCCTTCTTCAAGAACCTTAGTTGACTTGGGTCCGATATCCCAACCGTCGACAGTTGGCACCGACCGTGGGGATCTAGTAGATCGAGCATGTCGAACTCTATCAGCGACCACAGATCTCTTTCTGAGGACTACGACTCAGAAGGATAGGATGTCTCATCCCCTGTCAGATCAGATCGATCTGTTCGATCTCGATCGCTTTCTATATCTGGGACAGAAGTCTCTAGATACTCTCCAGAGATGGTCTTAGATCAAGCTCCCGTCATCGACGATGAGTATGGAACCAATGATCTTTACGATGGTTTAGATCTTTCGGATTCCAAGGCTATGTCGGTCGATTCCTCATGTGGCGACACAGTGATGACACCGTCTAGCGCGCCAACGCACGGCCACCGTGGTATCAACATGGCCGGTGTAGGGACTCCAGAGGATCCTGCACGAGTCGCGGCGGCCGAAGAGATCGGACGGATCAATTCTGCTCGGCTTCAAGATGGATCTGCACTGGCTGCTCGCGAGCAAGACGTTGTTCGCCGCAGTCTGGATGAATCTATCAACCAAACTCTAGCTCAAATTCGCGATCAGCGCAAGCGTCAGCGACGCGACCCGCCTCGCGTACCTACACCAGATCCCCTGGCAAAAGCTCAGCTTGTCCGGGATGAATCCCCGCGCAACCGGACTCCGGTCGGGCAAGACGCGGATGCCTCAGGAATCCCAGGACCCCTTGAGCAGAGCCGCGAACGGCTTCAAGGCCTGGCGACGGTGATCAGATCCGCCAACCAGGACAACCTCGCCCTTATGGGCGACGTTGTTGCCTCCCACCTTGAGCGACTGGCTGACGGCCTTAAGTCCATAGGTGAGGCCAACACTTCATCCGGGCAGTGCATTCAGCCTGTCCGGGTGAATTCGGACAGCGAGCGCTCCGATCGATCGCGTGACCCTCGTCACCGTCGAAGGACCACTGTCCACGAACAAGCTACCCGCGGTCGCCATCGCTCGCCGAGTCCCCGTAGTCATCGCGACCACAGGGGCAAGCGTGCGTAGCGGCGATCGCAGACGATCCCTCGAGAGGCGCGCCGTGGCGACCACGAGGAAGGAACGTGGAGGATTATCACGGAGGGAGTTCCTCCAGGCAGAGTCCTCCCGCTCAGTTAGAATTCCTCCGCGCAACAGGACCAACGTCTTTACAAGACTAGGTTACTGCGGAGAGGTGGCGGTCGTGCGGCTGGGTTGCGGGGCTTTCTCGATGAGCTTCCGCGGCGTCGGTGGCCCTTCAAGTTCAAGCCCGGTCACGTGGAGAGGTACAATGGGACTCAAAACCCAGAGGAGTTCTGTCGGTGTCTGGGAATCGGCCTCCTGAAGAGCGACGAGACCACGTACCGGCAGACGAATTTGTAGTTGGTATGAGGCCCAACGACCACCCTTCTCAGCAGCTCGGGGCGGCGGTCAAGCCTGCGGGGGCTAAAGCCGCGCTGTCTTCCCGAACAAGGGCCTGGTGCGACTCGGTGATCCGGGTATAGACCCTTCGTACAGGGAGAAGAGGGGAGGAAACAATACAAACCGTCAAGACACAGGTGGTTTACCCTGGTTCGAGCCCCCACTGCCGAGTAATAGCTCTACTCCAGTCTTGCTGACTATATGGTGGAAATCAGTACAGGGGTGCCGAGACCGGGCCTAGAGGCACCGATCCCGAGCTTACAGTGGTGGTGACTAAGGACTAGAACTACTTGCTAAGGAAGCTTCGGGTGCAGGTGTTGCTTGAGCTTGAGTCGGATGGAATCGGATCCAAGTCCCTTCGAATGTCCAGGAATCCTCCTTTTATAGGCGCGGCGGGTCGCCCGAAGCCGATGTGGCAGGCCTCGCGCCGGTCTTTGCTTTAGTGGCAGAGCTCTTGTCTCGTTCCGGGGCTCTGTCTGGTTCGGAGACTGCAGGGAGAAGCTGGTCAGGTTAGTACTGGGCACGTGTTTGTCTCGAAGTGCCTATTCGGGGTGGAGGCCTCTTTAGGGAGAAAGCACTTTCCCTTTATCCTCGATATGGCCTTGACTGGACCGAGCCAGCCCCGCGCCACCCGTTGGGGGCGTCGCGTAGCGTAACAACCATCCGCTGCCTGCCAAATAAGGCAAACGACCAGATGAGCTGTCCGTGTGCTCTTTCCCGGGTTGCGGGTTCCTGGGGAGACATAGTTCGTTCCGGTCAAGGCCGGAGAAAATATGGTGGGCCATGACAATTGTCGCCACCTACCCGCGGGTGAGCGGATCACACGAGGGACCTTCTCTCGGGCTAAGGGATAGCCCGGGAGGTACACGGTGCCGCGCGGTTTGACTTGGTCAAGCCCGGGGCAGCTGCAGGTGCGTTAGGCGGCTCCTTTAGTACGGCCAGGAATAGCCTTCTTGGTCCTTTGTTCGTGTGGTGGGCTGATACAGAATCGGCCCAAGGTCCGCTTCAAGATGGGCCGTTTATCAATCACCAACAGCCAGGGCCCGAGCCTCGGCGGGTCATGTGATGGTCGGTCCGAGGTTTAGAGAGACCCTACCACGCTTGTGCTTGAAGATT
The DNA here is from genome assembly GCA_036346415.1 of Raddia guianensis. Taxonomy (NCBI): domain Eukaryota; kingdom Viridiplantae; phylum Streptophyta; class Magnoliopsida; order Poales; family Poaceae; genus Raddia; species Raddia guianensis. The sequence goes on from CM070537.1 coordinate 48,742,204, forward strand.
TGGCTCAAGAACCAAAGCCTGAGCATCGCACCTGATTTGATGTAAAGGTGGGGCAGTTACGCTTCCTTTGGCACGACTCCCACGATCTCCGCTTCGACCGTTGGCTTCTTTAAAGGGGCGGCCTTGTGAGAGGAACTTCATTTGCATAATCATCCCCTTTGCCTCTGTCTTCATCTTCTCCCCTCGCTCCCTGCCCTCCTGCTTCTTATTCCCTTGCCATGGTTGTCATCGGAGAGAGCCTTGACGAAGGAAAGAATGGTGGAGCTGGAGAGGGCGGCTTTGTCGTTTGGGCTCGGGAGGCTCCTGGCGGATCCGGGCCAAGGCCCAATCTGCCGAGTGAGTGCCTTGAGGGCTCGGCCATCTGCGGATTCGCATCTGGGTCGCGATTCTGCACCGACTTCTTCGCCTTCCACAGGTGAGGCGGAGAACTGTCTCCGCAATCCTCGTCCATCTGTCAATCTTTGCGTTCTTGTGCGGCGCTACTCTGAGTCGCGACCAGCGGTGAGCCTTCTCCGGCACTTTTTGAGTTGAAGCCGTCGGCCACCGAGTGGGCAGCGGCGGTGTTTTCTACGACCGCGCGCCGAGCCCGGGGCAGCCAATCGTACCCTGAGTGCGAAGTGAGGACGAAGGTCGACGGTTGGGCCCGACGGTGGTTCTACCTGAACCGCGGGGGCTCGACCTTGGAATACTCCGCGGCCGCGCCGGACACCCCAATCTTCCAGCGGAGCGAGACTCGGTCGGAGGATCAAGCCACAGAGGGCGAGATCAAGGAGCTTGTCAAGGATGGCTTGACGGGCTACGAGGTCGTCGTCGGCTTCATCCGGCACCGAATCAGTCCGTTGGGGCGCCACAAGCAGTGCGTCAGTGACATAGACGCTAATGGAAGCGATGGGCGGACAGTCAGACGATGACACGGCGAAGATCGAGCGTCTCTCAGCCGGGCTAGCGCAAGCCCGGGCCCAGGCAAAACGTGCGGATGGGCTAACCGCCTTGGTCGAGGCTCATGCCATGATGCGTGTTACCGAGCTAGAGGCCGCGCTGAGGTCATCGCAGGAGAAGGAGCACGAGGCCATGACGAGGCTCGCCCGAGCTCGGGAGGTGGAGGAAGCTGTAAAGATCCAAGCCCAGGCGGCTCGCGAAGAAGCAGACCGGGCTCGGGTTCTTTTTGATGAGGAGTACAAACGCAGAGAGGCGGCCATCAAAGAGCTGGCGGCCACAAAGTCTGAGCATGACTCCGTTGTTCGCGGGCTCGAGGAAGCTCGTGGCAAGCTCATGGCGGAGAGTGCTGCGTTGCGTGAAACGGGGGCGAAGTCTGTGGTAGTCGAAGCCTGAGAAGCGAAGGAGGAGCTTGCGAAGCCGGGTCAAGCTGCGCCAGGAGCAAAATGATATGGCCGCGCGGGCCATAGAGTTACTTCAGGTGTAGACGTGAATCCGGGATTTAGAAATCGAGCTAGAGAGGCTCAAGCTGCAGCATGGACCGTAGTTTGACCTGGTCCAACCGTTCCCGGGCTCTGCGCCACATACTTTTGTGTATTTTCTTTTGAACGCCCGTTTAGTCGAATAAATATTGCGTAATGTGTGGTGGCCGAAGGGCTTAGTCATTTTTCATCTTAGTTTATTGTGTCAAATCGCGCGCACTGTGGGTTCTGCGGCGCGGCACAATGTTCCGGCGACAGCGAGTAATGCGTCGCCCGAACGCGGATATGGGCGAAACCGCCGCGCCGGTTCATGCACGAGTGCGAGCCCGCGTCAAGCCGCGAAAATGTCGCTAGGCTTTGCTTGCGCCGGTGGGCCAGGACCTACGGGGTAGGCCTTGACTCGAGATGACTTCTCCCGCGTCGCTGACAGTGGGACAGGGCACGTGTCCTGCAATGATCAGCGCGGTTGGTATTCCATGAGACGGCGCGTGCGCTCGCATCTCTTCAGCTCGGGTAGTGGGTTTTAATTACTCGCCCCCCGCGCGCGCGGCAGCCGGGTAGCCAGCGGTAGCGCGGACGCGTTACGCTGACCGCTTTGCCTATTAAGCGGTAGCAGCGCCATGTCTTGCAACATTCCTACTTGGCTTCTCGACCTCAAGCCAAAAAACCGAAGTTCCTAGGCGGTGAGAGGAGATAAAGGAAGACATGGCCGGCGCCAACTCGACGATCCGTTCGCTGCTCTTGGCGGAAATCGATGACTGCCGCCATTGTCTCCTCGCCTGGCGATCCAGCCGTGGCGGGGAGGTGAAAGCGCCGGCGTCGATCGTGGCAAGCCAAGCAGCTGCGCTGGCGGCGCACGCTCAAGTCCACGCCGACGAGGAGGTGGCCACGGCGCTGGCGGCCACGTTCGCGGCGGAGGTGGACACAGTGGCGGCGCAGATTGCCGCCGATGCTACGTACGCCGCTGTTCTAGCGGCAGAGGAGGAGGAGGCTCTGACGCTGCCCGCGGCTGCGGCAGAGGAGGCTCCGCCGCAGGTCGCGGCGGGACAAGAGATCGGGGCGATTGCGGGGGCCATCATAGCGGCCCCGCCTCCGCTGCTCATGGATTCTACCATCTACCAGCGGCGGCGGAGGCGCGACCCGAGCGCGCCAGACCGTCGAGCTGTCTTGGAAAAGTGGCGCCCGCGGAGTCGTCCGTCTGAGCCGGTGGAGTGCGCTGGCGACCCCAACCGCGGCCGCCGGAGGCGCCATTCGAGTGCGCCTAGGCCGATTGTACCCGTGCCCGCCGCTTTCGCCGTCATCATTGTCGTCGTCGTCGTGGCCAGTCATAACTCCGCCGCTCGTCGCCAGCCTTGTTAGTAAGCGTGGCGAGGTTGTAGGATTTGGGCGCCATTGTAGGTATAGTAGCACGGCGCCCTCGTTTTGCTGTAGTCTAGGATGGCCGGGCCTCCTTTTGCTTGTAGAATCCTTTGTTCTTGTAAGATCTTCCACTTGTAAAATGCAGTTTCTTTTGGGAAATCCGTTGTGTTGCTCCTGCTTGTTTGTTCGTTCCCTTTTCTTGTGCGAATCCTGAAATGCGAAAAAACAGGGGGAACAAGATGAACAGTAACGAAGTCCTGGGTGGAGCTTAGGAAATTTGAGCAAACGGATTGCTTTTAGGGAGGTTATTTTTTGTGTGCCTAATCATCCAGCCCCCGGGCCGTGGCCAAGTCCAAGGGCGATCTTGGAGATGGGCGCGATCCAGAGACTAGAGTGATTTAGAAGAAAAAAAACGCGCGAACCCCCACTCCCCGAGCTTCGTTAGGCCGCGCAAAGGTGCGGGCCTTCCAAAATTAGAGACTTAGAAAAAATTCGCGAAAAACCCCGGCCCGAGCCCGGTAGGCACAAGGCGATCAGGAACTGGCGAGGCTAAGGACTTAGGAAAAAAGATCTGGGCATAAAAATCCTTGACCCCGGCTGCTGCCCAAGTTAACCATCCAAACAAACTGGCGTGGGCTTCTTGTACCTTTGGGCATGGGAATTCCACATTAGCGGAGATTCACTAGGGTCGCGAGAGATCGGCTTATCCCATCGTCGAAATGCTCGGAATGCTTTATCCTTAGCCTTCGGGCTTTTGGCCACGGGCTTGTTTGAAACGGTCAAGACTTAGACCAGCGTGACTCATGGTACGGGGAAAGGTTTTTTTTGAATGTCTTGAAATGAAGGAAATTCGACACGATTAAGCGTAGAAGCGTCGCGAAGGAGATGTTCCATGAGCTAGGAGCTCATTCCGTCTGGTCGGCGAGGCGTCTTGAGCCGTCTTGGCGTTCTTGTTGACTACTTTGTACGGTCCCTCCCACTTGGGGATGAGCTTGTTGGAGCCCGCGAGGTTCTAAATTCGTCGTAGAACCAGGTCTCCTACTTGCAGGATCCTTGTATGTACATTTCGTGCCGCGTAACAGCGTAGGGTCTGCTGGTAGGCCGCAGCCCGGAGTAGGGATTGCTCGCGGCGCTTCTCAAGTAGGTCGAGGTCAAGCTGCCGCTCCTCGTCGTTGACCACGAAGCTGGCGAAGTCAACGCGATCGGATCCTAGTCTCATTTCATTGGGAGGATCTGCTTAGAGCCATAGGCGAGTCGGAAAGGAGTTTCTCCAGTGTCTTGGTGGTTGTTGTCCGGGCCGCCTGAGAGGATCGACAATGGCTCGTCGACCCAACCTTGCTGTTTGGCCTTGAGAGCGTCGTAGACTCGCTTTTTGATGCCTTGGATTAACTGTCCGTTAGCTCGCTCAGCCGCGCCGTTGCTCTATGGGTGGGCCACAGAGGCCAAGGCGAGCTTCATGCCGATTTCCTCGCAGTAATCGTTGAATTCCCGGCTCGTGAATTGGGTGCCATTGTCAGCGATGATCCTGCTAGGCACACCAAATCTTGCAACGATGCTTCGGAAAAACCGTACCGCGGCAATTGCAGTGATGTTGGAGACTGGCTCGGCCTCGATCCACTTGGTGAAGGTGTCGATAGCCACGAACACGTATGTTTTGCCTCCAAGACCTTTGGGGAACGGTCCTAGGAGGTCCATCCCCCAGACCATGACAGCCACGCTTAGTGGAATTGTTTGCGCTCATCTGTGAGGTGGTCGTCATCGCGCGCAATCTTGGCAAGCTTCGCGGCCGCTTAACCAAAACTTCGTAGCTCATCGCGGTGGGCCAATAGTAGCCCATGCGGGCAGCTTTCAAGCGAGAGTTACGTGTGGCGTGTGCGCCACGGATGCCCTCGTAAATGTCGGCTAGAAGGTACTTACCTTCCTCTTGAGTACGCTTACAAAGCACGCCATTAGCACCCCTTGATTTCTTGAGCCCCGTGCGGCGATAGCTCGGGCTCACCTTTTTAGCCGAGGAGCAGCTCGGCGGCGTCCTCGAGCAATGCCCGGCTCTAAGAACTGGATGAATAGCGTCACCGGAGATGCTTTGCTCGAGAATGAGGCGATCTGAGATGTCTCGGTTTGGCGGATATGAGCGTCCCCTTGGCCTCCTCTCCGGGAGGAATGGAGGGCATTAAAAGGTGCTGCACTAGCACCCGTGAGGCCGGTTCTTGCGAGATCCGAGCTTGGCGAGCTTATCGGCCGCCATTCTCTTCCACGGAATGTAGCTGATTTGAAACTTCGTCAAACGCTTCTCCGGTTTCCTCACTTCCGCGGTACAGCGCCATCGAGTCGTCGGTTGCACAAACTCCTCCTGACACAGTGGGCGGCAGCTGCGAATCCCCTTCGCAATAAGCCGTTTGATGTCGGCGCGATGCATGCTTTTAGGCCCATAAGTAGGGCTTCATACTCTGGGCGTTGTTAAGTAACATAAAGTGTATTTGTATGGCGTCTTTGGAGTCACTCTCCGTTGGGGAGATGAGAACGAGCCGCATCGATCGCTTCGGGTGGTGTGAACCGTCGAAGAACGAAGTCCACCAACCTTCTCCCGTCTTGACCAAGAGCTTGACTTTTGCTCATCGGCTGGTCAACTCTGCGAAATCAGCCGGGGCACAGGGCCTTGATCGCGATCCGGGATAGGGTGGATGTCGAATTCACCGACTCGACTCCCAGCCAGCGACCGACGATGGCCTCCGGGTTTGGAGAATGTCCTTGATCGGGTAAGTAGTCGGGACAATGACTTGGTGGGCTTGGAAATAGTGGCGCAACTTGCGCGAGGCCATCGACAAAGCATAGCACAGTTTACGAAGGTCGGGATAAGCGCTCAGCGGCCGGTGAGCACCGCGCACATAGTAGGCAGTGTTGCTTCCCTTCTCGTTCCTTTGCCAAAGACACGCGCTTCGGCGCGTTGGTGTCACCGAGAGGTACAGCAGAGAAACTTCCCGAGCTTGGGAGTAGTGAGGACGGGTGGCGAGGCGAGATATTGCTTCAATTGCAGCAGCGCGGCCTCAGCCTCCTCAGTCCACTCGAAACTGTCGTGCTTACGCAGGGGCTTGCAAAAAGGAGCACTTCGGTCCCCAAGGCGGGAAATAAAACGGCTCAAGGCTGCCATTTTGCTCGTGAGGGATTGGATGTCCTTTACACAGGTCGGCGACCTCATCTTTTCGACGGCCTCGATCTTCTCGGGGTTCGCACCGATGCTCGCCCCGCCGATTACGTAGCCTAAGAGCATCCCGGACTTGATGCCAAAGACGCATTTCTCGGGGTTTAACTTGACCCGGTGCTGTCTCAGGCTGTCAAAGGTTTCCCGTAAGTCGGACACGTGGTCACGGGCGTCCTTACTCTTGACTACGATATCGTCAACGTAAATTTCTACGCTGCGCCCTATTTGATCAGGGAGAGTTTTTTGCATGAGACGCTGGAACGTGGCGCCAGCATTTCTGAGACCGAAGGACATGGTCGTATAACAAAATGTGCGAAAGAGCGTTACAAAGCGGTTTCTCCTCGTCCTCTTTACTGGCGATCGATAGTAACCGGAGTAAGCATCCGAAACCGATCAAAGCTGAATCGCCATAGCATCAACTAGGCGATCTATCGTGGAAGGAAAGTTATCCTTAGGGCGGCGGAATTAAGGTCGCGGTGATCGACACACATCGCCATTTGCCTCCTTTCTTACGGGCGGCGGCCGGGTTACGCAAGCCAATCAGTCTTTGGACTTCCGCGGATGAAGCCGCTCGAAGGCGCTTGCCATTTGGTCTTGGATGTTCTTGACCTTCGATCGGGAACACGCCTCATCCTTTGCCTCACCGGTTTCTTGTTAGGCGGACAGCTAGCTTTGTGCTCGATCACCTCCTTGGGACACGGGCATATCGGACGGTTCCCATGCAAGCAACGTCCTTATTAGCGGAGGAAGGTAATGAGCTCGAGTTCCTATTGAGGCTCGGGGTTGTCCCCGTGGACCACCTTGGAGGGTCGACTCGTGAGGGCGATGGTTTTGGTGGGCTCCTGCGGTCTGCGGTTACCCTTCAGACCTTGCCGTGGGGCGCTCCTTGCCAGCCCAGGACCACGGGTAGGGAGCTGTCCTACCATGGCAGTAGCGTCTTGTCGCAATCGAGGGCTGTCTTGTGGTTGCCGGACGGTGATGATTCCTTTTAGGCGCCGGCATCTTGAGGCAATGGTAGGCGTGGTGGGGAGACCGTCATGAACTTGGAGGCGGGCGCCCAAGATGGCGTTGTGAGGAGCTCTATTTCCACCACCTCGAAGGTGATGTGCCGTTCGGAAGTTGGCGGAGGAGCGAGCGTGGCGGGCGGCCACGACCGCCCGACAGGCGGCGGCGATCTGGGACAATCCCGTGGAAGGGGCGGTGATGTCCTTGATCTTGGAGCGCAGGACTGCATGAGGCCCAAGACCGCCCGTGATGATGTCGGCGAGCTCCGCTGTCACGAGGGCGCAGTCGACCTGGTGTTGCCAATGGTGGGGCAAAGCACCGGTGAGGCGCTGGGGTTTAGAGAACCGGCGGGCGATCCGTCACCGAAAAGGTGATGGCTGGGCTGGACGAGCGAAGATTCCCAGCGGGCTCACTGCGGGGAGATGTGGAGGACCTCACGAGGCGGCCTTGAGCTCGGTCGAGAGGTGTAAGGCGACGTGCGCCGAAGATGGCGGCAACATGGCCCGCGGGCCGGAAACCACGGTCTGACCACCCTAGGGTGTGGGCGCCATGGCGTGCCTTGAGCGGCTCGGGCATGGGACGCGACCGGCGTAGAAGTCCTCGGTGGCGGGCCCATGTGCGGCAATTGCGTGGAGTCGTGGCGGTATACCGGTGGGCGGTAGAAGAGACTAGGGTCATGGAATGGGTCCTCGCCTCTGTTACTGCTTCTTTGTGGGCCAGGGGTGGTGGCTTTGAGGAGGCCCATGACCTTGTATGACCTACCGCTTGATATGGGGAGGTCATTCTTTGTGCTGACAGCTTCTGGTGGTGGCTGTGGCGGGCGCCGGCGGAGCCAGCTGTGGCGTAGTGCTCGGGCTGGTCCAAATGCGGCGATGAACTTGGCGGGCTGCTCCTGCCGCTTCTTCTTCTTGTCCGCCTCAGTCTTGCTCGGAGGCGTTGACGTATAGGGCAGCGGTGCGGAAGAGCTCGCTCGCGGTGTTAACCGGATGGAGCTCGAGATCCTCGGTGTAGCGCCGGTCTCTCACACCGTCCTTGAAGGCCTCGATGATGGCCTCATCCGAGATGCAGGGGATTGTGTTGCGGGCTCTGACGAACCGGCACACAAAATCCTGGAGACTCTCATCGTCCCGCTGCACCACGAGCTTGAGGTCTGAGGCGTCGAGGCGGGCGTAGCACCTGAAGCGAGTGCGGAGGGCATCCTGCAGCTGGAACCAGCTACGGATAGGCCAGGCAGTTGGTTAAACAGCCATGTCCGAGCCATGCCCTCGAGCACTGTGGGGAAGTAGTTGACCATGACGGCCTCGTCTCCTCCCATGGCTCGGATGGCGGTGGTGTAGACGGAGAGGAACTCCTCGGGATTCTTGCTCTCGTCAAACTTCTCGATTGGCCCGAGTTTGGACCTCGGCCCCGGCGCTTCACGGCCTTGGGAGAAAGGCGGGCATCTGGCCTTGACCTTGAGGCGAGGCATCCCGGCGGGCCCGGCGGAGAATACTCCGCCGGGGCACGTGGCGAGCCCCCTGCGAAGGCCGTCTGAACTGGCCTTGTCAGCTGCCGCTGATGGGAGCAGCTCTAAGCGCCGTCGTGGCTGGAGTGGTTCTGGCGATCGGACTCGTGCCAGCGCCCGAATCAAGCGATCGCCGCCCGATCTGCTGCTCGTCTTGGTCGATGCGCGGTGATGGCGCTCATATGCGATGGCCCGACACAAATCCGCCATGGTGAAGCGCGGGTCCTTCTCCAGTCACGGATGACCGCGGTGATGGCGCGCCCTCTGCTGGCTCTTGGCGAGTGGGTTCATCATGGTCTCCACGAGAGTCGGCGGTTGGCGACCTGCGGAGTCTTGTGACGAGCAGTCCTCCTCGCGGAATCCGTCCATGGCGCGACGGACAACATCTTTGAAGAATTTAGAAGCTGCGGTCTGCGGCGCAATGCTGCTCTTAGGCCACCTTATTCTCGGCCTTGTCGGCGGCGGCCGTGATGGCCTTGTGGGGAAGTCTTGCGAGGCGAAGCGTCCGATATCGCCGTGAGCGCAGCCAGTGTCACCAAGCAGCTCGAACTTTATGGGAGTCTCGTGACATGGGTGTGGAGGTCCGGCTACGGGAGGCGACTCCTCGGGCGAAACTCTACCCACAGGCGCGAGAGGTGGTAACCTCCATCTCGTCGGCCCGGCCGGCGAGTACTCCTCCGCCCGTGATCGTCTGATGGGACCAAATCGTCTAGATCATCGCACTCATCGAACTCGAGGTCCAGGACCTCGTCGCTGCTCGGAACCTTAGGCGTGTTCGAGGAGCAGTCTTTGAGGCTAGCCATGGGCCCCACGGGCGCCGGTATCGGTGTCAGGAACCGGGCTCTGAAGCGGCGAGACCACGGACCGCGAGGCAATTTGTAGTTGAATGCAGACGGACTATGCCAATCGGGAGAAGCAGCGTTGATTACAAGCGTTTGACAAGGGCGAGCTGCCCGCCCAACCTGATGTAGATGAGAAGAAAAAGAGCAGCAACAATCCTGGTGACACGAAGTCCCAGAAGAAAAAGAATAAAGGTGATGCGAACAACACCGTCGCCGGCATAGATTGCACACCTCCTCCCAAAGACGGGCAAAAGAAGTCCAATAATAACTACAAGGGCTAGAAGCCCGCCCAGGGAGGCAATCAAGGCAAGAAAGGTCGGTGACCGATGTTGCAAGTTCCACGGAACTACAGACGCGACCGCAGCTATTGCGGGACACGGTACGCAAAGCGAGATTTCTACAGGCAAGGGCCCGATGCCCACCTGCCCGACAAAGGTGATCTTGAAGCAAGGCTAAGCGCCAAACCGGCGATGGTGATCGGGGTGATGATGATGAATATCGGGGCCGTGAACCATATCGCCGTCATCTTCGGCTGACTCCTCGGCTTACCCTGCAGTATGCCTCAAGGAGAATTTGCTCGGGAGATCCACAATGTCGAGAAGAGCAAACCCTGCCGAATCAATGAAGTGGACCGGGTTCCCATCTCCTTCTCTCGGAAGGATTGCCCAGCCGGGATGACCAAACCTCGGCGGCTCCAGGTGGTCACCCGACCATCGGCTAGCCCGAGGATTGGCCGTGTCTTGATCGACGGCGGGAGCGCTTTGGACTTGCTTTCTGCTAAGGTCTTGGGCGAGATGCAGATTCCTCGCTCCAAGCTTAATGAGGTCGCGATGCCTTTCGACGGCATTGTCCCGGGAGAAGCTGTTCGGCCGTTGGGGCAGATTGTTCTGCCTGTTATCGTCGGCAGCCCAAGCAACTTCCGGACAGAATTGATCACGTTCGACGTGGTCGATTTTCCATCTGTCTACAACGCGATCTTGGGCCGGCCATCTCTTGGCAAGTTCATGGCCGTATCCCACCATGCATACCATTGCGTGAAGATACCGGGCCCTAACGGTGTGATCACAATCAAGGGTAACTACAAGGCTGCTTTAGATTGCGACGAGCAGTCCCTCGCCCTGGTCGACTAGCTTCCATCGCGTGGTCCTGATGTTCCGCAGACCAAGTCTGCGTCCCAAAATTTCTGACCAGCCAGGGGGAGAGACCAAGGAAGTTCCACTGTCTCTTGATGACTCCTCCAAGACAGTGCATTTGGGGGCCAGTCTAGATCCCAAATAGGAAAGCAAGCTCATTGCCTTCCTCCGAGCTAATCTGAGCGTGTTTGCACAGGAGCCGTCGACATGCCGAGGGTCCCAAGGAGGTTATCGAGCACAAAGCGGCGTCCGGCGACAACTTGTTACGCCCGAAACTTGGCTTATCGGACTTCAAGCGGGGATCATCAAGGATCAACAGCAAGTCTTTCCTTCTGGTTTCATCCGCGAGTTGATCACACCGAGTGGTTGGCCAACCTGTCATTGTAAAGAAGAAAGGCGGCAAGTGGAGGATGTGTGTCGACCACCGCCGATCGAGCAGCGCTTGTCCTAAGAACAATTTCCATTTGCCTCGCATAGACCGGTGATCGGCGCTGCGGATGCCCGACTTTGAGTTTTTGGATGCTTACTCGGTTATCACCAAATAAGCATCTCCCAGAGGATGAAGAAGGCGCCTTCATCACCCCCCGGCACTACGCTGCTCGACCATGTCTTTCGGTCCGCATAATCGCGATGCCACGTTCTAGCGCTTAATGGAAGACTTTCCCGAGCAGCGGGACGGAACTGGAGGTCTATGTCGGCGACATAGTTGTGAAAACAAGTATGCTCGGATCATGTAAAAGATCTGGCGAGACTTTTAAGTAAAATCACTAGGCATCGAATAAAATTAAATCGGAGAAGTGTACCTTTGGTGTTCGATCTGGAATGTTGCTCGATTCGTCATTGGTTACGCAAGGAATTTACGCTAAACTGAAAAAATCGAGGCCATTGAAAATATCGAGCTCAGACTACCGTAAAGGAAGTTGAGCCTCACGAGCGGATAGCTACTCTAAGCGAGTTTATTTCCGTCAAAGCGACGCAGCGGTCATCCTTCTTTAAGGTCTGCGCAAGCACAATGGTTTCAGTGGACGGAGGAGGCGTCGATCTTTCCGGGATCTAAAGCAATACATCCAACCCACTGTTTTGACTACCCGCGATATGGCGAACAGACTTTTGTTGTATCTTGTTGCATGCCTGGCGGTGGCCGCGATCTTGACGGTGGAAAGGGAAGGCATCCAGCGACCAATCTATTACGTGTGCGAGGTGCTTTATGGATCAAAGGAGCATTACCCTGAGGTCCAGAAGTTTTTCTATGCCTTGCTCATGTCCTCCAGGAAGCTTCGTCACTATTTTCAGGCGCATCAAATACTGGTCCCGACCAAGTTCCCTCTGGGAGAAATCCTACGGAACAAGGAAACCGGCGGACGTATAGCTAAGTGGGCAATGGAACTAGCAGAGTTCGATATTACATTTCTTTGCCGAGCGCTATAAAATCCAGGTCTGGTGACTTTGTCATTGAATAGACACCTTGCCCAAATCTAGGAAGCTCGAGCAACTTTGAAGAACCCCTAGACCATGTTCTTTGATGGCTTGCGTCTTTGAAACTCGAGGGCTGGTTTTGTTCTCATCTCCTCTCAAGGAGAGCAACTCGATATTTCATCCAACTACACTTCGGACAACTAACAGCGCCACAGTCTGAGGCCCTCCTCACGGACTAGGCGTGCAAGTCGCTCGCGTCCAACGGTATTGTGAAGAGATTCACGGTGGTCATCAATCGAATCGACAAAGATGCTCGATCTTTGCGATGACTCAATGGCGCTTCTGGTTGAAGTGAGGAAGTTGGGCGGCACTTTCAATTTTTCGAGGTGCTCTTACGTGACCCGGGAAGGACAACTTCTTGGCCGACCAGGCGTCCAAGTATGGATCCTCACGCGAACACCTTTCTGGCGGGGGTGCTCGTCGAGCACCTTTACAAGCCCTCTATCACGTCTCGGGACGAGGCAACAAAACGGTGGTCTTGTCTCCATTGCTCGGCGAGCTACGGGCTGAACAAGCGCCATTTGTCGGGTAGCTTGCGGATGGGACCACCCGACAGCGAAGCGGCGTTCGGCTTATAAGGCGTGCTAGCCATACAAGCTTGTGGGCGGCATCCTTTACGCCAAGGTGCGCTGGAGCCCTCTCCAAGTGCATCTCTCAGCGAAGGATGTGTTCCTTCTTAGGGACATACGAGGGTGGTTGTGGCAACCACGCCTCCTTGAGGACTCGATCGGCAAAGCATTTAGTATGGGCTACTATTGGCCTCTGTTACAAGATGCGGGACGTCGTGACTAAGTGCAAGGCTTGCCAATTTCACGCCGGAAGACACATAAACCATGGAGAGCTCCAAGCGATCCCCAATCTTGGCCTTTCTCCACATGGGGAGTGCGGATCGCTCGACCCGTTCCTAAAGCGGTACAAGGGTTACACACTTGCTCTCGCCATTGACACTTTTACAAAGTGGATCGGCGAGCACATGTCTTCTTTTCACGCCGTCGGTATGCGCTTTTCAAAACAGCGTGATCCGCAGCCGGGTTCCCATAAGCTAATCGCGATAGCGGTCCTAGTTCGAGCGAGCTATTCTGGGAATCTGCGAGCATTTGGGTACCAAGATGCCGCCGCCTGCATCGCACATCCACGAGCAATGGAAGCGGTCGGCGGGCTAGCAGACGGATTGTCCGGGGTATCAAGCGGCGCGTGTTCGCGGCACTCCTTGAGCACAACAAAGCTGGGTCGGCGAAGTTCCTTCCGTCCTCTGGGCGATTCGCTTCTGCGGCGGTAGAGCAGCAGGAAACTCCTTTCTAATTGGTCTCTGGTGCGAAGCCATCTTGCCCGCGAAGTAGTACTCGGCTCCCTACGCCTGACTCGGTCAACATGGTTGGCGACGGTAAAACACTACTCAATCTCGATATCCTCGAAGGCATCGTGAGCGGGCACAAGTCGAATAGCGCGCTACCGGCAAGATCTTGGCAAGCCGCGACCAAATCAGTTCGACCAAGGGCTTTGAAGGCGGCAACCTCGTTCTGCGCCGTGTCCAGAACCTGTTCAATGCCAACAAGTTAACTCCCCGTTGGGAGGGCCCGTTCACGGCCGTTTCTCTTTGCTTGGGGCTGTTTGCCTTGCAATGGAGGGCCGGGAGAAGGCTGGCAACACTGGAACATCGACCGACCGTAAGTTCTTTGTGTAGGTCTTTCTGTTCAGCTTCGCGTTTTTGTCAAACTTCGCGCCTTAGTTCGTCCAAGTCCTCTCGGGCTGCCATGTAAAGTTCAATCCAATAAACAGTGAATTTTTGCGGCCCCTGCGGCCCTTTTCACTTCTTGTCTTCTCAGACTACTCTCTCTCTCTCTGGGAACACTTGATGGCTACCCGGTCTTGCGAACTCTTGGCTCCGCGCTCTTCAGGGTTTCCCTGCCCGTATCTCATTTCAACGAGTTCCTAAACTCAGAGTTGCGTAAAACGGCTTTTTCGCCTCGCGTCTAAGTCTGCTCTCGTAAGCCCTCCGCGGCCGAGACACTTACCGCTCACGGCACAACCACTTGACGAAGTCTCCTCTCGTAAGCCCTCCGCGGCAGAGACACTTTCCTTGTTCGGTTACCTTTGGAATCGCCTAATTTACGTTAACGAACAGTTCCTGGAACAGATCGATCAGGATGCGGGTGTCGCTCTAACTCTCTACGTATGTGCTTGACTTCGCATACTTAGGTCGTCATGCATCATCCGTACCGGGGGCTAGGGTGTCGCTCTTTTCTCTTGTGCACTGTTGAGTTATAAACTTCGGGTTTTGGCGAGATACTGTGCAGAAGGGAGTTAGGCTAAGCGTTCTACCGATTTTTCTTAAAACTTCCTAGCGCTGCTCCGCCCTTCTCTCAGTTTTCTTTTCGTTCTTGTCTTTTTGCTGCTCTTTTTTGCAGGAGAAAGGTAAGTCTTTATTGAAATAGCCAAAAATTGCAGGTACAAGGGGTACAATCCTACTTCTACTTCGAAGCGAGCTGCTCCTTCAGTGCCTCGTTCTCTATCTTGAGGCGCAGGACTTCCCCCTGCCCTTTGAACCCTTCTTTGGCCACAGCTCGGAGACGTTCAGTTTCCTCCTTGCTGCGTCTGGCCTGCTCAGTTGCTTCTGCGCGAAGAGCCTCGACCTCTTCGGTCTTGGCCTTGTTTGCTCGGTCGAGATCTTCGCTCGACTAGCTTTCGGCTTTCGGCGGTCTTGACCTGCTCGTCCGGCTCCTTGACCCTCCTCTCCGTGGTGCTCGCCCTTGCGGCCAATCTGTGCATCTCCTCGGCCTCCTCCTGTGATACCCACAGGGTGGAAACTTCTCTGGGCGCCCATGAAGCTTTGCCTCTCTTAGGTCAAAATTTGGGCCTTGACTTCTTCACCTTTGCCTTCAGCCGGCTGCGGCTTTTGGCTGGTGCAGGGGGCTCCTCCTCGAGCCCCCTCATCCGGAGTTGCTCTTGGAAGGCCGCCAGAAGGGCGCTGCGTTCGATGATGATGCCTTCCACGAGATCCTCCATGGTGCCCTTCATGAACAGAAAGAGAGAAGACCAAGTTAGTCGTTTTGAGCAGCTGTAACTCGAACGGACAAGCTCGGGATTTAAAGTTTACCTCTCAAGCCCGGCGCTCCGGGCCTTGGCGGGCGATCTTGAGCCGTGGGTCCACGAAGCCTCGGTGATTGGGATGAGACTTGCGGGCGATCTCTCCGCCGTCTTTCCGTGCGAGCGCATACCCGCGCCAGAAGCGATGCGGCCAGGCGGTATCGCCCTCGCGCTCCTGCTTTTCCTCTTGCTCCTCTACCCGTTCGCCTTCGGGCAGGACCGACGCCTCTCTGTTGGGCGCCGGTGGAGTCTGAAACAGGGTAACAGGCCTGACGCGATCTTCTTCTTGTTCCCCGGTGGCAAGAACTTCTCCCTGCTCGTCGGAGGTTGCCGTCGCCATAGGGACGATCTCCCCCTGCGACGAAGTGCCGGGCAAGACCGCCTGTTCGGTCTCGCCTTGGACAGCCGACAGAGTCAAGACCTTGGCTCCGCTCTTCGTGGCATCGTGCTCCGCTTCTTGACCCGAGCACATTGATCGCTGACCCTCAAAGGCGTCGTCTGATCGGCTGGGCGGATGGGAGCAAAGCCTGTTGCCGGCTTGTCCTTGAGCGGCGGCCTGCGTTGCTCGTGAGAGCCTTTGCGTGGAGTGCTTTCGAGCGATGAGACCGCTCGACCGCCCAGCGTACCGTGATACTGCGGTGACCTCCTCCTAGGCAGCTGATGAAAAAAGAAAGGACTTAGGTTCTGCGCGGTTTGATATAACGCAAAGGGGAAAGCTTTCCTGCTACGTACCTACCGCATGGAACGTGACCTTCTTCTTCGCTCCTCGGTGAAGCTTGCGCTTCTTGCTCAGGGGCTCCTCGGCTTCTTCGCCTTGGCCTCTAGGAGCTTGCGGCGACAGGCTCAGCTCATTGCTAAGATGAGCATTCTTTTGGCGCAACGCAAGAAGTTTTTCTTTGCGTGCGACTTCTTCTTCGAGCCTTCTCTACTCGGCGACCTGTTGCAGCCGTTCCACATGGGCCGGGTAAGCCTGCGCGTAGCGCCTATGTCAAAGGGTCATGTTTCTTACCTCTTCGTCGCTTTGGTCGATGAGGAGGAAGGGGCTTGGTCTTTTCCGCTTGGTGGCAGCGCTTTCGCTTAGTGCCTTTCGGGCAACCGTCGCTTGTGCGCTTCCTTGAGGTTAGCGACCGCCGTGGTGCAGCGAGCTCAGCGTCGTGTGGCGGCCACCTTAGGCTTCTCGGCCACTTTGGCCTTGCCCTTCCCTCGCTCCCTCGGTCTCGGAGAGCTCCTCCACGATCCTCAGGATCGGTTGGTTCTCTGTTTGTTAAGAAGCGAATGTTAGCATCTCTGTCGGCGGTTGGGATAACGACCCAAGTCAACCAAGGTTCTTCAAAGAGGAGATAGGAACCGCCCGAACAACCCTGACGACGACAACGAGCAGGAGCAGGGGTTTTTATCACAGTTCGGGCCTCTCGGGAGATAATAGCCCTCGTCCGGCCTTTCTTATATATCGGAGATGAATACAAGAGGTGGCTCGGCGAGGCGAACAAGTCTCGGCGAGATTATCGTGTTACAAGTGCCAAAGCTCTCGCTAGATGCTCGAGATCCCCCCTCAATGCGGGGGGTCTCGGTTTATATAGTCTTGGAGTAAACCGACCTACCAAGGAATATCGGGCAGACTAACTACAAGATCATAACGAACTCATACATGCCAAATACATCCGAGGTAGATAAGGTAACCTCCTAATCTTGGGGATCGACTCCTCATCAATCCGGAAACCAGCGTCGGGGTCTTCACGTGGCCGTGTAGAAACATTTGTTGGTCGGGACTCAAGCAGGAAGCCTAGGCCGTTCACACCGTGCCGACCAGGAGGTACATTTGGCGAGGATGCACATGGGCTGATAGAACCTCCGAAGGAATTGGGCCTGGTAGAGGCTGTTTGATCAGACCGTCGGGAAGTGGGCCATGGCAATGGGCGTGATCTAATCCCTGACGGCTAGCCCGAGACTCAAGTGGAAGGACTCACTAGAGTGGGGTCTTCCTCTTGAGACTCAAATCCTGAAGAGGAAATCTTGCGTTACAAAGGCGTGTAGCGGCGGCCGAGCAGGTTATAGTTCATCGAACAAGACTTGTTGGGACCGAATAAACCCGATCGGTGCCGAACAACTCCGTTCGTCGAGCGAGCGAGCGACATCTGTCGGCGAGCTCTCGGCCTTGATGCAAACCTTTGGAAAAAATAGTCGTTAGCGAGACTCCAGCGGTAACTTCACATCATTGCAGCGGTGAAAGCGGCGACCGTTTTACCTAGCCGTTGCAGCAAAAACTAGCCGTTACAGGACTAAACCGTTCTGAGCTGCTTATCTGGGACTATAAAAGCACCCAAACACGCTTGCGCGACCCGCCACTCTGCTCTCGCGCCTTTCCTCTCTAAGCCCTAGCTCCAACCACGCTCGGCATCAAAACACCCAAACTCCATCACCAACCACCTTTCGTCCGATACAGGAATCGCTATGCTCAAATTCACGGGCACTAAGCTTGACAGGAGGACCTTAGGATCTGGGAGGAGGAGGCCACATCGACACCGATAGTGGAAATGCCGGAGGAGGATACTCGGGCCTTCGAGGAAGTTAAATCGACTTGAGCAGTTCGCCTTTATTGGGTTGAGGTTTCTGAGGGCGACTTCGTCGAGGCCTTCTTGAACATCGGTAGTTGGAGGTGGCGAACCTCAATCCGAACTCCATCCTCGGATGGCCGTCTTCGCACACATGTGCGAGGGCTATCTGAGCATCGATCCGCCGGTGAAATTGTTCCTCCATTACTACGATGCGAGGCGGCTCCGCCAACTTCAGCTGAGGTGCTACTACCTCAAGCTCGGGCCACCGCCGACGACGCCGTACCCTCGCCCACCGCTGCTTTCGACTCAATGGTAGCGGTGGGTGAGGTAATTCTGACAAGCGGGCGGCGGCAACAAACTCGTCTTCACCGGAAGGCGCCAAGCAAAGGAACCTCAATGCCTCGTTTGGAGATGTCCGCCGGATTGGTACTGACAAGGAAGATCGCCTCCCTCGTGAGCCTCGGGCTCCAGGCGAGAAGATCATTCGGGACTTCACGGCGAGCAGTGCATCGGCTGCGGAGGAGGTCCTATCCCTTCTACAAGATAGAGGATGGGGAAGACATCACGAGGAGAGCGGGTAAGTGCCTTTAAGACTCAACCTTTTATACATTCTTTCCTCTGAGCAGGGAACTAACAATCCCATACATTGGGCGGAGAAATAACCGCGCATGGGTGACCAAGCGGGTCGGCGCCATCTTGAAGGCGGCGAAGAAGGGCAGGGAGGTCACCGGCGGTGGCGTACACTGCCAGCATAGCGTGCTTGTCCGCCTGAGACGAGGTAAGTGCCTCCCGGTCTGTGTTGCTTGACTCATAATGTTGTTTAGTGCTAACATCCGCTTCTCAAAAGCAGCGGAGGACCGGTGATCCTTGGAGGGATCGTTGAGGAGCTCTCGGTCCCGAAGGAGAGGCGAAGAAGGGCAAAACCAAAGGCGTCCACAAAGCCCAAGGTGGCGGCCGGCAGCCGCGAGCTCACGCGACCAGTGACCGCCGACCATCGAAGAGACCACTTGCGGCGGACGGCGTGCAAAGCGAGACCAAGCGGTAGCCTTGGTCAGCCAATGAGGAAGAGACCAGCGCTTCCCTCCTCGTGCGGAGCGGCGAAGAGTAAAGACCATAGCCCTCGGCTCAGGCGTTACCGCAAGCTCACCAGCCGCATGGATTGGTAGCAGCAGTGCCCGGCGAGCGGAGGCTCGAAGAAGAAGTCGCCGCAAGGAAAAACTTCTTGCGCTGCTGCGGAAGGCGTTCAGCTCACGAGGGAGCTGAGTTCGTCGCCCTTGAACACCCAAGGGCCAAAGCGGGAAGCCGCAAAGAGCCCCAGGAAGAGGCGGAAGGTTCGGCGAAGATCGAGGATCAAGCCTTCCACAGCGGTATGTAGGAATCGATCTTTAGATCTTCCAACCTTCGACGCGTTAGACTTAACGATCAACTCTTTTCATCAGGTGCCCAGAAGAGACCGCCACTGAACGGCGTCGAGGCGCTTCGGCGATATTGCTTGCCGAAATATCTGCGCAGCGTCACGGGCGGCGAGTTGGCGACCTCAGGACAAAATTTGGCGGCGTGAACTCTTGCCACCGGCTCAAAAACACGGTGGGCGGTGGAGAGCAAAAATAGCGGCGGCGCCCACGGACTTCGGTGCCAAAGCGATGGCCCGGAAGCTACCGAGGCGGGACCGAACAGCCGGTCTGCCGAGGCACTTCATCGCGAGGCAGCTCACCTGGCTGCGGCAGGATTCTCCGGCGAAGGTAAAACCCAGCCGCCGAGGGAACATGAAGAAGCCCCGGCGGTCGAGCAAGTCGTCTGCCGGTGGAAACTCTGGCGCCACCGTGAGTGGCTCCGCCTCGCCGAAGCGTTCGGCGGAAGAAAAAGGAAGAGGAGAAGAGCGCGGAGGCGAAAGTGCCGCTGTCGCTCTGCACCCGGCGAATCGCTCCCGCAAAGAAGGAAGCGAACAAAGCGGCGGCAACAAGCGCGCCCGCCTCATCCCGCATGGCGGGGCCGTGACGCATGGCCTCGAGGACCGCTGCGCCCATGATTGAAGCATCGGCTTGGCGAGGTAAACTCAGAGACCAAACCTTGCTCGGTTTGAATGTGTTATCGCAAAGTGTTACGAATAGATCTTCCCTCGAGTCTTTAGGGATACCATGGCGGAACTTCGAGGATGGGGTCACCATCGAGCAGACGCCCGTCTTGGCGTCCTCAGGAGCATCTCGGGACGGGAATCCAGGCGAGGCGTTCTAGCCCAGCCGGGGCCGGTGAAAGCGGCAAGCTCAAGGCCAAGCTAACCAGGAGGCGTTCCTCTGAGGCCCTTATAAAGCAAGCCGAGGAGCTTGGCCTTGGCCGTGAGGCGAGCACCGCGGAGGAGGAGCCGGGCCGCATGGAGTGGCTTGAAGGCGACTTCAGCAGCGTCCCAGGCGGAACCAGCTCATGGCGAAGCAAGGAAGCTCAAGGCCCGGCTTCGCCAAGGAGGAGCGGACATCCAGCGGGACTCGGGCTAAAATCTCAACCACAATGGGCTTCACGGGAAGAGATTGAGGAGATCTGTGAGGATGGCGGTGAGGCGATCACAGCGGAGAAGAAGGTCAAGGAGCTAGGCAAGCGGCTCAAGACCGTCGGCGTGAGTTAGCAGGCGAGGCTCGACCAGACCAGTGAGGCCCAAGGCCGAAGAGGTCGAGGCTCTCCGTCTGGCGGCGGCGGAGCGGGCCGAGGCGACAAGGAGGAAGCCGATCGTCTCATTTGAGGCTAGAGAGGGGTTCAAAGCCCAAGGGAAGTCCCTCGCCTCAAGGAAGTGATCGAGGAGCTCAAGGAGCAACTCGCTTCTAGGTAGGCTGTAGAATTTGTAACCGAGAGGGACCTTTGTACTGCAGATTTTGTTAATAAAGACTTACCCTTTCCTGCAAAGAAAGAGCAGCAAAAAGACAAAACGAGCGAAACTAAGGGAAGCGAACAGTAGCTAGGAAGTTTAAGAAAACCGGTGGCGCTTAGCCTAACTCCGGCCCGTTGTGCATCTGCTTTCGAAAACTGAGTTCTGAACCGAGCAGTGCACAAGAAAAGCGACACCTAGCCCCAGTGCAGACGATGCTCGAGAACCTAAGCTTGCGAACTCGAGCACGTCGCGTAGGGAAAAAAGCGACACCGTATCTTGCTCGATTCGTTCCGTGATACGCTCGTTGGCGTAAGTTAAGCGATTAGAAATGTAACCGAACAAGGAAAGTGCCTCTGCGCCGAGGGCTTCACGAGAACGAGCTTTACCAAGTGGTCGCGCCAGCGATAAGTGCCTCTGCCGGAGGGCTTACGAGCGAACTTAGCCGCAAGGTGGAAAGGCCGTGTTACGCAACCACGAGTTTAGGAACTTATTGAAACCCGGATACGGATAGGGAACAATCCTTAAGATTGCGGAGCCAAGAGTTATAAGGCGAGGCGACCATCAAGTGTTACGGAAGAAAGTAGTGCGAGAAGACAAGTAGTGAAAAAAGAACACAGAGGCGAGGATTCAACTTTGAAGGATTGGATTGAACTTTACATGGTGCCGAGAGACTTGGACGAACTAAAGTAGCGAAGTTTACAAAAAGCGCAAAGCTAAGCAAACACGAAAAAGGCCTACACAAAGAACTTACGAAGGTAGTCGATGTTCCAAGTCTTTGGTCGGCTCTCTCCCGTCCTCCATAGCAGGCGAACAGCCCGGGCGGCGGAAGAAGCGACCGTGAATGGGCCCTCCCAGCGAGGAGTTAACTTGTTGGCATTGGACAAGTTCTGGACCGGCGGAGCAGGTCGCCCGCCTTCAAAGCCCTTGGTCGCCGACTTGGCGTGTGCGGCGAAGATCTTCTTTGGTAGCGCCATTCGACTTGTGCCCGGTCGCGTGTGCCTTGAGGAGGTCGAGATCGAGGCGCTCTTGCTCGTCGTCAATTAAGTTGACCGAGCTCATGCGAAGCGAACCGAGTATGATTTGGCGAGCAAGATGAACCGCACCATAGACCAGTTGGAAAGGAGTTTCCCGGTCGCCCGGTGGCCGTAGTCTGAATTGCCGAGGACGGAAGAACCCGTCAACCCGAGCCTTCTTGTGCTTTCGGCGAGAGCAGCAAATACCGCCGTTTAATACCACTGGACTATCGTCCGTTAGCTCTCGCTCATTGCTCCATTGCTCGTGGATGTGCCCACGGTAAAAGCGAACCTTAGTACCCGAAGCAGACCTTGGTACCCGGTATTCGCGATATTCACAGAATAGCTTCGCCGGGGCCGGGTACCGTTATCCGTGATCAGCTTATGGGGAATCCCAAAGCGGCGTGACCACGTTGCTTTTGAAAAAGCGAGCGGCCGTTTTAGGCGTCGCGAGAGGCGACGAGCTCGCCTCAATCCACTTTGTAAAAGTGTCTATGGCGACAAGCGGTGTGTATAGCCCTTCTACCCCTTAGGGAATGGGCGGCGGATCCGGACCCATGTGGAAAAGGGCGGGATGGGGGATTGTTTGGAGCTCTTGGGCGGGCTTGTGTGCCTTCCGGGCGTGAAATTAGCAAGCCTTGCACTTAGTCACGATATCCGGGCATCTTGTAGCGATGGGCCAATAATAGCCCATGCGAAAGCGCTTTGCCGACGGAGTTACGAAGGGCGTGGTTGCCTGAGCACCCTCGTGTATGTCCCTAGAAGGAACACACCCTCCTATTGCGAGATGCACTTGGAAGAACTCGAGCACCTTGGCGGTAAAGGTGCCATCCATAAGCTTGTATGGGCGGCACGCCTTATGGCCGGAAACGCTTCGGCTTCGTCGTCGGGCGAGGTCCCATCTGCAAAGTGCCGGACAAATGGCGTTGTCGATCCATGACACCTTTCGATAACGGAGCAGCACCACATCTCTGTTGCCTCGTCCGGAGAGCGTGATTGAGGGCTTGTAAAGGTGCTCAGCGAGCACCCTGCCGGAAGCGAGGTTGGCGTGAGGATCAAACTTGGATAGGCTGGTCGGCGGAAGTTGTCCTTCCTTGCACGAAGAGCACCGAAGAATCGAAAATGCGCTCAACTTCCTCACTTCAACCAGGTATCGCGCCATTGAGTCATCGCGACACCGATACTCCTTGTTAACTTTGATTGATGACCGGTTGTGAATCTCCTTCACGATTAGCCGTTGGACACCAGCGACTTGCATGCTCTTAGTCCCGCGAGGAGAACCTCGTACTCTGCGGCGTTGTTAGTCGCCGCAAAGTGTAGTTGGATAGAATCTTGGGTTGCTCTCCTTGAGGGAGATGAGAACAAAACCAGCCCCGAGTTGCCGGTCTGCGAGCCATCAAAAACATGGTCAAGAGGGTTCATCGGGTTGCTCGGGAGCTCCACGAGATTTGGGCGGCGAGTCCATTCAGCGACAAAAGTCAGCTAGGACACGTGACTTGATAGCGATTCGAGCGACTAATAACGAGATCAAACTCTGCTAGTTCCATTGCCCACTTGGCTATCGTCCGCTAGATTCATTGTTCCGTAGGATTTCTCCCGAGAGGAGCGTGGTCGGGACCCGATATTTGATCTTTGGAAGTAGTGGCGAAGCTTCTGGAGGACATGAGCAAGGCATAGAGGAGCTTGGACCTCGAGTGCGCTCCTTTGAACCGTGAAGTACCTCTCTCACGTAATAGATTGGTCGTTGTATGCCTTCCCTTTCGACCGTCAAGACCGCGCTCACCGCTTGTGGCGTGCAACCTAGGTCTGATGGGAGCTGCTTCGCCATGCAGCGGGTAGTCAAGGCGGGAGGATTGGGCGAGTATCGCCAGATCTGGAAGGATCTATCGGCTTCTTCCGTCCTCCGAAACCATTGTGCTTGCGCGAGGCCTTAAGAAGAGGCGGCCAGCGTTACGCCTTGACGGAAATGAACACCTTAGACGACCATCCATGATGAGGCTCTGTACTTCCTTTATGGTAGTTGGAGCTGCATATTTTCAATGGCCTTGATTTTTTCGGGGTTGGCGAAATACCTTGCGAGCCAATAACATAACGAGCAACATTCGGATCGAACACCAAGGTACACTTCTCTGGATTTAATTTTATTCGATGGTGGTGAGATTATGAAAAGTCTCTGCGGTCTTTTACATGATCTGGAGCATACTTGCTCTTTACAACTATGTCGTCGACATAGACCTCGAGGAGTTTTTCATGCGATGCAGGAAGGTCTTTTCCATTAAGCGGCTGGAGCGTTAACACCGACATTACTTGTGAACCGAAAGACATGGTCATATAGCGAAAAGTGCGAAAGGGGTGATGAAGGCGATCTTCTCTTCATCCTCGGGGAGATGCTTATTTGGTGGTAGCAGGGTAAGCATCTAAAAACTCGAAGCTGGGCGTCCTTGATCGCATCGACCAATGGTCAATCTGACGCGGGAAATTGTCCTTAGGACAAGCGGCGTTCAGATCTGTGTGATCGACACATCCTCCACTTGCCGCCTTTCTTCTTTACAATGGCGGGTTGGCTAACCACTCGGTGTGATCAACCTCGCGGATGAACCAATGGCGGCGGTTGCCAAGTTGATCTTTGATGATCCCTGTTTGAATTCTGGCAGCGAAGCTTACGGCGAAACGGGCTTTTTGTCGGCGGACGACTAGTTTGTGCTCGATTACCTCCCTTGGGACTCGGGCATGTCGGATGGCTCCCAGCGAATACATCTGCATTAGCTCGGAGGAAGGCAATGAGCTCGCTTTCCTATTTGGGGTCAGATTGGCCCCAAGTGAAGCTATCTTGGAAGTATCATCAAGCGGCAATGGAACTTCCTTAGTTTCTCCCCTGGTGAAGGGAGACCCTAGAGCGTCTGAGACTTAGTCTGCGGAACTTGAGACATGGGCGGAAGTTGGTCGACGGGAGACGAGGGCGCTCGTCGCAATCGAGGCGACTTTGTGGTTGCCCTTGGCCGTGATCACACCGTTAGGACCGGTATCTTCACGCAATGGTAGCGTGGTGGGACCGACCATAAACTTACTAGAGAGATGGCTGCCTAAGATCGCGTTATGCTGCCGACGGAAGTCGACCACGTCGAAAGTGATCAACTCTGTTCGGAAGTTGCTTGGGTTGCGAAGGTGACGAGGCGGGACAACACTGCTAGCGGCAACGGCTTCTCCGGAACAATTCCGTGAAGGGCATTGCGACTTCCTTGACTTGGAGCGAGAATTTGCATCTCGTCAAGACTTTAGCGAAAGCAAGTCCAAAGCGCTCCGCCGTCCACTAAGACCACGGCCAACTCTCGCGTTCTTGATGGTGGGCGACCACCGATGGGAGCGGCGAGGCTTGGTCATCGATGGGGCAATCCTCTGAGAGAAGGAGATGGGGACCTCGATCCACTTCATCGATTCGGTGAGTTTTTGCCTTTTCGACGTTAATGGACCTCCGAGCGACTTCCTTGAGGCTGCTTGGCAGAGAGTAATGTAGAGAGCCGCTGAAAATGGCGGCGATATGGTTCACGGGCTCTTGATATTCATCATCATCTTCCGATCACCATCGTCGGTTTGGCGCTTAGCCTTACCGGCATCACCTTGTTCGAGGCGGGGTGGGCATTGGGCCCTTGCCGTTGTAGAAATCTTGAGCTTTGCAGCCCAAGTTCTCTGATGGCGTATATCATGCCGTAGTCTTTGGTGGAACTTACAAAATCGGTCGCTCGGACCTTTCTTGCCTTGTCGCCTCCTGGCGAGCTTTTGCCCTTGTAATTATTGTTGGGCTTCTTACGCCCATCCTTGGGAGGGTCGCGATCCATACTGCGGACGGTATTGTTCGCATCACCTTTGTTCTTCTTCTTCTCATCCACACGAGTGGGCGGGCGGCTCGCCCTTGTCGAACGCCTTTTATCTTGAGCGAGCTCTGCCGGCGTTGGCATAGCGGTCACCGCCTTTGAACAGTCGTTGGCGGTCCAGGTCTCGTTGATCTCGAGATCTGGGTGAGCCGCTTCGTCGCGGACTCCGTTTTTGAAAGCGCGGACAACAGATTCATCCGAGATGTTGGGATCGTGTTCACGGATCTTAATGAAACGCTTCACGAAGTTGCGGAGGGTCTCCCGTTCATCTGGATCATCAGTGCAGATCATCCTCCTTACCAGACGTGCGTAACAGACTCTGGAAATTAGCGATCGAGGCGTCACAAAGGCTGGTTCCATGGTGATGGAACCCTCTGGCGATTGAACGACCATGTCCGGCGGCACCCTCAAGAACGATCGGGAGGTAATTAGCCATAACGAGCTCGTCACCCCGGCCGCCATGATGGCCGTGGCGTAGATGGAAGGAATTCCTCTGGGTTACGAGTCCCATTGTACCTCTCCATGTGACCGGGCTTGAATTTTAAGGGCCGCCGACGGCCCGGCTTCGTCGGAGAAAGCCCTGCGACCCAAAGCATCTGACCAGCCACCTTCCGGCGAGAACCTAGTCTTGAGAAGGCGTTGGTCTGTTGCGTGGAGAACTTCGTCTTTGAAGCAGGATTATTCGGCTGGAGAAACTCTCGGGACAATCCACCGCTCCTTCCTCGTGGTGGCGATGGCGACGCGCTCCTCACGAGGGGACCGTCCGTGATCATCGCGTCGCGCTTGCCCCAATGGTCGCGATGACTACGAGGACTTAGCGGCGGCGGCGACCACGGTAGCTTGCTCATGGGCGATGATCGCCGATGGTGGCGGGGGTCACGCGATCGATCGAGCCTGTCCGAATCATTCCGGCGGTTTGGGCTGCTTGCTGCACAGAGAGTTGTTGACTTCTCCTAGAGACTTTAGGCCTTGACCCGGTCGCTCTAGGTTAGGCATAACGGCATCGCCATGCTGGCGAGATCGGCTTGATCGGTGGATCTAAGGACCGTTGCTATAGCTTCAAGCCGTTCTCGACTTTGATCTATGGGTCCGGGATCACTGAACCATCCGCGTTACGCCCGTGGAGTCCGGTCCGCGAAATTGACCCGACAGGAGAAGCTTCGCCGGGAGACTTAAGCGCCCGATGCGAGGTGGGTCGCGACGCCGCCGCTTACGGTCGCGAAACCGCGCTAAGGTCTGATTGATGGAATCGTCGAGGCTGCGGCGAATGGCGTCATGCTCATGGCGACTGCGCGACCTCGTCTTGATGTCGGCGAGTTAATCTGCCCGACCTCGCCCGACCGCCATAGCGCGTGCGGGATCCTCGGAGGTTCCTACGCCGGCCATGTTAATCTGCGGGGGGCCAGCGAAGGTATGCTAGGCGGTGTCATCGCTTGTGTCTCCACAGTAGAATCTACCGACATAGCCTTGGAATCGACAAATCTAAACCGTCGTAAAGATCATCCGATTCCGTGAGTAAATGCGTGGATGATGGGAGTGCGATCACGAGGCCATCTACGCCATGTAAGCGGAGACATACGCCTCGGATGCGGAAGCGTTCGAGACCGAGCAGTTGATCTGAATCGGCGGGGATGAGACATCACGTCGCCGAGTCGTAGCCCTCGGGAAGCATCTACGTATCGGCGACGGAGTTCGACATGCTCGATCTGCGTGTCCCCACGGACGGCGCCAGCTGTCGACGGTTGGGATAACGACCCAAGTCAACCAAGGTTCTTCAAAGAGGAGATAGGAGACACGCCGAACAACCACGAACGACAGCGAGCAGAGGCGGGGGTTTTTATCTGGTTCGGGCCTCTCGGGAGAGATAATAGCCCTACGTCCAGCCTTTCTTATATATCAGAGATGAATACAAGAGGTGGCTCGGCGAGACGAACAAGTCTCGGCGAGATTATGCGTGTACAAGTGCCAAAGCTCTACGCTAGATGCTCAGATCCCCCCCTCAATGCCAGGGGGTCTCGGTTTATATAGTGCGGAGTAAACCGACCTACCAAGGAATATCGGGCCGGGCTAACTACAAGATCGTAACGAACTCATACATGCCAAATACATCCCGAGGTAGATAAGGTAACCTCCTAATCTTGGGGATCACGACTCCTCATCCAATCCGGGAAACCAACGTCCGGGTCTTCACGTAGCCGTGCAGAACGCTGTTCGAGTCGGACTCAAACAGGAAGCCTAGGCCGTTACGCACCGTGCCAGCCAGGAGGCTGTTCGACAGGATGCACATGGGCCTGATAGAACCTCCCAAGGAGCTGGGCCCTGGTAGGCTGTTTGATCGGGCCGTCAGGGAGTGGGCCATGGCAATGGGCCGTGATCTAATCCCCGACAATCTCCAACAGTGTAAGTCTCGCAAGGCCGAATGGGGTATAAGTGATTTACCTCTGGTGTGCAGACGAGCACATTGCGTGGACACGTGTAGGCCACCTCGCCTGTGATCTCACCGTCCTTCCTCGCGACCTTGACGCATAAGTCGACACCTTTCGGTCACCCATGCTTGATTGGTTGCCTTTGCCCGAGTGAAGAGATCTTTTAGTTCCTGTTCGGATGAAAATCGCCAAATGAAGGTTGAGTCTTAAAGGCATTTACCCGTGCTCTCCCTGGTGATGTCTTCCCATCCTTCTATCTTGTAGAAGGGGTAGGGTCTTCTCCGCAATGACAGATCTGTTCATTGTGAAATCGTCAGATGATCTCCCTGCCCGTGAGCCCGAGGCCCACGAGGGAGGCGATCTTCCGCGTCAGGTACCAATCCTCGTCGGACAGCTCCGACCGAGGCATTGGCGTTCTCTTCGCCGGTGCCTTCCCGGTGAAGATGAGCTGCTGTCGCCGCTCCGTTTGGTGTAGAACCACCTCATCCACCACGCGCCCATCGAGTCGAGCAGCGGTGGACGAGGGTACGGCGCGTCGTCGGCGGTGGCCCGGAGCTTGAGGTAGTACCACCCAAGCGCCGAAGCGGCGGAGCTGCTCCTCGTCACTGTGTAATAGTGAAGGAACAGCCCCACCGATGGATCTACTCCCAGGTAGCCCTCGCATAGGTGTGCGAAGACAACCATCTGGAGGATCGAGTTGGGGTTCAGATTTGCGACCTCCAACCCGCTGATGTTGAGAAAAGCCTCCACAAAGTCGCTTTCGGGAGATCTCAACCCGAACAGTGTGAACTACTCGAAATTGACGAACTCGTCCTCGAGCGGCTCCGGTGTTTCCTCCTCCCCGGGCAGCCTCCAGCTGCCGGTGTCGATGTGGCCTTTCTCCTCCCAGATCTTCAAGTCTTCCTCGGTCATGCTAGTGCCTGAGAATTTGGCCATAGCAGTTCCCAGGGCTGGACGAACAGATTTGAGGGTAGGGTTTGGCTGTTTTGATGCTGAGCGCGGTTGGAATCAGGGCTTGGGAAGGAAAGGCGTAAGAGCGAAAGTGGCAAGCCGCGGGCGGCTTGGGTGCTTTTGTAGTCCCAGACGAGTAACTCTGCAACGGATTTTCGCTACAAACGGCTAGTTTTTTACTACAACGGCTAAGTAAAAACGGTCGATTATTTTTTTTTGTGGCGTAAATTCTTGTTGAGATCGCCGCCGGATACTTTTTTCGATTATGCGCCGAGGGTGAGGTGCTCTGCTTTCGGACGAGATGTTGTTCCTGTTCGACCAATGAGTTGCTTTCGTCTTGTCGGGTTTTCTCGGTTCCGGACAAGTCCTGTTCGGAAGAACCATAACCTGCTCGGTCGTTTGTTGTACGTCTTCATAGCAGCAATATTTCCCTCTTCGTGACTTGGAGTCTCAAGAGGAAGACCCCACTCTAGTGAGTCCTTCCACTTGAGTCTCGGGGGCTAACTGTCGGGGATTAAATCACGGCCCATTGCCATGGCCCACTTCCTGACGGCCCAATCGAACAGCCTACTAGGGCCCAGTTCCCTAGAAGGTTCTATCAGGCCCATGTGCATCCTGCCGAACAGCCTCTTGGCTGGCGCGGTGCGTAATGGCCTAGGATTCGTGTTTGAGTCCGACTCGAACAGAGTTTTGCACGGCTACGTGAAGACTCGGACATGGTTTTCCGGATTGGAGCAGAAGTCGTGACCCCCAAGATTCGGTGTTTACCTTATCTACCTCGGGATGTATTTGGCACGTTGAGTTCGTTACTATCTCGTAATTAACCCGGCCCGATTATCCCTAGTAGGTCGGTTTGCTCAGCACTATATAAACAAGGCCGCTACGGCGTGTAGAGGGCACATGACCTGATCATCGCATTGAAGCTTATACCGCATATTACTTCCTGTTCACACATAATCCCATCGAGATTTGTCCACCTCGTCGAGCATCCTTTGTAATCATCTCTGATATATAAGAAAGGCTGGACGTAGGGTTGTTATCTCCCCGGAGAGGCCTGAACCAGGATAAAAACCCTTGTCTCCCTATTGCTCGTTGGTTGCTGTTCGCTCTATTCTGTGTGTCTCCTATCACCCCTTCTTCAAGAACCTTAGTTGACTTGGGTCCGATATCCCAACCGTCGACACCTTCGCTTTGCGGATTAGACTTAGGCGTTTTTGTCTTCGGCCGAAGCCTTCGCAGGACAGCTCTGCTTGCTGCCGGCACTTGTCTCCTTCGCTCAGCCTTTGCTTCACGTGAAAGGGGCGAGGCTCCCCCCTCAGATGTGCGTCTCCTTCGCTTCACGCCAGAAGGCGGAGCTCCTTCCGGGTGAGTGCCCCCAGTGCACCTCCGGCTCAGGGTTGGTTCGTTCCTCTCCCAATTCGTACGGGTAGGTGTCCCCTACAGCCTACTACAACAATATATTATAGATAAACTATAAATCTGATTTGATATATTAGAGATAGATTATGAGTTAGAAATAAACTCTATATACCAAAAACAAATCTAACAACGCAAATGCGCCGGTACCTCCCTTGTTATCGTTGTACCTGGAAAGATCGGATCACCATATCTCATCATTTACAGTAGCTAAGAAGTGTCCGTAAATAATTTGGGCCGATCGAAAAAACCTGCAGTTGACATGACTACGATCCTTTTAAACTGGGGCAAATTACCCAGGTAAAATGAGATTTTAGTCTTGAAGGTAATTAACTATCGAGAGGAAAGTATGGTTGCTGTGCAGTGTACGTAGTGTAGTGTAGCTGTGGGAAGGATGACCGGCGACGCCCGTGGGGCCGTGAATCAACTGGTTGGGCTCATGTGAGTTCGTCCTTTTCACGATATGGGGATCAATAAAACATGCCTGCCCACCGTGGAGAGCCTATGTGTAGACTCAGTTAGTATGCTTTCTCCAATCAAGTAACCACACATCGCTCTCACGGATGTGTAGAAAGATAATATTCTGCATATTCTGGCAATTGTCGTGCTTCCTGGGTTAAACAAACTGTACAAGGCGATATCAAACCACACAATTCCTCGGTGGATATATTGTACCTATAAAATTAATACCCAAATATGGCAAACTATCTATTTATTATATATATATATAAACCAGGTGTCATCAAATACACCACATTAATTTCAAAGTATTAGAAATTTTCACATTAGTCATAAAGCATTAGAAATAATCACATTAATTGGAGAAGGGAAAAAGAAATATTTGCACAATCAATTTTAGTGAACCCATATTATTATAACTTGCATTTGTAAAAGATATTGTGAACACTTTTGTAAATTTAGGTGTCCAAATACACGGACACGCTGCTCATTCATGGAGAAAACTTTGTAAAGTGGCATCTAGGTACCAACAGTGGCGAACAAAAATTTCGTCAAATCCTGAGCTAAACCAACCAATATATATAGCCATGTTGAGATGGACCTTGCACCCCATGGTGGGGCCATTTGTACTAAGGTTTTTACTAAGCTTATAGAGAGGGTACCACTACTTTGAGTGCTAAGACCGTGGGGTGCAACCTACCTAGCACGAGGCTAGAAACCCGCCCTTGGTAGCAAGTAGCAACCAAAATTTTAGAAGTACTTTAGTTATATCATCAATGTTTACAAGGATATTTTGTGGAGTGTCATAGGTACTTCAACATTATCTTTTTAAATTAAGCCATATATGCGTTCTGATTATATGTTTGGAGTCCTTAATGGATATACTTTTGAGGGTTTGAACATGCAACTTCAAGAAGCCATGACTTTAATTTGGCTTGTCTAGGAATCTAGGATGAATGGTTTTAAAGAGCTTACAGAAACGATTTTCAAAAGTTCAATAGATTCCGTTTAACTTTCACCCCTTTTTGCTGTGCGGAAATTTATATTAAAAAAATTGTAGAGAAACGCTATCTCTCAACATAGATACACTGGGCTAGTTATAGCATGGCAAATGCCATAGAGACTAAGGCCATCATCAACAGCATTGTAATTTAGAACAAACGAGAATGATTGGATCGGACGCCCACGCGTGCGTCCCAGCTCGCCCCGATTGGACGACGACTGCGGGGCTTGACGCCAATCAACTGACGATGCCCTCGTACGCGATACTTCACAAGGAAATTTACTCGCAGCAGCCAACAACTTGGGATTTTTAATGATCATGGGGCCTACTCTTGTGCTCCTGTCTCATTTATTTCTAATGAATACATCAAGTCAGCGTGGTCAACATGGTGCTTCCAGTCTGAACCCACCACAACAAATGTTTCTCACTTGTCAGCCAATAAAAATAGTGCAATAAGCTAATTAGATTGTTGCATCAGGGACAATCAAGATGTTGCACGAGAGCAAATCAAAGTGTTGTGCTAGGCTAATCAAATTATTGCAACACACTAATCAGATTGTTGTAGTAACACAGTTTTTATTTATGTGGTGTCAAAAATGTTGTAGTAGCACAAATTTTTTGTTGCATGTGGTGTCGGAAAACATTGTAGTAGCATAAATATTTTTGTTATAGCAGCACAAAATTTTTGTTGCACGTGGTGTCAAAAAATATTGGAGTAGCACATTTTTTAGATAGGTTGTTCCATTAGAATAAACTAATTGTTTCATGAAGCCAAATATAATGTCCCAATAGGGTATAAAAATTGTTTTAGCAGGCTAAAAAGTTATTCCAATAGGCTAAACTAATTGTTTGAGCAGGCTATACATATTGCTCCAATAAGCTCAACTAATTATTTCAGTAGGCTACATATATTGTTCCAATAGCCTATACTAATTTTTTTAGCAGGCAAGACATGTCATTGTAATAGGATATACTAATTATTTCAGTAGGCTATACATATTGTTGTAATAAGATATACTAATTGTTTCAGCAGGCCAAATATATTGTCTCGATAAGGGTACACAATTTGTTCAACAGGCTGAAAAATTGTTTCAATAGGCTAAATAAATTGTTTCAGTAGGCTATATATATTGTTTCAAAATGCTAAACTAATTGTTTCAACATGCTATACATATTGTTGCATTAGGCTAAACATATTGTTGCAATAGGCTAGACTAAATTTGTTTTTAGTAGGCTATACATATTATTTCAATATGGTAAACTAATTGTTTCAGCAGGCCAGACATATTGTTGCAATAGACATATTGTTGCAATAGATTAAACTAATTGTTTCAGTAGGCCAGACATACTGTTGCATTAGGCTAAACTAATTGTTTCACTAGACTAAACTAATTGTTACACTAGGCAAACAAAAAATATTGTATCAGCACATTTTTTTGTTGCATGTGGTGTCTAAAATATTGTAGCAGCACAAATCTTTTGTTGTTCCAATAGAAAAAACTAATTGTTGCGCTTGGCTAGACATATCGTTCCAGTATGCTAAACTAATTGTTTCAACAGGCCAAAACTATTTGTTCCAATAGGTTGTACAAATTGTTTCAACAGACTAGATAGATTGGTCCTGTCGGTGTAATAAATACCAGGGTGCAAAGAGTCCTGTGAAGATCAAGCGGGCCCCACGCGTCAAGCGGCGACAAGGCCCGTAGCGTGGCGAGCCCCTCGAGGCGCCGGGAGAGCCCCACACGTCGGTGGCGTCGAGACCCAGCGTGTGGCGAGCCTGGCGTATCAGCGGGCCCCGCG
Organism: Raddia guianensis; assembly: GCA_036346415.1. Classification (NCBI taxonomy): domain Eukaryota; kingdom Viridiplantae; phylum Streptophyta; class Magnoliopsida; order Poales; family Poaceae; genus Raddia; species Raddia guianensis. The sequence continues at coordinate 48,775,582 of CM070537.1, forward strand.
TCGAGTGGCGACAAGGCCCAACATGCGTGGCGAAGCCCCTCGAGCGCCGGGCGAGGCCCCACACGTCGGTGGGCGTCAGACCCGGCGTGGCGGCGAGCCCCACCGGCGTATCAGCGGGCCCCACACGTCGGTGGCGACGAGGTCCCGGCGTGTGGCGAAACCCGTCACAGGCGGCAGCGAGGGCCCCACGCACGGAGTGGCGCGTGGGCGAGCCCTCGGCGGCGCGTAGGACCCTCCATCTGTCAGCGGGGCCCGTGGCGAGGCGTTGCGGAAGGAGTCTTCGGCGAAGGCTCTCCACTTTACGAAGGACAAGCGCATTGTCGACATCACGCAGATAGACAATGAAGAAATGATTACGCTACGGTGACCCTGCGGTGCGGCGGTACATCCGTGTGCGCAGAAAAATTGATCGGCGAGAAGGTTTGCTTGAGATGGCCGCCCGTCGGGAGGAGCAGGTAGGCCCCACCGCAACCTCACCGGTGTGTGTGGGGGTCGATAACCACTGCGAAGCATCTGTGGGCGGCGCCGCTTCGGCGTGGGCAATGCAACACGTTTTCGTCTCTCTGTCGTGTCTCGTCGATTATCTTGAGGGTGCGATCTGCCTACCCCTTGGCTCTCCGTCAGTTCAAAGCCTGTATAAAAGGAGAGGAGAGAGTGGGGAGGGGGTACGTTACGTTGCACAAGCATAGGTGCATTCGAAACACTCTGTAAACACATTCCATTCAACCACAACAACAAGAGAGCTAAGGCTCAGCAGGAGTAGGACTATTACCCGCAAGGGGGTCCGAACCTGGGTATCCCCGTGTGTTGCTCCTCGCTGCGTTCGAGCTCAATCGAATGGCCTTGGTGATAGGCTAGCGGGATAAAATCGACCAGGTGTGATCCGCGATGGTTGAAGCGGTGAACACGCCGTCGATGCGCGCCGAGTAGAGGAGCGCTAGCATCAGTTCCTGCTCTTCGACCTCATCGAATGGCGGATCAGCAGTCTGCGATGGATCAGGAGGCGATCGCTAGAGCCGCGGCCGCGGCGTCGGGCGCGGTGATGGCGGTGGATCGGTAGGGCGGTGCCGTCCAGCCAACTAAGCGGCTTTGGCCTTGGAGGAGTGCACTCCCGCACAAAACCTCCATGCGGCCAGGGCCCTGCTGGACAACCCACCGTTGCCGGTGACTCCGGACTCCCCGGCGGCTCCGTGGCTGGCTAGTTTGGCCCGCTACGTCGATGCCGCTGCGGCGGTGGTGCAAGTTTGGGAGGCGCGAACGGCGTTTCGCTTCTTCCGTTCCTTCTTGCCCAGCGTTCCTCGCAGATCTCTGGCGGGAGGGAGCGGGGCGAGATAACGAAGCGACGACTCCTACGGGGTTCGGCCAGCGAAGCGCCTGGTAGGCGAGATCTCGGTCCCACTTGAGGACCGCCACTGCGACAAGGAGAAGACTCAGCGACAAGCTCCATGAGCGGCACGACCGGTCTTGCGACGACGCGATCTTCTTGCCGTGGGGACGGGGAGGGTTCTGCGACGCCGCTTCCACCGAGGAAGGAGGTGCCTCTTGGCGCCATCCGGGCGGCGGGCTCAACGAGCCGGAGTCTTATCCGGGGCGGGGCGCTCAGTCGGTGCCGCGCCTTTTCGAAGGAGCTGCGCGCGTTCGGTGGCGGAGAGGTTTGGCCCACCCCATCGAGAAGTCTGACAGCTCCACCAACCCCGACGAGTTCTTGCAGATCTACACTACGGTGATGCAGCCCGGCCGGAGGGTCGGGAAGGTTACGCGAACTACTTCCATGCGATCCTCACGTGAGCCCGCTCTTAGCTCATGAACCTGCCCCCAGTCCGTGGGGTCGTGGAAAACTCTCGGAGCTCTTCATCACCAACTTCGAGGCACGTTTGAGCAGCTCGGAGTCGAGGCGACCTCCACAATGTGGAAGCGGAAGAAGGGAGAGTCATTGCTGCGACTACATCCGGCGCTTGATCGAGTCCGCCATACCATCCACGACATCTCCATCAGCGCCATTGTCCACGGCATTCCGGAGGCGCCCGAGACCCTAGGGTCAAGGAGAAGATGGCCACCCGCAAGATCAAGGCGACGGAAGAGCTCTTCACCACGGCGCTGAAGTCGCCCTCGGCGAGCTTCGCTTCCGCTTCGGCGGCGGGCGGGACAGTCATGGGCGGCGGGCTGGGACCTCGAGAATCTGGCGGCAAGGACAAGAAGAATCGAATAAGGCGGCCGAGACCGACAGGTCATAGCCGCCAAGCCTGACGACGACTTGAAGCGGCGGCCCGGCCAGCAGTGGCGGGCGGCGAAAAAAAGAAGTAGGCAGCGGTGGAGGTCGCGGCGGCGGCAAACGGTCCCGCAGGGCGACCATGGCGACCGTCGTGATCACGGTGGCCCACGCGGCCGCGACGACGGGCGAGACCGCCGTCCCCGCGAGTGGAGCGGGGGGGCTTACTGTCCCATTCACCGCAACAGCTCTCACGACTTGGCGGATTGCCACGTCGTCAACAAGTTGATGGACAAACGCGTCCACGAGCAGCAACAAGCGTCCGGCAGCGGCAAGGGCAAGGAAGCGGCAACAGCTTCCGCAGCGGGCGCCGGTTGCCGTCATCCACGGCGGATCGGCCACCTATCCGTCTCACGCTAACTTTAAGCGTGCGATGAGGGAGGTGTGCGCCGCGTGCAAGCATAAAGTCGGCAAAGCGGTTGGCGTGGTCGAACAACCGTCGCGTTGGTCGGGCCGATCACCCGGCCAAGATCCGCCCGCCCTGGACATCTCCCGATCGTGGTGGCGCCCACGATCCGGAATGTAAAGCTAGGGCGGTGCTGATAGGCGGAGGAGTTCCTCAACCTCCGTCCGGGTCGTCGCCAAGGCGCTCGAGATCCAACGGCGAGAGCTTCGACTAGCGCTCCGTTCTTGACATCGCGCCGGGCCGAGTCCGTCCGGCCGAAGCGCGTCGACCTCCGGTGACGTTTGGAAACTCCGACAATTTCCGCACCGAGATGCTCGAGTTCGGTGGCGGACTTGACCTCCGTACATAACGCCATCTTTGGGTGCCGGCGCGACCAAGTTCATGGCGATTTGCCACTATCGTACATGGTGGTGAAGATCCGGGGCCACCGGCCCCATCGTCTTGAAAGTGGACCGCCCAGCGCTCCGCTGCGACAAGATGCTCTCCCTTTGGCGAAGCGATTGGCGCCAGAAGGCGAGCTTCGACTCAGGAGCTCCTCCGTGAAGTCCGTGCCTCCGGTTCGTCCGCGGAGGTTAAGGCGGTCTCCTGAGTGAGTCGAGACCGGCGAACCGTTCGGTGGCGCCTCTCTCGCGCCAAATAGGAAGGCGCGCTCGTCTCCTTCCTCCGATCTAACGAGCGTGTTTGCATGGCAACCGTCCGACATGGTGGGGTCCCCAAGGAGGTGATTGAGCACAAATTGGCGGCGTTCCCCGCCGCGACCGGTCATGCAAAAGGTCCGAAGCGATCGGTGGAGCGCCGGAAGTTATCCGCCGGAGAGGTGGACAAGCTCTTGAGGCGGGTCGTTCGCAGCGTCGCCCATCCTGTGGCTCGCGAATCCGTCCTCGTCAAGAAATCAGCGGGCGGTGGAGGATGTCGTGGACTTCACCGACCTCAACAAAGCGTGCCGAAGGATCCGTACCCGCTGCCCCGCATTGATCTCATCGTCGATTCCACAGCGGGGTGCGAGTAGCTGTGCTTTCTGGATGCGTACTCCGGGTACCACCAGATTAGCATGGCCGAAGAAGAAGAAGACAAGACCGCCTTCGTGACTCCCATGGGCGTCTACTGCTATACAAGGATGGCGTTCGTTTTAAAGAATGCGGGCCCAACCTATCAGAGGGCCATGCATATTGCTCATCGCCCCCAAATAGGGCGGAACCTGGAGGTGTACGTCGACGACCTGGTGGTGAAATCTAAAAAGGCGGAGGAGTTGATCGGCGACCTGGAAGAAACCTTCGCCCACCTGAGGAAGTACTGCATCAAGCTCAACCCTGAGAAGTGTGTATTCGCCGTTCCGTCGGGCAAGCTGTTAGGTTTCCTCGTCTCTTAGAGGGGGATTGAGACGAATCCGGACAAGATCGCGGCGATCGAGAACATGAAGCCCCGATCGACTTGGCGGATCAAAGGCTCGTGGGTGCTTGACCTCCCTGGGCCGCTTTATAGCTCGCCTGGGGGATAAAAGTCTCCCGCTACTCAAGCTCCTGAAGAAGACCAACCAATTCGAGTGGACCGCGGAAGCGCAGGAGGCGTTTGACGGTTTGAAGAAGAATCTGACCTCCCCGCCCGTGCTGGTCGCCCCCGATCCGGACGAGCCGCTGATCCTTTATGCCGCGGCAAACCCTCAGGTGGTCAGTAGTGGTCTTTGGTGGCGGAAAGAGAAGGTGCCCAATACCCCATCTACTACGTCAAGAAAGTTCTCCACGACGCCGAGGCGAGGTACCCGCAGCACCAGAAGATGCTCTACGCCGTGTTGACAGCGTCCCGGAAGCTGCGTCACTACTTTCAGGGGCGAGAGATCACCATCTTGACCAAGTACCCCTTGCGGGAGATCCTCTTCAACCGCGAGGCAACAGGCCGCATCGCCAAGTGGGCCATGGAGCTGGCAGAGTTCGACCTCAAATTCGCTCCCCGAACGGCCATCAAAGGGCAAGCTCTGGCGGAGTTCGTCAGCGAGTGGACTCCGGCGGACACAGAAGCTGAAGACGTCCTAGTCCCCTCGCCGTGGACTCTCTTCTTCGACGGCTCGTTCCGGCTTGAGGGGGCTGGGGCAGGTGTCGTTTTGGTGTCTACCACCGGCGACATTATCCGCACTGGTGGTCTTTGGAGTTCCGCTTCCAACAACGCCGCTGAGTCTGAAGGATTACTCGCCGGCTCGGGGTGGCTTCGACCACAGGCATTTGGCATTTACAAGTAAAGGCGACTCTCTCTGGTCATCAACCAGCGAGAAAGGATTTCACCTTTCGGATCCGTCATGGCGGCCTACTGGCGGAGGTGCGCGGTTGGAGCGGCGCCGAGGGTTTGGGCTTGCGACGTCCCTCGCGCGCGACAACTCAGAGTGGCGGACGAATCTGTCCCCAGATTGCCTCGTCAAAGGCACTGTTCCGCCGGGGTTTTGAAGAAAGACTCACGCGACGTCCGTCGCAGACCCCAATCTGGCGGGGCGGCGCTTTTTCGACGCAGCTCCCACTTCGGAGAGACGTCACCGATCCCTTCTGACTCCCGAGTGGAGGGAGGAGGAGGAAGAACTGCCGAGGCGGTTGGCCGGAAGCGCCAAAGCCGAGCGGAGTCGTCGGCGACAATGTCTGTAACGTCGTCACGCTCGTCCGGGAAAGTCGATGGATGGATCGGATCCTAGCCTACTGCGGGACGGAGTGATCTCGACGATGACGCTGCGTCGGTGAGAAGATAGCGCGCAAGGCCAAGCGCTTCATACGGTAGGTGGGGACTGTATCGCTGAGGCGCAAATGGGGTTCTCTTGAAGTCGTCACTCGAGAAGGGGAGTGCAATTCTCTCGAGATCCATGGAGACATGTGCGGAGCCATTGAGTGAGCCGGCGTTGGTTGGAAAGCTTTCCGCCACGGCTTCTATTGGCCTCTCGCCCTCGAGGATGCCTTGAGTGGTGAGGAGATGCGAAGCGTGCCAATTTCATGCTAAGCGGATCCACCGTCTGGCCCGGCGCCGCAAACCATTCCGCTCTCTGGCGTTCGCGATGCAGAAATTTGACACCACAGGCCCGTTCAGCAGACGACCGGAGGTTACACATCCGTTAAATCGCCGTCGACAAGTTCACCAAATGGGTGGAGAGCATCGCCCCCGGCGATCACGTCCGCCGCCGCCATAAAATTCATGAAGAGCATCTTCGTCCGGTTGGCCGTATGCAGGATCATCACCGACAACGGCCATTGCTTCAGAGCGCCGATTTCCAATCTGATGCGAAGAGCTGGGTACCAAGCGTGCTTCACCTCCGTTGCACATCCGAAGAGCAATGGGCAAGTGGAAGCGGCAAATCTTGAAGTACTCGGAGGACTCAAGGCGAGGGCATTCGACCGTCTAGAAAGCGCGACAAGCGCCGGGAGGAAAGTTCCCCACTATATTGTGGGCGCCGCGACGACTCCCATGAGCCACCAGTGAGACCCTTTCTTCTGGTGTATGGCTCGAAGCGGTGCTCCCATCGAGCTTCGCCTTTGGGTCCCCAAGGGTGGCGGCGTTCGCGAAGATGCAGAGACCACGACCGGCGTCGGGATGAAGTAAATCTCTGGAGGAGATCGAGAGCAGGCGGCAATCCGGGCGCCCGGTATCGGCGAGCAACTGCGTCGCTATCAAGCAAGGCGGGTGTGTGAGAGGACATTAGCGATGGCGACCTCGTCTGCGCAAAATCAAGCGCAGTGGGGCGCAACAAACTGTCTCCCTATGGGAGGGCCCTTCAAGGTGGTCTCGGTCTCCTTCGAGACTCGGTCAGACTTCGCCGAGGACGGTCATGAATTGGCGAACACTTGGAGCGTCGAGCGGTGAGGAAGTTCTACCGTGGGTAGCTGTTCGGGAGCTTTTTGGCCTTCCTTTGGAGCCGAGCGGCGAGGTCTTCCTCCTTTCCCGCTCGCCTCGGGGGCTGGGGCATTGTACAAAGCCATCTTCAATAAAAGATAAGTTCTGTCTCTATCACGGGCATCTGTTCTTTTTAGCCTTAAGTCTGTTAGAAAACATTACATTGAAAGTCGGTAGCGAAAAAAAAGTACTTAAGGTGAAGGCCCTTAGTTGCAAATGACAGCTAAACTTCTTGGTGGGCGAGGCGATGCAGACGGAAGGCGGGTTCTAGCACAGTGTGTCGGCTCGATGCAGGCAATCGCCAACGGCGACACCGCGTCTAGACCACTTCCTAAGCTAAGCTCTCGCCATAGCGTTTAAGGTCGGTTCGCGAGAGGCCATAAGGGTTGAAGTAACACGATGTCTAAGGAAAAAGCGCTCACTTGCGTGAGAATGTTACATCTAAAACTTTTGGCGATCGGTTGTTTAGCATAAAAAGTCTGTTAGAAGGCATTCTATCGAAAGTCGGTAGCGAAAGTAATTAAAGGCCGATGGCCCTTAGTTGCAAGATGACGCTTATAACTTGCTTGGTGGGCGGCGATGCGGATGGAAGGCGGGTTCTAGCCTGCGTGTGTCGGCTCGATGCGGGCAATGCATGTGGCACCGCGTCTAGACCACTTTGAAGCTAAGCTCTCGCCACGCAACATTTAAGGTCGGTTTGCCGAGAGGCCGTAAGGGTTGAAGTAACCTGATGCCTAAGGAAAAAGCGCTCACTTTCAATAGAACGTTATGTTTAAAGCTTTTAGCGTTCAGGTGCCCCTTTCCTTTTCGCAAGTAAGAGTTTGCGCGAAGTTTGGTTGAGACTCGTGACAAAAGGGCAAAAAGTCTGCATTAACAGGATATGTACAAGATAAAAACAGGATGAGGGAGTTCGTCTACGCCTCGTCATCATCTCCGTCGCCCTCTGCTGGAGCAGTGCCGCCCATCATCGAGACACGGCTGGCGGCGAAGCTCGACCGGACTCTTGATCCGGTCGGTGGCGCGAAAAGCTCCTGTGGCGGCGCTTAGGTCGAACGCGGCGTTACGGGCAAAGCGATTGCCGAGATGAGCCGCGCCGCTTCGAGCGCCGTGGCGACCATCTTCGATCGACCGCGCCCGCATCAGCACCGGCAGGTCACGCAAGGCGTCGGCAGCTCGCCCCACGGCGCCAGCATACTGCGCCGCCGTTTCCTCTAGCGGGGAGTACAAGGTGACGCCCAGCGGATACAAGACATCCCGGAAGCTGTGGTAGGCGGCGCGCAGCATGTCGGCGAGCACCCGGAGGCGCTCAGTATGCTCCGTGCGGAGGTCCTCGACATCCTTGGTAGCCGAGGCGGTGGCAGCTTGCGCCGTCGCAGCCTCGTGGATCGCCGCCTCCCTCGCGGCGTTCGCCTCCTCAAGCGTGCGCCGCAGCTCACCGGCGGCTTGCTCGCGAGCGAGCACTTTCGCGCCGCCTAGGTGGCGGCGGGCGCGAGCGCTTCAGCAGAGCGTCAATGTCGAGCGGCAGCGCTCACGGCGTTAAGCGCCCGGCGGCAGCAACGGCCGGAGGGTCCCGACCTCGTCTCCGCCGCGATCTCCGGCGGGAGGCCTCGTCTCCGTCGAAGAGCCGGGCGGCGAAATTTGGCGGATTGTTGTGCGGATAAACTCGGCGCCAGCGTCCGCTCTATCCGGCGAAGATGAACAGGCGGCGGTTCGGTATGCGAAACGCGTAGCATGCTAACCCTAACACGAAGTGTACGTAAGTCTGAAGAAGCCAACTGAAGCGGCGCGCCTCAGCGAAAGTGAAGGGGCAGCCTCAAGCCGCTTAGTTGCGGGCGCTAAGCAGCGATCGCGCGTCAGCGCCGTCAAGCGGCGTTAAGCGGGGGCGCCAGCCAGCGCCGCGCCAGCGTAGAAAGAGCGAAAGAAACCGGCGCAGCGCGCCAGATTCCGGAGAGTCGCCGCACTTCGCCGGTGGCGGAAGCGGCGGCGTCGGCAAGAGCCCCACCGGGCGGGGTTGGAGGAGGCGGCGGAAGCTCAGGACTGGTCGGGTGAGCTCTCTTTGGGCTCGCCCCTCCCTCCTCGACGTCGTCGTCATCGGTAAGGATGAGGCGGCGCTTCCCAAGAGCGCGGGTGGAGTCGACCGCCACGGCAGGAGCGGCGGCGGCCGCGGGAACTGTGGCGGTTGCCGGAGGCGGATCGCGGATCTGCAGTGGTCCCCGGGCCACTTGGACCGCGGGACCGGAGACCTCCATGGGGAGCAGCGCGCGCTAGTGCTGGTTGCGCTCCCGTGGATCCCAGTCGCAGAGGGGGCGGATGCTCGCAGGCGGCGAAGTGTCGCCGGACGGAGCAGACAGAAGTCCCACCACCTGCCGAGCACGTCGTCAGCACGTTCCTGGTGGGTGAACAAGAAAGAAAAATCGCGAGTTGGCAAAGAGGCAAGGGCCAAGCAAGAGGCATACCAAAAAGACAAGGGACCCAAAAAAGAGAGTGAAAGAGCACTCACCTCCAGGTGCGACGCGGGCCCTGTCGTCGTCGCCATAAATCGCCCAAAGCGGGGCGTGTCCTCATTCGGAGCGGGCATAGGCGGCGCCGCAAGAAATCCGCCGCGACGTGGGTTCCGGTGAGCCCGTTGCGGCGGAGCTCAGCGATGCGTCCCAGCATCACTTCCAGTTCCGCCTAGTCGTCGGGCATAGATCCCCAGCTAGCGAGGGGTTCCGCGGGATCCTCGGGGAGAACAAGATCGTCGCAGCCGCTGGAGTCTTCTGCGTACAACCAGTAGCGTTGCCAGTCCTTCTAGTTGGACTTGACCGCGACCGGGATGAAGGCGGTGGCGTCGCGGAGCGTGAAGTAGCAGCTTCCAATGGCCCCGCTCGAGCGCGGATTCGCATGCAGCGTGAAGAGCCGGCGCCAGAGCGGGAGGTTCGGCATCATCCCCACGAACATCTCGCAGAGGTGGACGAAGATGGTCAGGGCCATGATAGAATTGTGGGGAAGGTGCGCCGCCTGGATCTCGTAGAAGGCGAGCACCCCCAAGAAGAACTCGGAGTATGGCGGGACGAGCCCCGCCAGCACCGCCCAGGTGAAGGTCACGATCTCTCCGTCACGAGGGCGTGGTGCAATGGTGTCGCAGCGGAACCGGGTGGAGGATGGCGGCACGAACACTTGAAGCCGCGTCACCATATCTTGGTCGGTGGCGGAGGCAGGCAAGGCTGGCCCAGATGACGGCGTGTCCCCGCGGCGACCCTTGCTGCGTTTGGGCGCCATGGAAAACGGTGGAAGAGTTGGCGAAAAAAGAAGGTGGCGGCGGCGAAGAAGGCTCTGTGGCAGCGGAGAAGAAGATGAAAGGCAGTTTGAGGACTTAGCGTGCGGAAGGATTGGTCGCGGCGCCAAGAGAAGTATTTATAAGCAAGGCGCGCGAGGGCGACGGTTTGGATTCGGCCCACGCGCGCGCCATCATTGCCCAGCGTTTGATTTCCCTTGCGAAAAGCGGCGGTTACCAAGGAAGGTCGTGCGCAGATGGAGAATCGGCGTCACGGCTGCTGCGAGAGGTGGGCCCCACGATTACGCCTCCGCCGCTGAAAAACGGAAAAAATATCGTCGACGGTTCGCGTATCATGGTGGACCGGGGCTCTGTCGGTGTAATAAATACCAAGATGCAAAGAGTCCTGTGAAGATCAAGCGGGCCCCACACGTCAGGTGGGCGACCAGGTCGCAGCGTGTGGGCGAGCCCATCGGTATTTTAAGGGCGAGGGCCCCACCACTACAGAAGCGCGAAATCTCGGCGGCGGAAAAAATTCTCGGCGGCTGATATAGGCCGTCGACACAACGATTTAATATCGACGGCCAAGGAAATGCCGTCGACACAATGGCCCTAATATCGACGGCCATAGAAAAGCCGTCGAGATAAGGTCCCTTGAGGCCCGCGCGCACGTTTTTTCGGCTTTTCGCGAAGGCGGGAAGACTCTATCTCGACGGCTCACAATCAGCCGTCGTTAATAGATTATGGGCCGGCCCATCGTAATGAATCAATCTCGACGGCCAAGGAAATGTCGTCGACACAGTGGCCCTAATATCGACGGCAATAGAAAAGCCGTCGAGATAAGCTCCCTCAGTCCCGCGCGCACGTTTTTCCGGCTGTTCGGGAAGGCGGGAAGACTCTATCTCGACGGCGAGAATGTGGCCGTCGAGAAATAGTTAATCTTTGAATCGGTGGGGTGGCCCATTGAATTTTCATTTTGTAAATATTTTTCATAATTTCAGTTTTGCTTATTTAGCAATTTAAATAAAAGAACTTAAATAAAAATAAAATTTGATGCAGTCCCAAATTTTGGGAAAATATATAATGGTGCAAGGTGTTATTTTTTTGCATACTAATTCTTGAAATAATTTGTATTTATAATTTAGGTTAGGTATAATATATGTATATATATTTAAAACTAACAAATTGTATTGTAATGTTTTTAAAATGCAATATTTTATTACATTTCAATTGAAATGATCTATATACAATGGTTTTCCGACACAATGGTGCATTATTTGAAATTTTGATATCCCCATGACCCATAAATCATAAAACTCTATAGAACGCTCACTTATACTCTCCCGCTGCTTGCGCTTATCGCCTTGCGCCGCCTAGCCGTCGCCAGCGTCGCCCGCCGCCTCGCCGCGCCCGCTGCCGTCATCCGTCGCCAAGCGCCGCCGAAACCGTCGCCAGCCGCCGTCATGCCCGCCCTTGCATGTTGTCTCCTTGCCGCCTCGCCGTCGCCGCCACGCCATGCCGTCGCCCGCCGCAGCCAGCAGCCCGCCAGCGCCTCCGCGCCCCTCGCCCAGCGCCTCCGCGCTTCAATCATGCGCCGTGGCGCCGCCATCATACTGCGCGCCTGCTGCCGTCAGAGCCGCCGTCGCGTGTAGCCTAGCTTTCGACCGCCAACCGTCATCGATTGATGCGTGTTGTTTCTTCGCTTTTTTAAATTCTTGTTGTGTAGTCTCGACGGTCTTAAACCGTCGAAAATTTAATTAGTGTTGTAATTAGTAATAATTTAAAATTAATAAAATTTATAAAATTGAAAATTAGATAATGCAATTGTTTTGTTTTACCATTTAATTTTAGATGCAACTTATATATACATTTTATATAATATTGAGTTAATTAGTTTTGTAAGTAATGATTATTAAAATTACCTAATTTATAAAATTGCGAAATTAGGTAATGCAATTGTAATGCTTTCCTATTTAATTATAGATATAATTTTGCTTTGCTATGTGCTATGTCTATTTTATTGTATTTTTGTAAGTCTCGAACCGATTAGTAACCTAGCCGTCGTCACCCGTTCGGGTAAAACACAACGCCAAAAAAGAAATTGGGCGGTGATTCGTTCATTTCTATTACTGCTGTGTAAAATGACCCCGAATTGTCCGATTGGACAGACCAATGTGTGGCGTCGGTGGACGACTCACGGATAGCCGCTTAGGCGTGTCTTCTTTGTGGCATCGATAGGAGCGAGATAAAATTTGGCGACATAACCCTATAGTTCTCCTAGTGCATAACATAAGTCTTTGTTAAGGCGGCTTTGACTTTTTAGCCATCGTTGCACTAAGAGAACTATAGGTTATCTTCTAATTTTGTCTCGTTCTTATCGATGCCACAATGAACACGCCTAAGCTGCTACTAAATGAGTGGGTTTAAAGCCTTCCTAAGCCTTTTACGAAACCCTAACGTGTAGCTTCCGTGTCAAGACCGATGGATCAAGACCGATCCAGATTGCGGTGGCAATACATATTTTTGTAGCCAATTACTACATACCATTTTGAATTTAATTATATAAACTGTCACATCTTTTGTTTAATATGCAGCAACATGCCTACGGTGGATGTCAACGAGAGGCATCGGCCGGAGACGGCGCTTGGCACCTGGCGGCGCGATACTATCTGGGCTAATAACCCGGGATGGGGCAACAAGACCAACAGTCTGGTTGGGATGACTCTGAGCTAGCCCGCATGGGATAGCACCGCCATGATCGAGTTATCCGCGAGTTTTGATAAGATACAAAATAACTCAGCTTCATTTATTGATTTTATCTTCTAACTATATCTGTTGTTATATCCTACTTGACTCGGGTTAAGCTCATGAGGACTTCAATGAGACGGACTTCGCTCTGTCATCTGAGGATGGCGAAGCGGAGTCTGAGACATGATGTCCAATGCCCGTGTCTCGGCTGTTCGGGAGTATCACGGTGAGTAACCTAACCTCACAATACAATTAAGTTTTATGTGTTCGTTTCTAATTTCCACATTTTTACTGTTTTTGTAGGAGACAGAGCAAGAAAACCTCACCGCCAAAGTTTTCTGCTTGATTGTACTTGATCGCCGGTCGGTACAACTGTGTCCGCCCTGAGTGGTGTCGGGAGGACGCTGGGAGGCTATAGGTAGGAAGTGGGGCAGCCCAGTGGAAGGGAAGTCCGAGAAGGCAAAGAAGAACAGGCGTGAAGGATTACAAAACAAACACCGAGAGGTGGTCGATCGCACAGTTGGGAAAAGCGGTAATAAAAAGTTTTTACTTCGTCTTCACTTTAGATTTTCGAACTAACACATATCGGTCATATTACAATTTAGTTGGCGAAGACGGGGTTATGCCTAGCCCGATGGACTGTGGAAGCAGAGCCCACACGAAAAAGCGCCGCTGGTGGACAACCGACCTTAGATCCCCATGCTTATCTCCGTTTGGTAAGTGTCGATAGGATTAGTGAATACAACTATATTTGTTTGGTTATTTGTTTGATTTTGACTATCACGACATGTAGGAGCGTTATAAGGGCGCTTATAGAGAGGAGCACGGGGAGAGAGCAATCGAGGAGGCTCCTCGATCCTCATGTGATTCATAAACACATGGGGGCAAGGCTCACAGGCGCTGGCGATCGGTGGCGACCACCTACGGTAAGATCTCTTTCGTACACTTGTATATTATGATTGCAAAAAGCTGGCTGTATGATATGCATGTTGCAGTCTTGAGTATATGCCCGATGTGCGGGCTAGCGAGCAGGCGGTGAGACCCGTCGCCCGATTCGAGATCGCTGCGAGAGGAGAGAGCGCGGCAGAAGAGACACGAGGAGGAGGGCCCATGATGAGAAATGTTAAGGGCGATGCAAGAGAGTCCGAGAGCTGCTGCAGAGGACTATGATGAAGGCTTCGACAGCTCGAGGCGTTAAATCATTGAGGTAACACTGATGCAATTCAATTCTTTTTATAGTGCATATCTTATCATCTCTACTAACGAAATCAAATATATGTACAGGCCGGTCCAAGTGGTCACGCTGGGGCTAGCGGGCGACTCCTCGAGTCAGTGGGGCTGCAGGTCCCTACACCGGTGCCCGGCCGTGTCAGGTAGCCATCCACCCCTCCAGGCACCTATGTTGGGCGGGCGGCTACCCAGTCTGAGCAGCACCACCGGGCACCTCACGGGACCCAGCCGGCCTCGTCCCCACACCCAACTACCCGAGCGTCGGCGTCCACGGGTTTCGTGATCCAGTGTAAGTCTCCTATGCCAAATCAATATACTATCGCATTGTACATATATCAACTTACTAATTGAAAAATCTCGAAGGGTTCGGGTTCTGCGATGTCTACTCCTCCGTCCTTCGTGCCACCTACTCGGGGCGACCCGCAGCAGGCGGCGGCGGCTCGAGGAACATGGCCGCCAACCTCGCGGAGCGACTCTTGAGGCGCCACCACGGCGGCCATGATCGATGTTTACTTTATTGTGTTCATGATGTTGATCTTTGTCGTTCGATGTTTGTGAATGTTAATTAGATGTTCGTGAATGTGGATTTTATGTTTGTGATCTTTGTGATGCGATATTTGTGATATATCGAAATTGTCGGAGGTATGTGTATTTGTGAAATCGTTGGAAAATTAAATCGGGGGACTGTTTTGGGTTTGCGAGGTTGCATTTCTTCTTTCTTTGGGTGCGATAGCATTTACAAAATTATTGTGATTTTATAAATTTTAAAATTTTTTTTACTGTTTTTTAAGTATTCTCGACGGCTACACCATGGCCGTCGAGGCATTCCATGGCCCGTGCGGGTCAACCACCGTCGCGACCGGGAAGAGTCTATCACGGCGGCCATAAGCCGTCGTGAATAACCTCCATAGCCCGCTGCAGGAGCCGTCGTTCCTGGCGATAAAATCTCGGCGGCTATTGGCCGTCGTGACTAACTTGTGGATGGGCCTCGGGCTGAGCGGCTGCTTAAGAATAATCTCGGCGGTGTTAGGCCGTCGAAAGCACCCAAAATTACGTCGTGCTGCCCGGTTCATGTATCTCGGCGGCTGGTTTTAGCCGTCGGAAAGTGAAATAACGACGGTGAGCCGTCGAGAAAATCTACTGTCTCGACCGTGCTATCTCGGCGGCCAAATCTCGACGGCTGGCCGTCGAGATAATTCTGTCTCGACGGTTTTCCTCTCTTTATCGACGGCTTTAGCCGTCGAGAATTCCAGCGATTCGCGTGGTGCACGCACCAGGTGGGCGCGTGGGCGAGCCCCTCGGCGCGCATAGGCCCCCCTACTGTCAAGCGGGGCCCCCGTGGCAGGGAGCGTTGCGGAAGGAGTCTTCCGGGCGAAGGCTCTCCCTGCTACGAAGGACAAGCGCATTTAATGCGACATCACGCGCGGATAGACAGCTGAAGAAATGATTACCGCTCTGATGACCCTGCATGTCTAAGCGGTACATCCTTGTGGGGCGAAGAATTGACCGGCGAGAGAAGGTTTGCTTGAGATGGCGCTGCGTTAGGAGGAAGCGGTGGGCCTCGCCCGACCTCACCGGTGTGATGTCTTGGTCGTCATGGCCACTGCGAACGCGAGAGGAGCCGCTCGGCGTGGACAGTGACGCGTTTTTGTCTCTCTGTCGTGTCTCGTCGATTATCTTGAGGTCTTGTCTTGCCTACCCCTTGGCTCTCTCCGTCAATTCAAAGTCTGTATAAAAGGAGAGGAGAGAGTGGGGAGGGGGTACGTTACGTTGCACAAGCATAGGTGCATTCGAAACACTCTGTAAACACATTCCATTCAACCACAACAACAAGAGAGCTAAGGCTCGGCGGAGTAGGACTATTACCCATGAGAGGTCCGAACACAGGTAATCCCGTGTGTTGCTCCTCATTGCGTTCAATCTCAATCGAAAGGCCTTGGTGATAGGCTAGTAGGATAGAAATCTGACCAGGGGTGTGATCCGCAGTGGCTGAGCGGTGAACACGCCGTCAGGTCCAACACTAGGCTAAACTAATTGTTTCAACATGCCAAACATATTGTTCTAATAGGCTATACAAATCATTTCATCAGACTAGACAAATTGTTTCAATTAATAGGCTAAACTAGTTGTTTCAGCACGCTATATATATTATTCCAATAGGCTAAACCAATTGTTTTAGCATGCTATATATATTGTTCCAATAGACTAAACCAACTGTCTTCATTTGGTTATACGTCCACTAGGCAAAAGTAATTGTTTCAGCAGGCTAGCCGTATTGTTTCAACAGGCTAAACTAATTGTTGCATTAGGATAAACAAATTGTTTTAGTAAATTTTTATATAGCAACATTGTTCTTGTTTTGTTCGCAAAAATGCGAGGAACACAACGGTGCAAACGGTTTGTGCATTGGAACAACCAGTCAAAATCTATGACCGTCGAAAAAGAAAACTGAAAAGAAATCTTTCGCTTACGTCATCGCTAACGTTATTGCATGCAAACAGGGTGGGAGATGCACGCAGTGTGGCGAGGAATACGAACGAAACAAAGCACTTTGATGTTGTTGCAGCGGACGGAGGGGGACAACACACTTTTGCTGGGACGAGGTGGGCTGCCACGCGGTTTGGTCCTAGATCGAGTGGGCCGCGCCATCGTTCGATCGCGCGTGTTAGGGTCGGACGTCCGTACCCAAAGTCGCTTCCTAACATAGACCATTAAAGCATTAAACATATCCTAACCGACTTTTCGACGATCGAGTGGCCTGGTACGGTGCAGGCGACGATAAGTGGCATGCACTATACCACCAACGGGGACGCGTTCTTAAGGATAGCGTGACAGGACAGGTAGTGGCCAGCGACACCTTGAACGTACCCCGTGTATGCACGCCGCAAAATATCCAAACACCAGAGGCCGGTACTAGCCAGGCTAGGATACACAATACAATACGATTTTATTGAGTGGAGGTAATGATTGATACGTGTATGGCGCAATGCGCATGGACCCATCTCACGCGGGCGAGCAGCCTGCCCGGTGAGGCTTCCCCGAGACAAAAAGGCCACTAGGGTTCTAGTTCTAGAGACCTTCAACAAAAGCGTCTACGGATGATGCATCCCCCTCTGAGCAGAGATGCCCACACTGACAGGAGTGAAGTGTAAGCGTTTTT
This sequence comes from Raddia guianensis, assembly GCA_036346415.1. Lineage (NCBI taxonomy): Eukaryota > Viridiplantae > Streptophyta > Magnoliopsida > Poales > Poaceae > Raddia > Raddia guianensis. The sequence continues at coordinate 48,792,512 of CM070537.1, forward strand.
TTTTATACTATATGCTAGTCCTCCCCTAGGGCATCTTCCATTACGCGCACACCAAAACCCTATGAAAAACTGATACACAAACCAAGCATATATATATATATATATATATATATATATATATATATATATATATATATATATATATATGCAGCTTCACGGTCATTGCTCAGCTCTAAATCCCTCACTGATATTTTTTTCAAAAGAAAATCATCATTTTTAAACAAATTTAACTCTCTTTCTCTTCATCCATCCTTTGATCTAGCCAAGCTAGCCGCGTTCAGGGGCCGCACTATTGAAGACCACATCACCTTGTTGCGAACCACATTAACCCCTATTAATTCCAGCCGACCACTACCGCTTAGCTCAACACGGCGTGATGGTGTGACACAATGGCTTGAGTGTGGTTGGTGCGATCGTAGCAAGGGGAGAATGTGGTCGTTCATACCAGTACCACTAGATGGCAGCTAACTTGAGTAGACCAAAGAGAAAAGAAGAATAAGACGAGAGGACAAATGACCTAATTTTTTCCTTAAAAATTGAGACATCTTTTGAGAAAAAATGCATATTGAAGAGCGAAAACCAAACACCAAACTTGAAGGAGATCCAATAACATTGCTTTGAAAACCCATGGCCGACGAATGTACTCACACATGGTTTGCGTCAAGGTCCTCTCGTAGCTACTAGTCGCTGGACGGAGGGTGGTACTGGTCGTTGCAGCCGGTGCAGTAGCGCAGGGAAAGGGCGCGCCCGCGTCCATTGGCTGGACAGTGCCTGCACGTCGATCGGATTAGTCGCCCCCGCCCCGCTCATTGGTGGATTGGCCTCCCCGGGTCTCAACGCGCACAGAAAATTTTCAGAGCATTTATCTACCTTTGGTCCTTCGATCAACTGCAAGTTGGTCGATTTGTATATGTAATCCAAGAAGAAAAAGGTATAAGCCGTGAGCCCGTGCTCGGTGTTTCAGAGCAGAAATCGCATCGCGTCGGATTTCTGATCGGCAAGGACAATTAGTGTAACTGACGGCGAAGAGAGGATTTATTAAGAGGTGAATTTCGCAAGCAGGGATCGATGCACCTAGATTTTCTTTTTTTGCTAACAAGGGATGCGATTTGAGGTGAGCCTTTTTTTTTTTTTGTCTTTGGGCGGCTCCACTGCAAAGACAAGTCGAACTTAGTCCGGCCGGAGAACCGAATAATGAAGGAGAAAAGCGTGGCCTTTTATTTGACTTTTTCGAGAACAAGCAGTACAGTGGTGCGCGTGCAGCGGCGTGAATGGAGAGAGGAACAGAGGAGAGGACGGGAGCGAAAAAGATCACGATAAGACAGTATACATTCTTTCCTAAACAGCCACGCTTGTGGACGGCAATCACAGATATAGGGACTTTCTTCTTTTCAGGTTTAATTTAATTTAATTTAATTAAAATTTGGCTTATTGTTTTTTTTATAAGACATATGATGAAATGCTTTGTAGATACTTTTATAGGATTTTAAATTATTTTCTTAGACCTTCTAAGATATTTTTTTTATAATTTTTTAAACCTTTGAAGATCTCTCTTATGTGGTTACAATTTTTTTATATTAAAAATTTCAGCTACTTTTAGCCGAAAAGAATAGGGCATAAGTAGTATAGTACCAAAAGAATAAGCAAATGAGTCGATTTGATACATAAACATGTTTGTGTACACGATGATGAACCGGTAATGAAGCATATATATTGGAGATGTCCCTTCTATAGATTGTCTTTACAATTAGAAATCTCTTAATGGTGGTGGTCGTGATGGTGGTGCTACCTCATTCCACTGAGCTATCCACTAATCAACACGTCATCTATTGTAATTATCGACTTCTAGAGGCCGGAGGCCCCGAGGGTCGGACCACGTAGATTTTTTAATAGAGGAGGGTATGCAATGATGTTGTAATATTAAAAAGAAAAAGAAATATTTTCATTGATGTGTATAAGATTATAACGGATTAGATTTAAAAAAGAAATTTAGAATAAAAATAATAGAAATAAAGTTCATATAGATTACAAAAGGAGATTTTGTATCAATTACAACAAAACAATATACAAATTTAGAATAAAAAGTAATAGAGAGAAGAGTGAATATTAGATTAAAAAAGTTCGTATCAACTATATAAAAAATGCGTAAATTTGAAATAAAAAATAATTGGAATAAGAGTTCAGGTCAAATAAAGATCGAGACAAATCTAACCACGTTGCCACGCGAGGCACCATCTTGTTTACTTATAAATGTTGTGCATCGTTTCCACCGGCTTCATCAACCCATCTTTTCCTCTGATGTCACCGCTACACAGCTCGACCATGTTTTTTTTTAGGAAAAGACGACAGGAGTTACCCACAAACATATATTATTAAAAAAAAGGTTATGCGCAAACCGTCATGAGCCAGATCAAATGGAAAGGGAAGAAAAACGAGAAAGTACAAGCTACAAAAAAAAATCAAGTTCCAAAGAATAAAGCAGTTGAGTAATGGCACCCCGAAAAGATTCACACCCTCTCGCACAAAGCAGTTGCATCGACAAGCGAATTTTATACGCTATGAGTGGCACGAGTTGCAAACTTGTGCGAAAAATAATGTCATTTCATTTCAGCCAAATATGCCAACAAATAATAAAAAAGAGTTCCATGAAAAATGGTCGTACTCTAGGGTTAATTCCACGGAGAGCTCTAAATTAGCATTGCTAGTCTTGAAATATTACCATAATTGAAAGCATTAAAAGGGTTGAAGTATTTTTTTGCAACCCAATATTGTATGAAAATGTGGAGTAAAGTTTCTTTAACATTGAACTGACAGAGAGATCAAGCTACATACCCATTCCATATACTCTTTCGACGCAAAAAGCTTTGAGTGTTCATTGATTAAGACCCATTCCATATACTCTTTCGACGCAAAAGGCTTTGAGTGTTCATTGATTGTGCAAAATTAGCCACAAAAAGATATTGTGTTTGAGTTGACTTCTACTCTTCCAAACAACGTTGTAAGTATTAAAAGACAAGTGAGTTGATGTGTCGTTCCTATAAAACCTTTTGGATGAGTAATTACTATTTGTCAAGGATCAAGACTTACCATGATAAGCAGGGCACCCGTGCTATTAAGAAATATCTTATCAACCTTAGATAGAAGGCCCCAAGTTGCCCCTGACAAGGATCCATCATCTCAAGCTGCCCCTGGTAGGGATTCACCGTCCCTAGCTGCTTATAGCTCCGGGTGGCAAGCCTCCTGGTTCAACGCTCTTCGATCTCCTAGTTTACCCAACCTACCCTCAGCTTTGGTTACCCGGCTAGCAGCTCAGTACAGAGGGCAGTCGATGACTGGTGGGCTAAGCTAGCAGGTCCCGAAAATCAAACAAATTGATAGCAGAGGACGTTTCCCACGTAGCAGTGACATACCACCCCTAGCGAGCATTGAATGGGCTGACGCAAGCCACGCCGATCACTGCAATACCAGTCCATATATTCCACCCACTCGCACATGTGGGATAAAGACTAGCGGTCCGAAGCATGTATCTACAGGAGTTGGAAGCTTATGGGTCCATCGTCTGTCTAGAAATTGGGCGCTGGGGCACCGAGAAGAGGAAGATCATCATCCAATGACTAAAAAAAGGCATCATCCAAAGGGTTAGAGGAAGATCATCGTCCAAGGAGTAGGAACCACACAAGGAGAACATTCCTTTGTAATATTTCTTCCAATGGTTATTATTTTCACTTGGCCATTTCTAGGCTCTCCGATAGTCCTCGGAGCATTTATTTTTCGCCTCGTATTCACTCTTGTATTCAGCCCCATTTATTATCAGTAAAAGGCTGGACGTAGGATTATTATGTTAAACTGGAAATAGCACCAGTTGTTTCCTAAACGCCTCCTCCTGGTGTAGAGAAATGTTCTAGTTGGGCCTCACACCAACTAGCTAGATAAGCTCGGTTAAGGGCCTGATTCTGAACACCGATGTTGTTGTTCCAAATATAGCTCCAAAATTTTTCATGTTGCTCACAATTCATCAAAAAAACACATAAAAGGTTTGTATCTCTACTATACCTTGGTTGCTCCATGCCATTGGCGTGGCAAGACCCACTTGTTGATTTATAATTGCTGAGAAGAAAGAGTGGATGCCTGATTTTTTTTGTTGTTGCATATAGAAAAGTCCTCTAATAATTGCTCAACTAGAGAAGCACCATGTCAGGGGTCCTTTCAAAATCTAAGTTTTTGCCATCGTCCATAACACAAGAAAAAAAATGACTAGGTATTTAAGCATGAGTTTCAGGATTTCACGCCACCAAAAGCCTCCCTTGGGTACAACATTTTGAGGAGAGATCGGAGGTAAAAAATTTTGTCAAGTTGAATGCACCTATGCAGTATGAAAATGTTGGTTGAGTTTGTATAGAAATTTAAGGAGTAAACCATCATTTTGTGTAGTCAGGTTAATAAATAGAAATTTGTTATTTTTGTACGAGCCAAACGATACGGTATTTTGTAGTATTTTTGTGGGTTTTAAGTAGTTCTTTTCTGCTTAAATTAAATTAATTTAAATAGAAATTTGTTATTTTTGTACAAGCCAAACGATACGGTATTTTGTAGTATTTTTGTGGGTTTTAAGTAGTTCTTTTTAGAATTACTGTAATAATTTTTTCTATAATTTTTAAAATTTATATAAACTCTGTCATGTACGCAGTCATATATCCTTTTCAGATTAAAACTTTCAACAATTTTAAACTGAACACTGAAAACAAGCTCCGTCGTATGTGGAGCTGTTGAGCCCACTCGCACCGCCGCTGTACGGCTCGACGTTGTTGTTTACGCTCTCCTTCTCACCCACCTAGCCTCGGCTCAAGCCTTGCTCTGCTCCGCAGGTGTCATGGAGGTCACATCGATCCACGCCGCTCAATCGACTGCCGCGCCCAAAACATGTATAGGAGTATGTCTTGGTTTCACCCAACCAACCATGTATAGAGATAGAATAGATATATACTCCATTAATATTGTCCATTAATTTGCTGGATTGTCGAATGCAAATGAACGTCACTACGATAGGGACTTGAGAAAAACCAGTCTGTACGTCATTATTGGTGTCCTATTGTACAAGCAAGCCTCCTATATGCTGCTACATGGAACTCTTTTATCTTATGGGGTGTTTAGGTCATTCAAATATCATTTAAAGCGAGGTGTTGTTTCCCTATCAACCATAGTGTCCTCTTTGTCTAGTTCTTGAAGGATAAGTAGTTGAAACGATATTTAATATATATTCTTGCATGTAGCAATTTCATGTGATTTCTGATTGGTCAATTCCTAAAGTCTATGCATCTGATGGCATCAGCTAAAGATCCCTGATTACTTTAGCATTTTTTTCGAGCTGGTCTTGCTCGCTAACTAGTTGTTTTCAGTCTTACCAGCAACTATATTTGATAATATGATCAGATTGATTCCTTCAACACTTCTTCACATGGTCGATCTGTGCCTTTAAAGTAGAAAGAGGTGTACGTCCCGGCGTACAGCTCTAGCTGCATGCATGACAAAGATAAGCTTTTAAAACCAATTGGGTCATTTTCTACCAGCACAGTTGCACCGCGTGCATGTTTCTCGTATATCTACTTCATACACATCTCTGATTATCTAGGGCAGCTCGTATATAATTAACACTAGCTTCTCTTACCATGTCGCGAAAATGCAAAAACACATCTAGCTATGAGCATGCTAGAGTTTTTTTCCCCTTATAATATATAATTTTTTGAACTTCGACCCCTACTGCTACTTCGTGGTTTTTTCAAAATTATAGAAGATCATAAATTGCTGAAGTACAAAACAAAATGCACAAATATTGACTTGAACATAATTTTATAACGAGCAAAATGTCACATACGTTTGGACGAGTAGATTTGAGTCAGTTTTAATCTGACATGAACATTATTTTTTATTACGAATTTATTGTTTATTATAGATAATATAAAATATTCCTTTTAATATAGCATGAATTATTTTTTATTTCTATTATTTTTATTTTTATTTTAGTAGTAGTAGGTATAGATTCTTTCTATTAATTAAGCTGTTATAATCCAATCCATAGTAATCGACAGTGCATATCTTTTCCTTTTTTTCTTTGAGAATTATTAGTATTTTTTATTAACGTGAAAATTTCTTCTTCTTCTTTTTTATTAAAGTGGTGGCTCCATTTTATACTCTTTATATGTATAGTAACTATACTTTTTTTTTTGCGATCTTACATTTACGACTTCACCTCATCCCAAAATGCATGAAAATGCGACATGAGATAGTTTCAAACAAAATTGCTGCCACAAAAAGTCGTGGAAGGAAAATATCTAATATTCTGCAGCATTTCCTAAGGTATAGCGTAAAGATCACTTGTATAGTTTGTAGTGATCACCGAACGGATATGCTAGCTCGTAACAAATGCACTCACGAATGAACGAACTGAATTAGTTTCATTTAGTCAGAAATTTGTGGACCATATACATCGAAAGATGTAGATCTAAAAAAGTCAGAAATTTTTTATCTGCGCCTACGGACAAAAGATGAACTCCAATCAAACTCCAATTGTTTTTTTTTCTTACGAAGGAGTTTAATTGGAGTGAGCCTTTATCATCCAAGCCCCTGCAATAAGGCCACTCTGAACCTCAATTTTATTGAAGGAAACTTCGGGGACAAAAATGTCAAAAAAGCATACATGCTACTAGCTCCATGCCTCCATCCCTGCCGTCGATACCTGCTGATAACAGTACAGTAATGGCAGGATTAATTAATTGTATCTCCCGGAGTGCTCATGCCAAAGGCTGTAGATTCCAGACCGGACTTCCAACTCGGATCACATCAAACCATGAAATGTCTTCAACTTTCGCTGATCGATGTGATCTGGTGCATGGGTCTGGAAAACCCGGCCTGGTCCATTGTCTGACAAAACAAATACTGGCAGGCCAGACTCCAAAGTGCAAAAACTCCTTTTGTTTTCCCTTTCTTTTTCTTATGTTCAAAACTATGTTGAATAGTGCCCATACATGAAGGCGCATGACATTTTATAAACACGTTCTGAAATATTATCTCTCCATAGTAAAAGTAGAACTTTTGAAATGGTTCCCATGCGCGAAATGTCAACCACGAAAATATTATATAGGTTGATATGTTGCGTATGTATCACAACTGGCAAATGTGTATTGCCCTTCCCTATCTACAGATATATAAATACTAGTTCAAGTTTGCATTGCATGTTCAAGACAAATGTGAAATTAAATCCTGCTAGAAATATCTAGGGATAAATCTTCATTTCTTTTAATGAAATGTGTAACGTGGATGATGGATGCCCGGTGAGATTGGTTTCAGACAACTGTGTTGACCGTCGAATTAGTATCGGCCATTGGAGTACGCAACAAAAATATGGAGTTCATCGGTTTGGACCTAATCTCAATGATCATCTTTGATCTTGCTCGGGTCAAATCTATTTGTTAGTTATAACTAATTGGCATATCAACCATAAAACTGACCTTGACTTCCCGGGTTGAGGTATGCAGAAATGCCCAAAAACTTCCATTGACTTCGATTGGTGATTACTACTACTTTAGTAGCTCACGTTGCATGTTCTTTTAGCCGGATAGTAGAGCAGTACATATTCTACCTTGCACTGCAAATCTGTGATCTCAGTGCCCTTTATGTTTTATTTTCTTGGGACTATCTATCTTCTCGCTGCCATCGTCAGGAACAACTTAAATGTCAATGTCAGGATGTAAATGATCAACAAGATCTATACGTCAGGGCTTTTACTTTACATTGTCATGCATAAGATTTATGAAGCGCGTGCCGACAACATGGCCATATGTGTTGCCATTTCCCTAGCCGGTGTTGGCCCTACCTGTCAGAGAGGGTACTGGCGCACGTTGACCATAGCAGATGCGAGGGACATCTGCGCAGGACTGTTCTGCCTCCATGTATACATGAAAAACAGTAAAAGAAATAAACAGAAGGAAGTCATTGTTATATACTCCCTCCTTCCCAGTATAGTAGGCGCAACCGTGTCCAACGCAAAGACCAAGAAGGCTGTTTCTACGTCGCTTCGCCTCACGCGCCGCGCGGTTCGCGAGAGACAGGATGCATGCATGCAGGCAAGAATAGGCAAGCTAGCAGGAGGGCAAGCGACGGGAGCTACACAGGCAACGGGAGCTACACAGGTGCATGCATGCAGACATGCAAGCGCGAGTTACCGAGGTGAGCAGCGCTCGTCTCCAAGCGAGCTCGTTAAGGCGCGCGAACGGGAAACGAGGATGGCGCCTTCTATCGTGGGAAGCCAGCAAAATGCAGTTACGCCTACTAAACTGGGAAGGAGGGAGTATATGGCTTCACCTGCACCGGCTAAAGGAATATAGCTGCATCTACTTTTTGTATTATATTTCTAGCCCCATAGACATATAACTATTTGGAAAGACAATAGGTAGAAAATATAAAACAACAGATGGCAGCAGTACTTGCCTCCTACCAGCGATTGCATGCTGCTGCTGTAGCAAGATAAAGCAATAAGAAGCGTCTGGTTGGGCACAACGTTGTTCTTGACATATATGTCATCCTTGATGCTTGTCAACAATCACCTAAGAATATTGTTTCTCAGGTTAATTGCGGCATGCATGCATAAATACTTTCGTGCAACATCTGAGATGAGCTGATCCGATCTGATCTGGGGTCTTCTCCAGCACAGTGCATAATTTGTCAAATTGTGAGGTGTCCACACGAGTTTCTTCTCCATTATTCTGCATATATGTCCCGGCTTGGGTTCATAATTAATCTGACAGGCACGCACTAGAAATTGCTTCACTAATTCATGGAAGATGGAACCGGACTGTACTGTAAGCGCGCGCAGGCCATATATGAATAGTAATCAAAGTGCATAATTGGATACAGCAGGACCAAAAAAATTTATTACTCGTCAGTAGCTTTTAGGTCCATTGATATCCATTTGTCCTGGTCCAGTGATGCTTAAGATATGGTAATGCATACGCTATTCTCTCTTGTTTGCTGGCCACAGAGAAATAAAAAAGATTTTCAATTCAAAATTACAACCTTCGTCTACGTAGCCTCTAAGAGGTCCTTTCGTTAATGCAACGTCCTCATGTGAGCGATAGTGATTTATTTGATGAAGCCATTACTCGTCGTACATTAGAACCAAATTAATTGTTTTTCTATTGCTTCTCTTTCCTTATTTTTATTTATTTTGTTTTAGCATATGCCATACACATCTTTTTTTATCAATATATGACTGTGTGAAACTTTACAGTCTTTTTTCTCAAAAAGCACAAAAATACTCCCTCCGGTCACAAAAAAGAAGTCGCCGTTGATTTTTGGACACTCCTTTGACCATTCGACTTAAACAAAAAGTTATATAAATATTATTTATTTTGTTATGATTTGGTTTATTATTAAGGAGAATGCTTCTTATTGCACGTCCGATCGTGCGGACGCTGCGTCCAGCAGCCCACCGCGTATCGTGGACGCACCACGGCCCAACGCGATTCAGCCAGTCCAACCAATCACAGTCGCGCGTTACCGATGCAATGTTCCGTAGCGCAGCGTAGTTAACTCTCGTCTGTGCATTTGTAATTATGTTTTTTCGTTTTCTTATTTTTATATCTTTTTATTCGGAGTCCAAATTGCGTAGAACAAATTTCATAATTCATCTAAATTCCTACTAAACTCATTTTAAATACTTTTCCTTTTTTATTTTTTTCTGGATTTTTTAAATTTTATTGGTACAATTGTTTCAGCAGACATGATTGATTGTTCCGAGAGGCTAGACTAATTGTTCCAGCAGGCAAGATAGATTGTTCCGGGAAGCTAGACTCATTGTTCCAGCAGACCAAATACATTGTTCCAGTAGGCAAACTTTATTATTTCAGTAGGCAAACTTTATTGTTCAAGTAGGCAAAACCCTATTTGTTCTAGTAGGCAAAAGTTATTGTTCCAGAAAGCAAAAGTTATTGTTGCAGAAGACAAAAGTTATTGTTTCAATAGGCAAAGCTCAACTGTTCCAGTAGGGGCAAACCTTATTGTTCTAGTAGGCAACTTTTATTGTTCCAATAGCAACTTTTATTGTTCCAGTAGGCAAACCTTGTTGTTCCAGCAGGCAAAAATTATTGTTTCAGTAGACCAAATACATTTGTTTCCAGTAGCAACTTTTATTGTTCCAGTAGGAAAACTTTGTTGTTTCAGCAGGCAAACATTATTGTTTCAGTAGACCAAATACATTTGTTTCCAGTAGCAACTTTTATTGTTCTAGTAGGCAAACCTTGTTGTTCCAGCAGGCAAAAATTATTGTTCTAGTAGACCAAATACATTTGTTTCCAGTAGACCAAATACATTGTTCCAGTATGCAAACTTTATTGTTCCAGTAGGCAAACCTTATTTGTTCTAAAAGGTAAAAGTTATTGTTACAGAAGGCAAAAGTTATTTTTTCAGTACGCAAAACTCAACTCTTCCCATAGGGCAAACCTTATTGTTCTAGTAGATAACTTTTATTGTTTCAGTAGGCAAACCTTGTTGTTCCAGCAGACAAAAATTATTGTTCCAGTAGGCAAACCCTGTTGTTCCAGTAAGCAAACCTTGTTGTTTGTTGTTCCAGTAGGTAAACCTTGTTGTTCCATCAGACTAGACATATTGTTCCAATTGGGTTTAGCATATTGTTACAGCAGACAAAATACCAAATTGTTCCATCAGACTAAACATATTGTTTCAATAGGCCAAATTAATTGTTCCATCAGTATAGACAAATTGTTCCAGTAAAATTTATACAAGTTGTGGTCCATCAGACTAGACACATTTTTTGTTCCAATTGAGTTTAGCCTGTTGTTTCAGCAGACCAAATACATTGTTCCAATAGGTATACGGGTTGTTCTATCAGACTAGACATGTTGTTCAAATTGGTTTTAGCCTATTGTTCCAGCGGGCCAAACACATTGTTCCAATATGTATACAAGTTGTTCCATCAGGCTAGACATATTGTTCCAATTGACTTTAGACTATTGTTCCAGCAGGCCAAATACCAAGTTATTCCATCAGACTAGGCGTATTGTTTCAATAGGCCAAATTAATTGTTCCATTAGTATAGACAAATTGTTTCAGTAAAATTTATATAGCAGCATGGTCTTGTTTTGTTCGTAAAAATGTGAGGAATACGTTGGTGAAAACGGTTTGTTGATTGGAGCTCCCAGTCAAAAGTTATCGCCGTTTAAAGAAAAACGAGGAAAAGGGATCTTCGCTAACATCATTGATGACATCATCGCATGCAACATGGAGAGAGAGAGAGAGAGAGTGTGTGTTTCCTGAGTGTGGCTGCATGCAGTTTGTTTATTTTGTGCTGCATGCTACATGCATCTGCTGCGTGCTGGGCTAGCCGCGTGTGGGCGTCCGACGGAATTAGTTTCCGTCAGACGTCCGATCCATAGTAGCCCCCATCTATTATTAAATATATTTTAAGTATGACTTATATTTTTACATATTTGAACTAAATTTTTGAATAAGACGAATGGTCAAAGGCGTGTACAAAAGTCAACGGCGACTTCGTTTTGTGACCAGAGGTAGTATTTTAGTTTTTATCTGTCGGCACCCGATTTACAAGATCGGATTCCACCTGCGTAAACCCGTACTAGTCCCAAGGATCATGGCTAGTACACACGGATATCTGAAAGCGAACGAAGGCCAGCGATATTATTATTACAAACGGAACATAGTCCAGTACAAACAACATACAACGGCTCGCAGGCCGCAAATCAGAGTACACAACGATACAAGCCTAATACAACATCTAGAATTTTATTCATCCCACAGGCACGGAGGCTGTAGGAACGCGCAACCCTAATCTTCATACTCTTCATCGGAGAACGCCTCCTCGACGTAATCCGGGTCCTCCTCCTCGGACGGCGGGCCATACTCGGATGGACCAGCTGTTGAAATTTTGAAAAGAGAGGGGAGAAAAGGATGGTGAGTACAAATTGTACTCGCAAGTCTGGAATTATGCAAATGTGGTTCCGTACAAGGAAGGTTTAGGATATTTGCGGAAATCGCAGTTATTTAACCTAGTTTTGACAAAGCAATTTCGAAACTTTAAATCTCAACATTTTCTTTGGGCTCTTCTCAAACGGTCCTCGCCACTTGGCCTCAGTGCCATAGCAAGAACAAAATTCTTTCTTCTTTTCTTTTCTCAAACTCGCTAGGTCCATTCGCGTGACACTTCCGATAGGCGATACCCATTTCGAATATCACCGGTGGCCCTAGCTCAAACGAAATCCTTCTCAAATCCTTACTCATCTCAAATCCTTTCTTTAAAACCCTTTTCTAAATTGATTTTAAAATGAAGAAACTACCATATAATCAGTCCCTTCACGCTCATAACGCGAAAGCACGGCTATCATGACAGTTTTAACTCTGCAGAGTGGGTACGCCTTACCCTCGAGAGGCTACGCACCCAGACGGTGTTTCGCCACAAGACCATCAACCACGAGGGCCAACGATCGGGCCCGTCCCATTCCGAGGCTCGAGGTCGTACTGTAATGGCTCAGTTCATAGGATTATAGGATGAGCAGTCCTTAGACTAGGGGAGAGTTTATATTTTAGCCCAGTTTACAAAACCGGTGCCATACTGCACCAACTGACAAAATATCTCCCTAGTCGGAAAGATTTTGGGGTAAGAGGAAAATCATTTCCTAACAAGCATCACCCTTGATGCGCTATCTTTAAATCATCCTTTCCTAAACATTTCTCAACAACATCTCATTTCACACAAATGATTGAATCATTCCGCATAAATGATTTTTAAGCATTTATCCTACCACAACAAGGTATTTAAATATAAGCAATCCATATTTTTAGCCTTAGGTTTAATCCTAACATATCTCTTACCTTTTCTATTTGGCATAATAACTAATTCTAGCAAATACGGCATTCATCTTTTAATCTAGCATGCATATTTTCAAGTCTAGTAAACATTTTATAAATGACCGAAAATGGCTTCACAATATGATCAAAGGAGGACTTGCCTTGATCAGTTCCGGGGAAAGCGAAGGGGACGTCGTCGATCGGGTCTTCGAGAGCTTGACCTCCTAAGCGCGCACAAGCATGCAAAGCAATACAACACACAATAAATAAAATATTTTATGCCATGCTGTTTTTAAGGAAATGCAGCAATTCCATGATTTATGCATTTTCATTTAAAGGAAACATGATGCTAAACGGTAATGCACACATGGAATGATGCCATCTCAAAATTACTTGCATGACCAAAACAGATGCTGGATGGATGCCATGCATACAAATAATATTTCTAAGGTCCAAAGAACCTCCAAAGTATTTTTCCTGAATTTTTATAGAATATTTACAGCACATGAAATTAATGATGCACCTAGAGCTTATCTATTTAACCAAAAATGGATTCCATATGCATGACATGCAAATACACAATTTTCCCTAGGTTCAGAAACTAATAAAGAGGTTTCACTAATTTTTACAGAATTTTTAGCATGCACAAGCTATTTTAATAAATACTTTTAGGTACCAAATATAATGATTTAACCAGAAATGTAAAACAAAAATAAAAGGAAAGGTCCAAGCAGCGGTTAGGCCGGCTCGTGAGACGGCCAAGAGCCGACGCTTCGGCACCCGCGAGAGCGAGGCGAGGCGAGGGCGATCAAACGGGTCCCACCTGTCGGCGGCACCGCAGAGGTAAAAGGGAAGAAAACAGAGGGAGGCGACCGGCGGACGCGCCAACGGCGGCGAGTTCCGCCACCGAGGGCGCTTAGGCGCTAAGCGAGACGCGAGCGAGGCGAAGCAAATGAGGGTCTAACCATCCCGCGGGGGGGACAGGGTGAGCAACGCGACATTATGTGGCGGCGGCAACGGCGGTCATTGCGGCGGCGATGAATCACACGGTCGGGTCACAATTACTCCGGGGATGACAATGAGGGGGGAACAAGGGGCTACCTTTGAGCTCGCCGGGTCGAGGGAGATGGCAAGGCGATGAGACCGCGACGACGACGATGGTGCGAGCTCCGGGACACGCGTGCGGATCACACGGCGTCGGTTCGCTTGGCGAGAGCTTCGCTGGGGCGACCTGCGAGTCAATCCCCGGGGTGATGTTAAACCGAACGGGACGAGAGCGAGGTAGGGAAGGGAGAATAGAAGACGCGGCGGAGACGACGCACCGGCTCGGGAGTTCAACAGAGCTGTGGCGCGAAAGGCAGAGAGCAAAGGGGGAGCAGTTCCCCACTTATAGGCGAGCTCCGCTCGGGACACATTCAATGCCACGCGGTTTGGCACTCGTCGGCTCGATTCCGGCGGTGCCGTGAAGTGAATCTTTCGGACCACGGCACCGAGGTGGTTGGCCGCGATAAGACAAGGAAGGGGTAGGGGACGGAGAGGGTCCGCGGAAGAGTGTAGGGCGGCGATGCATGGGGAAAGGAGCCATGGCGAGGCCCCGGAGAGAGGAGAGAGAGGAACAATGGCGGCGATTCGGCGAGGCGAACAGAGGAAAAAAGGGGAGGAAGAAGAGGAAGGGATGACAAGGCGGGGCCCACATGGCGGTGGTACCACGCCTCATGGCGCAAGGCGCTGGCTGCATTGGGCTTTGAAATTTGGCAAGCGTCGGCGGAATGGGCAATGCTGCTCGCTGACAACCAGAGGAAGAGAGAGAGCGGGGAAGAGAAAAGGAAAGGAAAGATGGGCGAGACTTGGGTGAGAGGGAAATAAGATGTTTTGAAATTTTTGATTTCCAAAGAACCTATATTCTCCAAAACCTTTTTAACATATTAATTATTTTGGGAAATATTATTTTGTTTGCCCAAAATTTATAATACATTTTCGAATAACCTCACAAGGGTATTGGTTTTAAGAAAATATTATTTTAAACCAATTACCAAAATTTTCCACCAAAGGGCATAGACTTGGAAAATTTAAATTATTTTTCTAATCTAAATGCAATGCATGAAGTGATGATGCAATAATGAGTGATTTAACATTTTTAAATCATGCACTTAAGAAATTATTAACGTGCCAAATTGGTTTTAAAAATTTGGGATGTTACATTATCCCCCTACCAAAAAAAAACCCTATGCACTAAAGTGATATAGGGCCTAAAAGGATTAACTATAAAACCATGAATTGGATATTATGGGCATCGAAAGTACTCCCTCTATTTTCATAATACTTAGTTGTTTTAACTTTGTCCTAAGTTAAAGTTTTAAAACTTTATCTATATAAATTTTTTTAACTACTTGCATTGTGTACATAAAAACCAAATATATAAATTTGTTTTGAAAAATACTTTCACACTATCATATTTTCGCGCATTTTGTAGATAAATTTTAACAGTAATCGATGGTCAAAGTTGTATTTCGAATACTGTGTCAATGTCCAAAACGACAAGTATTATGAAACTGGTGGGAGTACGATCAAGCAAACATGGGTTCAGGGCTTCTTTTGAATATTTTTATCCAATATATGTCCATAAACTGGTGTCAACAGATATTCAATTTGGTATGTTTCTCTGTTAGTTTCCATAGTAGCTTGAGTTCATAGCCAAAAGAGAACCAAGAATTATTTTTAAAAAAGGCAATAGTTATTGGGCATGACTTCTTATTAGTTGACTAAACATGAAGAAATTTTCAGTCCGCGCCTTTTACATCCGTCAATAACTAACTTTATATATAGTTTGGTGTTGTAAAGAAAGATGAAACAATCGATGACATGATAATTTTTTAGTTGTTGCAAGTTAATTCAAAAGAAAAAACAAGGTACACAAGAGGCTACTATATAATTAAAGATATGTACCAAAATAGTATATAATTTTTTTACATTTGAATTGTATAATTTTATGACATTGAAATAGATGTAAATTTAGTTATTTGTTGATGTAAATACCTCGACTGAGATTTTATCTATTTTTAGACGCCGGATAGGGAGCAATTTCGTAGCTATTTCATTTGTTTCTATGTACGTCTGTAACTTCTTAGTAAAACTATTTTATATCAATATTGCGATCAAGTGAGTATGAAATTACTAAAATTACTTTTGTTAACTACACTAATGATTGATGCACTGCCCTAGCTGTGTATATACTGATGTAATCACCCAATTCGTCGGTGACATCACCATGTTCGGACAAATAAAACTATACTTCATTCCCATGGACAATACCACACTGGATTAGTTTAATCACTAGTTTAATGGCATGATTAAACCCCGTTTGACCTCACCGGCAAGTTGGAGCTTGGAAAGCCGGAAGGGTTGCACGCGGCGCCTCTGCTACCCTCCGCTTCCTGTTTTGCCGCGCAAGGAGACAAACGCGCAAGCCCAATGGCCGAGCGCCACCAGCAGCCTCGGATCTCCCATGCCAGTTCGTGCTGGACACTTATCATAGCAGCATTGGCTACCCATTTTTACTGCAAGTAGCATGGGCGCTGCATGTGTCGGCAAACTCGGCATGTGCACTGCAGTCTGAAGACGGTCATGCCGCCACTGTTTCACACTTTCACCCAGTTTAAGAAGAGGTAAATTGTACCACTTGCTATATATAGACCTATAAATTGAATCGCCCACTGTGCCTCGACCTTTAAGGAACAAGCGGGCACGACACGGCCTTGTGATCATGCTGGGTCGGGGTCGACTCTTTGGTTACTCCCCCTTTCTTCATTAGGCTGTTTCAATGGTCTAACCAGTTGCCGACCTCCTAGCTGTAATAATGGAAAAAATGAATGCTCACATACATGGGCAAATAAAGTTTTTTATCGCTTTAGCATAAATGTGACAATTACATTTTACTGGTTTATAATATACCTGACTAGTGGTGCGTAATACAGTTAAGGGACACTACAATATGCGTAGATTGTTTATTGGATCATTGACATGCATGTGGGTTATTGTCAAGGGAAGAAAAATAGTGTGATTATTGAACCCAGCCCTGGGTAGCTAGCACTTTGGATGCATCATGCATGGCCCTGTTGGGCACTTGGGGTTGCTATATCATTAATTAGTGCCATAGGGAGATTTGTAAGATTGGAAACTCTTTTAGTTTGAACACAAGGTATAATTAAATGATCATGTAGTTTGCTTTCGCAGACGATAATGTATATTTGTGCTTGGTGACTTGTTTATTCCGACTTTCTAATTTTTTTTGGACCACTAAGCTAAATAAAAAATTATGCTAATCACATGCAACACACGTATATACATTCAAGTTTGTAGAAGTGTATACATATGTTTCGTTTGTTGACTAGTCGATTTCTAGAACATTAGTGGAGTCTCAGAACGTTGCAGGATATGACAGGAAATTTGACTCTCAGGAAGAGTCTTGACGGCTACGAAACCACTGTCGAGATACTCTCAACTCTCTCGACGGTCATCAAATAGCCATCTGGTCGACGGCCATCAAATAGCCATCTGGACATACTATTTTTCTCGATGGTCACGATGCACCCATCGAAAGAGAATGCCCGTGGCCTATCCGGAGAAGGACAGAGAGCGAACAACATTAATTCTTGCGACGGCCATACAATAGGTTGTTGAGATAGACACAACACCATTCGTTGTCCCTAGTGGGTTGGGCTGTGGCGAGCGGTGGATCAGCGGTTGTCTCGACGGGCGTACCAGCGGCCTCGAGAGACAATTAAATTAAAATGGGGAGGCATGTGTGTGGGCTCGAACCCGCGATCTCTTGGATGAGCACCTGCACCACTAACCGTCTTGCCATTAAATTCATTTTGAACAAACTACACGCATAACGGTTTTGAAGGATGCTAGTCTTGATGGCCTAGTCAATTGCCATTAAGAAGTCCTTTGGGAGTGTGACATCCTAATAAAAATTTATTTGGTGTCCCAAGTTTTTTCAAATAAGCAAAGGTAATTCTATAGGATATTAATCTCTTTTAAGTCTATAGATGATTTGTGGGCCGTTTCTTCCGTAGACTGAAGCCCATATCAGCCCATTTATCGTTTTCAGTCCATTTAGGAGAAGGCCAACAGCCCCCTGCGCCCAAACCCCCCATATAACCCTCTCTCGGCACAGTACACCGCCACCCACTCCTTCCCTCCCCAAACCCTAAACCGACGACGCTGTACCCCTCTTCCCTAGTGCGTTTCTAAGGTAAATCCCCTTTTCCTGTAGTCAATTCTTTATGTAGATGGCACCAATAGATAGATCTCGTCGAGACGGTCCAAATGCATAGCCAGATCGTGTAATTTCGTGAAGAAACGCGTCCTGTAGAGATCGCCGAATTTAGGATCTCCCATGGCAGCCGGTGAACCTCGCCATTCGCGCCGCCGGCGCGCATCATGAGCCCAACCCGCAGCCGCCACGTCGCTCAAAGACCGTTGCGTTCGCGCCGCTCACGCGGTACTCGCGCCGTCCGACCGCTTCGTGACGCGTCCAGCGAGCCCGCTTTACGCGTCCACCACGACCACGCCACCGACGCCGCCAATCGCGCCACGACGCGTGTACGCGTGGGGCCCATTCCCCGCTTCCGAAACCGACAGCGCAGCCACCACTGCCCAATCGCGCAGCGACGCGTGTCCCATGGGACCCGCTGCGGTCGCCGCCTATGATCGCGCCGTCGTCGCCGCTAGTGCGTCGCGACTCATGTCCGCGTGGGACCCGCCACTGACGCCAGCGCCGCCCCATTTACCCTGCACTGAATTTAGCCACTGTTGCTGACATGCAGGCCCGGCCAAGCCGTGGGCCCCGCACGTCAGCCGTAGCCGTGTCGCACACCGCCCCGCGCGCACGCGCGGTACTTGTGCCGCAGCCACTGACCCATGTGGTCCGCGGGCCATGTCAGCGCCGCGTCGGTTGACAGCCACGCGACATGCCACGTGTCATGCCACGTCAGCACCAGAACCGCACCTACTGCCATGTGGCATGCCACGTCAGCTGCCATGTGTCATGCCACGTCACCATCTGTGACCCGCCCTGTTGCCACATGTCAGCCACATCCCTGCCACGTCATCACGGTTACGGTAACCATTGTCCCATGGACCCCACTCGTCAGTCGCTGGGCGACGCTACCCGTGGACCCTACCTGTCAGCCGCAACACGCGCCGCACCGGACCAGGCCGAGTGGGCCGTGTTGGACCGGGAGCACGCGCGAGAGAAAGAGATTGGGCGGGCCGGTTGTTTCGGTTCGGCCCAATTAGGGTTAAATTAGGTTTTTCTTTTTGAGGAATTTTCTATTTAATCCGAACCTCCCCCCCCCCCCCCCGAATTGTTTAGGGAGCTCTATAACTCCAAATTAGGTGATTCTATAGCCTAAAAATTATATTTTAATTCTAGAATTTTTCTGTATATTTATTAATTATTTTCTCTATACTGATTTTGCTGTTGTGTTTGCTTTTTCGTTTGTCGCGTAGACGGTGGTCGCGACAGCTGTGACGAGTGTTGCCCGGAGCAGGTGTGGGATTCGCAGTGCGCAAATTTCTTCGAAGGCAAGCATAGATACATGTCTCTCTCCTAGTTTTACAATTAAATTAATTGTAGATTATTGTTTGAACTGTTGCATGCATATAAATTAGGTGTGAGTACCTAGACATGTAAATGCTCTGTTAATGTGCCTTAGCCGCCTTTGTGAAACCATTGTTAATTCCCTTAGCCTATCCTTGACTAGTTTTGTACGACTGCATTGGGATTAACTATGAAAATTGCCTCGTGATGTGTATGCTTCATATGGTGTTTTTGATTAATTGGGGAATGACACACGGGTGGTGTCCAGAAGTAGTAGGCTCCCTACCGCGGCGGACACCGGCGAGGCCGGGGAAACCAAAAGAGAGGGCAGGCGAAGTGGAGGGCGTAGTAGGCTGGAAAAGTCTTGTACCGTATCTCCTACTAGATGAGACAGAGCTTGTGGGGAAACTTGTACACACTCTGCAGAGTTAAAACTATCATGATAGTCGTGTCCACGGTCATGGACGGGACGAGAGGTTTGCACATGTAGACACACCCTTTTAATAAATAAACCTGACTAGAGTAGGCTGGGATTGGCCTGGTGCGAGACGCACCTTCTATTGAAAGTTGTGAGATACCATCTATGATCAAGCATTCACTTAACTAAAATTTGGTCAACCAAAATTTGATTAGAAATAGGTTTTAGGTAAAATAACCTAACCCCCACCTTTACTCTTGCACTCATATTTAAGGATTGTTTGCTAGGTAGCCGTGTACTCATTAAATTTTTCGTGGACATATTTATTCAGATTTCGGTCAGGACCAGGAGGGCCCTGACAAGGGTGCACAAGACTAGAGAAGATGTCCGGGTCGATGTCTTGGAACTTATCGCAGTTATTTAATTTTGCTACTCTGATGTTCTCTAGTGCGTGTTATTTAATTCCTCATAGGCTATTTAAACTGGTATGCCAGTTCCTCTTTTAATAAAAATGCTACTGTTTTACCTGTATTTCACTTTAATTAAATGTACTGCGATGATTCCACCGTATTGTCCATCACGAGATACTAAACTGGGATTGGTATCGCCTCGTGGTGTTGGATTCCCTTTACAAGTACTGGGGTCACGACAGGGAGCCAGCACACAGCACGGGGGATTCGATATCTCTCTCGACGACTTGAGAAGGCCGTCGAAAGAGTCTGTTTTTATAAATCATAAACGGTCTCTCCTCCAAAATATATAAAAAGGGAGTGGCTGCGGGGCAATCGCCTGCCCACGCCCGCTACTCCCATGGCTCAGTTGTCGGCAGCTGCGCGGCGAGGGGCAACGACTGCCGCCGAGCAAAAGCGATATAAAAATAAGAGTTTTTTTTGTGTGTGAGAGAGATTAATAGTAGTGCCTAGCAAGAGCACGAGGCAGAGCACAAGCTGGCAAAAACGGTAGTACTCCCTCCGGTGTCAAAAAACTAGTCGTTTTAGCCTTTTTATTCAAAGTGTCAAAAAACTTATCGTTTTAGCCTTTCATCTAGAGTACTCCCTCTGTCCTACAAAGAACGCATTTCTGGTTTTTCTCAGACAGATTAGTGTGAAAGGCAAATGACTAATCTGCCCCTAATCAATTACATGCACAAGCGTGCTGCTGCTTTGGTTCCCAAAATAATTAAATGTGCATGCGTCTCCTTTGGTGGGAAACGGATATAGAGAGAGATGGGAGTGGGGAAGTTAATGGGCTACGACTTTTTTGATGGGCCCCACATCTAAACATGCACTCTTTGTGAGACAATTTTTGAACACTAAAAATGCGCTCTTTGTAGGACAGAGGGAGTAGTAATTAGATGAGATCTTTGGGAAACCAAAAAGAGAGGCATGTATGTGCATCTATTGGTTCATGAAAAAAGTTTCCATAAATTCATTGCTACCAATTAATGAATCAACTAGCTTTTTATAGGGGTCTTGGTATTCTAAATTGTGTCTAAAACGACTAGTTTTTGACACCGGAGGGAATACGTTACTATTGAAAACATTTGCAGGGTATCATCAGTGGCTAGAGTGGGGAAAACAAAGCTCGTGAAAGTGAACATCTCACGCTTGTAGTTGTAGGGGCAGAACCCGATAGCATAGGGCTCGCCAAGCACGAAGCCACAATTGCGTGCGTGACAGATTCTTCTCTATGTGCTCGTCGACCACAATATATAGCTAGATAGTACGAGCTAGCTTAGGCTTCTTTTGGATCGGCCGTACTCCTGTGCTAATAAAAAGGCTGGGCTGTCTAACAAAATGGCAGTACTGCTCCCATAAAATGCCATAGAGAGAGATCACAAGTGATCTAGATGACCAAACCTGTAGATGCACGAATGATTTCAATTTTCAAATGATAATCGTTCGTCTTCCTCTCCACCACTAGTAACAGTCACCAGGGCAGTCTCAGGAGCCAGAAGGTGGCGGCAGGTCCAGGGTACTTATGCAGTTGCAGATTGAGCAAAACATTTTTAGCCCTTGTCCTTTTCAGCGTAACGTTGCGTTGGTGTATTACTGTAGCAAATTTAAGAGCTCTCAAAATAAGGTCTAAAGATTATAAAAAAATAATTAAAAATAGTTTTAGAATCTTTGGAAGGACTACTAAAGGTCACGAAAAAATAGTTACAAATTATCACAACATATAGGCTATATAAAAATAGCAAAATTTGCTACAGTAATACGCAACGGTGCTAATGAAGGGAATTTTTTGTTACGCCGCTAGAAAGATGTGAATATCATTTGTCACCATATGATTCGACTTCTAGAATTTACCATTGTTTTTCATTGTTTCATTTCATTTTTTTCATCGTCTCAATTTGACCACTAAAAGACCCTTTTGCTCTAGGTTTGAATAGTGAGATAAAATAAAATTGTATAATGCTCATAAAATATGATAAACATTCTAAAAATTCTGAAAGACAAGAAGAATCTAAGTATGAAAATTTTTTTGCAAGCTACCATTGTTACGAAAAGTTCTTTTTTTTCCTCAGAAATTGGTAACTATTTTATAGGGTTGCGGTCTTGCAGAGAAGGGAAACACGATTATTTGATGGGCATTAACTTTAACTTGTGGCTTATGACTATGAGCAAGATTTGGCTCAACTCGACCGGCTCGAGCTTGTTTGTAAATGGGCTCGACCATACAACCAACTTAAATTGCCTTCCTACCTCAATTTGCTCATGACCTAGCCAAATCGGTCCACCCTATGATCTAACATCACATCTGCCTAATTGTACTACTCCTCTAGCATAATGAGCCGCCGCCTCTCAACTCCATTATCAATTTCCTCCTCCAACAAAAGTACATGCAAATCAAAACATAGGGTAAGCGTCTCTCTTCTCCATTCTCCACCTCCAGATGACTGCGCTAGCTAGCCACACCACCCTCTAATGCCCTCATTTCCTTACCACCCAGAGCACGACATCTCCTCACCTTGCCCTCCTCCTCTATTACTCGCTTCTCCAAATGCAATGATGCATGGGGCAAGCGTCAACACAAAAGCTATCCTCTTCTTTAGATCTGATGTCGACATGATTTGTGGGAGGCGACACCTCCAAACAAAGGGCACAAGATGCACCGTGTGTTTTATGAAATGTGGCAATCTATCTTCCCTAATATGCTTGACAACAACAACGTTTATGAAGTATGATGTTGGTGGCTTCTACCATGAGCTCGACGACGGTGGAGAACTCACGGAGATAAAGTATCCCCTCCTCTTTGGGTTCATGAGCCTCACAAGCTAGCACGCTCTAGCTTTTGCTGAGCCTCTCTCTAATTTAGACCCATGGCAGAGCTACCAAGTCCATCTATTTTATTTTCTATAAACTAAGCCAAAGATTTTAAAAACCCAAAAAAAATAAAATAGTATAAATTTTGCATTTATTAGAAGGTAAACATTTTGTATTTTTATGATTTGCATGTCATTTTAAAAGGTTTTCTAAGATGTTGCTATCATAAACATACTTAAAATGTTTTAAAGTGGTGTGTACGTCATAACGCAGTAAATTTTAGAATTTTATGCAGCTTAAAGAAAAAGGTGAGCTAGCTAGGGCCGGTGCTGACCGTCGGATAGAGATCAGATGGCAGTGATGGGCCTCGGCCGCGCGGGGCTCATCGGATCCAGCCCTGGCGTTCTGCAGAGTGGCGGCATGCATGCAGGGATGCAGTTGGATCCAATGTTTTACATCGCTACTGCACTGAAACGTATATACGGACGAAAAGATTGAAGTGAGTCAGTGATGATACGCCATGCAGTGTCGACTGCGCCGTCGCACACTTTTCTGGAGGCCAGCCACAGTAGTACTAGCGCTGTCAGAGAAAGCCATCGATCGGACGACGCATGCGCATGCATGGCATGGCATGCATGCGCACGCACACACGCACTCTCAGAAAGATCGATGGACGGACGGACGGATGGATGGATGGATGGAACAATCTTGTCTGCGCGCGCCCGCACAAATGCATGCATGCTACACACACTCGATGCCACCCCAGCCCCAACGAACCGCCCCTGCCTGCAGCCTCCATGGACGAACCTGAAGGCTGAAGCTAGCTAGCTTACACGCCTTTTCCAGCAGGGAACACATGACTTTAAAGTCTAAACACAAGTTTTCGCGATGGCACTTTGATTTGTACACATGTCCTCCATCCTCTCCGTATCCTCTTCCTTCTGGGCCCTGGAGAGAGAGAGAGAGAGAGAGAGAGCGTGTGTATGGTCCCTGCCTCCCTGGAGAGAGAGAGAGAGAGAGAGAGAGAGAGAGAGCGTGTGTATGGTCCCTGCCTCCCTGAGAGAGAGAGAGAGAGAGAGAGAGAGAGAGAGAGAGAGAGCGTGTGTGGTCCCTGCCTCCCTGGACCAAGGGCTGCCACCTGCCAGTGAGTTGGGTGGCGTGGCACAGCTCATTCAAGTCGGGCACATTGGCGGACACACAAAACGATGCAGCCGACAACAGCGGTTTCGTGCCCAAACCAACCAACGTCCAGCACCATTCTGTGCATGCAGTAGGTCGAGGATTTCATGTATACACATTGTGAAAATATTTTAGCTGCTATACATATTAGTTATAGAGTTTTCAGAGAGAAACCCTGATCGAACCTGCGTCTTTGTGGATCCCATATTAAGTGATCCAGGCTTATCTTCTGCAAACAAGAAATACCATGGACGATTCTGATACCAGATATGAGGTGAGACTATTCGGCATGTACGTACGGCAGCACTTCAGAAATGCCAAATACAACAGCTAGCTAGCCGCTTACAGCTACACAGGCAGGACGCTACAGTGCTTACCCAGATGCCATGAAAAGGGTCGCGCGCGAAAGACACAGATATATTGATGTATGTATCGCAATACTAGCTAGTATCGATCGCAGTATGGGGAGTTCGTACGTACATGGAGCTCACATTTATTGTAGTCAATAATGGCAGCAGGATGGTATCATACGGATCTGCAGAGGCTTCTAATTCCACACCTGACACATGCATCATGCTGTTTGATCCCTCTATTTCTTCCTCCTCTCTGCATGCAAACTGTTTGGAAGGAGAGAACTGCTCATGTTGCACAGTTGCAGTTGCACACACCGGAAGCTGGGAGGACAGAGAGAGAGGGCACGCAGACGCAGGGCCGGGATGAAAAGGAAGGCCACGACTGATGAAGCTAGGCCAAAGGAGAAGGCCGGCTGATGCAGCCTTTTTGCTATCATAGAAGTTGCAAAACAAAGGGCCCCTTCTTTCTCAAAGCAGCGGAGGTAGGTGCTTTCCATTTCCATGTAGCCTAAAAGACGCCCTGCGCTGATCTCTGCTTCTCCCCCCTATATTGCCAATGATGCTTTTATGCTGCAGGGGCACAAAATATATTTGCTGAATTAACCCCAGTTGGGCGGTAGGCGCACCTTCGGCTTCAGAACTGCGGGCGAGTTGGAAGTTGGAAGAAACTAACTAGGGCCTTGTTTGTTTCAGTTTAAATTAAATGAAAATTTGTTATTTTTGTATAGGCCAAATGTTGTAATATTTTGTAGTTATTTTTGTGGGGTTTTAAATAGTTCTTCTTAAAGTTCACAAAATAATTTTTTCATAATTTTTAGAATTTTTTAAAACATTTTTCGAGTGGGTCACAAATTTACTACAGTAAAACACAACTCAACATTAATCTGAAACAAACAAGGCCTAGAATAAGTTTGAAGATTGGCCTTACCGCCTTAACAATCCCCACTCCACAGACAGGCTAGCTAGCTAGCATCCGCAGAGATTCTGCATAAAATACTCTCACAATGACATTGCCAGCTAGAGGGATTGATTTTTATGCCATAATTAAGCAAACGAGCTCCACTGCCTCCACACAGTACATATGGGAATTAACTCCCATTTCCCGCTCTAAAAAAAAATCCCATTTCCCTGCCCTGCTACGAGCATAGTCTGTTATTACTCCCTCCGTTCGGTTATAAAGGGCGCATAGATTATTTTGCTAAGACCAAGGATTAGCCTTCAATGCTGATAATCGTCCTCGTTCTCCACGCGACTGATGCGCCATTCTCGTTCAAATCACGGCGCGCCCCCCGCGTGCACCTGTGCATGCAAGTACTAGTCGCGCACCCATGCATGCGAAACCCAGCGTCCACATTTTTCGCCCCCGCGCGGCCACGCTCATGCATGTATGCTAAACCAACGTCCAAAGGTGGCGCCGTCCAGTTTTCACAATCAAATTTTCACTCCCGCTTCGAAGATGCTGAATGAAAAAAATACTGCTCCTAGTCTCTCAAATATTTTGAAATTTTGATTCAAGGATGGCGCCCAGTAATTCTAGTATAAATTCACAAGAGATCATTGGCGTCCAACACACTGCTCCGAGTCTCTCATCATCTCTTCGTTCTTCAATGTTGCACTTCGATCTAAACGAGCCGATAGATTGGGGTGAAGGTTAGAACTCTCCTCATCTCTTCGTTCTTCACTGTTCAAGTTTGTTCACAGCGTACATGCTCGACTAGATGGCAGCGGCGACCATGCTGGGCGGGGCCGGGGCCGCGGTGATGGTGGCCGCGGACATGGTGATGCTGGGCGCGGCCGCGGTCGCAGTGATGCTGGGCGTGGCCGTTGCAGGCTAGGCCTCGCCGGACGTGGTCGCGTGCAATGTTTGACGTATGGCGCGGACATGATGTTCATGCTGTTCATGACCGTGGCAGGCTAGGCCTCTCCGGACGCGGTCGCAGTCCAAATTTTGACGTAGCGCGTGCCCGCGGTGTTGGTGGTGTTCAGGCCAATCGTGGTCGAATGCTAGGGCTCTCAGGTCCCAGCCGCACCATGCACGCTCATGTGAATGAGGAAGGTGATGCG
This sequence comes from Raddia guianensis, assembly GCA_036346415.1. Taxonomy (NCBI): domain Eukaryota; kingdom Viridiplantae; phylum Streptophyta; class Magnoliopsida; order Poales; family Poaceae; genus Raddia; species Raddia guianensis. Next base: position 48,819,275 of record CM070537.1, read on the forward strand.
GAGATTGGCAATGAGCAGGGTGATGTCCATCATGGAAATGAGGAAGGTGACGCGGAGACCGGCAACGAGCAGGGTGATGTCCATCATGGAAGGAGGAGGCAATACACTGATGATGAGCGGCAGACCATATATACCATGCTTTTAGAGAGAACAACTCTGGGTATTTTGAAGCATGGAGTCACTAAAGCGGTTTCGAATGAAACGGGAGTGCCGATGAGAGTTGTCCAGAGGATATGGCACAATGGAAAGCAGGCTGGTGGTTTACATGGAGTGCTGGGCAAGAGGGCAAAGAATTGTGGCCGTAAGAGAATCATGTTTGATCCCGAAGCCATAAAAGAAGTGCCGTTGCGGAGTCGAACGACTCTCAAAGATCTATCAAATGCACTTCACATGTCGAAGACCACATTGTTTAAGCGGTTGAAAGATGGTGAGTTAAGGCGACACTCAAGTGCAATCAAATTTACATTGAATGAGCAGAACAAAAGAGCTAGGATAGATTTCTGTCTCTCCATGTTGGACCCAATTAGCTTGCCACATGAACCAACTTTCCGCCCAATGTACAACATTGTGTACATTGACGAAAAGTGGTTCTATCGTACGAAGCAGAATCAAAACTACTACTTGGCGCTAGACGAATCGGAACCGGAGAGAACAACGCAAAGCAAAAATTTCATTGAAAAGGTTATGTTCCTTGCGGCAATTGCGAGACCGAGGTTTGATGGAGAGGGCAATGTCACTTTCTTAGGAAAGATTGGAATATTTCCATTCACTTTTGTTGAGCCGGCAAAAAGGACCAGCGCGAATAGGCCAGCCGGTACATTGGTAACAAAGGTATTACCATCGGTCACTAAGGAAACTAGTCGTGACTACATTGTGAATAAGCTATTACCGGCAATCAAAGAGATATGGCCTGCTGAAGAACGTGGTGCCCCTATCTTCATACAGCAAGATAATGCCAGGACACACATCAAAGCTGATGATCCTGCTTTCCTCAATGCGGCAAAGGCTGATGGTTTTGACATAAGACTAATGTGCCAGCCACCGAACTCTCCCGATCTAAACATATTAGACCTTGGTTTCTTTTCGGCACTTCAATCTGTATTTCAAAAGAAGTCTCCAAATAGTGTGGATGAAATTGTCACCATGGTGCAAGAAGCTTATGACGAGTACCCGGTTGATAGAAGCAACCATATTTTTCTCAGCCTTCAATCGGTCATGGCAGAAATTCTTAGAGAAAAAGGGTGTCAGTTTTACCGCATTCCACATATGAGCAAGCAGTCGCTTGTGAGAAATAACGCTCTTCCAGTAAGTTTAGGATGTGATAAAGACATTGTACAAGAGGCAATAGATTACCTCAATCAATGAGTTCTTAATCTGTCATGGCATGCAATAGAAATGTGGAATTCTTGGCAATGAGTTCTTAATCTGTCAAGTTAGAAGAGCGCTTACATGATCAGCACTAATAGTAACAATGCTTACATAGGAACAACGCTTAAATTACTTAGGCACAAACATCTACGATAACCATCTAGAAAACACAATCACTTACGCTTAGAGAAGAACCTGGGCATACAAATCTTATAGAAAATCTTAGTGGTTTCTTGCTGCCAAACAGGCCACTCGTAGAAATCATCCGGCAAGTAAGTCTCGTCGAAATCATCCTCCATGGTCTCTTCTACAACTTCATGATCGACCGATTGTTCAGGCTCCATTGAATCCTCATGTTTCATCTAGGGTGATGGCGGCCACTCCGGCGACGACGGCAGCGGTGATGGCGGCCATGCCGAAGGCGATGCCGGCTTCACCGGCGACGATGGCGACGACAGCCCCGCCGGTGGTGATGGGAACGGCGACCACGCCGACGGCGCGCGAGCAGAACGTGGCGGTGGCGAGGACATTGCAAGTAGCTTCATTGGAGAACGATGGTATGCATATATAGGAGCACTGGATGCATACCGCTTTGTGCCTTTGTGCATGCATGCAATAGGAGTATCAATTTGCCGCTTTGTTATAGCTGCGCGTGCATGCGATCGTCCCGCGTCGTTTCATCGGTCCATGCAAGCGCCAGTAAATTAAATGCGCGCGCCCAACGGTCATCATGCAGTCCGTGCGATGATCCCTAGTGAATGCATGCGCCCTTTAAAACCGAACAGCGTAAAAAAAAACTATGCGCCCTTTAAAACCGAACGGAGGGAGTATTATACTAGTGAGATGGTCTGCATGCGTTTGTGCGGTTAGATTTGTGTCATCGTATAGAGATTATCTCTAACAAAATCTATCTCTAATATATCAAATCAGATTTAAAGATATATCTTTAATATATTAGATCAGTTTTAGTAGTTTGTTATATAGATTATTTATTTATCTTTTTTATCTGATTTAGTGGACGACAATTGAACGGTTATCCGCGCAGCTAAGTTTGTGTCAACATATAGAGTTTATATCTAACATAATCTATCTGTAATATATCAGATAAGATTTAGTCTTAGAGGTATATCTCTAATATGTTAGACCAACTTTAGTAGTTTGTTATAAAGATTATGTATTTATCTTTTTTATCTGATTTGGTGGATGACAATTGAACGGTTATCTGATTTGTTAGATGTTGATCGGATGGAGGAGGATTTTGGGACGACGTGGCACATTGTGGTGCAACCTACACAATTAAATTACCATAATAATTTTGCATTAAGAAAAAAGCTGTAATATGCAAGTAAGCTATCTTTCAAAACCTGTTTATAGCTTGTTCCTATGGTCGATGCATCAGGCGCATGCAAGCACCGGCAAGGAGGAACGCAAGTCGCTGCACAGGCTGGTGGACACGCGCAGGCTCACGGCGGAGGCCGCGGCGCACGCCATCCAGAACGACCGGCTGCCGGTGCGCTCCGTGCTGCAGGTTCTCTTCTCCGAGTACGGCAAGTTGAACCGCCTGGCCGTCGCCGAGCTGAGCGGCTCGTTCAGCGCCGCCAGGCCGGATCCCCAAATCAGAGTTAAATTTAGCCATCGATCGTATTAATTCTAAAATAAAAGAATTCTCATATTAATTGGAGAGAGAGAAATCTACACCGTTAATATTTTTGGGACTAAATTATAACGCTTTAGATTAAAAAGCTACAATAATAAAATAAAACAATTAAAAAAGCTTTTACACACACACAAGGTTAAAAAAAAGGTTAAAAAGGCTGTAAATACCAAGAGATCTAGCCGCGTAATCATGTAGGACACCATGCCCGTTTATGGTACCTGGATGAGTTAATTGCCTGTCGCTCGATCTCGTGGGCATGTATGCCCATATGGTACAGTGTGTCTCTGCTCACAAAAGTACACGCTAACGTGCCAACGAGTAAATGGAACCTACCGGGAAGCCGGCCGGCCGGCCAAGAATGCAGCAGGGAGAAGACGTCTCTTCTCTAAGCCTACGCGTATGTCCGTCACAACTGACAAGGACCCAACCTGGATGTACAGCACGAGCCCGCGACAGAGATCGAGTCTCACGAGAGCATGCATTCACGGCATGCATGCACCGATGCACGACAAGACTGCACGTACTCCAGAGCGCGCCCGCGCGCACGCCGGCCGGCCAGGAGCGTCGCATCGGGTGGGTGGCGCCGTGGCGCATCGCGCGTGCTTCCTATGGCGCTCGCGTACGTACGTACCCGGCCGCGCTATATGGAGGACCACGTATTACGCGCGCACGCGCATGCATGCATGCACCTTTATTGATATGCATGCTTGCTCGCTCGAGACCGAGTAAAGCCACGCACATGACATGGCCTGATGGCCCCGGCCATGGCCAGCACTCAGCACTCAGCAGCAAGCTAGCTAGCTGATCATAAATCTTAGCTAGCTCTTGCCGCGAGCTATGTGCGTACGTACGTAGCATATCTCTTGCAGCGATATCGAGCTCTGGTATCGATCGGTCTCTCTGTGCATGTTGCTCGATCGGCTGGATGCATGGCATGGCTATAGATAGAGATCGAGCCATAAGCCACAGGGAGCCGTACTACTGTTGCTCCGGCCAAGGCGCAGATCAGGTCAGGCCTGGCCGGTGCACTGGGCAGGCTTCCACGGCACCTCCTTGATGAAGGATCGGGACCTTATCAGCCCATAATTGGTGGTCCTCCTGCGTCGCCGCTTGCTATAAGCTAGCTCCTCTACACATTTGCTGCTGCAGAGTCTCCCACTCCCGGCCTCCTCTTCAATCGGTCCCGGCCGCCTTTCGCTTTCCATAGATATCCACTTGTCATCGTTTCTGATCATGTAAAAATTGGTGCAAATTACATGTCCAAAAGTAACATGCACGGAGACCAAATGCATGCTTCGTCTGTAGCATGCATCGATCGATAGGCCTGGATGGCTCGCCCATCTCTAATGATTTTACTTATATATGCATTTAGCGCGCTTTTTGTGGAGACCTGCGCATAGCCTCTAAAGCTTGGAGGTCTTATATATACGTTGTGCTATGGAGAGGCTCATGATTATAAAAAAGAAATGAAAAAAAAAACTACGTGCCACTCTGTGATATCACCTATAGTGGTACGTCGACTCTTCCCTCTGTGACATGATATTTGCAGCTTGCTCCCTATACGACATTGTCACTAGCTCTGCTAATAATTAGTTCCATCGTAAGAATGTCCATCCTCACAATCCAAAATATTTTGTTGCATTTTCTATATTTAAAACACGGTATCTCCTAAGTTTTAACTTAAAGGCGAGATCATTTCATATTATTTCTAAATTTATGCATGATTTATGGGCTATTAACATTTTATTGCTTTGTACTTTGTGATATCTGGTACTCACTCCGTCCTTTTTTGTTTAACGCCTTTGACTTTGTACACGCCTTTAATCATTCGTCTTATTTAAAAAAATTATGTAAATATAATTTATTTTGTTATGATTTGTTTTATCAATAAAGGTACTTCACGACATAACTTATTTTTTTACATGTTTGCATTAAATTTTTGAATAAGACGAATGGTTAAATACGTGTTCAAAAATTAAAATCGTCAAACAAAAAAAAAGAGGGAGTATTTCGTTTGCACGATAGATGCTGTCCAAAATTAAATGCATGTCCCAAAATCCTAATCTAGTCACATCCTCCTGACATGCTATGTATTCCTCTGATATGGCATGCGTATATACTTAGAAGTGACCGTGAGAGTGTTGTAGATCATCTCTCAACGTAATTTATTTTAGATAATAGAACAATGGAACTATATATAACTTTTTACCTCTGTGCACCAACCAGCTGAGATGCATCTTGTCATTATGCAGTCACAAGTCAAATAGTACCAAAACTAGTCATTATAAACCAAAGGCAGAGAATCAAAACGATAAAATATCACGTTAAGACTACCCAAAGAAAAAGAAACTAAAACTAATTATTTGTCTTCTGGCTCTTATCCACAAAAAACCATAGCATCTTCACGGTCGAAGCATCGTTCATATCTTCTAAATTGAAGATGGTCATGCACCGAACATCAAATTCTAGCATCCCGAGTGGAGCATGCATCACCACTAAGCCTTTTGCTTTTACATGTGGCACAACACCAACGAAAATGATGCAATGATGATACTAGAGGTGGCCAAACGGGCCTGGCCGGCCAGCACTATTCACCGAACCGGGCTGGCCTGGTTCGGTGAACCGAACCAAACCTGGGCCGGCACCTCGGCTCGTCGAGCCGGCCTGGTTCGGTTCGCATGGTGGCGGCCTGGTTTGGTTCGGTTCGGTTCGCTACTGTGTATATTAATTTAATTCAATATATGTATTTCTATATATTTTTATTTTGATAGATAATATATTTATTTAATTTATAGTGTATATTATATTTATGAAATATAATAGCTTTTTTCTTAATTTTTATATTTTTAAATAAAATAAACCGGCTAACAAAAAACCGGGCCGTCCTGGTTCGGTCGGTTCACTGTGCAAACCGTGGGCTGAGACTGCAGCCCGATTGGCCCGATTCGCATAGTAACCGAACCAACCGGGCCCAAACCGGCCCGGCCCGGTTTGGCACGTTGGCCAGCTCTAGATGATACCACTGTCATATCACAATGATGTCGACATGCAACCACAATGAACGTGTCTTAGTAGTTACTATCATGAAACTACATAAAACCATACTTTGATAGTGGACTCACTTGATGAACCACATAAAACCATACTTTTGATAGCAGATCCACATAATGAAACTATATTTCGTTGATAAGACGCACCTGATGATGTCACATGAAATCATGTGATACTAGCTTCTTGGTATGGCCCACATCTGCCAAAGTTTTGGCATGGGAGCTATCTCATCCAAAAAGACTTTGACAGTATCCCGTTCAATAGGTTATAGGTGGCCCCAACTCGAAAGGTTTGTCTGTTGCAAAAGTTGTAGAAACGATCTAGCTGTTGTAGCTCTTTTTTTTGGGAGAGGGGGATAAGAGTACCTATCGAAGGAAATGATTTTTTTTGTGAGTATAGTGTAAAGTGTGAAGAAATTTTAGAGAATTAATAGTGTATAGGGAATAGTATTAAGGTAAAAAAAATTGGAGTATGTGCTCGAGATGCTTCACACCACCTAAATGGGGAGAGCGATTGGAAAAGCGATACAGTCAAACTAATCGATTTAGAGGAGAACCCACTGCTAATCAGTTAACAAGTGGACCATCCCAATAGACCTCCTATCTCATCGTGTCAAACACTATATATATGGGAATGCTGAGACATCCTAAAATACAATACAGTTACATGCTTGCTTATCTCTCGAAGAAAATCTCACACGCTGTTTTACCTAACCAAGATTAATGTCGATGACTACGGAAACTACAACAATAGAGAAATGGTGCACGGAGTGTGATCCCTTGCCATTAATTACTGGAAAAGCTGTCTATATATCTATCTAGCCAGAGCAGGGACCAATCGATCGAGATCTCTCATGCACCGTACTCATATGATGGTCTAGCTAGGGGCAGTTGCGCATGAACTTAATCACGCACGAGAGAGAGGATACGATCATTACTCATTAATGCGCTATATACTAGTATATGCTCAAAACGGGTATAAAGAACTATAGGGAATACAGGGACCACATGCTGAGAGAGATCGATGAACAGCAAAATCTCTTCCGTACGTGCCTTAGTCTTGTTTATACTGATCCTATTCATCATCATCTCGTTAATTAGCTATAATTGCAGATGGCCGTTGGAGAGTTCAGGTAGTGCAATGGTAATTGGTACATATACTACACTACTACACTAGTACAGTATACTCCATAGTCAACTCTGCGCGTTCATACGTATGTACCCCTTGGGCAAGTCGAACTCCTTTTTGCGCGTGATCATAATGTCATCACTGCATGTATGTCCTGCGTCGTTGTGTGCAGTACTAGCTACTATATGCTTGCAAACATAGGACAGCACACGTAAGGTCGTGAAAGATTAATATACAACTTGTAAAAGTGAGGTGACTAGTACAGAGTAAGGTGGAATATGCCCTAGTATGAAATTTGAAAATTGGCTTCGTAAAAGAGATGTATTCTGACACGTGCTCCTAGGGTCACATGTAAATCAATTTGCATCGGTCTCTTTGCAGTGACAAATTGGCAATCAATAACTTCTATCCTATAAATCTATTACATGATAACTGTGTGCTAGCTAGAAGGATTTCTAGATGAATACATGCTAGCCGGGTAGTGTATAAACTCATCTACAGCAAGAGAGGTGCATGCATGATTTTTAACTTTAAGGTGATGTAGAGAGGTGTATAACAGGACTAGCTAGTTAAGTTAATTGCAACACTATATATACGCATAATTCGAGCTAGGATCCGATGGCTCAAGCAAGTACAATACTCCCTCCGTTCTAAAATGTAAGACGTGCATGTATTTTAAAAAGTCAACGTTTAAAATGTTTGACTAATAATTATGCTAGAAACATATATGTCCAATGTTATGCATGTGATATAGTTAGATACGTATTTGAAAGTATTTTGATATGATGTTAATTTTATAGTTATCGATGATATAATATGAAAAAAATTAATAGTCAAAGTTTACGTTTGTTGACTGCATCAAAAATTTATATGCCTTATATTTTAGAACGGAGGGAGTACTATAGAAAATGTTGTCCATAGACAACTGTTATTTATAGCAGCAAGTTGTCATATCACTATAAACGACAACTTATATAATGGTATAGAAAATTATTTATTTATAGACAACTCTATACAACACACAATTACCTTGGTACATGTGCTATAGTTGACTACAAGTGTATAGATAACTTTACTCTTTCGTCTTTCTCGTTCATACACATCAACAAATAGATGATATGGCAACTCTTATAGCCAACTGACACGAAGGATTATTGTACACGCTCTTTTCGACTTATCTAATTTGCTGATAAGCTAAACCTCGAGAGCTTTCTAATCACTTTAGAAAGTCGAACACACTTCGTTCGACTTGCTGATACATCCTTGAGACAAAAAATGAAATAAAAATTCCAATACGTTTTCATTTCTAAAACCAGACTCAAGTAAATAAGTAGATCAACATAAATGCTGTGAGAGTTTTCACGTATACTATTAAGATAGTACAGTGAAAATTTATAGTTATCTTCATCGAATCCCTCACGCGTCGTCATGATTGTTGTGTCGTTATTATTATGTTCTGCTTAATTATAGGATTTAATTATCTGCTCGATCCGTCCTTAATTAGACCGTGGATGCTATTGTGTGACATTCTAATAAAAATTTATTAGGTGTCCTAAGTTTTTCACATAAAGCAAAGGTAATATTACTAAATTATTCATCTCCTTCAAGCCTTTAGCTGCCCTGTCGGCACTTCTTCCGTCAATTCATGCCCATATTAGCCTGTAAATCCCTTCCAGCCCGTTTAGAGGCAAACCAACAACCCCCTGCGCCCCACCCCCTTATAAACCCCTCTTAGCACTGTGCAACAACACCCCACTCCTTTTCCCCCAAACCCTAAATCTTCGGCACTTGGATCTCACTTCCCGAGCATTGTTTTGAGGTAAATCCCTTTCTCCGGTGATCAATTAATAGTTTAGGTCACACCATCGTGTAGATCTCGTCGAGTCAATCAATTTGCATATGCGGATCGCTTAATTTGGTGGAGAAACGGACCTATTAGAGCTCGCCGTAGTAACGAAGCACCACGGTCGTCGGCGATCCGCGGAGACCGCTCCGCAGGCGTGGATCACGGCGCCAATCCGTGCCCGCCACGTTGCCCCTCCCCGCGCCCGGCCGCCACGCATGCCCTAGCTGCCGCCAATCAGGGCCGTGGTTCGCAGCTACGCGTCGCGCCGTGGTTTGCCGCCACCACGGACATGGGACCTGCCGCTGTCGCCACCTCCGACCGGGCCTCCACTGTCGCTGAATCCCACGGCCACGGGTGTCCCGTGGGGCCCGCCGGGGTCGTCCTGCTCACACCGCGCTGCCCGTACCCATCGCCATTGACATGTGGGCCCGCCCAAGCCGTGGGCTCCATACGTCAGCCGCAGCCGCTTCGCACGTCCTCCCACGCGCGGCGCATGGCGACACGTTCCATGCGCACACGTGGTGATTGCGCCACACTCACTGACCAGTGTGGTCCACCGTCCATGTCAGCACCGTGTCGACCAGCTAGCCACGTGGTGTGACACGTGTCAAGCCGCGTGTCATGGCACGTTAGCACCAAGACCGTTTTCCCCACTATCACGTGGCATGCCACGTCAATGCCACGTGTCGGCCACGTGTCTTGCCACATCATCACCCAAGACCCGTCCCTGCCACGAGTCATGCCACATGCATCACCGCCGACTATCGCCACCTGTCGCCGCGTCAGCACCCCCGCCGTCGTTACGTTCCATGGATCCCGCTTGTCAATCGCCATGCGACAATGACCGTGGCGCCAAGACTGTTGGTAGAGTTGCGCCAAGACCGGATCAAGCGGTGCGTGCGCGCAAGGGACAGAGTGAAGGTGGGCTGGTTTCGGCTATTCAGTCCAATTAGGGGTAAATTAGGTTTTTCCTTTTTGGGGAATGTTCTATTTAACCCGAAACTTTCCCGAATTGTTTAGGGAGCTCCGTAACTCCAAATGAGGTGATTTCAAAGCCTAAAAATTACATTTTTATCCTAGAATTTTTTATATTTTTATTACTTATTTTGTTTGTACTAATTTTGCTGTTGTGTTTTATTCTTTTTCCGCATAGACGGTGGTTGCGACTGTTGTGCTGATTGTTGCCCGGAGCAGGTGTTGGACTCGCAGAGTGCGGAGTTTTTCGAAGGCAACCATAGGTTCATATTTCTCTCCTAGTTTTACAATTCAAAATATCTACTTTTCTGCTTGAACTGATTGCATGCATATAAGCTTGTGTGTGAGTTCCTAGACATATTAATATTTCATTAATGAGCCCCAGCCACCTTTGTGAACCCGTTATTATGTTCCCTAGCCTATCCTTGACTAGTTGTATAGGACTGCATTGGGATTCACTATAAAATGTGCCTTGTGAGGCGTATGCTTTGTGATGGTGTTTTTTTTATTAAACTCTAAACAACTAAAACTAGTGTGATTGCTTAAGGATGGCCCGCGGGGCAGTGATGGTTTTGGCAATGTGGTGGAGATGAGAGGGTCTCCTCTAATAAGGACTCAAGCTTGTGTATTGATAGACCAAACATTACCGTACAACCACTTGTGCCTTCGGCCCTAGTTTAGTACCCTACAAAACCTACTAACAACTTGCTCGTAGGCTGTCCAGTTACGTTTCATCACTTTTGCCCTAGGTGGAGGTTTGCAATCTCCCCAAAGGGGTAGGTGCGTTCCTAAGACGCACTATAAATCCGTGCCGTTAGTCTCAGCTAGAACAGAGGTTTAGCATCGACGAAATTCCGTATTCCGTGCGGCGTTCGGTCGCCTATGATATACGAACCAATTGGTCTAAAATGGGTTTGTGCCGCAGGTGTTGAACGATCTACTCTACACAGGTGTGGGCTTACATGGCATAAACCCTTTCTTTCATCCATCAAGGGGTCGGTCACTTTTCCAGGCCGGGATCGAGAACTGAAGTCATAAAAAAGAGATGTTTCTCTTCGCACCTGAATGGCTTAATTGGGGAACGCCCCCAGGTGGTGTCCAGAAGTAGTAGGCGTCCTACCGCGGCGGGCACCGATGAGGCCGGGGAAACCCAAAGAAAGGGCAGGTGAAGTGGTGGACGTAGTAGGCTGAAAAAGTCTTGTATCGTATTTCCTACTTGATGAAACGAGCTTGTGGGAAAATTTGTACATACTCTGCAGAGTTAAAATTATCATGATAGCCGTGTCTACGGTCATGGACGGGGCGAGAGGTTTGCACATGTAGATCCACCCTTTTTAATAATTAAACTTAACTAGAATAGGTTGGGTTTGGCCTGGTGTGAGATGCACCTCCCGTTGATGATTCAAGATACCATTTATGATCATGCATTCACTTAATAAAATTGGTCAATTAAAATTTGACTAGAATTAGGTTTTGGATAAAATAACCTACTCCCTGCCATTGTCCTTGCATACATACTTAAGTATTGCTTGCTGGGTAGCCGCGTACTCATTAAATCTCTCGTGGACATATATATTTGTATTCAGATTTCGGTCAGGACCAGGAGGACCCTGACGGGGGTGAGCAGGACTAGAGAAGGTGTCAGGGTCTACTCCTTATTATGGAATGTTATTTAATCTTGATGGACTGTTTAAACTGGAATGCCAGTTCCTCTCATAATAAATGATACTACATTTTATCTGTATTTCACTTTAATTAAATGTATTTCACTTTAATTAAATGCACTGCGATGATTCCACCGTATTGTCCATCACGAGATACTAGCTTGGGACTAGTATCGTCTCCTGGTGTTGGATTCCCTGTACAAATACCGGGGTTATGACAAATTGCTAGCTTTGATATAGTAGTAGTACTCCGTATCTCACAAACTTTAATTCGGCCTGGGCCAGCTACTTATATATATACACATACAAAGAGAGAGGTATCCAGTATAACAGGTACCAACAGAACCTTTTCGCCTGTCCCCTAAGAGAGACTGCATGGACCGGTGGAGTACACATCGATCTGATAAGCTTGTAAAGCCCCTGCACTTGTGTCGCTCCCATGCAGCCTATACATCACGGCCACTACTCGATCCCAATCCCATGAGGAGGGCCATGCATGTCAACCGAGATCTGCTCACTATAGTACGTACCCCCTGTGAGATTAATTGGTGCATGTGAGGGTAGAACCATATGCATCCAACCACATCCCAACAAGGTGCTTTAAGGCCCTGCTCAGAAGACGGTGCAATGCAATGCTCCGCCGGAGGGAACCGGATCGATCGTCTTGCCTGATCGGCTAATCAATCGCGGTGGTACATGCCAGATTGCTAGCGGCGGGATCATGCATGGCAGGTGAAATCTGCAAGTCACGTGTAAGTGTGTAACAGAAGTAATATCACTTCATTGTAGCAATATATTGAGCTAAGTTGAGCACATTTTGGCTTAGATGCAGATATGGCAGCATTTTTTGGACCGCATCCCACCATGTATCCCTTGTTGGAGCCGCCCCCTGCCCAACTTCTTTGTAGTCTCATCGGATTCAAACCACTTAGTTTATCTTAGCTTGTACCATCCTGTTGTCTGAGTCATTTTTCTTCCTGTCGTCGCTGCTAGGGATCCATGCAATAAGGTAGTCATGGCTTATGGGACTTCAGGTGGCGACTATACAACTTAACTATAGTGACGATGTGCTGAAGTTGTGTGGGGGTGATGGAGGCGTGTGTAGAGCAAACCTGTTCAAACCTCGGGTTGGACCGGGCTTCGAGCTAGGCCAGGCTTCAGATTGGACTTGGAAAAGCCCGGTCCGGCGGAACTAGGCCCAAGCCCGGGCCGAGCCGGCGTGTCGGTCCTCAATTTTGGAATTGAGACCGATCCGAAGCGTGGCCTGACCATGACTTAATTTGTTGTTTTGCCGGGCCCAACCTAGCTTATCGGGCCAAGCTGGGCCGGGTCAGACTTGCTGGACCAGACTTTCCATGATTAGGTCTAGGGTAGAGAAGGCACTATGGTGTTCTATATGGAAGGACTAGACAAAGGATATAAATTGAAGAAAGAGAAGATCAAAAGAAGTAGTCGTAGTCGGCAGAATGGTTCAAAAAATATTGTCACATGAGCGTCCGAGCTTAAAATGTGCTTTGAGATTCAATTAATATCATGGATACAATTTTTATAAACAAACAATGTGTTAGGATTTAGAGCCTGCTGCAAACAGCCCACATATGGGCCAAAACGCAGAGAAAGGGCTCCTCAGGTCTTAACGGACCTAAAAGCCCAACTGGAGCAACGACTAAGGTCATGGGCCCACTCAACCCAAAAGACTATCCTTGTAGGAGAGGGTCGTCTTCACCTTTTAAGTCGTGCTCCCCCATCAACGACTAAGGCCATGGGCCCACTCAACCCAAAAGACTAGCCTAGTAGGAGAGGGTCGCCTCCACCTTTTAAGTCGTGGGACTAAACCCAACAAACTCCCCCATCACACATCGGACCACTGCTTCGTCCAGCGAATGTATGGAATTAACGAATCACACATCGGACCACTGCTTCGTCCAGCGAATGTATGGAATTAACGAAGATGTGGATGACCACTGCTTCGTCCAGTGAATGTATGGAATTAACACACATCGGACCACTGCTTCGTCCAGCGAATGTATGGAATTAACGAAGATGTGGATGACCACTGCTTCGTCCAGCGAATGTATGGAATTAACGAAGATGTGGATCAATGCTTGGCTCTGATACCACTTGTTAGGATTTAGAGCCCGCTGCAAACGGCCACACAAGGATCCATGTGCAGAGAAAAGGCTCCCAGTGTCTTAACGTACAAAGGCGTGATCAAGAACGATTAGCGCCAGTAGGTCACTCAACCCAAAAGACTAAATTTTATAGGAGAGGTAAATCTCCACCTTTTAAGTCGTGCTCCCCATCATCTATTAGCGATGTGGGACTAAACCCAACACAATGAGTGACACACGCATTAACAATTTTTTACTGTACAGTGGCACATATCTAGTTAATTAAGCATTTTTATCGAATGGACGGCTAGAAAAGCGTGATAACTGGAAACTTACGTAGAGTCGTGCCTTGGCTGCAGGGAATCTGCTTCCTTAAGGGATTGAGAGAAGAGAAGAGACCAAGTGTATGTATATACGCATGTGTAGTGTGGGGAGTGACTAGAGAGAGAGAGAGAGAGAGTTGTGGCCATGGTCCGGCCTTTGCTTAGCATCCGAGACCGAGAGCGAGGACAGAGACCTAGCTAGGCGATGACTGGTGAGCTGGGAGTCCGGGCCAAAGAAACAAAGCTGGGGCCTGGGGACGACTGTGGGTGCATGCAAGCAGGGGGGAGGGGTGGGAAAACCCAAATAATTCCTCCCCGTTTCGGAGTCGGACAGCGAGGGCGGGAGCCGGGAGGGGCCCCGCCGGCGGCAGCGAGGACGGAGCCGGGACTCCTCCCCGGTGCCTCCACTGCTCACCCTGATCAAACCGTTGAGCTCTCCCCGTTGCGTCGCTTTCGCTCGCACCCCACTCCTCGGCCCACGTGCTCCCTCTCTTCCCGATCGCTCCCATGGGCCATGGGGCGAGCGCGAACTGTGCTCCGTGCGCGATCCAACTGTGCGCGCGGCTGTGTTGTTGTTGTGGGGGGAGGGGTATCGGATTATCCCCGTCCGCGACAGCGACGCCGGTGGCCGGTGGGGCAGCGCGCATCGCTAGAGAGACGGAACTGTATATGGAAGAAGGCTCTGGCCTGCTTGCTGCGGACTGCGGAGAGAGAGAGAGAAAAAGGGGAGACGGCCACAACAAGAGAACGGAGAATCCTCACGGGCTTGCATTTCCTGATGGGGACAAAGAGAACGCCACGCATTTAATTTTTATGACGGAAATAACAAAATGGAAATAATAAAATCGATTTCTTAAGACCGTAAAGGTCAAATAATTACAATACCAAAATAGAACTCTTATCAGAGTTCGATACAGCGGAAGCGAACCAAAGATGATTGGTATTCTATTGTTGTGGCAATCAATCTTGTTGTTGGCCCGAGCTAGACAACAGATTTGTGAAGCGCTACCCCACGAAGCAACCGGATGTGCTCCGCAAAATAGCTCAGGGAAGCTGAGAATTCACAAGTTGGCTATCCTGCAGAAAACTATAGCTTGTCCTCTATTACTACGGGACCCCACACTATTTAATACAACCCTATGCCGAGGGAATAAATTATGGGCAAAAGGGGCTTTGCTAAGAAAAGACTTCATAAACCTCGACCTGCCCTCATGGCCAGGGGCATCAAGGGGAAAACACCCTCAGGACTGGCTCTAGACCTAGGGGAATTACGGGGGAACCCGGTTGTTACGGCCAGCTGCCAAATCCCCTTTGCCACCTGATGTTGGCTGTTACAGCAAGCTAGCATATCCTCTGACACGCGATACGATTTCCGTCACCTGTCACAGACCGTACTTGCTGTCTCATAAGCTTCTTGGCTCCCACGCAACCGCCTTTCCCTCGCAAATAGGACTTAGACATCTTCGATAATCCACGCTAACCCATGCTTCACACTATTGCACAGGCGCGTCCTTCCTAGGGCATGCGCCTCCCTCAGGGTAGGTGTCTGCTTCGGTTCGCCGCTGCTTCACATCCAAGCGCCCACTTCGGTCCGCCATTGCTTCGCATCCAAGGGGCGAAGCTTCCTCGGAATACACTTAGGGGCTGGTTCGCCTTTTCCTCCGATTCGTAGGGGGTGTATGTCCCCTGCTACAACAAATCTCAAACGGGCAAGCAACTAAAGTCCTCCTACATCCGTCACGACCATCATCCTTGTCATTGGCTCGGGTCAGACAACAAATTTCTACGGGGCTACCCCGCGAAGCAATTAGACATGCTTCGCGAAGCAACTCGGGGAAGCTAAGCGATCGCAAAGTGGCTTTCCTATAAAATGTAGCTTGTCCTTTATTATTGTGGGGTCCCCTATTTATAGCGGGGTCATTTTCGTTTGGTACAATATTGCCCTTCCTCGGGATACAAAGTGAGGGCAGGGAAGTCTTTGCCAAGAAAAGACTTATTTGCCCTTGACCTACCCTCTTTAGTGGGGTCTCCGAAGGAAATGAACCTTTGGAGCCGAGTCTAAGACCCATCTACCCCTACTTTTCTATCTAAGGCAGGTTACAGGAGTAATTACAGGGGGACCCGATTATTATGACTAGCCAGCATATCTCCCTGCCACACAATGTCTTTGGTTATTCGGCCGGTGGCGTATCTTCGACACGCGATATGATTCTTGTCGATTGCTGCAGTCAGATCTCATCGTCCCGATCTTCTTGGCTCCCACGCACCGCCTTAAACCATGACCGGACTTAGGTGTTTCCCGCTTTGGGCGAGGTAGTCCCCACTCGCTTTTGCCTCGCTCCAGGAGAAAGCGAGGCTCCCTTCGGGTATTCGCCTCCTTCGGTCTGCCGTTGCTTCGCACGAAGGGAGCCTCACTCCCTTCGGGCAAGCACTCTCTCCACCCTAGCTAGTTCTGCTCCTCCTCTGATTCGTAGGGGATGGGTGTCCCCTACTACAACAATCCTCTAGGTCATCATCCTTGTCGAGCAGCTCAAGGATTAATGCGCGCGAGGGTAAGCAATCTTTCAACCGCGCTTGCAAGCCAAAGCCCCCGTCCAATTAATATAATGATAATAGGCTTTTTGGTGGAGGCTGGGTTATTTTATTTGCACAAATGTCAATTTTGTAATACCATATAATTAGGAATCCTATCACTTAGCCATTTTAACATAACAAAATGTATTGTGCTATTTACAAAATCAGTTCAACATTAAGGGGTAATTCCAATAACAGCGCAACACCAACATGCTCCCAAACATGGCGGATCCAAGCCATCTCCATGGACATGATCCCCGAAAATACGCAACCGTACCTCGTACTGTGTCTCCAACAACAGAAAAGACCGTACCCTTCGCAAAGGGATACATCTCCTTAAAAATGACGACATACTCACCTCTCATCAAGCGATGTGACCCCCTTGAGCTCAATTAAGGTCAGGATCCTAGGATCCTCAATATCATTCAATTCAAAGTGTAATTCCATTGTCCAGCAGACATTAACTTTACACTCAAGCAGACCTAACACCCAAGGGCAAGAGTACCCTCCCGTCTATACCAGTTACGTTGATAGCACCACAAGGAAATTAACCTATCGCAACAAACAAAAAATTTCAATAAGGCTAAATTCATCGCAATATATATGTATTGCCACAAAACTAAGATCGTGCAATAATCTCTGTGGAAAAAATGCAACAAAATCCAAATGATGGCAATAAATTTCTTTGTTGCAACAATTTGATTTGTTGCAATAGCAAACTACGTCCACATGTTGAAATCACTGCAGTTTATATGTATTGTCACAATTTAATTTACATGGCCATAACTTGTTGTAACAAACTGTATTTGGTGCTAAGAACATAATGCAACATTATTTATTTCATATCTATTTGAAGCCGATCGAAACTCTTTCATTTATCGACATGGATTTGAGAAGTTTCTAGATCGAATATTGGTCAATTTGTCAACATACTAATCACATGTCAACATACCAAAAGAGGCATTCATTTCTAAAGATATAGGTTTACGTAGTATATACATGTACAACTGATGTATTTTGAACCCGGTAGTTTGATTGGATAAAGGTGACACCGATATCAAATGAGTACTTGATATAAAAACTTTATGTGATGTTGGTTAAAAGAAAAAAGAAAATTTTGAGTTCGATCACCGTGCAAACGATAGTTCCGCATATATATGTAATATCAGTCGGAAATTAAATGAACATCTAAAATTATACTGGAACATAAGTCCACAGCATGTGCTTGTCTAATTTAAACTTTTAAAGAATAACTATTCCAGATCCCTCAACTCTTTGAATTTTATCATTTTTTTAAGGAAGCGGTTTATCAAAACTATTCCCTCAGACCTCTCCGAAGTTAGTTTAGAAGCAAGTATTTCAAGAGGAAGACATGAACTGATGGCTTAAGTCAGCTAGCTACGGTCTGCTAGCTAGCGATCGTTGGCGAGTGACATTATTTTGTTTAGTTAGGGTATTAATAAAACGCCGCATGCTGGTCAGTTTCGTACGGACGGACTCAATTATTGGCGTAATCAAACTAGGGTTGCAACCCCAACACCGATGCCTCCAGTTTTTAATATGCCGTGCTCGCCCTACGCTACGTAGTAGGAGTAGTATTCCGTCGTGGCCATGCACCAGATCGAGGTAGTTGAGTAGGCGTATTCGGTTCCTTCGAACAAGACTGAAACCGAACCTCTGTGAATAAATGTGATGGTTCTGTATGAGAGTGTTAAGTAAATGTTTACTTAGCTGGATTGGATGATTATACGGTTTTGTTTGGTTTCTGAATGTTGCTGGACAGTGCATACATATAAAATCTCCAACAAAAACATCTAAATTTGATCCATACAGCCTTTATATATATACAGGCTTCCTTTTTAAAAAAATCTCTCCCTATATTTCTTCCATCTCCAATAGTGTTCCCTAAATAGAGAATCGTATAAGGGAAGAAGACAGAATTCAATACATATAAGGGAATGAAGAGAAATTCTTCATTTTAGGGAACGGAATAGGCCGGAACGTTGTTTGAACATATAGAGGAACAATCCGTACCCTATTTTGGAGTAGAGGATGATTTAGAGAAACTTGTTGGAACAACCTAAGAAAGTTGTATTGATCGGTTTGATCAAACTCCATAATAAAATGGGTATACAAGAATTTAAAACAATCCATCCAACCAAACTTATAACTGAAGTCTGAAACATAACATGCACAACCATTCATGCATGTTTAACCTAAGGGAGGCACTCCACCCAGCGATCAAGGCGGCGCCATGTGTGCCCAGACCATACGTCGGCGTCACAAGGCGGCGAGCCGGTCGCCTGGTTTTAGCCAAACCGTTAACCTAATAGATGCCACCAAAGATGGAACGTGTAAATTCCGGTGGCTACTCTGCACCTGGTGAGCCCAGCCTACTACCTACACTATTTAAGTAACTAACGTGCCTTTTTTTTTCCATCGGACGACATATGGGGGAAAAACTAATTAACCTCAGTCTGATCGTTGAATGATCATCATGCACGTTACTGGTCACCTTTCTTTTATGTGCGCTGGTGGGCGCGCGCATCCGCATATATGGCAGAACGTACAAACGTACCGTCGAGGTTCGCGAGGCAGTTTTTTGTTTAGGTTTATCTTCGG
Source organism: Raddia guianensis (assembly GCA_036346415.1). Lineage (NCBI taxonomy): Eukaryota > Viridiplantae > Streptophyta > Magnoliopsida > Poales > Poaceae > Raddia > Raddia guianensis. The sequence goes on from CM070537.1 coordinate 48,838,594, forward strand.
CTTGGTCTCGTGGAGCTCAAGCGTTCCTATTGGGATGCCCAGTTGTTTTATCGCCTTCTTTGGCGAAGATGTTGTTCAGATAGGCTATTTTAGAGGGGATCGAAGGATGTATACAAACAATTGGGCCCACTTGGCATGAGGGGGTAGCTAGGCCGTTGGCATTTGTAATGGCTTTTGGGGCGTCAGGCTCTGACTTTACGGCGGAGTGTCCGAGTGCCAGATCTTACTACTAGGAGTAAAATCTTATTCGATTTGCACGCTGCACTGTGTAGTGTGCGTATGCTCGCTGTCACAGGCCTGGAGCCCTGAACAAGTAATATTGTTATCCTTGTCTGAACGTTTTCAAAGGAGCTCCAAGTACAAAGGGCCGGAAGGTTTTCTCGTACCGGTTTGGCAAGAGCGAGAAAAAAGGAACAGATTTGAGGGCCCAGTGAGTTCGCGAAGCCCCGTTTCCAGATACCGGGCCGTAAGGGACCGAGGCGAAAGTTTGTGGTCAAAAAAGAATGGAAGAAGTCAATTTCTGCAACTATCATGGCGTATTCGGTTTCACTCAACTTTAAAACGACAAACACTCTCAACTATCAAAAATTTCAAAATACCTACTCACCCAAAACCATGGTGGCTTTGGATGACATGGCATCTAGTCATCATTTTTTCTAGAAAATAAATTCAAAAAAAATCTAGAAAATTATAGGAAGCTCAAAAAATATAATAAAAATATGCACAACAATAGAAAAATACATAGAATCCAAATATGCAATAAAACTGTAAAGTTTATGTGCATACTTAATTACAAAAATTATTATTTTTATATAAGGTGTTTTATTTATTAAAAAGTATTCAAGAAAATTTTGTTTGTTCTCTATAAAAATGATGAAAATATTTTAGTTTTGAGAATGATGTATAAATTAATAAAAACATAAAGATGCTATTTTGACCATTGAATTTGATTTTTTTAAAAATGCAATTGAAAGGTCAAAATAAATTAGAATTAGAATTTGAAAATATAAATTGAAAGGCAAAGTTAGCATCCCTCTATTTCATGGGTTTCTCTCATTTTTCCTACAAGCCAAATTAAGTTTTCTTAAATACTTGATTTATTTATTCAATGAAATACATTATGTACTATTTTTACGTATAAGTATATATAGAAAAGTATTTTCAATGAATATTTGGATTCTACCTATTTTGTATTTTTGGTATTTTTATTTTATTTTTTGAGCTTCCTATGATTTTCTAGAAATTTTTGAATTTATTTTCTAGAAAAAATGTTGATTAGATGTTATGTCATCCAAAACCACCATGGTTTTGGGTGAGGGATTTATACCGGTTTTGATAGTTAAGGTGTTTTGTCGGTTTTGAAGTTGAGAGAAAAACGAACTTGTCGATAGTTGAGCAGAAATTGACTTCTTCCAAAAAGAGTACCGGAGATGGCACATGGTGGTCAACTGTCCAGTGACTTTTCTTTTTCTTTTCTTTTCTTTTTTTTGCGAAGCAACTGTCCAGTGACTATCCGAAGGCAGAACAGCAAGCGGGCGTACCGCGTACGGATCGCGTCCACGTATGTGCCGGATGCGCTGATCTCAGCCGAGAGTGTGGCGACTGGCGAGGCTGGCGATTGGATGATTAGCGACGTAGTTAATCACCATCTCTCTTGTCAAGCTGGCGCAGGACCATAATGATTATCGGTATAATTCCTGTGATGCGGACGTCCTTCTAGTTTTCGCTCCATTCATGCCTTGATGACCTGTTGGAAATCAACGGTGAGGTGGCAGCTCAGAGGGCGCAAACTCAGTAGCTCACACGAGAACTATACTCCATGGATGCACGAAATGAGGCCCAAGCAAACCCGTTGAGGCCTACATTTAGTTCTCTGTTGCTGTCAACTTTAGGCCACCGCTCAACACTCAACAGGCCAGCTTTGGAACCAATAGACCATTAGGCCGAAAGCCCACAAGAATGAGTTTGATAACAACGGGCTCTTCCATTTAATTGCTTCAAGGAGTGCGTGTGAATAGTCTTTGATCTTTTCACTAGTTTTTTTTTTCAAATTACAAGGTTTATAGTTTAGCAAAATTTTTTAAAAATATAACACATGCATCTAAATTTATCTATATTTTTTCCTTCTATACTCTTATTTAATACATGATTCTTTCTCATACAATACTCTGCTATATAGTACGAAGCTCCAAAATAGCATGTATGGTGCGAAAGACACTTTGCATAGCTTTCAAAATCCCTCTTTTACCCAGTGCACCCGTTTACCTTAGGATTTTAGGTAATTTGAAGTTTCAAACTGCCATTTTACCTTAGGATTTAGGTAATTTGAAGTTTCAAACTGCCATTTTACATTTTGTTGTGTTCTTCCCGTTTCTCTGGCTGAGCTCAAAGTTCTAATATTGATATTTTATGTACGAGTCGGACTAGGTGACAGGATCTCGCTGCAATAGGGTAGCATCGCGACCAGGCCGCCTCGCTCCCTTTTTTCCACCGCACCGACGCTCCTCTCCTTCTTCCCCACTCTGCCTCCTGCTCCACACATCTCTCCTACCGTCACTATCGCATCCACCACCACCCGTAGGCAGCTTGTGGCGCAGCCACTGCTTTGCTCCACCCGTCGCACACCGGCGTCGATCCACCCGTCATCATCACCATCCGACCACCTTCAACCGAGCACGCGACTCCGGCGTCGCGCCGCCCCCACAGTCTTCGCCCCACCGCTAGTTCATCGCCACTCTGTTCTCCCTCTAAACCCGTTGGCCATCAACCGCTCCCAACCCTAACCTGAATCTGAACCTGGAAGTGGCTGTGGCAACGCCAGTGAAGTTGGCTATGGCGCGAAGGGAGAAGGCGGATCACGCGGCAGCCGGCGTGAGCTAGAAGAGGTATCCCGTTCGAATGGGATACCATCCCCTAGTATTTATGTTTACATATTGGACCCTGCTTCTACTGTTTGCTTTCTACGTTCTTTCCTCTTTTGTGCACGTTTCATCTTAGTCCCTGTACTTTGCCAATCTCACGCACGGGTCCATGGTTCTTTCCATTCTAACTCCTAACGTTGCTTAGCTCATGTATATGCCCCCTAGGTCCATGGTCTTGAAATTGAATTTAGGGCCGAACGATTGTAATTTTAAATTTAAAAATTTTAGATTTCAAATGTGTTTTTCTTTCTGATTTTGAGTTTAATTTTTTAATTTCAAATTTGATTTTATGGTTTAAGTTGATTACCTGAATCTAAATTTTAAACTTTAAGTTTTCAAATTTGGTTTTAATATTTCAAATTTTATGTTAAGATCGAACTGTTCAAATTTTGAATTTGAATATTCTGCATTCAATTTTTTTATTTTTAGCTTGAAAGTTTTATATCTAAAATTTGAATTTCATATTAAAATTTTTAATTCTCATATTTTAAATTTGAATTTTGGATTGAATGGTTCATCTTTTAAAATTTTTAAATACAAAATTGGAACCGTTCAGTCCAAAATTGCACAAGATTTATAACCCATCTCGTAATTCGAGGAGGTCTCCGCAAAAAGGTCACAAAGCCTTCGTAGAGGATAGCTAAATGAAGATTGGGACAAGATTCTTACATATATGAAAGAAAGAGGAATCGAAATTCGGAGGTACCATTGAATAAGGTATCAAGCAACTTGGTGTCCAAGTTAGCTTGGAATATAGTCCGTTAGTTTGGTATGCAGTCCGTGCAGTGTGTGTCTCCTAGATAGGACAAGCCTTGTGTAAGTTAAAGGTGAAAACTTGATTTACCCCTGCTTTAAAAAGAGTGGTGTAGATGTCAAGGTCATTTGGCTCTTGTATCTTTCCTGCATATAAATAGCAAAACCCTTGACCCTTATACATGCAAGGGAAAAAAGGGACAAAAGGCAAAAGCTACCAATATACAAAGTGATCAAAGAGATTACCTAAAGGTTAAGTGTTGTGTTTCTTAGTCACCACTTGTGGGACTTTGTTGCCACTTCTCTATATGCGAAGATCCGAAAAAATATATCTTTAAAATAGTTTGTATGGTGCAATATGACGACATTGCTTTATAAAATTCGTATTGCAAAGCTCTCCAAATCCAGTTTCTACCCGTGCATGATGCATCCATTAAACCATTTAAATTTTAAGTCTCCGAACTGTCATTTTGCATTGCGTTGTGCCCTTCAATTTGCGCCAACAAAGCGAAAAATGAACTAATTTTGCTCTAATATTCAAAAGAGCACTAGCCACATACTTATCCATTCGTCTACCCAGACTACGACATGTAAAAAAAACCCAACGTTTTATCCGAATCGAAACCACAGCAAACGGACAAGAGAAACCACATTCCATGCCGTTCGTTCGTAAAGACACGGAAAACTGGAAACGTCAGCCCCAAAGACCCTGAATTCGGGTGTGATTGGTCGAAGCCGTGGAGACTGGAGAGTGGACACCGGTGAAATAAGGATTCGAACAGTGGCTGCCGAAACTGCGAGGAAAGCACGGCTCCGGCGAAACCGGGCGTGACACTGGCTGTGTGCGCGCAGCCACGGCTCACGGGACATCGGCACATCGCGCCGTTCGGGTCAAGCCGCAACACCGGGCCCGCCTCGTTTCTGTCTGTACCGAGGGCGCAGCGCCCGCACCTAACCGTTCCTTCCGTCGGATTCTAGCGCAAACCAGCGGCGTATCGCGGTCTCGAACAAGCCCCCGATCCCGAGGCCCCGAGCAGCCGCCACCCGGTCACATCCAAACCAGCGTCCACTGCCCACCGGATTCCACACGCCGCCATCCCGCGGTTCCACCCGCGCTGCGCCGCGCAACCTCGAGAACGAAACCCGACGAGCCTCGCTTTTAAAGGCCCCGGACGCCTGCTCACGAACTGTCCAAGTCCAAACCCCAAAGTCAGCCCAAGCGGAGCGAGCGAGAATCCTTCCCTTCCCCAAGACGCGAGGCGGACGAGACGCCATGATCCTGGTGGCGATAGTGGCGGAGCTGCTGGAGGAGTACACGGTGCTGGTGGCGGAGCTGCTGGAGGAGCTGCTCAACGACGCGCCGTTCCCGCGCCGGATGCGCTTCCTCATGCTGCAGAGTCTCCCCTTCGTGCCGCCGCCGCCCCCGCCGCGGCACGCCCTCCGCGTCACGACCCGAGGTTGAGCCGCTCGCCATGCCCAACCGGCCGTCCATACACCTGCATCATTGCATCGGCATGCCCATGCGCGAGGCCGCTGATCCGACAGGTCAATTCAGTGTGTGCTTCCTGCGTGCCTCTGTTCATTGTGTCGATCTGTGACTCTGAGTTCTAGATGTTTCTTGGCATTCGTCCACACGGAAACGAGATATGTTCGGGAATTGATCTCTTTTTGTAAATATTAATTGGGACCGACTAAAACGCAGGCGCGTGCAGGCGCTCCTTTTTTCAGTACGATTGTATAGAAATTTCACCGTATAGAAGTACTGAAAAAACAGTATACAAAAAGTGAAAAAAAAAACTTCATACGCTACCAATCGAGTAAATTAGAAAGGTAGATAAGAGTAGAGCAACACGCGAGCAGCAGCAACACAGCGAGCATCAGCGAGCGCGCGTCCACGCGAGCAATGGCGAGCAGCAACACGCGAGCAACCGAGCCTGCGTTGTCGGCGGCGGCGCCGAAGGAAGCGGCGCGCTTGCGGCGCTTCTTGTGGCGTCGAACGCAAGCACCTACGTACAAGCAAAACTGATATTAATTTCCTTTTGTAAGCTATGTTCCATATGGCTGGACAAATTGGTCTTGCGTTTGTCCATTTGGACACAAATTAGCTTCAATTTTTTTGTAGCAAGAATTAAACTTCATATTTTTGTCTACTGGACAAATTGGTCTTGCGTCTTACCAGTACAGTACAAATATTATATTTTTTAAGCACAAAGTTTTGTTCAAGCTAACACATGTATATCATAGAAATTTCATTATACAGCACAAACACCCCCAAGGCAACACAGAATTCATTCTCCTCACCGATTGTCTAGGCAATGAAACTAATAGTCGGCCTCGACGAAACAGGGCACGACGTCGCTCGGTGCATCTAACACAAACATCTGACATCTTCAAAGTTCGAAGTTCAAACACGGTAGAGGGACTCTTCACTGGACCAATCCACTCCGTTCTGTTAGAGTGAACGTCTTCGATATATTCCTACACGAGTAATTACTTTCATGGCTTATGCCTCATTTACAAAACCACCCTCCTTATTCTTCCTCTCTCTATCAAGCCGAGCACCCCCGCCAACTCGGTCAGCGCAACCATGGTGGTGCAGCCTCGACAGGATAGGGCACGGTGTCGCTCGGTGCGAGGCGCGGTGGCTGGTGAGGTGACGTGAGGTGGCGTAGATGTGATTTGGTCGGCCAAGGCAGGGTAGTTGGCTTTGGCTAGGCTAAGTGAGGAGGTGGAAGGGATGATGTGAAGAAGGATCTAACTGTTTTCTATACTATTTTTAGAGGTTTGTAAAAAAAGCAAGTGAGGGGTGGCCGGGTGGGAGTTTCGCACGAATTTTAATGCACGACCATTGCACGAGACTAGTCAGAGTGCTCTATGCTCAATATGCAAGCGGAAACTGTTTTTCAATTGTTTATATGTGACATTGGCGTTGACCAAGCTCGAGTTACTCAAACAAGTTTCAAACTTCAAAGTACTCAAACAAATTAGGAGCACTGAAATTACGAGCTTCCACTATCTTACGAGATGTTTTTTGGACCCTAATCCAGTAGTGGCTGTAGCTCTTTAATTTTTATGTTAATTAGATAGATGCCAGTATGCCACTGTAGAGTTGGGGATTTAGACAAATGCCACCATCAAGTTTGTATATTGAAATTTTGCAATTATAAAATTAGCTAGTGAAATTGAAGAAATGTCATAGAAGATGCCATGTGACATGGTTGGATGGTTCTACCCTCTTCTTTATCATATATTTACAACATTTCCATCTTCTTCCTCCCTCCCTTCGCCTGCTGCAGCTCGTTGCCTGACTGCCATGTCGACGAGCATAGGGAGCCTACCCCTTCGCCCTTTCCTACGCAGTTGAAAATGACTCTCCCTCAATCACCTTACCTTCACATGATACCAACATAGTGCACAAATGCTAAGGAGAACCACAACAAACCTAGCTCGCGTTTGGGTTTTCAATCGACCAATCTGTCCACATCATGAGCTTCCCCGCACTATCCTCCATCTCATACACTCGATGATCGAGCCACCTCACCACAGCCATGTCGCTATTCCATGGCCCCATTGCCACCGCTTCTGTTGTCATGTCTCCCCGGCCCACCATTGCCCAATTTGAGGTCAAAGGGAGGACACCCACAGCCTGCCTAAGGCTCCTAGGGACCCGAGCACTATTTGTTGTCGCATTTCTGAGATTAGTGTTGTCTTTGTGCCTGCGCGCCAACCTTCCTGAAGATGAGTAGGCTATGACTACCGACAGCTGCCCCTTCTCTCACACAATGATGAACGGTGGTGGAGGTGCTAAATGGCAGTTGTGGTGGCTCTAATCCAAGCAGCCATGATGGCCTAGATCTGCCTCTAAATCTATAGTGAGACCATGCAGGTGGTGTCTTCCATGAATAAAAAAGCGATGCCCGTGATGTTGGTCAAGGTGAGTAGTACTGATTGGGAGTTCCAAGCAACTGAGTTGTTGATGGTGGGCATCATGGTGATGTTGGAGAGAGAGGAGGGGAGGAAGAAATGAGATGTGAGGTAGAAGATGAGGGAAAATGTGACATGTACTTAAATACATGCTGAATATATACCTAAAAGGTGCTTTCACCAATTTCATAATGGCAAATTTCTAGATATGAATATTGCAATGACATTTCTCCGAATCCCCTACTCTGCAATGCCATCCATCCACTTAACCCTCTAATTTTTTAGGGTTGAAACTCTTTAATTATATTTTCACTAACCATCGCATTCGTAGCATCTTCGGGTTTGCATGGAGGCATGGAGCCACTACTAGAGAAGCGGGTTTTACTACCGTCACATTTCTGCCAGTTATCTGTAAATCGGTAGCGACGATGTATCACGACCTGTTTGAGCCACAAACTAGTGGCGCCTTGTGGAAAGAAAAAGTTAAAAGAAGTGCATATCCTAGCTATGTCACTACGCGATGGTGGGTGTGCTGGCCTAGAAGGGTGAGGCTGGACCGTTGGAGTCACGAGGTTCTGGATTTGAGTTCGGTTCTCCATATAATATATTCCTAACATATTTTCGACTCATTCTCCCATAGTGAGCCCATCAACAATATTTTAGACTAGGTTGTGTGCTTAGACTTTTGGAACTTGAAAGTCGAGATGGCCTAGCATGGCCCGGTCCATTCTCCCATGTATTTCTACTTTCGGCCTATTTTACATCACTCCTTTTCTTTAGTTGATATAGAACCGACGTTAGTGGGCACTGGCAGCCGTTTTGTCTTCTTTCCTTTTAAAATTGTCTTAGCTTTCTTGAATCTAACTTTTAAGGGTGTGAATTTCTCATGTAAATAGCATATCCGATATAAGTGTTATTTTTATGGTTGTAAACAAAAGCACTGTTTTTTTTAAAAAAAAATAGCACACTTTGTGGGTTGGGTTTTGGGGGGATGTAATGTGCCGTGGTATATGTATGACCGAGACTAACGAGTAACGAGGAGAACTGTCCTTTTTCTCGTATCGCTGTATCCGGTAAGTACAGGATTTACTATTAATCTGACATTGGATAGGCTAGTCGTTCCTCTGAAGAAGGCACTAATCGCTATCCAAAGATGTGCGCTTGTTGGATTAGTCGCCGAATCCATCTACACTGACTCGTGCAATTAAACAGCACCAGCAACTTAATTAGTCTCCTTAATTAACCGCAAGACAGTGAGCAACATAGCACGTTTATTAATTCGATATGAACATGGTGTGATAACTCTCGTGGCGCTCCTGCATAGAGCGCACGCAGGGCACCGCCACATGCATGCATCCGCTTGACAGAGAGTCAGAAACAACGGCACGCAGGTAGCAGCTAGCCTAGCCCACCGGCCTTACAGCCGGATCAGCGGGAAGAGCTTCTTCCACGACTTCCTATACCTGTACGCGGTGAACGCCCGCAGGTAGTGCTTGGAAGCGTCCCCCGGGCTCGCGTCCTCGTCCAGATCCGGCTGGTCGGCGCCCCAGAACCGCGCCGCCCGCCGCTTCTTCCTGACGGCCGCGAGCACGTCCTCCTTGTTGCAGATCCCCCACGCCGTCACCTTCTGCTGGTGGTAATCCACCTGAACCGAGTGTATCCCTGCACCATCGATCCTGCATTAATTCACTCCATCCATTGCTTGCTTAAGTTAAGTTCCCCATGAACACTATGATATGATACGACACTTCTGCAGTCAGCTTATGTACCTCTCAGATGAGACAGCGCCTTCTTGATCTTGTTCTCGCACCCGTAGGAGTAGAGGGGCACCTTCATCTCCACGTACTGCGCTTCGATCTTCCTCCCGGCCAGGACGATTTGCATGTCCCCCATGGATCGGCGTCTAGCTTAGCTAACTGAGCTCGAGCCAAGAGTGATCCGTAGTGGACTAGTGGTGAAGATGAAAGCAGCAGGGGAGGCATTTATATACAGGCGCCAAAAGGCGACGACGTCGTCATGGACTCATGGGATCGATCATCTTCGCATATCCTGCTCACATGTGCGCACCGCACGCGCGGGGGCCTAGCCATGGCGTGATGGCATCGTCGCTCTGGCTTTTTTGCTGATGAGTGACAACTGACAATGGCAGTGCGTGGGTTCTTAGCACCATGATTCAGATCCGATGGCTGCTGGTAAGGAACAGAGATTTTTGTAGTCACGCAATGGCAAGCTGTTGCTGCCGAGCGTCGGGCTGACGAGGCGAGGCGTCTGCGCCCATGTGAGGCTGACGACGGGCACTATCCGCCTGTATCCAATCCGTTTGCACCATAGCCATGAACCAAACACACCTTACCCATCTCTTTCACATTAATAAAATATAAAATGAAAAAATTGGATTATAAAATACAAAAATCAAATGAATATAAAATCATATATATATATATATATATATATATATATATATATATATATATATATATATATATATAGAGTTGACGGAATTCGGTATTGGTAAAGGATCACTCCGTCGTACCATACGTTTTTGAAAAACCGTGACCAAAATTTTCGATCCGAACCGTTCATATTCTTCAATCTTATTGAATTCTCACCCATGCAAAATTTTACATTTTTAAAATTTTTAAATAATTATTTCTATTTTAAAAATGTAAAATTTTGCATGGGTGAGAATTGATAAGATGAAAATATGAACGGTTCGGATCGAAAATTTTGGTCAAAATTTTTCAAAAATGAAGGTTGACGGAGGCCTTCACAACGGCCATTGACCCGTCAAATTTCAACTCTATATATATATATATATAGATAAAGACTATAGTACTCTTAGGAGTACTTTAACTAAAGTACTCCCACGTTCCTGGCCATTGGATCTTTACCTTACCTCCGTCCGATCCCCCCTCCGGCTCCCGACCCGCTAAATCACGTGATTCCAAAAAATCGCCCCGCCGCTCTCGTCCTCCGCCGCGGTCGCTCACTCGCCTCCCCCGCCGCCGCTCGATCCCCACCTCCGCCGCTCTCGCCCTCCGCTGTGGCCGCTCGCTCGCCTCCCCCCGCCGCTCGATCCCCGTCGCCGCCGCTCGCCTCCTCCTCATCCCGTCGCCTCGCCAAACGAAGGAAGCCAACCGCTGGTGGCGGCGATGGGGCAGGGCACGCCGGGCGGCATGGGCAAGCAGGGCGGCGCCCCCGGCGACCGCAATCCTGGTGGCGACGGCGACAAGAAGGACCGCAAGTTCGAGCCCCCGGCGGCGCCCTCCCGCGTCGACCGCAAACAGCGCAAGCAGAAGGGCCCTGGGGTGGCCGCCCGCCTCCCCCCGTCGCACCACTCTCCAAGTGCCGCCTCCGCCTCCTCAAGCTCGAGCGCGTCAAGGACTACTTCACCGTGATGTGCACAATCGAGGGGGGCAGAAGAATTGAAATCTGGGGAATTCGGTAAACCATTGCCCTTTACCTCTTAACACTAAGTGAACTGGTGTGAACCAAAATCAAGCTGCGAATCTAGGAATTGGGGATCTCATGGTCCATATAGTGTAATCGGTAATTTTGTAGATCATGAATTTCATTGTGGAACATTTGGTAAATGTAGCCAAACATTTTTACATCTTTCTGTGATTTATGTGACACCATACTGCAGAAGGTTAAGGTTTAGGAACATTCTTAAAATGCAGGAGAACTAACTCTACCTGTGTGTTATAGCTTATAAATTTACAACTACGGATTTATTTTGAAATACATATGTCTACTGCCCAAATTGATTTTTGTGGCAATTATAAAGCCTGATGGACCTGATGGTTGTTCATGCATTTGTAGGGCCACTGGGCCATTAGTCATCTGGGTTGCAGAGGTTTTTCATATGACTATAAATTGGTTTCATGGTGTTGCACTGCAGTATGAGCTAACAACAATATATATGTGCTGAAATATACTCTCTATTTAGAGAATACTCAAGCTTCCGCTGTAAACTTTACTATAAGCCGACATTTACTATAATTAGGAAGCAACATTAACTGTAGCTTACTAAGAGGCTTTTCTATAATCTGATACATGGTGAAATTTGTTTGTTAGTAATGTGCCCAAGTCATAGAAAATCTAAAATTTGATTTACTATAGTTTAGTAGCAACATTTACCATAGATTGCTCAAATGCTTTACTATAATTTGAAGCATGGTAAAATATGTGTTAGTAATATAGTGCCTTTAACATAATCTGTTTGTAAAGAACAACTAACTGTGAGGTTCCAAATTTGGTGAACTAATGGGCATGCACCTGTCGGATAACATAATCTGTTTAATATAATATGCATTGGTGTTTTACTGTAATTCGTGCGAACATATGTGTTTACTACAAGGTGTCATATGTGTTTACTATAATATGCATAGGTGTTTTACTGTAATATGCATAGATGTTTTTAATGAAATATGCGTGAACATATGTGTTTACTACAAGATGTCATATGTATTTACGATAATATCTATAGGTGTTTTATTGTAATATGTGCAAAAGTATGTGTTTACTACAAGACGTCAGATGTTTTTCCTATAATATGCATTGGTGTTTTCTGTAATATATGCGAACATGTTTGTAAGCAAATCTTCTTCTTTTTTCGTCCTCCCGTCTGTCACATTTTTGTTGTCGCTATGACTTGTTCACTTTTTCTGTATGTCATACTTTTTTCTTGTCTCCACAAAATAGGTGCAAAGGTTGTACTCAAGCATCGCTCGTGTCACTTGTGTTTGTCCTGATTTCTTTCGGTGGCCATTTGAGTATAAGAGAATGATCAACAAGCAACAAGGTCCCCAAGGTCGTAATGATGATGGGATTCACGTGATGCAGTTCATGGAGCTTTGGGATGGGGAGAAATTGAACCATGTCAGACCAATTGTAAGCATTCTTTCCTATATTCAGTTTTTCTGCTTTGCTTTTTGTTGTTCTCTGTGCAGTAAATGATGTTTTCTATTATAGTAAATGGTTGTTTTCAGTTCATATCTACTGTCCGTAATTTGCCATATTTTTATGTTTCAGCCATCTTCCTTTTTATTTTGCAGTCCAATACCTTATCCTACAGACAACATTACGCTTACATGCTGGTACTTCATCCAATCAACTACGCCTTCCATCAGCTTCTTGCAAAGGTTCGTGAACAATTTGAGGCAACAGCGTTGAAGGACCGGGAAATATCCAGGAGGAAGCCGGCTGTTATTTGACCAGTTCTCTTTTTTTTTTTTGGAGGTTTTTGTCATGCACTTGTATCCGGTCTTGTCCACTGCGGCCGGCTTATGTTTGTGTATGAATTCATGTAAACGTGTGTTGAAACATGCTGGTGCTTATAAGTATTACACTATAAACATGTTGGCGTGGTCTCCCTTAGTGATTATAGTACTTCTATCGTAAACATGAGTCCATTACAGTAAACAATGATACAATCCCTTTGTGGTTTACTATAATATGACGAAAAGAAGGTGCTTTACTATAACACGCCGCAAGCGTTTACTATAACACTTAACAACTTATATGTTTTAAAAATTATAGTAAACGTCTGGTACAAATATTGTAAACACAACTGTATGTTATGGTAAACTATTTTTTCGTAAAAATGAGATCGTGCATAACACGTAACAACTTATGTGTTTTAAAAATTACAGTAAACGTCTGGTATAAATATTGTAAACACAACTGTATGTTATGGTAAACTATTTTTTTCTTAAAAATGAGATCGTGCATATCATGTAACAACTCATATGTTTTAAAAATTACAGTAAACGTATGGTACAAATATTGTAAACACAACTATAACTTATGGTAAACTATTTTTTTCGTAAATATGAGATCGTGTCTTTTCGTGTAAACATAAGAATCCATTACAGTAAATTCCCTTTCTCCTCAAGTTATTCATACGGACTTTCGTACGTGACTATTTATCATAACACATGCTTATTTCATTCTAGTAAACCCTTTTTGCATACTAATACTGCGCATATGATAATTACAGTAAAGATATACATATAACTATTGTATACTTCCAAATCAATTACAGTAAACCTTGCTGTAGTAAACTTTATCAAAAAATTTCAATTAACGCGGCCATAAAAATATTGTAAATAAAACAAGTCATTACAGTAAACTTCAGTCCATATCATATTTTTCTCAAATGTATGCAATAAACTATTTTTATACCATTACAGTAAACGTATGCATGGATATGTTGTAAAGCCGTTCAAACTATACGTATATAAGCCAATGTATCCCCCTATTTTTTAATATATGCAGTAATGCGTTTCCTGCAACTTTCATGTCCACCTCGCTCATCTCCCCCAAATCCTTGCTCAGTTTCCTCAGCTCTTTGCTCAGCACTACGTGGAACCTCTACCGGCAGTAGTTGGCCACCTACACGAACCCAACGAATCATCAAATCGTGTGCTACGCTGCGCCGGCGAGCAGCCAGAAGCCTCTACATCGTTCGAAGCCCGCGTACCTCGGCGCCCCCGTGGCCGTCGAACACGCCGAACAGTTGCGCCGGCAGCCGGAGCACGCCGGGGCGGAGGACGGGCGAGCGCGTCGGGGCGGAGCACGGCGAGCGCGTCGGGGCGGAGGTCGGCGAGCTCGCGGGGGCGGAGGTCGGCGAGCTCGCCGGGGCGGAGAACGACGAGCGCGCCGGAGCCGAGCTCGCCGGGGGAAGGAGGCGCCGTCTATCACGGGAGAGAGAGGAAGGGGGCGGCGCAAGGAGCGAGGCCACCATGGCTGATGCGCGCGACCGGGGAGTGGACGTGCGACGACTGTGGGGAGACGTCGTCGTGGCCGTGGGGAGGCACCGCCTGGACGCCGTGGGAAGGAGGCGCCGTCTGGAGGGAAGGCGGTGTCGCCGGCCATGGGGAGGCATTGGATCTGGTGGGAGAGACAGGGGGAAGGGATTGGGAAGAATGGAAATGAGAGGGAGACAGGAACAGGTTGCGGGGGTGGATGGGAAGGGACACGTGTTACTCTATAAACATGGGAGTAGTACTTATAGGAGTACTTTAGCTCATTTCTATATATATATATATATATATATATATATATATATAGAGAGAGAGATTCTTGACGATAACTCGAGTCTGCGGATCATAAAGTGAACTTGATGGGTTTTAAATCGGAGACTTTAGTGATCGATCCAAACAGATTGATCTTGTTAAATACGTATCAAAAGGTAGCCATGCCAAGTTTAGTATTTTTTGATTTTTTTTCTATTTGTTTTCTAATTTTGAAAATCAGCTTTTTGACGCCTCCACGACTATTTAGAAGGCTGATTTTCAAAATTAAAAACAAATAACAAAAAAATTTGAAAAATACGAAACTTGGTTGGTGGCTACCATTTGACATGACAATAAGATCAACGGTTTGATCGATCACTAAAGTCCTCGATTTCAAAACCCGTCAAGTTCACGGAGGCTCAGAACTGGAGTTCACGCTATAAATCTCTCTCTATATATATATGTGTGTGTGTGTAGAAGATTATAAAAATGGATTGGTTTGGATTTTACATGAATTATAAAGTTTGCTTCATGTAATTTGGACGCTATATGAGATTGATATAAAAATTAGTGAGAAAAAAAAAACAAATGAACAATACGTACAGGATTGGCTAGCTTATTACGGTTGCTAATTAGCTACGGTAATTAGGTATGGGCATTGGCTCATTACGGGCTTGGCGCTCTCGCCGGGGCACCTTGCCCTTGGTGCTCTCGGTGGGAGCGCCCTGCCCCCTAGGCACTCTCGCCCGTGGCGCCTTGTTCCTTGGCGTCCTGGGTGGGGGCGCCTACCTCCTTGGCGTTGTCTGCAGAAGCGCCCTGCCTTTTAATGGCGTAACTGGGCCGGAGCGCCTACCCCTTTGGCGCTGTCTGCAGAAGCGCCCTGCCCTTTAATGCCGTCCTCGTCCGGAGCGTCTAGGGGTATTTTTGCAATTAGCCGTAAAGCTTGAGCATTTTTTGATTTGCGGAATTTTTCATGGGCAAACAGTAAAAATTTTCCCCAATCTCCGACTCCATCGGCGGCGCTCCGGCGCCCGGTCGACGAAGGAGACGGCGCGGTGGAAGGTCCGCCCAGGGAGAGGCTGAAGTGGCGGGCGGCGCGCAGCCGCGCAGGTCTTGGAGTTCTTGGGAGCCGCGCCGTCTTGCTGCTCCTCGCCCTCCTGCTGCTCCTCGCCGGCGCGTTGGCGGCGCCATCGCCCTCCTGCTGCTCCTCGCCGGCGCGCTGGCGGCGTCGTCGCGGGGGCTGAACCAGTACGGCCGCGACCTGCTCGACGCCAAGCGCGCGCTTACCGTCCCGGCGGGCGCGCTCGCTAACTGGGACCCGCGCGCCGCCATGCCCTGCAACTGGACGGGCGTCGAGTGCGGCGGCGGCTGCGCCGTCACGGCGGTGTCCCTCCCCGGCGCCAACCTCGCCGGTTCGTTCCCCGCCGCGCTGTGCCGCCTCCCGCACCTGGCCTCCGTCAAGCTCGCCTCCGCCGCCTCCACCATATCCACGGGAGAAAAGAGAGAAGAGAGAGGAAGAGGAAGGAGGAAGAAGAAGAGGATGACATGTGGGCTCCGCGTATTTTTTGTATTTTTTGTGTATTTGAGTCGTGTATTAGACGAAAATGTCTTGAAATCGTAAAAGTGCGAGCGAAAATTGTTTGCGATGGCTTTTTTGCCAACGTTAATTTAAGAGTGACAAATTTATAAGCGGCTATGTTTCGAGTGGCAAAAACTTAATTTCCTCGATCCGAACTGTGCACCACAGCAGCCCACTACTGCGTGGAAACCGCAATGTTGGCGCATGTGTGTATATGCCGTCAGTCCCCAATGGCGCGTAGCCCACTACTGCATGGAAACTACAATGTTGGCGCATGTTTAATACGCAGTCAGTCCATTTTTGCTAAATTCTCGGCACCATCAAACTCGAATACTGACCCGCGCATCTACGCGGCTAAATTTGTTTCGCTATATAGATTTTATCATAAACTTATAACCTATCTCTAATATATCAGATCGGATTTAGAGTTATCTCCAATATATTATATCAATTTTAGTATTTAATATGAATTTCTAATATATTTTTTAATCTAAGACGCATAGATCTTTTATTTTTATTCTTGATTTATGTGAGAATTACTTTAATTTATCTAAGCCGTTATAATTTAGTCCCACTGTTGATCGAACGGCTAAAATAATCATATTATATAATCTTTAGTATTTAATATAAATTTCTAATATTTTTCTTTTAATCTAAGTCCAATATATTATATCAATTTTAGTATTTAATATGAATTTCTAATATTTTCTTTTAATATAAGACGCATAGATCTTTTTTTCTTGATTTATGTGAGAATTTCTTTAATTAATCTAGGTCGTTATAATTAGGTCCCATCGTTGATCGAACAGCTAAAATAATCATATTATATAATCTTTAGTATTTAATATGAATTTCTAATATTTTTATTTAATCTAAGTCGTTATAATTCGGCCTCACAAAAATCAGCGCATAGATTTTTTATTTTTTTCTTGATTTATGTGAGAATTTCGTTGATTGATCTAGGCCGTTATAATTTGGTCCCACTGTTGATTGAACGGTTGAAATAACCTAGGGGATGTGGACTAACGTGGTGGCTTCGTTTTCCTCTACTTTAATAATACTAGCAAGCGTGCACGTGTAAAACACGTCGGAGCAATGCTGATATCAACAATTTGGAGAAAAAAGAAACATTTATGACACATGCAATTTTTTCTATTTGTTTATATCTATATGGAGCAGGTGTAGGAGCATTCCTTATTGCATTGGTTGTCTCATTCGGTTGATATTAACGTGGCTCATCTCATGAAACATCTGAACAAGCAAAATTAAATAATAGATGATCAAGATATAGATATAGATTAATTAATAGGTGCAATAACATACAAATAATTTTTTATTAACAGATCAATTTTGTACATGGATGTACGCATAAATACATGTGACACTTACTCATTTAATTAAAAGTAGCGATGTGTTCTCTCGATGAGCCGGTCAGGTTGTAAATTGTTATTATATATGTGCATCACAATTGTTATTTACCGCGCTGCAAGCTTAATTAACAGGTTGTATACGTCCGCACGCATTGATATGGAGGGAAGGATACTGGAGCGTATTCTTAAGAAAACTACGTAATACTCCTACTTTTATACGGAGTCCTGAATTTATTCCACCACCCTGCCCGGGCAGACGTTTCATATGTATAAGTATGTATGATTGGGGCGTACGTGCCTGCGCGCCCCGCCCTATTTATATTGTGTTGGTGATTAGTAAACGACCTATCTTGAAGCAGGCCTTGGGCCGATTCTGTACCGGCCCACCACATGAACAGAAGACCAAGCAGGCTATTCCTGGCCGTAATAAAGAAGCCGCCTAACTCGCTCGTGGCTGCCCCGGGCTTGACTAGGTCGAACCGTGTGGCACCATGTCCCTCCCGGGCCATCCCTTATCCCGGGAGAAGGTCCCTCGGGTGATCCGTTCACCCGTGGACAGGTGGCGACAACTGTCATGACCCGCCATACTTTCTCCGGCCTTGGCCGAACGAATCTATGTCTCCCGGGGCCCGCAACCTGGGGAATACACGTGGGCGACTTCGTTCGCCGTTTGCCTTCTTTGGCGGCGGCGGATGGTTGTTACGTTCTGCGACGCCCTAACGGGTGGCGCGAGACCGCTCGATCCGGTCAAGGCTATTTCGAGGATAAAGGGAAAGTGCTTTCTCCCTAAAGAGGCTTCCTCCCCAAATAGGCGTCTCGAGACAAACACGTGTCGAAAGATTAACCCGACCGGTTTCTCCTGCGCAGCTCGGACCGAATGTAAACCCGAACGAGACAAGAACTTCGCCACTAAAGCAAAGACCGGCGTGGGGCCCACGGTATCAGCTCCGGGCACCCCGCCGCGCCTATAAAAGGAGGATTCCTGGACAATCGGTAGGGACTCTTCCGGCTTCCCGGATCCGATTCCATCTGACTCAAACCCAAGCAACACCCGCATCCGAAGCTTCCTTAGCGAGTAGTTTTAGTTCTTAGCCACCTTCATTGTAAGCTCGGGATCGGTGCCTTCAAGCCCGGTCTCGGCACCCTTGTACTGTTTCCACCATATAATCAACTAAGCTGGAGTAGAGCTATTACGGCGATGGGGGCTCGAACAGGTAAATCGACCTCGTCTTCGTGGTTCAGTATCTTCCTCTCTTTCTTTCTTGCCTTGCATCGAGGACTGCACCCCAGATCATCAAGTCGCACTGTGCCCTTGTCCGGGAAGGCGTAGCCCCTAGCCTCCACAGCTTGGCCGCGACCGGAGATTGTCGAGAAGGGTCGTCGTTGGGCCTCACTCCAACTACAAACTCGTCTGCCGGTCCGTGGACCACTGCTCTTCAGGAGCATGATTCCCGGACACCGACATTTTGTTACTGTGCTAGGTTGTTAGTTCTAGTCTAGGAAGAATTAGAAAAAAATATTAGGAAGATTTATAATGGGAGAATAAAAATTAATCCTGTGTATATATGAGCAAGAGTCCATGGTCTCTATGGGTGCTAGTCTGTTAGTTCTAGTCTAGAAAGAATTAGAAAAATTAGGAAGACTTATAATGGGAGAATAAAAATTAATCCCATGTATATGTATATATAGGCAAAAGTTCGTGGTCTATACGTATCGAGTTGTGGGCCAGAGTCCATGGTCTATACGTATCGAGTCAAAAGTTAGTGGTCTATACGTATCGAGTCAAGAGTCCGTGGTCTATACGTATATGTATATATGGGCAAGGGTAAGAGTCCGTGGTCTATACGTATCGAGTTGTGGGTAAGAGTCTGTGGTCTATACGTATCGAGTCAAGAGTCCGTGGTCTATACGTATCGAGCCAAGAGTCCGTGGTCTCTACGTATATGTATATATGGGCAGGAGTCTATGGTTTATACGTATCGAGTTATGCGTAAGAGTCTGTGGTCTATACGTATCAAGTCAAGAGTTTGTGGTATATACGTATCAAGTCAAGAGTCCATGGTCTCTACATATATGTATATATGGACAAAAGTCCGTGGTCTATACGTATCGAGTCAACAGTCCATGGTCTATACTTGATAGCAAAATTCTGAAAAATTATGGCTGTTGGATGATGGATTGAGGAAATAGACGGATGTGATTTCTTGTTGGATCTAGGCCAACTGCTAAATTATAGAGTAGTTTAGATTTAGATTTAGATAACGAGCAAGATGACCTGCGCGTTTGCGCAGATAGGTTTGTGTCAATATATAGAGTTTATCTTTATCTTATAATCTTTTTAGGGTAATCTTCAACTCATAATCTATCTTTAGAGCATTCCTAGCAGGGGATGCAAATCGCTTACATCGGTGATGCACTTGCAGCAAGACTATGCGCCAAATAGGATTCAAATTTTTCTCCCGCCTGCGTCTTGTCAAGTCGATTTGCATCCCCTCCTAGGGATGCTCTTAATATATCATATCAAACTTAGAGTTCATCTCTAATATATTTGATCACCTTTAGCAGTTTGTTATAGTGAGTCACAATTACAATAGACGGTGTAGATTCTTTTATAGGATTAACGTGTAATGAACAGTGAAGATATTTTTCCTTTTTTATGATTAACGTGACAATTTCTAGTATTTTTTATTTCTGATTAACATGAGAATTTCTAAGATTTAGGATTAATGTGCTGACTCTGTTTAACTCTGCTTTATATATATAACAAGCGGAGCTCACGCGCTTCGCGCGTGGGTGAAGCCCCGTGTGGCTCTACAATTGAGAGAACTGTATTGGCAATGCAAAAATATCAACCTGTTAAAAAGAAATTATGACACAAAGCCATGTTCCGTACATCATCTTCAGAATATTATACAATCAATATTGTAGCTTGCTGAACGGATAGAGCTAACATGCTTTTGACCATAAACAAAGACAAAAGAGTACATGATCTAGAAAAACAAATAGATCGAGTTAATATTTTGTCTGAAGCTGCAATCCTCCCCAACAGACTAAATTGAGTGATGTAAATGATATCATAGGTTTTGAGAAACCGAAGAAACTTGTTTTATTAGCAATCAAACGATAATTTTGTAGAACATGGAGACTCAGCTAATTTTGCAGGATCTGTCGCTGTCTCGGTGGCGGTTGTTGCATCGTTTGGAGGTGGGTCTAAATGTTCTTCTCAAACTCTTCTGATGGCGTTTATTCACAACTTTTGTTTCTTCATGTTGTATTGCTTTCTCACAAATGACTGGTTTGGAGTACAAGAAGATTTAGACCATCAGATTGCTCTGCTACAGAGTTGCTGCATAAGAAGATTACATTAGGTACTTTGATAGAAAAAAAAATAAACCTGAGGTACACAAAGGTTATAGGTCAAGATCTGTCCTAATTGTGTAATTGGTATGTTACTAATTATGTCTTGCCATCAAAAGAAATAATAGCATGCTAGGAATCAATCTAAGTATATGCAACAGGTGAGAAGCCAAGAATTGATACAATGTACCCATTTACGTGGATGAAGCCAACATGGAGCAAATGGAAATAGATTTAGGTGACTATGAACCTGAATAAATTGGAAGAAAATGACACAATAGTGCTGAACTTAAAACTGAGCACTATCATGGATGGACAACCACAAAATTGACCGACATACATACAAAGTGCGTAAAACACATACAACACTATGATGCTCTGTTTCAGAACTAAGCAACTCACTATAACATGATGTAAAAAAATGATGTGAAAAATAACTCACTAAAAAACGATGAAGAACATTATACAAATCCTCTTCTTTTTTCTGCAAAACATAGAAAAACATAAGGGAGACCAGTCTTTTTTGTTTAATATGTCAACTAAGAACATAACCTTTACTGAATTTTTTGACTACCATACTTTGTTCAAGAAATGATGCCCTACTGTGGTGAGAACAAACAGCTGAGACACTAAACAAAGAAGTAAATGGAATGATAGAAAAGCTGACTCAACCCATGCAGAAGGAAAAAACATTCAAGCTATTAACGAAATATAAGATAAACGGTTAAGTAAATACTCTAAAAAAATCGCATTGCCATAATATAGATTAACC
The DNA here is from genome assembly GCA_036346415.1 of Raddia guianensis. NCBI lineage: Eukaryota > Viridiplantae > Streptophyta > Magnoliopsida > Poales > Poaceae > Raddia > Raddia guianensis. The sequence goes on from CM070537.1 coordinate 48,860,289, forward strand.
AACAAAAGAAATATTTCCTACCCCTAGAAATGGTTGAGCAGCTAACTTGATGTTCCGGCACTTGGTGTCCTACATATAAGCAGGCTAGTTATCTTAATGGCAGAGAGCCAGAGACTAATTTCAAAGCAATTGCAAAAGGAAGATCCTAGACTAAATCATTTTTACTTGTATAACAGGAGTAGCCAAACAGCAACACATCATTTAGTTGAGACCATTTGAAGCATTCACGCATGGAGTTTAGTCCAGGACATTTAAAGAATTCGGAAGAGCTATGAAAACCGGTAAATTAGCTTTGCCCTGTCGTAAGAGACGGTGCACATTACAACAATTCAACTAAAAGAAAAGAGGAACTACATATAATATCGTGCAAGATACGTGAATGACATCATGCAATGATCATGCTTTGAGGAATACAAAGACATACAGAGATAAGATAGCATGGCATACAGGAACATATCCTGCGAAAGTCCAAAACAGCATGCAGGAGACCAAAAAATGTAAATTAGAAATCTACCTCATAAACTAAGAAGGGTGAAATCTGAAGTTGCTCAACATCTTTTATTAGCAGAGGCAGTAAGTGATTAGACTACATAATACAAAGGAAACACTAAATTGAACGGTCATTTAGATCCTTGCCATTAGAATTTCGTAAATAAAAACTTCGGTCCATGAATAAGTAAAATGCATCCCGAGAAAATAACAACACACAGGCACTGACCTGCAAAGAGATGACTTGTAGAACCTGAAAAATTGAAAAAAAAAACACATATAACTACAATTGAGCTCAAAAGAAAATATACAAAACCAGAGAAGCTTAATATAAAGCATCAAATGTCAAACCATCGGAAGTGCCAGTGTGAGTAAAAATGAACTTTCTAGTTCTCTTCAAAGCCAGATGTACTGCATCTGACCTGAAAGAAAAAAAAAAAAGAATTTTAGGAGATTTTAATGTTTGTTGTATGGAGCAAAAGGCCAAGAAGAGATTATACCAAGGCTGTAATATGTATAACAGGGCCAACAAAGGTAAACCTAAAGAAAATACTTCACTTCTTTTAGTGCATTAAAGAAAACAAATACAACAAAACAAAGTGGAATATCATCACAGCAAGTATGAACCAAATTACGTGTGCACATGCTACAATAGATGAATATCAAACTTGAATATTTTGAATTACAAAGATACATCAGGAGCACATTGGAAGGCTGTTAAATTCAAAATAGGCTAATATAGACTAATACCAACCTTGTCTGAACTCGAAAGCTTCAATTGATTAACTTAAAAGCAGCTAATATGCAGTACATCCATAAGAGAAGAAACGTGACATTAGATCCACCGATCCCATCAGAAAATGCACTTTTATTGCGATTGAAGGCATGCAAGCTTTCAAATCCTATCTCGACCAAAAAGAACAAATTAATAGCAAAAAGCACATCCTTATTACTCGATTATCCACCATCTAACAGAACAATGAAAATTAATTGACCAGAGTTAGGTTTACTCACTGGTCGAAAGGAGGAGAGCCGAAAAGGGAAATGCAAAAGAAGGCACCTTCGGAACCACCGGAAGAAGGCGGCGCCGAGGACCATGCCCCGCAGCCGAACCTAGATCCCACTCCTCCGGCAGGCAGAGCGAAGGTGTCGGTGGCCTGTGTGGGAGGGGGAGAATCGCAGGAGAGCAAGATTGGGGAGAAGACGGTTGAGTGAGAGAATAAGGGCGGCGGCGCTACAGGCAGAGACGGCGAGGGGATGGCACGAGGAGGAGGAAGGAGCTAAGCGCGGCAGCGTGAGCGGGCAAGGCGAACCGCGGCGGCGTGAGCGGGGAACGAAAACAAGATGCGGAGTGAAGGGAGAGAGAGGGGGCGCGGGCAAAGACTGGGAGCAGGGAGGCTAGGGTTGGGGGCACGGGATTGCGAGTGGCAAAAGCGGGTAATTCTATACGAAAGCCGGGTGCATCTACGAAGCGCAAAAGGGCAGCGCTGCTAGTTAAAGGTAAACCCAAGGGGGTGGACGGAAAACGGCACGAACTAAAAAGGACTCCGATGCGAACGCGGGAGGGTACGGACAGAAAACCAGAAACCACAGGGGCTTTTTTGCAAAGCGGACCCCCCCGGGAGGGCTCGAATCGGGCGGCTAGGACGGGAGACACGCGGCGCGATCGAACGGCTGAGATTTTCGGGACGACGTGGCCACGCGAGGGTGAGCCTTAGGGAGGCGCTATATAGCGCCGCAGGCAAATAAGTACATAGATGGATGGATGATGGATAGACAATAGTCAAGTAAAAATAACCGACATATAGCTGATATTGGTCGGTTATAGTTCAAGTCAAATACGTATTTGAGTGTACATCGAATAAGATGCTAATTAGCCGGTTGGTGGTTAATCAATGTCCTATCTTAATACGCTTGATGCCAGATGCTCATCGGTATATCAGTAGTTGATTGGTGCCTCATCTTAATACGTGTGATGTAGTTCGATTTTGGCTCCCTTTATCCGCACTTGATTTTTGTAACGTCTATATCCAATCTTTTTAAATCCACGTCGTCATAAACTATCATATTCAATGGGCTTTGGCCATTGGGGCGCAACAACACCGTAAGCACGATGTGATCACGAGATGTAGGGCTGCGGTTAGGTATCGTCTCGTATACATTTGTGTTATATACTGTTTGCACACGTATACCTAGATTTTTTAACGTACAACATGAGTCAAAAATACAACAGACGGTGTAGTTTTTTTAGGATTAACGTATAATGAACGGTGGGGATTTTTCTCTCTTTTTTTAAGATTAACACGAGAATTCAAATTATTTTCAATTAATGTGGGTATTTATAGGATCTTAGAATAGATATCTCAGCGATTTTCTGTCCACTAGAATTCCCACAATTTCGGTTAACTCACCCTTTTTTGGCTCGCTCTGTTTAATTAAATTTTGAATTATAATTTTCGGTAAAGAAGTGTTAAATCACGATTTCCGGCGAAATCAAACATGGCCCATTTACAGTTCTTTTTACCAAAACGTACGGCACTTGAACCCCTGGTCGTGCACTTGCACATACGGATTAATTCCACTAAATCTACAACTCATAATCTACCTCTAATATATCAGATCAATTCAGAGTTTATCTCTAATATATTAGATCAGTTTTAATATGTAGTTATCTTTTTTATCTTTTCGATATTGACTGTTAGATTTACATAATGTTATCCATATTAAACGATGTAGATCTTTTTTTTCTATGATTAACATGAGAATTGGTTGCTCAAAGGTGATATCAATACTTCAATTTTTCATAAAGTAGCAAATGGTAAAAAGAGAAAGAAAATGATATATAGTTTTGTGGAAGATAATAATGTGCAGGGGGATCAAAATTTGTTGAATTATGCTACTGAGTTTTATAAAAATCTTTTTGGTCAGAGCAATTGGAGTCCTTTTTTTCTTAAGGATGGAATTTGGGAGAGTAATGAGAATGTGTCAAACTTAGAAAATGAAGATCTGATAGCTTCTTTTTCAGAATCAGAAGTTTATTCTGCACTGTGTTCCATGGGATCAAACAAGCCTCCTGGCCCAGATGGGATTCCTGTAGAGTTTTATAAGAAATGTTGGCCTATTTTAAAAGGGGACATTCTGAAAATGTTTGGAGATTTTCATAAAGGGTGTATGGATATTTCAAGATTAAATTCTGGGGTGATTACTCTTATACCTAAAGGAGAGGGGGTTGAAAAAATAACTAAATATCGTCCCATTTGACTTTTGAACACTATTTATAAGCTTTTTACAAAAGTCTTGATTGTTAGAGTGGAAAAAGTATTAGAGAGAATTATTTCTAAGAATCAAAGTGCCTTTTTAAAAGGGAGGGATATTTTGGATGGTATCTTGCTTCTTCATGAAGTTCTGCATGATACTAAGAAAAACTCTTGTGGAGTGGTAATTAAGTTAGATTTTGAAAAAGCTTATGATAAGGTTAGATGGGAGTTTTTATTTAGATGCTTGGATATTAGGGGGTTTAGTTCCACTTTTGGTCTCTAGATTCAAAAGATTGTTACTAATGGTTCTTTGAGTGTGAGTGTTAATGGCAAAATTGGAAATTACTTTAGTAGCCATCAAGGGGTTAGATAGGATGACCCACTTTCTCCTCTTCTTTTAATCCGGTGGCTGATAGTTTGAGTAAAATGATTCAATTAGCTCAACACAAACATTTATTTTGTGGTCTTGCTGATAGTTTTATTGAGAGGGGGTTGGTGAACTTACAGTATGCAGATGACACTATTTTGTGTTTGAAGCAAGATGTGCAGGGTGCTATTAATATGAAGCTTTGGTTATCTCTTTTTCAGAATTGTTCTTGTCTTAAGATAAATTTTCATAAGAGTGAAGTGGTGATTATTAATGGTGATGGTGATAGTGAGGTGGTGTTTTCTAAAATTTTTACTTGTGCGATTGGTTCTTTCCCTATTAAATATTTAGGGGTTCATGTTGGAGTCCAAAAGATTAGAGTGAAAGATTGGGATTTTCTTATTGCTAAGATGGAAAAAAAAACTTTCAGATTGGAAAAGTAAATGCCTGTCCTAGGGTGGGCATCTTACTTTGGTGAATGCTTCCTTGTCTAGTGTCCTTGTTTATTTTATGTCTCTCTTCCTCCTGCCTAAAATGGTGACCTACAAGATAGATAAACTTAGGAGATCTTTTTTCTAGCAAGGGGGTGGCATTAAGAGAAAATATCATCTCTTGAGATGGGAAAAATTGTGTAGCATGGTTGTTAAGGCGTCGCCAAAGCGTCGTTGAAGCGACGCTTTGGCGTCGTGGTGGTTTGAAGCCGACGCCTCACGCGACGCTTTGCCGCAGGCACGTATGGCGTCCTTGAAACGGGTATGGCGTCGGTGTGGCGTCGAGAAGGTGTGAGGCGGACGCCATAGGGAAGAAAAACAGTGTAAACAGTGTAGCCCGACCCGGACTAAACCCTTGACCAGCCCATGCCCGTCCCGACCCAAAAACCTTGATTAGCGGCGGCGGAAAACTTACAAGAGGCGGCGGCGAATCGGAGCGGCGACCGGCGAATCCAGCGGCGAATCCGGCCCCGGCGGCAAGGAATCTCTCCTGTGGCCGCGCCTCCTCACGATGGGCCGCCGTCCCCGGTCCCCTTTCCTTCCTTCGGCTCCATCCCCTTTCTTTCCTCCAGCTCGCGCTCCCTCTCTCTATATGGTGTGCACGCTCTCTCTTCTTCTATCTCTCTCGATCTACTCTCTCTCCCGCATGCTCGCTCTCTCACTCTCTTTCACTCTCTCTGTCTCTCTCTCACTCAAGGTCTCTCGCACTCACTCTCTGTCTCTCTCACTCTGTCTCACTCTCGGTCTCTCTCACTCTGTCTCTCACATATGGCTAGTGATGGCACCGGCAATCAGAATACCATCGAAAGCATATCCTCTCAGGCAGATGGATATAACCCTTTGAACGATCCAAAACGAAAGCCAAAGTCCAATGATCCGGGTTGGAAATATGGATATTGGGCGACAATCGGCAACCGGGATTGTGTCAAATGTTCCTTGTGCAATAAAACGGTTTCTGGGGGGGGTCAAGAGGTACAAGGAGCATCTTGCAGGAGGATTTGGTGATGTCAAGAAATGTGAGGCGACCACTGCCGCCATTTCAAGAGAGATGAGGAATGCTTTGTTGGGTAACAGGAGGGGTTGACCTTTGCCTACAGATGATGATGATCTTGATGATGTTAATGTGGTCAATGTGGAGGGGGGCTCATCAGAGGGCATCATGCAGTCGCAAGGCTCGCAACCAAGTTCAGGGACGGCTGCCAAAAGAAAGAGAGCGGCTTTCCAATTCAAGATTCCGGCGGCACCTCCAAAGAAGGCAGTTAGTTCCATGGTCCGCATGACACCACGTGAGGTTGTGGAGCGAAGACATGCTAAGGGACCATCTCAAATAAACATTCAAGCAAGCATGAGGACAAAGGAAGAAAGAGAAGCTGTTAACCTAGAGGTAGCCAAGCTGTTCTATGAATGTGGCATGCCTTTCAATATTGCAAACTCACAGCAGTTTGAGATAGCTGTGGAGGCCATTGCACAGTACAGTTTTGGGTACAAACCTCCCACTTACCATGAGTTGCGGGAGCCTTTGCTTGAGATGGTTGTGAAACTGACCGACAAAGAAAAGGTGAAGCACGAGGAGGCATGGAAGATGTATGGTTGCACCCTCATGTTTGATGGATGGACAGATAGGAGGGGACGCCACTTGATCAACTTCCTTGTTAATAGTCCTAAGGGGACTTTCTTCTTGGAGTCAGTTGATGCTTCACACCAGGTGCATGATGCACCAATGCTTGCCAACCTTCTTGAGGAGAAAATTGAGATAATTGGCAAAGAATATGTTGTTCAAGTTGTCACTGATAATGGTGCTAACTATAAGGCTGCAGGCAAACTTCTCATGGAAAGGATCCCCACATTGTATTGGACTCCTTGTGCCGCTCATTACTTGGACCTTATGTTGGAAGATATAGGGAAGTTGAAAGAATTCAAGAAACCTATTGCACAAGCCCGACATCTCACCACTTTCATTTATAGGCATTCGAGGCTTCTAAGTGCGATGAGGGTGAAGACAGATGGGATGGATATTGTGCGACCCGCAGCTACTAGGTTAATTTGCTATTGCATTTCTCACCATGACAAGTTTGATCAAGGAGGTTCAGGCATTAATGTCTATGGCAAAATAAAAGGTTATGCAATCTTTCTCCACCCAAAATCAGAAGTCTTTACTCACTCGCTTGTTGAATATCATGGATGGCCGTTGGGACAATCAAAATGGCCACACCATTGTATGGCGCCGCTCTCTTTTTGAATCCAGGAAAGTTCTATCCCCTCCTAGAAAAGAGTTCTGACAATGAAGAAAACCTTGCACACATGAGGAGTGATTTCAATGATTGCCTTGCAAAAATGGTAGAAGATCCGGCTCTAGTGGAGAAGATTGATAGCCAAGCTATTCTATATGAGAATAGAAAAGAAGTGTTTGCTAATAGACTGGCGACACAACATGCGGGAACAAGAAGTCCTAGTAATTGTTTGTAAATAGGTTTGAGCAAGTTTCTTTTAGTTTTTACGTTTTAGCATACTAAATTCCATTTATTTGTCATTTATAGTTGATTGGTGGCGTGCATATGGTACAAAATGCATAGAGTTACATAGGTTTGCAAGGAGAATCATTAGCCTTTGTGCTTCATCATCCGGTTGTGAGCGTAACTGGAGCACCTTTGAATTTGTAAGTAATAACTATAACTAGTAAGTAACTAAGTACAACTAAATTTAACTCTTATTTGGTTGATCTCATTATCTTTCAATGTCACTTCTCATTTTAGATGCATACTAAGAAAAGGGACCAGTTGGAGCACAAAAGGTTGAATGATTTGGTCTATGTTTCGTACAATAGAAAAATGGCGGCTAGATTTCAGAAAATGCGTGAGGAAGGGAGAAAAAGTTATGATCCACTTGTTTTGGAAGAGTTCGATTGGGACAATGAGTGGGTAAATGCATCGTCCAATAAAGTTCAAGGCCATGATGGCCTTACATGGGATCATGTTGATGAGGCTATGGGTGCATCCCTCAATCTTTAAGGTCGAAATTTTCCTAAAAAAGCTCATGGTAAAGCTCATGGTGAGCCTACTCTCTACTACTCAAGGGCCAAGGGTAAGAAAAGGATGATGGAAGTAGAGGACGGAGACATAGAAGACCACTATTCTAACTCGGACAATGTAGATGAAGATGAGAATGAGATAATACAAGATGATGAGGATGCTGATGACTATGGTGAAGATCCGACTAATGATGAAGAGGATGGAGAAGAAGATTCAACTAATGATGAAGCCAACAACTTGACCGATGATTTTATCTAGATAAGAGGGTTAGAGAGTTGAAAGTTGTTTGTTATGTATTAATGTGCAACTTCTTAGATATTATGTTACTATGGTGATGCAAAACTATGTTATTTTGTGACCTATGGAATCATCCATGGTGGTGAAAACTATCTTGTTATGTTGCATTTTATTCGGTTTTACTTGCCATACTTGTGTGTCTATGGCGTCGTCTCGCCACGCGCCTTAAGCGCTTAAAAGGTAAAAAGGTCCTAGCGACCGCCGCACGCCTTAAGCGCCGTAACAACCATGTTGTGTAGGCCTAAAAGGGTAGGGGGTTTGGGCATTTGGAAATTAAGGGAAATGAATATCAGTTTAATCTCAAAGTGGTGGTGGAAACTTGATTCTGGCCCTGATAGTCTCTACAAGACCTTTGTGTTAAGTAAGTATATTAAAGACAAACCTTGGTCTCAGATTAATCATAATGTGAATGATTCTAAAATTTTGAAGAACATTATGTTTACTAGAGATCTGTATTCTGGTAACAGGGTGGTTTCTTTGGGGGATGGTAAGCTGGTGGATTTTTGGAAGGATGTGTGGTTGGGTTCATACACTCTTAAAACTAAGTGTCCTGAGTTGTATGATATTTGTAATGACCAGAGTATTTCGGTGCCTATGGCGAGACAGAGGGACTGGAACCTTTCTTTCAGGAGATGACATAGTGATGGTTTGCGTCTTAAGTGGTTGGAAATTGTCTAGGAGTGTATGATGGTCAGTTTCTCTGGTGGGAAAGATGTTTTTAGTTGGAAAGCTGGTAATTCAAAGGCGGGTTTTTCGGTTAAACGTATGTATGCTTATCTGTGTGGGTCAGAGAATATTTCTCTTAGTTGGCCTAGGATGATCTGTGTCGGTGTATTCTACACCGGGTTGTGCCCCCCGTGTCGCTGACAGGTGGGACCAGTGTCCCAAAAAGGAAAGGTGTTGTACAAGGGAACATCGAGTCCAAACAGATCAAAGTCTGGTTTCAGACAAAGGGAAGTTCAAACAGCGTGATTGACGCGTGGCGCCCGGCCAAGAAGGCGAACAAGCAGCCCCAGCGCCGGGCAGCCACTTTGGCAAGCCAGAGCCGAGCGAGTGCATTAGGGCAGCAGGGTGTGCGGGGGCCCCACTGTCAGGGACACAGGGCGAAGGTGCAAGGAGGCTTCCTTGCTAAGGATTTCTTTATGATACACCGAATCCGGAGCATTTAATGTGACGGAACTACTTTGGACAGAGTAGGCGGGGTTCTGACGACGTAATTGCCTCCACCCCGCCAAGTGAGGTCAGCTACGATGTGGCCGTGTAACATCCCAAATTTTCAAAACCAAATTTGGCACGTTAATAATCTCATTAAAATGCATAATTAAAATATTAAACTATTTAAGTGTTGAAAAACATCATGGCATCATCATCGCATGTAACCTGTTGTAAATGGTTTGGGTCATTATTTTTTTTTAAAGTAAAAATCATTGTCATGGGTGTCAGTTATTTGAAGGTATAAATATTTTCATGGGTGCATGTAGAAACTTTCAAACCCATGTGAATTTGTCAAAACCTAGTTAATATTGGACCTTTGAATAATTATTTAGAAAGAAGAAAAGAGAAAAACAAAACTGGAAAAAATTAGAAAACTCTTCTCTCTCTCACCTACCAGTTTCTTTCCCGGTGTTCTTTCCCCATTCCTTGCCATCACCACCTGCGCATGGTCCCGCAGTCGTCATTCACTGCCGCCTCTGCACCCGGGCACCTCTACCTATATTAACTCCCTCTGTGCCCCGTCGCTTGCGAGTTACTCCCTGCAACCCCTGCGTGCGTCGTCGACGTACCAAAGACCACGCCACGACCTCCTCTCACCGCCACGCCACGCCAAGCACCCTGACCTCGCCGTCGTGTCGCCGCAGCTATTGTGCAATAGCACCTGTCTTTCGTTGCCTCCGCGCGCTGTGCCACCCGTCGGAGTAAAGTCCGACGCTTGCCGTGCCCTTCTCAGCTATGAAGCTCTGTGCTCCTACTTCTCCTTGCCTAGTGCCCTGCCGTGCCGTGCTTCTCCTCGGTGAGCTCTGCTCTGTTCCCTGGCCTTCGGCCATTTCTTTGTCGCTTCCTCTCATCCTCCATACCGCAGTGTCGAAGTAACCCGAAGAACCACTAAGTTAAAAAGAAGCTGCACTCAGTTCGCCGTCGCCTTGGTAAGTTTCTGCATATCTCTAGGTGCGCATGAGCTTAGGAAGATGATCCCGGGATGGCTGTAGTCTCCTCTGCGTGTGCCATGTTGAGCTAGAGCTCCCATGGAAGCCATGCGAGCTAGTTAAGGACGTGTACTGTAGACTGTGTATAAATACGTGCGTCGGCGCCGGAGCCAAGCGGTCGGCGAAACCACAACTTTAGGTCCCTTTGGAAGCGCTGAGTCGAAAGGAATCCATTTTTACAGTCGGTTTGTCGAACGGAGGTCGCCACAGCCGGCTAGCCGAGCTCCAGTGTGCTCCAATGGTGCATGCTGTGTGCTGTGTGCATGCTTGTGACTGGCTAGAGCTTGAAGAAGGAGTGCTTTAAGATTAGTGCTAGTGTGTGTGGTTGGTTGGTTCTGATAAGTGGAAACGTATTCGAGCAGAATACGCTTTCCAGAGTTCAAAGCGCACACATAAATATAGTCTAAAATTCAATAACTCTCTATTTATATTAATACCTGCAACAATAAAAACTAAACTAATTATTTTTCATTAAATAACAAATAGCGAATGATTTCCAAAGACCTTAGAAAAATGTCAAAAAATATTATTTCGATGCATACACTTGATTTAATAAGAATATAAAAATATAAAATGGTTGTGCATGCATCACATTTTCATGCATATTTATTTCGTGCATGATTTTCAAACCAAAATTGCAAATAAATGTTTTCGTGTCTGATGGATGGTTGTATTATCTTATATGTGTTGTCCGCGTAGTTAGACCCGTCCAACGCTGCCGGTTGCTCCTACCCGTCTTCTGACCAAGGCAAGTCCCCCTTTGATCATATTGTGAAGCCATTTTCGGTTATTTAGAAAATGTTTATTAGAATTGAAAATATGCATGCTAGTTTAAAAGATAAATGTCGTATTTGCTAGAATTAGTTATTATGCCAAATAGAAAAGGTAAGAGATTTGCTAGGATTAAACCTAAGGCTAAAATATGAACTGTTCTTATTTAAATTCCTTGTTGAGGTAGGATAAATGCTTAAAATCATTTATGCGGAATGATTCAATCATTTGTGTGAAATGAGAATATTGTTGAGAAATGTTTGGGAAAGGATGATTTAAAGATAGCGCGTCAAGGGTGATGCTTAATAGGAAATGATTTTCCTCTTACCCCAAAATCTTTCCGACTAGGGAGATATTTTGTCAGTTGGTGCAATGATGCACCGGGTTTTGAAACTGGGCTAAAATATTAACTCTCCCGAGTCTAAGGACTGCTCATCCTATGATCCTATGAACTGAGCCATTACAGTACGACCTCGAGCCCCGGTATAGGACGGGCCCGATCGTTGGCCCTCGTGGTTGAGGGTCTTGTGGCGAAACATCGTCTGGGTGTGTAGCCTCTCGAGGGTAAAGCGTACCCACTCTGCAGAGTTAAAACTGTCATGATAGCCGTGCTCGTGGTTATGAGCGCGCGAAGGAACTGATTATATGGTAGCTCCTTCATTTTAAAACCAATTTAGAAAAAAGGTTTTGGAACAAAGGATTTGAGATAAGTAAGAATTTGAGAAGGATTTCATTTGAGCCAGGTGCCACCGGCGATATTCCGGATTGGGTGACGGCCTACCGGAAAGTGTTGCGCGGATTGGACCTCGCCGGTTTGAGAAAAGAAAATGAGAAATGATTTTGTTCTCGCTACGGCATGAGACCGAATGGCGAGAGTATTTTGAGAATGAGCCCCAAAAGATAAATATCTGAGGTTACAAACTTGCTTAGAAGTGCTTTTATAAAATTAGGAAAAGGACAAAAACGCATTTCCGCAAAACTACCCAAGCCATCCATTTGTACTAAACCCTATTTGCATATATTCTCGACTTGCTGAGTACCTTTGTACTCACCCCTATTTCTCCTTCCCCTCTTCCAAAAATTTCAACAGTCGTGGAGGCTCCCTACGACTCGCCATTCGAGGAGGACCTGGACTTCGAGGAGGAGGACTTCAAGGACGAAGAGTAGGGTTGTGTCCTGCCTGCCGCTTTGCCTGTGGAATAGTCTAGCTACTAGAATAAATCGTGCCATGTTAGGCTCCTGCGTTACCGTGTGTGTAACTCTGTATCTTGGCCTGCGTGTCATGCTTGATGTATTAAATTGTGACTTCCTGTGGGACGCTTAGTCCCCTATGTTGTAATAATGTAACTCGAAGGCAATGTACCATTATTGTTAAATTGTGTGTGCTAGCCATGATCTTCTGGGACTAGTACTGTATGCACAATTAGGATTCGGTCAATTAGACCGGGTCCTAACAGGCCGTCTCTGCAGCCGTCTCGCTTCGTACCAGCTATAAGGTGACAAGAAAGACGTTAGGGGTAGGCGGGGCTGCTCTGTCTCATCTGAGCTATCCGGCTATCAGAAGCGGCAGAAGCTATTGCAGCGCCGACTGGCGCTGAGAGAATGATGGCTACAGTGGGAAGACCATTAATGTGTATCGTGTAGCACGTTGTAACCCAGGCCAGCCCGGGTATATAGGGGCTGGGGGTGCATCTGTAAATGGGTTGGATTCTGCTTCTTTCAGAGGGGGTTGGATCCTAAGATCAAGCCCAAAGAGAGATAGCCAGTTCATACATTGCAAGGAGCTAGAGCAGAACTAGGGTTGTTACCTGATTAGGGGGTCTGAACCTGGGTAAACTCTTAGTGTCCGTTCTTGAGCCAAGAGCCGTCCGCGAGAGGAGAGGAGTGCCCCGATCGCGCACACCCCCACAGCCGAACCACCGGATTAGGTCCCGGAGAACCTGTCAGCTGACCGACAATCTGGGACGCTGATCTGCCTTTGAAGATTAAAGTTTTTGCTTGGTTTGTGTTTCATAAAGCGATTTTAACTAAAGATCAATTAGTTCGTAGAGGCTGGAATGGAAATCCTTTTTGTCTGTTTTGTTCTCATTTGGTTGCTCTACCGCTCGTGTAATTTGGAGTATTGTGGCCCTTTGCTTTGGTGTTGTAGATCGTCTTGCGAGTATTTGGGGGGGGGGGGGGGGTTATAATTGGTTCAATAGTATTTGGCCTAATGGAAAGTAGTTTGCAGGGTGTGTATTGCTATTGTGTGGGCGATTTGGTTGGCGCGTTACAAATGGTGCTTTCAGGCCTGTGTGGTTCACTCTCCACTTTTAGTTCTACATTTGGCTTGTGCTTTTGTTTCCTATTGGGCAGGACTTTATTCAGAAGAAGACAAGATCATCCTGAGGATGGGAGTTGATCAACAGTTTGCTTGGGGGGGGCATGAGGGAGGAGATCTTCTACTAGATGATGGAAATTCTAGTCAGAGGAAGAAGTCTGAACAGGATTAGATGTGCTAGTGGTGCTTGAATTGAAGGTTGACTGTTTTTGGTGGGAAAAGTTGCAGGGGTAGGAGGCCTTTGCTGTAAGGAGTCTGTTTTTGGGTTTATTTTAGGCCGTGAAAAGTGATCTGGATTTGGATGGATTTAGAATGGTGTTGCCTGTTTTTTAATTAGTCTTTATTTGGAGAGATTCTGTTAGAAGTCTGGAAGTTATGATACTCTTTGTTTTCCTATGGTTGGTTGAACATTGTAATTCTATTCTGAGGAATGGAATTGGGGTTGTGTCCCCCTTTTGCTAAAAAAAAAAATCTAGCGTTTTTTAATTAATGTGGGATTTTCTCGGATTTTAGGATTAATGTGGTGGCTCCGTTTAACTCTGCTTTATATTTATCTTTTTGATATTGACCATTAGATTTACATACTATTATCCATATTCAACAATGTAGATCTTTTTTTTTTCTACGATTAACATGAGAATTTTTAGTATTTTTTGATTAATATGGGAATTTCTTGGATTTTAGGATTAATGTGGTGACTCTGTTTAACTTTGCTTTATATATATAACAAGCGAGGTGGCCCGCGCGTTTGCGCGGCTAGATTTGTTTTGGTGTATAGTGTTTATCTCTAACATATCAGATCAGATTTAGAGTTTATCTCTAATATATTATATCAACTTTAGTATTTAATATGAATTTCTAAATTTTTTCTTTTAATCTAAGCTGCATAGATCTTTTTTTTTCTTTGATTAATCTATCCCGTTATAATTTGGTCCCATAGTTGATTGAGCGGATAAAATAACCATATTATATCATCTTTAGTATTTAATCCGAGTTTCTAATATTCTTCTTTTAATCTAAGCCGCTATAATCCGGCCCCACAAAATCAACGGCATAGATCTTTTATTTTTTTTCTTTATTTATGTGAGAATTTCTTTGATTGATCTTGACCATTATAATTTGGTCCCAACGTTGATCGAACGGCTGAAATAATTTGGATGATGTGGACGAACGTGGTGGCTTCTTTTTCCCCTCCTTTATATATATAACGAGCAGGGTGACCCGTGCATTTGCGTGGCTAGATTTGTGTTAAGATATAGATAATATATCATATTAGATTTAGAGTTTATCTTTAATATATAGATCAACTTCAGTAGTTTGTTATAGAGATTAATATTGACCGTTAGATTTACATAATAATATCCATATTCAACGATGTAGATTTTCTTTTTTCTATGATTAACGTGAGAATTTCTAATATTTTTTGAGAGGTTAATATTGACCGTTAGATTTACATAATAATATCCATATTGAACGATGTAGATTTTTCTTTTTTCTATGATTTACGTGAGAATTTCTACTATTTTTTGAGAGGTTAATATTGACCGTTAGATTTACATAATAATATCCATATTCAACGATGTAGATTTTTCTTTTTTCTATGATTAACGTGAGAATTTATACTATTTTTTGATTAACGTGGGAATTTCTAGGATTTTAGATTAATGTGGTGGCTCCGTTTAACTCTGTTTTATATAGATAGTAGATGAGCAAGGTGGCCCGCGCGTTTGAGTGGCTATATTATCTCAAATAAATTAGATCCACTTTAATTAATAGTTTGTTATAAATATTATTTATTTATATTTTTATTTGATTTGGTGGGCAACCGTTCAACGACAGTTATAATAATACGTGCATATATGTATGCGTTGGTTTTTAATGACCTGACCGGATTAACCTTTTAATTTCTCAATTGATGGGCCTAGTTTTTTTCCCTTTTTGCCCAGAATTTCTTTGTAGCTCAGCATGTACGGGCACTTGGACGAGTACATAGATAAATAGAGGAGGACCTGTATGGCATGGCAAGTACGTCTATGCACGTGCTTGCAGTTGTAGAATCGTTGATAGAGTTTATCTCTAATTCATGATCTTTTTAAGATAATCTTTAACTTATAATCTATTTCTAATATATTAGATTAGATTTAGAGTTTATATCTAATATATTAGATCAGTTTTAGTAGTTATCTTTTCAATCTTTTCAATATTGACCGTTAGATTTACATAATATTATCCATATTCAACGATGTAGATTTTTCTTTTTTCTACGATTAACGTGAGAATTTCTACTATTTTTCGATTAACGTGGGAATTTCTAGGATTTTTGGATTAACGTGGCTCCGTTTAACTCTGCTTTATATATATAGTAGATAGATAGATAGAAAAAAGATAGATGTGGTGGCTCCGTTTAACTCTGCTTCATATATATAGTAGATAAATAGTTAGATAGATAGATGGATGGAATTGAGTAATGCATTTGAAGGAAGCTAGTAAATACGGGAGTGAAAAAAAAAACACCATGAACACTGCATCATTCATTCACCATTCAACAACACACATTTTTTACTATCCGGCCGATAACAATGTCGCAATGCTTGCGAGAACACTACACAAGTCATCCATGTATATTTTCATAGAATCACTAAGCTAGCTGCAGGGAACCTAGTGCATCACAAATGCCAGCTTCAGATCTGGCTTCATCTCTGGACCGCGCTAGGTACATATCAATAGCTGAAGCAAAATCGGTCTCATTCCATCCTTGCTCGTCTCTAGTCAAGTCAGTGCTGAACTCAGGAACCCCACAAGGAGGAGGAGCGCTCGTGCTACTGTCGTTCCAGTTGAAGTAGCATTGACGATCCACAGCATCCCGGATCAACTCTCCCCAGACAGAATCACTGCCGCATAACGTATCTGCGTTGCCCAGAACCCAAAGGCAATGCCTGAAATCAAGTGAAGGCTACAAGCATCATTAACACGGCGCATAATGGATTCAGTTGTTCTTTGTTTTCTTTTGATCTGTAATGAGCGTACCTTGCTCTTGTCAAGGCGACATTGGCTCGTCGACGGTTCGACAAGAAACCGATCGTTCCTATGCTGTTGGACCTGACAGTTGATAGGATGATGATATCTTCTTCGCTGCCCTGAAACCCATCGACAGAGTTGATGCGCAGAGCTAGGGGCCGCATCACCTTCACGTCTCCTACGTTCCCCTGAATCGCCTCGACCTGAGCAGTGTACGGGCAGATGATGCCAACACTAACACTCTGTCCAGTACTGACACAAGCTGGATAGTAAACGTGATGGACGTCAAAAAAACAGATTGCATGAACCGCAACATGGCATATCTATATCAGAAATAATTGCTGCAAAACAAAATGATACAGATATGTGAACAGGTACCTTCTCGGAGATTATGCAGTATTTCCATGATGACAGCTACCTCTGTCATGTTTTTCTTGCTGCGGCCACGGTCTTCCTTTCCTTGCTCAATGTTGATAAATGAGTATGGCCCAAACATTGCACCTTGAAGGTAACAACGCTCGTACCCCTTATGAGAGACATTCGGACCATCCAAAATTTTTTTTTCATAAAATCTGTAGTTTGGGAAGATACTTATTGAAGGATGCATCCTGTACTGAATGTTCAGAAGGTGCTTCTTGTGACCCAGTAAACTCAACCTTTCAAATAGGCTTCTACCCAGTAATGCACAATCTGCAACCTGCAAAAAAATTAAAATTTTACCATACTGACCGAAAATATTATAAATATGGTACGATGTACAGGGCACATGCACATCACATCTGTACATTTGCAACCCAAAACGAAGTACTAGTTCCAGCGGTGCTTCTGAATTCTGACGAAAAGGGCAAAGAGGAGTTTCAAAGGATGAGTAAAATTGACCTTGCTTTTCACAGTAGCTGGAAGTTGGCACTCGTCACCAATAAGAACAACATGCTTCAGGCCAGAGAGTTGCAACGGGATGAGGGACTCACATTCCTTCAGCTGCGCCGCTTCGTCAATGAGAAGCAAATCCATCTTCTTGTTCAGCAGCTTTGCCGAACCAGATACGGTACAGAAAATAAGGGAGGCATTTCGAAGGCAGAAATCCTTGATTTTGGCATCTTTGTGTGTCAGAGGAAGCAACAGGTCTCGGGTGAGAGATCTTGTGACGCCTAGAATTGCCGTCATTTTTTGCCTAAGAGTTTGAACTATCAATGAGTAGCCCAGCACACCTTCTGACTCGCCGTCACATTTCTCCACGATCGGAGACAAAAAGACGTCGAATACTTCATCCCCAAAGCTCTTCTTGCCAAGCAGATTGCTGAAGTCCTTGAGCATCTTCATTAGCAAAACAATATTGCTGTAATTCTTCTCCAAAATGCAAGCTTTAGGGACATGCGCCATGATTGTTCTGAAACAGGTGCCAAGCTTCTGAAAGATGGCATGGAACCTTGACCTGATGAAGGACGACTTGGATAATTTGGTGCCACCGTTTTGCTCACATGCTATGGAATACTGCAAGCTCAGGGCTTTCGGCTGGCCAAAAAGGCCTTCTAATGAAGCAAGGCAATGTTTCCAGCCCGTCGCGGGAAGGAAGCAGCTCTTGAGCAACTTCACACGAGATTCCAGGAAGATGTGGTTCAGGTCCCCGTCAATGGACATGCGTTGCCTGTTGCCGAATAGAAGTAAATCGCCATGGCACGCTCGATCTTCGGCTGAAAAATATTGCTTCCTTAGAGCCAGGAGGCGAGACGCAACCTGGCTGATGGCGGTGTTCGTCGGTGCGCACGTCAGGACTCGGTGTTTGGTCTTAGTACTGGTGACCATCATCGTCATCAGCAGCAACACGCTGATGGTCTTGGTCTTGCCCGTGCCGGGCGGCCCCCAGATGAGGCTGAACTCCCCGTTTCCGCACTGCAGACCCGAGATGCAGCTCAATATGGCGCTAGTCTGCGCGTCGTTGAGCCCGAAGGCTGACAACCTTCTGGATAACACGTTGGTGCCGAGAGGAGCTCCCGCTCCCAGTAACGCAGTTCTCTGCCCACCAAAGTCAGTTCATCAGGTTGGCAATTGATCTACTAACTAGCATGGTGGCCCGCGCAATTGCGCGGCTATGTTTTTAGTTTTACTTGGATCCATCTAAACATTTATTTCAGATTTATGTCATTATTATATGGACCTACTATAATTGATGATATATATTTTTCTCTGATTAATGTTTTCTCCAATTTTGAAAAACCTAATGTTTTATACATGTCTTAGATTAAAGTTTAAAAACCTTATCTATGTATATATTTTAAACTATTTGGATAGCGCACATAACAATCATGCATATAGATTTGTCTTGAAAAGTACTTCCATAATATCATTTTTTTAAAAAAAATTTAGAAATAAATTACATTAGTAATCAATTGCTCGGAGATGTATTTTGAAGATGTGTGAACCCTGTCACACCTTAGCATGAGAGGAATTGGAAAGGAAAAAATATTAATCTTTTAATTACTTTTGACCACTATGGTTTGTATTTCGCGTGTATATCTTTCTATACTTTTTTAGAAATTATCTGAAACCCCCTATAGTTGAGATCATTTACCAAAGGACTTCCTACAACTCAATTTGCATTTTAAAGCCCCCCCCCACAAACAATAATGTTACTCTTTTAACTCCTTGAGATTGGTTTTGTCATTACGTATATACCACGTCACGATGCCACCTAGTGGAAGGGGTTTAGAGTATGTCCAACAAGGGCCCTATATCACTTATGGACAATGTCCAATCTCTATAATATTGATCTAGCAGAGTCTATACGTCAATCTCTAAATCTATAGACTCCCTCCCCGAGTCTATATTTAGAGACTCCCTATTTGATCTCTATATCTTTCCGACGATAGAGACTTTGATGGAGATGATGAAAATATAGAGGTTAAATTAATAGTGGTTTAGAGAAGGGATATAGAGAACATAATTTAGAGATGCGACTACCGGTGCTATGAAAGGGTATGCTTGCTAGAAGCTCTCTCTCTCTCTCTCTCTCTCTCTCTCTCTCTCTCTCTCTCTGATCGCCTAGTCCTGCCCGTCAGTATGCCCTTTACCACTTTCATTTATTGCCTGATTTTGGTTTACTCATGTCCGACATTGTCTTATATAATATATCGTAGTTATATAGACACTTGTTTTTAATGTAGACCAATACTATTTGGCCTCATTGTTATGAACTGTATATATATTTCTTTTTCTCTAACTTATCGTTATTAATACGAAATATTGTTTTTAATCTAGATCATTATAGTCCGTTCCCGGCCACTATTGATCGAGCAATGAAATAATCAAATATGTGGACTAATGTGGTGGCTCCTTTTATGGTACCAAATAAAATAGTTTTTTTACATATAATATATAAGGTCTAAGTATGAACTTAGTCTAAATCATTATATGGTTTCACAATGATCGGCTAGATTTTACTTGTGTTTTATAAATAAACTATTTTTTATCTATGAGAATACCTGGCTAATTTACATTCCATTAGAATTTAACTCGTGGTAGGTCCTAAAATCAAGCGCCTTGTTTATACCTACGTGATGATGAACCTTGTTCATACGTACATAATGATCATGTACGTGATGATCATAATGATGATTGTCTAACGTTAGGAAAACTTACCTAATTCTAATCCCAGTCGTACAGTTTCTACGTACGTATGCGATGATTGCCTAGTGAAGGAAACTCTAATCCTAGTCGGTGATTGTCCGCGTGAAGGAAATTACTCTAGTCCTAGTCGTATAATAATATCTCTATATGTCTTTTTAGTCTTCTTTTTAATCTATACAGTGTTATAATCTTATCCCACTGTTGATCTTACGGTTCAAATAATCTGGGTGATGTGTAGTCTTCTTTTTAATATAGGTCGTTATAATCTGGTCCCATCGTTGATGATCTTACTGCTCAAATAATACACATGTAAAATAAAAAAATAATATTTGAGAACCGGATGGAATATATATTTACACATGTATGTGTGTCAAATACGGATTGATCTTATGGTTCCAACCCGACGGATTGTTAAATATTAGGCTCTAGATTAGGTTAGAACTTAGAAGCCTACGTATAACGTATATATGGTTGATAAGTATACAACTCGTAGGGAAGTATAATAGACATGGATTCTTTATGTACGGAGCACATGGAAATATAATATTTAAATACATACTCTATTCTAATTCGGTTAAAAGCCTACATATATGTTTTCTAATTTTATCTCATGTAACCGAGTACATCTCTAACTCAAAGAGATCAGTTCTATATCTTGCTATATATATTATGTTGTATGTACGCACGATTGCATGGCCATGTGGCCAAGTTATGCACTGCCATAATAATTCTAGATATGATATGATATGATATGATATCGTAGCGCATATAACTCTTTTAAAACGATGATTGAATCTAAACCGTTATAATCTGATCCACTTGACGGCGTGTTCTCCGCTCAACCGCTGCGGATCACACCCCTGGTCAGATTTTTAGTCTGCTAGCCAACTCGATCAAGCTCGGTTCGATTTGAGCGTCGGGCACAACGAGGAGCGACTCTCAGATTTACCCAGGTTCGGACCCCCTCGCGGGTAATAGTCCTACTCCTGCTGAGCCTTAGCTCTTTTCTGATTGTGGTTGAATGGGAATGTGTTTACAGGATGCTTGTGAACTGCGTGTGTTCGGAACCTCTCTTTTGCTCGTCCTCCTCCCCCTTTTATACAAGCCTCAAACCGACGGAGAGAACTGGGGAGGGTAAGCGTCTGATTTCTCTCTGATATCGACAAGACACGACAGAAGAGGCAGCGTGCCCCTACCCGCCCACGCCTCATGGGCTCGCGTGCCGCCAGAGCCACCACCCACCCGCACAACCACACCGGTGAGGCTCGGGTGGGGCCAACTGCTCCTCCTAACAGGCGGCCTCCTCAAGCAAACCTTCTCTCTGCGGTCAATTCTTCTGCGCCACGGTGGTGGTAGCTTCGACGCAAGGGTCATCAGAAGGTAATCATTTCTTCGATTGTCTATCCGCGCGTGATGTCTCATTAAATGCGCTTCGTCCTTCGCGGCAGGGGAGCCGTCCGAAGACTCATTCGCAACGTTCGCCAGACGGGCCCCACTGGCGTGTGGGACCCTCTTGGTCTTGAGAGGGGCTCGCCGCGCACTCCGCTTTGGCGCGTGGGGCCCTCGCTGGTCTCGAAGGGGCTCGCCACGCACCCGCTGGGCGCGTGGGGCCCTCGCCTCGTCTTGAGGGGTTCGCCCACGCCACTGGGCCTGATCGCCCACTGACGCGTGGGGCCCTCTTGGCCTCGAGGG
This sequence comes from Raddia guianensis, assembly GCA_036346415.1. Lineage (NCBI taxonomy): Eukaryota > Viridiplantae > Streptophyta > Magnoliopsida > Poales > Poaceae > Raddia > Raddia guianensis. Next base: position 48,881,851 of record CM070537.1, read on the forward strand.
GCTCGCCAGCGCGGCCGGGCCTTGCTTTCGCCCGCTGACGCGTGGGGCCCTCTTGGCCTCCCGAGGGGCTCGCCCACGCGCTGGGGCCTTGCTCGCCCGCCTGACGCGTGGGGCCCTCTTGGCCTTCTCAGGACTCTTTGTACCCCGGTATTTATTACACCGACAGTAGCCCCCGGGTCCACCATGATACGTGAACCGTCGCGCAGACACTTTTTCGTTTCTTGTGTGGCGGGAGACGAATCGTGGGGGGCCCACCACCTGCGGCGGCCGTACGCCTGATTCTCCATCTGCACACGATCTTCCTTGGGGAATCGCGCTTTTGTGGGAAACCAAAGCAGCGGTGTAATGATGGCCCAGCAGCTGGGCGGAATCAAACCGTCGTGCTTCACGCCCACGCCTATAAATACTTCTCTCGGTAGCGCGCCAATCCTTCCATGCGCTAAGTCTTTACGAATCGCCAATTGCCTCGCCGTTGCCACCACAGAGCCTTCTTTCTTTTCGCCAACTTCTCCACCGCTTTCAATGGCGCCCAAACGCAGCAAGGATCGCCGTGAGGCGCGCGCGGCGCTGGGCGAGTTTTCCCACCTCCGCCGCCGGCGAAGACTCAGGTGGCGGTTTCAAGTGTTCGTGTCGCCAACCGCCACCGGTTCGCCCGGCACCATGGCGCCGAGCCCTCGCGACGGGAGATTATCACCTTCGTGCGGCGGCAAGCGGGCTCATCCGCCGTACTCGAATTTTTCTTGGGGATGCTCGCCTTCTACGAGATCCAGGCGATGTACCTTCCCCCAACTCCATCATTGCACTGGCCATCTTCGTCCACCTCTGCGAGATGTTCGTGGGGACGATGCCAAGCCTCCCACTCTGGCGCCGGCTCTTCGTGCTGCACGCGAGGCCGCGCCCGTGCGGGGCCTTCGGGAGCTGCTACTTCACGCTCCGCGAAACCGCCGCCTTCATCCCTGTCGCTTCCAAGTCCAACTGGAAGGACTGGCACCGACAATGGCAGTACGTGGAGGACTCCAGCGGCTGCGACGATCTTTCTCTTCCTAAGGGTCCCCCGGAGCCCACCGCCAACTGGGGGGCTTCGCCCGATGATTCAGCGGAGCTGGGGTTGATGTTGGCGCGCATCGTCGATCTTCGCCGCCGCGGGCTCACCGGAACCCTCGTCGCGGTGGATTTTTTACGGCGCCGACTCTGCCCGCTCCGCATGAGGACTCGCCCCGCCTGGATGTACTATGGCGACAACGATGGGGTCCGCGTCGCCCTCGGCGGTGAGTGCTCTTTTAGTCTTTTGGGTCTCCGTCTTTCTTGGAATCTTTTAAACGCCGACCTTACGGCTTCCTTTCTTGCTTCGCCACCGCGGAACGTCTTGGACGGCGTGCTCGGGGCGGGTGGCGGGGCTACTAGCCCCACCAATCAGCGACACTTCGCTGCCTGCAGGCATCCTCCCCCTCTGCGACTGGGATCCACGGGAGCGCAACCAACACTTGCGTGCGCTGCCCCCATGGAGGTCTCTGGTCCTGCGGTCCAAGTGGCACGGGGCCACTACAGATCCGCGATCCGCCTCGGCGATCGCTTAAGCTTCATGCCGCCGCTACCTCCGCCGTGTCGGCCGACTCGACAGCGCTTCGGGAAGCGCCGCCTTATCTCGCCGTGGGCGATGGCGAAGAGGAGGAGAGACGAGCCCAAAGAGGGCTCGCCCTCCGATCTCGAAGCTTCGCCGCCACCGCCGGCTCCCTCCAATGGGGCCTGCTGCTACGCCGCCCGCTCGCCACCGGCGAGCGCTGGCGACTCTTCAGAACTGGCGCCACTGCGCCGCTTCTTCCGCTCCTTCTACGCCGACGCTTCTGCGCGGCGCTTGCCGCGCGCCGGCCTCATTGCCACTGGTGCTTCTGCCGGCACCACCAGCGCCAGCGCCCGGCTTTGGCGGCGGTGACCGCGACAGCGCCACCACCGCCTCCGCAACCAGCGACACAGAGCTCCCCCAGCTTTCGCTTTGGTATGCGCCACTTCAGGTTGGCTTTCCTGCGCTTACGCACATTTCGCGTGGGGTTAGCATGCTACGCTTTGCATACCTGAACCGGTTTGTCCTTCTTGGAACAGGCGGACATTTGGGACATCGAGCTCCGCTCCGCGACTAGCCACTGACCACCCGCCGCGCTTCTTCGACGGAGGTCGCTCATGGCGGCGAGAGTTCGCCGGCCCATGCGCGGAGAACCCTCGCCATCAAGCGTCACGGCGCCGCCGCCATCTCAGCCGTGACCGCCGACGTAAAGCGCTCTTCGAGGCGCCGCACCTCTCCCGCACTGGGCAACGCGGAGGAAGCCCTTGCCTTAGCGGAGCGATCCGCGGCGAAGCCGGCGGACCCTTGGCAAGAAACCGCCGCGAAGGCGATGACCAGCGAGGCGCGGCAGCCTGCCGCCGCGCCTCGCCGCCAAGCGATCGAAGACCTCGCTGAACACTTCGAAGCCTCCGAACCCTCGTCGACATCTGCGCGCCGCCTACCACGGTTTCGGGGCGCTTCGCATCCATTGGCGTTATTTTGTATTCCCATTGGAGAGACGGCCAGATCTGTTGGCGGCGTGAGACGAGCCGCCGAAGCCCTGCGCGGTCTTCCGGTGGCGTTGCGGACGCGGGCGATCAAAGACGGTCGCCAAGGCGCTCTTGAAGCAGCGCGGTTCATCTTGGGCAACTGCCTTGCTCGAGACGCCGCGTTTGATCTCAACGCCGCCACCGGGGAGCCTTCGCGCCAGCTGGACCGGATTGAGCAGGCGCGGGTTGACACCGCCGCCGACCACATATCCATGATGGGCGGCGCCGCTCCAGCGGAAGACGAAGACGAGGAGGAGTAGCGAGACTCCCCTGTCTTTTTTGCCTTGTAAACGTTGCCTATCAATGTAAACAAACTTTTGCTCTTTTGTTGTGAGTCTCACTTGAACTTCGCATAATTCTAACTTGCAGAATTGAACTGGGGCACCTGACCGCTAAAGGCTTTAGACTGAACGTTCTGCCGCAAGTGAGCGCTGTTTCCTTAGGCATCTGGTTACTTCAACCCTTATGGCCTCTCGCAACCCGACTTAAACATTACGTGGCGGCGCTTAGCTTCCGAAGTGGTCTAGTCGCGGTGTCATTGTTGGCGCATTGCCTAGACCGAGCCGACACACGGGCTAGAACCCGCCTTCCGTCTCGCTTTCGCCTCGCACCAACAGAAGTTATAAGCGTTTGCCTTTGCAACTAAGGGCCATCACCATAAGTACTTTCGCTACCGACTTTCGGCAGAATGCTTTCTAATGACCTTTTAAGGCTAAGCCACCGATCGCCAAAAAGCTTTAGATGAGCTTTACGTTGGAAGTGGCGCTTTCCTCGAGCATCCGCTACTTCAACCCTTATGGCCTCTTTGCGAACCGACCCTAGACGTCGCGTGGCGAGCACTTAGCTTCCGGAAGTGGTCTAGTCGCCGGTGCCGCTGTTGGCGCATTGCCTAGACCGAGCCGACACACTAGGCTAGAACTCGCCTTCCGTCCGCTTCGCCTCGCCCAACCGCAAGTCGTAGGCGTTCGTCCTTGCAACTAAGGGGCCATCTGCCTTAAGTACTTTTTTTCGCTACCGACTTTCAATGAATGCTTTCTAATGACTTAAGGCGAAAAAGAAACAGATGCCCACAAGGAGACGAACTTATCTCTTATTGAAGATGGCTTTGTACAATGCAGCCCCCGTGGGGGTCGCCTGGCTCTTGTCGTCTTGGCCCCGCCCCCCTCACCAGGAGATCTGCGAGAGGAGTGCAAGGGCAACAAAGAACGGAGGAAGCGAAACACCGGTTCCCACGCCCGAAACTTGCACCACCGCCATGCGGCAGATCGACGAATGGGCCAAGTTGGCCAACCACGGTGCCGCCGGAGTCCGAGTCACCGGAACCGGTGGGTTCTCCAGCAAGGCCACGCCGCATGGAGATTCTGTGCGGAGTGCACTCTCCAAGGCCAGCGCCGCTTAGCTTGGCCGGGCGGTACGCTTCGCCAGGTTCCGACCCTAGGCGGGCGGTTACGGCCGGTGAACCATCGCCATCGCTGCGGCCGACTCCGTGGCAGCGGCTCTAGCGGCCGCTTCTGCTCCATCGCGATCGCTGCTCCGCCATCGCCGCTGAAGAAGGGTCAAGAGCTTGAACCGATGCTAGCGCTCCCTACTGGCGCGCGCCATCGACGGCGTGTTCTCCGCTCAACCATCGCGGATCGCACCTCGGTCGATTTTTAGTCTCGCTAGCCAACTCGATCAAGCTCGGTTCGATTTGAGCGGGCACAACGAGGAGCGACTCTCAGATTTACCCAGGTTCGGACCCCCTCGCGGGTAATAGTCCTACTCCTGCTAAGCCTTAGCTCTTTTCTGATTGTGGTTGAATGGGAATGTGTTTACAGGATGCTTGTGAACTGCGTGTGTTCGGAACCTCTCTTTTGCTCGTCCTCCTCCCCCTTTTATACAAGCCTCAAACCGACGGAGAGAACCGGAGGAGGGTGGGCAAGATCTGATACTACTGATAATCGACAAGACACGACGAAGAGACGAAAACGCGTGCCGCTTTGCGCCATGAGGCGCCACCTCGCGTGCCGCCATTAGATGGCCACCCACCCAATCCACACCGGTGAGGCTGCGGGTGGGGCCCAGCCTGCTCCTCCTGACGCGGGCGGCCTCCTCAAGCAAACCTTCTCTCTGCGGTCAATTCTTCTGCGCCCACGATGGCCGCCGCCAGACCGCAAGGGTCATCAGAAGGTAATCATTTCTTCACTTGTCTATCCGCGTGATGTCTCATTAAATGCGCCGTCCTTCAGAAGCGGGGAGCCTTCGTCCCAAGACTCCTTCGCAACGTTCCGCCGCTGGCCCCACTCGACGTGTGGGACCTCGCTGGTCTTCGAGGGGCTCGCCCACGCACCCGCTGGCGCGTGGGGCCCTCGCCTCGTCTTCAGAGGGGCTCGCCACGCCACTGGGCCTGATCGCCCACTTTGACGCATGGGGCCCTCTTGGCCTCCCGAGGGCTCGCCCACGCCACTGGGTCTTGCTCGCGCCGCTGACGCGTGGGGCCTCTTGGCCTCGAGGCTCGCCCACGCTACTGGGCCTTGCTCGCCTTGACGCGCGTGGGCCCTCTTGGCCTTCTCAGGACTCTTTGTACCCCGGTATTTATTACACCGACACCACTATAATTGACGGCATAGATCTAAACTGTTTTAATTATATAATAGATAGATTAGATAGAGATAATCTAAGCCGTTATAATCTAGTCCCACCGTTGATCCGACGGTTGAGATAATTTGGATGATGTGGACGAACGTGGTGGCTTCTTTTTCCCCTCCTTTAATTATATAATAGATAGATGCATGGCAATGGCAGAAAATTTTCGTTTTTCAGTAACTTTTGTCAGATTTGGACATATATAAAAGCACACTCAAAACTACAATCACAACCGTGCACCGGTGCACGTAGCCTTGTGGAGACATTCAAACTCTAGGTAGTGGAGGCCATGTGTTTTCAGGTTCAAATTTACTATACTACAAAATTTAACCGATAAGCAAAGAACAGTCAACCTACACAATAGCAAAAATTCAAGATGGAAAATGCGAGATGTCACGTATATGGGTAGCACGCAGCAACCTTGACAAGGGCAGGATCTCTCTCAACCGCAGTTTCATAGTCCAGGCACCACCAGATTCGAGAGTAGGGTATGAAAGCGAGCAAACTAAGAGCGAAAGTGTAGGGGTTTGCGTCTGCATCTATTTTCTTGGACGCTTTGATGACAAAATTTTTCTTGTCTTTGCTGACACTACAGACGTGAGCGAGACAGTACGAGTCGCTGTTGCCGGTAAGGTCAGATGGCCGGTTCGGCATCTTTTCCGAGAGCACGATGATATCGCCCCTGCATGGAGAATGAGCTCTACGGTGCGTGGAGATGGTGATTCGATACAGCAGTCTGTTCTTTGCTTTGGGGACCAGCGACTGTATTCGCACGGTCGACGAGTAACTGGGTAGTGCCTCCAAGGTAGAGCTCATCTCTGCCCGTATCTCCTCTAGCAGCGGGTTCCTGAACGATTCAAGGTAGCCTTTCAGGTCGAAGAATTTGTCTGGTATTATGTTCACCTGTGAGCATGGCAATATGTACTAACGAGATCAGTTTGGTCGATGTACAAGGCTCACAGTGTTGTCACTTTGCAATTGATACTCAAACGCGAATTCTTTTCGATTCGGAGCAAGGAGACAAGGAATACTCGAGAAATAAAGTGAATGGACAGCGATCAAGCAGGTGTGAGTCGAAAGAACCTTGTCCCTGAAGAGGTGCTTGTTCATGACATCTTCGAGGGACCAAGAGAAGATGGTGTTGACGAGCTCGTCGTCCGTCTTGTCGCTCTTCGTCCCACCGCGCTTCTTCATCTTCTTCGAGATCCAAACACGGATATTTTGCTGTGATCTTCACGACGATCAGTCCCTTTATTCAGTTTCAAGGTTCAAGCCTCCCGCGCCCTCGTGTATGTAAAGAGATGGAGAAAAGTAACCGTTCTTGGTGCGCGAACTAGTATTGATCATGCATGCATGGCTCGTCGTGCAGCCGCCAGTTCACATTGCGTTGCATGCATACCTCTTTTCACTGTGCGCTGCTGGCTCCTGATCTCTTGTGGTTTCGAGGACGAGGCGGCCGCGACGAGTCTCTCCATCTGCTCTCGATCTTCACGCCCTGCACCCACGAGGCCACGAGGCAATAGGATCTCCAGCCTCTATCCCAATGCGCACGCTCTCTCTTGCTCTCTCGCTCAAAATGATATCCTTCCAACAAAGTGTTTCTACTGAGTACTGATCATGCATGTACTATTTCTCGTCGCTCAGCCGCCGGTTCGCATTGCATGGCATGTCGCCTCAGATACTGTGCGTCGCACGGCGATTCACGAGCTCTTGCGGTTTCAAGCACGAGGCGACCGCGACAGGGCCGGATCTACGGTGCATTCACTGGTGTGAGATTACACTAATGGAATTTGGTCCGGCCCTTAAGACCCTCCAGTATATGCATCTCATATGATTCCAACGGATATTTTCAGATGACTCCTGTCCATAGCTCATACGTTGTCCACTACAGCTTGCAGCAAAAGGCCAGCGGCCAGGCCACGCCACTACATGCTACATTGCTGTTTGCATTTGCAGCCCATAGCCTCGTGCTAGCAGTGCTAACAGGCCACGTGCCCAAGGTCCAAGGGAGAAAAATGCATATTTGCCGCTCTCTAGGGTGGGTCATACAATTTTGCCGCTCTCAACATTGCTCATACAATTTTGCCATTCTCAACAATGCCACCTTAATTTCTTGCCATTTGGGCCTCCTGAAAATCATTTTTATTATTTCTCCATCAAACATGCATGGGATAAGTCATTTTTGCCCTTGGAATTGACCTTGTCTTCTCCTGTGTGACAATGTCTCATCTCCTCGTTGCTATCTCCTCCTGCACAATTTGGGCGCCACTTCTCTCGTCCTCTCATCCAAATCACTTGGCTGCAGCCCAACTTCGCCTTGCCGCCGGCGTAGCGGTCCTGGCTCGGCCACCGGATGGACCCTCCCCTCCCCTCCCCAGCCAGCACCGCCACCAACCAGGCCCCGCGTCGGGCCACACCACGCCCACCCAGCCCGCGCCACCTGCAGGGGCCGCCACCCAACGCCCAAGGTCAGGTCTAGCGCCTTCTTCTCGTTCTCAATGCTCCCCCTGGCTCTCTGAAATGTAGATTTCATTTGTTGTTCCTCTCTGAAATGTTGAGCAGTGGCATAGAAGCGGCAAGATCAATTCGTCAGTCCCAACTAATTATCTTCTCCTGTATGCTCTCCGCTCTCGGTTGTCTCAGTAGTGTAGCTGGAGCTGGGGAGACCTAGACAAAGGCAAGAGGGTCTTTTCATGTGGACTTTCTAATGTAAAATAGAGAAAAAAAAACTAGAATGGCAAGAAAATAAGGTGGCATTGTTGAGAGTGGCAAAATTGTATGAGCAATGTTGAGAGTGGCAAAATTGTATGACCCACTCTAGAGAGTGGCAAATATGAATTTTTCTCAGGTCCAAGCCCAATAGGCCATGTGACTGTGACTCAAGGTCCATTGGTCCAGTAAAAAATCACCGTAACCCTCACGTTTATATATGGGGGCTACTGGGGGACGGGATCCTGTCCCACCTGCCCCCCGACGGGATCGCTCCCCCTCCACCACGTGTCCCACTCGGCCTCCACTGCCTCCGCCCGCCCGCATTCGCCTCACCCCATCACTCGCTCCCTCACTCGCTAGCTCCGCACTCGCTCCCCGCCTCCCCCTTCCTCCGCCGCCTCCTTCCTCCGCCCCGACCAGAGGCTGCCGCCGGCCGCTACGCCGAGCCAACCTTCCGCCGCCAAGAGTGCTCCGCGCCCACCACCTCCCCCGCCCCACGACCACCTCGGCGGGTGGGCCACCGGCCGCCTCTCCGCCTCCCCGCCTCGCCGTGCCACACTGCTCACCCTAACGGACGGGATGGCGCGTCCCCATTGTCGCCGTCCCCGCCGCCGCCTCCTCGGCTCGGGCGGCGCCGCCGCCTCACCTAACCTCGACCAACCGCCGGTCCACCGTCTCCCCGACCTCCCTCTAAACCCCGGGGACACAAAAATCCCCTACCCAAACCCCCCGAACTCTAACCCGAACGACGGCAGCGAGCTCGACAGGGGCGACGGCGAGGTCGACGACGGCGACGGCAAGGTCAGCTCCTCCTTCCTCCTCCTCCTTCCTCCTTCCTCATCCATTCTTCCTCCTCTACACAGCACGCGAGGGGCCGATCCCGTCCGGATCCCACCCGGACGAGATCCCGTCCAAAAGAATTTCCCTTATATATACTAGCGACACTCAAGCCCCATGCAGTTTGATGACTTATGAACAGTGCGACAATTTTTAGATAATGACAAAATGTATTGGCCAATTTATACCATGTATCTGAAATTACGAAATGAAGCCTGTTAAATTCCTATCCAAGTTCTATATTGTCATAGACGAAATCAAAAGAAGACATATACTTTCATCACATTTAAGAATACCATAATCTCAAACATGTTACTTCTTTCATTATGTACAGCTAAACATGTCTTGCATAAAGGGGATCTTAAATTAACTAGAAATCACAAAACTACATCCATTGAACCTTGGAAGCAAGAAAACCTTCATATCACTTCTTTCGTTGCATTGGCAAGTTGCATATTTTAAGTGACCGTAGGAAGCTGCAAGAGGAGGCAATAACATGAGCAAAATAGCCTTGCTAGGATCTAACATGCTGAGAAGCAATATGGCAAACATCGTGTGTCCAGAACGGCTACTCATTTGCTGAAAGAACTAATTGCCCTCCACACAATATGAACCTATGGTCACAGCTCAATATGAGAATTGCTTAAAACTTGAACCAAGCATCTTCATGCTCCCCTAGGCAAGCAAACTGCAATGCAATGCAACAGAAGTAAATGAAACCAAGAAACATTATTTTTCCTTAAGCAAATCGTCATGCAACAGAAGTAGTAAATGAAACCAAGAAACATTTTTTTTCCATTTAAGGCAATCCTCCAAGATAAAATGAAGCTCTTATAACCCATCCATGACCAATCCACTTATAAATATTTATGAAATGACCAGATTTTTTTTATGGAAATGGGTCCTTACTGAATCATGTATAGAACTTGCATGCTTTTATGAAGTTACCTGAAATATAAAAGTCCATGATATGTCTGTAGACGGAAGCAGCAGGTAATTAGTAAGGGCCATTAGTAAGATCCCAAATTTTGAACATCATAATGCATAGTCTACAGGCGTAAGGAATGACCACCAAAACTGAACACAGAGAAATTGAGTAGGCCTTGCACGCTAATCGAGATAAATCCTATGCCACTTTCTTTAGAAGATGCATGGTCATCCACTTAACCAAAAGAACCTTGTAGCAGTGAAACTCTCCTTAGTCTCTGAACATTTGACAATCCTATGGGCAAGATCCTTCGGGCAAGATTCTATATACACCAATGCAGTGTATATAGAACTATAGACGTGATATGGAATTAGGGGTTGCAAATATAGTCTACGGTTAATGAACTAAGGGCTGCAACTATATTATATGAATAAAATATCCGACCATGAGTTGCAACAAATCAGAGTACTGCCTAAAATCAATGAAGAAAGAACTTAGTGATGAGATAGCATGAGCACCATATGAGTATGCGTGTAAGTTGTTAGTGGACAGCTTGAAGTAAGAGGAAACTGAAGGTGTTTGCAACTTTTCTTTAATAAAAACTAAGTGAATACATGGATGTTATGCTGGTTTCGTTCATCACAAATATGTGAATCTGCCTTATGTAGCAGGTGAAACAATGTAGGACATCTAGTTTGTTTTATAAGAACTGCAGGATCCTGCACACAAAGAATATACTGAATATTCTAGAAAGGTTATTAGGACATTGCATGAACAATGCTGTAGTAAGCAACCTAGAATTAGTGATTTAGCCATGGTAAATTCAATTTTACACCTGTAGAGGGGAGCAGAAGCAATTCTATTCTGAAATTAGCTGGATGCTAACCCGAGCTATTAAGAAAACATTATATTCCTATTGTATGGCAGTGCAAAAAGCAATATGGGTCGAAAATTCTTAAAATTTATCTGTTGTAAAGAAGCCGTGGCCATAAAAGGAACACTATATGTCTCAACTGCAGTCATGGTGAGGCAGTGCCTTGTTTGTAAAAAATTTACCATGCCACCAAACGTTTTCAAGGCTATGGCCATGTCAACGTATAGAAGTAAATAATACAATTTTGCTAGTTGTAGCAGATCATTATGCGCCTATAGCAAGGGAATTAATAAAAAACTGAAACAAAGACAACTGTAGTTGGAGGAGAACGGCATGCATCTGTATAGTCATCAACAACGCTAAGAACTCAATAACATTTTTTTATAATGGAAATTAATCTAGCCTCTACATCCGAAAATATATACGACAAACAAAAGTCACACAGTCCTCAACAAAAAGACATTACAGTACCAACACCTAAAAGATCCTCAATAAAAGAGGACTGAAACAATGCAAAGATAAAAATGATTAAGCATTACAAAGTCTATTATTTAATTGCCATCCGTGATTGGCAAAACAAGACAAGGCCACCTCTTCTAAAGATCGGTAAGCTTAGACGAAACACCCCCGCTCATGATCCTTTTGTAACAAGGCCCATTGGCGTTATCAATAGGATCCTTTGAAGATAACCTGCATACATGAGATATCTTTGCATTTGTTAAAAACAATATCATTGCGGCAAAACCAAATCGCCCAAAGAAAGGCCGCAGTTCCAACAAAAATCCTTTTCTTTATATTTAAAGAAATTCCATGAAGCCAATCGCCTAGTAAGTGAGAACAACTAGTAGGAGCTTTCAAATCAAGAGCAATTTGGACCATGCGCCAAACTGTTTTTAAAATATGACAATCAAAGAAAAGATATTGAATTGTTTCATTGCCACTACAAAAGCAACAAAGCTGACTCCCTCTTCAATTACGTTTTGCAAGGTTATCTTTTGTTAGAATAATCCCTCTACCTAGGTATACCTAGGTACCACAAGGACTCAATAACATAAAGTATTTTAAGCTCTACCTAGGTATACCTAGGTACCACAAGGACTCAATAACATAAAGTATTTTAAGAACACAAGAAAAAATAAGAGATATCATGAGATCATTAAAATTCCATCTTTTGAAACAATATGTTCACAGGTAATGAACAATTCAACAGTAAATGCGAGGCTGTGCAAACCATTGAAGAAATCATTTATATAACCATGACTTGCTATGTAACAGCAGGAAGAAAAAAGTTGTCTTTCACAACCTCACTACAAGGAGAACCCCCCTTTGCCCACGCATAACTCACAACGTTTTCTTTATGTGTTGTAGGGAATTACGGTAACCACGCATTTTTGCGTTGCAAACTCTAATCCGTGGTGTCCTACGTAGATAACTACGGAATACAGGTGTTGCAATTGATGCGTTGCCAATATGTTCAATTAGATTGCTTTATTTTTTTAACCTACTCTTAATAAAAATATGTACATATTTCCAAAAATTAGGTCGCAATTATTTCGAGGAACCCCGTGGGCTCAAATGCAAATCTTCCTTTTAAAAATTAATCCTGTTTTCATTTGACTAGACTTTCTTGCAAATGTCCTTTAATTTTCAGATTTTTCTTTTCTCACCCAGCCAAATTAGGCAAGATCCCATCTCACTTGCAACCGCCGCCGGTCGAGGCTAGGGTTCCCACCCCTAGCCCCTATGGCCGCCGGCCGCCACCAGCTCATGGCTAGGCGCGCTGGAGTTTGCCACCGCCGTCTCGTGTCCGGGGCGCCAGAGTCCGTCGCAGCCGAGCCGTGGCTGGGCGCGTCGTAGTTCGCCGTTGTCGTCCCGTGTGGGGTGCACCGGAGTCTGCCCCGCACTGTCCCCATGCTGGCACCGTCGTCCCTACTCGAGGCCCTACTTTTCAGAGAAGGTAATGCCTCCACTCCTTGCTTTAATCAACCGCCCGGTGCGATGGTTGTCGTCCTATGTGATATCTGAATCTTCGCTTCTCTGCTTTGCAGGCGACCTTCAAGGGCAAGGTATTCATGGCTTATGTGGCAAAGGCCATTTACAAGCTGCTTCTTTCCGATTTATGTCAAAGTGAGCAAAGTTTCAGTCGTATGACAGGCACGACATTCTCCGTTCCATGGATAAAATAGAGAGGTATCTCACTATCGTTTTATTTTCATCTCTTTCTTTTCTCCAGATCGAAATGGGATGAATACGAGTAAATAACTTCTTTTAATTTAATACGGAATATTTATGTTTGGAACGAAGAATGTCGTGCTCGTCATGCAACATATTCTCGACTGAAACTTTGCTCACTTTGACAAAATAGAGGTATCTCACTATCTGTTTATTTTCATCTCTTTCTTTTCTCCAGATCTAAATGGGATGAATGAGAGCAAATAACTCCTTTTAATTTCATACGGAATATTTATATTTGGTTGATTGTGCATTGTGCATTGTGCCATTGGTCATCTATTCTCCAGATGTAAATGGGATGAATGAGAGCAAATAGGTACATTACTTTTAGTTAGTCATTTATTCATTGTGCCATCATTTGCCGCAAATATTTGATAAACAATTTGGACCTGATAGTTATATGCCTTAGTTTTCTGTTCTTCTGTTTTCTTACACAAATACATGACCTTTGCAGATAAATGCCTTTTGTCAGGAAGGGAAATGTTAAGTCGTGCTCTCATTGAATTGCTACTATTATTGTTCTTAGATATTTCTATCAAAGATATGTGTGTTTTCATAAGATATGTGTGTTTTCATTTGTTTGTTGTTGTAAAACTTACAAGACACGTATATGCTTTGATCTATTTGCTGCTTTAAAAAATTTCAGAAAAACCTATATGCATGCTATCTATTTGCTGCTTTGATCTAAGTACTTGTGTATGCGTTGAAGTTCATGTGTAGTACGAAATGTCGTTATAATATTTTTTGGCCCTTGTATATTTTATGAACACCAAAAAAATTATAATACCTTTTGTCCTTACATAGTTTATTTAATCTTGCAGAATATTCCATGAGATCCACTTACAATTGCATGGACTAGGACGGAGATGGAGAATATCAATGCGCCGACTTCTCAGAAGTTGTATAGACATTTACTATGTAAATATTTTCTTTTGAAATTATGTTTCGTTAGTGGTTAGATGATATAACTGTAACGTAGATCCTATTTTGGGATCTTTTGTACAAGAATTCTTTGGAATGCAATATATTTTTTTCTAATCCCATATCAGCGATTACTCTGTAAAATAATTTATTATCTATGTGGGCTCCTAGTTTTGAGATAAAAAATAAATATACCACTGCAAAGCATTAATGCATAAAAAATAAATTGGGTAAACATGATTCTATTAATGCAACATAGCAACGCATAAGAAGAGTTGCCATGTATCCGTTGTTACTCCACAACACTTTTCTAGGCATGTTACCAACGCATTCAGATGCGTAGAGATAGATGCTCGCAACGGCCCCTGTGGCCACACATTTTAAATGTGTTGGTACAGATCCTAACAACGCCTATTGGAGCTTTTAACAACGCATGGATGCGTTGGTAAAGGGGGTTCTCCTTGTAGTGCCTATTCATTTCATTGATACTGCCAGCCACCTTTATATTCTAACAGTGCTATAATAAAAGATTGTTCAGCATGAGAACTGCAGAATCAAATTGCGCAAAGGCAATAGGCTCTACAATTCGTAGTTATATGAAACAAACAGACTTACTTTTTGTCAAATTGACACGCAAGTGTAGCATCCAAGAAACAAATTTTGTACCCGAAGAGTATGGTTAAGTCGTCGGTCCCAATTTTTGCATTCTTAATCTAACACAATGCTGCAGAACCATCATCATTTGGTTAGCTTCCATGTCCACCCTATGGCACCGGATGTTGGTAGAAGCGCGCACACACACACACAGAGAGAGAGAGAGAGAGAGAGAGAGAGAGATACTTTCCTTGGGCGGACAGTGTTGTTTATGGCTGAATCTGAAAGACCGGAACCCATGGGCACACTTGGTATTGATGCAGCAGAGTAAAAGCGCAGCAACGCGATGGTGAAGGATTTAGCCACTGTCATCGTCAGCCATGAAGCCAGTCGCCGCTGCACCATGTGAGAGGACGGCGAAGCCGTTGGCATGAGGGGAGGGAAGGCGGCTATGTTGCATTGATACAGGGATACGGATACGCGATACCGCGATACCGCGATACGACAATTTCGCCAAAACTAGGATACGGGGATACGTTTATATATACTAGTACAATGCCCGTGCTCTGCCACGGACCAACAATGGATGAAGGAAAACATAATTCGTAGAAAAATATATAAGCATCAAGGGTGATTTACTGGAATGACATTATATGTGAACTAAATTTTAAGCGTTTCTTAAGGTAGTCTCAAGATTTGGATCCATTTCATTTGACTTGCTTTTTAAAGCTTTAGGACCCACCTTTAAAACAGCGAAAAAACGGGTTTGAAAAACTCAAAGCATATGGCATTTTAAAACGTAGATAAGTCGTTAAGCTGTTAAGCCGTTAAGCTGAAAAGAACTGAGCCTAAGGTTGTCCTAAAGTTGAGATGAGAGTTGACAATTCATTATATTGCAGCAAAGTAATACATTATACTGCGCAATCATCAATTGAAAACAGTACTGAAAAATAATATGACTTGTGGGAAAGGAAAAGCTTCGTAAAGAAAAAAAAAGTTGTTATTTCTCTGAACGTATTGCCACATCATTAGGCCCCTTTCATTCCGGCTGTCCAACCCTCTCAGGATATTCTCCTTTCAATCTGGCAGAGGCAATAGCCTAACATTAAACAGACCCAATCTAACTTGAGAACAAAAAAAATGGTATTTGAATTAAAGAAACACAAAAAAAATTATTAAAAAATGCAATCACTATCATAATGCATCACTAAACTACAATAATCTGCATCCTACCGGTGACAATTATCAGAAAGAAATGCAGCATGCATGCTGGTGACAATTCTCCAAAAAGGAGGGGATTTTTTCTGTTACGAGTCATGGCACATGAGTAACATATAGCAGAATAAAATATTTTTATAAAATGTGAATAACAATTCTATATTAAAACCTTGTAGACAGCTAAACTTATTTTTCCCTAGTTTTAGTCAATTCTTTGAAATTACATCAGAAGTGATTACCATAAACGCTCATGACTTGTGTATAGATGATGAGATCACCATTCTCAATGAAAATATTTTATTTCAACTTCACCGGACAGAAGCATAAGCTACGAAGAAAAATAGATACATTGACAATCATCGGGCTGGATGATTTTATCAGCATATTGCTGGGATCTTTATGTGCCTCAAAAAAAGAAGTAATTAAATATCTAAAGGTGGGCATATAAACAAATGGTGAACAATTGCTTTTCATAGATTACTTGTTGCATTTCATTGCACGGTGTGCAACATGAATAAATCAACATAACATGTTTCTCTTTTGAATGCAGATGTATTTCAACTGGCTATTTTTATGTGCTAGTATCTAATCGACATGAGAAAATAACATATTTTTATGTGCTAGTATCGCTAAATTATTGTATGGAAAATACCTAAACTATAAAATAGCCAGGGAAATAGAAACAGGAAGATCATGTAGGACAAAGAAACAATTACCATTAAATCCAATCTTCTTCTTGTAGTCAACAGCAGCTTGAAGAAAATTAGCCTGCCAAACAGAACAAGAAATTGGCAAATGGTCAAGTTCTCTCTTTATGTCAGTATTGAGAAGAGTTTGGTAACCCTCTCTTCACCGCCTAGATAGTGAGTAACCTGTAAAGAGATTAAAATAAAATTATTAACTAACCAGACGGCAGAGGGAATAAAAGAATAGAACATCTATTCACTTTGTTATATTGCTTGCTAAATATGTACTACTTTTTAAAAATCTATACTACTTTAAAAAGCAGCATTGAACAATTTACTTTTGGCCTCATAGTCTCATTGCCACGTTAAAAAATAAAAAAGAATATACTAATGCTTATCAGCAAACATACATACCCCATCATAGAGGAAGGGCTTATCCGATTTTCAATAAAAATTGGTTTTGACGCTGCCCACCAAGTTCTTTTCCAAAACGAAAAACAAACCCCTGCATTTGAGAGCCCGAAATCTGTTCTTGTTGGAGCAGGATCTGACTATAGAAAAGAGTCAGCAAAGGAAGCCATGAATATAATCTATGCATAACAGAAAATATATGCAGCTGGAAGGACACAACACTAATTATAATATGAAAATCCTCCAACTAATCACTCTAGCATTGGCGTATCTCACCAGGCTTTCTGTATTTCATACTGGACCTACACCATATGAACATTTATGTGCCACGCTTACCACAATTATGCATTATGAATCACAGTTCATGTACGTGAAAAAGTAAGCAACTAAGCACTGTGCATATCTGGTAACCTAAGAGAAAGCATACATCGAAAAACCAATCAAATTGGCGAACAGCATCAGTGGTACCGAGAAACCACCTCTTTCCCTCCAATCCAGGTGTCTGAGTTGCTGCTAGAACCTGAAAACAGAGAACAGAACTCCCCCCTGTATATAATCCCTTTTCGGTTCATCAATGCAATTGCAGTGTAGTACTCACAAATCCTTGCATTGTCATTCTGATCCACTGAAAAATACAGAGATTCTAAATTTCACACCTCGACGAAGCCATCTCTGAAAGCCACGCCATTGCTGAAATTGTAGGCCCTGGAAAGGTGCCGGTTGAGCGATGTCGAGTTGAACTGGGTGAGGATGTACACCTTGTTGATCCCACTGTTGATGCAGTTGCTCATCGGCACGTCGATCAGCCTGTACGCACCGCCTATCGGTACCTGCAGAGCATCGATTTCACCATTACCTCCCGATTTCACCAACCTTCTCGCATTTGCCGAATCTTGGCAGGGGGATAAGATTGGAAAGAGTAGTGTGATTGAGCAAAAAAAAAAAATAGAGTTGTACTCACTGCGGGGTTGGCCCTGCGCTTGGTGAGCGGGAAGAGCCTCGTCCCGGCGCCGCCGCGGAGGATGACCACCACCACCGTCCTCGAGTTCCTCGTCTCCATGTCCACATCCTCCGACTGCATCACTAAGTATATGCCACTCAAAAGAGTGGCAATTCATAATATGCCACTCCAAAGAGTGTTATTAAGTATATGCCACTCCAAAGGATGACTCCTTAATAATATACCATTTTGGTATTTTTCTTTAACTAAATCCCATTTTCTAATTCTAAATGACCAATCTACCCCTCCTTAATTAATCCCTGGACCAATCTTGCTTTGCCGATTGCCGATTGATCTCCCCGCGCCCGCTGCGGCGGAGGCAGACGGCATCGTCATCTCCCGCCTTCCGCCTCCGCCGCCTCGGCCATCCATGCGCGCCTAATCGCCACGCCGCGCCAGCCCCCGTCTTTGCACGCCATCCGCCGACGCCCCAGCCCGTGCTACCATCCGCCGCCGCCCAGGTAATGATCTTATTTTATCAAAACGTGTATGCTTCTACAGCTTGTTCCTTGTGAATTTAATATAGATATTTTCACTGTTGAACAAAAGTCTTGTGTTTGTTCTGCAAGTTAATAATGGTAAAGTGCAGGAAATTTTATGGATAAGACAAGTTAGTGCTAAACACCTTGTGCAAATCACATGATCGTAAAACCTCACTATTTTCCTGTCACAATCAATAACTTGCTGACCCTTCTATTGATGGATAAATCCAAAACTGGTTTGCACTGACTTGTTTGCAATTCTTCAAGAACAGAAAGTTAGTTTGGCTCGAAGATTTGCACTGGTTCCCCCTGTCCAAGCCATCCGCTGCCACACCATGATTCTCAGGTAAGATGGATAGTCATTGTCTCTTTGTTTTGTATTCATGCCCAATTTAAAATTAATTTGTTAACTGCATTTTATTACATAATTCAATATAGGACTGATCTCGAAAGGGACCATATCGCTGATGTTAATACCCAATCCAGTGTAATCGAGGATTTGACGGTAGCGGATGGTTTAGAGCATATCGGTGTTGATTGGTCAACCATTGAAATAGAGCAAGATAATTGCAATGCCGAGGATGATAAGGATGTTGCTATGTCCGAGGAGTAAATGTATTCACTTTTGGGCTTGAGGGTGGATGAGATGGGAAATGCAGCAGTAGAAAATGAGCCAAATGATGGTGATGCCTTTGAAGTGGATGATGGTAATACTGAAATGGATGAGATGGGAAATGCAGCGGTAGACAATGAGCCAAATGATGGGGATGCCTTCAAAGTGGATGATGGTAATACCACAGAACCAACCATTGGATATTTGGATATGATAAGGAGAACCCACATATGGAAGTTGGGATCACATACCCTTGTATGGTTGATTTTAGAATGGCTTTAAAGCAATATGCCATCAAGCATGAATTTGATATTGGGACAGAGAAGTCTGACAAAAAAAGGTTTAGGGGATTTTGCAAAGGTGACGGGTGCCCATGGAGGATCGTTGCTGCATTGATGCAAGATAAGAAAACCATCAGGGTAAACTCCATTTCATTCTATTATTCATATGTAAATTTTAGTGTCTCAATTAATTTGTTTTTGATGTGCAGGTGAGCAAGATGGTGACTGAGCATACTTGTGCCTCGACTAGTCGTGTGAAGACTAGCATGGCATCTCAAGCTTGGATTGCTGAAAGGTCTCAGTATATTGAAAAAGACTCCAAATGTGGGTGCAACAGAGATACAAAATAGACTGGAGGATGAGTATAATATTTCCCTTGAATATCCAACTGTTTGGTACGGTAGAGAAAGGGCAATGGGACAGCTATATTGTCCTTGGGAGGAAAGCTTCCAGATGATGTACAATTTTAAGGCGGAGGTGGAACTTAGGTTGCCTGGAAGTGTTGTGGAGATAGGCACCAAGAGGGCTAAGGGGCATACCTACTTTCACAGGTTTTTCCTTGCTTTTAAGCCTTGTATTGATGGATTCCTAAATGGTTGCAGGCCTTACTTGAGCATAGACTCGACGGAGCTTAATGGCAAGTGGAATGGACAGTTAGCTGCGGTTACTGCTCTAGATGGACACAATTGGATGTTCCCTATAGCATTTGGCTTCATTGAATCTGAGTCAGCTGATAACTGGGCTTGGTTTATGCAGCAGGTGAAAAAAGCAATTGGTGACCCTCCCGTTCTTGCAGTTTGCACAGATGCTTGCAAGGGTCTTGAAACCGCGGTTAAGAAGGTTTTTCCTCATGTTGAGCAAAGAGAGTGTTTTAGGCATCTCATGAAGAACTTTACAAAGAAATTCCATGGTGAAGTATTTGGACATATGTGGCCAGCAGCAAGGGCATATAAAGAAGAAAAGTTTGAGTATCATATGAACAAGGTATTGTCATCATGTCCTCAAGTAGGCGAGTACCTTAGTAAGCACCATAACTTGTTGTGGATGAGGTCTAGGTTTAGCTCAGAGATTAAATGTGACTACATTAATAATAATTTGGCCGAGTCATTCAATAGCTAGATCAGAGATATCAAAGATTTGCCTATTGTTGATCTAGCGGATAAGCTCCATGAGAAGATAATGGTGCTTTTTCACAAGAGGCGAATGATAGGCCAGAGGTTGCATGGGTACGTACTTCCTGCTATCATACAACAGATGAATGCAAGGACAAGGGGGTTGGGTAACTTGACCATCAAGAAAGGTGCAAATCACACTGCAGCGGTAACTGAGACCGATGATAATCATCAGACAGTTAGACACATTGTCCGACTAATGAGTCATGAGTGCACTTGTGGTGAAAGGCAGCTAACAGGCAAGCCATGCACACATGCCTTAATTTTCATCGCCTCTGAAAGAAATGCATCCATGGAATTGTTTATTCATGAATATTACACAGTTCACAAGTTTCAGGCAGCATATGCAGTTGGGCTTGAGCCAATAACCGACAAATCCCAATGGCCTCAAATAGATCCTGGCTTCAAGTTGTTGCCACCTTTGAACAGGAGGTCTACGGGAAGGCCAAGAAAGCTAAGGTTTAAAGATTGCTTTGAGAAGGGTGGAGCTGCAGTAAAGAAGCAACATAAATGTAAGAAGTGTGAACAACTAGGACACCGTGAGGCAGGTTGTCCACTGAATGGACCTAAGAAGAGGTACGACGCAACTCTTCTTTATCCCTCTTATATGTAATCAAGTACTTTATTTTCCTCAAATATGCTTTCAGGAAGAGAAAGAGTGAAAAAATGGCTGAAAGCAATGTGATTCATACACCCAAGCGAAGCATGCCAACTGCTTCGCCAACAACTAATAGCCCTGGGCCTATCACTAGAAGGTCAGCTATAATTTTCATCAAAACTCTTTTGGATTGATATGTATGTATGTCTGTATTGTAGGCAGCTAGCATCAATACTTATGGATTGCAATTATGTATTGTAGGCAGCTAGCATTGGCATTTGAGGGAGCTTCACAAAGTTCAACAATCATTTCACAAGTACAAAGCACTGCCAAGAAGAAATTAACTCCAAGGAAGAAGAGATCATGATGATGCTTCATGACAGAAGGAAGAAGAGACCTCTGATTACTAGATGCTTAATCTAGAATATTTTTATGATGTTTATTAAACCATATTAGTTATGAATTGTTTGTTAGTTTTTGTATGGAATCTTCTGGATTAAATCAAACAAGAGTTTCATGCTTTCTGGATTAAATCAAACAAGGATGACCTTGGCGCTGGAGCCTGGGCGAGCATGCATGGCCTTGGCGCTGGAGCAGAGCGAGCAGTGGGTGAGCATGCATGGCCTTGGCGCTGGAGCCTGGGCGAGCATGGCGCGGGCATGGCGTGGGAGCCTGGGCGAGCAGTGGGCGAGCATGGCGTGGGAGCCTGGGCGAGAGGCACGGACTTGGCGAGCAGGCACGGGAGCCAGGGATTAGTTAAGGGAGGGGTAGATTGGTCATTTAGAATTAGAAAATGGGATTTAGTTAAGGGAAAATACCAAAATGGCATATTATTAAGCAGTCATCCTTTGGAGTGGCATATACTTAATAACGCTCTTTGGAGTGGCATATTATGAATTGCCACTCTTTTGAGTGCCATATACTTAATTTTCCCAAGAAAAAAAGCCGTGACTTGAGGAGAACGACGGAAACAAACAAACGCGTAGACACGAACCGCGCCACACGGGCGGCGGTGGCGGCGGCCTCGGTGGTGGCGACGGACATCCGCACGGAGAGCCGGCGTTCGACGAGCGCCGGACGCCATGCTGGCCTCACGCCGAGCACGCTTAGGCGCTGGCCGCGCAAGCGGCGGGCGGCGACAAACAGTCCATCGCTTGATCGCACATGTGCAGCCGGGGCCAATCGAATCCAACCGAGGCCAAGCTCCCCTTGCAATGCCGGAGAGAAGGAGGGGGCAACACTGATAGGTAGGGGAGGCTGCGACTGCTAGGAGGGCTGAGCATGGGGAGGGGGCGGCGCGGGGAGGAGCGGCGGCGCCGGGGTGGGGGCAACGACACGGGAAGAAGGCTGCAGCGGTGGAGAGGAGGCGGCGGCTAAGGGGAGGGGGCTAGGTAGGGAAATACCTCTGGCAGAGGGAGTGCGCAGTAGCGGTGAGGCCCTCATCGGCGACCCCGCCGTTGGTGTGGGTCTGGTCGAACTCGGCGGCAACGGTGGCGGTGGGGAAGGCAGAGAAAGGGAAGGGCGGCGAAGGAAGAGAGGGAGCATGGGAGGTGGGAGGTGGAGGGAGAGATGGAGCAGGGCGGTGGTTATGCGGGGGTGGGGCGGTGGGCACCAAATGGGATCGTGGCGTGGGAGGCGGGAGCGGGGGTAACCCTAGGCGGCCGCGAGTGAGAACCAGACCAGGGTGGAGATCCAACGGTGCGTAGAGACAGTTCTGGTTAGATGGTCCGGATTGAAAGTTCGAACTACCACCACCACCACAAGGTGCTTTATAATAGTAGAGATATAATTTTTATATTTTTATATGTGTAAATATACAAAATGCAGAAAATAAAAGAGGTAGTTACAAAGGGATATAATGTTAGTCTGTTACCTGATAAATGTTGAATTGTTGTGTCCTAAATCGGTTTCCATTTTCTGAAAAATACAAGAGAGGGAGAGGGAGGCAGGGAGCAATACTATGTACTCCGTATGAGTAGTGAGCACACAGCGACAGCACACAGCAGAGCACTTGAGCAATGACACATGTCCAGGTGTTGCTCTTGAGCAATGACACGAGCACAGCAGAGCACTTGAGCAATGAGCAGAGACTAAGACTACAGTACTAGAGAGGGAGAGCGGGAGAGGGAGAGGGAGAGGGAGAGGGAGGGAGAGAGCGGGAGAAGGAGAGGGAGAGCGGGAGAGGGAGACGGCCACCTGAATCTTCTGCGACGACGGGCGACGGGCGTGCTTTGCTGCTGCGGCCTGCGGGTTGGGGCGGTGGCGGTGGCGGGTTGGCGGCGGCGGCGGGGTCTTGGGCGACGGGCGACGGGCGTGCTTTGCTGCTGCGGGTTGGCGGCGGCGGCGGCGGGGGGCGGCTAGTGCCGGCGGCTAGGGTAAAGGACTAAAGGGAGCAGCTCCAGGGCGCGGGGTGGGCGCAGGCTATCGGGGGCCAGAAAATGGGACGAGGAGTATCCCACCCGTGTCCACAGGTATCCTTCCCGTATCCCGCTTTTTTATTTATTTTAAAATGATTAAATTGTCCGATACGGCTCGGATACGTATCCGGACGTACCGACATGTGACCAGATACGGGTACGCAGGTTTTGACACGTATCCAGGTATCCTAGGAAGACGGAGGGACGACAGTCACAGTGGGGATGGCCTATGCCGACAGATCCGAACACCACGGGTCAAGCCATCGCTTGATCTAGCCATCCTGGGGCCGTCATCACCAGATCCGGCCACCCTAGGAGGAAAATAAGGGAGGAGGAAAACAACAACAGGCCAGGTCGGAGGCGGTAGCAGCCGAAGACGAGTCGGGCTGGAACTGCCAGCAAAGTGGAAGAGGAAGGAGAGGAGAGAGCTTGGCGCGGAAGCGGCACGGAGGGGAAACGGCGGCGGTGGCGTGGTTGGGAGTGGCGATTTCACTAGAGAAGAGGATGGATGAGCCATCCGCGGCGGGAGGAGTAGGGGGTAAGGGTGGGGGGTTGCGGCACCGAAGGAGGCGGAGGCCGGGAAGAGCAGATAAGGCAATTTTGGCCGTGGAAGGAGGTGGCGGCGGGCTGGAGCAGGCAGCCTAGGGAGGAGGAGAGCTGAAGAGATGGCGTTGCGGTGAGGCAAGGGGCATGGGGGCTAGGGCAAGGGCAAGGGGAAAATTGGGTCCCTGCCACTCAATACGGCGGCCCGTTCGGCTGTGACACTCAATTCGTTGTCGGCCTGTGACACCGTGGCCACGAATTAGTTTCTCCTGTGACATTACAGCCCGCTTCCTCCCTAATTTCTCCATTTAGCCAGTGACTTCTCCCTAAAACCGGCTAGAACCGGACCCTCTCACGCCCTGAACCGAACCAAGCAGGCGGTTCATCGCTGGGCACTGGGCGGGAACGACGTTTCAGCTAGGCGGCTGGGCGGGAGCAACGTACGCGGCGGCGACCTCGCCGCCATCCACTGCTGGCGACAACCTATACCTCGGCGCCACTCGCAACGGGACATCCTCGCCGCTGTCTCTGCCGGTAGCGACCCATGGCGACCTCGACATCGCCGCCGTCCCTGCCGATCTCACCTGCGACCTAGTGGCCGATCGTCGCCGCCGGCAGCATGAGTAGCCAAGAGGAGATCGGTGCTGCATCTAGTATAGATTGGGAGCATCTTTTAGTATATGAAAATCCACCAAATGAGTTATTGATTGATGAGGTGGGGCGATTGATTGGGAAAGCTGAAATCATCCCAGTAGTTGATGAGGAGCGCGTTTGTAATTTATTTGGGATCAGAGTTGATGATCACATAGCAGTGGGAGCTGAGAACCCAAGTGCTAAAGAAGCTATAGAGGGAGCTGAGAACCCAAGTGTTGAAGAAGGTGATGTGAGAGTTGAGGCAGAATATCATGTTGAAGATTTTGTCCTAGATGAGGCTGGTGTTCAATATGATAAGGAGGATCCTCCCATGTCAGAGGGAAGCATTTATGGATCAATGAGTGACTTCCGGATGGTACTAAGGCAACATGCTATTGTCCATATGTTTGAGGTAGCAACTGAGAAAGCAGAATCGACAAGGTTTAGAGGTTACTGCAAAGCTACTGGCTGCCCTTGGGCAATTGTAGCAAGGAGAATGCACGATGGAGTGTCTGTGAAGGTATGAATTCCGCCCCCCCAGGGCTTCCATTCCTAATCCCTCCCTTTGAAAAACATTAAAAGAACTTTGACTCTTGACTCTCGGGCTGTTCGATTGATGAAAAAAATTTAAATTGTTAATAACTCATTACCATGTATATTCACTTTTCTAGCAATCTGTATTTACCGTGGAAGGAACTATCCGAATATGCTTGCATATGATTTATAAACCTCATGGGATACTGGTGTTTGAATTTCAGCACATATGCCATGGATTGCCCCATGGGATGCACTTTTATCCGTTAGGAACTAGCCGATGTGATGTTTTTGTGTCAACCCATAGGCTAGTCACTAATCTATGTTATTGGCTGTAGGTTACATTGAACAAACACGAACACTTATGTGCATCATCTTCTGGAGTAAAGACAAATATGGCTTCATATCATTGGGTAGCTGAGAAAGCAGTGTCATATCTAAACAAGAATCCCAACATTGGTGCTAAGGAGATTCAACATGATTTGGAAAATAAGTATAGTTGCAAGCTTGAGTATGGAAGAGTGTGGAGTGGAAGGAAGAAGGCTGCGGGACAGGTATTTGGGACATGGGAAGAAAGTTTCCAAATGCTTTTTAGATTCAAGGCAGAGGTGGAGTTAAGGAACCCTGGCAGCATTGTTGAGATAGGGTTGCAGCAGGTTGGTGATGAAGTATATTTCCACAGATTCTTTTGTTGTTTCAAGGCCAGCATTGATGGTTTCTTGAATGGTTGTAGGCCATACTTAAGTATTGACTCCACAGCATTGCATGGCAGGTGGAATGGCCATCTTGCTTCGGCAACAGGGTTAGATGGTCATAACTGGATGTTTCCAGTTGCATTTGGATTTTTTGATGCGGAAAGTACTGACAATTGGACTTGGTTTTTGCAACAATTACAGAAGGCCATAGGTAATCCACCAAATCTTGCAATAAGTTCTGATGCTTGCAAGGGTCTTGAGATTGCAGTGAAAATTGTGTATCCTTGGGCGGAGCACAGGGAATGTTTTAGGCACTTGATGGATAATTTCATCAAGAAGTTCTAAGCTCCGGTCTATGGCAACATGTACCCTGCTGCAAGGTCCTATGTGCCATCAAGGTTTGATCACTATATGTCAAAGATATACAATGCATGCCCTGATGTTGAACCTTGGTTGGCTAAGTATCACAACATGTTGTGGATGAGGAGCAAATTCTCAGAGGAGATAAAGTGTGACTACATAACCAACAACCTAGCTGAGTGTTGGAACAGCTGGATAAAAAATGTGAAGGATCTACCAGTTGCAGAGCTTGCTGATGCTATTAGAGCTAGGACAATGGATCTTTATAACAGGAGGAGGAGGATAGGTGAGAAGTTGCAAGGTGTGATGCTGCCTGCTGTAGTTCATGAGCTAAATGCAATAACTAGAAGGTTGGGCAAATTGAATGTCCTAACTGGTGGTAGAGATACTGCAGAAGTATGTGAAGTAAGTGATGATTTGGAAGTGGTTAGACATGTAGTCAAATTTAAAGATCATCAATGCACATGTAGAGAGTGGCAAGTCTCAGGGAAGCCCTGTTCACATGCTTTGGCATTCATCATTACTCAGAGAAATGCAAAGATGGATGATTACCTGCATCCTTATTTTTCAGTGAACTTTTTCAGGCTTGCATATGCAGGTGTCATTCCTCCTATCACTGACAAGTCACAATGGCCTAATGTTGATCTTGGCTATAGGGTCCTGCCTCCTTTATTGAAAAGATCAGTTGGAAGGCAAACAAAGAATAGGTTAATAGGGTGCCTAGAAAAAACCAGGGGTAAAGGAAGGTGGCAAGTGAAATGTAAGGGATGTGGGGAACTAGGCCACAGGCAGACATCTACAAAATGTCATCTTAATGGAACCAAGAAAAGGTAGACTAACCAAGTCTATTTGTTTTGCAAATCATCTCTTTAGATATTCACTAGATGTACCTTGTTTATTTTTGTAGGAAAAGTCGTGCTAAGGCAGGAAGGCCCATGGCTGCGTGTGAAAGCACACCCAAAAGGCATAAAGTTGCTCACAACAATGACAATAGTCCTGCTCCTATGACAATCAACCTTGAACAAGATAGCAGCCAACAACATTTTAACCATTCAACGAAGACACCATCGCCAAGAGTGAATGTTCAGCCTGCCAAGAAGATGACTCCAAGGAAGGAGCCTGTGAAGGATGATCATTTCGTGTTTGCAAAATGGATTTGATGGTGTTGTATGTTGGCAAAATGCCATTTTTTTTTGTAAAATTATGCAAACTCAATGCAGAAAATAGTGGCAGTAAAATTAAGCCCTAAATGTTCATTATCTGCTTCTGTTCTGAAATTTCTATTTAGCTGATGGTCAGAATGTTGCTTAGTCTTCCAGAATCGGGATGTATCTTTTGTTGCTTTTCATCAATCAACTAATGATGCATCTATATATATCATGATCAGGTAATGCCATGTTCTTGATTTGGGCATACGAATATGGTACAAGTACAAGATATGTACCTTGTCACATGGGATTATAATTTATTTGCGGAGCACATATTTTTTTAGCAAATCTCAGAATCAAAACAATCATTACCTGTATAATACCAACTGATCATACAGAATTCCAACTGTAATGAACAGCGCAAATCTGATGGCAAAGATGGCCTTCACACTGTATTGCTTTGTGGAGAGTCTGGAGGTACGAACTCCTTTTGCTGAACCACACTGATGAATGAGAATGAGGCCACACAGATTTGGATTGCCATCATAACTTGAACTTGTAAATGTATTAAACTGCCCTACAGGAATTTTTAACCTAGCAGAAGCAAAATTTGAGCCATTTTCAATTACCATAAACTGGTTGTACTCTGTTTGCCATTTCATTGCACAGAAATCACAGAGCTGGAGAAATTAGACATATTTCATTGCATTCCCCTTTCTACAACTGCAGTACATACATCCAATCTTACATTCATATAACATTCTGATTACAAAATCAAACAACCAATTACAAAATCAAACAATTTTCGCTGAATCAAACAATGTCGAAAATTTTCCCTTGCTCGTTGAATCAAACAATTTTCCCTTGCTCGCCCTCCAGGTCCCCATCGAGGTCAACACCGGTAGTGTCGCCATGGAGGAGGTTGAAGGGTAGGAGAAGGGTGAGGTTGAGGTCGACGTCGCCGCCGGCAGAGTTGCCGCCGAGGTCGCCGCCGACAGAGTTGCCGTCGAGGTCGAACCGAATACGGCGCTTGGGAACGGGGGAAGAGTAGGGCCGACGTCGACGTCTCCGCCGACAGTGTCCCCATCGAGGTCGCCGCAAGCAGCGCTGCCCTAGCCCATGGTTGGAATCGGGCGAGAGAGAGAGGGGTGTGTTCGTTGCTGAGGTTCACCGGTTCAAGCCGGTTTAAGGCAGGAAGCGGGTTGTAATGTCACAGGAGAAACTAATTCGTGGCCACTGTGTCATAGGCCATAGGGACAACGAATTGAGTGTCACAGCCGAACGGGCCACCGTATTGAGTGGCAGGGACCCAATTTTCCCAAGGGCAAAGGGTGAGAGGTGAGGCGTTTCAGTTATATTGAATGGCATCGGCGGGTAATTACCACCGAAGTCTCTGGGTGTGCCTAGGAAGGCCAAAAGGGCAGATCCGCGAGTGACAGAAAACCTGGAGGGTGTGGGCGTAAATGTGCATTGTGGAGAAAACACTGAAGAGGGGTCGCTCCAAAAACATACGGGGACTCCAACATAAAATCAGGAACCCCGGGGGTTTTCTGCAAACCTGTTCCCCCGAGAAGGGCCCGATCGAATGAGCTGGACGGACGACAAGCGGCGCGATCTGACGGTGGAGGATTTCCGGGTGACGTGTCCTCGCGGGGGAGCAGAACTGCTACAGTAGCTTTATGCGCTATATAGTAGCGTACCGAATCCTGTAGATAGCCGCAGAACGTAGATGTATCGACACCACTTAGGGTCTCCTCGTCTTTCTCATCGGTTCTTCCGTTTACACCCTCACCGACAGCACAGTACAGCAAATCAAATCAACAATCCACCGCCGATCAACTGATTGCGATTAGCTCATCAGTCGATCAGGTGGTTAACTTTTTTTTGCAACAGGGGCCCACACCCAATTCCATTCAAAAGAACAGAATTACACCAATCCAAAAGTAACAAACTGGATACAAACTTTAAGCCTAAAGTTTAATCAAAAGATCAACTCCAAATGCTTAAACGTCTCTAAGCATCACTACAAACCAAATACCAAACAAAAGCGACCTTATAAATCCCCTCCAATTCAACAACTGATACTAGCCAACTATCACACCCCAACTCTAAAATTATCACAAAATAAAACAGACGCCATAAGAGGCTCCCGGCATTAACGAGACTCTCGAACAGACATATCTCTTTGACTGAAACTTCCAACATCCATTAAGAAATCTCCCCCTTCCTGATCCACAGCTAGCTTTTGAAGCGCCTTTTCAGATGATCCACTCCTCTAGGCGAAGAGTCTCTCTATCTCTTTCAGGATACAAACCTGCCTAGTAAAGCACAAGCGCACAAGCCAAATGAATAAGTTGAATGCACCATGCGCCCTTGAAAACACCAATTATTCCGTGCCAACCAAATAGCCCAAAGAATCGACCAAATACACACCCATGCAAGGTTTTTTCCACCAGGCCAAACATGTTTAAACCACTTATAGGCACCACCACATTCCAGAGAACTCTAGCAGTTAAACATTTAAAAAATAGATGATCAACATCTTCAATACAAGCGCAAAAAATGCAGAATGGGTTCCCATTCCACCCCTTTCAAATAAGATGGTATTTAGTCAAAATGGCTTTATGAAAAACCAACCAACCAAAAACTTTAATCTTCAAAGGCATTTTAGTTTCCCAAACCAACTTAGGCCACTTAAGAGATGCACCACCGTTCCCACAAACAAAGTCACACATTCTCTTAAAGCCTTCTTTGAAGTATCAGATATCCACAAGAAAGCGTCCATCTTATTGGAAAATCTGAAACCCTCACAATCGTGGACCACATTCTTCCAAGTATAAAGTAAATCTTGGTTAAGCCATCTTTCGAAGGGAAGCCTCCAGTATTTCTATCTTGCTTCAAGCACCTCAATCTTTTGACATTCACAAATCTCAGATAATTCAGGGTATTTAGACTTAAGAGTATAAGATCCAAGCTACCTGTCATTCCAAAAGTCAACTAACCTCCTATCCCCCGCCACCACATACCTGTTACTCAGGTTAAACTCCCTAATAAACATAATGTTTTTTTCAAATTGTGGAATCATGAGGACTGATCAGGTGATTAACTAATAGCCAATCAAACACCACCACCTCCTCCTGTCTGTCAGACTCAATCCTTATCAATCTGGTGGGCAGCAGTCTGGCTCGAATCATGTAAGTCAATGTAATTATGGTTATATATAATCAATTATTGGTTTATTAAGATTCATTACTAAGGTTGCATTGAAGGGCAAGGTGGGAATGATGCATTTGTAACCAATTAATGGTTTGTGGATGGAATAAATCGATAGACTTCGTCATTATGTAGATCGATGCAATAGTTTCCATAACACAGTGGTAAAGAGAAGTGCCAGTTTGATGAAACATGACCAATCGGTAGCATCACATGAGAGGTGCATCACATTCGGCTTAATACTTTCATCAGTGTTGCCCATTACTTGTTGCATCAAGGTGGTGACCACGACGAATCAGAAGTCTAACAACATAGACAATTTTTGTGACATCCTAATAAATATTAGAATGTCCCAAGTTTTCTTTTAAAATAAAAACAAAGTTAAAATAATTTCTATAGTTTTTCTATATGAAAATCCCTAAATTTTCATACGATTATTTATATATAAGAATTTGTTTTACTAATGATTTTCATTATAATTTACAAAATTACAAATTTACATACAAAAAGCTCTTTCCTATTTTCTCTTTTCTCTCCATCTGTTCTCGACCAGAACCCTAATCTCCTGGTCGAGCCAACCGTTCTCTCTCTCTCTCTCTCTCTCTCTCTCTCTCTCTCTCTCTCTCGGTCGGTCGATCGAAACCCTAACTCTTTCTCGATCGAAACCCTAACTCGACTTTCGGCCAAAACGCTGAAATCTCTTGGTTGAGCCGACCGTCCATCCATTCCCTTAACGACCGAAACTTTAATCCGACCTGACCTCCTTTGAAATATCTCCCGACCAAAACCCTAACACCGATTGACATCCATCGTAACCCTTGCCGGATGAACACTCGTCCCTCTCGCCCGACGCCCTTTGAAACCCTATCTCTTCACCCTCTGGCCGCCGCCTTTCCTATCAGCACCCTTTTCTCCCTTTCTCCGAACCCTTTCCCATCTTAGCGAGCCTCTAACTCTAGTTTGACCGATGTCGACTCGAGACCGAGCCATGTCCATGACAAACTCTATTCCGATTCGACCAAGATCTCATCCAACCAATTTGGGCCCAGGCCCAATTCTAGGTTCACAACTCAACCCCAATATAAACCCAACAAAACCCTAGCGCCGCCTCCTCTCGCCTCACCACCCTCCTCCCTTGCTTGCTGCCGCCGCCGCTTGCCCCACGGCAGCGTTCGCCACCAACTCGTCGTGGCAGCCTCGCCATGGAGGTGCAGCCGCCTCGGCGATGGAGATGCCGCCGCCTAGGCCGAGCCGCCGCCCTTATCCCAAGATAGCCACGCCGCCAGCCCAGTAGCGCCAGTGATGCCGCCGCCTCTGCCCTACCCGCTCTGGCGCAGCAGCCATTGCCCATCCGTAACCGCGCTGCCGCCGCCGCTACCCTAGCCACGCTTATTGAGTCGTGTTGCCGCAAGACGCCGCCTTGCCGCTAGCCCTCGTCCCCGAAGCTTCCGCCGCCAAGGGACCGCCGTCGCCTTGCCTTGCCACAGCGCCGCCCTCAGCGCCGCCCTACGCCCGAGCCGAACGCCAGCCGCCCGCCTCGCCGAGCCGCCCCTTCCCACGGCCGTGATCCATGGCTTCCCTCTCCATGTGGTTTCTCTCTCCCCACATCTCTCTCCATGTGTATGGCGGCGTGAGGAGATGAGGAACAGGAGGATTATTCCCTTTTCAACTCACGGTTGGGTCACAACCCAATTCAACACTGTTCACGGTTAACAGTAGCACTTCATAATTTTGTATCTCCCAAACCGTAAGCCCAATTCGCCCCAAACCAGTTTTCCTAGTCTCATAATATTCTATACTGCCTACTGTATTTATTTTATAATTTTATGCTTTTTTTATGTTGTTGCTTATTGGTTGTTGCCTCGGTTTGCGCGTAGGCCGTTCCGACATTTTTGCCGGTGTCGTGAGTGTCGATCGGTTCCCAGAAAATTATCGAGACCCCGAGATGCACAAGGACGTCGCCGTCGGTGGTGCCGGAGCTGTATGCCCTAGCGGATTCGCGGAGGATCATCAAGACTCGGACCCTGGGTCGTGACATCATCGGTAAAGAACTGAGCCGAGATCATCGACGATTGCTCGAGAAGCGTGCGAGGCCGATCGCTACCAGGCAAGCATAATTACATGTTTGCGTCCTAATTTTATAACATGAACTGTTGTTTACTCTTTATGAACTATGCATACATTTAGACCAGGGTGTGAGTTCCTATACGCATTAGTCTTCTATTAATGCGTCGTAGCCTCTTTTGTAAAACTGTTGTTATTTTCCGAGCCTATCCTTGATTAGATGTGTAGGATTGCATTTGGGACTCACTATAAAATGTGCCTCGTGAGGCGTTTGCTTCATATTGGTGTTTTGGATAAAACCTAAACAACTAAAACCAGTGTAGATTGTTTAGGGGAGACCCGGCAGAGATGTTTCCGGGATTGTGGTGGAGATTTGAAGGTCTCCTCTAATAAGGACCCAAGCTTGTGTACTACTGGACCAAACCTTACCGTCTGACCACTTGTGCCTTGACCTGCTTAGTACCCTCTGAAACCCACTAACCGGCTCGCGACTTGTCCTTCTGGTTCGATACTTCGCCTAGGGTAAGGAACCGGACCTTACGAGGCGGGTTAAATCTCTGAGACCGAATGGTTTAAATGGGGAACGCCCTGGGCCGGTACCGATAAGTTGAAGGGCCCCCTTTGCGGCGTGTACCGGACGGGCCGGGGAAACCTTAAGAGAGGGCTGGTGAAGTGGTGGGCGTAGTAGGCTGGAAAAGTCTGGTACCGTTTCTCTTAGTGGATGAGACGGGGCTTGTGGGGAAACTTGTACACACTCTGCAGAGTTAAAACTATCATGATAGCCGTGTCCAAGGTTATGGACGGTTTGGCAGGTTTGCGCTCGTAGATTCACCTTTTTAATAATCAAACATGACTAGAGTAGGCTGGGATTGGCCTGGTGTGATGATGCACCTTCCTTTGATGTTCGGCCTGGTGTGATGATGCACCTTACCTTGATGTTCGAGATGATCAGATCAATTCATGCATTCAACAAATAAAATTTGGTTTACTAAAATTTGATTAGAAAATAGGTCTTTGTGTAAAATAGCCAGTGTCCCCTGATCTTTGCCCTTGCAAACATTTGTTAAGGATTGCTTGCTGGGTAGCCGCGTACTCATTATATCTATCGCGGATAATTTTATTATCCTGGTTGCAAGTCTGATCAGGACCAGGAAGGGTCCGAACTTCAGTGTCTTGAGGACTAGGCTGCGGTGTCCGGTCAATTACTTGGATATCGTCATTTGAAGAAATTTGTCATTTCTCGATGTTCTTGTTATTCGTTCTTAATATTTGGTAATATCTGTCTTATTATAATAGCTTATGATGCTACCTTGTATTACTCTGTTATTTTGAATAATAATGGAATGCCAGCGATCATAGCCGTTGAATTGTCCATCATGAGGTACTAGTCTGGGCTAGTATCAGATCATGGTGTCGGATTCTGTCGACGGTTGGGATATCGACCCAAGTCAACCAAGGTTCTTCAAAGAGGAGATAGGAGACACGCCGAACAACCACGAACAGCAACGAACAGGGAGACAGGGGTTTTTATCCCGGTTCAGGCCTCTCGGAAGAGATAATAGCCCTACGTCCAGCCTTTCTTATATATCACAGATGATTACAAGAGATGGCTCGACGAGACGAACAAGTCTCGGCGAGATTATGGGTGTACAGGAAGCAATATGCAAGATCAAGTCATCTTAGATGCCAGATGCGTCTAAGTCGTCCCCTTTATACGCCGTAGGGGCTTGTTTATATAGTGTTGATGAACCGACCTACCAAGGGATAATCGGGCCGGGCTAACTCCGAGACCGTAACGAACTCAACGTGCCAAATACATCCCGAGGTAGATAAGGTATACTCCAATTCTTGGGGATCACGACTTCTATTCCAATCCGGGAAACCAACGTCCGGGTCTTCACGTAGCCGTGCAGAACTCTTGTTCGAGTAGGACTCAAACACGAATCCTAGGCCATTACGTATCGTGCCGACCAAGAAGCTGTTCGGCAGGATACATATAGGCCTGATAGAACCTTCCAGGGAGCTGGGCCCTCGTAGGCTGTTCGAGTAGGCCGTCAGGGAGTGGGCCATGGCTATGGGCCGTGATTTTATCCCCGACAGCTAGCCCCCGAGACTCAAGTGGAAGGACTCACTAGAGTGGGGTCTTCCTCTTGAGACTCTAAGTCACGAAGAGGAAATTTTGTTTGCTACAAAGGCGTGCAACAGCGCACCGAACGAGTTATGGTTCATCCGAGCAAGACCTGTTGAACCGAACAAACTGATCGATCTTAGAGCAACTCGTTGCGTCGAGCGAGAATCACATCCGTTCGAAAGCGAGCACTCCGCCTTGATGTAGAAATCGAAATCCGGTCCCCAAGCCTTGAGCTCGTCGCGGGGACTAGACGCTTCTACGGACGAAGAGCTGCCGGTCTGAGTGAATCATCTCCTTGAGGTGAACGTCATCAAGGAGGGATTGGATTCTTAGTAGTAAAGAGCGTACCACCGCGTCCGGTAAGATCAGATCTTCCGGGAGAATGAACATAGCAAGTCGTGAGACGGACTCGTGCTGCTGCATCCAGGCATTCAGATGCCTAGGAAAAGATAGGGGAACCACCTCTCGGGCTAGAGCTTGCCCGAGAAAATAGAGATTGCGCTCTCGAGCAAACGTTATGCTCAGGAGAGAAGGTGATGTGCCTCCAAACGTAGATCGTGTGCTAGGAGCAGACAATGCATACGAATGGGAAAGGTGACCCAGTCCCAGAGCGTAGAGCTCGTCGAAGAAACCAAGTAAGGAGATCCAGTCTCCGAGCACGGAGCTCGTTAAAGGAACCAAAAAGTGCGACCAGGCGAAGACGTACCCGGTAGGAGCCAGCGCTCCGGCGAAGAGTCGCCGGCGAGGTGATCCAACCCGAGCACGGAGCTCGTCATGGGACCGGATCGGCTCCGGCGAAGAACCGCCCGTCGAGGTGAATCACAACCCGATGCGATCGAGCCGCAAGAGAACGTGTGAAATCAACGCTTTACCCATGACGTATTCCTTGCGACAGTGTAAGCGTTGTCTTGGCAAGTGCAGAACCGACGCTTGGAGAGCCCGCCGCGATGAGAATCGACTACGATGGGCTTGCCGTTCGCGATGAGAATCGGCTTCGGTGGGCGAGGACTCACAGGTGGCGCACTACCTTGACTTAGCCGAACTATGAAGGTCGATCTGACGGGCAAAGACAAGAAATCATCTGTGGCGAAGTGAATCGATCCACAGGCATGCGCGAGCAAACCCGGAAAGAGAGGGATGCGACTTCGCTTTGGTGGGAAGCACGGAACCTCGCGCGACCATCACCGAGTTCGATGTTACCCGCTCCTGTATTTCTGCAAAGACAAACAAGAAACGACAAGGGAAAAAGAGAGCAAGAACAGCTCTAAGAAGAGCAAAGCGAGTTTTAGAAAACACGCAAAAGACGACCTACCGCACAAGACATAATTTTTTCCGATCGTCCCTTGATAGCGTTAGTGTCACCGCGCCAATGCGAACCGACGCCAGAGTGCCCGTTGCGATAAGAATCGCTTACGGTGGGCGGGACTCCGTTGGTGGTGCATTGCTCTGGATTACCGTGCAAGGAAGAACGTAGCATGGATAAAAAAGACGTGTCGCGGCAAGTCAAGCACCGCTGTGGCTAAGACCGCTAACCGTGAAAGGCGATCGGGACCTTAGCCGCAGGCGGGGGTGAGGCGAAATCTTATCCGGGCATGGACCCGTATAGCGTTAGTGTCGCCTCGGCGAAAGCGGAACCGCGCCAGAGTGCCCGTTGCGATGAGAATCGACTACGGTGGCGAAACTCCATTGGTGGTGCACCGCTTGTTAACCGAGCCGTCTGAGTCATCGCCGGATAAAAGACATGCTCAGACGCTGAGGAGCGCCACGGAGCGAAGACCAACGAGGTTTTGAAAAACCAACGCTAAGGAAAGGAGCTGAAAACTGAAAACGCACGGGGTTGCGAAATTCAGCTCAAGTCCCAATCGACCGAGGAGAGGCGATCCTCAGGAAGCTGGCGGCAACTCAAGACCGCCGAGTAGCGCTTGAATCGAGTGAGAGTTCGACCAACAGCTTTTCACGTAAAAAGAGAAAAAAAGACAAAGACGAACAGAAAACCAAGAGCAAAGCGAACAGCGCTAGAAAGTTTTAAGAAAAACCGGTAGAACGCTTAGCCTAACTCCCATTTCATTGTCACGTAAATGCCGAGGACTGAGTTTGCGAACTCGAGCAGTGCACAAGAGAAAGAGCGACGCCCTAGCCCTCGCACGGACGATGCATGAAGACCTGAACTTGCGACTTCAAGCACGTGCGTAGAGAGTTAGAGCGACACCCGTATCCTGATCGACTCGTTTCAGAAACTGCTCGTTAACGTAAATTAGGCGATTCCGAAGGTAACCGAACAAGGAAAGTGCCTCTGCCGCGGAGGGCTTACGAGAGCGAGCTTTACCAAGTGGTCGTGCTGTGAGCGGTAAGTGCCTCTGCCGGAGGGCTTACGAGCGAGCTTAGCCGCGAGGCTGGATGCCGTGTTACGCAACTCTGAGTTTAGGAACTTGTTGAAACAAGATACGGGCAGGGAAAACCCTTAAGATTGCGGAGCCAAGAGTTTGCAAGACCGGGCAGCCATCAAGTGTTACCAGAGAGAAAGAGAGTCTGAGAAGACGAGTGGTGAGAAGGGCCGCAGGGGGCCACGAACATTCACCGCTCAATGGGTTGAACTTTACATGGCAGCCCGAGAGACTTGGACGAACTAAGGCGCGAAATTTGAGAAAAGGCGCTAAGCTGGGAAACGAAAGACCTACACGAGGAATTTACGAAGCTAGTCGATGTTCCAAGTGCTGGTCAGCTCTCTTCCGTGATCCACTGACAGGCGAACAGCCTCGGGATCCGGAAGGAATTTGATCCAGCCCCCGAGCACGAAGCTCGTTGCGGGGACCAGACGCGCGCCCCGGGCGAAGAGCTGCCCGGCGCGAAGTGATCCAGCCCCCGAGCACGGAGCTCGTCGCGGGGACCAGACGCGCACGGAGCTGGGAACCAGATCTGGAAGGTGAACAAGATCGAAGGGATCGATCCGATCTGACAGGGGAAGAGACATCCTGCCCTTCTGAGTCGAAGTCCTCAGGAAGAATCTCCTGGTCGCTGATAGAGTTCGATATGTTCGATCTGCGAGCTCCCCACGGACGGCGCCAGCTGTCGACGGTTGGGATATCGACCCAAGTCAACCAAGGTTCTTCAAAGAGGAGATAGAGAACACGCCGAACAACCACGAACAACGAACGAACAGGAGACAGGGTTTTTATCCTGTTCAGCCTCTCGGAGAGATAATAGCCCTCGTCCAAATTTCTTTCTTATATATCACAGATGATTACAAGAGATGGCTCGACGAGACGAACAAGTCTCGGCGAGATTATGGAATGTCTGAGAAGCAATATGCAAGATCAAGTCATCTTAGATGCGGATCGTCTAAGTCGTCCCTCTATACGCCGTAGGGCTTGTTTATATAGTGTTGATGAACCGACCTACCAAGGGATAATCGGTAGGGCTAACTCCGAGACCGTGAACGAACTCAACGTGCCAAATACATCCCGAGGTAGATAAGGTATACTCCAATTCTTGGGGATCACGACTTCTATTCCAATCCGGAAAACCAACGTCCGGGTCTTCACGTAGCCGTGCAGAACTCTTGTTCGAGTAGGACTCAAACACGAATCCTAGGCCATTCGTCGCGTCTTGACCAAGAAGCTGTTCGGCGGGATACATATAGGCCTGATAGAACCTTCCAGGGAGCTGGGCCCTGGTAGGCTGTTCGAGTAGGCCGTCAGGGAGTGGGCCATGGCTATGGGCCGTGATTTTATCCCCGACAGATTCCCTGTGATGACGCAGGGGGTCATGACATTTCTAGAGTTGGTGAAGCTTTTAGCAGAGCAAAATGAAAAGGTTAAGATTGTGCTAAGAAATGTTCCTCTAAATAAACAAATGGTGGCTCCAACTATTCAAAAGGATATTGTTAATTTTTTTGACGAGGTAATAAACGTTGTTCGTAACATTTTCTTTCATGGATGATGTCAAACATCGAATGTCATTATTGGAATTATTATGTTTCTTTACTTTGTGGAGATCATAGTTAAATCAATAATTGAGAAAATTGGAGGTGATGTATTCTGCTTGATGGTTGATGAGTCAGTTGATGTTGCTGATAAGGAACAGATGGCTGTTGTTTGGCGAAATGTCGACAAGTTTCGATTAATAAAATAAAGACTTGTTTGTGTTCACTATGAAAAATGACAATTGACTCAATAGCTAAAACCGTTGAGATTCAAGATAAAGCTGTCGGGAGTGGTTACTCTCGATGGCTAGCCGTCAAGAAACCACCGTCGTAAGAGCAAAGTTGGCTCGACGGCCTGGCCGTTGAGAGAGCTTCTCTTGATAGATTTGCTTTAGGCGGTCGAGAGTACTGCCCTAAACGTCGTTTCAAGTCTGGACGACGTAATCTCGACATCCTATTTGGAACCATCGAGAGTATGTATTATGGACCCCTGGGACTCTCTCTCTCACACACACACCAGAACTGGGCGGTCGAGAGAGCTTCTGGCCAGGGGAGGCCCTCTCGACGGCTACCACTAGGCCATCGAGAGTGGGATAAAAGCAGAAAAATATTTTAAATATTTTAAAAAACTAGGAAATTTCAGCTATTGTTGATCCCACCAGCAACTACTGCACATGCATACCCAAAATTCCCATAATTTACATATTCCTCAATATCGCACAACCAAACAAAGCCAAGTTTTAAATTCAATTATCTAATTCCCTAATTTTTAACAAAAAAAACAACATGTCATATAAGAACATAATCTAATAGAATTTACAACTGAAATAACTGAACATACATACATTACTCTCGACGGTCATGCCTATGGCCGTCAATATTGCTCTAGATCGTTCCCATTTTTTTAAAAAAGCTACAACTTCTATCACTGTGGACCTTGAGAGTTTGACGTAAAAATTACTAATGATGATAAGGCTATTCTATTGATTTGTCTTTTGGCCTTCTACCTTTAAACATTTTTTAGAAAAATATGCTTTGCAACAGTCATGATACCCGATGTTGCTTGGGTCGGCAGGGTGGGAATAGGACAGGAATGCAACACGACCACCCCCCCCCCCCGACAACGGCTGGAGGTGGTCCGCGGATGGCACGAGCGGCGAGTCGATGCGGGGACGCCGGTGTCGGGTTAGGGCGGTGGGCGGCGCAAGACCGCAATGAACGGTGGCAAGCTTCGGGCGGCGGGCCGACGGTGACGGACGGGAGTTTGGAGGGGGCCGACCATGGTAGGCGGCTGTGGGGAGCTCCGGGTGGCTGATCGACAATGGCGGCCGCCCACATCGAGCGAGGAGCTCCATGTGATGCTTGATCTTGGAGAGGCTCGGGAGGGAAGCCGAGGCGGCCACGGGCGGCGGTCGGCGCGAAAGCCGAGGTAGCGGTATCTCCGTGGAGATGCACGGAGGCGGCAACGGCGGCTGCATGGAGAAGAGAAGACCCGTGTAACGGCGGCTAAGTGGGGAAGTTGGAAGAAAAATCTAGGTTGTTGGAGCCAAATAGATCAGAACTGTCGGATCTAGAAATTGAATGGCTCTAATACCACTTGTAGGGGTTGAGAGGCATAAATAGGATTTAACGTGGACAAAACCCCCTCTAATATGTAGAGGTAAAAATAAAAGAAAAACAAATCACTATAATGGTACAATGTTTACAGAGAACATGGGGTGTCTTCATATAGGCATGTCAAAGGACAAAATAGTAAATTACATTTGAAGGCATGTCCTAACAAAAAACTTAATCCTTGAATATTCGCTATATGTTGCCTCTTTGTTGGGAACTGGGATAAATGTTCTTGGATGATGGTTCACTCAGCTTGTTTGTGATATTTGTAGCAGTGATGTTGTCACCGCCCTCGATATGCTACTCAAAGATTATTGACACCGGCCTTTATCAATTCCCTTCCATATTGGATTGTATCTGCAATTCAGAATTTCAGATATTGACTTCCATAGTAGCATCTTGCATGGACTTCGCTGGTTTTTTTGAACCCTGGAGACCGAGGGAAGGAGTGCATTTCCTACCTCCGGCTGCCGAGTAGCCACAACATTGCCAGAATCTAGT
This sequence comes from Raddia guianensis, assembly GCA_036346415.1. Lineage (NCBI taxonomy): Eukaryota > Viridiplantae > Streptophyta > Magnoliopsida > Poales > Poaceae > Raddia > Raddia guianensis. Next base: position 48,922,399 of record CM070537.1, read on the forward strand.
GGCTCTCGGAAGAAGTTGCCGTCTGTGCTGTTCTCCTTGAAAAGAAATCCAGAAGAATAACGAGTGATGTCTTCATTCGAAGACAAAACTGTTGGTAGCTTTCACGATGTGCTGCAGTCCAGTTTTGCCTCGTAATGTTTCAGATCTTTTTTTCTGCCTGATTTGCAGAATCACAAGTTAAACTGGTGGCTGTCCTCTGGGCTGGCCTAAGGTACGTGGACCAAGCCTTTCCTCCAGAAACCAATTGAAGCCATGGTTTCTCCCATTTTCACCCCCAAAATTTGAGCTTCTTTCACTTGACGGGTAACTACACCTCCACGTCATGGATGTCCTGAAATTTCTCTGAAGTCCACGTGGCCTCATCTCGACCGTCCAGAAGAGACATTTCTACCTAGAGGGGTGCGGAGAAGCACAGCGCAATGGAATCTCCTCCATGGCAGGATAAGGTGCCTTGAACCTAACCAGGGAGCTTCTTCCATTCCCAACCTCTAATTTGCAGAGTGATGGCCAAATGCTACTCAGATTGGCCTCCTCTTCCACCTCTCCACCCATCGAGAAGAACGCCATCCCACACCTCACTTTGCACGATCAAGCGGCAGCTTGCAACTTTCGTCTTGCACTGCTCCAGGTCGTGCGCTTCCCCTCTGCTTGAGCCCAAGAATCTGTCCGATGAGCTCCAGGCCGTGTCGGCGCCGGCGCCGACGCCGGTGTCCCCGCTTCCGGATGCTCCGAAGCTCGGCATCTCCAACAAGTTCATCCGTGGCCTCTGCAGCGACCGGCAGACGGAGCAGCTCGCCTTCGAGTGCTACAGGAGGGCTCTGCAGCAGCCGGAGTTCCGGCCGGAGAGGAAGACGGTGACTGCGCTCACTGTGCAGCTGCTCAGGGCTAAGCAGTGGAGCTCGTTGGAGCACCTGGTCGAAGACTTCAGGGCCTACGGGTTGGTCCCGGAGAGGCGGACGTGCGCGCGGCTCGTCGCGAGCTGCATCAAGGCGAGGAAGTTCGGTCTCGCCGACGCGGTGCTCGGGCTTCTCGCAGGGAAGAAGGGCGCTGCTGCCGCCACGGCCTTCAGCTCGGCGATGCAGGCGTACAACAAGCTGCGCATGTACCGGAGCACGGTGCTTGTGTACGAACAGATGAGGGCGGCGCGCCTGCCGCCGAGCGCCGAGGCCTACCACGCTGTGATGGCGGCGTACGGAGCATTGGGCGAGCCGGACATGGTGGCTTCGTTGCTCAAGCAGTACAGGTCCCGTAAATGGTACCCCTCTGAAAACTCTCTCGAGACATACACCGTCGTCTGTGACGCTCTGGGACGGGCCGGTAGAGCCCTGGACGCGCTGAAGTGCCTACGAGAGATGGAAGCAGATGGCGTCTCGCCGAACGCCAGAGTCTACTCAAAGGTCATCGGCTCTTTGGCGGATGCCCGGGAAGCATCTGCGGCGGAAGATCTGTACCATGAAGCACGGAAGACAGGGGTGCTTGGTGATCCGGACATGTTCTTGAAGGTGATCGTGATGCACGTCGAGACCGGGCTGGTGGAGAAGACGCTCGGAGTTGCGAAGGACATGAGGGAGATTGGTTTGAGGGTCACCGATTGCATCCTCTCTACAATTGTCAATGGCTTCGTGAAGAGGAGAGGCCTCAAGCCAGCCGTCAGAGCGTATGACAAGCTGGTTGCCTTCGGATGTGAGCCTGGTCAGGTCACCTACGCCTCAGTCATCAACGTGTACTGCCGGCTTGGGCGGAGCGACAGAGCTGAGTCCGTCTTCTCAGAGATGATCGACCAGGGCTTTGACAGGTGTGTGGTTGCATACGGCAACATGATCTCCATGTATGGGAAGATCAGGAGAGCCTCGGACGCCATGAGGTTGCTTGCTTTGATGAAGCAGAAGGGGTGTGAGCCCAATGTCTGGGTGTACAACTCCCTCCTGGACATGCACGGCAGGCTTGGAAATTCCAGGCAAGCTGAGAAGATCTGGAAGGAGATGATGCGGCGCAAGGTCCAACCTGACCGGCTCAGCTACACGGCCATCATCGGCGCATTCAACCGGTCGGGAGAACTGGACCGGTGCATGGATCTATATCAGGAGTTCAGGGAGACTGGAGGGAAGATCGATAGGGCCCTGGCTGGGCTCATGGCAGGGGTGTTCTCCAAATGCAGCCGGTTCAACGAGCTCATCGAACTGCTCAAGGACCTGAAACAGCAAGGCACCAAGCTGGACCGGAGGCTGTACACGAGCGTCCTGAACAGCCTCCGAGAAGCCGGGCTGGAGGTTCATGTGAAGTGGCTCCAAAGTAATTTCAGTTTCGTGGAAGAGAAAACCTGATGCCAGACTGCACCGAAGCATGAGGGCTGGGTCAGTGGGTGGGTGCCCGTAAGGTCATTGCTCTGTAAATGGAAAGATAATTAGGTAAACATTTGCTTGCCTCGATACTCTCTCTCAACACTATACGCTTGTGTTGCTCGATTCCGACCTTCCTTGGATCAAGGAGATGACACTGTAAATGTATTTTAAAGGATGCCACATTTGTACCAATAATGATATTATGATTCCATATTTCCAAGGTAGAGAGCGGTTTTTCCTCTCGTGGCAGGAATTCCCCTTCTATCTGTACCGCTCATACATTCTTGGGATTCGTTTCATCACACCAGCCAAAAGCAGTTAGGTATAGACAAAACTAACAGGGTGGTCCGTGCATTTCTGCGGCTAGATTTGTTACCTTTTAGTTTGACTAAATACAATCTGTTGTTATTATTGTTGTTGTTGTTGTTATCAATAAAAATATATTTAAAGAATTTTTTCATACATGCTATTATAAATTCGGTTTCTTTGGTTTTACCGTTACAAAACGCATATTTATATTGATGCCATTATTTTTACAACAATCTATCAGGAATGTCATTATCAGGGTTTTTGGGATTTTTCAGCTTATACCTGAGACAAATACGCGTGAAATACAGGGAAACACGCATCTAACGAGTGAACCCCACATTTCAACCCCTCATTTTCTCCTTCTTCCTCCCCTCGGTCTATCCTCCTCCACCCGCTAGTGCCACCGCCGGAGCTCCGTCGTCGTCGTCACCTCCTCCTCCTCTACCCCACCGCCGTTGTTGCCGCCTCCTCCTCCTCCTCCTCCTCCTCCGTCGCCTCCTCATCCTCCATTGTTGCCTCCTCCATGGCCACCGCCTCCTCCTCTGCCCCACCACTGTCGCCTCCTCCTCCTCCCCCTCCTCCTTCTCCTCCTCTGTTGTCGCCGTCGTCACCTCTTCCTCTGCCCCCATCGTCATCACTGCCGCCTCCTCCTTCTTCCTTGTCGTCGCCTCCTCCTCCTCTGCCGCCGTCGCCGTCGCCGCTACCCAGCTTGTCGCGGGCCATGGGGAAGAGAGAGAAGGAGGGAAGGAAGAAGAAGGAAGTAGAGGAGGATATGTGGGACCCACCTGTCAGATGCGCATTTCTCACGTATTCGGATTTCAGATTTCGTATATAGTAGAAAATCCTGAAAAAAAGATAATGGCATTCCCGATAGATTGTAGCAAAAATAATGCCGTCAATATAAATATGTGTTTTATAATGATATAATTGAAGAAACAGAACTTTATAATGGCATGTATCAAAAAATTATTTAAAATCTACAATGTTAGATCTTAATATGAGAAAAAGATAAAACTACTCACTACGTATGTTATGTACGGATTCTCCCATGTTAGAGAATTTATGATGCTAGACCAATTGATTACTTGAACTTCTATCTGAATGCTACTACATTGATGTGACTGAGAACTTCAAATAATTGTATGTCCTCCTTCTAAGGGTTAGAATGTTCCTATATTTTTCTTGCTTAGTTAGGACTTTGATGTACCTTTCATTGCTTTGTTTCGTTATGGCATTTTGTCGTGCCATCTTTGAATATGATTGTGATGTCATAAAACTGCATGCGCTTTGCGAGAGTGCCAAGTAAATGTGTCATATTAATAGTGTCTTGCACATTATTTTTTAATCTGACTATGTTTTCATCTAATTGCAAGTTCTTTGCAACAGCATTAGGTTACTTGATGTTATTCTTTCCTCTCCAACTCTCTTAAGTTGCTCTCTTTCCTCTCCAACGTTGTGGTTCTCCCAAAAATATGCATGCATGCATTGCATATATTATGAGAAATTCTCACTTGCAAGTTTTGACTGTTTGCATATCTTTCAAATGATTGACCACAATCTTCTAATGGTCCAATGTGATTGCTCCTCAAGTACATATGTATGGTGCTTGTATGTATTCTTCCATGAACTCTAGTTTCGTGTGTACATGAACTTTTAAGATCTACAATGATAACGACATAGATTCATTACTCCCTTAAAAAAAGCATGGACTCATTATAATTTGTGGTTTTTTTTCTCTAATTAATGTGTGAACTTCTAGTGTTTTAAAGTGAAACATGGTGACTCTATTTACCTCCTTGCCACGACCGCATCCAACAAGGACCCACGCGAGGATATGTTGGTTGTGTCATATTGGACATAAGCTATAGCATAGTTGAGCTTTAAAATTTTTTTAATCTACACTATCTCCCTCCATTGCAAAATATAAGGTGTGCATGTTTTTTTAAAGGTCAATATTTTAAATCTTTGACTAATAATTAAGTAAAAAATATACATGTTTTAGTATATGCACCGTATTTAAAAGTATTTTTATATGATGTTAGTTTTGTAGTTGCTAATGATATATTTTGAAAGAAATTAACGTCAAAGTTATACTTTGAAGGCCGTGCCAAAAAATTATATGCCCTATATTTTGTAACGGATGGGTGGAGTATATATAAATTCCTTATATTTTCTGAAGAGTAAAATGCATGGGCGGTCCCTAGACTATTAGTCAATTATCATCCAGGTCCCCAATCTATAAAATTGCAGTTTTCAGTCCCTAATCTTTTTAAGTGAGTTCGTCCCGGTCCAAAACTGTCATGTGACATCCCTAGAGCTGACATGGCGCTGACATGTCACATAAATTACTTAAAATTTAGAAAAAATCCAAAAAAATTTCAGAAATAATAAAAATATGGGAAATAGTAAAATAATTAGGAAAATTCATTAAAAAAATTGGGAAAAGTAGCACTTGAGGGCTCTCATACACCCTGTTCAACTATAGAGGGATTAAAGGCGACCACACTGTCTTTATGTTTCTTTTTAATATGTTTACTATGTTTTTTCATGATTTTCCATGATTTTTATTGATTTTTATGATTCTTTTGATATTTTCTATATATTTTTTGACGATTTTCTTGTTTTTATTTTTTCATTTTTATGATTTTTAAATAATTTTCCCACATTTTACTAATGTTTTCAGTTTTTAAAAAATATTTTCAAAATGATTTTTACGTATTTTTATGTTTTTTAGTGATTTTCTCCTTTTAAAATTATTTTACGTGACATGTCGGCACCACGTCAGCTATAGGGTTGTCATGTGACAAGTTTGGATCAGGATAGATCTAGTTAAAAATATTAGGAACCCAAAATTGCAGTTTTATAGATTGAGGATTTAGATGAGATCGACTAATAGTTTAGAGACCGCACCGTGTACTTTACTCTTTGTGTACTTTACTCTTTTCTGAATAGGCAGTGAAGAAGAACAAATGCTGCATGCCTGCATAGATCCCTGGACCATATTCAATTTCGGTACATTTTCGCGTATCAACAACTGATCTAGGACGCTCAACATGACAATTAGCGAGCAAGTCTCCTAAGCAAACAACAGAGCTTGCCCTGGCACCGCCTCCGGCGTCGCCGGCGGCGGCTGGAGCGTCCGCCCGCCTGGTGCCGCGCCGAGAACGGACAGCCTCCCCCCGGACCTCTTCTTGCAGGCCGCGGCGGCGGCATTGACATTGCGGCGGTGCGGCCGCGAGAAGCACCCCCGGCGCGCGTCCTGCAGGCCGACGCCGAAGCTCCACGACGCTTTGAGACGCTTCCGCGGCGGCTTCGGCAGGTCCTCCAGGCCGCCCACCGCCGCCAGCGACCCGAACGACTGTGACTTACCGTCGAAGAACTTGGACAACCCCCTCCTGCATCCGAACAAAACATCGAGTCAGATCAGAACGCCAATCGAGATCACACTTCTGATTTCTGAACCAGCCAAGAAAGAAGCACTACACGTACTTGAGCGGGAGTTGCGTCATGAGGGAGGACATCTCGAAGTTGCCCGTCGACCCCGACGAGCTGGCGTCGTCGGCGAGATCCACCTCCGACGACGACGACGACGACATGGACAGCTCGGTCTCAGACGGGTACCCAATATCCTCCTCGTCCTCCTCGTCGCACCTGGCCTCCCTCTTCTCCTTGCTCCGCGTGAACAAGGCATATGCCTCCATCTCCAGGCAGATCACGAATTCACGGCACCAACAACGATCGACGCAATGCGATGGCTCTCGCTCGCCGCGGCTGCACGATGGCGTGGGAAGGGATCAAGGGAACGGCCAATGGCGGAAGCTATAAAGCTAACGGGGGCACAGGAGGATAAGAATGGCGGGGACGCGCGGGACGGGAATTTTATTTATATGACACCCATTTGTAGCCCCTGTTGCCAATAGCCACTAAATTCCCTTCTAATTCCTAAGAGACACCCAATTCATTTTTTTCTTTTCTTTCATGACGTTTTGACCCTTTTCCAGCATTTTCATTTTATACTTGAGCTAAATACATAGAGAAATACGCCCCTGACATGTGGGGCCCAGTTGTCATCCACTCACCTCACTCATCTTCTTCCTCTGCTCTTATCCTCTCTCTTCCTTGTGGTGGCGCCATGAGCTCTTCCTCCTCCTCCTCCTCCCGGAGGTTGGCTGGCGCTGCTCTCCGGCGACGTCGGGTGGCGGCGGAGGTAGAGAAGCAGCCGCCGCCGACGAGGCCGCCACAGCCGCCGCCTCACCGCTTATCAGACGCTGTCATGCCTGCTGCTCCCGACGACCCAGCCACAGAAGCCGCCACCACCATGAGACCACCGCCCATCTCTACCTCCGCCACCCCCGCCATTGCTTTGGAGAGCCGCCACTGAATCGCCACCACCATCACTTCTCACCATTGCAGACGCTGTCCATGCAGCCTCCGGCCACCTCACACCGAGTCACGCGCCCATGGACCATCACACCATCTCTACCTCCTCCACCCCCCGATGTCGCCGGAGAGCCGCCAGCCATTGCCCATTGCCGCCTCACTGCTTCGGCTCAATTGAGGAAGAAGAAGGAGGTGAGAGGTGACATGTGGCCCCACATGTCGATATGTATTTCTCTGTATTTGGTCACGTATTTGGCTCGGAAATGCTGAGAAACGGCTAAAATGTCATGAACATGAAGAAATTGCGAATTGGGTGTCTAGAAGAAATTAGATGTTAATTTAGTGTCTTCTGAAAACTAGGGGTGCAATTGGGTGTCATGAAAAAAAATTTCCCCGCGCGGGACGGGATAAAGAAGTCATCACTCCTCAGTTCGTGTAAGGAGGGGAAAAATTAAGAATCCTGTTTATGATTATCTCTCCCTTTCCCATCTCCTGCGACTCTTCTCTTTTCTTTGAAGCTGAGTGGGTTGGGTCGGGGAGGAGGAGAGGATAAGGCCTCCACATGTTTCCTTGCACGGCTTCGCAAGATGCGGCCGGGTCTGCCACTCGTGCTTCCTACAACCCAACCCAGGGCCCAGGCGTATCGACCAGCCCCGTCCGGACACGTCCGGTGGAGCCGGAGGGACGTGTGCTTGCATCGCAGCCGTAGGCTTTGGCTGCATATTCTTCACCGTTAGATGTCCTGGTCAGATAATCAACGGCTTTGATCAAAGACCTGTTTGTTTTTCTATTCTAAATAAAAAAAGTTCCACAGTTCGTCCATGCTCGGATTGTGCATTTTTCTAGAGGTACTTTTTTCTTTTATTCAGGGAGGAAAGTGAAGAACAGCGTTTGTGGATCAACTTCCCAGCTTATCAGCAAAGAGTTTATCAATGTCGCCCCGTGGAGACGTGAAGGTCGGCAGAGGAGGGGATTTAGGCCTTGTTCTTTTCGGCGTATCGTACCGTTGCGTATTACTGTAGCAAATTTTGTTATTTTTATATATCCTATATGTTGTGATAGTTTGTAACGATTTTTTTGTGACTTTTAGAAGTCCTTTCAAAGATCCTAAAACTATTTTTAATTTTTTTTATAATCTTTATACCTCATTTCAAGAGCTCTTAAATTTGCTACAGTAATACGCCAACGCAACATACGCTAAAAAGAACGAGGCCTTAGAGCGTGCCAGATCAGCCGAGCGTGTAGTCGTCGACGGCAAGATCGGAATATGGGGAAGTCTTGATCAATCGTGACGAGCGACTCTGCTCCCCGTGGCTCAAAGTCATCCGCTTGTCCACGTCAAACTCCAGGCTGCTGATGTGGCGCTCCATGCAGCTCATGGTCAGCTACTGCTGGTTCTCGCCACTCGCCATTAATCTCAGGACATGGCAGATTGGCAGATCGCGGCACTTGACAGCATGATGGTCAGCATGAAAAGATCATGTGCACTCATATTTTCTTCGCTTCGTTTTCACTCGTTCCATACATCTTATTCTACGATTTTAAGCATCTACAATAGCATCGTGGCGATTTTAACCATATCTAAAAGCATCCCTTTAAAAGAATGATACAAAGAAAAGAGAGAGAATTCCTTTCTAGATAAAATGGACAAAGGAATATCGTTAAAAGAAGAACGATAACTATAATTTGTTGAAGCGATGCGAACAATATTCTCTTTGCAAAGGAAAAAAGTAAGGGGGAGTGATATGGTGAAGGATAGAGAAGTCGCCTACAGGGGATGAATAAGCGTTACAAATTTTAACCTAAAATTACGCGAAAGGTTCTGACTCTGGACAGTCTAATCTCAAACATTGAATATTCCGATGATTATTGGAGTATCTTGTTAGGTATTATGTCGAATATGTGTACGAGTAGGTTACATGGACTTTGTGTTGTAATAGGCAAAGTTGGTTTAGTATTAGAGTCGGAATCTGTCATGGCCTTCACTATATAAAGGGAGGCAGTCCTGGGGTAAGCTAGACAACAACTTTATAATAGTAGTATAGGCAAGAGGAGGTTAACGGCCGGCATGTGGTCGTGACCTGGTCAGCCGGTGTACTGCGGTATTATAGATTGGGGAGGAGCGCCCATAATCAGAGCCTCGCAGATGAGGCGAAGGCCGAACTGCGTTACTAAACATCGTGTCTCCTGGTGTCGTTCGTGATCTTGCATCGGCACATATCCTAACATATCTGATGCAAAATACCGGATAGTATAAAATGCAAACAGAGTTAAGAGTTGAATCTCTAACTTGTCTCACAAATCCGAGCTACAATCTGCATAAAAAACCAATTCACAACACAAGAGCAAGTAATAGCACTCGAAGGTGCTAGCCAACCACAAATACAAGCTCAAATCAAAATAAATCGAGCTAAATAGTAAGGAGAGGGGAAGCCAAAAGGCGAAGAGCAGACGCATCGATTTTTGTTTCCAAAGTTCGGATTTTTAAGATGGTCCTACATCTCTGTTGAGATAAGCATGAATCCTTGAGAGAACTATATGTCTCCATTGAGGTATGTCATACGAAATGAAACACCTTTAAATAACTACCGAAACATGTGGTCATAAAAGTGAAACAGTTCAAAACGTTAGTGAAAAATTTTCATTAGTACTTCGAAGATGTCGAGATAGAGCATTCGAAAAAATGTTTCCCATCGTGCATTCGATGGGAAGTCGCACCTTTTTTTCAATAGGGTACAAAAGAACTCAAGCCACCCATCATGCACAGACACTGTTCTTTTTTTATTGAAACCAACAATATATTATGATTTACAAAGGTTGTGGATCAATAGGGGGTTTGAAACCAACAATATATTATAATTTACAAAGGTTGTGGATCAATAGGGGTCTGAAGAGCCAAAAGATTGTTAAGAAGCTTTGATATAAAAACAACCACTAAAAATCTTATAAAAATGACTATAAAATTTTAAATATTTGACTAGTAGCAAAACTATTTTCAAAGGTAATTTTAGTTTTTAATCGAAGCTTGTCTTATATTACACCTGCTATGCGCACGCACGCATACCTGTGTATCATACTAATGCCAGAATAAAGACAAGTGTTACAATATTTGACTTGCAAAACTACATATTTTTAAAGGTAATTTTTAATTTAAATTTAAGCTGAAAATAAGAAGACATTATATTACACCTGGTACTGTACACGCACGCATATACCTATGTCTGTGTGTCTGTAAGGCTAACTCCAACAGTGATCCCTAAACTTGGACCCCTATAGTCTCATATATAGGCTTTCTCTAAAAAAATTCTCCCTATATTTTTCTCATTTACAACAGCATCCCCTATATGGAGAATTGTATAGGGAAAGGAGATAGAATCCCTACATATAAGGGACTGAAGAGCAATTCTCTATTTTAGGGAATGAAATAGGGAATGTTGTTGGAGCATATAGGGGAAGAATCTGTCCTCTATTTTTGGGTAGGGGGCTCTTTAGGGGAGCCTATTGGAGAGAGTCTAATGGCAAAGACGTGGTGACTGGTGAGCCCAATCCTGAGTTTGATGGGTCGCCACTGGCCGGCTGGCCCATCGTCGCAGTTCTCACTGGCCATTGTGCAATAGTTTTGAGAACAAGACCAAATTATCCTTGTTTTAGATTTTTTGTTTTGAACAAAACAAGAACAAACTGTCTGTTTGATTCATAGTCAAAATTGCTTTATCTAGTCCTACCAATATTGGATATGACCATTGGAAGGTCAGTTTTTTTTCCAACTTTTCTATTGGTCATGAATTGACACAAAAATGAACTAGAATTGCCATTGTAGAGAGAATCTTGACAATACTTACCAAAAGTTGGTAACAAACCAAACACCCCCCAAATCTTAGTCAAAACTACCAAATTCTGTAGGGCATGCATTGGCCAACATTGGACACAAGGTGTGTTTGGTTGGTGACCCTCACTAGCCATGCCAATGGATTGGTCATGGCCAATTGAGGGCATGACCAATTCATTGGCATATTTGTGTTGTTTGGATTAACATCAATAGAGTGTGTCAAATTTTGGTAGGACATTGTTTGGTTTATTGTCAATGAAGTACCATTAAGGTTGAGCTCAAAGAAATAAATTCAAACAAATTTATTAAAAATGTAAAAATAGGAAGTTTAAGATTTTATAGGAATTACAAAATTTGTTTTGTGTAATTTGAACAATTCATTATGAAGTTTAAAAATCAAATAAAAAATTATAAAATGGGTAGCTTAGGATTTAGATGAATCATATAATTTATTCCATGCGGTTTGGATACAACACAAAATAGATATGAAAATCGAAAAAAATTATTTGGAATGAATTCCAGACTAGTTGCCAGCATGCATTGATGTATGGGCCCGACGTGGTGTGCGGCGATGGCGCTGATGCATCCCGCTCGATCAAACGCTAGGTTTTTTTAGCTAGCCATTAGGTCTATATCTCGTCCGCTCGATTAGCGGTTAATATAAAATTCACCCCACACCTTTACTCTTCTTGCTGTTACTGTAGCGCCGTTTTCTTGCGTCCCGTCCCCTCGCCTCCAATCTTGCTTCCCCAACCCTAGAGGCTGCGCCGTCGTTTGCCACAACGCCGTCGCCCCGCCGCCCCGCACCGCCACCGCCCCGCCGCGCCGCCACGCCGTTGGCCCTTCCATGGCCGTGCACCCTCTGCGACCAGAAGCTGTGCGCCGTTGTTACGCCACGCCGCCGTGCCGTCGCGCCACCACGCCGTCGGCCCTTCCCTGGTCGTGCACCCTCTGCGACCATGGAAGGACCTCCGCCGCCGAAAGCTGCCATGGAAGGACCTCCGCCGCCGGAAGCTGCCACCGCAAGACCTCCATTGCGCCACTGGGAGCTGTGACAATTTGCGTTGATTTTTTTCCTGTTTTGCTTGTATGTCCACATCGCTGGGAGCTTTCTGTATGAATTTTGTATAGACTGTACCCAGCTGAATGTAACTTTGAAGAATCTCAGTTTAGATCATTGCAATTTTGTGCTTGTATGATTTGATTTGGCACATGAATTCCAGTTCAAAGCAAGTGCAATGTTTGTTGTCATTTGGTGTGTGAATTCCTTCACTGAAGATTGGCGTGCATAATATGAATTGCTTGCTGGCCATTGCACTAAGATCCAATTATGTTGGTCTCCATTTTACATCCAGATAAAAGAAATGTCTTGCAAATTCATTATGAAATTGACTAGCAGGTGGCAAATTCATTCAGAAAAGAAAGCAACATGTCTTGACAGGAGGAAAAGCTTTTGTAAATGAAATGCCATAGAAGTGGCATGCTTTTGTATATGAAATGCCCATGCCCATAGAAGTGGCATGCTTTTGTAAATGAAATGCTTTTATAAACCTTGCTGCAGAAATTATGTGTAATGGATTGGTAGTCATATTTTCTTCGCCGTAGAATGTTTTTTTAACCACTTTGGAATGTTTATAAATCTAAAATCTCCAACTTATGCTTTGGAATGTATTTTGAACCACTTTGGAATGTTATTTGGTTTGCATAACATCTCTCACTCCAAACACTACTATTTTAAATACTTGTCAATTTCAGAATGAATTTGCTCAATTTCAGTGTATAGCTCAATTTCTGAATGGATTGGTCACCTACTAGTCAATTTCAGAATGAATTTGCTCAATTTCAGTGTATAGCTCAGTTTCTGAATGGATTTACACCTACTAGTCAATTTCAGAATGAATTTGTATATTATCTCTGTTATCTGGATGTAAAATGGGAGACCTGTTATCCAGCAAATGGGAGACCTGTTATCCAGCATAATCAGTACATACAAGCACGCCAATCTTCCGTGCTAAATCAGATCATACAAACACAACATTGCCACCTGTTTCGAACTGGAATTCATTTGCTAAATCATATCATACAAGCACAACATTGCCACCTGTTTCGAAATGGCAATTCATTTGCTAAATCATATCATACAAGCACAAAATTGCAATGATCAAAATTGAACTGAGATTCTCCAAAGTTACATTCAACTGGGTTCCAAAGTTACATTAAACTGGGTTACAGTGTACACAAAATTCATACAAAAAGCTCCCACCGATGTGGACATACAAGCAAAACAGGAAATAAAATCAACTCAAATTGTCAATTGTCATAGCTCCCAGTGGCGTGGTGGAGGAGGTCTTGCGGTGGTGCGGCCACGCAGGTCCTGGCGGTGGAGGACGGCACGGCGGGGGTGCGGCCACGCAGCTCTGGCGGTGGAGGGCGGCCTGCAGCGCAGACGGCGGCAACCGGCAGCATTGTCTTGGCCTGATGGGGAAGGCAACGCAGCAAGGCCGGTCTGCATGATGAAGCGGCAACATGGCGGCGGCAGCGGCGGCGGCGGCGGTGGCGGCCTCTCTAGGGTTGGGGAAGCAAGCGAGGGATGAACGGCTGCAGAGACGGCGCCGTAGCTCATCTGAAAAAGGGGTGAGAAGTGGGATCGGACGGCTAGGAATTGAGGCAATGAACGGGTGGATGGGGCGTCGGACGGGGCCTGGTCTGACGCCCATCGGACGCCCCCCGCTTCCTCGAACGAATAGGTGAGAGACGTCTATTTATTTAATTTTAATAAAATAACTATTTGTTATTTTAGAAAAAAATTAAAATACAAAATGTAAAAAAAAAATCTTCGCTAACCACGCAAAATACACCCCCACAACCCAACGCCCGCGTTTGTTGGCCCATAACACCGATATGGGGCCGTACTGCTCGAAGCCCAGGCGGCCGACGACGGGCCGGACTCGGGAGCGGGCCGCTCTCCACTCGATTTGTCCCAACGCGCGGCGCGCCGAGCCGCGGAACGGCCTGAAGCCACGTCGGCGCGGGCCGGGTCAGAACTCGCTATTTTCCCCTGCACGAGCGCACTCCGGCATTGCTTGCTTGGGAGTTGGGACGCTCGGTACAGGCAGCAGCAGACTAGCAGTCGAGCGAGAGTGGCATCCGAGCATCATGGCTTGATTCGATGTTCTTGTCCCGCTCCGTTTGTGCGTCCAGGTGACTCGAGTGGAGCGTGAACTCATGTCCCCGTGGACTCGTGGCGACCACGACACGTGCCCACCGCGCCTGTACGAGCACCGACGCGGACACATGCACATTAATATCGAGTCATCGCGGCCCGTGGTAGCACGAAACAAAATCCTACTCCACCCTGGCATTCGATGCCAGTCTTATAATCCAAATGCAGCACAGAGAGCTGTGCCAAGGTCGAACGAGCTTTTGCCTTATCAGATTTGGTTTGAGTCAAGTTCAGTTCGAACAAAGCTTGAGTAGTTCAACTCATCTTATTCGGACTCAATAACACACACACACATATATAAAGCAGAACTTTTGTAGACTCGAATAAAGTCTAGATTTGGATTCGAGTAGATTCGATAAAATATTATTTTATTAAGAGAAATAAAGGTCTACATAAGCTAGATGAAGCTCGAATATGCTCGAAAAAAAACCCATGATCGAATGCATTTGATAAGATATAAATTTATAAATGGAAAGCAAATTGTTTTACAAAAACTCGACGAAGCTGGAATAAAGCTCAAGCCCGACCAGGTTCGCGAGCTTTAAACAAGGTTCAATTCGACAACGTTTCAAGTTCGAATCGGGCTCAAATTGAACCTCCAGCGAACCAAATTCAAACACTTTGCAAGTTCCGGGTTTTTTTTTTTTTTGAGTCCTGCAGGACACCAGGGAAGCCTCATGGCAGGCAGATACTTTGACCATCGTCGAGAGATATTATTCTCATCTTATCACAATCCACTGGTGTTCGCCTACATAACCGGATCTTGCCGCTGCGGCAGTCCTGGTTGACTACAGCCAACTTGGATCGATCGATCATCTGTCACTCCGGCTCGGTTCCATCAAAATCAGAATCACAGGCACTAATCAGTAAATCAGTGCGGCAACCGGCGCAAGAAATACTAACCTGGATGCGCGCGTCGCTGCAGGGAATCACCACGTCTGCATGGGAGACAGGAAAGGGAGCCGTCACACCGCCTCACATGCAATCAGTGCCGTCCTCTGAAAGTCTATACCCTGTGCCCGCCATGGCGCCATTATTTACTGGTAGAATGGCTAGTCCAGAAACAGCCTGAACGAAGAAAGTCCCGTGGGTGGACATGTTTCATTCGGCTCATCAGACAAAACAGAAAAGCCTCCCCGGTGAGCACCCCCAACGTGGTTAGAAGCCTCCTCTGGTTCCTGACTGTACATGGAATGAAGTTCATGAGTCACATGATCAGTCACTCATCGGATGGTTCTATACCTAAGGTGACTTGATTAAAGATAGCATTTTCATATTTGGTGGGCAATACTGTTCACTGGTTGGGTCTAGACTGCGTAGATAATAGAGATTTGTTTCGATCTCTACGTCATAGAAATATATTGCTACATACAAACACACAAATCCGAAATCACAATTCAAAAATGTCTATTCAACCATCAATAAGGCATTATTAAATTGTCATCCATATTTACTGAAGACATATCCACCATCTTCAATGAATGACATGCATCACTTAACCAGTGGGTTCACCTCAAAATAATTAGTATAAATGAAAAGACGTTGCATTTGTTAAACATAATATTATTTCAATATATGACTTTCATTCAGTTGATAGTACATCATCTGCCATATTTTCGTTTTGGACTTGAAATTCCCATCCTAATGGCAGCAGTAGCATCCCTCGGAATTAACGAAGATTCAAATTTCACAACATTAAGAAATAATTTTCGAGATTGAACAACCTTTGCAGGGAAAAAATCTGCTAGGGTCTAAACATTTCAAAGCAAAAGGCAAATATATTCGAAATTGAACTTATTTTAAGCAAATTGTGATGTTTTTAGTGAAAAAGCACTAGGTTTCATGAGATCTTGCTCTATTTAAAGGAAAAACAATTGGACCATATATTGAGAAATCTAGTGTTGGTGAAAATTGGTCGTTTTTCAAATAACAACCAACCTCCTAGACCTGCCCTCGCGCTAATCGCTCACCTCCTCACATGCCCTCCCCTCCAATCCTAATCCAAGTCCCATTCATATGCCTTTACCACCGTCCTAGCCCTCAGTTGACTACCTTTCATCTATTCCCTTCGTGGAGGTAGCGGCAAGAGAGCAGGTTTTTCAAGCTATCTAGAGTTCCAGGCACCTCTGTGACCACTTGATTCATGTTTTGATTCACGTTCCAGCTCCATGTAGCACCAAAGTTTTTTTTTGCAAAAACTCCCCTAAAACTTTCTAAAAAAAGGTGATTGCATCCTTCTTCTTTCTTCTCTCTCCCCTCCTCTCCCTCTCTCCCGAGCTGGCCACCACCGGCCGTCCCACCATCGGCAACCACGGACGCTTGGCACAGCGTGGCTCGGCGCGGCCTGGGCGTAGGGGCGGTGCACGATGCTGGAGCTAATGTGATCGCCGACCGCGGTGGCAGGGCAGTCGGGAAGTGGCCTGCTCGGGAAAGAAGCGGAGGAGGGAAATATAAGGTAGAAGAAAGACACAATCGCTTTTTTAGAAAGTTCTAGGGAACTTCTTGTAAAAAAATCATTTGAAGGCTGACTTGGTTCGAGCACTGATCTTGATGTGGACCCGGTTGTCGTGAAGGTAACTGGAACCCTAGCTACCTTGGTGGATGCTTTATGGGTGACGACACTCCCTCGCCTCCTCCTCACCTCACTCCTACCCTCTCCCATTCACCTTTTTTCTCTTTTTTTATTTTCTCTGCTCTGTTTTTCTACTCTAGAGATACCTATCCTTTTCAACAATAAAACGTCACCTAGATGACGGTCAATGCAATTGTAGTTGGGTGAGACAGTATCAAGTTATGATGGTTTATTGATATGTCGTATGAAATCTCATCTGGGTCTTGGATAACCCTCGTGACATACTTTGTGTAGTTTAAAAAGGATATACTGAGTATATAACTTCATAGTTTATTTAAATTGTAACTTTATATTCATGTATATATGGTGTAATTTATAGTTTTGAGTCTTTTGAGAGTGTAACATGTGGTTTGTCTTTGATAGAACGATATTTGAGGTTCTCTTGTACATTCTGCGTAGCGTTTTCGTTCCTTTCCATATCATCCCCTTTCCACTTAAATTTTTACCCTTTTTAAGTTCTGTTAAACTGCATTAAGATTCTCTTGCGCAGTCTTGCATAGCCTTTCCATTCTTTTCGATGTCAACCCCTTTCCCCTGTTCTCCGCACGAAACAAACAAGCAAAAGCAACGAACGAAAAAAAATGCCAGCATCTATAAAAACAAGAGGACCCCAGAATCAGGCTACGCCTACCAGCACTGCAGAAGCCAAAGCAGCATACAGCATAGTTCCATCTCACAAGTTCACAGCCCACTGCGCTCTCTGCTTTGCACTCCTCGCTGCGGCATACCGACGAACGTCTGGGAGCCATGGCTCCCCCGCTTTTCCCTGTCCTCCTCTACCTCCTCCCGGCCCTGGCCGCCGGCCACCAGCACCCGTCCACCTACGGCTCCTCCGCGCTCTCCGAGTGGCGCTCCGCCAAGGCCTCCTACTACGCCGCTGACCCCGAGGACGCCATCGGTAAGCATCAAAGCTCGGCTTAGTCTTCCACTCTTTGGCCATGGCCCTCAGGCCATCTGTCTGAATCCAAGACAAATCCTACCAAATTATCCTTGCATTTGTTTAATTCTTCGTATCCATGCAAGAAGCACCAAAGATTGTCCTTCTCATGTGTCCCGCGAACGAATTTTGCACTCACCGCACGTTCAGTTACTAGGATTATCTCCCATGGTCCGTGCAGTTCTTGAATTGCTCGCTCTGGACTGGTTTTATGCGTACGGACGTGATTAATTTGTGGTTTGGGATGCCGGTGTGCAGGTGGGGCGTGCGGGTTCGGGGATCTGGGGAAGCACGGGTACGGGATGGCGACGGTGGGGCTGAGCACCGCGCTGTTCGAGCGCGGCGCGGCGTGCGGCGGCTGCTACGAGGTGAGGTGCGTGGAGGAGCTCAAGTACTGCCTCCCGGGCACCTCTATCGTTGTCACGGCCACCAACTTCTGCGCCCCCAACTACGGCCTCCCGGCCGACGCTGGCGGCGTCTGCAACCCGCCCAACCACCACTTTCTCCTCCCCATCCAGGCGTTCGAGAAGATTGCGCTCTGGAAGGCCGGCGTCATGCCCATCCAGTACCGCCGGTACGTGTGACTCTTGCCTGCATCCTTCGCTGCTACCTCACTTGGTCACTCTCAGTCATACTCTAAGCTGGATGTTAGGCTAGATCTAAGGCTAAAGCCTTCTCAGTTTCCTAATCCACTTCGTGTGATACTGTGAAAGTACTTGCTGAGCTAGAATTGCGTTGGTAGGCACAATGTGGGATCCCAAAAAAGCTGAATTGTAAGTGTCCGTTGGTGAGGAAAGCATGGAGGGGAGGGAGTGGACCCTCTTCCAGTATGGTCAACTTCTGTTAGGGCTCATCTGGGTAGTTTTATCAGCTGTCATGGCCCTATCATGCTGTAGTGTCGTTTGGTGTATGGTTTAGGAGGAAAGTACATATGAGCCGTTTGATGCAGCATTGTCCATCACATGCTTACTTTGCATGAATAATAGAATTCCAATTCAAACAATAATGCATTATAGTATTATACCTCCACATCTTCTGCAATTCATTTAGTTATTTGAAGTAATATGCGCTCATTAACACATCAGGCTCTTGCCGATAATCAGAATCGTGAAAACTGGTGACCTAGTGGCTAGCTCGCTGTCATCATAAATCCTTCTCAACAACAAGGGATTTTTTATCTCAAGATTTCGGATTGTTTTAAGGTTAATGAAGTGTGAATCGGTAAGCTGAGCTACGACAACTAATACCAAGCTTAAAATTATTTTTTAAAAAAAAAACTACTCATACCTGAACTAATATCCTGGGTCTTGTCTAAGTTGTCAAAATTCAGGGCTTCTAGGGGAAAAAACTGCTTCCATTAAAAGAAAGATTGTTTCATTTTTTGTGGGTTGCATTAAGTAGTGGCTGAATAATATTAATGACAAGCAGCAAGAAATATTCAAAGACCATTTCAGAACTGTTGATCTGCACCATTACATAAACATTTAACGTCACCAAGCTATTTGTTTTTGGGGATGCATGAGGTGCCCCTTAAGTGCCTGGTGACCACCAAAACTGTCCCTACGGATTCTATGGGCACATTAGTTGTAGTTGTCCTTGATACCCAGTGTTTGTGCTACCAATTCATGCTGGTTGGTAGATCATTCAGATCCTGTAAACAACTTCATTAGTTGTCACTTGTCGGTACTAACTGTGTTCAGACTAACTTTTGATAGTGACTTGATAGTTGACCATCAAATTAGCTTAACTTAATTGCTGGTACTGGTTATTTTTCTTAATATGTTAATTTACCATGTCCAAACTGGTTACCATCTAGTAATACTACCCATCGACATCTGTAAATTAGTCAAGTTCAACTCTGACATCGCCGATGCGCTCGCCACCATGTGTATCTCCAACCATGCCGACATTCATGTCGTTGCCATCCATGCCACCACCTTCGCTCTTTCTCGAACAGCCGGATCTAGTGAGGAAGGAAGGGGATCTAGTCACGTTCAACTCTGAAATCTCTAGTGGCATTCAAAAGATAAATTTAGGAGCTGCCTTATATGCTATAAATTATCTTCAAAGGTATTTTACAGATGGCCATGATCATTCATTACGTGAACATTAGCATTCTAGATATGAGGTTTATCTTCAAGATGGTTTCCTAAATGTTTGCTGCTGCAAATATGCTTTCCTGATGCTCAAGATTTATATTTGATAGGATGACTATTTTCAGGGCATTTGGCAGAAAAATATCCATCCTGCTCTGCCTTTTAAGACAAAACTTCAAATTTAAGTTTAACCGCTTGTTCCATATTTTTCCTTGATTATGGCTGGAAAATACATGTAGAGAGTGAATTGTTGTTGCATTGAGAAGCAAAACTACAGAAAAGATGGTTAAATAGAGCTACTATATAACCTGTCGAAAAAAAGAAAATAGCTTACACTGTTGTCTGTGATTGACATTTTCCTTACTTCTATCCAGCGTTAAGTGTCTTCGCGATGGCGGCGTGCGGTTCTCCGTCTCAGGGCGGAGCTTCTTCCTGACAGTCCTAATCAGCAATGTCGGTGGTGCTGGCGATGTCAGGTCAGTGAAGATCAAAGGAACAGAGTCGGGGTGGCTCTCCATGGGCCGCAACTGGGGCCAGATTTGGCACATCAACGCAGACTTCAAGGGGCAGCCCCTCTCCTTCGAGCTCACCTCAGGCGACCAGACGACACTGACCAATTACAACGTCGTCCCCAAGGGGTGGGAGTGGGGGAAAACCTACACAGGCAAGCAGTTCCTGCTCTAGAGAAGAACAGGTACCAATAGCAGCTTACAATTAATCTCTTTTTTTTTTTTTTTGATCCTACGAGTCGGTTGTGCTGTATATTCCTCTTGAGGAACAAGAAAATCATTAGGAAAAGAAATCGTTTATTAGAAAGCCTCAGAATCTCAGATAGTTCTACTACAGGCTACAGAGATGCCAATAGTATTAGACGTTCCATGTACCCTTTGAAAGGCACTATGATAGTTGCTCTACGGATGCTCAATGTACCATTCAAAATAGAAGGCCGTATTTCGGTGTCTGCTGCTTGAGAATATTTGTACCACTGAAAACAATGTCTCCATACCTGTGATCTGTATGTGTGCCAAACAAGGTCACAAGGACCTCAAAATTACCATATTACATATATCATTCCCATTGTGACGCCAAACCCAAACATTGCAACAGCTGCTGAGCACTGATTGAACAGAAGGCAAGTGGGTCTTTGGTTTGTAAGACCGTTGTTTTGGTTGTCAAAAGCAATGAAAATTGGGGCATTGGCCTCTTACGAGAAATAAAGAAGGCATCTGGATCCCTCAGATTACAGCTTGATGAATTTATCAAACGATTGTGCTAAGGAAAAAAAAGATTCAACATCTCAACAGAATGGGAGAAGTAGGGGAAAATTGGATTTTTGTTCTGAAGTTCATCTACCTTGGTCTTTTTACCCAAAGTTGACATGCCTTGGTATTTTTGCCCTGTGTAGACCAATCTGGGATATTGTTCACTTCAGGGGGTTTTTACAAAATCATCACCTTCTCCTCCACTCCCGACATGCTCGACGGCAGCTCAGGCAACGGCCGCGGTGGAGGGCAGCAGCGGATGATGGCGACGGCCGCGGCGAAGGGCAGCAGCGGATGTCGATAATGGCGCGGCGTGGTGGTCTCGAGGGCAGCGGCGCATCGAGGTCGAGCGGAGGCGCGGAAGGTGTGCAGGGGCCGACTCGCCGGCGACTATTCTAGCAAAGCGGCGGGGTCGGGGAGCAGCGTGGCAGGGGAGAGGAACGTGACGGCTGCGCCAATTCGGGCTAGGGGTGAGCAAGGAGGTGGCGTGGCGTGCAGGGAAGGCTGCCATGGCGGCGTCGTAGTGGCTACGGCCCATAATAGGGGGCGTCTTGGGGAAGGTAGAGAGGAGATAGGAGAAAGTGAGGACAGCGACACCTTGGCCCGAGGATGCGCTAGGCGTCGATTCGAGGGAGAAGGCGGTTCCCAAGGCGGCGGTGGCTTCTGCTTGCTAGAGAGGCGGTGGCTCCAGCAAAGGAGGTGCCACAAGGCGGCGGCGGCGGGCAAGATCGGGCGAGGCGCCATTCTGCAGCGAAACTCCGGCAAGAAGCGATGGTGGGGAGACTTGGCTATTTTTTAGAAAACCCCTAGAGACAAAACAATCCCTAGCTAATCTACAGGGCAAAAATACAAGACATATCAACTTTAGGTAAAAAGACAAGATAGATAAACTTTGGGGTAAAAATCCAATTATCTGTAGGTGCGGCGTGCCTCGGCCTCGTCCGTGGCGTGGCGGCCGTTCCGGCCAGCCTTGAGGTCGGATCCTTCCCTGTGTGGACGGATCCGGCGGTGGGCGTTCTTGGCGTGGCATGGCGGCAACTTGCGTCTGTGGCGTGTGACGCTGATCCGGCTGTCTTGAACCTTAATCAGCGGCGTGTGGCGCTGGCTTCAGCCGAGTCGGCCGGCCGCCAGCCAAGCGGTGGACCCTCTCCTCGCCCTTCCGTCCAGGCGCCCGGTCGGAAGCTTGGCGAATCTGGCGGCGTTAGCAGCAATGGTGGGGGCCTCCTCCTTGCCCTCCGTCTGGCGGTGTTGGCGGCGCTAATCGGCGGCGGTGGGGCCTCCTCCTCGCCCTCTCTGCTTGTCGCCGCTTCGTCGGTGGCGGCCAGATCTGGCGGCGGCGATTCCAGTGGGTGGCGCGTCGTCTGTCTCGCCTCGCGCCATCGGCTTGGGCACAGGCCTGCTGGTTTAGTGGGTCTTCTCGAGCTCCCGTCGCCTCTTGGTCGCCGCCGCCGCTTCCTCGGCGTCTTCGCTCCATACTGCCCGCGCCTCCGCTTCCCGGTCGCGGTGGCTCGGCCGTGTCTTGCCGTCTTCCCCGTCCCTCCTTCGTCCGGGAGGATCGTGGTCCGGTTAGTGGCGCCCTTCCGTTCCATCCCCGCCTTTCGGCCCTTCCTCTCGCCGGTTTGGTGACATCTGGGCTCATTGCCCTCGCCTCTCCTCTCCGGGAGGTGTTGGTGCAGGTCACGCTTCGCCAAGAAATGACGGGTGTTCCGGCTTGCTCGTGGGAGGTGCCCCTTTGCGTTGGTGGTGAGCCCAGTTCGTGGGTTCTGGGCGCGGGCCCTTGGTGGTCTTCGGCGTTGCTGTGGTGGTCTTCGGCGGTTGGTTTTGAGGTTCTCGAGTTTGCGTCGTGGCGGGTGGATCCGGTCTCTCACCGGTCTGCATTGAGGTCCGCCGGCGTTAGGCCTCCCTATTTGCTCTGCTTCCTGTTGCCCTTCTTGGGAGTGGTGGTGGCCTCGGGTTGGTGTGCTCTCTCGGCGTCCTGGCTTGAGCCCTGCAGTGTGGCTTTGGGAGCGAGTGCGTCGGTAAGCCTTGCTGCTTCCAGCTTGGCCGGCGATGGCGGCGCTTCGGCGTCGTTTCCCTCCCTGGAGGCATTGTCGTGGTCGCCATCAAGCCTCCTGAAGGTCTTGGTAGCTTCTGCGTCGGCGGCGCTTTTGTGTCGTTTCCTTGTTGAAGGCGACGCCTCTGCAGTTCGTTGGTCTTCGCCTCGGACTTTCTTTTGTTTGCCGTGTTGTCGTCGCGGGTGGCCTCAGGCCGCTGTTGTACTCCTCCCCCCCTTTTCTCTCTTGTAAATCTGCTTCTCTTCTACTTTTATGAAATGGCAGAGCTCCTACCCGTTACCTCAAAAAAAAAAATCCAATTTTCCCAAAACCATAGATCACAGATAAGTAGCTGAGTACCATGAGACGTACAGCAAGGCATTCAAAAGCGGACTGGTAATTCAAGAATTTAGCATTACCAAACGACGAATCTTAGAATCAAGAAACAAATCAACAGGAATAATTAGAACGCTCATAAGGATGCAGAAATAGACTGGCTTCATTGAACGCAACAAGATATTACAGACAGTCGACCACAGTCAGGAACAACTCGAGACGCGTCTAAGGAAGCGCAACAACTACTACACAGCGACACAAAGCCAAGCAAAAGAACTAACACCAACGAATCTACTCGACCAATCGACTCGTCTAGCCTCCGAAGCCGTAGAGGGTGCGGCCCTGGCGCTTGAGCGCGTAGACGACGTCCATGGCGGTGACGGTCTTGCGGCGGGCGTGCTCGGTGTAGGTGACGGCGTCTCGGATGACGTTCTCGAGGAAGATCTTGAGCACGCCGCGGGTCTCCTCGTAGATGAGGCCGGAGATGCGCTTCACGCCGCCCCTCCTGGCCAGCCTCCGGATCGCCGGCTTGGTGATGCCCTGGATGTTGTCGCGCAGCACCTTGCGGTGGCGCTTCGCGCCGCCCTTGCCCAGCCCCTTGCCGCCCTTGCCGCGCCCCGACATCGCCGCAACCGCTCGGGGTGATTGGAATTTGGGGGGAGGAGGAAGTGAGGTGGGAGCTTGTGTTGTGCGTGGATTGGGGATTTCGGGGTGGGGGCGCTATTTATGGGGAGGATTTGGGAGGGAACGCGAAAATTTTGGGGTTGGGGAGTGGTGTGTGGAGCGGGAGGTGGTCTTGCGTGGATCCGTGGGATGGTGGGATTGGGACGTGGGATCGGTGACGTGGCTGGAGAGTGGGGCTCCGTGGCAGTGGGCCTCCCATTCCGTGAGTTATGAATTGTGATGTACAGCGGAGCTAAAATGGTATGGGCCGGGCCGAAGCAGCGTAAGCAGAATCATGGGATCATGAGCCGCAGCAATTTGGATTCGTGCCACCTTGTTCCGTTGCTCGCGACTCGTGAGGCAAATTACTGGCCCATTCGGCTTGCACCTGGCTGCCGATGTATTTGACCCAAGCCTATTAGGCCTCCTCCAATGCATGTGCTTAGACAAGTGTTTAAAGAAAAAACCAGATTTTTTTGCCATGTAGGATAGAGAAGGTGCTTGCATGGATGCTTAGAGAAGGGTATGGATGCTTAATTAAGCACCATGCTGAGAGAGGTGCTTAGAGAGTACCTAAGCGCCCATATAAGCTTCTATGCATTGAAAATAAGTTTTTCTACATAAAAGCTTAGTAACGTGGCAGCACCCTCTCTCCTTAAGCACCTGCTATAAACATTTTGCATTGAGGATGGCCTTAGTGCTCCAAGACAGTCGATTTCATATACGCCATTATACAGTGGGAAAAATGGACAGGGCCACTGCTTAGTATGAATAACCATGTGTCTGTATCCTAATTAAATTTATCCATGTGCTACCACCCTATTTTTCCACCCAAACATCCTTCCTCTCGAGAGTTCCTTCATCGGCCTTCTCAAGATATAAAATGTTATTTGATGGTATTTGAATACTTGAACCATTTCATGTCATCACATACGAGTAACAAACAAAATCTTGTACGGTATAATTTTGTTCAACCAAGCAAACATCTCACTTGAATCATATCATACGGAACCATCCCATTCAACTTGTACAGTCTCATACAAATTCAACCTGATACAAACAACCAAACACACCCTTAATTTTCTTTTGTTTGAACGAGACAGAAAAAACTAAAGGGCTGTTTGGTTGGGTGGTTTGTGCTCAGCCTGGTTGAAGTGGTGTAGACTTGATGTGTTTGGATGTCTCCAAACACTATTCCAACCAGGCTGAGATGGTGCAAAAATCTCTGTAGTGGCTAGCCCCAGCGGGAGCGGAAGAATCGGCCATTCCTGGCGAGCCAGGCTTGCGGAAGCAGGGGTCGGAACGAGCTGACTCCCGCAGGCATCAGGCAGCACGCACATCAATACGTTTTCAATTCTTTTTTTCTATATATTATGATTAGTATTTCCGATTACCGAACCGATTTCAAAAATGGGTTTCTAACTTTTTTTCAAACAAAACTAGACCACACTTGCCATATAAATTTCAAAAGATTAAAACTTTTATTTTTGAATTTTTATTATCTATTGTTTGTTTTTTTAAAAAAATGTTTTAAATTTATAGATTTTCTATTTTTTTTAAAAAAAATGTTTGTCCTCATCTTGAATTTGTGTATCTCACTCTTACCTGTTTGGTCAATCAAACAACATCTCTCTCAGCCTGGCTCAACAGGTGCAAGGTAACCAAACAACATTACTTA
Organism: Raddia guianensis; assembly: GCA_036346415.1. Taxonomy (NCBI): domain Eukaryota; kingdom Viridiplantae; phylum Streptophyta; class Magnoliopsida; order Poales; family Poaceae; genus Raddia; species Raddia guianensis. Next base: position 48,948,119 of record CM070537.1, read on the forward strand.
TATCTCCTCAACCAGGCTCATCTCAGCCTAACTGACTCATACGGGCCAGACCGAGATGGTTCATGCAACCAAACAGTCCCTAAAATGACCCCAAGCCACCTAGTTGCGAGCTCATTCGGAGAGGTCGGACACGAGCAAATAAAGGCTAGCTTAGATTGCATGATCAGTACGCACGTACGTAGAAGGTAGAGCGCGATAACTGTATAGTAGAGTCTAGAATCCTGACACATGGCTAGGCCGAGGGACAAACCAACCACCCCCATATCATTCCGCTAGCTAGTTAGTAATACCTCCGGTCACGAAAAGAAGTCGCCGTTGATTTTTGAAAACATCTTTAACCATTCGTTTCATTCAAAAAAGTAATGTAAATATCATTTATTTTGTTGTGATTTAGTTTATTATTAAATATATTTTAAGTATGACTTATATTTTTATATATTTATAAAAAATTGAATGAGACGAATGGTAAAAAGTCGTCTTGTAAAGTCGATGGCGGCTTTTTTCGCGAACCGAGAACTGAGAAGTACTAGTATAGTCATTGTGTACGTGCCTTGAATGATAGCATGATCGCATCAGCGACCACCGGTAATTTAAATTAAAACCAGATCCTTCCAAAACCAAATCCGAACGGGGATTCGGGAATACGTTCTTTACCAACTAGGGATATACTGCATCACATGGAAGCTCTAACATATTCTACTTACGTACTGCCTTCCTTCTCTGTTACTATGAACATATATAACGATGCATCAAACATGTAAGATGTGAGAATACGTCAACTCCACTGCAATACCGGTGAATTGCATGCTAACACGGCGCCGCACGCAAAGCGATACATGGGTAACATGGCTAGTTCAGTTCGTACGAAAAGGCAAAATGTGTCTTGTCTCATGTGTTTGGCTTGAGGCTGCGACGAGTGTCTAGTACGTCCTGCCTTTACCCCTTGCGCATCATGCTGCCGGCTTGCCCCTTCGTGCTTGCTGGTCTTCCCCACTCGTCTTTTCGGCCGAAACATGTGTGTTCACCGCTATGCCGCTACCTGCAACCAATGACTTTTATGGTCATCACATGATGAACCACCGGCCTACCTGCTGATATAAATTGCTTGATAGCAGTAGGAAGAACGATATTTTACACCGTAAACTGTTGCAAGAACACGTCTCCCTAGTTTGCTACTTGCAGAGCTAGAGCCTTATAATTGAAGTACACCTATCGGCCATGACACTAGGCCGGCACTACACACGATACACTTTGAGATTTAACCTTACCCTGTTACCCAGGTACACAGTGTACTCGTCAGAGTCGATACTCGCATCGCCAAAGGGACGCGCTGTCCAACATGGCAACATCTGCATCGATCTCGTGATTCTGAGCGAGCCATCGTCCATCGAAGACCTAAACAAAGCGTCTCCCAGTGAATTCTTGGACACCATAATTTTGTAGCCTCTACATGCCACATCTGCAGGCTACAACGCCAGACGCAGCCCAGAGGCTTACATGTATGAAATTCAAGAGAGAAGCAATCAAGGGAAAAGTATAGATTATCCCATAAACTTTAGCAAATGCATATAAGTCACCCTTCAACTTCAAAACAAGATTTTTTTTCATCCACAAAATTCAAAATTGGATATATTACTCCTTACAAATAGCAAACGGTTTTGTAGGTGCAATTCTTGCTTTATCTCTTCAATCCCCTCTTGTTCTTCTTTTACCTCGTCGACTTCAACGGGAGGCACCGGTGCTGCGCTTGAACGCCATCACTATGCTTGCAAATCAATCCATACACCGAATTGGGTCCCTAGAGGTCGTTGACAGTTTGGTCCTTGGCTCGTGCACAACAATAACCTATCCTCAGTGGCCTGCTTTGCCCACTTGGTGTTGTTGTTCTCTGACAATCGAATTCATCATGGCGCCATCATGTTTGGCAACTGTTTGTGCTTTAATGCCCCAATACATTCCTTGGTCTGCCCCACCTTTGGCCTCCCCATTCGAATGCTTTGATCCCCCTCAGTGCATGCACATGACATGATCTCTATACTGGTAGTTGTATCCGATCGATATGCTGCTCAAATCCTTGCACCCAATGATGTAGGCTTCATTCCCGTGCACCCTTCTACTCCAACCACGCCGAGGAGGAGGCTCCTTAAGCTGTGTGGACTAGTAGGCAGTAGGAAAGGAGGTGAACAATGCATTTGACTGCAAGGTGGGGGTGCTGGAGAGGGTACCGACGGTGAGGCTAGTAGAGAGGGCAGCAACAACAAGGGCGAAGAGGGGATTAAGCCATTATAAGGTGAGAAAAGGTGGAAAAGATCTAAGAGTAGGACATGTCGAAGAGATAGATTATATATAAGAGTATATAGATGTTTATAGGACAAAATCTTGTGAAATTTCTCGGGAGATGAAACATTATGCGTGTCGGTTGTAATTGCCGATCAATGCATATGAATATGATGTCTCTTCAACACATGGGGAATATTTTTATATATAATGCGATTATGATTATCTATATATTTTTATATATAGATATGCGGATCATATGTTTCGGGTTGATAATTAGAACCAGTGTACGTAGTATGTCTCACCGACACACAAAAGTTTTTGTCGCGTGTCCACCAAAGAACCAACGCTAGTAACCTTATTTATAACGGTTGCAATTAAACCAATAAAAATGTCCATGTCCATGATATGCCTTGGTGTAGCGATTGTAGAAAGCGGGAATATGTAGCTAACAAGAGGGCCCGAGAAGAGATAATAGAAAAGAAAGGAAAAAAAGTGGGTAAAGGGGGAAGTATTATTTTACTGCAAAACAGGTATCTCAATGCACGAGAGCCACTTTGAAATAGTAAAGGGAGGATTTTATATTTAAAGGGTGAAAATATTCAATTTTACAGTTGAAGGATGATTGTTGTACTTTTGCCATAGTTTAGAGGTAATGTGAGTTGAAAGAGGCAAAGAGGTAATATGAATATGCACTTTTTGATAGCAAACGTACCATTTTTAGTACTCTCTCCGGTCACAAAAAAGTCGTCGTTGATTTTTGGACACGCCTTTGACCATTCGTCTTATTAAAAAAAGTTATATAAATATTATTATTTTGTTATGATTTGGTTTATTATTAAATGTATTTTAAGTATGACTTATACTTTTACATATTTGAACTGAATTTTTAAATAAGACGAATAGTTAAAGACGTGTTCAAAGTTAACGGCGATTTCTTTTGGTGATCGGAGGGAGTATCTTTCTTAATTGACCTGCGTTCTATTGTCTATTAGCAATGCTTGGTATAGGAATCCAGAGAGAGCCAGAGAGAAGGGGCTCGGAGAAACACGGAAGCTAGCCTTCACTCTGTCCAGTACTCCGGTGCGTGCGCGAGCGAGCAACAGACAAAGCCCAACGGCCGGTGGCCTCTGTATTGTGTAGCCTCTCTTCTCCCTCGTCCCCTCTTTAAGGTTCTTGCACTGTTTTGTTGTACATCTCCCTCCTCTCCTCTTTCTCCCTCCACCCCTCTCATCCTTTTTCTTTCGTCGGTCACCTTCCCTGCCATTTTTCATTTTGTGTCACTTGTGAGCAAAGGAGGCTTCAGCTTCAACAGAACCTAAGTCGTTGCCATCTGCTTACTTGGCCTTACCTATTCTTTTCTCTCTTGCTGTATTGCCTGGCTGCCTGCAATGGTTGGGAGCTTTGATGGGAGGATGCCAACTAGAGGTGTTGAACAGGTTTGTAAACTCTTTTCTTTATTTCAGCTTTTGCTGGCCCCAGCTTCTCGAGTCTTGAGAGTATTTTTGATGCCCTTTTTTTAGATCTGCTTTCCATTGTCTGCAATTAGGATTGGAACCTTCAAGTAATTATCTTCTGCATCATGTTGTACTTCTATTGTGCTTTTTTTTGGGGGGAGGAAATGAAATGCGTTGTCCTGTCTCTTGTATCTTCTAGTTCCTTACAAAATCTGCTCGAATTTCGGAATGATCGCCCGCAAATTACATATTCCCTTTGGGTGTGGGACGATCTAACCTTGCTTGTATTCAGGCCATCGTCGCTTTGAAGAAGGGTGCGCATCTCCTGAAATGCGGCAAGAGAGGGAAGCCCAAATTGTGCCCTTTCAGGCTATCTTCCGTGAGTGATTATGCCGTCAGTATTTACATCCCCATGCCATCCATGGATTTCTTTTGGCAAAATTCGTTTCATCACATCGAAAAAACGCAACTTCCCCTTCCGTAAAATACCCATGAAACATCACACAGTTCCGATCCTTACCACTCTGCTGGATTTTAAACAGTAGCGGTACGTATAGGATGAAAATAACCCAAACGGGCGGCCTGGGCCCAGGGGGCCGAGGCCAAGGCCCAAGCACGGCACTAAGGGAGGTCGTGCCAGGCCGGCCCAAGGCCCGACTAGCCCATCAGGCCTATGAGCCCAATTGTATTTAAATGGTGAGAATAGGAGGCAAAAACAACAATCCAATCCAAGGCACCCGCTAGCGAGTAGGACATGTTTTTTTTTTGTGATGGTTGTATTATAGTATATTCTAATGTACATACTTATGAACCAAAGCCTAAAAAATTAATTATTGCCGGGCTAGGCCGGGCCGGCCCATCGTGCCTGGCCTTTGGCCCAAGCGCGACACACCTAACTGGGCCTTGTCGGCCCGGGCCTGACTTGCACCGTGTCGTGCCATGCTTCGGGCCGAGCCAAAATGTCGTGCCTTATGCCGACCCATTTGGCCATCTAAAGATTCGGGGAAAGAGTAGCGGTGGATAGATTCTCATCCGAAAGAAAATGATATTCAACCGTAAAACATTGATGTCCAGCCAAAAAAAAAATGAAATACAACCCAAGGGCACAATTGATATTCCACGATTGAATTCTCCACCGAAAAAAAACCCTCTTAAGCCAGTACAACTTTACAGAATGCTATAAAACAGAAGTTTCTGATGTTTTGGTAATATTTTACGGAACATAATTCTTTTAATGGTATATTGTGAAAGTTGCGAACTTTCGAATGTATGAAACAAATTTACTATTTTGTAGTAAATGAAAGTATATTTCTGAAATACCTTGGCCCAATGTGATTTGAGGCCCGTAAGGCCCATATATGTGGATTGGCTATGATGGAAGAGCACCCCGGGTTAATCCTTTTGGATAAAGTGAGATCGAAAAACCAAGTGAGGTGCTATGCATGTGTGAGCTTGCTCCGTAAGTGGGCTAGGCTTAAACGAATATTGGCCAGGTGTTACATTTCCGGCCTCTACATGATAGATGTACACTACTCTTAGAAGTTACAACCAAGCAAAGCTGCAGTCTATAACCATCTTGCATAAAAAGATGTGAAAAGGATAGAACTTTTAAACACCACTAATGCAATTATTAAATTGACATCCATGCTTGTTGAAGAAAGACATAGCCACCAGTGAAAGACAAGCGCTGAAAATCATGTCATTGTCATCCTCCTTAGGCTGTCTCCAACAGGAATCTATAAATTTGATCCCCTATAGCCTCATATACAGGTTCTCTTAAAAAAAATCTCACCCTATATTTCTTTCATCTCCAACAGCGTTCCCTATATAGAGAATTGTATAGGGGGGAGAGAGAACCCTTATATATAAGGGGATGGAGAGAAAAACTCTATTTTAGGGAACGGAATAGGGAATACTGTTGGAGCACATAGGGGAAGAATCCATCCCTTATTTTAGGGTAGAGGATGCTTTAGGAGAGCCTGTTGGAGACAGCCTTATGCACCACGGAACGGTGGCACAACCTATAGGGTATCGCGAAGATTAAAACTTTGTATTCGTCACACACAATATCGTTTCGAGTTTTGACAAAGCTAAATAACAACATAAAGTTGTTGCGCCCACCAGATGACCAGTTTTTTTTGTTTGCTGTCAACACCTTGAAGCCTGCTCCCTATTTGTTGAAAATTATTATTTGGGAATTTCAAACCTAAAGCCATCCATCGATGTTACTGTATAAAGTTGAGCTGAATTTTGATAGAGGCCATAGGGCATTCAAATTTTGAAGCATGGACTCTATGATAACTAATAGAGTAATAGACTATGATGTTGTTAGCTAAGCTCAGGAGTCCTATGAGATGTGTCTGATGAAGTCCCCAAGATGGTTCAACACTTCAACTTCAGCCCACAATGCCTTTATCAATTATTTTATTCCAGTGATCTGACTGAAGTTTACAGATTTGGTGTTGCAACTTGGAATGTGCCTTTGTGACCTGTCACACGGAATTTAACCAATTCATAGGCATCTCTGATGATTGATATACTCTTCTGCGCTTAATATCTAGTACTATATATGTTTTAGGGCTTGCCACTTGTGCACTAATAATTAAAAAATGCTACAAAATTCGGCTTCTCCATTTTTTTAATTTTTTTTGTGTGGACGGCTCCATTTTAGTATTGCTAATAAGTTTTGACAGTTAAAAAATTTGGATCAAATGGCAATACGATGAATTGTATTTAATTTTCAGATTACCGTTACACCTACAAGGAAATAATTGGGTAGAGTTGCAGCTTGTTACATTGTACTTATGTACTATATTAAATTATGTTTTTCAGTCGTGACAAGTATTTTTCTCGTCTTGGCAGGATGAAAAAACATTAGTATGGTACTCGAAAAACAGGGAAAAACATTTGAGCTTAAACTTTGTGTCAACTGTAGTTATTGGACATAAGACTGTACGTAATTCCTTTTGCCTTCACAAACTATGAAATGTATTGCTCATCACTTGGCATTACTATTTCTAAGGATATCAGAATTTGACAGATAAACTTTCTACGTCAGCATTGGCCAGAGAAGGAAATTCAATCCTTGTCACTTGTATACAAAAATGGCAAGCGCTCACTTGACTTGGTATTTCCCTTGCCAGATCTTATGCCAGTTAGATTTATAATCATGTCGAACTTTCCTTACTCGTATAACATCTGTGGAACATTATGTGGACCCAGATATGCAGAGACAGAGATCAAGCTGAATGCTGGTATCTTGGTCTAACAGCTTTAATATCAGCTCCCTGTAGTTCATTTTCATTGGTTGGTTCAGAGAGCAACATACAAATAAATAATTGCACAAATAGTCCCCAGGGCTATATTCAACGAAAGAGTAGGCTATCATCTGTGCTTGACACACCAAGGCACACACAGGTAAGTTTTGGAACCTACATAACGACATCTAATTGATAACGTGATAGTGAGCTTTGGCACACACTTTGCTTTATGATTTCATCAATCGATCTTTTATTTTGGTTTAAAATGAGAGTTTCTTTTGTGAAAAATATTTATTATTGTATATTTATGATTAAGGACACGGCTGCATTGATAACACACAATTCTTAATTTTTGCTGATCTTTATCAACTTCAACAAACCACGCATTAAGTGAGGTACTGAGGTCCATATATAAATTACTTGAATTCCTTTTAATCATGTCTTTTTGACAAGGAGTGACATTTTAGTCGTCCACATGCCCCTCTAATACACGAGTATTGCGATTTGTGGATCGGTGTCTGGATGTTCTTATTCAAACTGCATTTTTTTTTCTAGGACTGACAATTCCTTGAATGAATTTATTATTGAAGGTATATCCATCTTATGTGAGTCCTAAGGTGACACCTAAAAAAAACTTCAGTGACAATCTTGATTGTTCAGAAGCACTGTTTCACCCAAGACAACGAACATTGTCTGACATAGACTCTTATCTGGAAAAGCTTACTCACAAGGTGGCAACCCCAGTAAAACATGGAATGAAAGACATTATGGTTGCTAAAAGAATTAAGGAGCAGAACACACAAACACCTAAACTGAAGTTGTTTGAAGGGCCTCGGGCAGCATGTAGACTGGATTCCCTGAAGGATGTTTTTCTCTGGGGTGATGTTCTTGGCAGCATGTTAGGAGGTGAAGACCTTCCAAAAGCACTTCCGAGGTTAGTGGACTCAACCAAAATGCTTGATGTACAGAGCATTGCTTGTGGGGAGAATCATGTGGCCATAGTCACTAAGCAAGGGGAGGTCTTCTCCTGGGGCAAGGAGAGTAGTGAGAAATTGGGCCACAAAGGAAATTTCAGCCTGTCCTGTCCAAAAATTGTCGGGTCTCTTGGCTCTATACATGTGAAGGCTGTTGCATTTGGATCAAAGCATACTTGTGCAGTCACAGTTTCTGGTGAACTTTTTGAATGGGGCGAAGGAGCTAATAGCTTGTCATTGTTGAATGACTGGTATGGAAGGAACCAATGGTTTCCACATAAATTGTTTGGACCAATGAACAACATTTCTGTGTCAAAAATTGCTTGCGGCGAGTGGCATACTGCTATAATAACATCATCTGGTCAGTTATTCACATATGGGGAGGGAACATTTGGTGTTCTTGGGCATGGGGATACACATGGAATTGCTCGCCCAAAAGAAGTGGATTCCTTGAAAGGATTAAAAGCAACATCCGTAGCTTGTGGTCCATGGCACACAGCGGCTATCGTGGAAGTAATGAGCAGTTTGAAGGTTAGCACTCCAAGCAGCAAGCTGTACACATGGGGGGATGCAGATAGATGGAAATTGGGCCATGCTGACAAAAAGATGAAGCTTGTACCGACATGTGTTGATTCGCTCATTGACTATGATTTTGTTCAGGTATCCTGTGGAATGGCATTGACTGTTGTGCTTACCGTCACTGGTGTGGTATTTACTCTTGGAAGTTCGAGGCATGGGCAATTAGGGGACCCACAAGCAGATGGTGAATCTATTTGTACTGTTGAAGGACTACTTAAGACTGAGTTTGTCAGAGAAATATCATCAGGTTCTTCCCATGTAGCTGTGTTGACTACGAATGGAAAGGTATTTACATGGGGTAAAGGGGTGGAAGGACAACTTGGTTTGGGTGACTACGTTGATAGGAGCTCGCCAACTTTAGTAGAAGCATTAGAAGGTAGGCATGTTGAGAGTATATCTTGTGGCTCCAATTTCACTGCTGCAATCTGCATGCACAAGTCAATCTCAACGAAGGACCATTCTGTATGCAGTGGTTGCCAGATGGCTCTTACTAGAAAAAAACACAATTGTTACAATTGTGGGTCCATGTTCTGCAACTCTTGCAGTAGTAATAAGATTGCAAAGGCCTCACTTGCTCCAGACTTGAATAAAAGGTATCATGTTTGCGGTGCTTGTTTCTGTCAGCTACAGAAAGTTGTGGATTCTAGTACAATAAAGTCAAAACTAAAGCTAAAAAGAGGAGAAATGTTTAAAAACGGACTGAAGGCGTACACACCCAAGCTGTCACGTATATTCAAGGAAGCAAGCTTCATTGTAGAAAAGATGGCTTTAGTGCATGGTCCCAATCAGCGGAATGAGGATTTTGCCACTACAGTTCAAGTAAAAACTCAAAGATGGGGGCACGTCAAGTGCCCTACTCAATTTATATCTGCACAAGACAGTTTTCAAACCAAGCCAATGTCGAAGAGTCAGATTTGTGGTATATCTTGCTCGAAAAGAATGCATGATTCTGTAGTGCTGTCTGCTGATGGTCAGAGAGAAGAATTGAAAATGATGGATACAATACTCACTGAAGAAGTAAAGCAGCTTCGTTCACAGGTAATCATTTACAATCAATCAGAAAATAATCTTTTTCTCTTTGAGAACAGAAGAACAACGGTATTATTGTTGGCTATTCAAGCAGGTAACTGTCCTTGCGGAGCAATGTGAGCAAAAAAGTTTCTTGCTTCTACTGTATAAGCAAAAGCTTGATGAAACTTGGTTAGTTGTTAGGGATGAGGCTGCAAAGTGCAAAGCTGCCAAAGACATCATAAAGGTTCTAACTGATCAGGTATGAATTTGACATAATCTCACATTATGAAGTATTTTAGTTTCGTTTTTCCAGTAACAAAGAGCATATGTAGTGCATCATTCCACCTTGCTTGTTGGGCATTATTATTATCGCTAGATGATCCGTTCTCCTTTCATAAATTGTACAGCGCAATGCCTTGTCAGAGAAACTTTTGGTTGGTCAGCTCTCAAGAAACTCCAAGGTCACACCTAATAGCAACCTAGGACAAACAATTAAAGCAGAATTGCAAGATTATCCCAACAAAAAACCTGTCACATGCAAATTCAGTCAGCTCAGCTATACACAAATTCTCGACATCAACAGTCAAGGAGGAAAGAAATATACCCCATCATCAAACACTGTTGTTCCAGCAGATGAATCATTCAGTCATCAGAATGGTGGCAGAACATTTGGTGGTGATGATTATATCACGGAAGCAGATTCTGCCGTTGCTCCAATTGATGGTGTGATTGAGCAAATTGAGCGGGGAGTGTATGCCACCCTTGCTGTATCACCAGACGGAAAGAAAGGCATGAGGCGGATAAGATTCAGGTGAATTCTTTAAGGCCTTGGTGGTTGCTGCAGCAGCAGCACTGCTGATTATCTGTTGTTTTACTTACGAACTAACCTAGATTCTTGGTTGTGCAGTCGGAAGCATTTTGGCAAGAAGGAAGCTCAAAGTTGGTGGGAAGAGAACAAGAGCAGGGTATATGCAAAGTACAACATTGAACAATTGACGACACCACTTCTGAACCTCTGAACCACTTTTAATGGTGACAACTGATCAGGCAAAGAATTGTACAGGGTTAATGGGTAATGTTAAAAGAGCAAACTGAAATGTATAGTCTTCAGCAAGAAGGCACATCACATGAAGTGGATGAAATTATGCAAGCAATCAAGATAGATAATTGGTCATCATTTGCTCCTTATGATGGCAGTTATATTTACTGTAGATGAGCATCCGATGGGCAGAACTGACTGGCTAGGGCGATGGTATCTCTATATATGATTGTACAGATAGGCTTGATGTTGCTGAGAACACGACTGCATCTCGTTTTGTGTTATTGATTTTTATCTGATAAAGAAAATTCGCCATGAAAAGAGGCCTGATAAACAAAGCTATTCTGGTATGAGACTAATTCTGTAATTCTGAATTTCTACTCTGATGGAATAAACAAGTCTGATCGGTTCTGAATTTCTTCGCCGTAAAAAGAGGTCTGACGAACAAAACAATTCTGGTATGAAGTTAGTTCTGAATTTCTACTCTAAAGGACTAAGCAAGTCTGATCAATTCTGAATCTCTTCTCTGATGAACAGAGCAATTCTGATCTGAGATAAGTTATGGATTTCTTCTAGACCGAGTAATAAAAGCTGCGAAGGTGAGGATATGGTTTCTATTATTATCTGACGGAGGAAACCTCCATCAACCGTGCCTGGCCATAAGACCAGTTATCCTCGGAATCGGATCGGCTTATCCTCGAATTCCCAGCCCGCAGCAATGGCGAGCGCTCACGCCGTCTTCGCCTCCACCGTCGTCCCCGCCGCCGCCACTTCTAGAAGCATCAACGTCCCTCTCGATTCCTCTTGCTCCACCTTCCTTCGTCCGGTCGCCTCCTCCGGCGGGTCCTGCAGCGCGCGGCGTCCCTCCTCCACCCCCGCCGCCGCTAGCATCCAGCCGTCTAGCGATTCCTCTCATGGCGCCGCCACCAAGCTGTACATCAGGGGTAGGTATCCGGAAACACCCTGCTCGTACGAAGATCTTCGCAATCCAGCGCCGTGATTTGGGTTCCAAATGAGATCCTTCCTCGTTTCTGACATCTTTAATCCCCTCTTCCTCGGGCAGGTCTTGCCTTTCGTACAACAGAGGAGAGCCTCCGGGACGCATTTGAGAGGTTTGGTCAGCTCGTCGAAGGTGATGAAACATTGAAACTGAAGATGAAAAGGCTCAAAAAGACGAGCAAGATTAATGATGTGCTCAGTTTTTTGCTTCAGAAAACATCTGAGAGTTGAGATCCTGTGTGCTGTTGCAGTCAATCTTGTGATGGACGCAGTGGCGAAACGGCCGAGAGGATTTGCGTTCTTGACTTACGCTAACGAGAAGGAAGCCACGGCCGCCATAAAAGGGATGCACGGGAAGGTAAAAAAGCGCGTGAATGCTTGTTCATATCGGGTCGAGTGGCAGCCGGTGCAAGCAAATCGCGTTTCTATTATCCTAGTGGAAGTGTGTGCTAATCTACGGATGTCTGCAATTTCTCTGCATCTTTTGCAGTTCCTAGATGGCAGAGTGATCTTTGTTGAGTTTGCAAAGCAGGAAGGTCTTAAGTCTGAAGCATGCCCAGGTGCCAAATAAGGGCCTGTTTGGTAACAAAGTATTTTCATAGTTTTAAGACAAAACCATGGTTTTGAAGAATACTATGGTATTTTGGCAATGAGGTATTTTGGCAATGAGGTATTGTAGACTCTATGGTATTTTTAGAATATTGTAGACTTCACTCCAACCCAAAGTTTTTTTACTTGTGCTAGCAAACTATGGTATTGAAAAACCATAGTATTTTATGATCATAGCAAAACACAAACCATAGTATTACAAAACCATAGTTTTCAAAAACTTTGTTGCCAAACAGACCCAAACTGCTAAGGCAATACAAACCAGAAAATTCATTAGCTTTCAACTTTCATCTTTGTAATTGTTTACGTGTAAAGGGCTTCATCAGCCAGTTGTGCTCTGATTCTGCTCTATATCTGACTACATAACAACAATAAAGAGGCAATTTTTTTTCTTGTACTAGAAAACCAATACATGAGATAATTCACTACATCATAGATTTCTGTAGCACATTTATATAACTGATATGAAGCGATGGTTTAGTGGTACTAAAAACTTGTTTTCAATATTGAGTTATCACTAGAATTTGTTTTAAAAGTTCACAAGCTTTATATGTCACGGATTGATAAGACAAATCTATATGTATAATTTACATATGCTCATTTTAAATAGTTTAGAAGATTTTTATAAATAAAATTTAAAAACTTTGACTTAAAACGGATCTAAAACGAAATATTTTTATGAACCGAAAAAAGTAGATCGCAAGATCGTGTCAATGTTAAACTTTGATTATACCCGGCCAAGTCCCAGTAGAGATGCCCTGCCGGTACCCAGGATCATAAAATTATAGGAAAATGATGTCATGAAAAATGACTCACTGCCCCTGTTATGCAAAATAAGTACAGACATATATGAAGTACAAATGAATCAACTGAAAGCCTTGCCGCATTGAACTGTCATTGCCGTCATATAATTTACATCAGTACAATCTTAATACAACTCGCAAAATATATGCCACTGCATTGATCGTCGACCTCTGAACCTCCAGTGTCGGGACAAAAGTAAGACTATCCACGGGCAGACAAGAACCACAGCATTTCTCCCATTTGTGGGAGACCGGGCGTGGTTTCAATCTGCCTTTCAGAAATTTCAGCAGAACGTCGGCTGCACATCTGTATAGTCATCTGTGCACAACATTAGCAAATATCTATCTATACTCTATAGTAACAGTGAGGCTCTTAGCAGTTACAAGCACAGCTTCGTCATCTCTCCATCCGCCTCCTCACCGGGTACCTGTGAGTGCAGCACCTCACTTTCAGCTGCACACCGCTTGTAGGGCACAAAACCTTGCTGGCGGACGGAAACTGGGCTCACACATTTTCTTAAACCTAGAACAGGTAACATTTCTTCTTCGCTACCGTTTGCTTTTATACATGATTCTGCAGAATCTGAATTCTGAGTTGCTGTTTCAGGTATACTGCTGGAGGCTGTGTTGGACTCCGTCCAGGATCCTTCCCACTGCATAAATTTGTGGTCTACAGCTTGAGGAGGTAGATACTGATGCTGTATATTTGGGTTTACTGCCTCCGGCGGGCAAAGCACAGTTCCATTATTGTAGCTGAAACATGGGAGGGCGGAATGCAGAGAGAAAACATCCCCTTGAGGAAGAAAATATAGAAACTGCTGCGAATTGGACAGCCACGGGCGCCATGTGTTTGCAGCTGCTGCGCTGTGAGAGGAGAATTTTCCAGTTCCACTAGTCGGTGTCTCAGCCGAAGCATCCAGTTCCATTTCTATCGCATTTTTCAGGTTACAGTTATTGGAGTTTGTCTGCTGATGTAAATCACTCAATACAACTCTCTTGCCAAATAGCCTAAGAAATGGAGTTTCAGATTTGTCACATGCAGCCTCTCTCTGAGTGATATCACCCTTGGCATCCTGAAATGCATATTCAAGGAATCTATCAGAATTTTGAAATTCCCACAAATGTCAATTCAGATCATGCTGTCAATAATATATCACTGCCATATAGCCTAAATTTTGTTTCAAAGATACCCAAAATTATTGGCGATGATCTGAGAGTTGCCGGTGTGCTGATATGATGAAAATTATTGAGTTACGGTTGGATTCCTTATATATTCTTGCAAGATTTAAAGACTATGTCTGCTGAGAATATACCTTCACGTTGGTAGGAAGCACCTGCACGGCTAACTCAGCAGTTTCTATGCTAGGTGTGGGGCATCTCTCCTCAACGTCGATAGTCGATGCTGGCGATCCACTGCTATCACTGTCCAAGTTCTCAGACCCTATCTGCGCCGTGGTTAACACAGACGTTGGTGAACCCTTCTCCTGCTCATGCAAAATCTGAATTTGCAACTGAGGCTTCTCAAGATGCCTGAGTGCGCTCCCTAGTTTGCGCGGGTATGGATGCGCCGGCTTCTTCTTTGGCCGTGGCGGAGGGATCTGAATTGGTGGTGCAGCACCTGAGCTGTTGATGCTATCTCCAGACGACTCCCGGATGACCTGCAGACAGAGTGCAATGCATAATTGTAAGCCAACCAGAACCACTGGCCTTGACGCGGCATGGATAGCAGCTGCTCTCCATGATTGAGTGACTTACATCGGCTTGCAAGCAACACAATCCATGGAATGTTTTCATGTCAGGGGGGAAATTTTGTACACAATGAGAAGGCTGTGAGACCTTGGAGAAGAACTTCTGCGCGTGGCTCCTGATCTGCACAGCAGTCTTGGTGCCTATGTGTTCTGCAAAGTGTATGTACCTCTTGTCAGATAAGGCCTAGTTACTGAGGTACTGCACATGGCTGTACATGGAGCTTATTTGCAGAGGTATATGTACCTTGTATACGGCGCCAGGCACGGCCATGGAGCTGCAGGGCTTCCAAGAACAGCTTGTGCTCGTCCTCGGTCCATTTCTCCCGCTGCTTCGTTATCGTGTAAGGCTTTCGCGCCTGAAATGCAACAACTAATGGTATGAGCTCGATGGTAAGAAAGAACGTGTCTTCAGATGATTCTGCAATCTGCAGTGGAACTGTAGTAATTTTCAATGAGAAGCGTACCTTAGGGACTCGCGCGTCGGCTAGCGTGTCCATATCACTGGAATCCTGAGGATTTCTGAGATTTTCCATGAGGCCTTGATGCCCAGCATGATCAGCAGCAGGCCGTTGATCATCTCTCGCCTTGTTTTCCTGCAGCAGCAGCAGCAGGAGAAAATCTGGTTGGAAAGGACTCAAATCTCGAAGTAAAGAATTCAAATTGCCAGCATATCCCAAATTCTCAGCCGGCGGATTTATTTGAACAGACATTTGGGATCTTTTTTCCGTGGAAAAAGACAATATTGTGATTTGTGATCATGCATCTGCCATAAAAGAAAAACTTCCAAGAACATGGTGCACAGCAAACTCCACGAAATGATCCAAAACGATCACAGCTGAAGAAAGTGAGACAAATCACCTGAAATCGAGCCATGAATCCAAGCACCAGCAAGACCAAGCACCACCTTAACCAAACTCGACTCCAGCTCAGCTCACTGGCTCCCCACCATGGCCAGTCGAGAGGCAGCCATGGGCGCCAAATCAAGCAAGCAAGAAACACAGGGTGGCGAGCAAGAACTGATGCCCAGAGGCGCTCGACGAGGTGGGAGAAGAGGCCGTGGAGCAGAGCAGGAGGCGGAGGAGGAGAGGATGGAATGGTGGATGCAAGAAATGAGGTGTACGTACGACCAGAAGGCGAGAGGGGACGAGAAAAAGAGCAAAGGCCAGGGCGCCACGTCGGACTGGATTTTTCTGCCCTTTTCACCCCTTGCGTGCCTCGCCTCGCCACTTTACGTGTTTTTTTTTTGTTTTGTCTCTCTCTTGGCAAATATATTAATCGCGTCGAGAATTCGGGATGCCGCTCGATTCTTGTGGCTCTCGCTGCTTCCCCGCTTGGCCATGCGTTCGGTGGTGGCAGCGGCAGCAGGGCGCGGCTCAATTATGCTATGTGGCTGTGGTAAACCATGTGCTTTCGTGGGTTGCACCGAAATGGAGGAGGTTCTTATCCGTTCCGTTCCGTTCCATCTGGCCCTGTCGCCTTTGGAGTGCGGTGTTGAGTACTGGAGTGTGGTGTGCTGTTTACCGATTGGATAGAACGATGTTAGGCTAGCGTTTGCTGTGGGTGGATTGGATCGGCATTGGGTGATGGGGATTTAGGCGCGTCAAAAGACTCGAAACGTGTTTTGGAATTCAGTTAAAATGTCGGTAATTTTTCGTTCAATTTTTTTGGGATAATCAGTGTACATAAGGATTAATGATTGTGTATAAAGAAAATAGTACAACTTAAGGAATATAATTAATGAAAGAAAGCCATGGTGTATAAAGTTGTAGTTGCTAGGTAGAAACATATTTGCATCGTTTAGGTACTCTTCCTCCATTTATAACACTACTATTGTTGTGTTTATGCTCCGCAATCGAAAGCACGGGCATAACATAGTTTAAAAAGCTACAAATACACCCATACTTATATTGAGGCCGAGTATGGGATTCGTACGGATTCACTAAAAATAAATCAAACGATACGGATTCACTAAAAATAAATCAAACGATAGTTTTGGGCATAATTTTTTCAAAACTAAAATCAGTATTAGATTATAATCTAAAAAAGTTGTGGACCCTCAACCAAGACATGAAGGCCTTGTTCTTTTTCAGCGTTACATGTTGCGTATTACTGCAGCAAATTTTATTATTTTTATATGGCCTATATGTTGTGATAATTTGTAATGATTTTTTGCGTGGCTTTTATTAGTCATTCCAAAAATTCTAAAACTATTTTTTAATTTCTTTTTAATCTTTAGACCTCGTTTCGAGGGCTCTCATTAATATGTCAACGTAATGAATATTACCCTATGCCTTCTTATTTTAACTGATTGTATTCCATATGGAATAAGAGGAGAAGAAAAACATTCCATGACCCCCCGAGGGGCCCTTTAAAAAAAGAGAAGCTCTTCCTTGAATTTACTTTTTTTATTTCTTTTTCGAACCCCAAACCAACAAAGTTGATTCAAAGGCGAGTCACTTCAAATATCCTTTTAAGTTCTATCTTCTGTCTTTCCCTATTTCATCTCGTAAAGTTCCACTCTTGCAGTTTAGCCAAGAAAGTTAGACCTAATCCAACAAACAAGGCAAGGGTTAGTTACGAATCTTGATTCTTCAAAAAAAGTTTTCTTTCTTTCATAACAAACGCTAAAAAGAACAAGACCGAAGAGTCTAAAAAAATGCTAAAAATAGTTTTGAAAGTTTTAAGAAAAAACACTAAAAGACTTTAAAAATGGTTGCAAAATATTGCAGTATTTGATTTATAAAAACAACAAATTTATGATAATAACTTTAAATTTTAATTTATTCTGGAAAGCACAAAACCTTTATTTCGAATTTGAGACACGTCAATAAGCACGGAGCCAAAAGGACCGAGAAAAGACATCCCGGCCCTGAACAATCGAATAAAAATCTTGCGCTACTTGTTTGGTTCACTTGGGCATCCGTCCTGCTGCCGCTGTCCACCTCCTGCTCTACCCAATTTCCGGGAATTCATCAGCAAGATTTGTCTACGGCGAGCCAAACTATCCGGCTTCCCAGATCGTAGCGCCGAAGGGTGAAACGATGAGTGTCGATGTAATAAATACCGGTACTGAGAGAGCCTAGGAAGGCCGAGGCCCCACGCGTCGGCGAGGCGAGCAAGCCCCAACGTGGGCGAGCCCCTCGGGAGGCAGGGAGGCCCCACGTCGAGCGGGCGAGCAAGGCCCCGTGGCGTGGCGAGCCCCTCAGAGGCGGGAGGCCCCACGCGTCGGCGGTGCGTGGCGAGCCCCCTGAAAAGGCAAGCGAGGCCCCGCGCGCCAAAGCGGGCGTGGCGAAACCCTCCGACGGTGAGTGAGGGCCCCACGCGCCAAAGGGGTGCGTGGTGAGCCCCTCTGGAGACAGCGAGGGCCCCGCGCGCGGCGGGCCCAGCAGCGAGCATTGCGTAGAGTCTTCGGACGAAGGCTCCCTCTTCTGAAGGACGAAGCGCATTTAATGAGACATCACGCAGCGGATAAACAGAGGAAGAAATGATTACCGCTTCTGATGACCCTTGCGGTGTCCGGCAATTGTCATTTGTGGGCGCAGAAGAATTGACCGGCAGAGAGAAGGTTTGCTTGAGGAGGCCGCCTGTGTCGGGAGGAGCGGCGAGGCCCCACCCAGACTCACCGGTGTGACTGTGCGGGTCGAGAGGCCACTTGCGGCAACGCGAGGCGGCCTTGTATGGCGTGGCCGTGGCGCTTTAAATCTCTTCTGTCGTGTCTTGTCGATGTATCTTGAGAACCTTTGTACGCTTACTCCCCTGGCCTCTCCGCCATGACCCAAAGCTTGTATAAAAGGGAGGAGAGGAGGCGAGAGAGAGGAGGAGCATTCGATGCATTCGTGCATTGGAAACCACGAGCATTGGTGCATCGAAAACACCACAGTAAACACATTCCTTTCAACCACAATCGAAAAAGAGCTAAGGCTCGGCGGAGTAGGACTATTACCCGCGAGGGTCCGAACACAGGTAAATCGAGAGTCGCTCCTTCTTTGTGCCCGGCCTTCCAAATCGAATCGAACTTGATCGAGTTAGCTAGCGATGAAAATCGACCGGGTGTGATCCGCGGTGGTTGAGCGGAGAACACGCCGTCGAGCAGCGCCCGAGTAGGGATCGCTAGCATCGGTTCGAGCTCTTGACCCTTCTTCAGAGGTGATGGCGGAAGCGGCGATCCCGCGATAGTGCGAGAAGCGACCGCTAGAGCCGTGGCCACGAGTCGGCCGCGGGCGATGGCGATGGATCACCGGCGGTGGCCGCCGCCTAGGGTTGGAGCCTGGCGAAAGCGACCGCCTCGGCCAAGCTAAGCGGCGCTGGCGCTGGAGGAGTGCACTCAAAGACAGAACCTCCACGCGCGAGGCCTGGCTGAAAACCCACCGTTCCGGTAACTCCGGACTCCCGCGGCGCGTGGTTGGCCAACAGCCCGCTATGTAAACGCCGCCGCTGGCCTGGTGCAAGTTTGGGCGAACCGGCGTTTCGCGTCCTCCGCTTTTGTTGCCCTCGCGCTCTCTCGCAGATCTCTGGTGAGGAGGGCGGGCCAACGACGACAAGAGCGCGACCCTACGGGGGCTCGGCGAAGCGCAGTCAGGCAGTGGCGCGATCTCCGGTCCCATCCGGAGGACCGCCACTTGTCGCATGGAGAGGACCTCGTGACAAGCTCCAGGGTCGCGACCGGGCGCGACGATCATTGTCATTTGCCAAGACGCGAGGACCAGAATAGGGCTCCGCGATAGCCGCCCGGCCATGAGGTGGCGCTTCCTCGGCGCCGCCCTAAGCGAAGCGGCGGGCGAGGATCGCGTCCCAGAGGCGAGGCTCCGGACGTTGGGTGCGCGCCTTTTCTAAGGAGTCATTACGTCCGATGGCCGGAACGGTTCGTCCGCCCCATCGAAAAGTCTGACGGCTCCACCAACCCCGATGAATTTTTGCGATCTATACGACGGTAATGCACCCGACCGGAGGGTCGGGAAGGTTCTGCTAACTACTTCCCGGGTCCTCACCGGCGAGCCCGCTCATGGCTCATGAACCTCGCCTGAGTCCGTGGGGTCATGGAAGGAGCTCTCGAGCTCTTCGTCCACCAACTTCCGTGGCACCTTCGAGCGGCCCGGGTAGAAGACGACCTCCACAACGTGGAAGCGAAGAAAGAGAGAGTCATTGCGCGACTATATTCGGCGCTTCACCAGTCCGCAACACCATCCCCGACATCTCTATCGATGTCGTAGGTCACGCATTCATTCGAGGCGCCCGAGACCCCAAGGTCAAAGAGAAGATGGCCACCCGCAAGATCAAGACGACGGAGGAGCTCTTCACCTAAGCGCCAAGTCGCGCCCTTCAGTGAGGCTCAGATCCGCCCGGCCATTGTGGCGGGGCCAGCAAGCGGCGGCGAGGCCGAACCTCGAGGAACCCCGGCAAGGACAAGAAGAAGCGCCAGCGGCCGAGACCGGGCAGGTCATGGCCGCCGAAGCGCGACGACGACGACGACGACGGCGCCAGCCATAATAAATGGGCGCGGCGCGAAAAAAGAGGAGGAGGTCGCGGCCGTGGTACGGTCCCGTAAAGGCGGCCGAGGCGGCGGCTACGGCGATCGCCGTGGTCGCGACGGCCCCGCCGCCGCGACGAAGGCGAGATCATCGCCCGTGAGTGGGGCGGAAGACCTTCTCGCCCCATTCACCGCAACAACTCCCACGACTTGGCGGATTGCCATGTCGTCGGCAAAGATAATTGAACAAGCGAGTCCACGAAAGCAGCGAGCGTCCGGCGATGGCAAGGGCAAGGAGATGGCTTCGCTTGGTTTTCAGCAGCGAGGCGCGAGGTTGCCGTCATCCACGGCGGTTCGCCACCTATCCGCCCCACGCTAGCTTTAAGCGTGCGATGAGAGAGCGTCGCCGCCGCGTGCGACCTTAGGTCGATGAGGCACCGGCGTGGTCGGAGCGACCGATCGCGTTCGAACGAAGCCGATCACCCAACCAAGACCGCCTGCCTCGGGCATCTCCCGATCGTGGTTGCACCCACGGTTGGAATGTAAAGCTAGGGCGGTCTTTGGTAGACGGAGGAGTTCCTCAACCTCCTGTCGTCTGCCGGGTCGCCACGGCGCTCGAGATCGGCCGCGGAGCTTCGCCTAACGCCCCCTTTCTTGGCATCGCGCGGGGCTGAATCCGTCCGCGACGGGCGATCGATCTCCGGTAACCTTCGAGGTTCGACAACTTCCGCCGAGATGCTCGAGTTCGAGGTGGCGGACTTCGACCTCCTACAACGCCATACTAGGTCGGCCGGCGGCGACCGAGTTCATGGCGGTGCCACTATGCGTACATGGTGGTGAAGATCCCGGCCACCGGCCCCATCGTTTGAAAGTGGACCGCTTCGGGCGCTCCGCTGCGACAAGGACGCCCTCGCGTTGGCGAAGCGTCGGTGCCGAAGGCCGAGGCCGACTGGAGCTCCTCGGCGAACCCGTGCCTCCCGGTTCGTCCGCGGAGGTTAAGGCGGTCTCCTGGCGAAGTCGACCCGCGAACCGTTCGGGTGGGCGCCTCGGCGCCAAATAGGAAAGCGCGCTTTCTCCTTCCTCCGGTCTAACGCAGACGTGTTTGCGTGGCAACCGTCCGACATGGTGGGGTCCCTGGAGGTGATTGAGCACAAATTGGCGACGTTTCGCGCGCGACGGTCATCTGAAGGTCCGAAGCGATCGGTGGAGCGCCGAGAAGTTATCCGCCGGAGGTGGACAAGCTTTTGAGGCGGGGTCGTCCATGCATGTCGCCCATCCCAGGTGGCTCGCGAACCCGTCCTCGTCAAGAAATCAGCAGGCGTTGGAGGATGTGCGTGGACTTCACCGACCTCAACAAGGCGTGCCGAAGATCCGTGCCACGCCCGCGCGTCGATCTCATCGCCGACTCAATCTGCGGGGAGTGCGGCAATTGTGCTACGGGCGCAGCACTGGTACCACCAGATTAGCATGGCGAAGAAGATGAAGACAAGACCGCTTTCGTTCGCCCACGGGCGTCTCGCTATACGAGGATGGCGTTGATCGAAGAATGCGGGCCCAACCTATCGGCCGGAACCATGCATATCGCTCACCGCCCCAAATAGGGCGGAACACAGGAGGTGTACGTCGACGATCCGTAGTGAAGTCCAAGAAGGCGGAGGAGTTGATCGGCGACCGGAAGAAACCTTCGCCAACTCGAGGAAGTATCGCATCAAGCTTAATGCAGAGAAATACGTGTTTGCCGCTCCGTGAGGCAAGCCGCCGGGATTCCTCGTCTCCCGTAGGGGATTGAGGCGAACCACGACAAGATTGCGCCGATCGAGAACATGAAGCCCCGACGCGACTTCGGCAGATGCGCATGCTTGGTGGGTCGCTGACCTCCCGGGCGCTTTATAGCTCGTCTGGGGACAAAGTCTCCCACCGCTCAAGCTCCTAAAGAAAACCAACCGCTCAATGGACGGCGGAGGCGCAGGAGGCGCTCGACGGTGCGAAGAAGTATCTTACCTCCGCCGTCTTTGGTCGCCCCTGCACCCGGCGAGCCGCTGATCCTCTCGTCGCGCAAACCCCAGCGGTCAGTGCAGTCTTTGGTGGCGGAAAGAGAGGCGTTCAGCGCCCATTTACTACGCCGCCAAGGTCCTCCACGACGCCAAACAAGGTATTCACAAACCGAAGATGCTATACGCCGTCCGACGCAGCATCCCGAAGCTACGCCACTACTTCGTGGGCGAAGTCACGGTGTTGACCAAGTATCCCTTGCGGAGATCCTCTTCAACCGCGAGGCGACGGGTCGCGCTGCGCCAAGTGGAGCCATGGGGCGGAATTCGATCTCAAATTCGCTCCCGAATGGCCATCAAAGAGCAAGCTCGCGGAGTTCATCAGTGAGTGGACTCGGCGGACACTGGTGAAGATACCCGACCTCCTCGCCGGACTCTCTTCTTGACGGCTCATTCCTACCGGAGGGGGTCAATGGCTGGCGTCGTCTGGTGTCTTCCACCGCGATATCATCCGCACTGGTGGTGTTGGACTTCCGCGCCACCAACAACGTCGCGGAGTATGAAGGATTTCGTGGGATCGGGGTGGCCGACCCTTAGCATCCGGGCTACAAGTAAAGGCGACTCTCTCGGTCATCAACCAGCGAGGAAGGATTTCTCCCTCCGATCCCGTCATGGCGGCCTACTCGGCGGAGGTGCGCCGGTTGAGCGGCACTTTGAGGGTTTGGGCTTCGTGCACATCCTCGCCGCGACAACTACATGGCGGATGAATCGTCCCAGATTGCCTCGCCGAGGCACTGCTCCGGTGGGGTCTTTGAAGAAAGACTTACGCAGCCGTCTGCCGCAGCCCCCATTACTGGCGGGGACGACGCTTTCGACGCAGCCCCACCTTCGGGAGACGCCACCGATCTCGCTGCAGCCCCGGATAGAGGGAGGCGGAAGAAGCTGCCGAGGCGGTTGAGACGGAAACGCCGCCAAAGCGAGTACGCCGGCGACAATGTATGAAACGCCGCCACACTCGTCCGGAAGGTCGATGGATGGATCCGATCTAGCCTACTGCGGGATGGAGTGATCCCAAGCGATGACGGCGTCGGTGAGAAGATAGCGCATAAGGCCAAGCGCTTCGCCCGGTAGGTGGGGACTGACGCTGTGCGCGAAATGGAGTTCTCTTGAAGCGCCACTCGGGAAGCGGGAGTGAAATTCTCTCGAGATCCATGGAGGCATGTCGCGGGAGCCATTCAGTGAGCCGCGTTGGTTGGGAAAGCCTTCGCCCACGGTTTTATTGGCCTCATCGCCTCCGTG
Organism: Raddia guianensis; assembly: GCA_036346415.1. NCBI lineage: Eukaryota > Viridiplantae > Streptophyta > Magnoliopsida > Poales > Poaceae > Raddia > Raddia guianensis. The sequence continues at coordinate 48,971,632 of CM070537.1, forward strand.
ATGCCTTCGAGCCGTGAGGAGATGCGAAGCGTGCTAATTTCATGCTAAGCGATCCACCGACCGCCCAGCGCCGCAAACCATTCCGCTTCTCTGCCGTTCGCGATCCGGGGCCGAACATTCGGCCCGTTCATGAGCGGCCGGAGGATATACTCATCTGCTCGCCGCCATCGACAAGTTCACTAAGTGGGTTGAAGCCTCGCCATTCCGGCGATCACATCCGCAGCGGCTATCAAGTTTATGAAGAGCATCTTCGTCCGGTTCGTGTCGCCAATGTAATCATCATCGACAACGGCGCTTCGATTCAAAAGGCGATTTCCAAGATCTGGTGCGAAGGGTTGGGTACCAAGCGTACTTTGCCTCCGTCGCGCATCCGAAGAGCAATGGGCAAGTGGAGCGGGCGAACGCGAAGTACTCAAAGGGCTCAAGACAAGGGCGTTCGACCGCTGGAGAAGCGCTGCAAGCGCTGGGCGGAAGAAGTTCCACATAGATATGGGCGCCGGACAACTCCCAACAGAGCCACCAGCGAGACCCCTTCTTCCCGTGTATGGCTCGAGGCGGTGCTCCATCGAGCTCGCCGGCTCCCCAAGAGTGGCGGCGTTCAGCGAAGACCAAGACCACGACCGGCGTCAGATGAAGTAAATCTCCGGAGGAGATCCGAGACAGGCGGCGATCCGGGCGCCAAGTATCAAGCAGGCCGCGCCGTTATCAAGCAAGGCGGTGTGTGTGAGAACACCGGCGATGGGCGACCTCGTTCTACGCAAAATCAAAGCGCAGCGGGCGCAACAAACTGCTCTCCCGTGGGAGGCCCCTTCAAGGTGGTCTCGATCTCCGCCAGGCTCGGTCCAGCTCCAATTCGAGGACGGTCGCGAATTGGCGAACACTTGAACGCCGAGTACCGAGAAGTTCTACCCGTGGTAGCAATCGAAGAGTTTTTTTGGCCTTCCTTGAGCCGAGCGGCGAGGTCTTCTTCCTTCACCGCCTCGGGGCTCAAGCAGTACAAAGCCATCTTCAATAAGAGATAAGTTCTGTCTCCTTGTGGGCATCTGCTTTTTTCGCCTCAAGTCTGTTAGAAAGCATTCTTGAAAGCCGTGGCGAAAAAAGTACTCAAGGCGATGGCCCTTAGTTGTAAGGATTTAGCGCCACGACTTCATGGGTTGGGCGAAGCGGTTTTAGCGGCGGTTCTAGCCCGGTGTGTCGGCTCGGTCTAGGCAATGCGCCAACAATGCACACCGCGACTAGACCACTTCCTGGCTAAGTTCTCGCCACGCCGATGTCTAGGGTCGGTTCAAAAAGAGGCCATAAGGGTTGAAGTAACCAGATGCTCGAGGAAAAGCGCCACTTTCAACGGAAAGCTCTGTCTCAAAGCTTTTTGGCGATCGCTGGCTTAGCCTTAGAAAGGTCTCATAGAAAACATTCTGTCGAAAGTCGGTAGCGAAAGTACTTACGGTGATGGCCCTTAGTTGCAAAGGCAAACGCTATAACTTACGTTGGTGCGAGGCGGCGACGGAAGGCGGTTCTAGCCTCGTGTGTCGGCTCGGTCTAGGCAATGCGCCAACGGCGCACACCAATGACTAGACCACTTCCTAAGCTAAGCGCCGCCACGTAATGTTTAAGTCGGGTTGCGAGGCCATAAGGGTTGAAGTAACCAGATGCCTAAGGAAACAGCCATCACTGCGCGCGACGCTCATCTAAAACCTTTGGCGGCGGTGCCCAGCCAATTCGCAAGTTAAAGTTGTGCGAAGTTCAGCTTAAACTCACAACAAAAGAGCAAAAGTTTGTTTGCATTGATAGGCAACAATTACAAGGCAAAAAAGCGGAGTCTTGCTACCTCCCGACCTTCGCCTTCCACCGAGCGGCGCTTCATCATGGACACGCGGTCGGCGGCGGTGTCAACCTCGCCGCTTAAACCGGTCCACCGGCGCGAAGGTTCTGCGGCGGCCGAGATCAAACGCGCGCCTCGAGCAAGACAGCTTACCTAAGATGAACTGCGCTGCCGAGAGCGCTTTGGCGACCGTCTTGATCGCTTCATGCGTCGCCGCCCGCGGAAGGACGCAGGGGCTTTGCGGCTCGTCCCCACGGCGCCAACGCCATCAGACGCAATTGCCTCTCCGTGGGATGCAAGGAAACACCAGTGGATGCAGAGCCCCCGGAAGCCGCAGAGGGCGGCGCGAGCATGTCGGCGAGGGTCCGGAGGCGCTGGCGTGCTCCAGCGAGGTCTTCGACCGCTTGGCGGCGAAGCGAGGCACAAGCAGCCACGCCGCACTGCTGGTCATCGCCTTCGGGGCGGTTTCTTGGCTGCGGCCCGCCGCGAGTCACGGCAGACCGCTTCCGCTTAAGGCAGGGGCTTCCCCCGCCGCCCAGCGCGGAGAGGTGCGGCGCCTCAAAGGAACGCCCCACGCCGACGGTCACGGCCGAGATGGCGGCAAGGCCACGGGCGAGTGGCTGAGAGTTCTCCGGCCGCCATTGCCAACTCTCCGCCGCTGAAGCGCCTCCGTCGAAGAGCGGCGGCAGGGGGTCAAATGGGCGAGTCGCGTGGAGCGGAGCTCGATGCTCCAAATATCCGCCTGCTCCGGAAGGACAAACAGGTTCAGTATGCCAAAACCGTAGCATGCTAACCCTAATGCGAAATGTGCGAAGCCTGTGGAAAGCCAACTCGAAGCGGTGCGCCTAAAGGCGAAAAGTGAGGGGAGCTCAAGTCGCTTGTTTGCGGCGGCGGGCGGCGCGGATCGCGTCACCGCCGTCAACCAGCGCCGGTCTTGGCGCGAAGCGAAGCGGCAGTGAGCGCCAACACAGAACAGCGCCGCCAGCAGAGCGCGTCAGAGAGGAAGCGGAAGAAATCGGCGCAGCGGCGCCAGCTTCTGCGAAGTCGCCGCGCTGGCCCGGTGGCGAGCGGCGGCGTAGAAGAGGCCCCGCACGATTGAGCCGGCGGCGGCGCGAAGCCGGGGAAGTTGCGCGCTTTCTTTGAAGCCGCCCCCTCCTCCTCGCCGCCGCCGCCAACGGAAGGATGAGGCGGCGCTTCCCGAGAGCGCTTGGCGAGTCGCAGCCATCCGGCAGAGCAAAGCAGCCGCCGCGAAGCTTGGGCGGTCGCCGAGGCGGCTCATGGATCTCGCAGTGGTCCCCGCCACTTGGACCGCAGACCGAGACCTCCATCGGGGCAACACCTTCGCGGTAAGGTTCTTGCCCCGCGGGTCCCAATCGCAGAGGGCGGATGCCCGCTCAGCGGCGATGTCGCCGGTCGGCGTGGTCAATAGCCCCGCCACCCGCCCCGAGCACGCCGCCTCAAGACGCTTCCCATCACCAACACCCAAAGAAGAAGCGGCGAGTTGGCTATTAGCCAAAAAGTGGAAAGAAAGAAGGTACGAAATCCAAAAGAGCGCGAGGGTATTCACCTCCAAGAGCAAAGACGGGTCCCGCTGCTGTCGCCGTAGTACGCCCAGTAGGCGCGCCCTCGCCGGCAAGCGCAAAGACGGCGCCGAAAAAGTCCGCCACCACGGGTTCCGGTGAGCCTCGCGGCGGAGCTCGGCAATGCGCGCCGCCATCGCCTCCGTCTCGCAAGATCGTCTGGCCGGCTCCCGATCGGCAGCGGCTCCGCGATCGCTCGGAAGGGCAAGATCGTCGCAGCTACCGAGTCCTCCACGTACCATCGCCGTGCGATCCCTTCCAGCTGACTTGACCGCGGCAGGATAAAGGCGAGGTGACGCGAGCGCCGGCAGTAGCAGCCCTCAACCGGCCGAGCGCGAGCCCGCAGCAAGATTTAAGAGTCGGCGCCAGAGCGGGAGGTTCGCATCGCCCCGCGAACATCTCGCAGAGGTGGGCGAAGATGACCAGGCCATGATTGAGTTGGGAACAAGGCGCGCCGCCGATCCCGTAGGCGCGAAAGCACCCCAAGAAGAATTGAGTACGGCGGACAAGGCCCGCCAAAGACGCCAGAGAAGGTCACGATCTCCCCGCCGCGAGGACTCGGCGATGGTGCGGTGGACAAGGAACCGGGTGGCGGTCGGTGGCATCGAAGACTCGAGCCGCCGCCACCGATCCTCATCGACGGCGGAAGCAGTGGAGGACAGCCTCCGAAGGTGGTCAGGCGTCTCATGTGGCCTTTTGCCGCGCTGGGAGCCATGAAAATTTGGTGGTGGCGCTTGGCGAAAGGCTTGAGGGCGATTAGCGAGGATGCTGTGTGGTAGCGGCGAAGAAGGCAATGGACAACGTGAAGACTTAGCGCGTCGGAAGGATTGGCCGCGGCTGAGAGAAGTACTTATAGCGCGTGGAAGCGCGAAGGTTTGATTCCGCTTCACGCTGCGGGCGCCATCATTGCCCCGCTGCGGTTTTTGGTTTCGCGAAAAGCGCGTAGTTCCCAGGAAGATCGTGTGCGGCGGAGAATCAGCGACGGTACGCTGCGGTGGTGGGCCCCACGATTCGCCTCTCCCGCACAAGAAACGGAAAAAGTGTCTCGCGACGGTTCACAGATCATAGCGGACCCGGCTATCAGAGGTGTAATAAATACCGGTACAGAGAGGCCTAGGAAGGCCGTGAGGCGGGCGAGCAAGGTCCCAGCCATGGCGAGCCCTCGAAGGTCGGGAGGCCCCACGCACCAAAGCGGAGTGCGTGAGCGAAAACCCAAGGCAAGGCGAGCCCTCTCGAGACTCAGCGAGGGCCCCGCCACCCGGGGGGCCCGCAGGCGAGTAGCATTGCGTATGAGTCTTCGGACGGCGGCCCCTCCGCGAAGGACGGGCGATTTAATGAGACATCACGCGATAGACAGAGGAAGAAATGATTACCGCCATAAAGGACCCTTGTAGGTCCGGCAAAACTGCCACTGCGGGCGCAAAGAATTGACCGTGAGAGAAGGTTTGCTTGAGGAGGCCGCCTGTCGTGAGGAGCGGCGGGCCCCACCCGCAGACTCACCGGCAGGACTGCAGTGGGTCGAGGCCACTTGGCGGCACGCGAGGCGGCGGCAAATACGTGGGCAAGGGCGCTGCTGCCTCTTCTGCTGTGTCTTGTCGACAGATCGAGAAGATCAGATCGCTTACTTCCCTGGCCTCTCCGCCACCCCAAAGCTTGTATAAAAGGGAGGAGAGGGAGCAGAGGAGGAGCATTCGTGCATTTGTGCATTGGAGAGCACGAGCATTGGTGCATCGAAAACACCTCAGAAACACATTCCTTTCAACCACAATCGAAAAAAGCTTGAAATTCAGAGAGAGAGGGACTATTACCCGCGGCGGGCTCAAACCTGATAAATCGAGAGTCGCCTTATCAGGCTCGACGCCGAATCGAATCGAGCTGATCGAAATGGCCACAGATGAAAATCGACTGCGCGCGATCCGCGGTGGTTGAGCGGAGAACACGCCGTCGAGTAGCGTCCCTGTTCGGACGGATAGAAAAGCGCATGGGATGATGGATCGATGGGGAGCTTTCGCTGTGGGCCGGTGGCCCCCTTTCCCGCCCGCTTTTTCTACGGCAAGTCGAGGCCAGCCACGTCCACGCCACGGTGCGCCTGCGCTTAAAAGCGAGAAATACCGGCTTCTGGGGCTGCCTGCCTGTGCCTCGTCGCCGCGCGACACACGTCGCGTGGCGCCACTAGCAGCAAGAAACCCCACTGCCAATGGCCACTACCCCCCGCTTTATTTTGCGCTTTTTCATCCCCCCACGAGCCGCGGCAGGCACAGGTGGGCGATCCTTGGCCACAAGCTCGCGGCTGGCGATGCGAGGCTCCCAGGGACCTCCATGGCCACATGTTTCGATGTGTTTGTTTTCTCCCTCTCCCTGTCGCTGGGCTCGTTGTTTACTTATTTCCACCAGAAGGGGCTTTGGCCAGATGATCCAGATGCGGTCAGTGGGGCCCACGTGTAAGACGCGAGACGCCACGTGTCGTGCTGAGGTGAGATGGATTTGAAATCAGAAGATCAGTATTGCACCGTCATTGTTGACGCATTTAAGGGCCCCTCGCGTGAGAGAGCAGGGGGCGTCGTGCTGGCCACTGTTCTGGGCGTGGTGGCGGCGCAGGCGCTGGCGCATGCCCAGGTGTGATCGGTTGGTGTCACCGATGCCCAAGGCACTCTCCGCTGCGAGGGGAGTGAGGACATGCGCATTCACGTGCTCCGGTAGAAAACATGGCTTGCCTGCCCTGCCCTCCCGTGGAAAGCTACCGCTACCAACTAGCGACCAGGCACGCCATGTTTCCAGCCACGTATGGTGGCACTGGCACATGAACGTTGCTTTTGCCGAAGCACTTTTTATACCTTTTTGACGACCTCGAATCGATCCACAGTTGTTAAGGTTTCTCGTTACAGGTGAGTCTCTTTTTAAGCAAGTTTAGTCGTAAAAAACCGGTGCTCATCTCAGCTCTAGCTCGCCCCATCAATTTTTGGAAACAATTACTTGTATACTGCCGTCTCTACACCAGAGGCCACAAGATTACGACGAATAAACAAGCTTAAGCAAGCAGCCTACGCTGCCTACCTTGTCTCGTTCGACTCGACCGTGCGTCAGTCTCCTCCTCTCTCGCTCGTGCGTGGGTCGCTAGCTTCCATCGTCTTGTGAATCAGATAACCGGACAGTTGGAGCATACGCCACTCAAGTCTCATCATCATATCTAACACGACGCGATCGATCGGTGCTGCCGCAATGATTCAGAGGCGCTTTATTACCGTCTTGAGGTCTCAGATGGAGACACCTTCAGCCCATGGTTGGATACGCTTGCTCAGGCGGCTACCCGTCCCTTGTTAATCTGCGACCTTGGCTGGCACCAAAACAACAATATGAAAGCCTGACCTTGCACTGCACCGCAGACGGCTCAGCGCGGCGCGAAGCAACGGGCGTCTCTGACTTAAAAAAGCGGCGTGCCACTGCTGCGTGAACACTTGGCAGAAAGCACGCGAGCACACGATCTCCGTTCTCCCCGGAGTAAAGGCCCTCTTTGATCGACGGCTGTGCCTTGTTTGGATTAAAAATAGCATAGAAACGGGCGAGGTGGTCCGCGCGTTTGCGCCGCTAGATTTGTTTTGATATATAGTGTTTATTTCTAACTCATAATCTATCTTTAACATATCAGATCGGATTTAAGTTTATCTCTAATATATTATATCAACTTTAGTATTTAATATGAATTTCTAATATTTTCTTTTAATCTACATCCAGAGGATAGCCATATTCAGTCCTCAGATCCGCAAGGCGAGTTAACACTATAACTCATACTTATACCCAGTTTTCAAAGATATCTTGCTTTAAATATATAAAGTGTATACTTGCTATGCTTTGATAATGCCTATTTGTTAATCATGATAATATCATGTCTTGTCTTTGATGAATATGTTTTCAACTAACATGATTTCTTGATGTCATGTATGCTTGACTGTCCATATAAAATATAAGATATTTTGGACTCTCTAGTCTTGGGTAAAAGCTGCTTAGACATGTTTAGGTCTAATGATTTAATCGGGTAACCAATCCCACACTGGTAAGTCAAAACTTACCGGTGGACATAGTATATTATACACCTTGATAATGATGGGCTTTGTGTTGCATGGTTGAATTGCTGTTGTGAGGTTTATTGTTTGGGGTATGTGGAAACGGGAAATGTGGATGGGAATGATGGAAGCAAAAGGGTGATGAGCAGGGTGGACCCAGGAAATATGCACGATATGCCTATGTAAGAGGCATGCATGAGGAAGGTGGAACCCAAATAGAGTTTAGGCTCGTCTGGAGGGGTGTTCATGCGTGGACACAGCGGGAAACCGTCGGTCATTGTACTGTGTGTTAGCAATGGTCCCCTACACCACAACGCGTGGCCATTGCGCGGATGCGCAGGATTGGTGTCTGTGTGACGCATTAGGCCCCGTGAGCCTTTTAACCAAGTCCTGAGGTGAAGGAGTTTGGGCCGTCTCTTGCGAAGAGATCTGACCGGTCTACCGGGGTGAATGCCACTAGTTCGCTGGAACTCGAGAAAGATAGTGGTCCGCAAGAGATCTGACCTGTCTACCGGGGTGAACGCCAGTGACCAATGCCATCCGTGAAACGGCAATCATTGAGTTGGGTTAGGTTACTAGTTCGTTGGAACTCGGGAAAGATAGTGGTTCGCAACGGGGTTTGCCGACCAGGAATGATGGTGGGAGAAAGAAGATAGGATGCGGGGTGAAACGTACCTGTGTGGCAAGGGTGATGCCAGTGTGGCAAGGGTTATGATTTGGTAAATATTGATATACTCTTTCCTCGACATCTTTTTGGAGATGTCCTTTCGAAAACGGCTAGGTTTAGGCTTTTATATATGTTTATTTCGAAAACTGGCATTTCTGCAAAGAAAATAACTAAACCTTCACCATATAGCCTTTATCACTATTTTGCATTAATGACGGTGTTAACTTGCTAGTGAGGTTTGATTGCGCGCTAACCCTCGCACACTCACTCTTTTAGATTACGAAGATCCAGATGATGGAGATTACGCTTGCCACGAGGAAGGCGATTCTGCCTTCGATAATCCAGACCATAATTAAGCTCTTCTACAGTCCGAAAGTTGCATGCTTAGTATAGGATTATCACTAGAATTATGGCGCAGCTTCCGCCTTAAGATCAACTCTTTTGGTGTAATATAAACTGCTGTACATTAAAGGTTGTAAGTTTGGAATCTGGTTTTGGATCTATCATGTGATGTAATAAAGTCGTATTTTATTGTATGTGATGATCCAGCTAAGTGATGCGTGCACTAGTATACTGGTCCAGGGACTAGTGCTGTTCCACATAACGGGTTTCAAAGGTAGGCAAATTTGAGGCCTCGTTAAAACCAAAACAAAAGGACGAGACCTACATGACCCTACCACTCGAGCCGGAGCTAGTGGCACGCGGATCGGCATCCTCTGCAGTTCTTTTTTTTTTTGTAGCTGAGATCACTGACATGTAGTCCCCACGTGTCCCATATACACATGATGTAGAGGATGCATGTATGTGGCCGCCGGAGTCACACAAGGTGGGTCTATTTGGTTGGTGCCTAACTATGCCATGCCTAAGCTTAGTTTATTTTTTATGGGTCTATTTCTTTTTGTGGCAGTTTAATTGAGCGCCACAGTTGTGGCAAATTGTGATAAAAAAAATGAGTCTATGACGCGTGGGTTAGCTAACTAAGAAAGTGTGGCAAACCACAACTGTGGTAACGAATCAAATACGAGTCTAACTCGGTCAAACTTACCTAGCTTAAGCGTGGCTAGATGTGGCAAGTGCCAACGAACCAAAAAAGCCCGCTTCTCCGTTCTCGTGCGTGCTGCTGCAGCGCCAGCGCACGAACGGCAAATGTGTGGACTGTGGAGCGAGCTCGTCTGGCTAGGGATACGGCATGGGGATTAAAAAAAATTCGGAGTGGAAGCACGGGAAAGTGGCCGTGAACATACGCGAGCACTTGTTGCTTTGCTGTTCTTATTAGGGCCATGAGACAGGGCTTGAGGAATTGAGAGTTTGACGTCACCTGAGAAAAAGGATAAAAGTGCACCGGTAAATAGGTGTGCTGTGGCCTCGTGGGGTTCTCTCTTCATTTTTGCCGGGGTGCCTCTTGATGGAAGGGAAAGACGAATGCTCCTTTATAATTGGGCTGCTAGGTGTAGGTAGTTACGGACGGGCTGGGCTGGAACTGGAATGTGGTGGTGGGGGCTAGACCGCTTCGTAATTTGATCAGGCCTCGTATTTTTTCGATAATGCTAATTAATCCTGCCTCTACATCCGAAGATGTATACGGCAAATAAAAGTCAAATAGCACTCAACAAAAGGACATTACAATACCAACACCAAAATGATCTTCAACAAAAGAGGACTGAAACAATGCAAAGATATATAAGTGATTAAGCATTATAAAGTCTATTATTTAATTGCCATCTATGATCAGCAAAACAAGACAAGGCCACATCTTCCAAATACCGGCAAGCTCGGACGAAACACTCCCACTCATCTTCCATTTATAACAAGGCCTATTGGCGTAACCAATAGGATCCTTTTAAGATAACCTGCATACATGAGATATCTTTATATTTGTCAAAAACAATGTCATTGCGACAAAGCCAAATCCCCAAAAAAGGACCGCGGTTTAAACAAAAACCGTTTTCTTTATATTTAAAGAAATTCCATGAAGCCAATCGCCTAGTGAGTGAGAACAACTAGTATGAGTTTTCAAACCAGGAGCAATTGGCCCATGCATGCGCCAAACTGTTTTTGAAATATGATAATCAAAGAAAAGATATTGAATTGTTTAAATGCCACTACAAAAGTAACAAAGCTGACTCCCTCTCCAATTATGCTTTGCAAGGTTATATTTTGTTAGAATAATCCATCTAACTAAGTATCCCAAGAAAATTTTTATCTTTAATGGAAGCTTTAACTTCCAAAGAAATATGTTCATTTCAGACACATCCATGTTCACTAATCTTCGGTACATAGATTGTACCGAAAAGTGACCACTATGTAAGTTCCAACTGAAAATATCTTTTTGAGTATTTAACTCAACACTAGCTAATCGATTGACTAAACTTTGCCAATCATTTAGATTTTGAGCAACTAAGATTTTGAGCAACTAATACTCTTCGAAAAGAGACATTAAATGGCGAACTATTAAGAACACTAGCAACCATATCATTTTTCTTGTGAGCAATGGAGAAAAGAAATGCATACTGTTGCTTTAGAGGCATGTGGCCCATCTAAATATCTTCCCAGAATCTAATATGAGTACCGTCATTAAATATAAAAGTTCCCCACTTGAAAAATTCATGTTTCACCTTCATAAAGCCTTTTCAGAAATGAGAATCCCTAGGTTGGGCTTCAATTTGAGTTAGAGTCTTTGAATGCAAATATTTGGAGCGAAGAAGCTGCTGCCAAAGACCATCTTCTTTTAAAAGTTTTAAAAGCCATTTGCTTATCAAACATTTATTTTTAATGTCTAAATCTTGAATTCCAAAACCGCTTTGGTCTTTTGGGTCTATAAAGAGTATTCCATTTTGCCAGGTGATTTTTTTTATGACCATCACATTGACAATAGAATCTAGATCTAAAATAGTCTAGTTTTTTAAGCACCACACGAGGAATCTCAAAAAAATACATCATGAACATCGGGAGACTAGACAAAACTAAATTTATTAGAACTAATCTTCCCCTGAAGATAAATGCTTCCCTTTTCTACTAGCTAATTTTTTCCCCAACTTTTCTTCCACTCCTTTCCAGTCAAAATTACTCAGTTTCTTATGATGCATAGAAATACCAAGATATCTAAAAGGAGGTGAAGACATTTCACAACAAAAAATTACCATATAATCTTCTTAAAAATCTTTGGCTACACCATAGAGATAAATCTCACTTTTATAAAAATTAATTTTTAAACAGATAGGTGCTCAAAAACACATAATAATAAATTCATATTATGCGCATGCTCAATTTCATGATCTAAAGATAATATGTTGTCGTCAGCATATTATAAAATGGACAAACCATCCTCCACTAAATGTGGCACTACTCCATTAATAAGGCCCTCAGATTTTGCTCTTGAGATTAAAATGCACAAGTGCGACAATATTGAACAAAATTGTGGAGTAGACATACGGTCTGGTGGTGCGTAATTGGGGCCTAGTAATGTATTTGGGCCTTGAAAGGCCGTGATCATTCTGGCTAGTTTGTTCCGACCTGTCTGTCTTGGTCAATGGCACGGCTACTATAAATGGTCCAGCCGAATTGGGAGTTTCGAAGTCAATTTGCTGTAGATGTCCACGCATCTGCAGTTTGCACTACCGACATCACGTGGCAACTGTGCAACAAGTTGACTTTGAACTGATCATGTCAAGATGATCCCATGAAAGCACGCATTGCTTCGCCTTCATGCGGTCGACGCACGTATCTGACGTATCCATACCATGCCCATACCTGCTTAATTGGGCTCTTGCAGGAACCCAGAGCGCGGGTTAGGGTCACCATTTGCCAAGCACTAAACGTCCAAAAAAATGGAGAGGGTGAACCGAGAGGACGGCACCTTGATCCACATCAGCCACCTCCACCCTCTCCGCCTCGCCGCCGCCGCCGCCGCCGCCATCGGCTCCCCGCTGCCAGAGTGCCACGCCTGTGGCCACCTTTGCACGGGCTCGGTCTACCAGTGCGCGGCCTGCGGCTACTTCCTGCACCCCGTGTGCGCCAGCATGGAGCGGACGATGCGCCACCCCGAAACCCGGAGCACCCGCTCACCCTCCAGCTCGCGCCGCAGAACGAGCAGGGGTGCCACCTCTGCGCCGCGTGCCGCGTCGGCGGGTGCTCCTTCTCCTTCCACTGCGAGCCATGCGGGTTCGACCTGCATGTCCCGTGCGCCGCCTTGCCGGGCGCGGCCACATCGCCCACGCACCCGCACCGGCTCAAGCTCACCTACGGCGACGAGGACCCGCTCAAGGGGAAGGGCTTGCTCGCGATCTGCCTCGTGTGCAGCAAGGGGCTCTGCACGGCGCAGTGGTTCTACCGGTGCGAAGAATGCGAGCTCGCCGGCGGGCACGTCGGCTGCGTCGTGCCTGACACACCGGCGAAAGACCTGTACCCAAGAGTTGACGTTGGGAAAATGCAAGCGGGGGCGGAAATGCGAGCTGCGCAGGAGGCGATGAATACGGCGGCGCTGCTGCAGCAGTACCAGCAGATGTCGGCGCTGATCCAAGCGGGGACGAGCACGTTCATGAGCAACACTGCGTCCATCGGCAACACCATCGCCGACATGCAGAGGTTGTCCGTGCGGATGGCGGACACAAACTTGGAGATCAACTTCAACACGCCCGGGACGCCGGCGGAGAATAGGAGGAAGGAGCAGTACTACGCGCGGGTAAATTTCTGTGCTCCAATAAGCATCACTCGCATGGTTGAAATAAAGATACTTTGTTTGCAAGAAGAATTGCAACCTCATGCCCATGAGGCCATGACAGAGTAATGCAAATGTGGGTGTACGTTCATTTGAGCATTTTTTATATGGTCCTCCATTTGGATTTACTTATGCATATCGATCCTTGCATTTTTACACGTTATCTTCTTGTGTGCAAGTACTGCTAGAGCATTGGTATGGTGTCATCCATGGGAAATTGATTTGACCTTTTCTGTGCATCTACAGCGAAGACAATGGCCTTGTTTGTTTCGGATTAAATTAAATTAAATTAAATTAAATGAAAATTTGTTATTTTTGTATAAGCCAAATGATGTAATGTTTTGTAGTCATTCTTGTGGGTTTTAAATAGTACTTCTTAAAGTTTGTAAAATATTTTTTCATAATTTTTGAACTCGTTAAGACGATTTTGAAGGATCATAAATTACATAAAGAAACGCAACGCTACATTAATCTGAAACAAACAAGGCCAATATACATAGTAGAATCCGCTTGTCAACTCACATCTACTGGGAGCCGGATCCGATGCTGTAACGGACGGGGTCTATACGACAGTGGCTGGAACTGGAAGCCTGGAACTGCACAACAGTTATAGCATCGGATCCGCGTTCATCTACCGTGCCCTTAAGGCCTCAGAACAAATGATATTGTGTTGCTCTCAAAAAAAAATAAATGATATTGTGTTTATCTATATAAAACTGTCTTGTTTAATTTCGCGTGTCTGTTTCGTTCTTATTAATATAAGGGGTTAAAAGCATACATGCCACTACAGAGTTGCTTTTGAGCAGAAATGCCACCGCAGAGATCGAAATATCTGAGACGCCATTATAGACAGCAACAATGGTCTCATATGCCATTTTCGGGGCTGAGAGGGAATTTCGGGAGAAATACAGATCGAAATACGGTTTAAAATACACACTGACATGTGGGGCCCACATGTCAGTCTCTCCACTCCCTCTTCTTCCTCCTCCCTCTCTCCTCTCTCCGATCTCTCTCTCCGCCTTCTCTCCTCTCTCTCTCCTTCCGCAATCTCTCTCCCGGCGAGGTCGCCGCCGGCGCAGCCGCCGCCTCCCTCACTCGCCGAAGCGCCGCCTTTTTGCCGAAGCGCCATTGCCGCCTCCCATCATCGCGCGCCGCTTCTCCTCCGCCGCTTCTTCCTCCTCCCAACTCTCGCTCTCTCGCTCTCTCTCTCTCTCTCTCTCTGTCTCTCTCCCCGAAAGCACGCACGCTGGCGAGGGCGGCGGCGATGGCGGCGGCGCGGCGACGAAGCTGGTCGCTCTCCCCGTCCCTCCAGTGCAGGGCGGCGACGGCGTCCGGTCTGTGCCTCGGCTCCCATGAAGCGACGACGGCGCTCCTCCTCCCCGACCTCCTCAAGGCGGCGACGGCGTGCTCGCTCCTCCCGGCCATGATTTGGCGACGCGGCGCCGGTGCTCGAGCAAGGAGAAGCGGCGCCCTGAGGCGAGGGAGGCGGCAGCTGCCTCGTCGGGGAGAGATTGGGAAGGAGAGAGAGAGAGAGAGAGAGAGAGAGAGAGAGAGATCGGAGAGAGGAGAGAGAGGGAAGGAGGAAGAAGAGGAGGAAGAGATCGACATGTGGGCCCCACATGTCAAGGTGTATTTTAAACCGTATTGATCCGATTTCTTCCAAATTCCTCTCACCAAAATGGCATATGAGACCATTGTTGTCGCTTATAATGGCGCCTCAGATATTTCGATCTCATGTGGCATTTCGCCAAAGACAACTCTGTAGTGGCATGTATGCTTTTAACCCTAATATAAGCGATAATGCTTGAATGCCTTGATCTAATTTCCTCATGTTTCCACCTTGGAAAAACAAAGCATGCATGAATACTACCTTGCTTTGACAGATATCTTAAGACAACTAATATAGTAATATAGCTGCCAACATAACGGCGATGAAAACAAAAGAGGACTTGCCCCAAGATTCCAAAATTATTTTTTAGAAAATTCACTGTGTTGACTACCCTTGCACAATGTGATTTTGTAAAAAAAAGCTCTCCCAAATTAATAATCAATTGTCACAATCAAATCCTTTGTTCATCCCCTTCCCTTTCCCTTTTCTCTCCTTTGGCCCATTGGCTTCGACAGAAACCACCGCGGCCCTAGCTAACAACAATTTTGCCCCCACATCTCACATCTCTCTAACACATAGTTAATTAGTTGGCAATGCCTAACATGATGGTTGTAGCCGTCGTGTGCCATGGAGAGGGTGCGGTGAAGGAGACAATGTGTGGAGGTAGGATAGGACCACTATGTTCCTTGGTGGGAGTGGAGTTGGTCATCATTGGAGCAAAAATAGGAGATGAGGTGGGTGGGAGGGAGTGGGAGTTGAGTGCGTATATATGCCGATACAGCGGCCATGGAAGCCAGATGGGACATTGGAGACCAGAGGGTGACGTTGTGTTGGTCGATGGCCAGGCCAAATTTGGTCACTGGCTATAGGGAGGCTGGAATGAGGAGAGGGAGAGGGGAAGGGGAGGGAAGGATTGAGGGCATGAATTCAAAAGAGTGATGTTTTTTTTTAAAAGAAAAGGTTAATGTGAGAGGGTAGAGCACAAATCCTATAGCACAGTGGTCAACCAAGCTAGTCCAATGATCTTGTTGTATAAACGCACAAGAATTTTTCAAATTTGTTATTAATTTTCACTGAATGTTTGAAGGAGCATAGATTACAGAAATACATTTGTTTAGGTCCATCCACCTCTTCTTCATTTATTAGAGTGTGGGAGGTTGAGATATGACTACCATCCTGAATAGGTTGTCTAACACCCAACTATTTCTAGTTTTCGCAATAGATGGAATAGATTGAGATGTTTAATTTTAATAAAAAATATTTGTTTATTTCAAAAAAAAACTATGCTAATTTCTGCTACGCGTGTTGGCTTGCAGTTGGGCTGCTATTGCGCATTTGCGTGCTGCTCAATGTTGCAGAGTGCTAGTTGCTCGGTGTTTTGGGCCAGGCTATGGTTTTTTTTTTGGGCCAAAAAATAAAAACCCAAGTTCGACATGAAAATTAAATGGAATAGAATTTCAGGCCCAAGACCGACCTGATTACAAAGCATAGTCCGGCCCAGCAAAATTGTCCAGGTCCAAAACGGACTACCCATCAATTGGTCTATGGCATGCCATATAATGTTGAAAAAATAATTATTTATATATATTTTTTGTGACGCACACAAATTCCGCCGGCGAGGACGCGTTTGCGGGCGTGCCAGTGTATTTGTCAAAAATACACAAAAGAAAAGAGGACAAGGATGTTTATATTTCATCGTCACAATGAAGTACAACTCCTTGTTGATATTGCGCTCCGTAGCCAGGTTGGCTAGACATCAGTAGCCTGGTAGGCTAGACTTCTTGTTCAAGTGATCGTCAGGTTCTGGATCCCTGGACCTCGGAAGGACACCCGGTTAATTACATCCGCAAGCCAACTTGCGGAACACCTCCGATTAAGCTGCTGGGGCTATCTTCTTCTCGTTGCTTCGTGGTTCACTGTGCATATTGGTGGGTGGCGAATTGATTGGCGACGGCAGAATACATGGGGTAACCAGGGCTCACGTAATGCCTAGCACAGCCGTTGACATTTGGCTATGCTCGCCCGTGTCACTTGAACTTATTCTCGTCAAGCTTCACGTTGAAGTAGTTGAACTTGGGTGGAATGCACGGTTAGCACTCGGCTTAGAGTTGAAGTTGAAGGCTTTGCTGCGTCATCGGGAATGTTCTCGCCTGTTGGCTTTTGGACTTGTCGTTGACGAATCTTGATCACCAGAGTTGATATAGTTGAGATTCTCCTTAACGGTATATTCTCGTTAGGAGCCTTTATCGGTACTGCAGAATTGGGATCTCCACAGTACCCTTGATGGAATATTCATCATCAGGAGAGTTGATTGGCACCGTAGAACTGGGATCTCCACGATACCGTTGATGGAATGTTCGTCATCGGAGGAGCGCCGGTGATACCGTGGAACTGGGATCTCCACAATATCCTTGATGGAATATTCTTCATCGGGAGGAGTTGATTTGTATCGTGGAATTGAGATCTCCACGATACCGTTGATGGAATGTTCGCCATCAGAAGAGTGTTGGTGATACTGTGGAACTGGGATCTCCACAATATCCTTGATGGAATATTCTTCATTAGAGGAAGATGTTGAAGATTTCCTTAACGGAATGTTCGTCGTTGGAAGGAGTTGCTTTGTATCGTGGAATTGGGATCTCCACGATACCGTCGGCCTTCGAGGTCTTATTCACCTTCAGAGCCAAGCTTGCTGGAACGGTGTTCCGTTCAGGTTGATGTGTCGGCAGGTTTCGTCGATGTTGGCGGAGTCGTTGGAGAAGATCGCCGAACGGCTTCCAGAGTCGCTGGAGTCATCATCTCCATGATGCTGTTGATGGAATGTTCGTCATCACCTTGATATCTATCGAAGCTTCTTCCTCCTAACGAAAAGTCCATCGTTAGGAGATATGCCGGCATCGCGGAATTGGGATCTCCACGATATCGTTGATGGGATATTCGTCATCAGTAGAGTTGGGCAATACCATGGAATTGGGATCTCCACGATACCATTGATGAGATGTTCATCATCGTCTTGATATTTATTAGAGCTTCTTCCTCCTAACGGAAAGTCCGTCGGTAAGAGGTATGTCGGTACCGTGGAATTGGGATCTCCACGGTACCGTTGGCCTTCAGTGTCTTGTTCGCCTTCGAGACCGGGTTCATCGGAACGAAATGATATTCCGCTACAGTCAGGGTGATGGTCGATCCCGCCGGTATTGACGAAGTTGTTGTAGAAGGTCGTCGGACGGCTCCCGTTATCGATAACGGAGTCGTTGTCGAACGATATTCGGGTTTTCCTGAACGGAACATGATTCCGCTAGACCGACACATTGTTTAGGGGGTGCCGCTTGGATTTCTTCGCTTGAAGATGATAACGGTGGACAGTGCCACGTAGGGCTCCGGCCCTCATGTACCGAGAACGTCGGTGATATCGCGGAACTGAGATCTCCGCAATTTTCTTGATGGAATATTCGTCATCGGGAGAATGTTAGTTATATCACGGAATTGGGTTCTCCGCAATATTCTTGATAGGATAATCGCCATCGCCTTGATCCGGAAGGAGGGCGCAGTGAAGGTGCCACTGCTGCCACTCAGGAAGAAGGTCGGGTGCCGCCGAGGGATAAGCTAGGGTCTTCGCGTCGTGGATATGATGAAGACCATCGGCTAGGGGAAATAGGGATGCCACCACTGTGTTGTGGAAGATGCCACGTCGTTGCCAGCACTGAGGAAGAACGCCGTCCCATGACTGGCTCAGGTCACGTGAGAGGAGACCAGGGTCATGCATCGTGGAGGTGATTACGCCACCATCACCAGTGGTTTCGACGTCGTTTGCTACCACCGTCTTGATCCGGAAGGAGGGTGCAGTGGAGGTGCCACTGCTGCCACTCAAGAAGAAGGTCGGTGCCGCCGAGCCGGTCCACACGGCCGTGACCTCGCATGCCGTGGAGGACTAAGAATGTCACTGCCAAACCGCCGCGTCAAACTAGACATGGAGGTGAGCAAGGGGTGTGCATTGTCGCCGTGCTCAGGGGACCCGCGCGTTGGGGCAATGATCGGCCACGCCGGGCCACTGCGTCCTTGTCGTTGGCTGCGTTGGAGGAGAGGGCACGCCGCTGCCGTCGTGCTAGTGTTGAAGAGGATGCCGCCGCCAAGCCGCGTCAGGTGGAGCAGGAGAGAGGCGCTGGTGCCGCCGCCAAGCCACGTGGTGATGAAGCCGTCTCGTCGCCGTGCGTGTCTGGATCTGGGCAGGGTGAGGTTGCATGCTGCCGGTGGAGAGGACAGTGGCGGCGTCGGGAAGGTAACCGGGGCGGCGTCGTGTGCGGACGGGGCGGCGTCGTGGTTGAGGCCAGGGCGGCGCGGCGCCGGGGTTGATGAGGATGGGACGGCGCGGATCGGGGCCTGGACGGGGCGACGCGCCGGTGTTGAGGACGACGGCAGCGCCGGCATGTGGAAGTTGGGGCGGCGCCGGTGGAGGCAGGGCGCAGCCGGCGCCGGACGCGGAGGAGGCCGGCGAGGGACGCCGAGGCGGCGTCAGGCAGCGGAGGAGGCCGGGGCGGCGTCGATCCGGAGGCAGGGGCGGCGCGGCGGCCGTGGGCGGAGCAGATCGGGGCGGCGCGGATCGGAGCCGACGGGGAGGCGCCGTTGGGCAGGGGCGCGGGCGATGAGGAGGATGGCGGCGGGCCGGCCGGCTGGGGACGGCGTCGTGGTGGAGGCCGGGCGGCACCGGGTCGGCTTGCAGGGCGCGGACGGGGCAGACGGGGCGGCGCCGTGCAGATCGAAGGAGACGGGTCGGCGTCGGGGGCCGGCCGCGCGCGTAGGAGGTTGGGGCGGCGCCGCCGCCGCGGTGTGGTGAAGAGGAAGAGGGCGCCGCCGCGCTGGCCGCCGCGTCGGCCACGGGCCGAAGGAGAGGCAGGGGACGGCACCACCGGCCCGAGAGGAAGAAGGGGTGCGCCGGCCGCCCGGCCGTCGCCGGCGCAAGGGAGGAAGGGGGTGGCGCGCCGGCCGCCCCAGCCCTTTTACCCTTTTTTTTTTGTTTTTGTCCAGCCGCTCCTTTTGTCTGCTGTTGATTCCCCTTTTATACCCGGTAATTAGGGTTTGTCGATAATAAATTTAAAATCGCCAAAACCGATTCCGGCCGGATTGAGCCGCAAAAATTATTAATAAATAATTCAAGGGTGATGGGCCAATTGACGTCATCGAATTTTTTTTTCTCGTTAAACATTTTTAAAATAATTACGCAAAAAAAGACCGCCCATACGGAGATTAAATAGAAATATACGCCTGTCGCCCGTTCGAGGGCGATCCACGGATGATTGCCCGATAGCTGGGCGATTGGTCCGTGCTCACGCCGTGCGGTGGATCATACGGGGGTGGCCGCCCATCCATTGAGCGACAGGGCGGTGGCCGCTGCTCACGGAGCGACAAGACACATGTATGTGTATATACTAGTTCTTCAATAGCGCTGTGCGCGCTTAGCCTACGAGGAAACGAGCACGCCAACATGGAGGGAAAAACACACGCAGCATATGCAGGATCGAATCGTAAATTTGGCTCACTAGCCACCGCCAGTGAGCCCCGTTGTTCACAACAGGGCGAAAAAAATTATTTTATACCGAAAAAATGAATGGACGGCCGGATCTTGCAGACGCGGCCGATCGGACGACCGCGAACGAAGGGAGCGACGTGGCCAGCGTGGGAGCAGAGAAGCGCCACATGGCGAGACAGAGGAACCGCAGCCCGTGCTTGTACTATTAATAGATGCATGCACACGCACAACATACATACAGGAAGCTAGCTACTAGCAGCGCTGCTATGTGCCGGGTGCTTTTTATATTATTTTGTTTCGTTTAGAAATTAGGCTTGAAATTTGTATCCCATTAATATCCAAAAATCTGCTCAGAATTAATGATTTCTTAGAAAACAATTTGCAATCAGATTTAGGAAATTTCGATTTGGTTTCAAAATTGAATGATTCTTTAGCAAACTTATTAGTTTGGCTTTAGCAAAAAAGGGTTTTTATGATATTTTGATGGTCCAAAGTGAAAAACGGCATAGTCCAAAATTGAAAATATTATTGTTACTGAATTTTGATGGCTTTATGTGAAAAACTTTTAGATTTTACAATTTTTTGCTCTATTTCAAGCGAAAAGTGATTGAAGCACGTTTATAAGAAACAAGCAATTTTTATGGAAAGAAATGGGTTAACGAAAACTTGTCGTCCCCTTATGTTTGCCTCCATCCCCTTATTTCCAATCCCCTCCCTTGATACCTAGTGTCGTTCCCCGCTATTCCCCTGCTCTCACCCCATAGGGTATCATCCACGTGGTCATTTCCCTGCTCCTCTTTAATTCGCTGCCTCGCCATCCCCAATGTCATTTTAGTTTCCACCCCTTTCCAGCCTCCCCTCCTCTCCTTCCTTCTCAACATGCACCACCACCACGTGCTGCATCCAAGGCTCAAGTAAGAGTCGAGGTGTTAGACGGTGATGAGACCCACTTGCACCATTGAATAAGGAAGTATTGTCGGATTTTGGCGGTAAAAAGAAAAGGTGCCACCGAAGGTCTGTTCAGATAAAGGTAATTGTTACTTGTTACCACCAAAATTGGTGGACCACAGGAACAGAGAGGGAGACTAATTGTGACCATTGATTGATTATGGTATGAAAGGTTTGGATGCAACTAGCTTTATCCCCTTGGACGACACGAATACAACCACTCTGGTGTCGCACTTGAGGGGCAATACTACTACGATATAGGGCTTTTGTGTCCAGGGCCAATGGTCCATCAACACAGCGACGTGGTGGCAAGAAAAACGGCAGTGGATGACGATCCTCGCACCGGTAGCGCCCAGCCAGGGGAGGTGGTGGCAACGCAGGGTGAGGAGAGGCAACGGCGTGGGGTGAGGGGAGGCAACAGCACACAACCAAGGGAACACAATGGCGTGGGGTGAAAGGCGGCGATAGTGTGCATCCAAGGGAAGGTGGCAGCGGTGCGGGGTGAGGGGAGGTGGCGTCATGCATCCAAGGGAAGGCAGCGGCATGGGGTGAAAGGCGGGGGCGCAAGTCCAGGGGAAGGTGGCGGTGGCGCAGCGTGATGGGAGACGGCAGCGTGGGGCAAGGGGAACGTGACAATGAGGCGATGGATCAACCCAGTGATGCCTGCTGGTGGGCTGTCGATGCGAGCCGCGTGAGGACGGCCAACGAGGACTACCCTCACACCACGCCATTAGAGCTCCAGCCCGGCCTCTCCATGCGGAGAAAGCAAAGGAGAAGAGAGAGAGAGAGAGAGAGAGAGAGAGAGAAAGGAGGTGAGAGGAAAATGAGGGGAGGGAGAGAGGTTGATAGGCTAGTCCCACAGGTTTTATTTGTTTATGTTGTTTGGACCATCACGTGACACACCACGGTGGCAAAGCCACCTCTCAAACCATTCTGGGATATTATTTGCGCCATTTTTTAAGTTTTATGGGTTACAATATCTGATTTCATAGTTTAGGTAGTATGTAGACAGAAGGTCGTAATTTAGGGTGTAATGTACTCTAAATATATTACTAGCCAAGCCACAAAAATCCATGAATAGAATGCCCATTTGTTTGGCAAACCACAAAGCAACGTGATGATCTAAAGAGCAACGGGGTATACCTACCGGTCTAGAACACAATACTAACAAGAAAAGGGTGTATTCAGAATGTGAGACCAGTGTTTAATTGGGGGCATGTATTGTCAACTTTGTCGCAGTTGTTTAACATGCCCAATTGCATGGTAGTAAACTCTACTACTCTACTAGCTAACCAGTTTGCACATGCTCACGTGCCAACTTGGTGATACTGGTTGACTTGACTGCACAAGGTCAAGATGAGCCCCCAGAATCTCCGGACTCGCAGCATCGCCCATGACATGCGTACATAGCAGCGTGTAGCAAAGCTGTATATATAAATGCGACCGAGATCGATCAAGCAGCAAGGGAAAGTGACAATCCCACACATATCAAGGAGGAAATGGAAAAGCTGAACCAAGAAGACAACACCTTGATCCACATTACTCACCGCCACCCTCTCCACCTCACTACCACCGTTGCAGGTGACACGGCGCCGCCACAGCAGTACTGCCACGCCTGCCGCTGCGCGTGCACCGGCGCCATCTACCAGTGCGCGCCGTGCCGCTACACGCTGCACCCGCCGTGCGCCCGGCTCGGCCGGACGATCCGCCACCCGGCGCACCCGGAGCACGCGCTCTCGCTCCGCCTCACGCCGCGGAACGAGCTCGGCCTCCACCTGTGCCGCGCGTGCCGCCACGTCGCCTACCCCTTCTTCCTCCGCTGCGAGGCGTGCGAGTTCGACGTGCACCTCCCGTGCGCCGCGCTGCCGGACGCTGTCACCGCGCCCGCGCACCCGCACCGGCTGAAGCTCACCTACGAGGACCCGAGGAGGAGCGTGGGTTCCTTCGACTTCTGCATGCTGTGCCGCGAGGGGTACAGCACGGCGAGGTGGTTCTACGCGTGCAGGGAGTGCGGCCTCGGCGCGCACGTCGGCTGCGTCGTCCCGGACATGCCGCTGAGCAGTGAGTACGCGGCCCTCGACGAGAAGCAGATGGCGGTGGCAAACGCCGCCAGGTGGACGGAGGCGCCGCTGATCCCGGAGTCCCAGCAGCTGGAGGCACTTCTCGACGAGCAGGCGGCAAACTTCTCGAGGTTCCTCTTGGATATGGACGGGATGCTACCGATGTTGGCGAACGCGTGCCAAGAGTGACTATCTGCCTATTTGGTGGTTTGGTGCTAGCGGCATTTTTCCCGATATAGAGACGGGCATCGTGTAGGCCAGTAGCTCGAAATGTGCGGCAGCGAGCTGGAAACTGCCCAGCTGCCCAGCATGTGCTTACTTCCTGCGCTTTCGCACGAAACCATTTGGCAAAGATTATGGATGAAATCCCTGGCTCCCTGCTATTGCGGCATGAGAATCCCCCAATAAATGGGCAGGCCGTTAAGGATTTGTGGTTGCGGGTCAGGAGGAAGATAATCAACGAGCAAAGAAGACGCTTTGATGGAAATGCCATTTACACTTGTTGGAACTTGTGGAAGGAAAAAAAAAATAGAAGAGTTTTTGATTTGGAGTATTGGCAAACAAATCAAGTACTACTGTCTATGATCAGGATTGGTGTGCAGAACAAATTCTAGCATTCGGTGCTGATGACCATGGCTAGCTGCCCCTCTAGACAGTTATTTTGAGCTTCGGTTTCAGTTTTTTTTTCTGTTAGTTTTTTCCTTTTAGCACTTAAAAACATTTGCAACATATAACATTAATCATATAATTTTTTTTAAAGGAAGATTAAATTGCTTTCAAGAACAAAACATCGAGTTGATACAAAGTCTTGAAATTCTCCCGGCCTCTGCATAACAAGATGCACACAGCCAAACAAGGATAGAAACAAACACACTCTAGTCTCTACTATCTTAAAGCACCTTGTGGCCGTGGTGGTCCTCTGCGACGCCCCGAAGTCCTCTGCCTCGCCAGCTGCCGCCCGACCGCCCGTTCTTCGCCCTGCGCCACCCCGACCCCGCGTCTCAACGCCCCGGCCCGGCACCGCCTCCACCCTGTTTCTCCCCCGCGGTGTCACCACCTCCGATCCGACGCCGGCGGCCGTCGCGGCCTTCTACGGGTAATCCCCTCTCTCTATCTCCCTCTCTCTCTGTGTGTCTCCCTGTGTCGGCCTCCTTCCTCTCTCCCTCCGCCGCCTCTCCCTCTCTATCCCCGTCACTCATTCACGCCCGCGCCGCCCGGTGTCCTCCGCCACGCCAGCCGCCGCCGCCGCGCTCCCGTTCTTCGCCCTGCGCCGCCCCGACCCAGCGTCACGTCACCGGACCCCGCGCCGCCTCCGTCCCGGTCAGCCCCGCGCTGTCACCACCTCCGTTCTAACGCCGGCGACTGTCGCGGCCTTCTACGGGTAATCCTCTGTGTGTGTGTGTGTGTGTGTGTGTGTGTGTGTGTGTGTGTGTGTGCCGGCCTCCTTCCTCTCTCTCCCTCCCCACGCCTTTGCGCGCTCGTTCCGGCTGGCCAGCGAGAACGGCTCGATGGAGACGACGGAGAGAGCCTCTGGGGGACGGGCATCGGCCACGGAGGCAAGATCTGAAGTTTGTATGAAGTAAATCGATTCTTCTTGTTGGTTGTCAGGCGCACTACATTGTAAGATTTACTGACGGGACAGTGTTCGACAGCAGCTACAAGCACAGAAGGCCACTAACGATGTGCATCGGCGCAAGCAAGGTGAGCAGAATCCGCTTACTGCAAAAGATGTTCATTGCAGTTAGCATCTCAGTGTATGATCATTTTCTCTTCACATTTTCCAATCGCAGATTCTTAGAGGGCTCGAGCAGGGGATCAGTGGTGGTGGCGGTGTGCCGCCAATGCTCGTTGGTATTGTCAAAATCCCTCGATAAGCTATACTGCATTTACTAATTACTACATTAAAATCATTGGCATTTCATTCCTGTGATAAGAACTATTTTCATCTTTCTTAATCGTGCTGTCTATGAATTTCAAAACTGTTTCAGGGGGGAAG
This sequence comes from Raddia guianensis, assembly GCA_036346415.1. Classification (NCBI taxonomy): domain Eukaryota; kingdom Viridiplantae; phylum Streptophyta; class Magnoliopsida; order Poales; family Poaceae; genus Raddia; species Raddia guianensis. The sequence continues at coordinate 48,996,619 of CM070537.1, forward strand.
CGCAAGCTTATGAATTATGATACCTACATTGTTGGCTTACGGGCCTCAACCAGCAGGTTGCTTCTCAGGTAATAAAAACCAAGCTAATCTTCGCTTGGGAATTTTCAGAGCAGAGTGGTTAATCTTATATGCATCCATACTCTCAAATATCAGTATTTTAGGACATGCTTATGCAGCTATGCCATTTGACTTGCACCAACTATACAAACTATCTCAGTTTTAACAGCGTCAGTGAAGTGCACATTCAGATTTTCAGATCACTCGCCTGTCCATTTTTAAAAGGAGACTGCAACATTCCTGGGAACACTACGAACCTGTACGACATTCTTCTTGTTGGCATTTACAAGTGAGCATCTGATGACAATGGATATGAACGACTTGAATAGACTAGGTTCATTACCGTACAAGGTATGGCTTTCTTGATCTATGAAATGTCCTGAATCCATAATCGTCACATCTGCATAGAAAATTTGGCTATGGCAATTTGTGAAACACATATTTGTAGGTTTCAGAGCGGAGACTGTACTATGGACAGACGGTGAGAAAGAGTCATCAAGATGGCGAGATCAAATGTCACCATAGCTCTTGGGTTCCAATATGCAGAATGCCACATGGTTCCAATCTACAAAAAGTATAATACACCTTTCGTTTATGTGCTACATTGAAATGGTCCCATGATGAGTATCAGCATGTAAGCGTTCATGTGTAATTTGTTCAGACATGCCATGTGTTTCAGACTGCCTCAAAGCCATCTTTGCCAAAATAGTTTATTCCAGTTAAATATGAAGTAGTGCATGCCTAACAGCCTAAGTAGAACATGCAATTTTCATATGCGCTCTGATATTAAACACATGATGTAATTCGTAATGCTGCAATTTGTCTTCTAATTCAGTAAAAGAAGTACATATCACCAAACATATTGCCATGCCTTTTCTTTAAATTTTGGTTGCAGGCTTCAAGAGGAGTACCAATGCAAAGCAGAAAGCTTAGGTGAGTGGTTTTCCATCTGATTGCTTGATTGTTTTGTTTCTAAATTGATCATTTTGATGTTTAGGCCTTAGTTGGCTTCTCCATAAATGTGGAGTATACTCAACTGCTTTATGTGCCCGAAGGTTCCAGAACCACTCACCATTGGCTACAGATGGCCTCACCGACTTTGAACCCCTATTCCCCTCATCGATCACTGGATTGCGAAGAACTCACAGCACCCCGTTGTTTGAACCAAAGTTGCACTGCCTGCTTGAGGAAGCTGTTGCCAAGGTGAGCCCATTCGCCCCCAACCAATTGATGCCAATTTATTCCACTTCCAAGTTGAATTCGTTGTCCTCTACACAACTGCTGGCTAATGTGGTTAAATTCGGTGGAAAGAGATTTGTTCTTATTTTTCATAATTTTTTGGCCCATCAAATTTGTGGCATGCCTCCTAAATTTGCATGTTTCTGTTTCATTTGCCTTATAGTGTTTGGGAGCAGATCGATGAGCTAAGAGGAGGACACGATCACAATTTCTGAAACTAGCATCTTTCTACAACAAGAGAAGGCCTTGATTGAATTGTGAAATTTATTTGCAACTCTGCTAATGAAAGGTTGTGAAGTTTTCATGTAATTTGCAACTCTGAAACTGCTGTCTGGTCATGTTCAGCCTTGGCCAACTATTTTTATGCAGAAACGAGGGCAATTGGCACGGGGGATGCTTTAGCATGTAATTTTCAAAATTATGGGAGTTATAATAAAGGCATAAAGAAGAGGCATATATTCCAATACGTTGATTTCATACAACTCTGAACAGATCTATAATTTCGAAACTCATGGATACATTAAAAAAAGAGTTTTTATACTATTGTCGTCGGTGCGAGGATTTTTATTTCTCTCGTTGCAACGCACGGGCAAATTTGCTAAAGTTTTATTTCTTATGTGATTTAGTATTTTTATTTCTTTCGATGGTTCTTAAAGTTTGTCATAGTGTTAGGTGATTTAGTAATTTTATTTCTTTAGTTGGTTCCTAAATTTGGTTACTGTGGTGGTTGGTGACCAATAATTTTTATGTCAAATAATGTTTCAACCTAAACGATCCAAGCTACAACATGTCACGTACTACACTCTCGATCTTTTCTGCAAATCACCCTTCATGTTTATATTTTTGTCTACGAATTATGTTTTTCTTTCATCCATTTATGGTCCGTGGCAAAGCACGGGCATTTTACTAGTGACTATCAATCCTTAGACTAAAACGCCACCCATGTGCTTGGAAAAAAATGCCTTGGCCACCTGCTCCAAACGGTGCAAAGAATCCATAATTGTAGATCGTAGCTCCTCGCTTCAAGCACAACCCAAGTAATGGTCGATGGGTAATATTGAAGATAACCCAAAGGAGACAAGGTAAATTTTTTGAAAAACTAAATCATTCCTACTTAACCGGAGCGACCAAACAAAGGTAGTCGCTTCTAGTAGGCAAGGTTTCTAATTTCCTTGTTAAAACCAACTAGCCAATTCCCAAACATATTAGAAACATTAGAGGGTTTAGAGATTCCGAAAGCCAAATGAATTAAGCTCCAAACCAAACGAGCAAAACGGCAATCAAAAAACAAGTGCCTAATTGTCTCGTCTTTGTGATAAAAACAACAAGTTTTGCTACCTTGCCAATTGCGTTTAGCTAGATTATCTTTAGTCAAAACTACTCCCCTACGAAGATACCACAAAAAGATTTTAACTTTTAGCGGGGCTTTCAATTTCCACAAGCGTTTGTTTACATTGGGAACATCACAATTAATCAAAGCTTGGTAGAGAGATTTCACCGAGAACTGTCCATTTTGGTGCAAGTTGCAGTGAAACTCATCCCTATCATGCGATAGTACAATATTAGCTAAACGTGAGAAAAGATCATTGCACGCAACTAATTTAGGTCCAATTAAAGAGTCTTCAGGATAAGTTTGGATGGGAGGACATTAAAACTTCTGCAATGGTTATGAATTTCCTTCTTGTTATACTGTATAAACCAGAATATTGGTCTTTTAAGGCGGAGTTACCTAACCAAATATCCTCCCAGAATCTCACTTCTGAACCGCTCCTAATTTTAAAAGTTCCAAAGCGAAGAAAATCTTGCTTAACTTTCATCAGGCTAGACAAAAAATGTGAGTCTCCTGGTTTCCACTTAACTTGCACTAAAGGTTTTGTTGTAAGGTATTTATTTCTGAGGAGCTGCTGCCAGGCACCATCAGTAGTAAGAAGCTTGAAAAGCCATTTGCTCAACACGGCGGTATTCTTAATGCTAAGATTATGAATACCCAAGCCTCCTTGGTCCTTGGGTTGGCTAAGGATATCCCACTTGGCAAGGCGATATTTTTTCTTGTTCTCATCACCTTGCCAATAGAAACGATATCGAAAATAATCAAGTTTTTTCAGAACTCCTTTCGGTATGGTGAAGAAAGACATCATGTACATTGGAAGGCTACTCAACACAGAATCAATCAGTGTCAGTCTACCCCCAATGGAAAGGTGTTTTCCCTTCCAACTACTGAGTCTTTTTTCAAAGCGTTCTTCAACCTTCTTCCAATCAGAATTTCTTAACTTCCTATAGTGAATAGGAATTCCTAAATACCTCAGAGGAAGGTCACCACTTTTGTAGCCAAAAAGGTCCAAGTAATGTTGTATTGAAGACTGGGCATCCCCAAAGCAGAGTAGTTCACTTTTATGAAAATTAATTTTCAATCCCGATATTTGCTCAAATGCACAAAGCAAAAGCTTCATGTTGCGAGCTTTTTCCAGGTTATGTTCCATAAATAGAACTGTGTCATCTGCGTACTGTAGGATAGACAGACCTCCATCAAGTAGATGAGGCACTACCCCGCTAACTTGCCCATCTTCCTTAGCCCTCTTTATTAGAATTGATAACATATCCGCAACAATGTTAAAAAGGAGGGGTGAAAGAGGGTCCCCTTGCCGAAGGCCTTTTTTCGTTTGGAAGTAATGACCCACCTCATCATTAACGTTGACAGCTACACTCCCTCCCGAGATGAAGGACTTAACCCAAGAGATCCACTTGGGAGAGAAACCTTTCATTCGTAGAGTCTGGAGTAAGAACGGCCATTTCACTTTGTCATACGCCTTTTCAAAGTCAATTTTAAAGATTACCCCACTAAGTTTTTTCCTATGTAGCTCATGTAAGGCTTCATGCAGTATAACGACTCCTTCTAGGATATTTCGCCCACGCAAAAAAGCTGTCTGTGTAGGACTGATTATTTTGTCAGCCACCAAATTCATCATGTTTGTGGCCACTTTAGTGAAGATTTTGAAGCTTACATTCAGGAGACAGATGGGCCTATACTGTTGGATCACATTAGCATCTTGGATTTTAGGTAAGAGAGTGATAATTCCAAAGTTTAGGCTAAAAAGGGGTAAAACTCTGATGTAAAGATCATGAAACATTTTTAACAGATCACCTTTGATGATTTCCCAGAATTTTTGAAAAAATTCCACCGGAAAACCATCAGGACCCGGTGCCTTATTGTGTTCCATCTGAAAAATAGCACATCTCACCTCGTTTTCCAGAAAAGGACCAGAGAGTATATCATTTTCCAATTGAGAAACTTGAGGAATGTCCTGTATCCATCTCTCATCTAAGGAAAAAGTGCTTTCCTCAAGTTCTCCAAAAAGCTCTTTATAAAATTGAGTGATATAAGCTTTAAGGTTGTCTTGTCCCTCAATTTTCCCATTCTCATGGTCAAGGGAGAAAATTTGTTTCTTCCTGTGTTTACCATTGGCAACCAACTGGAAATATCTAGTATTATTGTCTCCCAAGAGCACATCCTTCACCTTGGCACGTTGGTAGTATTTAATTTCTTCATCTCTCAGAAGAATAGCTAGCTGATCTCGAGCCTGTGCGAGTTGTTCTCGTTCAGGTTCAGTCAGTTCTCTAGTTTCTGCCGCGATATCCAAGTCATTGATTGTTGACTGGAAATATGTTTTTTGTTGCTTGTAGCTACCATTGGTATTAGATGCCCAACCACGAAGAAAGCTTCGTAGCGCACCCAATTTATGATTCCGGCGTTGCACTGAGTTTCTCCCTTTGACCGGCTTATTCCAGATTTCTACTATCTTATCGTAGAAGTCTTCTCGGTTAAACCAACTAAGTTCAAACCTGAACTGTTTAGTTTTACGAAGAAAAGCCGGTGATCCGTATCCAACAATAGGGGTATGATCCAAATGCCTCTGTCTAAAGCTCGATGAAAACAAATGGAAATTTAAATTCCCATTCGGTTGTCATAAGAACCCTATCAAGTTTTTCAAAGGTTGGAATGAGACGGGAGTTTGCCCATGTGAATTGACGTCCTGTGAGCTCGACCTCTCTAAGATCAAAACTGTCTATAACTGCATTGAAAAGAAAAGGCCAGCGGTCACGATATCTGTTATTGTTTTTTTCTTTGCTATTTCTCAAAATGTTGAAATCATCTCCCATTAGGGTTGGTAAAGAATCCTGCTGGCAAGTTCTGACAAGTTCAGTCAAAAATGCAGATTTAAATTCATCTTGGGCTGGACCGTAGACTGCCATAAGAATCCAATTGAATCTATCAACCTTATTGCTTAGATGGAATTTGATAAGAAATTGCCCTTCAACAATCAGCGATAAATCCAAAGAAATTGCATTAATCCCTAAGAGTACGCCTCCAGACCTCCCTCTTGGAGGTAGGCAATGCCAAACAAAGTCTGCACCTCCAGAGAGTCAAGCAAGATTTGATTTTGACATGTCTTGATTACCCGATTCCATAATGGCTATAAAATCTAAGTTGTGGTCCTTAACAGCATCAGAAATGTAACGAAACTTAGCCAAGTCCGAAAGACCTCTGCTATTCCAAAAAAGACCTTTCATGAAGAACAATTATTTATTTTTTTTATTACTAAGGCGCTTCTTACGGTCTTTGGATGAGAACTTGGACTTACGACTGGAGGTCTTAAGATCACAGATTCTCATGTCTAGATCCTCCACTTCTAGGTCCACCTCGGAGACATCCTTGATCAAGTTTGCGAATATGTCGCTGTCAAAATCAGCGATCTCGTCATCACTTGATTCAAAGGGGTTGACTATCTTATTTTCGAGCAGCTTTTCTGTAGTGGTCAAGAGTTTTGTACTTTGATTTACTTTCGATCTATCAAGCTCCACTCCCTTTAGAGCATTGATAGAAAAATTTAAATCCAAGCTACCATTTGGCATTCTAAACCCTATGTTACGAAGGTTCATGCTACACATATCATCTGACAATGCACCAAAAGAAAAAATAGCAGCGGGTTGTGGCATACCTGGCTCATTTGGAGGATTTGAAGACGAAAGTGGCAGCTCAATGTGAGTAGCTGTCATCTTGTCTCCCCGAGGCTTGTCCAGATTGCGCAAGGCCGTACGCTTCATAGCTTTATTCATCATGTCAAGATTTGCAAAAGATGTGCCGTCCACAGAGAGAACGTTATTTCGTATACTGCGACGAATGCCATCTACAGAATTAAAGTTGGAAATAAGGGGAGGTGGACTAGTGCCACTTGGCTTCACCATACCAGATTCAATCACAGGAGAGGTAGCCTCCCTAATTTCCAAAGGTCGGTCATTCACCAAACCCTTGCTGTCCAGCTGCTCACTACTGACCACAGAAGGCAAAGTCTGCCCCGAAGAAGACTTATGAAAATCCATTTCAGCATCAACACATGTTGCTGAATTAATCTCAGCAGAAACGGAATTTGGTGTCACACTGATCACACCGAATGGACTATCCCCATCCAAAACCAGAGTCTTGAGAAGTTTTGTAGTTGGATTTGGGCCTAAAGGTGTCACTGCAATTTCGGTAGACATCTCAGAACCACTTAAACAAGCAAAGCTCTCAACTTGCATTGGGACCGACCCACTCCCTCTTGGAGGAGATTTTGAACCAACTGCACTCTGTACAACTTTTGATTTTTTATTTGCATGATCTGTCTCACCATCCTTTGCCTCTTCATCATTGCCCGCTCCATCATCATCACCTTCTTTTGGAAAGGGACTGATTGAAATAGGAGCAGCAGGCTCGAAGCCTTCTTCCTCAGCAACAAATGTAAGTTCATACCCAAGTTTGTGGAACACCACATCTGTTGTAAGAGGCAGGTAATCTTTATCCAACATTCCAACCAAAATCCGAACTACGCCCTTCTTTCGATATGTGAGCATATCCACTTCCAAAGTGGTGCCAATCATCGAACCAAGAGCCCAAAAACCCAAATAATGTCTCCATGCATGTGGAACCCCTGTCACATGCACCCATCTCTCATCAAGAAAATAAGCAGGTTTCACATCCCCATTTAATTGCCACTCAGAGATTGTCAAAGTCACACCATGACTTTTTAATTTATATTCAATTTCAGACATTCTTTGAAGTTCATCTTCAGTGGGAAAAGCAACCAGGAAAGAATCATCTCCATGGGGTAAGGCCTCCCAATTCCACTCCACCCTTGTCAACTTTGCAAGCTTGGTCTGAATCGTGGCTGCATCAAGCATACCACCAGCAACCCTTATCAAAGCCGTTGGAGCAGGATCAGGGGTCTCCAATTTAAAGTCGAACTCCGGGATTCGGAAAAAGCACAACTCATTCTTTGCACAACCGAACATTGAAGCAGTAGGTTTGGGCAATTTGAGCAAAGGACATTTGCTAGCAATGTGGGAATTCTTCTTGTTGCAAATAAAACAATCCAAATCCGCAGTACAGTTTTCAAGAAGATGTCCGTTGCACTTACAACGGAAGCAGTGGGGAGGCCTCGGTTTTTTTGCCTTGATCGTGCCGGCCTCTTGTTGCTGTTGCCCGTCCGGGACAGCTTCCCTTTCTTGCCTAAAATCCTGTCGCTGCACCACCGGGATGAAACGCTGCTGTGGCGCATTAACTGCTCCACGTCCGCGCCCCGCAACCGGCGCACCACGGCCAACTCCTCTCCCGGCTGAATCCCGGCCGTGTCCTTGGAACCAACCCCGCTGCGGACGCTGAAAAGAGGTTCTTTCCCCTCGACGAGGTCTCTCTTCCATCTGAATGCCACGCGGTTGCTGAGTTCGGGGGCGGTGAATTTGCGGAGGCGGTGGTCTAGCTACCATCTCGGCATATGAAGGGTGAAAACTGATTACGGGAGCAAGCGGCGTAGGGTTTTCTTTGGACACCGCTGGTGCCAATCGTGGAATAGCCCGCCGTAACAGCGTTCGCGAAAGGCCATACAACTTAGCCCGCCTTGTCAGCCTGGCCCGTTCCACAGCGACCTCATTCAAGTCACACGGAGATGAAGCGACACGAGACTCATCGTCTCCCGAGGCCAACACTTTTTCCCTTTGAATTAATCGCTTAGGTTTAGCGGTGTTCCTTGCCATTGGACAAATCGCCGCCGGAGGCCGAACCTCTGTTTGCTCATGTCCCAAACATGGCAGGAATGCAGCAAGCGTAATGTTGTTTGAAGGTCTGGATCGCGGCAATGGTCCACGCCATGGACGAATACGACATCCCTGGCGTCGACCAGTGCAAACTTTGGATTGTTTGTTAACCATTAATCGCCGTGTGATTGATTGACTGCCAAGCTTTGAATCTGCGAGAACCCGATCAATCGGTCAGTCCACAGAGACAGCACTTGCACACACTGTTTCGCAACCGACAATATAGCCTGGACTCGAAGAACTAAACGAGGTCATGGGTGATTCACGCTCCCACCACCGTTTTTCTTTTGGGAATCCAATATCAGACCAAAAATCCTCACAAAATTGTTCATCTGAACGTACCTTAGCAGAGGTGCTGATGGTGTCGGTATCTTGCTTGTTGAAAACAGTTTGCAACTCCACCAAGGTAGAGGGAAGATTGGCTCCAATGTCCAACGAGAGCTCGGTACGCAGGGGCCTCTCCACCAGAGCCGCCGTTAGCGGAAACCGGAAGGCCTCGCTGCCCTTGTCGAAAGCCGGCGAGGAGCTCAGGCCAGAGCACACCCCGGCACTGACTCCGGCGGAGGACCCAAAAAAAAGTGTATACTTTTTATGCATACTTGATGACTCAATTGTTTCTCCAGAATTTGTAAACCATTTCCATGACTTTCAAAATAAGACAAGTTTTCGCCGATGAAACATAGAAGTTTGTTTACAACTTAGACGCCACCAATCTGCTTTATTTTAATTTAGCATTTGGATTTAAGAGTTCAGACATTATATTGTTAGACTATTTATCATGGTCATGTTCTCTAGGGTGGTTTACTCTTACAAGATTATGTCTTTTCTTTGTATGTTAAAGTTAAATGGTCTGTTTTTAGGATTTTAATCTCAAAATTAAAATTGTAACAAAAGAAATCGAATGGGGTGGACGGGATTCTCCATATTATCTTGAAAAACTCTCTAGGTCTATCTTGGCGGTAAATATGGCAGTTTATGAATCAAGTTTCACTTAGAGAACACCGTGCTAATTTCCCCGCTGAGGAACCAATTAATAACGTGGCAAATTTTGGTTCTGCGTCTAAAACAACATGGTTGTATTTTCCTGATTAATATTGTTAAAATTCGTATGGATAACTACCTCTTGGTTGGCTAACAGTTAATAACTCTCAGACGATTTTCTGTACCGTTGGATCTCAGTCGTAGATCTAGATCTCCCTTCCTTCTCTATGCAGCTGAGCACCTCCTCCGATCTCCCTCCCTCGATCCCGTCACATTAGAATTTTAATCGCCACGCAAGATTTAGACGACACCGAAGATACGATATTTATTGATGTGGTTCGGCACTGCTATCTACGTCTGCGAAGCTTTGGCTATGGGTGCTTCTCCCCTATCAGCACAAGCCAACCACTAACCCCTACACATCTTATGATACAGCTAGGTCGTCATGATCACTTACACCAAGGGCTCCTCCCTACTTATAGTAGAGGTCAAGGATATAGGTCCGACCCTGACACGATCCTCCTCTGTCTATTACAACTCAGAGTCTGCGACCCAAATATACACATAGTCGACACAAACTCTAACACATCCCCTCCCCCGACCTCGATACCCTCCTCCTCCCTTATCTCCTCGACCCCACCGTCGGTTCGGTCCCTCCCACTCTATCTTTGCAGCTCTGTGTGCCTCCACCGCCCCACCCTCGCCCTGCTGACCCAACCACATGTTGTCGGTGCTGCCGCTAGACCTGATCATGGGAAGCTGCCCGAGCCCGCCCAAAAAGCCGGCCCGGCCCGGCCGGGCAGTGCATCGGCGGGCTCGAACCTCGTTCCGGCTCGGCGGTGGTGGGCTGGGCCCGGCCAGTTTTTCCCGATTTAAGCCGTGGGCCGGGCCGACGCCGGGCCAGGCCGGGCTCGGGCGGTTTTGAGCCCGACGCCGGGCGGGCCGGCTCGGCCTGGTTTTTCGGGACGGGCTTTTCCTTACTCGGCCCAGATTTGTACTGTGTCTAGCCGCCACCTTGTCACTCCACCCCCATCCTCTCGCCATCCCATGACCCTATCCACTCTTACTCTCACCACCTGCACCATCCACCTGCCGCCATGGCCCAACTTTAACCGATCTTGCGGCTCCGGCACCGCCACCAAAGTCTCATCGTCCTAACCACAATCCCATCACATCATACGCCCACCACCTCTCCCAACATCCCTCTAAGCTCAAGGGGCACGAGGAACCCCTTATCTGAACCCCCATACTCCTAAGCCTAGCCTGAACCCCTGCGATGACATGAGAAGGGAAAGTTAGCACGAGTGAGGAAAATAAAGGTGGCAACTAAAGATTCCAAGGAGATCTCCTAAGCGGGCCTAGGCCTTGCATAGGCATTGGGCACCACCCTCCTGCCCTGATTTGTCCAAAATCAGGATGTTGGGCGGCTATCCCTCCTTTGCGGCGCCCGGCGGACCTAGGCAATGCTGGGTGGATTGTGTCGACGATTGGGATATCGGACCCAAGTAAACTAAGGTTCTTGAGAAAGGGAGATAGAAGACTTGCCGAGCAAGGCAAAACAGCGATCAACGAGCAACAGAGAGACACAGGGTTTTTATCCTGGTTCGGGCCTCTCCAGGGAGATAACAACCCTACGTCCAGCCTTTCTTTATATCAAAGGGGATTACAAGAGGAAACTCGACGAGACGAACAGGTCTCGGTGAGATTATGAGTGTACATGAAGTAATATGCTTCAATGCGAAGTCTCTTGGCCCCTCTACACGCCGTAGGGGCCCTGTTTATGTAGTGTTGAGGAAACCGACCTACCGAGGGATAACCGGGTCGGGCTAACTACGAACTCGAAACGAACTCGTAACATGCCAAATACATCCCGAGGTAGATAAGGTATACTTCGATTCTTGGGGATCACGACGTCTGCTCCAATCCGGGAAACCAACGTCCGGGTCTTCACGTAGCCGTGCAGAACTCTTGTTCGAGTCGGACTCAAACACGAATCCTAGGCCGTTACGCACCGTGCCAATCAGAAAGCTGTTCGGCAGGATGCACATGGGCCTGAAAGAACCCTCTAGGGAACCAGGCCCTAGGAGGCTATTCGAATGGGCCGTCGGGAGTGGGCCATGGCAATGGGCCGTGATTTTATCCCCGACAGATCGCTTGACACGACATACCATGGGAAAAAAGGGGGCCGACCAACCAAGTCAAGAGAAGGAAACAAAGGCTTGAGGCAACCCAATGGGATTTTGGGGTTAGGATTTCCCATGTTTGAGCCACCCTCACTGGATCGCCGTCTTCAGAAGGTATCACGCTCTCTTTGCTTACTTTCTCCAATCTTCCCCCAACCTCTCACTCCTCTTCGACACTCTCCACACTTTGGCGATTGGCTTTTTACCTTGATGATCGGCGATTGTCCTTGCTCTACCTTGTCCTCCGCCGGTAGACGGCCTTGCTCTACTGTCCCCTTCCTCCTCATCCATCCTTGCTCTATGGCTCTCCTTAATCTACACTTTATGTCTTACGAATTTACTCATATACATGTCTTTAAATAGCTAAAATTGCTTGTATTTAGTTTGTCTGCCTAGCCTGCCTAGGCCCCCTAGCCCCTTACCTACCGCCTGCCTAATGCCTAGCCGCAAGGATAACCTTGATTTCATGTAAGTCAAAATCGATTGAGAGTTGAAAAATGAGGTAACCGATATTTAGCAAAATAGTAAAACATATGGAAACCGATACAGGCCGGGCGGGGTGCCGGTAACGGCGCGATCGGGTGGTGCCCGGCTCGGGTGAAAGGAAGAGGAGAGAGGGAGGAGAAAGGACCCGATAGCTTTCTAAAAAATTGTAGGGTGTTTCTGAAAAGTATCTTTAAAGTTTGGTGGAGTTGAACCATGCATGGATCTCAACACGAATCGTGTAGTCATGAAGGTGACTGAAACCTCATCTCACTTGGGGAAATCTATTTTCTATTTATTGTATATATGAAAACCAGCAGTACAAACTACAAAGTGTAGTCTGAAGTCTCCACGAACCACGATACTCACCAACCTGGCTACCTTACTGAACAGCAGTTACAGGCTTCGTTTCGATATAACTGTCCTAGACCAATAAACCGATAGGAACATGGAAAGAAAGTTGCCATGGCCAACTGACGAAATCTTCGATATAACTGTCATTGACAAATGAACCGATAGGAACAAGGAAAGAAGGTTGCCATGGCCAACTGACGAAATCTCTTATTTTGGGCAGCCGTTCGATATAACTGTCATAGACCAATGAACCGATACAGCTTGTCCTCAACAGATCAAGCAGCATCACAACGTGCAATTGCAACTGAGTACACACACGAAAGCCAAAAAAGGCACAAAAACTGTGAACACTAGTCATGTCAGATTCTCAAGTAACGAAAGGACGAGCAAGCAGCTCCCAGATATATTAATAAACCACCAATTCCAGCTGATCAACAATTCACACAGTGACACAGAGAGCTCACAAATACCATATCTTTACTGATAAGCAATTATTGTCAAATGATCATCAGACAAACAGCGGGCTGTGCTTAGACAAGTACTGTAGACATACATTACTAAATTCGATACGCCAATTCCAAGGTGGCCGAAGTTCATATATATGGAGATTACTGTACTATGCAGGAACATAACCAAAAGCTTTATATTTAAGATTACATAAGAATGGCTAACGTCAGGATCACTAGGCCGGTTAGCAAGTCAAGAAATGTCATTTAACCCTGAAAAGCTGGAGGGGCCTCCTGACAGAGAAAATCCACGAACAGAAAGTTCAGGAACAGCACCACCCCCTTCCTGCAGTAACTCATGATAAATGAAAACTACGACAACTGTGATGTCATCATGGAAGAAGCGACGGACTCCTTTCTCAAGTTTCTTGATATCACTGAACTTCATTTCCCTCTTCCTTGCAGCTTCTTTCAAAGCTGCTTTTATTAGTCTCTTTGCAATACCCTACAAAAAAGGAAGGAAAAATTAAACAACCCTTTCTTCCGAAAATAATAATTAAATATCAGCACTGAAAAGGTATTTAGTCATCAGCAAAAAAGAAAACGTTGCGAGCTCGTTCTTGAAAACAGACAGAGAGGGATCGAGGGTATAGACATACTGCTCGTGGATTGGTATACACAATTTCAACAGCTTGCTGGTTTGTCAGGTGCTCCCACAATCCATCCGATGCAAAGATCAAAAAACTATCTTGTGAACGAAGAACTCTCATGTATATAGATGGCTCTGACGTTAGAACAGGCCGGCGGAGAGGTTCAGAGAGGTGGAATCGAGTTACGGATGGATCCAAAGCAAATTCTTGCCTCTTTAAATATGCGTCACCTATAGACCTTGAAACCTAAGAGAGTAAATCAGAAAAATGTTTCGACGAAGAAATTTTCAGCATATTTAACAAAGGAGTCTTGAAAATAGTGATCACTTATTGGCTGTCATATATTTGATTATTTTAATATTATGTACTGTTGCTCTGTTAGACAGTTAGTAAAAATGGAAGATTAACGCTCTCCTGCCACAACAATTCTGAGGTGACAGAGATCAGAACACATAAAAACAATAGATGCCATAAAAAGGCTTGCCTACCTGTATAATGCCTTTGATGCGCCAAACACCGTTCTTAAGAACAACAATTTGCGAATCATCAGGATGACGTGATATAAGTTCCTGCCTTATTTCTTCCATGCTTGCATTGTGGTCTCTTGTAAGCTGCTCAGCAACAATCTTGTTTGGTCCAGTTAAACAACCAAGAACTGCCCGAGAATCTCCAAGGTTGGCCAGGTAGAGTGTTCCCCTCCATATGACACCAACTAGACAACAAGATCCAATAGCAGCAATAGAAGGTTTTATTAAATGTGTCCTACGCACTAGTGACAAGAAGCCTTCCTCTGTAGCAGAAAAGGCATTTCGAACAACATCCTCGGATACTGTTCCATGTTCTTGGGCAAGGCCTGTATGACAACATATTAGCCTGAGAAAACTGTCTTATCATTTGAACAATGATAGAATGGACGGTGCTTGTTATTAACATGAATAATAAAATTAGCTCCGTTAAAAAAATACAGGTCGTGTGAGGTAGTAGTCCCAATACTCTTAACTGATTATTAACAAAAGTAAACTAAAAGACACAAGAAGTCAACCAGATGAATAAGAAAGGCTCAGGCAACGATACAATGAATAAAAACTGTTAAGCAGGTGAACATATGAAAATTATACTGTGTATTAACTATTAACCTATCAATGCACATGTTACTCTACACAATAAGCAGCTATCAACAACTTTGTGGAACACTCCAGTGGTTCAAAATTAGAGAGATAATATTGGGACTAGCAAATTTAACCAAACTTCAATTTAAACCACACCGAACGATACCTTTTTTTTTACACAAGCGAACAATACTATACAGATCAGAAATTGTGTAAAACCGAATGGGTTCAGCTGGAGATGAGACACGTACGGACGAGGTGCGCGCACAGGTGGTTCGATATGAAGCGGGACGCCTCCGCGCCACCGTGGCCGTCATAGACGCCGATGAAGGTGGCGGCGGCGGCTGTCTCGACCTGGCTGTGGTCCTCCAGCACGTCGTTCGCCTGCACCACGGCGAAGGAGAACTCGCCCGCCGGGTGCCGCACGAGGTCCCGCGACCACAATAGCTCGTCGGCGTCGGCGCCGCTGCTGTCGCCACTGTCGTCCTCATCCCTCCTCGTAAGCGCGTACCGCCGGACCCGGTCCCAGCACGCGGACGCAATCCTCTCTAGCCACGGCCACATCCCTCATCTCCCTGCTAGCCTTGTCCCGGTGCCTCCTCTTCCCCTCACCGCCGAAGACAAGAACCGCTCGACAAGTCACAAACTCCCCTGAAAAGTTAGAAAAAATCGCACCTTTGGTCAGATTTCTCACCTCTTGATCCAACACCAACGGACACATTACGAAACTGTAAACGAGATCGCGTGGTGAATGTTCGGACTATCTCCTCTTCTCACACCTGGACAAGCGCAATTCGCGCGGAAGACGAACGATCCAACCACGGCGCAAAACCTCGAGAAGTGCTGCCCGATTCCCCGAGGATTTAGGGTTCGGCGAGAGAAGCCTTCTGAATCGGCGGTGCAGGGATGTGGTTGGATCGCGATTCGCGAGGCAGGAGGAAGAGGCGAGGAGGGAACAAACAGCGGTAGGTCTTCGACGCGGTGGCGGACTGGCGGTGGGAGTGGCGGTGGGAGGCGGAGGCGGAGGCGTTCGTACCCTCCGCTTGGCGTTCGTTCGTGTTCGGGAGGGGCCCTGCTGATTTTATATAAGCATTTCGTGGAAATCACCCTGGGGTTTTCAGGTATTTGCGGAAGACTTATTGGCTGTTGGAAAGCGCAAAAAGGTCCGGGGAAAAAAGCAAAAAGCGCAACTCTGATCGTGATTGGTTAAGGATGTGCTTTGACTTTTGCTCATCAGCAAACCCTAGTATTTTCCCTTTTTCCGCTGGAACGAGTGTTTCTAAAGATATAGGTGGACCGGACCGAGCCAAGTCACGTTTTGATCCAAATTAACTGGACCCTCATCGAGAAATTGACTCCCTAACCTAGACCTAATCCGCGTCAATAGTGCCTAGCCTATCCTGTCAGATAGGAGGCTAACCTTAGGAGGATGGAGCCGCCACTACTATGGCGGAAGCCATTGGCCTATCAGCCATTGTCGTAAATTCATTTTGCCGTTGTAGAGAAGAAGAGAGCCACCGCCACCATGGGGAGCAGAAAATCCTAACAGTAGATGTGGGCATGCGGTGGATTCAGGGAGAAGCACGACGGCCTTCACGGCAAAGTGAGGGGGAGTTGGGGACCGCACGTCGGTAAGCTGTTTGAAATTCGACGGCCGCTGCAGTGGTCATGACTAGTGGATGTGGTGAAAAATTAAGGTAGAGGGGAACAAGAGAGAGTGGCGGCAGAGTTGTGATGACCCAGGAAGGAAAAATGTAACCGGGAGGATGTGGGTTGGGGTGAGGCTGATCCTAACTAGGGATGAAAATGGATCGGAAGGTGGATATCCTATGCTTGCTCACATTGTCTGCAATTATCATGTGTTTGCTCACCACATTACCCACTCATCAAATTGCTATTTTGCAGCAGCCAGCACAGTGCCTACCGGCTAACTCACCACTTTGAAATTAAGAAAAATTAAATCCTAAGTAAAAAAAATAATAAAAAATAAAATTAATCAAGAGAACCTCTTTTAAGAAGAAATTAATCAATAGAAGTAGAAAACACTATGATGCTTTGGAAGTTTCTCGAGAAATATCAAACACTTTTTAAAAAAAATCTATGAAAAAAATGTGAGACGCCATCGAGGTTTAGCAACCTTTTTAAGATACTACGGACACGTCCAATGCTAGCTCTAGAACCTGACTTTATTTTCAATTTTTACTATTTATATACATAAATTGATTATCATAGCTAGGCATTTGGCAAGCATTTGTGGCTAGCATTAGAACGCTACCTGGCACAGCCGCACAGGAGCACACCAAAATGTTCTCGTTGAGCTACTACAGTGATCCAGCTAACCACCCACTGCCAAGAAAAAAAAGAAAAAGAGAGGAAAAAGAAAGAGAAGGCCTTCCAGAAATTGCATGCAACATTGCAACAGCACTGCACTGTTGACATACATACATATATCACGATAAGTACGTAGTCCACGGATAGCCTATCTCGCTTTACAGATGAAAAGCGCAGGGAAAGCCGTGGGCGCTGAAAGTTCAGTCAAACAGCAGGCCTCACTGGGAACCTGTGACACCGTGCGCTCGCGCCCTGCCCCGTTAATGGTGCGCCGACCAGGTCTAGAGCCCAGCGGCCAGTGCCTGCATGGCGCACTGGCGACGGAGTTCATCATTAGGGGATGGGGATTCGGTTAACGATCAATTTAGCCTGGTTTCTTTCTTCGGTTTGGTTTAATTTTGACCACCCCTCTCATCATCATGGATGAAGCAGATGCAGTCATGCAGGTCATCAGCTGATGCCCAGTTCAGCGCGAGAAACGCAGGCTTCGAAAAGCGCCCCCTCTTTTCCGAGCAGGCGGCCTGCCTGTCTGATCTGAAAGGAAATAAAGGGGCAGCCAAGACTGGCTGAATGTGAATCATGTGATCTCTGATCGAACCAATGACTGTACGATTTGGTTGCGCCATCTGAATGCAACAGCGGGGGTGAGGAGTCACTGCGCTTGTCATCAGAAAAACCGTTATGTTTTGCCTTGCGCAGGCCTAGCATGCGGCTAGGCATTTGCCGGCACCTTTTCCTGTGTTTCAGTCCAAGTTCATGCGTATATCTATGGGCCTCTTTGATACCTTGTTTTAGTTTAGTTTTTGTTGGGATTGCAACTTTTGTTATTTTTATATGGAAAAAGTATAGATTGCCCCTCTGAACTATTGCAAAAGTATAGAATACCCCCTGAACTCTAAAACGGATAAAATACACCCTCCAACTATTAATACCGGTTAGAAAAGGATCCTAAACTTTTATGATGTATAGAATACCCTCCTGGAACAAGTAAATGTGGTATTTCAACCAAAAAAATCCAGAAAATCTAAAAAAACAGAAAAAAAATCTTAAAATATTCAAAATAATCCTAGAGGCCATAAAAAATCTTAAATAATAAATTCAAAAATAATCATAATATATTACTTTTCCTTTTTATTATGAAAAACTAGAAAAAATCTTTCATCCTTAAAAAATCATTTAAAAAAATTATTTTCCAAGTTTTTTAATGTTTTTTGAATTTTTATGATTTTTCCAAGTTTTTTCAACTTTTAAGTTTTTTATGATTTTTTAATGATTTTCTGGATTTTAAGATTATTTTGAATATTTTATGATTTTTTCTGGTTTTTTAAGATTTTTTCTAGATTTTCTTTAGTTGAAATACCACCTTTACTTATTCCAGGGGGTAATCTATACCTCATAAAAGTTTAGGATTCTTTTTTAACCCTTTTTAATAGTTGGAGGGTGTGTTTTATCCGTTTTAAAATTCAGGGGGGTATTCTATACTTTTGCAATAGTTCAGGGGGTAATCTATACTTTTTCCTTTTTATATACACCATTCACTTTATTTTTTGAAAATAATTTTTTATAACTTTATAGGGTTTTCCTCAAAGATCTCAAAAATATTATCGACGGTTGAGATATCGATCTCAAGTCGCTTAAAGGTTATTGAGAAGGGGAGATAGGAGACACGCCGAACAACACGAACAGCAATTAACGACGAACAGGGAGACAAGGGTTTTTATCCTGGTTCAGGCCTCTCGGAGAGAGATAATAGCCCTACGTCCAGCCTTTCTTATATATCAGAGATGATTACAAGAGGTGGCTCGGCGAGACGAACAAGTCTCGGCGAGATTATGGCGTGCTATCAGATGATGGCTTGACCCCTAAACACGCGCGTAGGGGCCTTGTTTATATAGTGTTGAGCAAACCGACTTATCAAGGGAATATCGGGCCGGGCTGACCACGAGTACGTAGCGAACTCGACGTGCCAAATATATCCCGAGGCAGATAAGGCATACTTCAAGTCTTGGGGATCACGACTTCTATTCCAATCCGGGAAACCACGTCCGGGTCTTCACGTAGCCGTGCAGAACTCTTATTCGAGTCGGACTCAAACACAAAGTCTTGGGCACCACGCTATCATACCGAGCAGGAGGTTGTTCGGCACGATGCACATGGGCCTTATAGAACCTTCCAGGGAGCTGGGCCCTGGCAGGCTGTTCGATTGGGCCGTCAGGGAGTGGGCCATGGCAATGGGCTGTGATTTTATCCCCGACAAATATTTTTTTAATAATTTATTTAGCTTTTTTATACCACTTTTAAAGATGGTCAAATTGTACCAACAAAAACTAAACAAGCTATCAAAGAGGGCCTATGTTGACACACTCCTTTGCCTCACCGTGCACTTGGTGCCGCTGTGCTTTCTTTCCTGTAGGGTTGGTCCCCTTTTCTGGGTGATGTGGAAGCGCACCGGCTGATGATGGTGGCCATTTCCGATCTAGGTAATACTCCCTCCATTTCAAATTGTAGTTCACTGTTAACTTTTGAAGACGCTTTTTAACCATTTTATCTTGTTCAAAAAAATAATGCAAACATGTAAAAATATAAGTCATGCTTAAAATATGTTTAATGATAAAACAAATCACAACAAAATAAATATTATTTACATATATTTTTTGAATAAGACGAATGATCAAATAGAATATCCAAAAGTTAACAGTGAACTATAATTTGGAACGAAAGGAGTACGATCGATCACTTGACCACTGCCCAGTGATGTGCAAGTCGGTACTGTTATAATAGTCGTGTGTGTTGACGTTAGATAGGTCACACATCACAGACTCGCAGGTGGTGGGATCCAAAACGGACATGGTTGAGTCCAGTCAGAAGTCACCAAGCTCGTAGGCTTTTTCACACTGTTACCGTACATACTCCGTGGTTCCGTGGAAGACAACTTAAAAGCGAATGCAGCGTTTAGCATATGAACGGTGAGGAGTTGCTGAAGGGAGATTTGTGGATTTGCCCCACTCAAAAAGATTGAAAATTGTGTATCTACGCTTGTCGTGACAATGATATATAGGTCCAAGCAAAATAAATACACTTAGTGCAATCTTTGTGAGGGCAAGTGCAAGTGTTATACTAGTCGTGTGTGTTGATGTTAGATAGGTCACACCGTCACAGACTCGCAGGTGGTGGGATCCGAAACGGACGTGGTCGAGTCCAGTTAGAAGTCACCAAGCTCGTAGGCTTTTCACACTATTACCGTACATACTCCGTGATTCCGTGGAAGACAACTTAAAAGCGAATGCAGCGTTTAGCATATGAACGGTGAGGAGTTGCTGAAGGGAGATTTGTGGATTTGCCCCACTCAAAAAGATTGAAAATTGTGTATCTACGTTTGTCGTGACACTGATATATAGGTCCAAGCAAAATAAATACACTTAGAGCATCTCTAGCAGGTTCCCTAAACTGTTCCCTAAAACACTATTGCGGACAGTGTCAGCCTCTATATGTATCCAGCAGGATCTCTATCCCAGTCTCCAATCTCCAGAGTCTCTATATTTAGAGACTCTCAAGAGAATCTCTATATCTTTTTGGGGATAGAGACTCTGCTGGAGATGATGAAAATATAGAGAACGAATAGTGATTTAGAGAAGAGATATAGAGAACGAAAAATAGAGATCCTGCTAGCAATGCTCTAGTGCAATCTTTGTGAGGGCAAGTGCAGAGTTGTCTCCCCTGTTAATTGGTCGATGGATGTGCCTACCAGTGCTAGCGCTGGCCAAGAGTGTTGAACGATAGGGGCCTGACCGTTGAAGGTAATAGCATTGCTTGGCACTGTATTGGCACCTATTGCTTTGATGGTTAGATGACAGGTCTAATATGTAGGTCCATGTTGACACCTGTTGTCCAACGATTCAGAGAACGGTCTTAAGTACATGTAGACTAATCAGCCTAGCCTCTTCTCCTTTCATTAAACCCAGATCCTATCGTCCAACTGTTTAGGTCATGCGACAAACACATATTTTTATGTAAAACAGTAGCAATAACAAAGAGAGAATAAACGTATATTTAAAAAAATGAATAAAAAAATAAAAAAAATCGGATAGTACTTGCCAAAGTGAGTGCATGATATAAGTGTCGGCCTAGACGACAACAAGGCTCATATCGAAATTTCCTTTCGAATAGACCGAACCGAGCGGGCCGCTTCGTAGTTGTTATTGGATAGACCAACTGAGCAGGCCTGAAGAATGAATGAAGAGTGATGACACGGCAGGTGCAAACTTACTGGCCCAGTGCGCAGGGTCCACGGGCCGCGGCTGCGGGCAACCCGCGCGTTCGTGTCTTGACGAGGATATGGTTCGTGCAATCGTGCTTCCTGCCGCACCTGCCAAGTGTGTTGATAACGTACAGCCGTTCTAAACTAAATTGAGCTTCAGTCGGACGTCGTCATGGTTACTACTTCTGCGAACTGCAGAAGTAGGATATTGTTTTGAGCCAATGAGATCAATGGATCAAAAGCAGCAAATTACACAGGTCCGGAGGTCCCCGCACAATGCCCATTGGCTCGTAATGGAAAAGGTCCGGCTAGAGTGCTAGACCTGTTACTGCGTTACTTGTTTAGTAAGAGAGTGACGCTCACGTGACGGTGATAGCCAGGCTTAACGCCATAAATAAAGGAAGGTTGGCCAGTTTTGGTGCCGTCGGAGCTGCCAAAGTCGATCATCCAAAAAAACCTATATGAAAGCAATTGGGACTTATCATTCTAGGGACGGGACAGCTCTGTCTTTTGGATCATTACACACAGTCCAATCTGCAGGATCTTCCGTATCCGCACGCCTATCTTCGCAAGATGCCTCCTGATTCCCGAGTCCTGAAAGCTGAAGATCGGAGTAGCTTGCAAATTGCTGTTGCCATTGCCCGTAGCCGGTGCCGGTGAGGCGCTGAATATATGTTTCGGTTTTGCTAACCGTATTAATAATTGAGATTAATTTCGCTCATCCAAATTTGCACTCTTGTGAGATTAAAACAGCACTATGTAAAAAGTGTAATCTATCTATCTACTATATATATATAAAGAGGGACAAAATGGAACAACCACATTAATTCAAAGATACTAGAAATCCCCACGTTAGTCGATTCACATTGATTTGAGAAAAATGTCTACACCGTCGATTATAGTGGATCATATTGTAACGGTTTAGATTAAAAGAAAGAGTCCATAACTACTAGAATTATAAAATAAAATAATAGAAATTAAGAATAAGAAAAATGCTACAATAGAAATGCATAAATTCATAATAAAAATAATGTCCATATTGTGTTAAAGATTGACACAAATCGAGTCGTGTCAATGCACAAGGCATTTTTCTCGTGTGTGTAACGGTAGCTCTATCATTCAACACATCGGCTGTTTTGTCCCCGAACACAGCGCAGTGGCACCCGATCACAATTTGTTCACCGTTAACCACACACTCTTTCGTCAAACGAAAAACTATACGCGTCTAGATTAAAACTATCAAACCAGTGGCAAAAAAACTACTCACTCCATTCTAAAATGTAAGGCGTGCATGTATTTTAAAAAATTAATTCTTAGAACATTTGACTAATAATTATGTTAGTAACATATACGTCCAATGTTATGCATGTGATATACTTAGAATTGTATTTGAAAGTACTTTGATATTATGTTAATTTTATAATTATTGATGATATAATATGAAATAAATTAGTGGTCAAAGTTTACGTTTGTTGACTGTATCAAAAAATTATATGCCTTACATTTTATAATGGAGGGAGTATCAAATATGGCAGTTGCCCCCGTCAACTTATGTGTGAACGCATTAAATAGTTATTCAAACATATTTTCCGATCGTTTTTTATCAGAAATTTTCAAATGAAATCTCGAATTAACAAATGGTTTTTACCATTGCATTGCTTACATTTTACGAACAAAATGAGACTAGACTCGACATTTAAAAATATTTTTTTAGTATCACAAAAAACTATAATGTATACGGAAAAAACTATGATGACAATTCGAGTCAGGGCAGCGACAAAGAACGTGTCGATGGTGGCAGCGACGGTAGCCCGGATGAGCCACCCGATGGTTTTGCTGAGCTGGTTGATGCTGAGGCAAAGTCATCTGCTACGGAGTATCTGGTCGGCACAAGTTAGTAGTAAGCACAAGGTACCTGCGAGTGAGTTTTGTTGTATGCGGACGTGCCCAAATATAGTTGTGATTTTTGTTGCATGCACCGCTCTCGTGCGGCTGTAGCGTCGACTTAAATTTGATGAGAATTCAGTAGTGCTTAGAGCATCCTCAACGGTCTTTTTTGTACCTTCCTTTAAATTCAACAACGTTTTAGAGGGAGATAAAGAGGGGATGCTGAGATGCTCTTATACGTTTTTAGTGATCATTTGGTCGGAGATGTGACAACCAATATTTGACGAGCGAGATTTGAGAGGGTCAGACTGGCGCTGTGGCACATACAAAAAACACCGATCTCACTTACGTAACCTCCAGACCAGAAAATTGAAAAGCGTAATGCGCGGGAGCTGGATAAATAGCCGGAAAAGGCAGCGCAGCGGGACTCGAACGCGGGTCTCCGGACCGAGCGCTGCCTCGGCTACTCCCCAGGGCGTTGTCACTTCGCAGGAGGATCTGACCTCTGAGTGTTCGCGTTTCTTTTCGCTCCACCTCGGCCACTCCATGCCCAGATCGTCCTCCCTCCTCTGGTCTAGGCTAGGCCTCCCTCAACACGACCTTGCTGCCCTCGATTCCCCCTTCACAGAAGATGAGATCCGCAGAGCCATCTCCTCTCTCCCAGGTGGTAAGGCTCCTGGGCCAGACGGCTTCACCAGCACCTTCTATAGAGTCTGCTGGCCGACCATTAAATTTGATGTCATCGAGGCCTTCAACCAACTCTTCCGCCTTGATGGTAGGCACCTTGGCCTCCTCAACTCTGCCAACATCGTTCTCCTCCATAAGAAGTCCGTCTGTGAGAGCCTCCAGGACTTCCGCCCTATCAGCCTCATCCACAGTTTTAGCAAGATCTTCACCAAGCTCCTCGCCAATCGCCTTGCTCCAAAGCTCAACGACATCATCTCTCCAAATCAAACTGCCTTTATCAAAGGTCGATGTATTCAGGATAATTTTCGTTGCGTCCAAGGCACCCTTCGCCAGCTCCATCTGGAAAAAACTCCTGCTCTTTTCCTAAAGCTTGATTTTGCGAAGGCCTTCGACTCCGTTCACTGGGGCTACCTGCTCGACCTCCTTCAGTGGCTAGGCTTCGGCCCTCGTTGGCGTGAGTGGATCTCCCTCCTTTTCGGATCCTCCTCCTCTTCGGTCCTCGTTAATGGCCATCCTTGCCAGTCCTTCCGACATGGTCGTGGGGTTCGGCAGGGTGACCCTGAAAGGATCGCTATGCCGCCTAGAGGGGGGGTGAATAGGCGAATAAAACGAAATTGCGGAATTAATACACTTGAGCAAGAACGGTCGGTCGATGTTCCGATCAGCGTCGGATGTTCCGGCGTGGTACAAGACACCCTCCGTCGGATGTTACGATCTGGGTCGGATGTTCGATGGCGTCGGATGTTCCGATCCGGGTGTTCGGAATTTGTCGAAAACACGTAGAAAAACTGATTTCTCGCAAAACCAAGGTTAGATCTATTCAAAATACTCGAATGAGCCAACACAAGTAATAAAGACACCAAAACAAGATCAAGACACAAACACGGCGATTTTTGTTTACCGATGTTCGGATCTTTGAAGGGAGATCCTACTCACCGTTAGGGAAGGCACAAAGCCCGGATCACCAAGACCCTAATCCCCCTTACCAGCGAAGCACAAAGCACTCACCGGCGATCACTAGTTGAATCCTTTTCCTTGCGGAGGTAAATTCGCACCTTCACAAACTCCGGAGGCACGCCACACAAAGATCGGCGACTCACCGGCGACACCTAGCCATCTAGGAGCCCTTCAAGCCTCCAAGAGTAACAAATGCGATGAAGAAAATAGGAATCGCTAAGTGCTCAAAATTGGATGACTCTAATTTGTGAAGCACTTGGGTTGCCTTGATCTCTCTAGATCTAGATCTCACAAGATGAATAAGAGAGAGACAAAGGCTAAAGCTTTGAGAGAAGATGAATAGAAAGAATTAGATTCAAATCAAGGTGTGAACAGAGTGTAAACAGTGTTAGCAGCCTTTGGAAGGTATTAGAGACGGCTTTAAATAGGGAATCCCGAAAACTAGCCGTTGTGCAGTTAATCCCGCATCGGATGTTCTGATCCCCCGTCGGATGTTCCGACCCGCATCGGATGTTCCGATGGAAGTTTCGATGGACCCTTTACTGGATAGCTCTGAAAACTGGCAGGCTGGCTCACCATCGGATGTTCCGACCCACGTCGGATGTTCTGATGGCATATGTTCTGTATAGGGTATATTTTGAGTGGAAAACTCACACGAACTTCGAGATATCTATTTTGAGCACTTATGAACCTTTATAAGCTTCTCCATTTCATCTCTCTTTATAGTACGACATCCCTAGGACTCAATAAATAAAGATTTACAAATAAATACTAGTCTTGATACCTTCTTGCAATACATCCATTTTGAGGAGTGCATAATCACATGTAAACATGTACCTCATGGAATTAATCTGTATAGCATCTGTGCACAATTCTCTAATAGAAATATTAGCTCTATAATTGTTACTCATTAATCACCAAAATCACATAAGGGCCTAGATGCACTTTCAGACCCCCTATCCCCGATGCTGTTCATTCTAGCCATCGACCCTCTCCAGTGTCTGGTCAGCTTGGAGGCTGAAGCAGGTATCCTCTCCCCGATTGGTTCCTCTCGCTTGACTCTGCGTACTTCCCTATACGCAGATGACGCGGCCATCTTCATCCGCCCAGATCAGAGCGAGCTGCGTGCAGTGCTAGATCTCCTATCCGCTTTTGGTTCGACTTCCGGCCTCAACATCAACCTCAGCAAATGTTCCATCACCCCCCTGCACTGCGACGCAACCGTCCTTGATCCCATTCTTGGCCACTTCCCTGGCATCACGGGCTCCTTTCTTTGCAAATACCTCGGTCTCCCTCTCCACTTCAAGAGGCTGGGCAAGACCCACTTCCTCCCCCTTCTTCATAAGGTTCGTGCTAGGCTTTAAATGCGTGGAAGGGCGCTTCTTCCAAAGCGGGTCGTCTTACCCTCGTAAACTCGGTCCTCTCAGCCCTCCCGACCTACTTCGCTACGGTTTTCCTTCTCCCCAAGTGACTGATCGCAAAGATTGACAAAGTTCGCCGCTCCTTCCTCTGGAATGGCTCCGAGGCCTCCTCCGCCGGCCGCGCCTTGGTTAACTGGCCGTCCATCTGCCGCCCCAAAGATCTCGGGGGCCTGGGTGTTCTAGATATTGCCCTCTTCAACCGCGCCCTCCGTCTTCGCTGGCCCTGGCTATCTTGCAAGGATCGCTCTCGTTCCTGCTCTGCCTTTGATTTGGACCTTTCCAGATCAGAGACCCACCTCTTCAGAGCTGCCTCAGTCTTTTCCGTCGGGGACGGCCGCACCACATCCTTCTGGAATGACCGCTGGCTCTCTGGTTCCGCTCCGTCCCTCCTCGCCCCTAATCTCTTCAGGCAAGCTAGGTGTCGCAATGGCACTGTCGCTTCTCTCCTCCCGCCACACTGCTCCTTTGTGAGGACCCATCTCGACCTCCGCGTGCTCATGAATCCATCATGCTTTGGAGTAAGGTTCGGCGTACCGTGCTCTCAGACGCTCTGGATAATGTCACCTGGTCTCCTTCTACAACCGGCCTCTACTCTGCTAAGTCGGCTTATTCCATTCAGTTCTGGGGCAGCACGACCCCCCCTCTCGCCGGCCCCATCTGGTCAGCCTTGGCTCCGAATAAATGCAAATTCTTCGCTTGGACCTTGAGCCTCAGTCGCCTCAACACCGCTGATCTGCTGGCCAAGAAAGGTTGGCCTCATCACCACTCCTGCTGCATTTGTGATGGCCCACTCGAGACGATAGACCACCTGTTCGGTTCTTGCAGCTTCTCCGTCATCGTTTGGCAGGCCATCTTGCAAGGTGGCGCCCCGCTTGCCGGCCAGGACTCCTTCCTCGACTGGTGGGTGGCTCGGCAGGCTAACCTTCCTAAGGCCGTCTCTCGTCAGCAAAACGGCCTCATCATTCTCTCCTCCTGGGAGATTTGGAAAGAGCGTAATCATCGGATTTTCCACCAGCAGACCCTGCCCGCCTCTCAAGTCTGCAGTCGCATCAGGGATGAGATTGCCGCTTGGAACGCGGCCTTCCCCTCCCGTAGTATCACTTTGTAATTCCATTGTAATCCCCCCTGCTTCTCCCCTTCCCTCCCCTATACCCCCCCTTACTCTCTCTTGTTCCTTGTACAGTTCTTTTCGTCTTAATGATATGGCAGCACTCCTGCCCTTTTACTCAAAAAAAAAAGAAAATTGAAAAGCTTTGCCGGCCTGAGAGCAAGAGTCAAGACGCAGCCCGCCAAAGCCCCATTTGGCGCACTCTCGCTCTCGCGCGAGCGACCTATTCTTCTTGCCCCCTCGACAAATCTCGCCACGTATGTGCTACGGGCAAATCACCATGCAGACATCAAACGCTGCTGCGCCTGCTCCTGCGCTGCCAGCACAGACCTTCCTCCTCTTGGTCGTTTCCTCTCCCGCACACGCCAATGGCGCCGCCGCCGTCATCGCTGCTCCGCGACCTCCTCGCCGCTGATGGCTTCAAGAACCGCCGCAAACCGCCGGCCAACCCTCCCGCCGCCGCCCCAAGAACCATGAGCATGCCTCTCGAGCACCGTCGCGCCCGCAAGCCCGCGCGATCGCAATCCGACGTCCTCACCCGCAGCCGCCTCAGAGAAACAAACCCCGACGTCAGCGACGGCACCAGGGACGCCGCCGGCGAGCCGGCCGCGGTACGGAAGCCATCGGCGTCCCTGGCGGGCGCGAGAAGCTTCAGCAATAACAGGGACAGCAACAGCGGCGCCGCGCCGGGTTGTGCCGCTGTGCCGGCTCTGGACGAGGCGGCGCTCACCGCGCTGATCTCCCTGGCCGTGGGAGCCGTGAAGCGGTTCCTCAAGGACGAGGGCTTCCGCGCGGCGCTGCGCGGCGGCTGCACGTCGTGCCTCGGGGATTCCAACCACCGCGCCGTCCTGGACCTCCGCGTGCTGGTGCAGACCGTGGAGAGGGCCGCGAGGGAGGGCCTCGATCCGCGCGACCTGAGGCGCGCCTCCCTGAAGCTCCACGCCATGGCGTCCCTGGCCCCGGAGGAGGCGGACGCGGTGACTGCGGCCGGCGTCCCCCACCAGCGCCTCGCCGCGTGCGCGCACCTCTACATGTCCGTCGTCTCCAAGCTCCAGGAGAAGGACCACTCCGCCGCCGTGCACGCGCTGGAGGTGTTCTGCCTGGCGCCGCGCGAGGCCCGCGCGGCGCTGCTGCCCTCGCTGTGGGACAGGCTCTTCCGCCCCGGACTCTCGCACCTGAGGGTGTGGCGAGACAGGGAGGCGGCGGCGAGCTCGGACGCGAGGGTAAAGGAGGTGGAGGCGACGTTCGCGGACGTGTTGGACGACGGCACCTGTGTGCTCGCGTGCTACTACAGGGACTGGCTACTGGGGCGCACCCAGGCCATGGCTCTCCCGGCTGTTCCTGCTCCCCCGAGCACCGTTGCTGCCACCGCAACGGCTTGCTCGACGTCGACGTCGTACGACATCAGTTCGGACGTCGCGTTTAGCTCCGGGAGCGCGAGCCCTGCCAAGTTCGTCTCCGATGAGACGCTGCGACGATGCGAAGAGGTGGACGAGAAAACCGCAAACGAAGGCGTGTTCCCAGAATGCAGTGGCGCTGAAGCAGGTAGCTACACTCCCACTCTGCAGGTACAAGACGACGAGCTCATGCCTGATAAGCTATCCAAAGTACTGACACCTGTACCACAGGTAAGATGGTTTCTCTAAACAAAGTCGATCATGCTCATGCTGTCATGCACGAGAAAATAAACCAAAGTTTCTGATAATTTACACCTCACTATCTTAGATCGAAGATGAACGGAGCAAAGAATCAGATGTGTCAACAAGTGGTTACCAGCCGATAACACTTGAGTTTATCAGCGAAGAGCCTCTCCAGAGTGACACAGATGGCAATGGAGCCTCCATTTTGGCCACGATCCCGAGCGACTTCCTCTGTCCACTGACGAGGCAGATATTCAACCGTCCAGTGACCATAGAGACAGGCCAGACGTTCGAGCGACATGCTATAGTGCCGTGGTTCGATAAAGGCATCAGAACATGTCCGGTTACAGGTCAAGTACTCGAGAGCTCGTCGATTCCAGACACAAACCGAGTGCTCAAACGCCTGATCGATAAATGGAAGTCTGAACACTGCAAGGATCTGGTCACCAGAAGCAATGGGCTCGAACAGAAGCTGAATGGAACAATCATCGACGAAGCCCTTAGTTCAGCACGAGACATACCTGAACAAATCGAGAAGGCAAGGCACTTTATGGCAATCGGTGGCATAGACTGTCTTCTGCAAATGTTTCAGGAAGGGAGTGAAGACGAGAAGGCGCGAGCAGCCAAGCGCCTGTTGCTCTGCATCAGGGCAGAAGGGAGCTGCAGGAACTACGTGGCTGTAAGGCTCGACAGCACAAGCACTGTTCAGCTTCTGCACAGCGAGGTCGTCTCAGCAAGGAGTACTGCAGTGCATCTGCTTATTGAGCTGCTTTCCTTGAGAAGGTTTTGCTTAATGTTCTACAAACTGAAAACATTCATTATACATGGCTTATTTCTGCGCTGCTGTCTTATGTATGTTCTGAATTGCCACGATAGGGAAATGGTTGAATTGTTCCTACGTGGGTTGCGCACAGAGCTGACCATGGAATCACTGAATGTGATACTGGAGCATCTGCGAAGCTCACCCGTCGAAGAACAAGCTCTGGTTGCTGTTGTACTCTTACACTTCGATTTTTCCATGGTATGCTACTTTAGCCCTGCATGACTGCATCTTTAGTTGCTCCTCATTTTTATTGTCATATAGTGATAAAAAACCGTGCTATATGTACTGGTTATGGTCTTGCCTAGTTTCAGAGGGAAACAAATAATCCGAAACTGTAAAAACATGTTCTGCAGATTCAAGTAGGAAATTACTGAAATGCAGTCTTTAAATTACCTGGCAGGTGGAACCACACAGAAACAACATGTACAGAGAGGAGGCTGTCAAAATCATCACGCACTCTCTTCGATCCTGCCTGTCAGAGGACAATGTGGTGCCGAACACTCGGAAAGCTCTGCTGCTGTTGGGAGGCCACTTCTCCTTCTCCGGCGAGCTTCTTGCAGAGGACTGGACGCTGAAGCAAGCCGGCTTCGCCGCCAACTCACCTGACACGATTGTCAATTCTGACGCCGTTGTTCAGGTACGCGTTGCACGCGTATCGACACATCAATCAGCAATGCAATGTTCGAAGTTCATAAACGGATGGAATCTGTAATAATAAGGAGAAGGAAGCAGCCGGAAACGAGGAATGGCTGCGGCACGCGGCCGCGGCGCTCCTCGGCGGCAACGGGAGGAGGCCGTTCCTCGATGCGCTGTCCAGGTGCCTGGGCTCTCACGACGCCGACCTGGTCGCCGCGTGCCTGACGACGGCGGGGTGGCTGAGCCGCTCCCTCGCGTCGGCGTCGCTGGACGCCGCGGACGTGCAGCTCGCCGCGTTCTCAGCGCTGGTCCCGCGGCTGAAGCAGTGCCTGCAGGCGTGCGCCCACCTGCAGGCCCGGCACAGGGTCCTCGCGACAGCGACGTTGCTCAACTTCAGCAAAATCCCAGGTGATCAGCTCACGCCCAAAACCGCGAAAACGATACGTCGCCACGTCGACCGGCTTATGTCTAGCTGTCCCTGCCCTTGCCGAACCACTGAAACCCAGGTTTAATACTGTAACATATATAGACGATTAGAGAAAAAAATATTTTAAAATGTAGTGTAAAATATGAAGAAATTTTACAGAGATGGATAAACGGGATTGTTAGAACCCAGGCGACTGTGCTCGCCCACGCGCTCGCCGACGAGTGGACCCGACGAGCGCGCTCGCGTGGCCAATCGCTTGTGTCCCAGGCGTTCCCATGGATAAATGGGACGCCAATAGTGTTTAAGAGATTAGATATAGAGGATTGTTTTTTGAAAAGCAAGGTAGGAGGACTATGTATTCATTAGCGGGAAGAGATTCAGTGTGGGGAGATGAAGGCCCTCCCCACTGCCTAAGTAGGTTAGGTAATTACAAAGGTGCGCCACAGACCTCCCAAAGCGCAGGTCGTCTAAAAGGTGATCGAAAAAGACTCGAGGTGGCCGATCGGTATTTGGAAAATCCGGTTATTGCGCTCCAACCAGATGCTCCAGAGTAAGGCGCAGGCGGCGGAGAGTGCACTTCGGGAGCCCAGTCCGTCTTAGAGGATGTTGGTGGACCACCAGCTGAGTAAACAATCGTCATGGAGCCACCCTGAAGGGTTTAGGCGTGGAGAGTTGAGCCGCACCGCCAACGTAGCCCAGGCCTGGCGCGAATAGGTACACTGAAGGAAGAGGTGCTCTGAGTTTGAGGTTCTGCGCAAAGGCGAGTAGCCGTTGGGAAGCTGACGACGGAGCAGTGCATCGGAGGTGAAGACGCGGCGGTGTAGCAATGTCCATAAGAAGAACTTGCATCTGGAAGGGCCCACGATTTCAAGAGCGTTGGAGAGCGGCCTTGGGACTGGCGACAAATTAAAGCAAGTATCTTGATCGAACCGAGAAAATTTGATTAGGGTGAAGCGCGCCAAGGAAAGCATCGAGCTCTTCCGGTTGAGATGAAGGGTAGCCATCCGTGCTAAGAGCAAGGAGAGCTCGGAGTAGCAGTGGGCGTGAAGTTTCGGCGGAGGTCCGCTATCCAGGCAAAGTTGGAAGTTGCATCGAGCAGTGATCTGTTCTTCCTGGAGGAGGCCTTGTAGAGTCCTGGTGCAAGCGTCTTTGGTGCGAAACCGGAGAGCAGCGGTCCTCCTAGAAGGAGATAGAGCCCCCGTTCCCAAGGACGATGTCGGAGCCTGCTCGAAGGAGGTCGTTGTCCGGACTGGGGCGAGGCAGAGGTAGCGAGGCCAGTGGGTGCAAGATCTTGCCGGCTCGGCCAAAGCCACCTAATCCTCAAGGCTCGGAGAAAGCGGTGAAGGTCCAGAACCCCAAGGCCACCGAGGAGGTGGGTGGCGGACCACACTCCGGTGATCCTGCCGGCGGTCGCGTTGAGAGTCGAGCCCTTCGAGCCGGCCTGCGCAAAGCGTCGATTTTTTTGATGACCGAGTTGGGGGGTCGGATGACCGAAAAGAGGAAAGTGGGGAGGGCAGTTAGGACTGCTTTCAGGAGTGTTAGACGGCCGCCTTTGGACATGAAAGGGCCTCGCCAGCCAGCCAGACGGGAAGCCACTTTGTCGATGATGGGCTGGAAGTGGACATGCCTAATCCTGCGGGTGGAAAGGGGCATCCCCAGGTATTTAATTGGGAAGGTGGTTTGCTCAGCTGGTAGGGCTTGCAGGATGGGTTGGAGGTGGAGGTTTGAGCAACAAATTGGCACCACTTGACTTTTAGAGAAGTTGGTGTGCAAGCCCGTTATGCTTCCAAAGGTTTGGAGAATCTCGGCGAGGGCGGAGACGTTATTCGCAGAGGGGTGTAGGAAGATGGCCGCATCGTCGTGAAACGAGAGATGTGAGCTTGAGGGCGGGCCACCGGCGGTTGGAGAACGGCGGAGGTGATGGCCTTGTTGAGCAGATAGACCGGAGGCTCTATGGCTAGATTGAGCAAGCGGAGAGCGAGTCTCCTTGCCTCGAGCCTCGTCGGTCTTTGTCTGAGGATGTGGGGTGGTTGTTGAGGAGTACCCGAGAGGAGGAGGTGGCGAGGGCGGGGCTATCGATCCCGCCAATGAATCTCTTGAAGCCCCAGCCCTTAGGTTGTCAAGAAGGTAGGTCCAACAAAGCGAGTCGAAAGCCTTTTGAAGGTCCGGCTTGAAAAGGAGGGTGGTGTACGGTTTGTGGAGGCTACGGCTTTTGTTGGACCGAAGGAAGTTGTCTTGGATGTGACGGTGTTTCATAAAGGCACTTTGGTGCGGTGAGATCAGCTCATCCATGAAAGGAGCAAGGCGGGGGCGAGGATTTTGGTGAAAAGTTTGCCCTTGCTGTGGATGAGGCTTATGGGCGGTAGTCGGAAGGTGAGGCGGGAGTCTTTTTAGGGATGAGGACAATGTGGGCTTTGTTTAGATTGGCGAACCGGTGGTGTCGAGGTTGAAGAGACACCGCAACGCGTCTAACAAGTCTATGGAGATGAAGGACCAGCGAGGCCTTGAAGAAGTTCAAGTGAAGCCGTCGGGCCCGAGCCTTGTCATTTGGTAGAAGCGAAGAGGACGGTTTGAGCTCGTCAAGAGTGAGGGGGGCGTCGAGGGCGGAGAGGTCGGCTGTGGGTAATGCTAGGAATTCCCAATTGAAGGAACGACGCCGATTATCTGTGGAGGGGTGGGAGGATTCGCCGAAAATTTTTGTGAAGTGGTGGTGTAGGGCGGCAGCCTTATCGTGGAATTCAGTGTGGAGGCCGTCGTCCGTTTGGAGGGAGTGGATGTGGTTTCTGCGGCGACGACCATTTGCCCTGAGATGGAAGTACTTGGTGTTGGCATCGCCCAGCTTTAGCCAGGTTAGACGCGAACGCTGCTTCCACTTGATTTTTTCGATGGAGCTGAGGCCAAGAACCCGGAGTTTCAATTGTTTACGAAGGGATATCTCCTCCGGGGACAGCTCATGGGCCTCCATAGCTAAGTCGAAGAGCCTGATGACCTCCAGGGCTAACGACAGCTGAAGCTTGACGTCGCCAACCCGGGAGCGACTCCATTTGGTGAGGCGATCGCAGATCGGTCCAACTTGGACCGGCTAGCGAACATGGGTGGGTCGGGAAGGTCGAGGATTGTCCTGAGGATCTTCCGTGGCGCGCACGAGCTCTTTCGGCAACCTCGAGAAAACCTTCGATGGATAGCCAGTAGTTTTGGAAGCGGAACCTGTGCGGCGGTCGAGGAAGGCTTTCGGCGGTGAGGAGCAGCGGGCAGTGGTCGGAAGCCGAGGAGGATAGCGGGAGTAGGGAGCATGAAGGGAACAGGAGCTCCCAGGCACTGTTCGCGAAAGCCCTGTCGAGGCGCACCAAGGTGGGATGGGATTGCTCATTACTCCAGGTGAAACGCCTGCCGGAGAGATGGATCTCGCGGAGGAGACAAGCGTCCAGTGCATCACGGAAGCGAGACATGAGCCGCCTGTTCAGGTTGAGGTTGTTCTTGTCGGAGGCCTTGTAGATGAGGTTGAAGTCGCCTAAGATGAGCCAGGGACCACTGAAGTGGGAGGCGATAGACCGCAACTCCTGCAGGAACAACAACTTGGACTGTTCGTCGGTGGGCCCGTAAACATTTGAGATGGTCCAACTGCGCTGTCCGTCAACGGAGGTGACTTTGGCGGAGATGGAGTGGGGCAGGATCAGTGGGTCGGAGAGGACGACAAGCGAGTCATCCCAGAAGAGCAGCAAACCCCCCTGGTTCCCACGGCGGGCGCACAGAGGACGCCACGAAGTCTGTGACCACAAGTGTCCATGAGGGTCTGGTGTGAAGGGGTGGCGAGCTTGGATTCTTGGACCGCGAGGATGGTGGGTTGATGCGATCTGACTAGCGAAGCGACGACGTCGCGCTTGGTGCCGGAGTTGAGGCCCCGGACGTTCCAGCAAAGGATCTTCATTTGGGGGACCCAGCTAGCACACAAAGGTTGTATCTCTTACCAAGGGGTCTAAGGACCCACAAAAAGAGATGGACAACAGAGGGGCCACGCACGCGGGCCATTACAGGCCCACTAAGGGGCAACCCAGACACGCCGCGCGCAGGCGGGGAAACTAAAAACACCCTACACGCAGGCAGGGCCGACGACTGTGGACAAGAGGACCAGCGACACACCCTGCACGCAGGCAGGACCCACGACTATGGACGAGAAGACCAACGACAAACCCTGCACGCAGGTAGGGCCCACAAATGTGGAACAAAAGACGAACGACACAAACTGCACGCAGGCAGGGCCTAGGACAGTGGGCCAGAGGGCCTACTAAAGGGGTCTACCCCCACACGCAGGTGGGAAGGGAGATGCCAGACACCAAAGGATGGGACAGTAAACATGAGAACTACAGTAACACGAAGGGGGTGACGACGCATCCGGGTCATCAGGCCTGCGAGGCACACTCCTCGGCGAGCGCAGGCCCCACAGTGGCTAGGTGGACGCTCGGACGTCCAAGGCCGCAGATGTCAGCAAGGGTGGGGAGCTTGTCCGGGGTAAGCCGCTCAGCGGTGAAAAGCATCTGGAGGTGGGTGGACAGATCTACAATCTCCGTGGAGGTACCAAGGCGACGAGCAAGCACGCCCTGCGCCCTGCGAATGGCGGGGCGAGAAGATCCAATGGAGGAAGGGTCGACGAAAGATGGCAAAAGTCTGAGGCTGCGCGAACTGAGAACCGACGCCGAAGGGAGCCAATCAAGTGTGGCGGGAGGCGGTGGTCGAAACAATGGTGGCCTGAGCGAGGAAGGCGGAGACCGGGGTGGGGTGGGGAGGGGGGAACAAGGATGCCTCAAAGGTCATGGGGTCAAATGCGGGAGAAGTCAAGGCAGTATCAAAGTCTCCCAAGTCCCAGAGGGGGGGCTCGGGCACAGTAGTGGGCTGGAGATGAAGCAGAGCAGTGTTTTGTGCCGGCCTGGGAGGAAAAATAGGGAGCAGACTGTCGCTTTGGGCCGGCCCGGCCGAAGTGAGTGCATTGGGTGGAGGTTGGGCGGCTGGTAACCTTCTTGTGACCGGCGAAGGTGGGCATGGCGCGCGCCATAGGCATCATTCTGCTGGCTGGCCCAATAGCGGCGAGCCGCCCAGGAGAGGCGAAGGGCAAGCGGCGGCGGCGCGCGAGCGGGCGCGAGGCCCAGCGCTTGGTCTAATGGCGGCGAGAGAGGCGGGCAATCTGCGCGAGGTGGCTGGCGCGGCGAGCACGAGCGAGTCTGGCCCAAAAACGGCGAGCGCGAGCGCAGCGGGCCCAGAGGCGGGGAGCGAGGGGGCTGGAGCATTGACCCGGCCGGTCAGCAGCCCGTTGGGCGTGGTCAGCGAGGATGCCAGGTGCACAGGGGATTGTTGGTGTTCCTCTTATTCCGTGTAAGTCTGCATCTAGATAACGAAAATTGTTGACCTAAGACGATTACCGCAATCAACATAAAATAGTAGAATTTATCAAGCTGGAATTTGAAATAGCGATAAAATTTGTGGATATAATGATTGACAATTTTGGATGGAAAAGCAGAAGAGATGAAAAATAGCTCATCAATCGTGGAAAAAATTATTTCCTAAAAAATGATATGTTAAAGAGTTTAATTAGATATTCATTTCTACATATATATATGCATGTTCACGTTCACCAGATTTACTCCAAGATTCATGCTAAAATGAATACATCCTCAAATGTTTTTTTCGCAAAAGGGAGAATTGGACGTAGGACAGTGCAATTCATCGGCTATTGCTCCTGGACGCTACTTTTTTAATTTCACCTATGCCAGAAGAGGATAATACAATTCGGTGATAATTAGCTCCGAACCACTTTCTTATACTGTCGCAAACTCAAGAAATCAAAACAAATATAAAATAAAATTGATTTAATCTGAAAAAATTGAGATGTCAAACGCTAACAGCAAAAAACAATCAACTTTGAAAACAATAATTTATAGAACATAAAAGACACGAAAAATAAAAAATGTTGATGCTTCAAATATACTAGCATTTATCACATCATGCTTAATGATTTTACATTCAAAATATTAAATTAAAATAAATTCCAAAATAATTTGAATTTGGAATTTCATATGCTAAATTGTTTGATTTAAAATATGATGTGTTGGGTAGCAGTGTATTTGACACCTCAACATCTTTTCCTAATTTTTGGTGATTGCTTGAAACTTTAACAAACTATTTTGATTTGTTTGTGAAACTTGTTTGTTTTTTGCATTTCGTAATTAATTCATATCCCTAATTATGGAATCCATAGTTTGAGAAATTGAATATTTGACACTTGAAAACCTTTTGAGATTGTTTTATGATTTGTTTTGTATTTGTTTCACAAAAGCATCCATATATTTTTTTAATTTGTAAGCAATTGTGTCTTTCTTTTTCCTCGTATCTCTCTCTTCTCCTCTCTCCTCGAGTCAGCTGCCAACTACTGGGCCCTAGTGCCATTCATCAGCGCTCTTGTCATATGTGACCACAACAACACGGCTTGATGCGGCTTGGTGATCGGTGTGGAGACCCTAATGTACGCCGTTGGGTGGCGGTCGGCTCAAGAATAGAGGAGTGTGAGAAAGAGGAGGAAAAAGCACCTGGTTGTTATTTAATAAAGGTTTCGTGGCTATTTTTGCAACAAAGAAATTGAGTGTTGAGTGGGATTGAGCACAGATCCAGGAGCACATCTGATGGTTACAAACATATATTTACTCACATATATAAGTGGAAAATCTGGATTGCCAAAGTATTTTCAGGATTGCTCCCATTTTTTTTGCTCCGTTTTCAATTTTAAATTGAATATTTGAATTTGGGACGATTTCTACCAGCGATTTTTTTCATATGGTGCCGGATCGACCAACAACGTCAACGATAAGCTGAATAGTCCCTGGCCGAAACCATTCGCAACGCTCCGAAAGTCAAGCGTGCATTCATCAAACCGGCCACGGGATTAGGATTTTGACGAAACCGTTGCGATTGGTCACGTGCAGACTGCAGGGTCCTACTGATGCTGCTGGGCGACGGCCTTCGTGAGCACCTGGCCGAGCTCGCGGCGCTGACCTGGATGGCCGGTCAACTCTCCGCCGAGCTCTGCGAGTGACCACTGTTAGCTCCGGCGTGCCCGGCGCCGCATGCAACTCGCCGGGGCCTCTCGTCTTCGCTGAATATTCAGCGCTAGTGTATGCATGGACAATGATGCGCGCTGCCTTTCTTGACCCGTGCAGACTTCAGACTTCAGAGCACTCCCTCAGCTCCCAGCTGCTCGTTGGCTGTACAGAATGCACCTCCTTTTTTCCACTGTTTTGTGAAAGAGGTGCGATGAGGTGCTGGCTGTAAATGTTCTTTGCTGGTTTTTGACATAGGCCTGGAGATTTGTAAGTTTGGAGGCAATGTATTTATAAAGTTTGCAGTCTTTACAAATGGGTTTTCCCACTTGCAGAACAGGACATTTTAGGCATTGATCTTTCTGTCTTTGCGGGAGCTATGACTCGGAACAGGAGCTCTGAAGGAATGAAGGGAACTATTAGTGCCAGGCATTTCCAACAGCGTTCTCAAAAATTGCGTATTAGTTGTATTTAACTACTAAAGTTTGCAGGAATGAAGGAACGTAGTTGCACATAACTACAGAAGCATCAGCAAAATGGCAGAAGTTCTTAACCCAATGCAAGCTGTGGCAGCATTAGCACAATCAGTTGCTGATTTGTTGCTATCGGTCGGACGGTTGGGCGTGCCATCGACCGTTGTTGTTGCGCATCTCCCCATCCCCCCAAAAAAAAAGAAAAGAAAAAGGCGAAGCGTCCTGCATATTTAAGTCAACCCCTTAACTGATCGATTTCAATTATACATTTTATTGGTTACTAAGCTAATCAGAGATCAAAGAAACCAACATATTTGAGCAGATGAGCATATCATGTCTTCATGCGAGCCAAAAGTGGCTAGGTATCCTGAATATGCGACGCACAATCACATCTCCTTTTGTGCAGCTAGCGCTGGTGCATGGAAAAGTTCCTGCCAGTTTTGGCACTGAAGATGAAAGGCTTCTTGGAGACTTGGACACGGAGTAGTACCATCTTTATTCATAGTGGGTAATCATGGAAAGATTATGAAGTTACCGAAAGGTATACGGAAAGGGAAAAAACGGGAAAAGCGACGCGGGACCTATGTTTCTACAGAAAGCAAAGATAATTGTCTACTTACCTTTCCCAAGAGCGAATATCCTGCAATATGCACGAGCGAAAAAGTTGTTACGTTCGGGGGAATGGCATTGGTGATTTATTATAGTCAGGGTGTAAACTTCATCGGGCAGAAGACATTATCCATATGGATCAAACAAGGAATCAGACGTGCGGATCAATTAGCATCCGACAACAGGTGTTAGCATAAAGAAGCTATGGCTTTTACGCATGGCGTCAGGGTTTCGTTCCACTTATGGCTTGTTTGTTTTAGATTAAATTAAATTAAATTAAATATAAATTTATCCTTTTTTATAAGCCAAATGATGTAATATTTTATAGTCATTTTTTGGGGTTTCAAATAGTTCTTCGTATAGTTCGTAAAATATTTTTTCATAATTTTTTTAGAATTTTAAAAACGTCTTTCGAGTGGGTCACAAATTTGCTACATTAAAACTTAACTCAACTTTAATCTGAAACAAACAAGGCCTTAATGAGGCCGAATGGGATGGTTAAGAAGTACAGTCATCACATTCTAACCTGTGCAACGGGAATGCACAGAGACGTCAGCAAGTCAATTGTACAAGTCAAAAGTCGGCAGAATGACTTGTCCGGCAGGTACACCCCTGCGCACATTTTCTCTGGATTAAACTGTTGCGTTCATAAATCCCGTGTACTAATCTTCCTATTTATCGGACGACTTTTGGGTAATCCGAACTCTGGAATTCTCTCACGCACACCCCCGGCGAAGCTTCCTCGCGCCGGGAGGAGCGCGCACACGTGCACGCCAAGAAGCGAGTGTCAGTGACCTCCTCCACTAGCCTACTCCACTGGTCTCGTCCCTCTCGTAGCGTCGTGTGCGGGGCTCACCTCCTCACAGAAACCTTTTTGTCCAGTTCTCTACGCTGCTCTGCTCCGAACAAAAAAAAGAAATCGTCGCGGGCGCGCTGATCTCCGCGGGGACGGAGGGGAAGAAGCATCGGCGCAGGCGCGCCGGCCTCGCGCGCACGTTGGCCGAGAGGCGAAATGGCCGCGCCGCGCCGCGGTTTGGGTCGATTTCATGCACTGGCACGGCACCAACCCGGAGCCCCACCACCCAGTTGCGCCGAGTGCAGTGTACCCGTCCGCTTCGCGGAAATCGAGGCTGGGGACTGACGAGGTCCGACCTTCGCCCCACCTTCCCACCTGCAAAAATCCAAGCAGGCCTTCCTTGAATGGTGGTTCATTTGGTTTAGTTAAAATTTAAAACTAAACGTATTTAAAAACAAAAATGAAAAAACTTATAAAGTATTTTAAAAATATTTTGAAGAATTTTTATTTTTCAAAATTTTAGAAAAAATAATATACTATTAAAAATGATAAATTTCAATTTAATAGAATAAAATCAAATCAAACCGTGAATGAACAGGGGTCGTGAACCAAATCACCAACTGAACGGCGGTTTTTCTATCAATCTCTTTTCTTCATTCGTCCTGGGCTCCTGGCATCGCGCAGTCACACACTGACAGCGGCGGTGCAGAGTCCAATAATTATTCCTGGCCGTATCGGCGCACGGAAGACTAGGGCCAATCAGAACAGTGGCGCCAGCGGTTGCGTTTGTGGATGCGTTGGCTTTCCACAAACGTGACCGCGAGGAGTGAGGAGGAGCAGCCTCCTGTTGGTTTCCTTCCCGGCTCGTTAAATCTCCCATCACCCCGAACCCCACCCAGTTTCCTCTCTCCCCCACGCTCGCTTGCTCCCCCGGCCAGATCACGAGAGGAGGGAGGGGTTGGGGCCGGTCGTCGGTTGGTTGGTTCCGTTGCTGTGCGGTGGTGGTGGAGGGGCGTCCGCGCTGGCGTTACGTGGGAGGAGATAGCCGCGCGTGGTGGTGGTGGCGGTGCCCGGAGCTTGATGCGCGCGGCGCGGCTTCTCCCCGTCGTTTGATGGGCAACGCATGCGGCGGCTCCCTTAGATCCAAGTACCACAGCTTCAAGCAGGCAGCCTCTCAGCGCCACGACTCTGAATACAACGCCGCAGCGGCCGACTCGCCGAAGAAGCCCTCCCGCCCGGCCACGCCGCCCGCAGCAGCAGCAGCAGCAGCCACGGACGGATACGCGCCCCCCTCGTCGGCGCCGCCCGCCGCCATGAGGCGCGGCTCGGCGGTCGCGCCGCCTGATCTCGGTTCGGTGCTAGGGCACCGCACCCCCAATCTTCTCGACCTGTACGTGCTCGGCAGGAAGCTCGGGCAGGGGCAGTTCGGCACCACCTTCCTCTGCACCGAGCGGGCCTCGGGGGTTCAATACGCCTGCAAGTCAATCTCCAAGCGCAAGCTCATCACGAAGGAGGACGTCGAGGACGTGCGCCGCGAGATCCAGATCATGCACCACCTCTCCGGCCACAGGAACATCGTCGCAATCAAAGGCGCTTACGAGGACCACCTCTACGTGCACATCGTCATGGAGCTCTGCGCCGGCGGGGAGCTTTTCGACCGCATCATACAGCGCGGCCACTACAGCGAGCGCAAGGCCGCCGAACTCACACGGATCATCGTCGGGGTCGTCGAGGCCTGCCACTCGCTAGGGGTCATGCACCGGGACCTCAAACCCGAGAACTTCCTGCTCGTTAATAAGGATGATGACCTCTCGCTCAAGGCAATTGACTTTGGGCTCTCCGTCTTCTTCAAGCCTGGTGAGCTGCTGACGCAAAGTCCACACAAACTTTGCATTAATCATACTCTAGTCAATGATTGTAATGTATTCTACCGCATGAAATGTGTTAATTGGTACAGAGTGAAATTAATGGTGCTACAATTTCGGTTCTTCTCGTGTTTTGATTTATTCATGCTGTTGTTATTTCTAAATTATAATTGTTCATGCTAGTTTGGGTATGTTCTGATTATCATAGGAAATGGATGGTTATAAGTGATACTATGTTTGAACAGAAGTTTTGATGGAACCATCCTGTTACCGAAATCAGAAATTGTGACAAAAAGCCAGTAGCTATTTTTATGTAATGACATTAGACAACTTTGCGACATTGCAATTTCGCAATGGCACGCAACGCAACTGCAAGCTCTCTGATTCTGAGCAATTTAGTTCTGCAGGTAGTGAAATGCATTTGGCAACTGTTTTGAAATGCATCTTCAACCTGACATTCAAAGGGAGCAGCGGCAACATTTTTTTCACAAGTTTACTCTTCAAAATTCTGATCTTCCAGGTCTAGAATATAAGTTCTCTGGGAAATGTTTCTTAGTTGAACTGATGGAAGCTAGTTCACGTTTTGTTGTATTGGTCATCTAGTAATGGTGTATTGTGGAAAATATCTTATATTGCATTTTGTGCTATAGTTATATAGTCTAAACTGAACTTCTTTGCTTCATTAGGTTCTGTAGATATCTGTGATGCACTTAGCATTTGGCACTCATGCCCGTTTTTTTCTTGTTATATTACTTCCAGGTCAAGTTTTTACCGATGTTGTTGGAAGTCCATATTATGTTGCTCCAGAAGTGCTGAGCAAATGTTATGGACCAGAAGCTGATGTCTGGACCGCTGGTGTAATTCTGTACATTCTATTAAGTGGTGTACCACCATTTTGGGCAGGTAAGTATTTGACTTATCCTCAGACTACACCTCAATTTACTTCGGAACCTTGTCTTTTCTTGATTCTATGCTACTAGGCTGACCTTTTATTGTGTATAACGCAGAGACGCAGCAAGGAATATTTGATGCTGTACTGAAAGGTGTCATTGATTTTGATTCTGATCCATGGCCCGTGATATCTGATAGTGCAAAGGATCTTATAAGAGGAATGCTCAATCCTCGCCCTGCAGAACGCCTAACAGCACATCAAGTTCTATGTTAGTTTCATTCACCACTTTATACTCCTGGTTTCATTATTTTTACAATGACTTAATGCATACATCCACTTGACATATTTGGCACTGTTGGGCAACAAATAACACTAGAACTTATGTTCAGGCCATCCTTGGATTTATGACCATGGGGTTGCTCCTGATCGGCCTCTTGATCCAGCTGTTCTATCTCGCATTAAGCAGTTCTCTGCAATGAATAAGTTGAAGAAGATGGCTTTGCGGGTGAGTTCAATTCTTAGGCTTAAATTGTTACTTGCAGGTTTCGCGCTGAACGAGTTTATGATAAAGTTATGTTATTTCAATCATCATTTTGCTCTTCACTAGACTATTAAGACTGTTTGGCCATTTTTTCATATCACAGATTCCTTTACAAGTGCATTTCATTGCTTATTATTATATTAGTTTTTCGTGAATTGTGATTCATTTGACGATTTGATTGTTTTTTGTTTGGGCAATCCTATGCTTTTTTATTGATCAAACCACCCATCAAATTGCTTACCTGATTGGATCCATCTATCTAGCGTTAGAGCATCCCCATCACACCCCCTAAAATGGTCTCTACTTCAAAATTTTTCAAATGCATTAGGAGGAAATTTGGTCCATGTGAGTAGCAGTTTGCACTGTAGCAGTTACTGTAGCGATTACTGTAGCGATGCAGGAAAATTTGAAGGCCCTGCTGGAGATGCTCTTAACAGGAGCGATATGGCTGATCATTTATTTTTTTTAATCTTCCCATATACCGTGGGTTATCAAAACCATGCTATATTTTCGAACTTCTGTTTGTGCAACAAAGCGTACCTATCGTGTTTTGCATCAATTGACATTGGTCTCTATCTACTAGGTTATAGCTGAGAGCCTCTCAGAGGAGGAAATTGCAGGGTTGAAGGAAATGTTCCAGACAATGGACACCGATAGCAGTGGTGCAATTACGTATGATGAGCTCAAAGAAGGCTTAAGAAAATATGGCTCCACGCTGAAGGATACTGAGATTCGCGATCTTATGGACGCAGTAAGTTGTTTAAAACCTCTTAGATTAATGTTCTGTACTAAGGACTCGAGATCTAAAGTGTAAAACCTTCTGAATATAGTGCCTTCCAGTGTCGTCTTGTAGAAGGTTTTAGCTTTATGCCTCTTTAAAGATCAAACTGCTTAGTGCTCCCTGCAAGGTCATACGATTATCAGAGCATGAGA
Source organism: Raddia guianensis (assembly GCA_036346415.1). Lineage (NCBI taxonomy): Eukaryota > Viridiplantae > Streptophyta > Magnoliopsida > Poales > Poaceae > Raddia > Raddia guianensis. The sequence continues at coordinate 49,040,618 of CM070537.1, forward strand.
TGTTATAAAGAAATTAGCCCGCTCAAAAGACACCATTACTTATGCCAGTTGCGATTTTCACCTGATATTTCCACCTTTCTTTAGAGCATCTTTGGTTATGAAATATGCAGATGCAGTATGGCATACATATATTTTTTACATGTTTGATATTCAAAACTGCATTCCTGGCTTCTCTTGAACCACGTCATTTGTGTTTCTCATTAATTCGTGCTTATGCACCAGGGAATGAGTAGTAATTGATTGGTGTAGCAAGTTTACATAAATTTGCTTTTTTGGCTCAATGATAAGTTCAAAGCCACTTTTGGGATTTCTTTTATGCCAGAGATTTTTAAAATATTTCAAAGGTAAGTTACAGGTATAATGGTCAATCAAGAGGCTTACATGTTGCTTGTTTCCAACATTAATCAGGCAGACGTGGACAACAGCGGGACCATTGACTATATAGAATTCATTGCTGCAACTCTGCATCTCAATAAACTGGAACGCGAGGAACATCTAGTGGCAGCCTTTCAATATTTTGACAAAGATCAAAGTGGTTACATCACAGTGGATGAACTGCAGCAGGCTTGCAAAGAGCACAACATGCCAGATGCTTTTCTTGATGATGTCATCAAAGAGGCTGATCAGGACAATGTAAGTATGATGTTTATCTATTTTCTATTATAAGAAGCCATCACATTCACTCTTAAGGGGTAGAAATTATCATGCTAATCAGAGAAAGAAGGGATGATCTACACTGTAAATTTTAGTGGGTCTAGGTTACAACAGAAGATCTACACTGTAAATTTTAGTGGGTATAGGTTACAACGGTTTAGATTAATTACACACGTACGAGAACTGCTACCGTTGTATATGGAATATATCCATCTTTCCATCACCAGCATTAGAGTTGTATAACAAGTACAGTTCCATATTGTAACATAAACTCACACATTAGGATCTAGCTATGTATTTGCATGAGAAATTTGAGTAGTCATACATGTTCCTAATATGGTACATAATTTGGCTATTATTCGCATCTTATCTGGAGACTGGGAACACACAATTATAGTGAGTAGTCTGATACGATGCAATAAAGCTTATGCGACAGTCTAATTAGTAGTTAAAAGAATCTGTACCAAGACTGATGGTCTTAGAAAACAGAACGGCGTACCTTGAGCAGAAGTGTTGATCAAATAATCAGTAGGTATATAGTAGCTGAAATAGTTGTCAACTAGTTTTACCTTGGAGCTATACACTGTATATAAAGAAGTACCCTTTATATTTGATCTTCTAATACTTCTTCAAGAAAATTTTGGCCCAGAACAAAGGGGGCTGCCCTCAATAACCAGAACTCTTATGTTCTTCATTATTAAACAGCTTATGGTTGTGTAACAAAAAGAATTTTGTGGCATTGATGCGCTTGTCATAATTTGCTGTCTGTTTTCAGGATGGTCGCATCGACTATGGAGAATTTGTCGCCATGATGACCAAGGGCAACATGGGAGTCGGGCGAAGAACCATGAGAAACAGCTTGAATATCAGCATGAGGGATGCACCGGGTGCACTCTAGACTTCCACGATGTACAGTTTGTGGCTTTAGTTTCCTTCCTGTCCTACGAAGCCTTCCTGCAATTTTTGAATGTTGTTGGATGCCTGTGGATGTGCGTTTCTGGGGATTCTGATTAACTCGTCAATTGATTCAATGATTTGAGTAACAAGATGTCAATGCCACGCACGAAGCTGGGTTGTAAATTGTCTGATACATTGCTGTTGCTTAACCCTTCAAATGTTCAGCGAACTAGCTCGTATTGTAGCAACCTGGAATTGTTAAGTTTGAACTTTGAAGAAGCCATATCTCAATAGTCAATGCAATGCTCTGTTTTTGTAGGATGAAGTTGTACCGGAAGTATGTTGTTTCCATTCCACCAACATTTACCAAGCTATGTGAGCTGCATGCGGCTTGCAAATATGATCTGTTATCTGACGTCCCGAGGATTCCCCCTTTTCCGTTCTAGAATATTGAAGCCGACACAGCTTAGGCTTCCCATTGTCGCAATCACCACTGTGCGTAGCTTCCTACGGCTTCTCTGCGCCAGTCCTACATTCAAGCAAACTGGCAAACGGCACAGAGGCAGTAACATATCGCGAGGGAAAGTGCGTATATTGTACTGAACTCGACCAATCTGCATGGCAACAGAAAAGTATAACAGGGGATTTCTGTGGTCACCAGTAGTCCCCGCACGAGCAGGAACCACCTTTGAAATGGTGAAATCGAACAGCATCTCGAATCACAAACTCCCGGCCAGTCACCGAGGATATCAACTTGATCACAGTGTGGCAGTCACCACAAATGCGCAGGTTCTTCATGATGTGGCTAGGCATCCAAGCAGGCGAGCTCATGATCCCAAAAGCCACAGCCAGCTTCTCGCTGTGATGAATCTCAGAGCGTGGGGAGTCGGTCCTCTCGTATCCTAGGTGTGCAATCTTCTCCATTAGTTCATCCAATTTGTTCCGTATCGCGATCACTTGGGGGTGGCTCACATCATCAGCTTTGAAGACATGAACCTTGTTGTCAACTTCCATCCAGCTATACCCGGGATTTTTCTGTATCCCTTTATCTCGCATTAGCTTCCTGACTTGTGCGGAATCATCTGATTTCCCAGCATCAGCATAGATCTTTGCCAAAAGCATGTAGCTTCCAGAATCTGGTGAGTCCAGCTCAAACAAGTGCCTCGCAGCCAATTCTGCGAGTTCGTTATTGCCGTGTATCTTGCAAGCACTAAGAAGAGCTCCCCACACTTCAGCAGTTGGTTTCATGGGCATCTCATCAATGAGTTTTTTGGCTTCACACAAATGCCCAGCACGGCCAAGAAGGTCCACCATGCATGAGAAATGCTCCAGCCCTGGGCATATATTATGGAATCTCTTCATCGTATCAAAATAAAATTTTCCCTCCTGCACAAGTCCAGAATGACTACAAGCTGACAGAACTGCAACATAGCTTATGTAATCAGGTTTTACCCCTCTGCTCAGCATATCGTCAAAGATCTCTATAGCTTGCTTGCCCATGCCATGCTGTGAATAACCAGTGATCATTGCATTCCAAGAGACCAGATCTTTTCCATTTAGGATATCAAATAGTTTTCGAGCTTCTGATATCCTTCCACACTTGGAGTACATTGTGATAATAGCGTTTGTGACTGAGGTGTCTAAAATAAGACCAACCTTTACAGTATGGCTAATAATCTGATCACCAAGTTTTTTTGCGCCTATCTCTGCACACCCTCTGAATAATGTAACATAAGTAACCCAGTCAGGTGTGACATCCTTCTCATTTAGCATGGCAGTAAACATCCTGAGACCATCTTCCTCAGCCCCATGTTGTATAAATGCTCCCAACATTGCATTCCATGTAATGACATTCCTCGTGGACATGCCATCAAAGAACTCACGAGCCTTCGCAATGTTCCCAACTTGAGAATATGCAGTAATCATGCTAGTCCATGAGACGATGTCCCTCTCAGCCATCAAACTGAATATAAATTCAGCATTCTGGATATTGCCACTCTTTGCATACATAGAGATGAGAGAATTGGAGATGACGACAACTCGAGTGTGTCCATTTTTCAGACAGAGTGAATGCAGCTGCCTCCCAAGGCATAAATCCATCCTGTTGCAGCAGCCACTGATTAGAGTTGCCAGCGCAAACTGATCAACTGTCATCAACTCCGCTCTCATCTGATTGAACAACTTGACAGACTCACCAAAACATCCATACTGCAAGAATCCCCCAATAAGAACTGTCCACGACACGTTATTCCGATCACGTAAAGAGCTGAATGCCCTCTTTGCTTCCTCGAAACAACCACATTTTGCATACAGTTCAACTAGAGCACTTGCAACATATGGGTCAATGTGTGGCAGGTTCCGAATCACCTGAGCATGGATTTGCTTACCCCACACCAAAGCAGACAATCTAGCACACACAGTAAGAGAGCTAGTGTATGTTGTTGAATCAAGACGCATACCTTTACTGTGCATTTCTACAACCATATCAAGGGCTTCTCTGACTCTCCCGCTCTGTGACAATGCCGAGACCATCATATTCCATGAAACAACATCTCGTTCAGGCATGTTCTTGAAAAGCCCAAGAGCGCGATCAACACCATATGACTTAGAAAACCCTGCTAGAAGACTGTTCCGACAGAAAATAGTTGGGCTCTCAATCTGCCTGAACAGCCTGGAAGCAAAATCCAGAGCCCCACATCTCGCAAACATGTCAACAAGGGCAGTCCCAACGTCAGGGTCGTCCCAGCAGTCAAACTTCCAAACTAACCCAAGCAGCTGCAGTGGCAATGCACGCCACCCAAGAGCGCCGCAGGACTTCATGACGCAGCCAAATGTGAAGGCGTTCGGCAAGGAATCCCCACTTCGCCGCATGGACACAAAGGTTTCCAGTGCGCTCAAGAATCGGCCGCCCTGGAAGTACCCGTACATGAGCGTGTTCCACGAGACGGCATCTCTCGCAGGCATTCTATCGAACAGCTCCGCGGCGTCGCTCATGTTGCCTGCTTGGGCGTACCCGTTGATCATTATATTGTGGGTGATGACGTTGGGCTCGGTGATGTCGCCGAGTAGCAAGCGCCGAGCGTCGGAGAGGGATCCGCAGGAGAGGTAGGCGTGGAGGAGGGTGTTCTGGAGGAAGACGGCGGACGCGAGGCCCACGGTAACGAGGCGGCCGTGCAGAGCGCGCGCGCCGGGGAGCGCGCCGCGGTCGCCACAGGAGCGCAGCGCGTCCGCGAACGCCTGCGTGACGGCCATGTGGGAAGTGGTGGCCAGACGAGGAAGAGGAGGAGACGGCGGGGGCGGCCATGGGGGCGGCACCATTCAAATGCGTTGCGCCGACTCCTCACGCCGCGCAGAGGGAAAAAACAGGCGCTGGGAGGGAGGTGACCAGGAGGTCATGAAGCGACGAGTGGGACCGCGTTGTTTATGTCAGTATTGTGACCAAGGCCCAGATTACTAGTAGTGTTGGTGATATGTGGGCCTTCTTTACTCGGTCTATTCCTTATAGGCCTTACTCGGTCTAGTATGACATTAGTCCGGCCCAGTTTTGTTCGCAGAATTTTGATACATAGCGTATTGTAAATGCGAAAGCGTAAAGTTCAGACTCCTATCCTGCTTACCGCCTTCTACTCGGTCTTCCTCTCCTTTCCTCGCCGGCGACCGCGAGTCGCGCACGCATCCAAGAAGAGTAGTGCTAGGGTAGAGGGTTTGGTGCGGGGCCATGGAGGAGGGAGGAGCCGGATCCCTTGAGGCGCGGCCCGGTGTCCTCCTCGTCGGCGCCCCCAGCGTCGGCAAGCGAACCATCCTCTCTCGTAAGATCTCACTCCCTCCCTCTGTCATCTTTTTTTTTAAATTTTTTTGTATTTGCATGATAAGTATCGATCCAGTGGAATACCAAAGCTGTTTGCGTTTCAAATATTGTGGTTTTGCAATTTATCGCGTCGTTACGAAGAAGATCGCGTGATCTGCTGGTGATGAATGGAAAAAAAGAGTTAACTGGGAGCAGATGAAGAAGAGACTAAAAAATTGTAGTGTTGTAGCTGATGAACAAGCAACTATTCCAGTTTCATCCACTCTCTTGACAACTCCCTTGTGCTGTGAGGATTTAGTTGTATATGTTTTGCCGTATCGTGAAGTTTGCTATCGTGTAATGGGTGCCATATCGTGAATTTTACTATCCTGTAATAGGTGGGTCCCTCTTATTTTCTAACCATTTGTCCATTTCCATGTCATCATGAACTGCAGGACTGCTCGCAGCTGAAATACCAGACACACATGACTTGTCATCGGGTGTTCTGTGTCAGGGGTAGGTGATTACATGATACTGAATTACCTTACTGTGTTATGCTTTATGAGTGAGCACCTAGTGGGCTTAGTTTTTAGTTAGTATTTTTGAAAATTGACAAAATCTCTTTTGGTATTTTTTGATATCCAGCTGGAAAATCGACACAAAGTATTACTCAGCAGATCTATCCATTTGGATGGCACATCTCGGGGAAGGGTTTTCTCTTGGTTCACTCCCCCAACTTGATCAGCTAGCAGCTCTTATTATGGTCTTCGATATGAATGATGTGATAACTGCAACCCCATCACTCATGTTTTTTATTTAGCGACTCACTCCATTTTCAATCTGTGTTTTGCTCAACATTTTTTAAGCATGTAATGTGTAATGTTTAATTCTTTGATCCTCAATTCACAATGCTTCGGCAGGTTAATTTCTTAGCCTTTTTTTTCAGGAGTCCTCCTTTATCACTCTTCAAAACTGGGTTGCCACTGTTGATGTTCAGAAGTTTGAAGTTTTGTTGTGTATAGGAAATAAAGCAGATCTTATATCTGGCCATGGTGCGCATGTGGAATATAGGAGGCGTATGCAAAGGGTTAGCGAGTCAAGTAATGGCCCACATCCTGAATATTCAAGTTTCGGGATAATTGAAAGTGAGGGCTGCAACTTGTTATCAGAGGAAGAACCTTGCATAGAGATCAGGGACTCTGCATCACATTGGTGCATTGAACAGAACATTGAGTATATCGAAGCTTGCGCTTCGAATACTGACTTTGACAAATGTAAGTTCACAAGTTGTCCCATGGGATGTTCTTTTAATATGAAATTTGCCTTATGGGATGAAACCGCGAACTGTTCTCGCTACATTTTTTTCCATCAACTCATTCTTGTTTTCCAGTCATCAGTATGCTTCATGACCTCTAATTGGATCATCAATTATCTGTGCATTTAGTAGATGATGGCATGGTGCTCATCCTCTGGTCAATTGGATTTTTCATAGCTCACATACTGTCACATAGTATTGTCATCCGCCTGCTTTCATCGTAGTACACTTATCATCTCTGTGTCGAGTGTGATTCAACTAGTATGTGTAATGTGGGATTATTTAAACCATGTATATACGGACCTTTGGCACTTTTATGGAGGGCATTACTTCTTTTAGTAGCACCATAAGATGGGGACATTGACCTTCTTAGTGCAAGAGGCCAAAGGAGCTTAAGTTTCTCTGCAAAGTGACTACAACTGGATCATTTTTGGGAGGATTTAAGCCTTTAGACATCTTTAAGTGCTCAGGCCTGATTAGTTTGGACCCTTGGAGATTTCCATTTATTAATTAAGACTTTGGGACCCTTTTTTTACTTTGGTAGTCAGTGTCTTGGAGATAAGTGGTAGTCAATTAATTGTCTTTTTTTTTGTTGGTGTTTAATTGAACTTCACTCTAGGCCGTATTCCTTTCGGCATATCGTTGCGTTGGCGTATTACTGCAGCAAATTTTAGAGCCCTCGAAAAGAGGTCTATAGATTATAAAAAATTAATTAAAAATAGTTTTAGGACCTTTGTAAGGACTACTAAAAGCCACGAAAAAATCGTTACAAATTACCACAACATATAGGCTATATAAAAATAACAAACTTGCTACAGTAAGCAACGGTACGTAACGTTGAAAAGAACAAGGCTTAGTTTAGACATATGTGTTACACAAAATACATTAGTGAATTTTATGAAGTGAGTGGTGAACTTGCATATTTGAAAAAGAAACTGTCGACGTGCTTTCTATACGTTGTTAAATGCTCTGCACTGAAAGGCTAGCAGGTTAGGTAGCTGATATAGTTGTGGTATCCATGATTGTTTTAATTGTGATTTTATGAATTATTGTTATATTTTTTTAACAGACTCAGATGAAAATGAACTATGTTCTGGCTGAAGTTCCATATTGGTTGAATATTTAACATAATTTTAGGATGTTTATTTTGCAATTGACATCTGTTCATAAATGAAAACAGGTCTATCAGTGGATGGTGACAGCCAAGGTTTAGAGCGACTCTTTGGAGCCCTTTCTGCACACATGTGGCCTGGAATGGTTATGAAATCTGGAAACAGAATAACCACTCCGTCCTTGGCTGAGAAAGAAGGTGAAAAAACATCTTACAGTTTTAAGTACTATAAAGTATTAAAATTGGTGCCCATGGTTGTCATGACGAGTTGATTAACTATGGTTGCTTTTGCACTATAGAACAAGCATGGGATGTCATGCATAAATGGTTATGAAATCAGGGGAAAAAAACATCTTACAGTTTTAAGTACTATAAAGTATTAAAAATGGTGCCCATGGTTTTCATGACGAGTTGATTAACTATGGTTGCTTTGCACTATAGAACAAGCATGGAATATCATGCTAAACTTGATCCTCTACCAGTAATTTCAGTTATTAGAATATGCTTCCCCTCTTAATCTCAGGCAGATGTGTTCAATCAGCACAAAAATGCTGCTGCTGCTACTCTGTGTTGTTCGATTTAAAACTGTTCATTGGATCTAATTGCTCAGTCGTCTTTGGACAGAATCTACGGATGATGAATCAAATTATGAATTTGAGTATGAAGTCCTATCCCATGGATCCGATGATCAATGGGAATTCATTGGAGAGTCAAGTACATCAAGAAACTTGGAGGGATTAAATGAAACTAAATCTATGCATGATAACACACAAGAAGTTGTGAATGCTGATGCTAATTCTTCCATTTCCATCCCTCTTCCAAATGACACATCCACGGTTACTGTGGAAGGAAAATCTGAAACTCAGAGCCACAAAACCGAGAGTAATAATGCGGATAACACCGAAGCAGATACTTTTGATGATCAGCAAGCTGGCTCCCCAGAGGATAACAAATTGTTTGAGGATGAGCACTATGGTCTAGACGATCTGGAGCGACTAATGTCAGAGATTGGTAACATGCGTTCCAATCTAAGGCTCATGCCTGACTTCCAAAGGAGGGAGATGGCTGCCAAGCTAGCCATGAAAATGGCAGCCATGTTTGGTGATAGTGACGAAGAGGGCTTTGAGGATATCTAAGCCAGGCAGGAGCGCAGGACTGCAGATGATGTCAGGTTTTGAGGATTTCTAAGCTTGGCAGGAGCGCAGGACTGCAGGCGATGTCAAGCTGGTTTGTACAGGCAGATGGGCACCCGCCTAGGGCAATTTTCATCCATATTCCATTTTTCGGAGTGAAATTTTGTACCGCTTGTTCCACATTTACTGTTCTAGTACTGTTGTAAGATGTATGCGATATGATTATGAACTAAATTTGCTCATGTAACTTGCCGAATATTACGCTGCACTGCAATCGATCAAAATACAGATGATATAAAACCCAATTGTCATACGTTTTACAGCATTTGAGAATGACAGGGCATCTGGAAAGCTTCTGACAGAAAATATCCATTTACATTATCTGGGCACATCCCAGAGCAACGCTCCAGATGCTAAAATTTGCGAACACTACATAACAAAAGCAAATTCTAAATAGTATACAATTCATAACTTTATTGTGTTTCCAACCTTTTTTATTGTGAACCATTGTCAGAGCTACAATCGGTCTCAAAGATTTGTTGGTCATTTTGGTTCTTCACCATGTTGGTTTCTGAAAATTGCGGATACCTAGATGACTCGCCTGACAACCTCGATTGTTCCTCGCTACGCTGTATAGTACATGGAGCAGAAGAGAACTTTGTAACCTGCAAAACATCAAAGAGACACTGAAGCATTATTCTCGAAGGGAGGTAGTAAAAGAAAATTAAACCGTGTTGTTAGTTCAATTATCAGATTAACTTCAGGCTTTAAAAATAAGCTATTATCTGTATACAAATAAAACATATATACCAAAATTTTTAAACAACATATCAGTATATTTCTTCTGGCTTGTCATACTGTTGATTGTGCAGGACAAGAGGATTACGTTTATTGATTGACAAAAACACTCACATCGTTTGAAGCCTCTAGCCTTATTTGCAAAGCTTCATGTTCAGCTTTAACACGAGACGGGACACCATCCTTTTGATAAACATTTTGCTTGGCAGTCTCCTCATCTACTTCGCTTGAAGCAGCAGCAAATGGGTGGTTTGCTGGAATCCATCCAACTGTATCTGGATCAACATCTGGTGGTAAGGAATCACCTTCTTTAAGAAACACAGTGGGCCTTCTCCACTGATATGTTTGTGATCTCCTTTTCTGGTGCATTGCTTGTTGTTCTCTTGTAAGGCTAACAGGAGCCAGCCGATACTCCTTGCCAAACATTTGAGCAGTAGAAGTACCCTCATCAATCTTGACTAATGGATTATTAAAAGGATCATTGTACATGCGGAATTTTGCACTGCAGGACAGGAGTTACCTTGTTCAAAACTATTATTTTAGATTGATGTTTGATACAATATAAGGGTTAACGTAAGATTTTACATCAGCACTTTCCTCCATTTACGTTAATCGGACATGGACACTATCACTGGTTGCTTAAAATCATATTCTAATGGTCACATAAGTTGTGTATGGTGTGGGTTAGCAATGACATCAAGCAAGTTATTGTAAACAAAAAGAGTGATTGAAACTCCTCAAAGAATAATTCAGCCTTTTAGTAAGATCATTAGAAGGGACATTCAAATAAGTATATAGGCGGAATTGTGGTCCCAATGGTCTATTGGTACTGAGACATGAACTTATATCAAATATGACTTTTTTGTATACATGTTTCATAAACACATCTAATTTTAGAGCACAACTTCAAAAATTCATCAAGTATAACCTGGAAAAACATCAGTGATGATGACTACCAGTTTATTAGATTAAAATATGGTTAAGCCTCATGGTGAACTAATATATTCCAATAAAGATAGACTTGAACACTATTTTGAGAAATAGGCCCCTAATAATATCTATAAGAAATAGTAAAACACTATGTCCTAACTGGAGCAGCGAAGTTCAATCCAGCTTATCAGCAGCTTTAGTTAATACTCCCTCCATATCACAAAAACTTGACGTTTTAGACTTGTCCTAAGTCAAAGTTTCAAAATTTTAACTATGAAAATCTTTTGAACTATTTGGATTGGGTACATGAAAATCATGCATATAGATTCGTCTTGAAAAACACTTTCATAATATTATACTGTTGTGGATTTTATAAATAAATTGCATTGGTAATGGGTGGTTGAATTTGCATTTTGAAGACAGTGTCAATGTCCAAAACGTCAAGTTTTTGCGATATGAAGTAGGGTAGAAGACTAAAAGTGAATGCAAAATTGAAGTTTGAGAGGATAACAACATACATCCCTCGTTGCCCTGATTTCAATTGCCCACGTCTCACTAGGTCAGCAACAGAACCTTTATTATCATGCTCTCGAGTTATGATGATCTTCCTTGCAACAGCAGCCAAAAATGAAATTCCGAAACAGAGACCAACAGCAAAATTCAGTCCAATGTTTTCCTTCATCTGCATAAAAAGAGGGGGTGAAAGAGTATTAACTGTACAAAGATGGAACTAAAATACAACTGGTGTATGAAATGGTAGAGTATGGAACAGGGATTTGATAAACGGGATTTCAATTCCATCAATAATCGGCCAGTAATTTCAAACAAAATAACCTAGAAACAAGGCATCCATAGTCGGCCAACAAAAACATCAGTAAATTTTTTTATTGAACAAAATCAGTGATTATCAACCAGTTATCAAATCCCTGGTGTGAAGTATGGGCAAAGTAATAAGTTCTAGTGCTGGAAAGAAACAATGGCTAGCTAAAGTTGCTCACAATGCCTAAATCTTGAAAACCATGATGATGGGGGTATACGAGTAGGGCATACAAAGTTAAACAAGTTCCCTGATAAACTGCAGATTGCTGATTGTCAGCTTTCTAAAGGCCACCGGAGGAGCAATGGTGTCCATTTGAGAATTTCAAAATAAATACATTTAACATGAAAATATTAAAATCATATTGCCATTAATATCTTAATGGTCCCACAAGCCATTTGGATAGTGTTAGTCCTCGGTAGAAGCTAATTATGATTTACGGTCTAAAATAATTTCAGACATCTTCACAGGGAAAGCTGCTATATTATAAATTCATACAAAACCTATAACTATTTACATTTTTCCTACATTTAACAGACCCTTTTTTCCACAATGCCACAATGTTTTGCGCTAGGCTAACACAATTCAGCAAGGAATTAGGGAAAGCCCCATCTCTACGCCTAACAAGTTCATGTAGCCAGCACAATTACCGCGTTGCTCCCCTTGTACCCCATTTCCTGAACTCATGGGCAATAAGGCGCTCAAACACACAGTAATCATCACTCGACACCTGCCACATTTGGGCAATAAGGCTGGCATAGACCAGCCCGCAATCCAAATGGACATTAGATACCAAGCAAAAGAAAGGAGCGTCCTCACCGAAGCAACAGCAGGAGTCACGGAAGCAACAAGTGCCCTCAGATCTCCCACCCTCCTCTCCAGAGTCCCGACGATCCGCTCACCTTCTGGAGCGCCATTGGTGTCGCTCGCAGTGGCAGCCCTAATTGGCCGGGGCACAGTTATTTTCCCGCGGTGTAGTCTGCGCGGGAGGAAGCAGAAGGAGAGTGAGATGGCGACGGAGGCGGGCGCCATTGCCGCCCTCGCATGGAGGGGTAGGCTAGGGTATGGGAGTGTTCGGGTACGAGGTAGGAAATGGAGATGGCGGCAAGCCGGCAATGGCTCCCATCGCCGGCCGCGGTGGCTAGGTGCCCAGGAAGTCGGTGACCAGCGTGTCCGGTAACTGTCACGATTGGGCCGCCAAGGTGCGAGGGTCGAGTAAAGCCCATGGGCCAAGTTTTCCTCCGTGGCCATACATTTCCTTCTACACAGAACACAAATGTAAAAACAGCATCTTTCTCTCTCAAGAATAGAAGAGAACAGTAGAATATGCTCTCTCTTTTTTTGAGTCAAGGGGGTAGGATTTCTCTCTCTCGCTTACTCGCTTTATTTCCCAACTCAAATACGGTCCTCCAATATGGTATGGTTTGGTATCAAAATCGAATATAGACTCTATACATGCAGTCTATCATTTTTTTTCTAACTTCACTGTTTGACTCTGCTCTAACCATTAACTTTCTCCCTTATTTATCCCTATGTCTTAATCAACCGTGTAACGTTCTCTTTGCCCCTTTCTTTTTAATACATTGCAACGTAGAAAAATCATTAAAAAATAGCAAAGAAATTGTAAAATTGTGGGAAAAAAATCATGTTAATTCACAAAATTATGTGTTCCCAAAATTGTGAAATGGATTTTTAAACTTACCATGTTTCATGAAAAAGATATAAAAAGGTAAGTGAATAGATAAGATTATGAACTTTGAACAAAAGGTAGAACATGTTTTTACATAAATTTAAAATATTAAATTACTCGATTTGGACTTAGGATGTAGAAGATAAAATGATTCAAGTTGTAAATCCAGAAATCTTGAAAGGGGTATTTTGGACATTAGTGGAGCTTTCTAACGGTCAAATCTAACGGAGCTGACGGGAGTGGAAAATAAGGAAGTTAAGAAATAAGGGCAAATAATGAAGTTCAAAATAATGATGGCAGATTATGGATTACATTAACTTTTCGTAGGAAATAAGAAATTCTCCATGTAGAGAGCAATTACTTAGTATTCATGTAACACGGTCAGACTACTTGTTGCATATTTGATCCTGGATGTTGTCGTATGAACCCGATATTGCTTCTATCCAGTCTTATTAGATCCACACTATTATAATATAATGCCACCACAATTTTCTTTTTCTTTTCTTCGATGATGTGGGGACTTCTAATTTTTTTTTTTATCAATGTTGGGATTTTGGGTATTTTATGATTTGAGCAGTGTGCTCCTCGTATTTCCTTGACTAGATTTGTGTATTATTTTTATTTCAAATTTTTGTAATTTTGAAATTTTAGGTGATATGAGAATTTTCTTTTAATATGACAGGGATTCATATTCCTATCATTTTTATTCTAGAATTTTAGACATGGACTCTTTATTTTTATCTAAGCCATTATAATTTAAGTCCCCAGCAATTAACGACGTACATCTTTGATTAGTTTATATAGACTCTTTTTAATCCAAACTGTTTTGATTTAGGTTGACTATAATCAATGTTGTAGATTTTTTTCCAATGAAATTTTCTATTATTTTTTATTAACATGGTGTGAGCATTGTTGAGCCCTAATTTTTATTAGTGGCATTGATTTCAAAAATATTTAATATTAAGTGTTAGGGGGTTTTTGGATTTCTCGGAACCCTAGCGAAGACTCGGCTTCTCGTAAAACCCTAATTTGAAGCTTCGACAAATTTGTGAGCTGCTCCGAGATTCTTAGTGCGTGATCGGACGAGAGAAGAGGTCACATATAGATTAGGAGTAGTTAGGTTTTATTTCCAGTTTTTGTCGGATTTCAAAAGGGGTTTGAATCTCTCGGATCATGCCGGATCTTTGCGACTTCTCGAAAAATCGGTTTCCGTAGTCCACCTCTTTCAAAAATACCTAAATATGTTCTTGTGAGATTTCTAGAGAGAGAGAGAAACCCACCTAAATTCTTCCACACCTTTCAGCACGAATTCACTCTCTTGGATTGGCGTCGGGAACAATGGACAACGTCCGATCAACAAAACCCGCATGCAGAGTGCATTACATCGGACGGCGTCCGGTTAGACGGACGGCGTCCGATAAGCCAAAACAATGAACATTTCTCTCTGTCGGACGGCGTCCGGTCGTTACTAGACGGCGTCCGATGAGCTGATTTTCAGCGAGCATTGGTATTGTCGGAAGCGTCTGGTGCCGTCGTGCCCGCTTGACGTCCCATGAGAGGCTAACGGCTAGTCTTTTTGTCCCCTTCCGGGGGGGCAACGGCTAGTTTGCTCTAGGGGCTATAAATACTTGTCTAGTGGCTAGCTACTTTGAGGTTTGTTACTCCACTTCACCTACCACACTTATTGCTCATTAATTAGGTGTTCTAGAGCCATTTCTCCACCCACAAACCAATCAAAGCCACAAATCACTCATCCCCAATACCGAGCTTCATTGAAGTCCTTCGATCCGGCATAATCGGGGCGTTTCGGGCTTGTTACTTTTGAAGACGGCACCCTTCGTGGAGGCGTGGGCTTGGGAGTAGGCCTTGGCGTGTGGCTACTCTCGAGTCGGTGTACGGGTGACAGAGTCCACCTCGCCGGAGTGGCCAAACGACTACCGGGGAGTAAGTGAGGCGTTAGGCTCTAGAGCGAGCCGGTCCTTGTGCGCAAGGGTTAGCCTCAACGGAGAGTAGGAGTTGCGGCTCCGAACTTCGGTGAAACAAATATCGTGTCACTCTCTCTCATTTAATTTCCGCACTTACTTCCCTTGCATTGCTTGTGATCATTTGAATGCCATGTCTTAGTTTTGTAGTTACTTACTTTATTACTTCCGCTAGCTTGATCATCGAAACTAGGATTGGGTCATTCTAAACATGATGCTTAATCAACAAATAACCAAAAAAATTTAAAATTGCCTATTCACCCTCCTCTAGGCCATAGGATCCTCTTTCAAGTGGTATCAGAGCATCTAGGTTCTCCGGTATTAGCTTCACCGCTAGGAGATGGCTCAAGAGGGGCCTAGGATAGAAATTGAAAAGTTTCTATCTTTGATGGGACCAACTACAACTATTGGAAAATTAGAATGCAATGCTATCTAGAGGTTCTTAGCTATAATGTGTGGATTGCTTGTGAAACCGGTTATCCGGATCCTCCGGAATGAACAGTGGCTCTTGATGAAGTTCATGCTAAGTACAAACGCTTTAATGCCATTGCTAGAAATGCATTGCTCTCTAGTGTTTCTTCCTAAGTATTTGATAGTGTTGGTGTGGACTATATGGGCCCCGGGTATCCTCCAGAAGGCCCATAAAGGAGCAGATAGGGGGTGGTCCAAGTCGGCCGGTTGAGGATAAGGACCACTCGGGCCACGCATGGCTTGAGCCGCAAGGAAGTTCCCGAGGATATAATCTATCTCCATGTAATTAGCAGATCAACACATGCATTCCATGTAACTGCATACCAGAATTAGTTATCAGGGATCCCGAGATATCCTGTAACCATATCTCCCCCTATGCTATATAAAGGGAGGGGGTAGAGGCCAACGACATCTAAGTCTAGAGTGCATAGCATCATCTTGCATCTCGCATCTTGATCCACCATATAATCCCAGAACACAGGTGTCGACGGTTGAGATAACGATCTCAAGTCGCTAAGGTTCTTGAAGATTGAGATAGGAGACACGCCAAACAATGCGAACAGCAACGAACAGGGAGACAGGGGTTTTTATCCTGGTTCGGGCCTCTCGAGAGAGATAATAGCCCTACGTCCAGCCTTTTTTATATATCAGAGATGAATACAAGAGGTGGCACGACGAGACGAACAAGTCTCGGCGAGATTATGGTGTACAAGAGCGTCAATGCAATGATCAGGTGTCTACGGAGTGCTAAGATGCAAAAGCTCTTGGCCAGGGTTCCCCCTAAACGGCATAGAGGCCCTGTTTATATAGTGCAGAGCAAACCGACCTACCGAGGGAATACCGGGCCGGGCTAACTACGAGATCGTAACGAACTCAGTACATGCCAAATATATCCCGAGGCAGATAAGGCATACTCCTAGTCTTGAGGATCACGACGTCCGCTCCAATCCGGGAAACCAACGTCCGGGTCTTCACGTAGCCGCGCAGAACTCCTGTTCGAGACGGACTCAAACACGATTCCTTGGCCGTTACGCATCACGCCAGTCAGGAAGCTGTTCGGCAAGATGCATATGGGCCAGATAGAACCTTCCAGGGAGCTGGGCCCTGGTAGGCTGTTTGAGTGGGCCGTCAGGGAATGGGCCATGGCAATGGGCCGTGATTTTATCCCCGTCAGGTTGATTTAGCAAGCGCCTTCCACAGATTGACCCCCTCGATGTTCGCCTTCGCACCTCCTCCGGAGGCAGACGAAAAAGAACTCGGCAGGCTCAACCGCTCGGGCGTGAATTGTATTCCGCCCAACTACTCTTCGGCCTCGGCTGAATTTCCCTCTGGACTCGAGAATTCCGTCGCGACTCTCGCACTGAATTCCTCGGTTATTCGGATAGGAGATAACCAGTCGGCGAACACCACAGATTCATCTATGTTCGTGGGTGTCATCAACGGTGGCCAACCCATAGGACAAAGCGAACAAGTCAGCCTCTCCGCTTCTGACTCAGAGTCCGATGGGAGCGCTGAGATTCGAAACTATCGAGAGGTTTTCATCCTAGGCGCGGATGATCACCACTCTACCTCTCCGCTTGTCGCGTATGAAGTAACCGACGCTGGCGCGAATCCAGATCCTCGCCAGGTGGAAAAACAAGATCGCGTACAACAACTTCGCGCCCGCGGCCGCGACGTCCAAAATGAGCTTCGCGCGGTAAAACAAAGGGATCAGGAGGTCTATAACACTCCCCAGGCAAACGTCATCGCGTCAAAGACTCTTCTTGAGACCATTGCGCCGCAACTTCGTGAAGGCAGCCCCCTCGTTCTGACCCTTGCTCGAGCGATGGCCCTGGTGGAGATGGCTGCCATACAGCAGAACGAGGCAATACCCGCTCCGACCGCCTCGGCACGCAGTCGATCTACACGCAATCAGAACCGGGCCCGTGCCTCAGCGGTTGGCGACTCCCACCGGTCGCCTGCCCACGATCTTCGCCAAGATATCAAAGCGAAGCGGCGGGAGCGCAGTCACGGCGAGCGGAACTCTCGTGGCCGTCAAAGTCACCGCGACGACGATCAGGCCGAGAGCACCGCCAGGAGCAACGCCAAGGCCCGCGCCGGGAGCGTCGTAGTAGATCCCCAGCGCGGAGGCGGGCACGACCGTTGGAGGGGATTCGGGTCTTCACCCTGGATCTTCGCCGAGTGGTTTGGCCGGATGGTTTCAACCTCAAAGGCATCGACAAGTTCGATGGCGAGAGGGACCCAAAGAACTGGCTGCAGGTTTACGCCTTAGCAGTCAGCGCGGCAGGAGGTGATCATAACGTCATGGCAAATTACTTGTCGGTCGCTTTGACCCCAACCGCCCAGACCTGGTTAACGGGACTCCCAGAGAACTCTATTGAGTCTTGGGACGACCTCCAGGAGTAGTTCATCGCCAATTTCCAAGGGACCTACGAAAGGCCCGCGGGGAGATGGGAGATTGGACAACTACACCGGCGCAAGAACGAGACTCTTCGCGAGTTCATCAAGCGCTTTACCAAGAAGAAGAACGAGATCTGGGATGTTTCGGAGCAGACAGTCATCGACGCCTTCTTCGCCGGATGCCAATCCGAGGAGCTAATCAAGCAGATGACCCGGGACCCCCCGCGTAATCTCAAGGCCATGTTCACCAGGAGGCCGAAGCCGAAGAGGCCATCGCGAATCATCGCGGAGGCAATGACGGAGGCCCCAAGAAGAAGCCTAACGACGAACAAGGTAAGCCCAAAGATAAGAAACGGAAGGGGGACGAGATGGTCGCCAACATGGAGCGCAACCGACCTAAGCCCCCCAACGACGACGACTACAAAAAAGTGATGGATTCGGTATGTCCCTTCCATTCTCGAGGAAAACATTCTGCCAAAGATTGCCTTATTCTGCAGAAGTTCACCGACAGCGCGAACCAGTCGGCCAAGGGCGGTCAAGGCAAGAAACCCGATGGGGATTACCAAGGCGCCGAGCGAGATCAACTACATCTTGGGGCTCGATCAGACGAGTCAAGCGGAAGCAAAGCTTACCACTCGGAGATCAACACTATCATGCCCGTGATGCCAAAATACTTGCGCTGGTCCGAGGTGCCCATCACCTTGACCGTCGGACCACCAGACGGATCGCCTTCCACGGAGGTACCTCCGTGTCTTTGGATCCGGCCGTGCGAGAAGCAAACTAAAAGAGTCTGGTCGATGCCGGAGCGGGATTAATGTCCTTTCGTCAAGACCTTGGACCAAATGAATATTCCTCGTTCCGAGCTACGGCAGGATCGCTACATTCCACGGGTAATCCCGGGGCGTCCATGATACCACTCGGACAGATCTCTCTGCCGGTCACGTTTAGGACCAAGGATAACTATCAGACCGAGAGTCTGAGCTTCGAAGTGGCTGATTTCGAGACGGCATATCATGCCATCTTGGGAAGGCCGAGGATTGCCAAATTCATGGCGGTTCCCAACTACACTTATCTCGTCTTAAAGATGCCAGGTCCCAATGGTGTAATCACCCTCCCTGGTGACGTTAAGCGATCCACCTTTCTGCGACAATAAAGTCGCGAGATGGCGCAGTAATCGGACTCATCTGCCGAGATGGAGAAGATCCGACTGGAGGTTGCAAACCTTCAGGAGGAAGGGGACGTCCCCGCCAAGAAGCAGGCCAAAACATCCATCCAAGCAGCCGAAGAAACTAAGAAGATCCTGTTGGACCCGTCTGATCCGGCCAAGACGGCCGTGATTGGGACAGGGCTCGACAGCAAATAGGAAGACGCGCTCGTCACTTTCCTCCGGGCCAACCGGGATGTGTTCGCTTGGAAGCCTTCGGACATGCCCGGTGTTCCAAGGAGGTGATCGAGCACTCTCTCACGCCGACGAAAAGGCGGCCCGTCAAGCAACGCCACGAAGATTCGCCCCGGATCGGAAAGACGCCATAAGGAGTGAGATCACCAAATTGTTGGCCGCTCGGTTCATCAAAGAGGTGTATCACCCCGACTGGCTTGCTAATCCGGTCCTGGTGCAGAAGAAAAAACAAGACATGGCGCATGTGTGTCGACTACACCGACCTCAACAAGGCGTGTCCCAAGGATCCTTTCGGGCTCCCCCGCATCGACCAAGTGGTGGATTCCACCGCCGGGTGCGAGCTCCTGAGTTTTCTAGACGCCTACTCAGGCTATCATTAGATCAGCCTGAAGGAGGAGGATTGCATCAAAACGTCGTTTATTACGCCCTTTGGTGCTTTCTGCTATATCACAATGCCATTCGGGTTGAAAAACGCGGGTGCGACCTATCAGCGCACTATATAGCGGTGTTTTCAGACTCAACTCGGACGCAACGTGGAGGCATATGTCGACGACATCGTCATAAAAACCAAATCCAGATGGGATCTCATAACAGATCTGACCGAGACATTCGAGAGCCTAAGGGCATTTCGGATGAAGCTAAATCCCGAGAAGTACGTTATTGGGGTTCCGTCTGGTAAACTACTCGGATTCATCATCTCCAATCGAGGGATCGAAGCAAATCCGGAAAAGGTCAGCGCCATCCTCAAGATGAAGCCTCCGGCCAACCAGAAGGACGTACAGAAGCTCACTGGATGCATCGTGGCACTTAGCCGATTCGTTTCCCGACTCGGGGAGCGAGGCATGCCTTTCTTTAGGCTCTTATGCCGGCGAGACGATTTTCAGTGGACAGCGGAAGCACAGCAAGCCTTTGAAGATTTAAAGAGGTTCCTCACCACACCGCCGGTGTTGGTCCCTCTCATGCCCCAGGAGCCTCTCTTACTCTACATCGGCGCAACCACTCACGTCATCAGCAGCGCCCTAGTTGTGGAGCGAGATGAAGAGGGCTCCCTCCAAAAGGTACAGCGTCCGGTCTACTTAAAAGCGCAGTCTTGGGCGAGTCAAAAACAAGGTACCCACAAGTTTAAAAGCTTCTGTATGCTGTGTTACTCACATCGCGGAAGTTCAAGCATTATTTTCAAGAGTATGAAATTTCAGTGGTCACTTCTTTCCTGCTTGGAGACATACTTCATAATCGGGAGGCCACTGGGAGGATTGCCAAATGGGCAGTTGAGCTTGGAGCCTTTGAAATAAAGTTCAGGCCTCGACTAGCCATTAAATCTCAAGCGTTGGTCGACTTCGTCGCCGAGTGGACGGAAGCCCAAACCCCAGCAGCAAAGGAAACTCTCGAGTACTGGACAATGTACTTTGATGGTTCCCTCATGCTCAGTGGCGCGGGGGTTGGGATTTTGCTCATATCGCCGACTGGCGAGAAGCTACACTACGTCCTCCAAATATTGTTTCCCGTCAACAACAACGCCGCCGAGTACGAGGCACTCATCCACCGGCTACGCGTCGCCATATCGCTTGGCGTCAAGCGGTTAATGGTGCGCGGAGATTCCCAACTCGTGGTCAACCAAGTCCAAATGGAGTGGTCCTGTATTGGCGACAGCATGGCGGCTTACTGTCAGGAGGTACGCAAGTTAGAAGACAAGTTCGACGGACTGGAGCTTACTCACGTGCTCCGCCGCGACAACGGCAGCGAGCGAGCTAGCGGATGGGATCCACTCGGGCCCAGTCCCGATTGGTGTTTTCGCCCGAGAGCTACGCGCACCATCAATCAAGTTACCATCCGCACGGGGAAGATCAGCGGGCGCGGCGTAACCCGATGCAGAGGTACTATCAATTACTCCCGGGTGGACTCAGCCTTACTTAGATTATCTTCTTCGTGATGAGCTGCCTGAGGATCGAAGCCTAGCCGAGTGCATCACACGCCGAATCAAAAGCTACAAGGTCGTCGCGGACGAGCTTTTCAGAAAAAGCAGTTCCGGGGTACTAAGGCGTTGCATATCTGAACAAGAAGACAGGGACCTACTCAACGAAATCCACTCGGGGGAGTGCGGGCATCACGCAGCAGCAAGCACCCTGGTGGGCAAGGCCTATCGGCAGGGATTTTTCTGGCCAACCACGGTCACAGATGCGAAAGATATAGTACGCAGATGTGACGGGTGTCAGTTTTTCGCAAGGCAGATCCACATGCCGGCACAAGATCTGCAGACTATTCCGATCTCTTGGCCCTTCGCCGTCTGGAATCTGGACATGGTGGGCCCCCTCAAGCGAGCGCAAGGCGGATTCACTCATCCCTTCGTCGCCATCGACAAGTTTACCAAGTGGATTGAAGCCAAGCCGGTTGCTATCATCACGGCGGCCAAGACACGCGAGTTCTTCCGGGACATCGTTGTGCGTTTTGGCGTACCCAATCGCATCATCACTGACAATGGCGTTCAGTTCAAGAGCAACGAGTTTCAAGATTGGGGCGAGGAGCTGGGCATCAAGATCTGCTATGCATCGGTGGCCCACCCAAGGAGCAACGGACAGGTTGAACGTGCCAACGGATTGGTGCTACAAGGGCTCAAAGCCCGAATCTTCGATTGCCTGAAGCCATACGCAACGCGCTGGGTCAAGGAGTTGCCTTCGGTGGTCTGGGGGCTCAGAACGACCCCAAGTCGAGCAACCGGGCAGATACCCTTCTTCCTAGTTTACGGCTCAGAGGCAGTTCTCCCGACTGAATTGAAGTTCCGGTCCCCTCGTCGCCGGCTACGACGATAATCAGTCGGATGAAGCAAGGTACGAAGATCTCGATCGGCTCGAGGAAGCCAGGGAAGCAGCAATGATCCAGTCGGCAAAGTACCAATAGGGCTTGCGTCGCTACCATCAGCGCAACATACGGGGCCGTGCGTTCTCCAAGGATGATCTGGTCCTCCGAAGGAATCAGAAGCACGAGCATAAACTCTCCCCACTCTGGGAAGGCCCCTATGTGATCGCTGAGGTGACCCGCCCGGGAGCTTACCGGCTACAATGTGAAGACGGATCTGAAGTGCCCAATACACAAACATCGAAAGACTACGCTGTTTTACTCTTAAAGTCTTGTATTCAAGCAGCATGTACTTAGTTTCCCTTCTTTTGACTTGCTACTTGACCGTAAACGACCAAGCAGTAAGTCGGGGGCTACACTAAATAGTGTGCGGAGTCAACCGCACCCTATCTCATCAATAAAGTTGTTTTCTCTCTATGTGTGCTGATCGCATTCGAGTATTATGAAAATTCTTGAGTAATGGCGCTTTTACATCCCAGCGACAACGTTTAGCTACTCCGCAGTGGCATAGGGAGAAAGCCAAGCGTTACTTCCTGGCACTCGAGGGCTGGATCAGTCGGCGGATGCGTTTCATGAAAAAGGATAAAACATACTATTCGGATAAGTTAGATCACCAGTACTGGGGATCAACCAGAAGTTTCTATTACAGGCATAATTACAAGTCCAATTGATCGACTATCTGGACAGCAGTCGGATGAACCTCCTCTAACAGAGCTACGACCTCCTCTTCCGAGCAAGCAAACCCATCCTTGACGGCTTCGCAGTCTAAGCGAGGAAAGTTTCACTTCGCGATGGCGAGGCATTGGCCGGTGCACATTATTGCGGCCTCTCGAGTGAAGACCTTGATCCGCTCGGGAATAGCATCGAGATGAGCCACCCGGAGGTCAAGATCGTTCGGCGGCTCCTCATCCGGATAAAGGCATTCAAGTATTGGGGCAATTCCCGTCGAGGTTCGGCGGCGCAGCTCTGCGCAACCAGTCGGGTTAAGCATATTAGTCGGTTTCAGTAAGGTTGAGCTAGGGAGAGCCAGTCGGAAAAAGTTACCTTCCAACTCTCTAGCCGACTCCTCGGCTCGAGCGTTGGCTTGGCGGACTTCCTCCTCTAGTGCCTTCTGCCTCGCCTCCAAAGCTACACTCGACGGCAAATATTGAAGATCATTACCTATGGAACATCCTTTCTAGAGATTCAGCACGGATTAGGGTCTATACCTCGGTTTGTGTTGGACTCCTCCATGTGGCAGAATCGGAGCTCGATGACTTTGCGGTGGAGCTCTTCGATCCGGCCGCGGTGTTGTCGCTTGGCGGCGTACAGCGCGTTGTCAAACTCATCGCGCATCTTCAGTTCGCCTACCGTTTTCTCCATACACCGGGTCTTCTGCTTCGACCTCTCCTTCATGCGCTGCGTGGAGAAGAGAGGGAAATTAGTGGGACCCCCCGTGCAGGGCGAGGATTCGCAGTGAGAAGAAGTTTACCTTGTATATTTCAGCTTGAATGGCAGTTACTTGGTCCAGCACCTCCCACTCCTCGGCTTCCTGCCCATTATCGACCTCGTAGCCCTCCATCTTCTTCCGCCATTTCAACCGGAAGGGTGGAACGTGAGCTTTGGGGGAGGGGCGAGGAATCTCCTCGATTTCTGGTTCTGAGCTCTCTGGAGCCGGAGCTGGGATTTTCCCCTTTCCCGACGGGGGTTGGCGACTGGAGGCGGACGGGCCAGAGCCCTGGCGAGGCGCGGTGGGCTGAGCCAAGTCCCTGGAGCTTGGCGGCTCGTCATCATCTACTGGTTTTCTGAACGCATTCAAAGACCTTTCAAGATACACATCTCTACAAATTATGAAGTTATGGCGTCGCGAAGGAGTACCTATGTGACGGGACGTATTTCATCTTGAATTTCATGCCCGAACCACTTGGGCCCGAGCCGGGAGGATTCTTCGCCCCTGACGCGATCTTTGGGCCAATGGACGGGCGAGGTGGAGGACTCTGTGGCCGTGCGGCCTGGGCCGGTGGCAATTTCGTTGCTTGGCGGCGGCGGCGCAGAAGCAGGACGGTATCTTCCTCTTCATCGTCCTCGTCCGAGTCCCTTGAAGCGACCCCCTTGCCTTTCTTGGCCGGAGGAGCACTAGTCGAGCCCTCAGCAGGGCGCTTGCGCGGTGCCTCCTTGGGATGAGGAGCTTTCGGGACCGGAGGGGTGGAGAAGAAGGCTTCGTGCCCCTGTGGTATGTCAGATTACATTAGCTATGGCTATACATTCGGAAAGGGCCGCGGTTGAGTTGAGGAGAATCTTCTCCTTACCGCTGGCGGCAGGTACCCCAAATGGTATGGAGCTGGGCAATCTGCGTGAACTATCTCCGAGCCTGGAGCGAAGAGCTCAACCATTCGGCTAATGATTTCCTTCTGCGAAAGGTTTTCGTTGGACTCCCGGATGGTATCTTGGGCCTCCGAGTACTCGAAGGCAAGGTGCACCCTATCCTTTATGGGCTGGATACGGCGCTGGGTGAAATTCCAAACAACCCCAATGCCGGTCAGCCCAGTAGCTTTGGCTCTGTGGAGGAGAAGGAGAAGTACCTCTACCTGGCCTCCCCTGTCATCGGTGAGAGGAGAGGACCAAGAGGGATGGACCGTGGGGCATTCGCCGGAGAAGGAAGGGAGGATCGGAGGAGAATTGGCACAGTAGAACCACTCCGAGTGCCAACCCTTGTTGGAGGTCCTTAAAGGAAGATCGAAGTAGTACTTTCGGACCCCTTCCCGCAATTGAAACCCAGCGCCGCCGGCGGCCTTAGGGGAGTCTTTGTTGGGGTAAGGATTGAGGAGGAAAAGAAATCTGAAAAGGTCGAAATGAGGAGCAATCCCCAAATAGGCCTCACAGACGTGGACGAAAATCGCAATCTGGAATATGGAATTAGGGTTCAGGTGCGAAACCTCGATCTTGTAAAAATACAGTAACCCCCGGAAGAAAGGCGAGCAAGGAAGGCCGAAGCCGCGAAGAAAAAGGGATTCGAAAACCACCACCTCGTCGGAACGAGGGGTGGGACAAGATCACCGTGGCGCGCAAGACACGAAAACCTTCGGAGGGCGTACCAAGGAGACCTACTCAGAGCCTCCGCTCGGTTGTGATGGATTTCATCCACTCCTTCCTGCTCTTGGCAGCCTTAGGAGCGGAAGGGGATGGTGGAGCTAGGGGTGGGCATTCGGTATTATCGGTATATTCGGTATGGTATTTTAGGTATTCAAAAAGTTCGGTATTCATAAAATGGATGCCGAAATTATGCCTAGAAAAATAGCTATTGATACCAAAAATACCGAATTAATTGATCTGATATTTCGGTATTTTCGTAGATCGAGCAAATAGACGATTACGAGCCGGGACGCTGTCGCCGAGAAACGCCGTCGCCGGGAAGCCGTCGCCGGGAAGCCGCACCGATCATTGGGGACGCCGTCGCGAGGAACGCTGTCAGCCGGGAAGCCGTCGCGGGAAAGCCGCGCCGATCGCTGGGGCTGTCGTCGGGGAGGCAGCGCCATCGGGGAGGCCGTCATTGGGGATGCTGTCGTCGGGAGGCCTTCACCGAGGGATTCGCGCCAGGGCGGGGGCGCCGCTACACGGGGAGGCAGCGCCGAGAAGCAATGGCACCGGGCACATCTTGCCTTCGCCTAGGGTTTGTGCCGGCCGAATGGGAGCCGAGACCAGAGACCGAGGAGAGTGGCGGCCGGACCGGAGTGGGGCGGAGGAAGTCTTTGGGTCATGGTGGGCGGCTTATGGGTCATGGTTTCGCTCATGGTCATATACATGCAGCACGTATATTCGGTATTTCGGTTTTCGAGATCAAATACCGTGCGATACCATAATACCAAGTTTCTAAAACAGATCTCAAGCAAATACTAAATACCGAAAATACCGTAATTTTCGATATTTTTCGTTCGGTACGGTACGGTATTTCGGTATCGGTATTTTTATGCCCACCCCTAGGTGGAGCCATTGCGATCGGAGACGGGTGGCGGCGGAGGTGGCGAGGAAGATGAACCCTAGCGGTGGAGTCTGCTGGGAGAAGCTAACTGACTGGCGCGAAAAGTGAGCGAGGTGAACTAATTTCGTTCCCCTGTTCCTAACTTGTTGCAACGAGCAAGGTTACGCATTCTGGGCCGGGCCTTAGTCTAGCGCCGGATGCGGCCTTTCCGCGAGGGGCGCAATAATCACTCGGCCGGCCGAGTGGTTCCCCCCGAGAGGACTACGTTACGCGCCGACTGCCTGTCTAGGAGCGGACGAGCCTAACTGCTCGGACGAAGCGGTGTCGCGAATTCGAGATCAAATCGAGGAGAAGCGGCATTGCAGATTCAAGATTGAAGCAAAGACAAAAAGATTACTTATGTCCGAAAGATCTTCATTAAAAAAGGGCTCTTAGGCCCGATTACATATTTTCCGCGGCACAGCACATCGAGCTAGGGCTCGTCGCTGCTCATGGAGGGCAAAGAAAAGCCCCGGCGGAGGGCCTCGATAGTATCCCCGTCGCGAGGAGGGCTGCAACCAGTGCGTCCTTCAAGGGGAGGCGCACCTTGTGGAGTTGTGGAAACCCGTGGATCAGAACCCTAAGGGATTCTTCCACGGTGATTTCCGCCCTCATCTGGGCAAAATCCCGCCAGAGCTCGTCTTCGAAAGCTTTGGCGGCAGCTTCCTCCTCGTCCTTTGCGCGGGCCTCGTCGATCCACGTCAGGATCATCGCCATAATGCGCCATTGCTCTCGAAGCGGGACGGGGGTGGAGATTTTTGGGTATCGCCGAGGAGAAGAAAACTCAACAACCCGAAAGCTGGTGGTGAAATAATATTTCGCCCCTGGGGTTTCTTTTATACACAGAAGAAATTCAAGGGTCGCGCCATGGAATCCGTTTCAAACACAGTAAAACCATCATGGCGATTGGACGGAAGTGGATACGAATACGGTTTCCGACGGAAGCGCGTATCACACCGGCTGCGTGAGGAAAAGGCGCGAAAACGTTTCGCCTCCCCCCTAATTGGGCTTGGGCTAAAACTGCAAAGGGCAACCCCCTTAACAGGCTTTCTTAACACGCCGCTAACGGTGGCAATATGTTAAAATCGAGCCTAATTCGGCCTCGGTACACCCTGGAGGGCATATGACCGGCAGCGCCAAAATTAAAAGTGTTTCACAGCATACCCCATGTTAGGTCGCTAGCCAACTCCGCATGCTCGAGGTTGGGTGTTGGTAAAACTTAGGTTCAATTTCTTGAGGTATGCCTTCTATAATGTCGCCAGTTGTACACCGCTCCCCGGATACAAATGCCTCTCGGCAAAATTGCATCCAATCGGTACGCCCCGAGGGGCCTATGCTGATCCCTCCTCCGGTTGGGACAGGTACCACTCGGCTGAAGGGTGCGCCCCACGCTGGGCCGAGTGCTAGCTCTTACAAAGTTAAGGCTAGGTGCCTGATGTCGATATTCCTCGCAACGTTAAACTACAACATGCTGCAAGACGGAAGTTGTGGAGACGTGGCTTAAGGCACGCCCCATGATAGGCCAATCGCTGTTTTTGCATTGCAGGAGTGGGTGTCAAGTAGCCGAAATCATCTGTTGTGGCGATGCGCCCAATGGGCCGAGTACGCTGGAGTTCGGTATTGCTGATCCAGACGTTGCTTCAACATTAAAACTTAAGATTTCTTGAGTTCTTTACAATCTCTTTTCAGATTACAGGAGGTATTGGCGAAACCAGTCGGTCAAACATCTGACTCGATCGTAAAGCACTCGGGGGCTACTGTGGACTATATGGGCCCCGGGTATCCTCCAGAAGGCGCATAAAGGAGCAGATAGGGGGTGATCCAAGTCGGCCGGTTGAGGATAAGGACCACTCGGGCCACGCGTGGCTTGAGCCGCAAGGAAGTTCCCGAGGATATAATCTATCTCCATGTAATTAGCAGATCAACACATGCCTTCCATGTAACTGCATACCAGAATTAGTTATCAGGGATCCCGAGATATCCTGTAACCCTATCTCCCCGTATGCTATATAAAGGGAGGGGGTAGAGGCCAACGGCATCTAAGTCTAGAGCGCATAGCATCATCTTGCATCTCGCATCTTGATCCATCATATAATCCCAGAACACAGGATGTAGGGTATTACCTCCTCCGTTGAGGGCCTGAACCTGTCTAACCCTGCCTTGTGTTACCATTTAACTTAGTTCTTGATTAGCGTCCCCTCGTACAAATTCATTGCCGGTGGTGACCCCCAGTTAGTCACCTGCCGACAGTTGGCAATCTCACTAAAGCTTATGATATTTGGAAGCATTTAAAATAAATCCATGTTGGTAGTGCCGAGATGCTTAAGGAGAAGCTATCTCGAGCTAGAAAAATATTTGATCAATTCAAAATGCTCCCTAATAAAAATGTCAATGATATGTTTCTTAGGTTGAACCCCATTATCAATGAAATAGCCGGATGCTCGGAGAAGAAGGTCTTGAAGGATACTGATGTTTGTCGGAAGATGCATAATGTTGTGCCATTTAGTTTCAATGCACTTGTGACCTTAATTCGAGCATCCAAGTCAAAGCTCAAAAAAATAACTCCAACCAAGCTACTCGGACAACTCAACTCTTATGAGATGCGGCTTCTTAAAAGTGAAGAGTCCCCGCTCAACAAGAAGTCAATTGCTCTCCCCGCCAAAGCCAAAAGTGGGAAGAAGAAGGTTGAAGTTGAAGAATATGACGATGACTCCGATGATGCAATTCCGAAGATTGAAGAATTGGCTCTCCTCATCAAGCGATCAAGGAAGTTGATCAAGAGAATGAGCTTCCGCGGTGGATGTGAGGACCGGAAAATGGAGTCGAGTCCCCTCTGTGCTTTACATGTTCTAGTCGCTGGATCAAGTAGCTAGAACACACAGATATACAGCTCTTGGATCATAACCATTTAACAAATAAACTTTATTGCATCAGAGTGCTTGCAAACATGGCAAATAAGGCCATAGTTTTGGCTCGACTGCCTTACAATAGTGAAAGTCTTTATATCTGAACAAAGTACAACGGATAGACAATGAAGACCCAAATAAACTCCACAGGCAAAACTGTAGAGGCGCACTCCTAGACATCTGGATAGCCTTCGTCGTGAACTCCAAAGGTAAAATCGCTTTCTTGAAAACTCATCTTGTCAAACTCCCCTTCTGAATAAAGATTCTTCTGGCTGCAACCTGCTCGTTGGAATGAGCAGCCCGCATGAAAGGCGGGGTGAGTACGCGAAAACTCAACAAGCTATCGTCCTTAAAATGTAATGCAGGAACAATAGGATATGCTGATTATTTTTGCCTAGCATAAATTCCTAACTTATCTGTTTTCAAAATTTGAAACAAAGCAGATTCATAAATTAGCTAACCCATGAGATTCATCTAAATCCATAACATATTTTCATGTCGCGAGCTTCACCGCTCGGAATACCCGGAACCACACCCAGAACCACATCGAGCTTCACCACTCAGAACACTTAGAACACAGCGAGCTTCACCACTCGAAACACTTAGAACACGTTGAGCTTCACCACTCGGAATACCCCAAAAACCACATTAGTTCTCAACAACCCGTTTTAATGAAAACAGTGGGACTACCATTGTGAGATCCTCCTTGCCGCTCGTGACCGTGAGCACGGCTGTCATGATAGTTTAACTAAACTCTACAGAGTGTGTACACTTTACCCCTGGAACCGTATTCCCAGTAAACTGGTGAATAGAACAAAGCCACTATCCGGATCCGCTAATTTGAGACCGCACACTTGGAGTGACCCACCGACATCGGATTCACCACACGAGACGTGAATCATCCCTTATGTAGGAAGACGATCCCAAACTAGTTTCTCCGAGCAGTGAACTAGGGCGCTACCATTATCCGCATCCGGTATCAGCATCGTAAGGCGAGGGTAAAATAGTCACAAAGAGTCGGTCCTTAAGGGACTCGTGGCAATCACTACACTCGCAGATGCTTCCTTCATCGTCGTCCCACACACGCATCGCCGCATAAGAGTCGCTTATCGCCCTTGGAGTCCTCACAAGTCATAGCCACCCTTATCGTCGAGCGTATATACACACCAATGGCATTATGCCACACCAAGAAGTCGCCCAACCGGAGTGGTCTACCGGCCTTGGAATCCTCACAAGTCATAGCCACCCCCTGTTGTCGAGGCAGGTATACACCACATACACAAATACACACGGTGCAAATCTTTGCATGCTTCACCACATGCCTGGTTGTAGCGGGGATCCACGACCCCTCGCTACCTATCACGTCACCCCGAGTCGACACACGCCACTTAGATTTTAGTTGTTTAATTTTAAATACCAAATAACCAATCCAAGTCCTGATAGCAGTTTTGAATAGTGATGATTGCTATGTCCCAATTCCCAAGCAACTGATTTGCCCTTCTATAACCAAAGCTTGGCCTAAAAGGTATTACAAATGGCTACAAGGTGCGGTTTTAACATAATAATCAAGTCCTACCATGTAATGGATTCGATAATGCCAATCAAGTACATACATAGAACCATCCAAATATTCTTAGCCCAACTATATTTATATAGATGCAACCGTAACGTTCTAGCCGACATCTCAAAAATATGGGTAACGGCATGTTGTGGATGTGACACCCACGGGTTCTAGATAACTTGCCTTTATAAGTGCAACAGATGGACTTCTTCGAAACATTGGCAAACCTTCCTTCGTCGCTCGAATCTACCGCACGAAAATAACGAAAAGAATTTCAATAAGAGAGAAAACGAAATTATGATGAATGCTCATGAAAAGTTTATAGTTAGTATATTTCTAATCATAGAAAATTATAAAATTATTTTTACATATCTATAGTAATTACTAAAATTGCTAGAATATTGATTAGACAATAAATCATGGATAATTCATACTGTACATATATAGTACCACATTTTACCACCAAATACTACATAATTTTATAAACCTAACATAATTGGTTTGGTAATTTTTGCACTAATATTTTAATAACCAAAAATGCTACTAGTTTGTCTATTCAATAAATCATAAAGAAATTAATATGAGTTGAATCAGCACCAAACTTGGCTGTAAAATACTACTCATACATTTTTAGGGACATAGGAAAATTGGTTTCATATTTTTATGAGCTACGAGAATTTTAAACAATCATTTAAAGTTTCACCTCTTTTCGGAAAATCGGAAAATGGGAAAAAGGAATGGGCGGCCCATATAGCCTTGCGGCTTGGCCGAGGAAGAGGGCACGTGCCCTTCTTCAACCTCTACCGTGGCGAGAGAGGAGGGAAGCGATGGGGAGGCGGCGCCCGCGAGAGGGGGCGCATGAGCGGAGGATCGGGTCACGGCAAGGCGCGGTGACCTTGCCAATGCGGTGGCTCGGCGCAAGGTGGCCCGAGGCGACGGCGTGGCGGTCTGAGGCGGCGGCGACGGCGGTGGCGCTTGGGAAGTGGCGGCGCTGCTTTGCGAGGGCACGGAAAGGCGACGGTGGTGGCGGCTTGGTGGGAGTGCCCGAGGCGGCAACATGGGCACGAGGCGGCGCGACGGCCATGGTTGACGGCGGAGCTCCGCGAGGATGGCTCCGCCCAATCGATCGAGGGGAAACTTTTAGACGCCATAGGATGCTATCAAGAGAGGAATTTGGATATTATCGCACGCGATGATGGATTCGTCGCCGGTACCTTCAAGCGGTGTTCGGACACATATGCTCTCCGGCGTCAATCGGCGGAGTTCGGTGGTCGCTCCTGCGGTTCCAAGGCAAAATGGATTCATGGAAGATCAAGGTAGGACATGGCAGCAAG
Source organism: Raddia guianensis (assembly GCA_036346415.1). NCBI lineage: Eukaryota > Viridiplantae > Streptophyta > Magnoliopsida > Poales > Poaceae > Raddia > Raddia guianensis. The sequence continues at coordinate 49,072,653 of CM070537.1, forward strand.
AAATCTTACCCACTGCTCCAATCGAAGGAGAGAACAAAAGGAAGAGGGAAGAGCTCGGGTGTGGGGATTTATAGGGGAGAACAGAGGGAGATGGAAAGGTTTGGCTGCACAAATTCTCTTCTTGATGACCATTAAACCGAGATGAAGCTGCTAGCACTAGTGATGGTGGCCAATAATTGGATTTTGGGTGCATTTTAATGGTCATTTGGGCACTAATTGGAGGAATTGGAAGGGTTAAAAGAGGTGGCTGCGCAAGGGATGGTGGGAGAGAGAAAGAGAAAATGCCATATCCAATGACCCACAAGTGGGTCCCAAATGAAGATGAAGAGAAATAGATGAGAAATCAATTAAATAATAGGACCAACCCAAATAAAAATAAATTAACAACATAATTATCTTCCTTTCTTGTAATTATTTATCAAATAAAATATTTGAGTAAACTCTAAATATTATTTTGGAAAGGTCACCATATATTCTTTTATGACTAAAACCTTTGAATACAAGTAACCTAGGGTTACGTACTAAGAAAATAATTATCAAAATAATATTTTGTTTTTCTAAAAAAACATCCAATTATTTATTTTATTATATTTTACAAACACACAAACCTTTGTTCGTAAATCGAATTGAATTACCCTTTTATTTTTAGAGTAACATATTCATTTATATACTTTAAAATTTATATGCATTTTTGTTTATTTGCAAATTCTATGCATGAATTCATTTATGAGGACGTTACAGTGGATCATCCGCTTTAAGACGAAGCCCTATCTCCGAAATGTGTTGCTATGAATGCGGAGAAAAGGGTCACTTGACGGCGGATTGCCCAAGGAACAAGAAGAACAAGCACAAACCAAAGAATCAAGAAGAAGATGAGAATGATGACAAGAAGAAGCATCGTCACTACCGCAAGAGCGATTACAAGTCCAAGGACAAGAAAAAGGCTCTTACCGGTCAAAAGTGCAAAAAGGAAGATAGCTCGAGTTCTTCACCCTCCCAATCCTCCTCCGAAAAAGAAGACACAAGAGCTCACGGGCTAGCCGGACTTGCAATCAAGGAAAATGCTCCTCCGGTCCTTCCCAAGCAAAAGCTTTGTCTCACGGCCAATATACAAGAAGATGTGATTGGGGAATGGATCACCGATGATGAAGGATCTTGGACGGACTCCTCCGACAATGAAAACACTAAGGTGTCCGGAGTCGCCATTAACAACTATACACCTCCCATGTATCTCATGGCACTAGAGGAGAAGGTAACAAATGAGCACCCTTCTCTAAGTGAGGTTAAACTTTTGATTGATAATTTGAATGATGCTCTAGAGAAGAAAAAGTCTAAGAGGAAAAAGCTAATGAAAGTGCATAAAGAGCTTGCTAATAAATTTGAGATCTTACTTAAAAACATGAGACTCTAGAAGATGATTATGAAGCTCTAAATTTGCAAGTTGAAATTCTAGAAAATAAACTAGCTAGCTCTAATATTGATGATGAAATTTCTTTTGATTGCTCAATTGAAAAATGCAATGTTGGTGTGACTTGTGATTTGATTGACACTATAAATGGTTCATTTGGTTTGTCTCATGACACATCTTTCACCTTGTTACCCACTATCACACCTAATACTAGCTCATCTTCATCCACTAGTGCTAGTTCTTTAAATAAGAATACTTGTTCTATTGGTACTTGTAGTGTTGCTAAATGCGCTAATGAGCTCGTTAAGAAAAATTTGCTTTTAAAGGATAGAATTGAGCAACTAGACTCTAGCTTGGCTAAATTGCTTGTGGGGAACAACTCTCTTAACAAGGTGCTTCGGAAGTAAAGGTACACTTTGGGCAAGCAAGGTTTGGGTTTTCATCCCGGGGATTTGCCCAAGGGAGGTTGGGGTAAGCCCAAGCTAACCTTTGTTAAGGGAGGGACCCGTTGTCATATTTGTAAAAATGAGAAACACAAAGCCATTGCTTGTCCTCTTGCAAAATCGTCTCAATTTGTGTGTAAAACTCAAATGCTTGATGCTAGTTACATGCTTATAAGAAAAAATGGCTCTACTTACGCTAAATATGTTGGTGCACCCAATAAAAAGAAAGATGTGAAAGCTATTTGGGTGCCCAAGTGTTTAATGACTAACTTAAAAGGACCCAAGAAGAAGTTTTGGGTACCTAAAACCCAAGCTTGAATTGGTGTGTGTAGGTGAACTATAAGAGCGGTGGCCGGCATTGGATATTTGATAGCGGTTGCATCCAACACATGACCGGTAGCTCAAATATGTTCACCTCACTAGAAGAGGAGAAGGACCCCGAACACAAGATCACATTTAGGGACAACTCCAAACGAAAGGTAATGGGTATAGGTAAAATTGCAATATCCAACGACCTATCCACCTCTAATGTCCTCTTGGTGGAAGCAACTTTAATCTCCTCTCCGTTGCTTATGTGTGCGATTTGGGATTTCATTGCTACTTTTCTATTGACGGAGTCCGCGTTGTTTCCACCAAGGATCAAAGTGTTGCATTTGAAGGCATCCGGTTTCAAAATTTATATTTGGTTGATTTTTCAAACAGTGAATCTTCTCAAATCAAGACTTGTCTTATTGCTCAAACCACTCTTGGTTGGTTGTGGCATAGACGTCTTGGACATGTTGGAATGGACACTTTGAAAAAGGTTTTTAAAGACAATTTGGTTGTTGGAGTGAAGGACGTCAAATTTAAGAAAAATCGTTTATGTAGCTCATGCCAAGCCGGCAAGCAAGTGGCTAATTCTCATCCGACTAAGACATTTATGTTTACATCCCGACCACTTGAGTTTTTGCATATGGATTTATTTGGACCAACCACCTATGCGAGCATAGGCGGTAACTCTTATTGTCATGTGATTGTCGATGACTTCTCTCGCTTCACTTGGGTATTTTTCCTTACAAATAAATCACTTGCCGGTGATGTGTTTAAAAAATTTGTTTTGAAAGCTCAAAAGGAATTTGATTCTTTTATAAAAAAGGTGAGGAGTGATAACGGCACCGAGTTTACTAATACAAATGTTAATGAATTTTGTGATGAGTTAGGAGTTAAGCACGAATTCTCGGCGGCCTACACTCCCCAACAAAATGGAGTGGTGGAAAGGAAGAACCGTACATTGATAGAGATGGCAAGGACGATGCTTGATGAATATGGCACGCCGCATGCCTTTTGGGCGGAAGCCATCAACACGGCGTGCCACGCCATCAACCGCCTCTACCTTCACCGACTCCTTCACAAGACCTCATATGAACTACTAGTGGGACGAAGGCCCAACATCTCTTATTTTCGAGTCTTTGGTTGCAAGGTATACATTTATAAGAAAAGAACTCATTTGGGTAAGTTCCAAAAGAGGTGTGATGTTGGTATTATGCTAGGCTATTCCTCTCGCTCCAAAACTTTTCGAGTTTTTAATAATACTACTGGGCTAGTTGAGGAAGCTTATGATGTTAAGTTTGATGAAACTAATGGTTCGCAAAATAAGCAAGATTTAACAAGAAATGTAGGTGATGAGCTACCACATGAAGCCATGGAGTTGGGGGAAATTCGACCCTCACCGGAGGAACCAAAAATTGAAAACGTCTCTCCCACCACCTCCATTGATAATCAAGCTCAAGACACCTCTCCAACAATTCAAAATCAAGCGGTGGACGGAGATGCAAACTTTGAAGTTGATCAAGCTCAAGGGGGAGTCATTGATCTACAAGTACCCGTCCAACAACACCGCTCTCTCTCGAAGGATCATCCCCTAGATCAAGTCATTGGCAATCTCAATCAAGGCATAAGAACCCGTTCTCATACCGCTAATTATTATGAGTATCACGTCTTTGTGTCTATTATTGAGTCTAGGACCATTGATGAGGCATTGGCGGATGCGGATTGGGTAAACGCCATGCATGAAGAATTAAATAACTTCACCCGCAATGAAGTTTGTGAGCTTGTAGAAAGACCGAAGAATCACAATGTCATTGGCACTAAATGGGTCTTTCGCAACAAACAAAATGAGAACTGTGAAGTGGTGCGAAACAAGGCAAGATTGATGGCGCAAGGTTTCACTCAAATCGAAGGTCTTGACTATGGAGAAACCAACGCCCCGTTGCTCGACTTGAAGCTATACGGTTACTCTTGGCATTCGCCTCTCTCTATAATATCACTCTTTTTCAAATGGATGTTAAGAGTGCTTTCTTAAACGGCTTTATTGATGAACTTGTTTATGTCGAGCAACCGCCCGGTTTTGAAAACCTTAAACACCCAAACCATGTCTATAATCTCACTAAGGCGCTATACGGTCTCAAGCAAGCTCCTAGAGCATGGTATGAGCGTTTTAGGGACTTCCTCTTAGAAAAGGGATTTAAAACCGGTGCGATTGATTCCACATTGTTTCTCAAGCCTATAGAAAATGACTTATTCATTTGTCAAATATATGTGGGTGATATTATCTTTAGATGTACTAACAAAGCTAAATGCAAGGACTTTAGAGAAATGATGTCCAAGAAATTCGAAATGTCCATGATTGAAGAGCTCACCTTATTCCTTGGATTTCAAATCAAGCAACTCCGAGAAGGGACCTTCATTTGTTAAGAAAAATATACAAAGGACCTTCTCAAGCGGTTTTCTATGGATGATTGTAAATCGATCAAAACACCAATGGTCACTAATGGGCATCTTGACTTAAATGAAGATGGAAAGCCCGTGGACCAAAAACTTTATCGCTCCATGATCGGTCGCTTATCTATCTCACCGCTTCTCGACCCGATATTATGTTTAGTGTGTGCATGTGTGCTCGCTTTCAAGCATCCCCTAAAGAAGTGCATCTTTTCACCGTAAAACGCATTTTGAGATATCTAAAAATCACTACTAGCTTAGGACTTTGGTACCCCAAAGGAGCGCGTGTTGAGCTTCTTAGCTATTCCGACTCGGATTATGCCGGTTGCAAAATGATCGCAAAAGCACCTCGGGGGGTTGTCACTTGTTAGGACGCTCTCTCGTGTCATGGACTTCGAGGAATCAAAACTCCGTGGCGCTATCTACCGCGGAAGCGGAATATGTAGCGGCGGGGAGTTGTTGTGCTCAACTCTTGTACATGACACGGATGCTTATTGACTTTGGGCTAAAATTTGAAAAAGTGCCTCTTCTATGCGATAATGAAAGTGCGGTGAAAATAGCCAACAATCCGGTCCAACATTTCCGTACAAAGCACATCGACATCCGACATCACTTTATTCGTGACCACGTTGCAAAGGGTGACGTTGTGCTTGCCTACGTGCGAACGGAAAATCAATTGACGGATATTTTCGCCAAACCCTTGGATGAGGCACGGTTTTGTAAATTAAGAAATGAACTCAACATACTAGATAGATCAAATGCGTGTTAATTGGATTTTGTGACTTTTTGGGTCTTATTTGAATTTTTCCATTTGCTTTTGACCCTTGTCACATTTAGGGAGAGTTGTGACATCCTAATAAATATTAGAATGTCCCAACTTTTCTTTAAAAATAAAAACCAAGTTAAAATAAGTTCTATTGTTTTTCTATATGAAAATCCCTAAATTTTCATACGATTATTTATATATAGAATTTGTTTTACTAATGATTTTCATTATAATTTACAATTTACAAAATTACAAATTTATATACAAAAGCTCTCTCCTCATTTTTATTCGTTTCTCGGTCGAAACCTTAACATTCTATCTCGATTGAAACCCCGGCTCGACCATTGACCAAATCCCTAACCTTGACCGACATTCCGAGTAACCTTGGCCGACCAAACCTAAATCCTCTCGGTCGAGCCCAAAACCCCAAAACCCGGGTCGAGTCTCCTTTGAAAACTTTCTCTCTCAGTTGAAACCCTAGATCTCACTCTCGACCGAAACCTTAATTCCATTCGACTTCCGTCATAATCCTCGCCGGACGGACGTTCGTCCCTCTTGGCCGACATCCTTCGAACGAGCCGATGCCACCATACAACCCTAGCTCACCAACGACCACCCCTGATCTGCACGGCGCCACTGCCGCCGCTGATCCTTCGCCCCATCACCCCATCTCTCGCAACCGACCTCCGTCCCGAGAAAAACTAGTCCGACACCAAATCCACCCCAAATCCATTGGATTTCCCGATTAAGCCCAATCGGACCCTGTCCCTAAAACCCAACCAATCTGGGCCCTAAGCCTAAGCCCAATTCCATGTTCACCTGCAACCTCGGCCCCCATATAAAAACCCAGGCAAAAACCCTAGCCGCTATACCACCCTAGCAGCCGTCCTATACTGTAGCGCCGCCATTAGGCCGAGCTACGTCGCCGCCTCTGCCCTAGCCCTAGCCAGCAGCCATTGCTCTGCCATGAGAGATGCCGCCGCCCGATGCAAAGGCCATACCGCGCCGTCGTTTTCCCAGTCGCCGCCGCCCATGCCTTGCCGCCGCCGCCCAGACCCATGATCGCCGTGCCACTCGCCAAAGCCGCCATCACAGACATCTTGACGCCGCAGTTCGGCCGTCGCCGCCGTCAGAGCCGCATTGCGCTGCCGCCGAGCGCCAGCGCCGACGCCGGACGCCGCCGCCACACCGCCATCAAGGCCGCCGCTTCGCCTCAGCGCCGTCCAGAGCCAAGCCGCCGCCCATTCCTCGAGGTGCCACCGCCGCCGCCCTTCCCATGGAGCCGCGCCGCCGCCCTGCCTCAAGGAGCTGCACCGCCGCAGCCGGCCCTCGTCGCCCTAGAGCCGCCCCTCGCCGGAACCAAAGCCACCGCCGTGCTCCTCTTCCCCATGGACGCCGCCATCTTCCTCTCTTCCCCTCGTGGATCCCTCTCTCCCTGTCCCTCTTCTCTCTTTCTCCTGCGTGTTGCAATGAGGGGGGATGAGGTTGGGGATTTTCCCCTATTTGATCATTCCCAGCAGCACTATTTCATCATAAACAGTGCACCTTCGTAATTTTGTTTCTCCTAACCCGAAGGTCCGATTCACTCCAAACCAATTTTCCTAGTCTCGTAATATTCTATACTATCTACTATATTTATTTCATGATTTTACGATTGTTCTATGTTGCTGTTTATTTGTTGTTGCCTTGGTTTGCGCGTAGGTCGTTCTGACATTTTTGCCGGTGTCGTGAGTGTCGATCGGTTCCCGGAAAATTATCGAGACCATAGGATGCACAAGGGCGTCGCCGTCGGTGATGTTGGAGTCGTGGATGCCGACAACTTCCAGAAGGACGTGGACTTCGGAGCGAGACGTCACCGCGAACAATGTTAACCGAGAACGTCGATGATTCCTTGCGAGGCCGATCGCTACCAGGCAAGCACTAGTTGTGTGCATATTCCTGTCCTATGTTTTACTAACCCCGTCCGTCTAAAAGTGTTTTACTAACCCCGTCCGTCTAAAAGTAGGTGCCCTCTTGGCTATGATTTAGGGCAACAGTCTTTGGACGGAGGGAACTTAATTATATTTACTTTTCGTAATTAACCTTTGCATGCATATCAGAATAGTGTGTGTGCCTTATTCATGTTAGTCATCTACTAGCATGATTAGACCTCATTTGATAAACCCTTTACTGTTTCATAGCCTATCCTTTGAATAGATGTGTATGATTGCATTTGGGATCCACTATAAAAATGAGTTTGGGTGAGGCTTTTGCTTCACGTTGTTATTTGTGGTAAAAACCTAAGCAACTAAAAGTTGTAGTTGATTTAGGGGAGACCCAGCAGTGATGTTTCCGGGATTGTGGTGGGGATGAGACGGTTTCCTCTAATAAGGACTCAAGCTTGTGTATTGCTGGACTGAACCTTACCGTACAGCCACTTGTGCCTTCGGCCCTAGCTTAGTACACTACGAAACCCACTAACTACTGGCTCGTAGGCTGTCCGGTTACGTTTCGTCACTGCTGCCCTAGGAGAAGGCTTGCAATCTCCTCTGAGGGGCAGGTGCGTTTCTGAGACCGATTGGCTTAAATGGGGAACGCCCCGAGTCGGTACCGATAAGTTGAAGGGCCCCCTCTGCGGCGTGTACCGGACGGGTCGGGGAAACCTAATGAAGGCTGTCAACGGTTATTACAAACTAGCAGTCAACATTAAGGTATAACTCAAAAGTTGCACTGAGATTAAAACCATAATTTTACATCAGGAGGAAACAAGCTAGCAGATATCTATAATACCCGTTATTATGACGTTGCCTATATGAACGTCGTCTACTCGCTATTCTCGTATACATAGTAACCCTCGGGGTCCTCCTTCCCCTCTGGGTAACCCTCAGCCCTCGCAGCTGCGACGTAGTCACCATATTCCTCTCCATAGCTAGGATCTAACAAGGGTATAAATACAAGAGTGAATACACAGTATTCAGCAAGTATAGGTAGCCAAAAATGCAAGAAGAATCATTCTGTGGTCTTTTCAAAATTTCAATGCCAACTGAGACACTTAGGAAGATAATTTATTTGAAAGAATTGATTCGTTTTAAATTTGAAAGACTACTATCACTCGAGTATGAGAATGGATATAAATCCCGTAGTCCCCACTCCAAGAGACTGGCATGATATCATGATTCAACCCTGCGCAGGTGTATACCACTTTACCCATAGCCGCTCCAATTATATTGAAGCTTAGAGTGTTTACATCTAATTGGTATGTACATCTTCAACCCAGTAGGTTAAAAGCCGTGGCGGTTTCCAACCGTCCATCCGACTTTTGAACTCACTGTTGATGCCTCTGCCCTCGGCAGCAAACATCGCTGACGTAATATATCGTCCTAGGTTGGCCATCAATCGATGCCTTCCAGATGGGTGGGAACATGTGCAAACTTGCCACACTTCCCCTCTTAGTTATCTAAAATATGCAATGTGGAGAATGTACACCCTTTTAGATTAACCTTCTCTGATTATCTCGTAAAACCATGGTCGATATGTTTGGTACGGCTCATTGCTCAAATGATAGACTAATAACCTTATATAATATTACCAGTGCATGGCAACGCCATCACACCTCTAGCATTAAGTGATCCCATCACCCTGGATGGAACTCACTACTCTCGTCTCAACAATCCACACTTATTTATGAAAACAATATTTAAATGCAGCTACTAGAGGTGACAATATTTCCAAAATAATCGTGTAATTAAAATATTCCAATCGACATGATCAAAAGATAACTTGCCTTGATATGGATAATAAAACTCAGCTGCCTCCTCACTCTCTTGAGGATAAACCTCCGCTTGATTTAATACGTTCCCTGAAATTTCACAAATTGCTAAAGTTTACCTACAACTTAATATACACATAAGTAAAATTTAATTATTGCTCCCACTGCTCACTAATGATTTATCATATGGTTTTTAAATAAAACCTACATTTCAAAGAAACTAAATGACTTTAGGGCATTACTAAAGAATGATTCGGTTAAATGCAACCCGTCACCTCTAGGTTTATTTTCCTCTATTGATCACTACCTGAAACCTTTATTTTTCTTTTATATTCACTACTCAGCAGCTTCTGCAGCAAACTCTGCTCTTTTATTTCCTTCCTGCTCTTCTCTAAGTGCTACATGCAGCAACTCATAGCAGCAAGCAGCAGCATCAACACGCAGCAACTAGCACCTAATAGCAGCAATAAACAGCAGCAATCAGCAGCGTGCAGCAGCCTGCGCAGCAGCAACGGCGGCCTGTAGCTAGCTGCAGCGAGCAGCATACAGCAGCAGCACCAAGCACCAGCGGAGAGCAGCAAGCAGCAGCGACTTACTGGACAGCTACCTACACCTCCTCCCTTCCTCAAAAGGTTCTAAAATCCTATTTCCCTTCACCTCTCTGCTGTTTGGTCTTCGATCTAGTGATTTTCTTGGTTGGTTTTCATGAATCCCAGGTAAAAGATGACAAGATAATGAGGGGAATAACATTTGCATATCCAGATTCGATTTGAGGCCAAGAATGCAAAGCACGCAGATTTGATTTGAATATAGATGCACAAGATACTTAGGATGCTAAATTTGGGAGGAAATCTAGTGTAGGTGAACCTGAGTTTGGGCAAAACTCCGGTTGTGCAGGTTGAAGCTACGTGCTCCTAAATCCCAGAGATGCAGCGCTGTGTGACCTGCTCCTCCTTGTGCGTGCGCCCAAGCTCCTGGTGCTGACCTTCTCCACCTAGCACGGCGGCCTCCAGCTCCTTCAACCTCCTATCGAAGTGCACCCTTGGCTGCTGGTGGCGATGGATCCGGCTGCTGGTGGCGATGGATGGGTTTGGGGAGAGTAGCTAGGTTTGGTTTGGGGAAGAAGCTGAAAGATATTCTTGTGCTGGTCTCTCGAGTAGTGGATATTTTTATTATGGGGAGACTAGTGTCAGGTGTGTGTGTGTGTGTGCGCTATCTGCTAAAAAGAATGACGCGTGGCTTTTGTGTACCTTACTAAATTGATAACCTGCGTATCGACTCGGGAAGGGATGGATAAATATAAATTGTAGTGATGAAGAGCAATGCAATAAAACTAAAATTACATATATCTCGAGTTAATAATATTTTTCTTTGTTAGCATTATTTTTAATTAACCTAGTTATTTTATTGACAAATTAATGCATGAGCTAATGGATAATATAGTTGCCTGCATACGTCCTTTTGGTTCCATGAGAAAAATTTATGTTAAGAGGTTACTAACAGATGGATGTGCCTTCAAAAGTTATAACAGTGCAGTTAAGCTATTTTTATTTAGGTAATCACCGATGACAATAAGGGTATGTTAGTTGGGTTGTTTCATCCCTCCCCCCTTAAAATGGATTTCGTCCGCGAAATCAGACTTACATAAACAGATTAGGGTATTGTTGTTTGAGGTCTTCCTCTTTTTCCCATGTTGCTTCGCTTTCAGGGTGATTCTTCCATTGAACTTTGCAGAGAGGAATGGTTCGGTTTCTGAGTTTTCTTTCTTCTACGGCTAAGATTTTCATGGGCATTTCTTCATAGGTTAAATCAGGTTGCAAAGGAAGGTCAGATTCAAGAATTTGCTCAGAGGGTTCCTTGAGACATTTTCGGTGTTGAGAGATATGGAATACATTGTGAACTTGAGAAAGATGGATAGGGAGTTCAAGCTGATATGCAACAGCTCCTTTTTGTTTCAGAATTTTGAAAGGTCCAACATAGCGGGGACTTAATTTTCCTTTTATGCCAAACCGATGAACTCCTTTGATAGGTGACACCCGAAGGTATACCATATCACCAACTTGAAATTTAATATCTCTTCGATGTTTATCTGCATAGCTCTTTTGCCTACTTTGGGCAACTTGTAACCGCTCTTTGATCAATTTAACCTTTGCTTCATTTTGTCTTATAAGGTCAGGTCCTATCAATTTCTTTTCTCCAACCTCATACCAGCAAATAGGTGACCTACATTTTCTTCCATATAGAGCCTCATAGGGTGCCATTTGTATGCTTGATTGGTAGCTATTGTTATATGCAAATTCTGCCAAATAGAGATATTTGTCCCATGCACTTCCAAAGTTTAGAGCACATGCTCGCAACATATCTTCCAAGATTTGGTTTATGCGCTCTGTTTGCCCATCTGTCTGTGGGTGGTAGGCAGTGCTAAAATTTAATGTAGTCCCTAAAGCTTCTTGTAGGATTTTCCAAAACTTAGAGGTAAATATGGAACCTCTATCTGAGGTGATTGTTTTTGGAACCCCATGGAGAGTGACTACCTTTTCTAGATAAAGCTCAGCTAGCTTATGGACAGAATACTTTAGGTTTGTTGCGATAAAGTGAGCTGATTTGGTAAGCCTGTCCACTACTACCCAAATTGTATCTTTCTTCATATTGGTCATAGGCAAGCCTGTGATAAAATCCATACAAACATCCTCCCATTTCCAGTCAGGAGTTCTTAATGGTTGAAGCAATCCGGCAGGACTTTGGTGTTCAGCCTTCACTCTTTGACAAGTATCACACTTGCTAATATACTCTGCTATTTCTCTTTTCATATTTCTCCACCAAAAATTTCCTTTCAAGTCCCTATACATTTTAGTACTTCCTGGATGTATAGTGTATAGGGTATCATGAGCTTCCTTCAAAATGATTGATTTAATATCAGAGTTGTTGGGAACACAAATTCTTCCATGAAGCCTAAGAGTTCCTTCTGCATCAATATGGAATTCTGAAGGTTGATTTGCTTTAATTCTTCGAATTTCCTCTAGGATAAATGCATCCTGAGTTTGGCTTTCTTTTATTTGGTTTAACAGTGTTGGCTCAAGTGTTATGTTGTTGAGTGTTGAATTTGAAGGTGATAAAACTAAGTTGATTTCCATCTTCTGAATTTTTTTGATAAATTCATGTTGAAAGTTTTCAAGAGAAAGATGATTGCAATAAGTTTTACGGCTGAGAGCATCAGCTACTACATTAGCCTTGCCCGGATGATAATTTATGGAGAGATCATAATCATTGATGAGTTCAAGCCATCTTCTTTGCCGCATATTCAATTCTTTTTGGGTGAAGATGTATTTTAAGTTTTTATGATCACTGAATATTGTACATTTTGCTCCAAAGAGGTAATGTCTCCAGATTTTAAGTGCAAAAACAACAGCTCCAAGTTCAAGATCATGCGTGGGATAATTGACTTCATGGGGTCTTAATTGTCTTGAAGCATAGGCAATGACTTTGTCTTTCTGCATTAATACACAACCCATACCCGACTTAGAAGCATCACAGTAAACCACATATTCCACTCCATCCTCAGGCTGTACTAGAACTGGTGCTTTAGTTAGTAATTCCTTTAATAACTGAAAACTTGTTTCACATGCTTCAGTCCATACATATTTTTGATTCTTCCTTAGCAACTTTGTGAGAGGTGTTGCTATCTTAGAGAAGTCCTTGATAAATCTACGGTAGTACCCTGCCATGCCTAGAAAGCTTCTTATTTGAGTTTGGTTGGTTGGGCTTTCCCAAGACAAGATGGTCTCAATTTTCTTAGGATCCACTTTTATTCCTTCTCCAGAAATGACATGGCCTAAGAAAGATACTTGCGACAGCCAAAATTCACATTTACTGAATTTAGCATAAAGTTGTTCTTCTCTCAGAGTTTGCAACACAGTTCTTAAGTGTTGTTCATGTTCCTCCTGACTCTTAGAGTAAATAAGGATATCATCTATGAATACTATCACAAATTTATCAAGATATCTCATAAGGAGTTTGTTCATTAAATTCATGAACACTGCTGGAGCGTTCGTCAGACCAAAAGGAATGACTGTGTACTCATGATGCCCATAACGGGAAACAAAAGCTGTTTTCTCAATGTCCACTGGTTTGACTTTGATCTGATGATATCCTGACCTAAGGTCAATTTTACAGAACACACAAGCACCCTTGAGTTGATCGAATAAGTCATCGATTCTAGGAAGAGGATACTTATTCTTTATAGTGACTCGATTTAGTTCTCGATAATCTGTACACAACCTTATGCCTCCATCCTTTTTATCCACAAACAACACTGGTGCGCACCAAGGAGATATACTTTCTCTGATAAAACCCTTATCTTCTAATTCATGCAGCTGCTTCTTAAGTTCAATTAATTCTGTAGGATTCATTCGATAGGGTCTCTTAGATATAGGTGTTGCACCGGGAGTTAAGTCTATGGAAGTCTATCGGACGCCGTCTGGATTTTCCTGGACCCCGTCCGACGAGGCTTTTCCCGAGCTGCAGTGTTACTGTCGGACGCCATCCGACAGCAATCGGACGCCGTCCGATGAGGCCCAACCGTGTAGATCGCCATAAAACTTACCCCTCCGCCTCCCTATTTCCTCATTTCATCTCACTCTCCACTCCTAACCGGCGCCGTCACTTCTTCTCCTCCTCACCGGGGAGGGCTCTCCGGCGAACTCCGGCGACGTCCACCACCACCACCGGCTTCCCCTCGTCCTTCTTTTCGATTCCCACCGCGGGGATTGAAGGTTGACAGCCCGATTCGTGCACCTCGTCTCCGTCAAGCTCCCCTCTTTTCCCCTACCGGAAAAGGCCTAGGGGACGATCCTCTCGCGCACGACGGCTTCCTCCTCCCTTCTAGGGCTCGGTAACGGCTTCCCGCCTCTTGTTCCCGCAAATTACATTGATTACCGAGTTCTAGGTTTTGAATAAAATTTTTCCCGCGCTTGTGTCTAGGGTTGGCTCGTGGTGTGGTTGGCACTTGGTCAGTAGGATTGATTCGAAATGTCTCGTTCGTTGAAGAAACATGGCAAGGCTCTTGGCAGGACATTGAGTGGTCGTGGTGACAGTGGTAGCCGGGGTGTTCGTGATGATTTTGACGAAACGGCCAGCAGTGCCGCTCCTCCTCGCACAAGAAAAGTTACTAGAGAGCATATACAGCGGTAGCACGATGAGGGATACATTTGGAAACGGGTTGTGGGGTCTTCTTTTGCGACAGCCGAGGATATTGATGATGATACTTTTGATGAGGACCCGGCGGATGACGACGTCACTGAGACAGTAGTCGCTGAAGATGAACCCGTGGACAATGCGGTCCTCAAATTGTCTATGGAAACTTTAAGAAAGAAGAGGGCTGTCTCTTATGCTAAGTGGTTCCCTGAGCGGAGAGAAGATACTAGAGACTTCAGGCTTTTCACTAAATTTCAAAAATAGCTCTACATGTGTTTCTCTGGGCCCAAGACTGGTCCTAGGGACCCTCATTGTGTTGATTGGAGTGAAATCACCGCAGCTGCAGGACCTGAGGTTCACACCACGTTCAGCTCTACTCCAGGCTTGGCAGAATTGATCTCAAATAAGAAGTTGACTTGGTGCAAAGAAAGGCACTGTGAATTCTTTGCTACTCTGCTAGTTGCTGAGGATGAGACAGAGTTTAACTATTATCACTCAGTCGATGGACATGTTCAGAGGATCACAGTGGTAGATATGAATTATGCTTTGGGCACTCCAGATTCTGGCGCTGATTTGAATGAGATGGCCTATGAAGATGCCTTCTGGAGGGCTAAATATCCTCCATTTGAAGAAATCAGGTTCATGTACCTTGAACTTGAGGAGGAAGAGATAAATGTGGAAAAGGCAAATCAATTGCGACAGGAGCCTGCCTTAATCAATCTGATTCTTCGAAGCACACTATTTGTTAGAAGTAGCAACCGCGACAGGATCCTCCCAATTTGCAGTTGGTTTATGTTATATCTTCTGACAGGCAGGACCATAAACATTGGAGCTACTATTTTGGGAGAGTTTGATGACGCCATTTATTGAGAGGTTAATAGGCCACTTCCACTAGCACCATATATTGGCCTGTTAGTCTCCAGGACACAGCGCGTTTCCGAGGATGAGGTAAAGAGTTGGGACAACAAGATCAAGAAGCATCAAATGAAAATTTTCTTGAACTCTCTTGGCAGCAAACCTAAGTTGGATCGTCCAGGTGATGATGCTCCTCCTCCAGCTCCGGCTCCTGCTTTTGCTCCTGCTGCTCCTATGCAGCCCTCTGTGCCAATGACTGGTGAGGGATCTTCTGCAGCTGCCCCTCCTCCTTGGTATGACATGCTATTGGGTGAGATGAGAGGTCTGTGCACTGAAATCAAAGAAGAGCTAGCAGCCACTCGCAGGGAAATGAACCAACTGGCAGGGCAGCAGACGTATTTGAGTGATGAGTTTGCAGAGTTTAAGTCTGCTCTACAGTATATGGATGCTATGTTTATGCCAGTGCCAGAAGGGGCCAATCCGTACTCTTGGTATTCTCATGCCTACGACAGCTATCAGGCCTACCAGCAGCATCAGGTGTTTCTTCGCCCACCTGCCTACCCACCACCGCTTCACCCTTGGGTATATCCTCCTCCAGGGCCGGCTCCTGCTTATATGCCACCACCACAGCCTTTTCCTCCTCAAGGTGCTCCAGCTTTTGCTCCCCCAGCTCAGCACCCTCCTCCTGGTAAGATTTCTTTTACTGGTGGAGAGATCTATCGCCATCTCAACTTCTCTTTGCCAACTCCTCAACCGACTCAGCTCTTTGATGATCAATCTTCACCTCGGTCCGTACCCTCTGCAGCACATCTGTCTGTGTACAAGCGTCGCAGAGGGCAGGGTTCTTCTTCTGGCGGCCACAGAGATGATGGAGGCGACGACATGGATCAAGATCAACAGGAGTAGATCAGAAGGATTAAGAGCTTTTCCCTTTTGTGTCACTTGGTAACAAAGGGGGAGAAGTTAGAGAGATTAGCAAGGGGTAGCAAGGGGTCTAGTATGGTCACTTCGTGTAATATTTGTATCGATACTCTTTTGCTGTGGTTTGTATCTTCTGTTACCCTGTTTTATGAAATTTGAATCTTGTTGCTTTGTGCTTTTACTTTGTGCATGAATTTAGGGGGAGCTTCTCTCGTTTGCACATCCTTGTGGTTGAGTTGTGATTGTTTTTAATTTTGCTATTGCTCGTATACTTGTCTTTGCACTAACCCCTTTTTGCAGCTCTAAATATTAATTCACTCTTGGGTTGCCATCAAGTGCCACAAAGTGGGAGATTGTGAGCATTGTTGAGCCCTAATTTTTATTAGTGGCATTGATGTCAAAAATATTTAATATTAAGTGCTAGGGGGTTTTTGGATTTCTCGGAACCCTAGCGAAGACTCGGCTTCTCGTAAAACCCTAATTTGAAGCCTCGACAAATTTGTGAGCTGCTCCGAGATTCTTAATGCGTGACCGGGCGAGAGAAGAGGTCACATATAGATTAGGAGTAGTTAGGTTTTATTTTCAGTTTTTGTCGGATTTCAAAAGGGGTTTGAATCTCTCGGATCATGCCGGATCTTTGCGACTTCTCGAAAAATCGGTTTCCGTAGTCCACCTCTTTCAAAAATACCTAAATATGTTCTTGTGAGATTTCTAGAGAGAGAGAAATCCACCTAAATTCTTCCACACCTTTCAGCACGAATTCACTCTCTGTCGGACGGCATCTGGGAATAGCCGGACAGCGTCCGATCAGCAAAACCCGTGCACAGTGCACTCTGTCGGACGGTGTCTGGTTGTGACCGGACGGCGTCCGATAAGCCAAAACCAGTGAACATTTCTCTCTGTCGGACGGCGTCCGGTCGTTACCAGACGGCGTCCGATGAGCTGATTTTCAGTGAGCATTTGCCGCTGTCGGACGGCGTCCAGTGCCCCGTCGAACGGCGTCAGGTAGAGGCTAACGGCTAGTCTTTTTGTCCCCTTCCGAAGGGCAACGACTAGTTTGCTCTAGGAGCTATAAATACTTGTCTAGTGGCTGGCTACTTTGAGGTTTGTTGCTCCACTTCACCTACCACACTTATTGCTCATTAATTAGGTGTTCTAGAGCCATTCCTCCACCCACAAACCAATCAAAGCCACAAATCATTCATCCCCAATACCGAGCTTCATTGAAGTCCTTCGATCCGGCATGATCGGGGCGTTTCGGGCTTGTTACTTTTGATGACGGCATCCTTCGTGGAGGCGTGGGCTTGGGAGTAGGCCTTGGCGTGTGGCTACTCTCGAGTCGGTGTGCACGGTGATGAGTCCACCTCGCCGGAGTGGCGGAACGACTACCAGGGAGTAAGTGAGGCGTTAGGCTCGAGAGCGAGCCGGTCCTTGTGTGTAAGGGGTAGCCTCAACGGAGAGTAGGAGTTACGGCTCCGAATTTCGGTGAAACAAATATCGTGTCACTCTCTCTCATTTAATTTCCGCACTTACTTCCCTTGCATTGCTTGTGATCATTTGAATGCCATGTCTTAGTTTTGTAGTTACTTGCTTTATCACTTCCGCTAGCTTGATCATCGAAACTAGGATTGGGTCATTCTAAACATGATGCTTAATCAACAAATAACCGAAAAAGTTTAAAATTGCCTATCCCCCCCTCTAGGCCATAGGATCCTCTTTCACATGGGAATTTTCAATATTTCGAGATTCACGTGATGGTTTTGTTTTATCCTGTTTTATGTATAGTAGATACAAACATAAATCAAATTTTTTAAAAAAGACTTCATATCTATTAAAAACTAGCCTCATAAATGCACGGAATGATACATCTATTATATTATATATATATATATATAAAGGAGGGGGAAAAGAAACCACCACGTTCGTCCACATCATTCAAATTATTTCAGCCGTTCGATCAACGGTGGGACCATATTATAACGGCCAAGATCAATCAAAGAAATTCTCACATAAATCAAGAAAAAAAATAAAATATCTATGCCGTTGATTTTGTGGGGCCGGATTATAACGTCTTAGATTAAAAGAAGAATATTGGAAATTCGGATTAAATATTAAAGTTGATATAATATGGTTATTTTATCTGTTCAATCAACTGTGGGACCAAATTATAACGGGATAGATTAATCAAAGAAAAAAATAAAAGATCTATGCGGCTTAGATTAAAAGAAAATATTAGAAATTCATATTAAATACTAAAGTTGATATAATATATTAGAGAAAAACTCTAAATCCGATCTGATATGTTAGAGATAGATTATGAGTTAGAGATAAACACTATATATTAAAACAAAGGGGGCGACTAGTCCACGGTATCCCGTTGGGAGCCTACCCCGACGGGATACCTCCCCTCCACTCGTGCGCGCCCTCCCCACCCCCGCAGGCCTCCTTCCTCGCGCGTCCTCCCCGCCCCCGCCGCCTCCTTCCTCCGCCCGGCCGGCGCGGCGCCGCCCGCCTCCGCCTCGCCGCCTCCTTCCTCCTCCCGGCGGTTCCACCACTTGCTCAGACACCCCGCCGCCCGCCCGCCTCCTCCTCCGCTTGCTGGCGGTGGCGCCCTACCCGCCCGCCGCTCCGCTCCTTGCCTCCCGCCGAGCCGCCGCCGCCGCCCACCCTAACCCGAGGGGTGAGGGCGGTCCCCTCCACCGCCCACCCACCGCCTGTCCCTCCCGGCTCGGCAGCTCATCACCGCCTCCTCCGCCGCCTCTAACGAGCCCACCCACCACCGGTGGTCACGCCCGACCACCCTCTATACCCCGAGGAACCCACATATTCCCTAACCCGAATCCAAACGGTGGCGGCGAGCTCGACAATGGCAACAATGAGGCGACGGCGGCGACGGCGAGGTCTATGGCGGCGAGGTAGGTCCTCCTCCTCCTCTGCACATGGCAGCGGCGAAGGAGCTGGCGCGCGCATGCAGTAAAGGGAGCTGGATGCCAAGGCGAAAGGAGAGTGCTCAGTGGACACGTGTCGCCCGGGGGACTATCCCGTCCGGGAACGGGATCCCGTCGTGGAGAATTTCTGTAAAACAAATCTAGCCGCGCAAACGCGCAGGCCATCTCGCTCGTTAGTTTACATATATATCTCCGTCATGGTTGTATCTGCTCAGAAGGCTTTGCAGTATTTTTATCCCGGGTGCTTCATCTCTCCATTAATATTGATCCCTAGTATACAAAGCTTGGGAATGTTTAAAATAGTAAGCTTGGGAATGTTTGGGCAGTCAAGTCTTCCTTGGCGCTGGTCTCTGCCCTCGGGGGCTCTGGGTATGATTTCTACGATGCTTCTGACATAAAAATCGCTCGATGTGCCTGATCAATGACCATTCACATTGTTGAACACTGCATCAACAATGAACATAACTCAATGCGCACAGTCTCAAGTCTTCGTTGGCGGCTTGGTGCTGGCCTTTGACTTTTGGCCTTTTTCTTTTCAGCATTACGTACCGTTGTGTATTACTGTAGCAAATTCTAGTTATGATAATTTGTAACATTTTTTGTGGCTTTTAGTAATCTTTAAAAAGATCCAAAAACTATTTTTTAATTATTTAGATTTCTTTTTTAATGCTCTCAAATTTACGATAGCAATACGTCAACGCAATGATACGCCGAAAAGAATAAGGTCTTTGTGAAATTTATGAGCTTGAACTCCATCATCAACTGACCCAATCACGCTCGCTCTCAGGGAGCTCACGAGTCACGAGTGCAACTGCCGGCTTCTGTCCAGCCGGCAAGCTTGACACAGGCGGTTTCAGCGCCGTGTAACATGGCAACTTGGCGAAGATGAACATAGCGAAAGAAGCGGGTGGGGGCAAGCAGCAGCTCGAAACGAGCTGAACAAGAGTTCGTCGCGGAGGTGAACAACACGAGCAAGCTCTCCACCGCAACCTGGTGAAGCTGATCAGCTGGTGCCACGAAAAGAGCGAGCTGCTCCTCGTCTAAGAGTACTTCCCCATGGGCAGCCTCCTGTACGGCTGCACGGCAGTGCGAGGGGGCGCGGCGTCGCCAAAGGCCATGGAGGCAGGAGCCGACACAGCAAAAAATAATAAGAGAGGTTGACAATAAAGAAAGAATTTTTTTCGTACCGAAACATCTCCTTACTTTCTATTTTACACTAAAAATTATAATTAGGTGTAAGATGGGGTTCCAATATCATAAACATTATAGGTGGGGAGCCCTACTTGATCCACCACTAGATCCGCCCCTGCATGGAGGCGGGGAAAAAAATTTGGTACGCACGGGATGCAGATGGGCTCCCCTGTATACCCGACGCAGATTCCCGACGCGTGCACGAGCTTAGCATCCCACGGGCCACGAGCGCCTAGCTTTCCTGCGGCTTTTCTCGGCTCAATTCCCTTGGGAAGCGGCTCGGCTCCAATAGCCGCTGCGCCTGCGCCTGGGAGCCTGGCAGCCTGCGCCCGGATCTCTGCCGCCTCCTCCCACATCGCTGCCGCCTTTCTCCTCCCCAACGCCACCGCCGCCGCCTCTCTCCTCTCCATCACCGCCGTGTCGTCCGTATGGCCCGGATCTCCGCCGCCTCGCCCCACAACACCGCCTTTCCCATCAACGCCGCCGCCGCGGCCTTTCTCCTCCCTAACGCCGCCGCTGCCTCTCCTCCCCAACGCCTGGACCCTGTAGAAAGGAAGGCGGTGTTTCAAAGCTGATCAATCCACTGACGAACACCTCGTACTGCTACGACGAAGTTTGTAGATGCATCCAGGTTGGTCACCTGTGCGTGCAGGAGTTGCCAGATGATCGGCCGACCATGCCTCTGGTGCTCAGGATGCCGGCAGCCGCGACGCTCCACACTCCGCATCACCGCCTGGAGCATTGAAGCCAGGACTGCTAGCCCTAAAGTTGAAAGATTTTGATTTTGTATTGATTGTGCAGTGTTTGCAATGCTTCGTCTGTCTGAACCGAAATTATGAATTGGAAGTGTATATGTGATGTATGGTGTGCTTTTCTGAACCGAAATTATGAACTGGCAGTGTATATGAGATGTATGTTGTGCTTTGATGCTTCAGCCAGTGATTTTGATTCTATGTCTGATTGAATTGCACTATCGATAAGGCCCAGCCATTCATGCTTCAGAGCTGATGTAATTGACAAAGGAAAAAAGGTACAGCATTGACAAGAAAAAAGAAGTGCATCAGAATGAATTTCCAATGCTTTGAATTGGAGCTTGCTTTGAATTCGTAACCTGCAGCATTGTCCCATACACAAGAAGAGTTTTGATTTGTGATTTTATAAAGAAGGTTTTCTAAGCTATGTGTACTGATCGTTTGGTTCTTGTATGATCTTGTGTAAACCAATTGTATAAAAGTGTGGATTTAGTGATGTTTGAATTTCTGTAAATTGTGGTGTGTATAATTGTGAATTTGGCAGTATGTGGATCTTTTCAATTGTATGTGTACATTTTAAGCTGAAAATAAATGTATATAATTGTTTTTGAAATATATGCTACATAATTATGGATTTGTGCACATCTTCTGAATTCCAGAACTGTGAAATGAGAATGCACTTTTCTGGAGTAATGAACAAATGCCCAACACTACTCTGCAATGTGCAATATTACCCAAATTGAATGGCCAAGCCACAGCCATTGCCACTGTCTTGAACTGTTTGTAGACTGAAAATCACACATGCAAGCCACAACCAAGGCCATTGCTTTGAATTGGAATCAATACAAAAAAAATTTCTGTATATGAATACAAGTTTATGGGGATACAATTCTTTGCTCCCAGATTGGCTTTTCTTGTAAATCAGTGAGCATTTTAGATTGGCATTAGATATGCCATTCTTTCCTCCCCTTTGCAAATGAGTGAATGCTCGTATGATTGAAAATTCAAGGCCACAAGCTCTGTTTTTTACACTAAAACATTGCCAAATTCTTTTACAAAACCAGGGAATACAAAATTCAGAAAGTACAACATGCTTCTGTTGACTTCATACAAAACCTACAAATAACTACGACTGATTTAATGCATCACCTAAATCACTTCTCTGTACATAAATGAACAAGGAAAAGATGCTATCAATTTACATCTTGAAACTGCTACGGCTTGGACTTTAGAATCAAAGGCTTCAGATCCCTGTAAAATGACTCCTACCATGTGTAGATACTCCAGAGCTAGATGTGCTTCTACAGCATAAAACCTACGCAGAATTAGCACAAATGTTAGTGTTCAGCAGGTAACTACTCAACAATTGGAGAACTGTACTAATTGCATATTTAAAGGCCTCATCATTTGGCATATCATTGAAAGAACACCCTAGGACCTAAAAACAAAACAAGATGCACATAAAATAGATGGCAGTCCCCTTGACATATTTTTCTGTCAAAAGAAGTTGCACCTCCAGAACTTGGTTACTATCAGAAGTATTGTATACATGTAATATATATGTATGTGTGACTCACATACAAGGTTCTGTATTTTCTCAACTGCAGTATATGGAACTAGTTGAATGTATTCTAATATATGAACATGACATAGAAATTAATCAGGTAATGTAATGAATAATGATACTATGTTAACAATCACAAGTAGGGGTAACTGATATTGGAAATCAGAACCAACCAATCAGCCAAAACATCATAAATCTGCGCAAGGAGTGTGGGATTGCTATTTCTTTAAGCTCACTGGTGCATTCTGCTGCGCTCCACATAAGCAAGATTCAGAAATGGGATGGATAACGGACAGCCATAGGCCAAGACCATGGCAAAACCGCACATTTGGCACACCATCAGAGAGAAATCTTAGGATATGCTTACCGAGGTGGTGCTTGGTGTGCTCGACGAGGCACCGGTAACGCGCGAGGACACCGACCATGCTGGCCTCGCACCCCCCCCCGTGACCTTGTCGTCGGCGTCGGGCTCGTTCACCGCGAAACACCGGCTGGGGCTGGAGGCGAGGGGCGCGACGGGATGGAGGCGGCGTGGGCACCGACCCCGGGGAATGGCGATTGGCGGCCGCGGGGGAAGGAGGCTGTGAGATGCGGAACGACGGAGCAATTGTCCCATCTATCTTGAGCCGAGCCGATCCGAATGTCTCTTCGCCTGGGAGCCAAGCCGAGAAGACATGGGAGCATCCATCCGGACGAACGGTGGAGAGGGCGCAGCATCCACGCGGCGTGCATCCGCATCAGGTATGCAGCGCCCGTGGTCTGCAACCCGTCTCCACCAATTTTTTTTCCGGAGGGGGCTGATGCGGCGCTCGAAAGAGTGTACAATGAGGGCGCAGCTGCGTGGTGAGGCCGGTCTTGGCGTGCTGTTACCCGAACCCGAGGGAGTTGCGGTGCAGGTGCTGGTTGGTGGAAGCCCGGCGCAGGAGCCCTCGTTTGAGAAGCCTGCATTTGTTTGGCCTCTGGGAGGGTTTTAAATTTCATTTCCGTCTCCAAACCGCCGTTCCACCAGATCAAGAAAACCGATAAAAACTGATAAAACCAACCAAATTGAATCGTTAAAAAATCAAATGATTTAAATAATCACAGTAACACGAGCATATTCATTGACAGCCACAACTCCTGTAGCTCCTCCCTTGCATTTCTCTTGTTTCAGCTTAAATTAAATTAAACTAAATGAAAATTTGTTTTTTTATAAGCCAAATGATGTAATATTTCATAGTCATTTTTATGAGGTTTTAAATAGTTTTTCTTAAATTTCATAAAATATTTTTTTGAATTTTTAAACTATTTAAAACGTATTTCGAGAGTTCACACATTTGCTACAATAAAACTAAACTCAACTTTAAACTAAAACAAACAAGGTCATCTCTTCCTCCTTATAGCCCATCCCTGCCACCACATCGGGCTCTCTCCATCTCCACGGTGTCGCCGACATGGTGTCCGCACAGATTGGGCCCTTCACTCCCACGGTGACCATTTCTACCCACTATAGTTCCAAAATGAGTGACTCATGTCATGAGTCGGTGACTCACCAAGGAAACCAAATCGAATCGAGAAATTCCCTGGTGGAAAAAAGAGAATCAAAACCCTAAACCAAAACATAAAAAAAATGAAATCTGGATGGGCAAGACATGCGGGCGACACAACAGAAGGCTAGGGTTTCCCTTAGCCGCCGCCGCCGACCCCTGTCACCACCCCAGGTCGCGTACCTCCCTCTCGGCCTTCCTCTCATGCTCCCTCTCTACGCCTTCCATGGCCTAGCCGCCCCTGTTGTTTTCAGTGCAGCTCAAATCAACTTCTGAACCGGCACTATAGCAAATCTGGCAAAATTCAGAGAAAGAACAGAGGAAGCAGGCGGTCGGTGTCGCGAAAGATATCAGGAGCAATTTTCGGGTTTTCTCATTCAACAAGCAACAACTTACAAAATGGAAACTACAATGTATAAATATAACGTTCGGACTCAGAGCGTGCCATCCCACTATCCACATCATCCGCTAGAGCTAACAGAACTTGACTACTTCTAACGAACTAATTGAACATGCACAGTCCACAAGTTCAACGATACAAACGCACGGACACGCTTCTGCCGGCACTACCCGCACCGGCTATGCCCACCTCCGGCCTCCGCAAGCCGCGGCTTTGAATTGATCAATCGTGACCTGGACAAAGCTGTGCCAGATCAGCAATTAACCCAACATTCTCCCCCTTAATCTGATCTGGGGTGAGATTTCTGATCCCGATGATGTACCCCATCATAGCCATCTTCTCTCCTGTCAATGCTTTGGTCATAATGTCAGCCCTCTGATCATTTGTGCCAATAAACGAGACAACAATTTTTCCTTCTTCTACACACTGCCTGATGAAGTGAAACTTCACATCAATGTGCTTACTTCTCCCATGAAACACTGGATTTTTCATTAGGGCAATGGCTGACATATTATCAACATAAAGTGTCACTGACTTGGGCTCTTGACCTGTGATTTCACTCAGCACATTCTTCAACCACACTGCCTGACAAGCTGCAGCTGAGGCAGCCATGTATTCAGCTTCACAAGAGGAAAGAGCCACAGTCCTTTGCTTCTGAGACGACCAGGATACAAGACCTTCATTCAAATAGAAAGCCATGCCACCTGTGCTCTTTCTATCATCCAAATCTGCTGCCAAATTGCTGTCACTGTACCCAGTGATCACCTCACCTTCTTGGCCTTTCAGATAAACTAAGCCATTATGAACAGTGCCCTTTAAATACCTGAGGATTTGCTTCACAGCTCTCTGATGCATTATGGTTGGCCTCTCCATGAATCTGCTTGTCACCCAACAAAGATATGAAAGATCTGGCCTAGTGTGAAGTAAATACCTCAAACAACCAATAACACGCCTGTACTCTGTTTCATCCACTGCCTCTCCATCAGCATCCTTGTGCAGCTGAGACTTGCACTCCATTGGCAGCTTAGTTGCATTGCACTCTGCCATGCCAAATTGGTCCAGCACTTTCAATGCATAAGCTGACTGCTTGATAGTTATTCTGTCACTTGCTTGAGCTACCTCTATTCCTAGATAGAAACTCAGGAGTCCAAGGTCACTCATTTCAAAATTCTTCTTCATTTCTTCCTTGAAACTGGCAATCTCCTCTGAATTTGTTCCTGTGACAATAAGATCATCAACATACACTCCTACTATCAACTCAGCCCTGCCTTCTCTCCTTACATATACAGCTTGATCATGCATACATCTCACAAAACCCAACTCCTTGAGGCAATTGTCAAGTTTTGTGTTCCAAGCTCTTGGGGCTTGTTTCAAGCCATAAAGGGCTTTCTTGAGTCTATACACATGTTGTTCTTTGCCTTTCAGTATAAAACCTGGAGGTTGTGACACATACACTTCCTCCTCCAATTCACCATGCAAGAAAGCTGATTTGACATCTAGGTGGTGCACCTGCCACTCTCTGCTTGCAGCTAGAGCCAAAATCAGCCTCACTGTATCAAGTCTTGCAACTGGAGCAAAGACCTCATCATAATCTATCCCATGTTGTTGCACATATCCCTTGGCAACCAACCGAGCCTTGTACTTAGTTACTGCTCCCACTGAATCCTTTTTCACCTTAAAAACCCACTTTAGCCCAATTGCTTTCTTCCCTGCTGGAAGTTCAGTGAGCTGCCATGTGGAATTCTTTTCTATGGATTCCAGCTCCTTTTCCATGGCATCTTCCCATACTAATATTCCTGCTGCCTCACAATAGTTCTTGGGCTCATCTGATTCAATCAGCAACAACTCATCTTCCTCATCCATCCTCTCAGTCTCATGCATAATTTCAGATACACTTCTGAACTTGCTCTGTACTGGACTCATTTCAGCATTTGTATTGGTATTGGTAGCTGCTGCTAATCTTGCCCTTGACCGAGTGACTGGTCCTTGTGGCATTGGCCTAGCTGGTGCTGATACTTGCACAGGAGATGGCACTGATAATGCAGGTGATTTGTCTCCAGTGTGAGCCGGAGCTAATACATCATCTGCATTCACAAGCTCTTCACTTTTGCTCTGCAGCTTCCCATTTTCGATCAGAACATCAAGGTGGATCTGGTACACTAAAGTCAGTAGAGCTACCACTTGTGTCCCAATCCCACATAGCTCCTTCATCAAACACCACATCACAGCTAACCTGAATTTTCTTCTTGAGTGGATCATACAATCTACAAGCCTTGCTACCCTTCTCTACACCAAAGTATACCATAGCTTGGCTTCTATCATCCAATTTCTTCAGATGTGGTGTTGTTACCTTAGCATAAGCAGTGCAGCCAAAGACCTTTACATGTCCCAAGCCTGGCTTCCTCCCTGTCCAGACTTCATGAGGTGTCACCTTGTCTAAGGCTTTTGTTGGTAGTCTATTCAATAGATACACAGAGTGTCTCACTGCCTCTCCCCAGAATCTCCCTGGAACTCCCATGCTTTTCAGCAATGCCCTAGCCATGGCCATTACTGTCCTGTTCCTCCTTTCTACAACTCCATTTTGCTGAGGGCTATAAGGAGCTGTGTAGTGTCTCGAGATGCCTGCTTCTTCACACAACTTTGTGAACTCATCTGACAGAAATTCTCCCCCTCTGTCAGTTCTTAGCACCTTTACATGATGACCACTTCCGTTTTCAGTTTCAGATTTGAACTTCTGAAATGTAGCACATGCTAGATCTTTGGTCTTGATGATGTAAACCCACATCCACCTGGAGTAATCATCCACAATGAGCATAAAATAGCTATTTCCACCCATCGTTGTTTGGGATCGCCCACGAGATCTGCATGGATTAGTGCTAATGGTTGGTCTGCTCTGAAATTTGCTGAAATTGGGAATGAGTGCCTTATTTGCTTGGCATATAAGCACCCTTGACAAATCTGCTGTGGATGTTCAATGCAAGGCACACCTGTTGCCATCTCTTTGTCACTCAGCATCTTTAGAGACTTGAAATTCACATGCCCAAGTCTGGCATGCCAAAGCCAAGCAGGATCTTCCAAGGTTGCTAGGAGACACACTGCATCATTACTTGCAATTTCTGCCTTATACAACCTATTAGCTGAACCTTTTACTTTGATCAATAGCTTGTCAAATGAATCATATACCAGCAAATATCCATCTTGCATAATGACTCTATTACCTCTCTCAGTCAATTGACCACAGCTAATGATATTATTGCAAAGTGCAGGGATATAATATACCTCTGAGAGTAGCCTCTGTTTTCCATCCTTAAACTTCAAGAGCACAGATCCCTTGCCCTTTATCTGCACTTTAGAGCCATCACCAAATCTCACAGTGCCTTCCACAGATTCATCCAAGTCTTGGAATTTTTTCAGCTCCCCTGTCATGTGGTTACTGGCACCATTGTCAAAATACCACACGTTTGAGCTGATGTGGTGATCACCTTTTGACACCAAAGGTGACTCCATCTTCCCATCATTCAGCAGCATCAAGCCCTTGGCTTCTACAGCAGCTGACAGTAACAGAGCAGGTTCCTCCTCCTCTGTCTTGGTGAGATTTGCTTCCCCATTGTGTTGTTGCTTTTTAGGTGACCTGCATTCGGATGCATAGTGCCCAAATTTCTGGCAATTGAAACATTTTATGTGACTTTTGTCACGAGTACCTCCCCCGGCATTTGCAAAGACCACCATCACGCCTGGTGATTTTTGCCACGGCAGCGCCACGGCCATTTAGCCACGCCAATACCGCCACCGCTGATCACAACGATTGTTTTGGCTCAGCATGAGGGCCTCTCCCTTTCGCTCGAGTAACTCCTTCGCCATCGCCTATTCTTCGGGCGCTACCGCCATCGAGCCTCAGCCGAAAGGTGAGTCGCCCGTCCGACGCCACTTGTCGTCGCCTTCGCCAAGGCCGCCATCGCGCGCAGTCGTGGTCTTCAAGCGCCGAGTAATTCCTCGAACGCCATTGTGGAGGGTCACAAAAGCGCCGATGCCGTGGATCAGCTTGGTAGCGATCGGGCACGGTGTCGAGCATCTTCTTCACCTTTTGCGATCGTCGAGCGCCGCTTACCTCGACGTAGCGCACCGCCATCCCGCAATCTTCCCGCATAATCATCAAGTGATTCGCCGCCTTGCATCTCCAATGCCCCAAATTCCGCCGAGATTCGCAGCTACGGGCGCCAGACGATTCGCGCCCACTTAATCAAGCTTCAGTTATCCTGCACTTCCTTTGCCGCCTTCTTCACCGACGCCGATCAGATATCTTCGAAGCGATTGCAAGATCCGGCCCTTGCCGCCTTGCACTTCTTCGCGTCCCACGGCCGCCCTCCACCGAGCAACCAAGATCCCACGTAGACCCTCGGCGAAAGCGGCCTCCCATCTTGATTGACCATGGAGTGAGCTCGTCGGCGTCAACACCGCACCGCAGTTGACACACCGCCACCACGCCAAATACCGCTAAGACCACCGACGGATCAACGCCATCACTCTAATACCAAATGTCGCTTTCGGTCTGGCTCAAATCAACTTCGAACCGCACTATAGCAACCGCAAAATTCAGAGAAAGAACAGAGGAACAGAGGCGTGTCGCGAAATATCAGGAGCAATTTTCGGGTTTCTCGTTCAACAAGTAAGCAACAACTTACAAAATGGAAACTACAATGTATAAATATAACGCTCGACTCAGAAATGCCGTTCCACGATCCACATCATCCGCTAGAGCTAACAGAACTTGACTACTTTAACGAACTAACCGAACATGCACAATCCACAAGTTCAACGATACAAACGCCGCGACACGCTTCGCATCGGACTACCCGCACCGGCTTATGCCCACCTCCTCGCCTCCGCAAGCCGCGGCTTTGAATTGATCAATCGTGACTGGACAAAGCGTGCGGATCGAATTAATTAACCCAACAAATTCAGCGGCCCTCGTTTCGCCGCCGGCCGGCTGCCATCACGGCAGTTTCTCCGCGCCTTCCTCTCCCGCTAACGCCACCTCCACCGTGCGCGAGCAAAGCGAGCTCTCCTCTTCCTCACTCCGTCTTTTGCGGCGCGGCGATGAACTCCATCGGACGGCGCGTGGCCTGGTTGGCGCTGGCTGTGTACGACGCTTGCCTCGTGCTTCTTGTGGGTGCTACTGCCGGGGCAGCTTTTTTCGCCCCATGGCCGCCCGCCCGAGTCTCCATACCAGATGGCGTCCCCGCTTAGCTGTTTTTGCTCGCACCTCAAGAGCCCTCTTCCTTGCCGTTGAAGCGGCGGCGGCGCCGGTGCTTTTCCCTACGAGATCCGACGGTGCCCGATGTTCCTCTGCACTCTCCCTCTCCAAATCTGGCCGTGTTTTGTCCGCTCGTCGCATGTCATCCCTCACAGGATGCGTAGCTTCCTTTCTTCTTCCCCACATTCGCGTGCAGTGGTGAAGCTTGCCGCCGGCTTTCCCTCTTTCTTCTTCCTTCTTTCCCTTCGTTTGGGGTCGTCTTGGTGGAGACCGCTTCAGACTGCCTCCGTGAGAGGCTGGCCCATAAGCGTGAGGCCCAGATCTGGCGGGTTGTCCGGCGGCCGGAGAGCGGTACTCGTGGTTGTGGGTCCATGGCCTCAGAGTTCTCGGTGAGCTCAAGATCGGCTCTTCTTCTCTTCCTTTCCTTCCTCGAGCTTTGTCTCACGGGCATGAACCGCTGGGGTCCGCTTGAGAGCCGGGCCGGAGCGGGCCGGAGCATGTGGGCTCCAGGGGCGTGTGTCTGGCAGCTCCTCGGCACCTTCCGTGGTGGTGTGGTGGGCGTTGCCCTCGCCAGGCGTAGCAATGAGCCCCTGTCTCTAGCTCCGTCCTGCCTCGCCTTGCCTCCTCCTCGCAAGGTGCCCATGGCGTAGGTTGGCGTCTTCCTGGTTAGTGGCAGGGTTCGGCTTGCACCACCAGGGTGGCGCGGCGTCTGGTCTCCTTCGCTTTCCATGAGCATACCACCAGGCGTGGTGGCCCCTTTCCGGCGGCGTTGGCGGGCGACCTTTCTCCGGCGGCGTCCCCGTTCTCTACCTCTTGACCTGGTCCCGTCCCGTCGCCTTGACCCTCCCTTTCTCCAAGGTGTCGGGTGGCTTGGGGGCGTCTTTCTTGTCAAGTGGCGGCGTTCGTGCACGCTCTCCGGCTCTGCGTTTTCGGTCGGCGGCCCAGTTCTTCTGGTGCTCTCAACCTTCGGCGACCTCTGCCTTGTGCGCTAGTAGGGCAGGTCTTAGGCGAAAGCCCTGCCCTTTTGGGCTTGTGTTGGCGTCACCTTTGGTATCGCTCCCTCATTGGAGGCATCACCTTTTGGACCTTTCCCTACTCTGGTTGAAAACCCTAGCGGTTTTGCGACGGCGGCGGGTTCTCCCCGTCGCTACCTTGTTGGAGGCGTCATGGGTGCCATCTTGTGCTATGGGCTTCCGTTGGGTGTGCTGCTACAGGAGTCGTTCGTCGCTGTGTGGGTGTTGGTGGTGTGTTTCCCCTTTCTCCCTCTCATGTACCTCTCTCCTGTTCGGCCTTGGTGGCAGCGGTGGGGCTGTGTTGCTTCTTTCTCCTCTGTAGGTGGTGTTCCCGGCGGTGGCCTGAGGTGTGTCTAGTTTTGGCAAGGGTTGCAGCGTAGCGCTGTAATTGTACTCCGTGCTTGCACGCCTTTTTATTTTGTTTACTCTTGCTGATCAATGAAATATGATGGTAGTTCTCCTACCTTTTTCAACAAAAACTAAAAAAATATGGCATGTCTGAACCAAAGCAACAGAACACAAATTGATAAAAGAAAAAAACAGCTCCAATGATTAATGTACTCTACGCCTCATCGGAGAAGTGACAAACTCCAACCATGTCGGAGAAAAAATGGGAGAGCGATGTACTCCTGTAGCCTCTCTTCCTATACTCTTTGCTCTTCCCCCCCTTACCGGTTGTCCTCTTTCTCTAGATTTCTCTATCTATGCAAGATGGCTCAAGGTAATAAAGGTGCAAATATGCACCGAGGAAAATGAAAAAAAAAGAAGCAATTTTATCAGACATATTTATAGCCCACACACAAAAAGCCAGTGTCAACGTCCTGAACGAATCTCAAAGCGGGATTAAACTTGGAAAAAATCGCTTGAGCAACTAAACTACGGTCCAGGCACCTATCAATTAGCAAATCCGTCAATCCGGCTAAATTTTATTCAATGAAGCACAATTCTGGAGAACTTTACTGCACAGATCAATTACATTTAGGGCCCGTTTGGCAACTCGATTCCCCACCGGGATCCCGGCGTGATCCCAAGGACGGAGACCCGCGCGGGCGATTTCCACCGGAGATTTCCGTGGAACGTTTGGAAGCCCACGGGGCGCGGATTTTCCCCCTCTATTCCCGTCGTATCCACGGGGAAACCTCCCTCGCTGTGAGACTCGTGGATTATTTTCCTTCGCCTCTCGCGACTCGCCTCGCCTCTGCTCACGCTTCCATGTCTCCGCCATGTCTCCGTCAGCACCTTTGCCTCCTCCAGCGTCTCAGATTCGGTGCCTCCGCCTCCACCTTTGAAACCACCGCCTTGCGCGTCTCGTCTCCTTCACCGGCTTACCTCCGCCTCCGTCTCCTCATGCTTTGTCCTCCGTGTCCGTTCCGCCGCTTCTCCTCCGTGTCCGTTCCGCTTCCTCCTCCGTCCGTTCCGCCGCCTTCCTCTGCCTCTGCCTCACTGTTCCATCCGCCTCCGGCCTCCCTTCGTGATCCTCGCCCCAGCCGAGATCGCCGGAGGAGGAGGAGGCGCGCCACCTCGGCCGTGGTGTCAGGGCGGGAGAATCTTGCGTCACGGCGGAGGAGTATGCATCGCCTCGACGTGGGGGCCGCCGATGGAAGTGAAGTAGCGTCGCTTCTCGCATCGTTGCGTGGAAAATGACTGACGAACGAGGAGCAGGGAAAGAAGAACGAGGAGGCGAAGCACCTGTGGAAATGAATGACCAAAAATCCCTAGGGAATTCTTTCACCGAGTTTTGCTCCTCTCTGCTCCCAAATGAGCCCTTAAGGAATTCAAGCCATCAAACAAGGTCAATGCATGTTTAGTCTGTGGTACGTCAGTACGTACGTGCCAACCACGGATGCATACATATTTGATATACAACATACTTGTAAGCCCTGCGTATTCCTCATCGGTACGACGCGACGGTACCGTACAAATTTAGCCCTTTGGCACGCATGCGCGCGACGCAGTCTCTATACATGACGCATGATGGTTTGATCAATTTAAAAGTTGATTGTTCGTCGCACTTTAGTACTCTCTAGTCTGCAATCAGAGTGATGATCATCTATTCTGTTGTGTCGGTGTCACACGACTGCCTGTTTTGAAGCGTAGATGTTTACCAAATCGACTTTACGTGATGATTCTGTCGTGTCGGCCGCCGCCGCCGCTCCCTTGACGTCCCTGCTGCTCGAGCTCGACTTGGAGCCATCAGAAAGACAAGACGACGACGACGAGGGAGAAGAGCCGTCGACGGCGCGCTTCCTCTTGAGCTCACGGCCAGTGGAGCGAAGCTGCTGCAGAACGTAGGGCGGCAGGTCCTTCCTCCGGACGTGCGAGACCCCCAGCTCCATGCCGGGCCACCAGAACTGGTACGTGTAGATCTCCTGCTTGAACTCCTCCGTCGTCCACCGGAGGTCGAACTGCTGACAGGTTCGCGGCGGCGGCTGCTGCTGCTGCTGCGGCGGCGGCGGCGGCGTGGACAAGCCCACGAAGAAGGTGGACATGCACCACAGACCATGGGGCTCGGCGGAGTAGGTTTATAAGGGTGGCATAGAAGATGCCGGCTACGGCTATCTCGACCACAACCACCACCGCCTCACCGGACTCCACCCACCCCTTCCACACCCGGAGCTCGTCCTCCCCGCCGGCCACCATCACGTCCACCAGCAGGTAGCTCTTGTAAGCCCGGAAGAAGTCTAACGGCTGGAACAGCTCGCCCCACCCGCCGCCGCCGGCCTCGATGATCCTCTGGCAGACGCCGTGGCCAACGCCGATCTGTTCCTTGATGATCCGCAGGGTGGCGTGGTAGACGTTGTACGCCGAGTTCATGCACGGGTACGCCGGCGTGATGACGGGCATGAGGTGGCTCCGGTCGCGCGTGTTCCTCCTCGGGTCCCACACGGGGAGCCGGAGCCCCGGCTCGCCGCCGTCGTCGTGTTCGATGCTCGCGAAGAAGACTGGTGGGCCTGCCACGAGAAGATCCGGCGCTGCACCAAAGATCTTGGCACGCGCGTTAGGGTAGAAAGCACACGCGCCATCAGATGGCCCACCCCACGCCGCCAGAAGCGGCGGTGTTGGAGTAGATGCCCCGCGCTTGGCCCAAGCTTCACGCACCGCAACGTCGTCGGAAGGCAATGCGTCGGGACCGACCGCCAGCAGATCTCGTTTGCGACGCAGACGATAAAATAGTCAGCGCGATGGGTTCGGTCAATCCGGCGAAAGCACGGCACGATCGCCGCTAGCGGTCGAGGTCACGCGGCACCTCGGGGAGGCGGAGGTCGGCGTAGGGAGGTCGACCGCACGCCACGGAACCGCGTCTTGATGACGGCACGCGTGGGCGCCCGCAAGACGGGCCGCAGCTCCGCCACCCTCCGTCTCGGCCAAAGACGCCGAAGAACGGCGAAAGAAGTCGGCGTCATGGCCGACGTAGTAGGGCCCGACGACGAGTATGGCGTCGATATCGGAGTCATGCCGTGACGCCGATACGGTCTGAGCCGAATGGGAAGAAGAGTACGGGCGCGCGTCGCCGTCGAGCTCCTCATTGCGTGGCTACCATGGTTTGCCAATGGTCGACGATGCCTGCAGGTCGCAGAAGATCGCCTCCTCGCCGCCGACTCTTCGGTTATCGACTGACCATACCATGTGCAGTGCTTCTTCAACAAGGCCAGGTTTCTAGGTCGGCTTTGCCGACCAACCATGGAGATGGGCTCGTGGCCGCCGAGCATCGGCTTTCTTCCTCTTCTTGCCCGATCGACGCCATAGTTACCAAGGCTGCTTCTGGGGCAGAATTACGCTTGTACGATGTGTTGGGTTAGGGTAGATGGCGCAACAAAGAAACATAGAGATGCGGGTGAGCGCGCGAACCAATTATAGTAAGATGGTACGAATCCTTCTCAGACTCGATCAAGCACCAATGGTACCATACGAAACCTTCTCAGACTCGATCACGCACCGAAGCAGATCTTAAAACACGGTGAAATGTACTTACAAAGCTTATCCTTTTCAATCTATATATTCTTCTTTCCAACCTCAAACATCTTGCTAATCAAAACACCAAACCGCCATAATTTTATCCAACTTGTTGGTGTTGGATATGATCTCGGTGGCTAACCACCAAAACCGAGTCCTAAGGGGCTAACCGCCCACTAGCGCCTTGATCGGGGGCGCTCTAACCAACCTTTGGTGCGGCCCCCTGCTGCACAGCGCCGTATAAGTAGGTTGTTAGTCACGGATTAGCGGTTAATCGTGATTAGCTCAACCCCTAACAACCCCTAATCCCTATCCGATCTGGGAGGCGCTGAAGCACTGGGAAGGCCGTCACCGGCGAGGTCTCCGCTGCCTCCATCTCCCTGCAACCTCTACGGCCTCTCTGCACCGAGCCCTCTCCGTCGACCCAGCTCATTAGCAAGAAACTCTGTCTATCCCGATGGCGAACTCAAGCAACAGTAAGAGGAACCCTAACCGGTTTACTTTTGGTGTTTAATCTTTGGGCTAAGATCTTGTATCAGTCTTCCGCATTACGTTTTAAGAACTAACATTTGGTATCAGAGCAGTACTTAGCCCGATTAAACCCTAATTACGTTTTAAGATCTTGATTAGCCATCGGATTAAAGTTTTTTACTTCATGGATTAATGAATTAATATGTGTTTAGAAGGTAGAAGGAGGTGATTTCGATTTGGGTAAATCCTAATGCCAAAACCCCTAAGAAATCCCCAACCCGAAATCATTTTTTCCTCTTTTTCCCCTCCAACCGAAACCCTAAAAGCTTATTATTGGCCATGCCGAAGATAATTTGCAAATAATTTCGGATGGAAGAGGATTAGAAAAGGCCCAATTTCACGAGAAAAATACCGGATTGGAAAACCCCCAAAATCTTATGAACCCTAATTTCGATTCGGGCAAAATTCAAGCAAATCTCATGGTTTTTTTGGGCGTACCGCTGTTAGTTGCCGCCGGCGTCTTCCTGGGCGTCGCCGGCCGCCTCCGCCGACGCCGTGGGCAGCTCCGTCTCGCCTTCCCTCCGCCGCGTCACCTCCACGCGCCGCTGCATCTCGCACGCGGCTCCACGGAGCGGCTCGGCAGAGGCATGCGCGGCGCCGGAGCACCACGCGCTGCCGCCGGCGAGGGGCTCCGCCGCGGCGCCGTCTCGGTTTCGGTGTCGCCGCTCAGGCCGCCGCCGTTCTCTCAGCTCCCGTGAAAAATGGATCGGGGCGGTGGCATCTGAGTTGGGTTTTCCCCGAGCTAGCACCTAGTTCAGCCGTTGTGTTTTGGATGGTTCGGATTCATTCTGTCCATGCGCTGCAAACTCCAATGGACCAAAGTTGGAGAGCGGCTGTGTGTAATTTTTAAAGGCATCGGCTTATGTGCTCAAGTTGTTTTTTAAAATATATTAATCACGTGTATGCCTAATCATGTTTAGATATGGGTGCTAAGTCTGATTAAGGGCTAATAGTGCTTAGATTATTTTCTTAATCTTATTGTTAACAATAATTGTTTTAGATTAGCCCTTAATCATTTTTTATTATGCTGCATTACGTGAAGCCCTTATGTATGATGTCTTATGTATTTTGGCTCAAATCGATGAATTAAGAATGGGGAGTAGAGTTTAGAACTCTAATTTAACGATTTGGGCCGACGCAGCTTTTGGGTCAATTTAGTCCGATTCTAATGAACAGTGCCTCTGATTATTACTGTTATACTTGATGATCAGGATTAATTATGCACTGCTTAATTTATGCAATGGCACTGAGCCAACTTAGCCTGATCTGATTAAGATGCTAATTGCTTCTTTAATGCCATCGGTTAATTATGATATAAGTTAATCAAGATTATGTTAACTATGTTTAGATTAATGTCAGTGATTAGTGCTAATTGTGATTCAGTTAATGCTCAATTCATGTTGCTGTTAGTTTCCATGGTTTTGGGGTTACGAACAGCATTTAGCAGGAGGGGAGTTATGCAGATTAAGAACCCAAGTAAATTCCCCAAATTTAAGATAAACCCTAAAGGCCCGGGTTAAGGTCATTTAGCCAAATCCGTGGCAAAATTAAGTAAAATTTGGGGAGAAGATTAAGAAAAGGGTCAAATTAGATGAATCACGTCTTTTCCCATTTTTTCCCTCATTCGAGGGGTTTCATGTGGCGCACCCACGGATCGGACCACCGCTGGGACTCCTTGGTCTCACGGAAGTCAGTAGTCACCGTCGCCGCCGCCCCTCCGCTCACGCCGCTTGCGCCTCCGTTTGGCTCCTCCGCCAGTTGTTGCCTCGTCGCGACGCCATGAGTCATGCACGCGTGATCGCGGCGAGACCCTCCGCCGCCCACCTAGGGGCGTTTTGGTTTGAGCCGGGTTTTCCACGGTGTTAAGCTTTGGCGTTTTGTTTTCTGGCGCATCCTAAGTAGTCCAATGGATCAACGTCGCTCCCGCCGCGAAGTCGCCTCAAGCCGGGCCGACGCCAGTGCACCACTCGGTGAGCTATGCGTGTTTGTGAATCGCCCAAGAGCAAGTTGCCAACCCGCATGTTGCTAAGAATATTAAAAGGATAATTTTGCTATGATTATTGTCTTAATCTCACGTTTTAATGTTAATTCTAGTGCATACTCTATTGATTAATGCTTATGGGTTTAATGAAAGTTTATTAACTGATGTTTTGCACTGGTTAAGTTTTTGTTTGGTAAACAATAATTATGCATTAGTTTTCCTAATTGCACTATAGGCATGGCACAATTTTTATGGAATGCGATTTTTTATGCTATGTCTCTAATTAAAACTAGAGAATTTAGATTGACTCACAATTATAATTTCGATC
This sequence comes from Raddia guianensis, assembly GCA_036346415.1. Classification (NCBI taxonomy): domain Eukaryota; kingdom Viridiplantae; phylum Streptophyta; class Magnoliopsida; order Poales; family Poaceae; genus Raddia; species Raddia guianensis. Next base: position 49,110,186 of record CM070537.1, read on the forward strand.
AAGGTTGATTTATAGTTGTGTGTCAATTTCTATAATTATTGCTCCTTTTCGTTTTCTGCCCAACGGTGATCCGAATTAGAGCAGTAATTTTTATGATACAATTTTATGTTATCCTCTAAATGTGCCATTTTAGTTGGGGCAATTCATTAAGATTAAGTTATGTAATTTTCAAGTGCATTAATAATGCTTCCCGTATTGTTAATGCACTATTTTAATGATAATGGTTGCCCAAATAATGATGTGCTATTTTTATGAATGTTTTAGTGCACGAAATTTTATTAAGTATGATTAAGGAATTTCTAAATTTATTTAGAAATATTAATATTTAGCGTTGTTTTATGATTTTGTGCACTAATTTAATGACAATGATTGTCCAAAATAATGTACATTAATGTCAAATGTGATGTTGTTTACTTAATCATGGTTATTTACGTTAATTCTTGACAACTACTATTTATAAGTTGGTTATTTAGTTTATTTGTTGTCATGAATATTTTTTATGACTATGATTAATTATTGATGATTTACTGAATTCATTTTTTGATGGTTTACTTAAGTTAATTCAGTAGATCAGTTCATTGCTATTTAAATAACGTTATTTCTTCCGCTGCATTATGTTTTCTCTAATTAAAATGGAACCAACGAGAAATTTTAATTAGAGATTCAATTATGTTTTTGGGATTTTGTCTTGACTCATGATTATATCTTGACCAACGTTGTTTATATTCATGAGTCATCCCATGAGATTATTTAATAATCTTTGCTTTGACTACTAAAGTTGATTATGTCCCAAATTGAATGGAACCAACGAGAAGTTTAGTTTGGGACTTACCTATTAAGTTAGTGGATTTTGTTGATTTTGGCGGTTCATGGTTATAATCTAGCCAAGGCTGTCTATGATTATGAGCTATTAAAATTTAAACTTCTGCTATTATTAGAATTGTTTTTTGATGTTTCTTGGTGTAATCTGGCCAACGCTGTTTATGACAATGGATCATTAAAATTCAATTTCAACTCATGTGATATTTACTTAAGCTATATCACTTTTCGTTTACACCAACGGTGATGCTAATTGAATATGACACTAGCATGTTATTAGCCGATCAATGGATTAATTTCATGCATGACACTTAGTCTCCTAATGTTCGAAGCAATATTTTCCTAATGTTCTCTTCTATATGTAAATGTGATGTTACTGATAAGCTGAAAAGTAGCAGTGATGAGACTTTTATCGAAATTGTGGCACTCTCGTTTGGGCCACATTTCGAAGGGGAGAATGGAGCGTCTCATTCTAAGGAAGAGATCTCCACCCACCCATTAGTTTCGACTCAGATTAATGGAGCCTTTGTTAAAACAAGTTTATAAAGATGTCACACAAAAGATAAGGCTATTATGGTTAGTTCTCAGTGACATCATTTGATGGTAAGTTTTTCCCTTTTTTCCTTTATGTCCACTAGCGTTTCCTAAAGAACAAAGTGGTATCGATTTTATTGTCCAGATTCGTATTGCATTTCAAAGAATCATGAAATCGGTGGGAGCTCTGTTTTAGTAGGAGCTCAGAATCAGTGGGAGCTGAGAGACCAAGAAAGTAGATTTTAAGGAGATGTGGGATTATGTTTTCTTCCCTGACATCCCAAGAAACTACTCTTCTTGTGTCTCAGGTTGTTGCACCTATAGTCGATAACACTGTAGTGGCACTTCCGACTGTGGACTCATTAATGTTGCTAATGATAATGTCCCTAATGCTGAGTCTCAGCAGCATCCTATAAGGACTAATGAATAAAGTTTCCTTTAAGAATTGTGCCATTTATGGCTCATAATTTTTTATGTTCTTTTGATGAAATGGATAATAGAATATGCCTTAATATGCCTCGTTTTGACTTAAAGAGTCATGGTGAAACTTCTTATGTGTTGCACATTAAAAAATTCACCAAGTTAGGTCCAAGACATACAATGACAAGAGTACTGAAGATATAAAACATGTATGAGTACTCTAGTTCACCTGCTAATATTGTCTAGGGCAATAAGTTGGGATTTCCCATATTTAAGGAATCATATTGAAACTGACCAGATAAGTTGATTCCTTGCGCTTCTCTTGTCGGAAGCATTATGTAAGATCAAGCCTTTATGAGCCCTAGTTTGTTTTATGTCATCGGGATACTTGGCAGAAATAAATTCAATCCAGGGTTGGACCGCTGGAAAATTATTAAGAGTCTTGTTATGTGCAAGACGATAATGTTTACATGCTCAAATATATAAGTCTTACGGGGTGTGGTGATAAGAAATCCACGTCAGTTTGCACCTACATCCATACATTTTGGAGCCTAATCGTGGAAAGTCTCCAAATTGTTCTCAGTTGTATTTCTATTGATGAAATTTTATTTTTTGTGGCATGTAATGAAATCAAGAAAGTGATTGTATGTCATAAGATTTTTATCCCGAAAATTAAAGTGGTTGATAGTTTTTCTAAACCACCCTTAGTCTTTTATGTTAACAACAACATGTCAAGTGTTTTCTGCCAAACACGTTGACGTTAGAGCAATGTTGTGAAAGACATAACCCAGAATCAATTAATTAGAGTTATGTTAAATATATTAAGTTTCTTTGCGCGCTTATTATAAGGCTTACCACCTATTTTTGTGGTTATGTTGCTGGCATGGGTTTATTGGAAAGCCTCAGATTCTGGATTTAAGGGCCATTATGCATCCAACTCCCGTAAGCCTAAGTTTTTTAATCAATCGAGATAGAATGTTGCACTATAGGTATTGAGGTCTCATTGGTCAGATAAATAGTCTTTCTGCGACGCTTGCCTTGGTGTATCATTTCTATTGAGAGCGAACTTATGTTGTTAGCCTTTTTCGATCAAGTGGGAGAATGTTGGATATGATCTCGGTGGCTAACCACCAAAACCGAGTCCTAAGGGGCTAACCGCCCACTAGCGCCTTGATCGGGGGCGCTCTAACCAACCTTTGGTGCGGCCCTCTTTGCCAAATAACAGATAAGTAGGTTGTTAGTCACGGATTAGCGGTTAATCGTGATTAGCTCAACCCCTAACAACCCCTAATCCCTATCTCGATCCGGGAGGCGCCAAGACTGGAAGGCCGTCACCGGCGAGGTCTCCGCCGCCCATCTCCTGCGACCTCTACGGCCTCTCGCACCGAGCCCTCTCCGTCGACCCAAAGACATTAGCAAGAAACTCTGTCTATCCAGATGGCGAACTCAAGCAACGATGAAGAGGAACCCTAACCGTTTACTTTTGGTGTTTAATCTTTGGCTAAGATCTTGTATCGATCTTCCATTACGTTTTAAGAACTAACGATTGAGGTCACCAATCATTGCGACGCCGGGCCCTCGCGTCGTCAGGTAGGCGACTTCGGGCGACGCTCTTCCTACACCGACCACCCCTAAACCTAGCGCCGCTGCTGCCGCCGCCGCCGCCGCCGCATGGCGGCGGCGGCCCCTCCTCGTCTCCCCTTTTTTCCTCCCCTTCCCTCTCATCCTCGTCCCGCAGCGGTTCTTGGCGGCGTCGTGGGCGGAGTGGCGTGGCGCGCGGCGTCATGGCGAGTGGTGGCGGCGGCGGCGGGGCGCGGGCGCTTGCCTCGTCGCCGTGGCGTGGCGGCGACCAGTGGTCGTGGCGGCTTCCGTGGCGTGGCCGTTGCGGCCGTCGTGGCGTGGCCGTGGCCGTGGCGGCGTCGTGGCGGCGGCGGCGTCGCGTCGCTTGCTTGCGTCGTGGCCGTGGGCAGCCGGTGCGTGCCACGCCACTCGTGGAAGCCCCTGTGTGTTCCTTCCCTCCTCCTCCACTTCGCCTCCCTCCTCCGGCCTAGATCCAGATCCGGCGGCCGTGGCGTGGCGGGCCGTGGCGGCGGCGTCGCGGCTTCTGCCGGCGTCGTGGGCGTGGGTCGCCGGCGCGTGGCCACACCCGCTCGTGGAAGCCCCTAGGTGTTCCCTCCCCCCTCCTCCTCCACTTCGTCATCCCTCCTCCCCGCCCAGATCTAGATCCGGTGGCTTCGTGGTCGTGGCGGTGGCGTGGCAAGCCAGGCGGGCGGCGTCGCAGGCGCTTGCCGGCGTCATTCCCAGATCTAGCGGATCCCTCCTCCCCAGGTGTTCCCAAATCCGGCGGCCGGCGGTGGCGGCCCCCTCCGATGGCGGCGAGAACGGATCTGGCGTCATGGTGGGCCAAGGCGGTCGGGTCGCGGGGCCCTGGTGGTGGTGGGTGGCGCGGCTGCTCAGCCCGAGGACATGGGGTCGTTCCACCCCGTCGCTCGTTTCGCCCGCCGTGCGTCCTCTCTCGCTGGTCGCGCGGCTCCCCTTCTTCATCACTGCCTTTGCGCGCTGAGGTGGAGCTTGTCGCTGGTCTCCCTCTTCTTCCTTCTTCCCCTCCCCTTGGGCCCGTCTCGGGTGACCGCCCTGGGGGGCCGCTCCGTTGGGAACTGGATCCGCAGGCAGGAGGCCCGGATCTGGCGTTGTTGGCCGGAGCGGTTGGAGCGGGTGTGCTCCAGGGTCGTGAGTCCGATGGCCTCGTAGCTCGTGGCTTCGACCGCTCTTCTTCTTCTTCCCTTCCCTCGGCCCGCGACGGTGGATGCCGCAGGGTCCGCTCGGTTTTGATCGGAGTGGGTGGAGCAAGTGGGCTCCAGGCGTGTGTCCGGCGGCTTCTCGGCTCCTCCGTGGTGGCGTGGTGGGCGTCACTGCGTCTTCGGGCAGCGGCGACCCTGCCTCTAGCTGATCCCATCCTCGCCTCCTTGCCTCCCTCCCTGCGAGGTGCTCGGTGGTCGGTTTGGCGCTTTCGAGTTAGTGGTAGGGTTCGGCTTGTGCCTCTGGGTGGCGTGGCGTCGGCTTCCCGTTTCCGTCGTAGGCCACCAGGTGTGGTGGCCCTCTCCGCGACTTTGCTTTCGGCGACTTTGATCCGGCGGCGTCCGTACTCTACCTCTTGACTGGTCTGTCCCGCCGTCAAGACCCCCTTTCTCCGTGGTGTTTGGGTGGCGTGGGCGGCTTCTTCCGTCGGGTGGTGGTCTCGTGCTCACTCTCCGGCTCTGCGTCTTGGTGGCGGCTCGGTTCTCCTAGTGCTTTCGACCTTGGCGGATCTTGCCTTGTCGCTAGTAGGATGTGTCTTGGCGAAAGTCTCCCTTCGGGCCGGTGTTGGCGTCACCCTTGGTGTCGTTCCCTCGTTGGAGGCATCACCTTTCGGACCTTCCCTACTCTGGGTGAAAACCCTAGCGGTTTTGCGACGGCGGAGGTTTCTTTGCGTCGTTACCTTGTTGGAGGCGTCGTGGCTGCTGTTTTGCGCCTTGGTTTTCGCTGGGTCTACTGCTTCAGGAGTCGCTTGTCGTTGTGTGAGTGTTGGTGGTGTTTCCCCTTCTTCCTCCCTTGTATCTCTCTCCTGTTCGGCCTTTGGCCTTGGTGGCAGCAGTGTGGCTGCATCCCTTCTTCCTGCTCTGTAGGCGGTGTTCCCGGCAGTGGCCGGAGGTGTGTCTGGCTTTGGCCAGGGTGGCAGCGGAGTGATATGGTTGTACTCCGTGTCTGCACGGGTTTTGTATTTTATTTTCTCCTGCTATTCAATGAAATAGGACGGCAGTACTCCTGCCCCTCTTTCAAAAAAAAATAATTTTATCCATAGAGTTAGCGAAAGTACGAGGCACGGATCTTCTCCCGGCCCAAATATATATGAGAGAATTCCCTATATGCCACTTGTCGACGGTTGAGATACAGATCTCAAGTCGCTAAGGTTCTTTAGAAGTGAGATAGGAGACACGCCGAACAACCACCAACAACAACGAACAGGAGACAGGGGTTTTTATCCTGATTCAGACCTCTCGGGAGAGATAATAGCCCTACGTCCAGCCTTTCTTATATATCAGGAGTGATTACAAGAGATGGCTCGACGAGACCAACAAGTCTCGACGAGATTATGGTGTATATCAGGTGCTAAAAGCTAGGTCAAGTCGTAAAACTTGTCCCTCTACACGCCATAGGGGCCTTGTTTATATAGTGCAGAGCAAACCGACCTACCGAGAGAATATCGGGCCAGGCTAACTACGAGCTCGTAACGAACTCAACGTGCCAAATATATCCCGAGGCAGATAAGGCATACTCCTAGTCTTAGGGATCACAACTCCTAATCCAATCTGGGAAATCAACGTCCGGGTCTTCACGTGGCCGCAGAGACTCTGTTCGAGACGGACTCAAACACGATTCCTTGGCGTTCGCATCACGCCACCAGAAGTCGTTTTCAAGCAAGATGCATATGGGCTGATAGAACCTTCCAGGAGCCGGGCCTGGTAGGGTGCTCGATTGGGCCGTCAGTGAGTGGGCCATAGCAATGGGCCGTGATTTAATCCCCGATAGCTAGCCCCCGAGACTCAAGTGAAAGGACTCACTAGAGTGGGGTCTTCCTCTTGAGACTCCAAGTCACGAAGAGGGAAATTTTGTTGCTACAAAGACGTGTAACAAGCGACCGAACAGATTAGGGTTCAACCGAACAGGACTTGTTCGGGACTGAGCAAACCCGCCTGGTGCCGAGCAACTCTGTTGCGTCGAACAGGAAGCATCATCTGTCCGAGCAGAGCACTCAGCCTTCGATGCAGAAATCAGAAATCCAGTCCCCAAGCCAGAGCTCGTTGCGGGGACCAGACGCGCACTCCGGGCGAAGAGCTGTCCGGTGCGTGGTGAATCATCTCCTTGAGACTAAACGTCATCAAGGAGGGATTGGATTCTTAGTAGTGAAGAGCGTACCACCGCATCCGATAAGATCAGATCTTTCGGGAGAATGAACATAGCAAGTCGCGAGACGGACTCATGCTGCTGCATCCAGGCATTCGATGCCTAGGAAAGCATGAACGGAAATAGAGAAACCACCTCTCGGGCTAGAGCTTGCCCGAGAAAATAGAGATTGCGCTCTCGAGCAAATGTCGCGCTCAGGAGCGAAGATGATGTTCCCCCAGACGTAGATCGTGTGCCAGGAGCAGACAATGCATACAAGGGGGAAGATGACCTAGTCCCCGAGCGTAGAGCTCGCCAAAGGAACCAAGTAAGGAGATCTAGTCCCCGAGCACGGAGCTCGTTAAAGGAACCAGAAAGTGCAACCAGGCGAAGACGTGCGGTAGAGAGCCCGCTGCTCGAGCGAAGAGCTGCCCGGTGCGAGGTGAATCACAACCCGATGCAGTCAGAGCCGCAAGAGAACGTGTGAAATCAACGCTTTACCCATGACGTATTCCTTGCGCAGTGTTAGCGTTGTCTTGGCAAGTGCAGAACCGATGCTTGGAGTACCCGTTGCGATGAGAATCGGCTTACGGTGGGCATGCCCGTTGGTGGCGCACTATCTTGACTTAGCCGAACTGTGAAGGTCAGTGCCGGGCAAAGGTAAGAAATCATACGCGGGAGGAGTGAATCAGTCCTCGGGCACGCGCGGAGCAAACCCCAAGAAGAGAGGGATGCAGACATCGGTTTTGGCGGGAAGCCTGGAACCTCGCCACGACCATCACCGGAGTCTGACGTTCCCCGTTCCTATATTTCCTGCAAAAGACAAACAAGAAACAAGCCAGCAAGGGGAAAAAGAGAGCAAGAAAAGGCTCTAAGAAGAGCAAAGCGAGTTTTGGAAAACACTCAAAAGACGACCTACCCGCACAAGATATAATTTTTTTCGGGTACGTCCCCCGATAGCGTTAGTGTCACCTCGGCGAATCGAATCGACGCCAGAGTGCCGTTATGATGAGAATCGACTTACGGTGGACAAGACTCGTTGGTGCCGCATTGCTCCGGATTACCGTGCGGTGAAGGGCGTAGCATGGATAAAAAAGACGTGTCGCGGACAAGTGCATTTCCGGCGTGGCTAAGACCGCTAACGTAGAAGGCGACGGGACCTTAGCCGTAGGCAAGGCGTCGGCGAAATCTTATCCGGACATGGACCCGTGCGGCGTTGGTGTCACCTCGGCGGGCGCGAACCAGCGCTAGGAGTGCCCGCTATGATGAGAATCGACTTACGATGGGCATGCCCGTTGCGATGAGAATCGACTTACGGTGGGCGAAATTCCATCGGTGCACCGCCTCGGTTAACCGGAGCCGTCATGTGTCGCCGCCAGATAAAAGACATGCTCAGACGCGGGGAGCGCTCCGGGAGCGAAGACCAACGAGGTTTTGGAAAACCAACGCTAAGAAAAGGAACCAAAACTCGAAAAGCATCTGGGGTTGCGAAATTCAGCTCAAGTCCCAATTGACGGAGAAGAGGCAGTCCTCCGAGGAGCTGGCCGAGCAACTCAAGATCGCCGTGTAGCGCTTGAATCAGAGCGAGAGTCTGACCGAGCAGCTTTTCCTGCAAAAAAGAGCAGCAAAAGACAAGGACGAACAGGAAACCAAGAGTAAGGCGAACAGCGCTAGAAAGTTTTAAGAAAACCGGTAGAACGCTTAGCCTAACTCCCAAATTGTCTGCCAGTACCGCCGAGGACTGAGTTTGCGAACTTGAACAGGTACACAAGAGAAAGAGCGACACCCTAACCCCCGGTACGGACGATGCATGAAGACCTGAGTTTGCGAATTCAAGCACGTGCGTAGAGAGTTAGAGCGACACCCGTATCCTGATCGACTCGTTCCAAGAACTGCTCGTTAACGTAAGTTAGGCGATTCCGAAGGTAACCGAACAAGGAAAGTGCCTCTGCCGCCGAGGGCTTACGAGAGCGAGCTTTGCCAAGTGGTTGTCTTGAGGTGGTAAGTGCCTCTGCCATGAGGGCTTACGAGAGCAGGCTTAGCCGCAAGGCTGGATGCCGTGTTACGCAACTCTGAATTTAGGAACTTGTTGAAGCTAGATATGGGCAGAAAAAACCTTAAGATTGCGGAGCCAAGAGTTCGCAAGACCGGACAGCCATCAAGTGTTACCAGAGAGCAAGGTAGTCTGAGAAGACGAGTGGTGAGAAGGGCCGCAGAGGGCTGCGAACATTCACCGTTCAATGGGTTGAACTTTACATGGCAGCCCGAGAGATTTGGACGAACTAAGGAGCGAAATTTGAGAAAAAACGCGAAGCTAGGAAACTAAAGACCTACGAGGAACCGAAGGCCGGTCGATGTTCGGTGTTTGTCGACTCTCTCCGACATCCACCGCCAGCGAACGGCCGGGATCCGGAAGGAGTTTTGATCCAATCCCCGAGCACGGAGCTCGTCGTGGGGACGAGCCAGCGCCGGGCGAAGAGCTGCCCGGCGAAAGTTGATCCGATCCGAGCGGAGCTCGTCACGGGATCAGACAAGCTTCCGGCGAAGAGTCGCCGGCGGCGAGGAGATCCGATCCCGAGCACGGAGCTAGGAACCAGATCTGGGAGGCGATCAAGATCGAAGAGATCGATCCGATCTGGCAGGGGAAGAGACATCCTGCCCTTCTGAGTCGTAGTCCTCAAGGAGAATCTCCTGGTCGCTGATAGAGTTCGACATGTTCGATCTGCGAGATCCCCACGGACGGCGCCAACTGTCGACGGTTGAGATAACGATCTCAAGTCGCTAAAGTTCTTTAGAAGTGAGATAGGAGACACGCCGAACAACCACCAACAACAACGAACAGGAGACAGTGGTTTTTATCCTGGTTCAGGCCTCTCGGGAGAGATAATAGCCCTACGTTGTCGACGGTTGAGATATCGATCTCAAGTCGCTAAGGTTCTTTAAGATTGAGATAGGAGACACGCCCGAACAACCACGAACAACAACGAACAGGAGAGCGAGTTTTTTATCCCGGTTCAGGCCTCTCGGGAGAGATAATAGCCCTCGTCCGAAATTTCTTATATATCGTGGATGAATACAAGAGGTGGCTCGGCGAGACGAACAAGTCTCGGCGAGATTATCTGATACAAGTCTGCGATAAGCTATAAGATGATGACCAGGGCCCCCTTAACACGCCGTAGGGGCCTTGTTTATATAGTCTTGAGCAAACCGACCTCTGAGGGAATATCGGGCCAGCCAACTACGAGATAAATAACGAACTCATACATGCTAAATATGACCTACGGTAGATAAGGTAAGCTCTAATCTTGGGATCACGACTCCTAATCCAATCCGGAAACCAACGTCCCGGGTCTTCACGTGGCCGTCTGAGAACTCTTGTTCGAGTAGGACTCGAACACGAATCCTAGGTCGTTCATGCCACCGTGCCGGCCCAGAGGTCGTTTCGACAAGATGCACATGGGCACGATAGAACCTTCGAGGAGCCGGGCCTGGTAGAGGCTGTTCGATTAGGCCGTCGGGGAGTGGGCCATGGCAATGGGCGTGATCTAATCCCGACGGCTAGCCCCGAGACTCAAGTGGAAGGACTCACTAGAGTGGGGTCGTCCTCTTGAGACTCAAAGTCACGAAGAGGTATTTTTCCCGCTACAAAGGCATGTAACAGCGCATCGAACAGTTATGGTTCAACCGAACAAGACTTGTTCGGGACCGAATAAACCCGATCGATGCCGAGCAACTCCGTTGCGTCGAGCGAAACGACATTCTGTCCGAGCGAGCACTCGACCTTGGTCTGCGTACCTTCGGAAAAAATAGCCGTTAAGCGGACTCAAGCGGTAACTTCACAGCCATTGCTGCGGTGAAAACGAGCGACCGCTTTTACCTAGCCGTTGTGGTAAAAACTAGCCGTTCTAGGACAAAACCGTTGCGTAGCTGCTTATACGGGACTATAAAAGCACCAAAGCCGCCCATGCCAGCCACTCTGCTCTCACGCCTTTCCTCTCTAAGCCCTAGCTCCAACCACGCTCGAAGATCAAGTACCCAAACTCCATCACCGACCACCTTTCGTCCGTACACGGAATCGCTATGGCCAAATTCACGGGCACTAGCTTGACCGAGGAGGACCTTAGGATCTGGGAGGAGGAGGGCACATCGACACCCAGAGCTGGAGGTCGCCGGAGAGGAGGATACTCGGAGCCGCTCGAGGAGAGTTAAATCGACTTGAGCAGTTTACCTTTATTCGGGTTGAGGTCTCTGAGCGACTTCGTCGAGCCTTCTTGAACATCGGTAGATTGGAGGTGGCAAACCTCAATCCGAACTCTATCCTCCAGATGGTCGTCTTCGCACACCGCGCGAGGGCTATCTGAGCATCGATCCACCGGTGGCCTGTTCCTCCACTACTACAGTGGACGAGGAGCAGCTCCGCGCTTCCGACTGGTGCTACTACCTCAAGCTCGGGCCACCACGACGACGCACCAGACCCTCGCCCTGCCGCCGACTCGATGGGCGCGTGGTGGGTGGTGGTTCTCAGACAAGCGGGCGGCGACAAGAAACTTCGTCTTCACCGGAAAGCGCCGGCAAAGGAACCCCAATGCCTCGGCCGGAGATGTCCGCCGAGGATTGGTACTTGACAAGAAAAATCGCTTCTCTCGTGAGCCTCGGGCTCGCAGGCGAAGATTATTCGACTTCACAACAATGTGGTCTGCATCCCACTGTGGAAGAGGTCCTATCCCTTCTACAAGATAGAGGGATGGGAAGACATTACAAGGGAGAGCACGGGTAAGTACCTTTAAGACTCAACCTCTTCATTGATTATTTCCTCCGAACAGGAATTAACGATCCCATCTGTCCGGGCAGAGAAACCAACCGAAGCATGGGTAACCGAGCGGGTCAACGCCATGCTGAAAGCGGCGAAGAAGGACGGGGAGGTCACCGGCGAGGTGGCGTACACCTGTCCGCGCAACGTGCTCGTCCGCACAGACAAGGTGATTACTTACTCCCAGTCCGTGTTGCTAGACTCACAACGTTGTTTAGTGCTAATGCTCACTTCTGAAAACGCGCAGGAGGACCAACTGATCCTTGGAGGGATCGTAGAGGAACTCTCCGGGTCTGAGAAGGAGAAGGTGAAGAAGGGCAAAGCCAAGGAGGCCGCAAAGCCTAAGGTGGCGGCCGAGCCGACGCGGAGCTCGCCGCGACACGGGGGCAGCCAGCCGTCGAAGAGACCAACTGCGGCGACGGGCGTCAAAGCGGACCAAGCGGGCGCGGTGGTCACCCAGGAAGAGACCAAGCCCTTCCTCCTCGCCGAGCAAAGCGATTTAAGAGGTAAAGAACATGACCCTCTGGTTTAGGCGTTACTCGCAGCTCACCCGGGCCATTTAGCGCGGCTCCAATGTGTCGCCGAAAGCGAGGAGGCTCGAAGAGGAAGTCGCACGCAAGGAAAAACTTCTTCTTGCTGCGTGAGAGGCCTTCGGCTTACCGGGAGCCGAGCTCGTCGCCACTGAACACCCAAGGGCCGAGGCGGAGAAGCCGCCAAGGAGCCCCGAGGAAGAGGCGGAAGGTTGGGCGAAGAAGATCGGACCAAGCCTTCCACGGCGGTATGTAGGAATCGATCTTTAGACCTTCCAACCTTCCGACGTTAGTCTTAACGATGATCTTTGTTTTTCATCGGTTGCTCAAGGAGAGATCGCCACGGATGATGTCGAGGCGGCGCCGGCGGTCGCCGCTGCCGAAACATCTGCGCGGCGCTTCACGGCGATGAGGCTAAGCGTGCCTCAAGGACAAAATTGGCGGCGTGGAGCTCTTGCCGCCGGGCTCAATGAAAGCGGTCGATCGCGCTCAAAACGGCACGGAAACTGCTGGAGGCAAAAGTAGCGACAAGCGGCGCCACGACTTCGTGCCAAAGCGATGGCTCGGAAGCGCCAGAGCGGACCGAGCGGCCGGTCTGCCAGCACTTCGTCGCGAGGGCAGCTCACCCCGAGGCGACGGATTCTCCGTGAAAGGGTGAAACCCGGCCGCCGAGAACATGAAGAAGCCCCGGCGGTCGCGCAAGTCGTCTGCCCGGGAAACAACGGCGCCACCCGTGTGTGGCTCGGCCTCGCCAAGACGTTGAGGCGGAAGAGGAAAAGGAAGAGGAGAAGGGCGGAGACGCAAGCGCCGCCTGCCGTCGCTCCTGCACCCGAAAGCGAATGCTCCCGCAAGAAGAAGGAAGCGAACAAAGCGGCGACGGCAAGAACGCACCGCCTCATCCCACACGCGGGGCTTCGTGGCGCATGGTCTCGAGGACCGCTGCGTCATGGATCAAGCAACGACTTGGGAAGGTAGGCACCAAGACCAAATCTTGCTCGGCTTAGCTCGTCATCGCAAAGTAGTTAACTTGTTCTTCCTCTCGGTCTTGGGGACACCATGGAGGAGCTCGAGGGCGGCGTCACCATCGAGCGGAGCCCAGTCTTGGCGTCGCTCGGGAGCACCTCAGACGAGGAGTCCGGCGGGCCCTCTGCACCAAATTTCAAAGTCGGCCGGTGAAGGCGAAGGTAAAGAGGCTCAAAGTCCAATTGGTCAAGAGAGGCGTTCTGCGAGTCTCTCCTAGGAGAGGCCGAGGAGCTGCAAGAAGCCATTAAAGCGAGCACCGCGGAGGAGAAGCCGGGCGCTCGAAGTGGCTCGAAGAGGCTCGACGCTTCCCAAAGGCGGGATCACCGCATGGCGGAAGCCAAGAGACTCAAGGCCCACCGCCAAGGAAGAGCGGACTTCATGGTCTCAAGCAAAGATCTCGACCACGAGGGCTTCACAGAAGAGATCGAGGAGATCTGTGGGATGACGTTGAGCGATCGCCCTTGAGAGAAAGGGTCAAGGAGCTGGACGAGCAACTCAAGGCGGCCGAGCAATGAGTCGGCCAGAGCGAGGCTCGAGCGATCATTGGCCAAGACCGAGGAGGTCGAGGCCATCCGGGCGAGGGCTGGCGCAAATAGCCAGAACAAGGAGGAGATCGAGCGCCTCAGTGAAGCCCGGGAAGGAATCAAGGCTCGAGGCGAAGTCGTGCGCCTCAAGTTAGAAGTTGAGGAGTGAAGGAGCGACTTGCTCCTAAGTAGCACCATGGATGTAACCGAAAGGGCCTTGTACCAAACTTTTGAGTAATGTAATAAAGTACTTACCTTTATTCACGCAAAAAAGAGCGACAAAAAGACAAGAACGAGCGAAACTAAGAGAAAAGCGAACAGCGCTAGGAAGTTTAAGAAAACCGGTGGCGCTCGCCTAACTCCGGCCCCATTGTGCATCTCGCTTGAAACTCGAGTTTGCGAACCCTAGCAGTGCACAAGAGAAAGAGCGACACCCTAGCCCCGATGCAGACGATGCTCGAGAACCTAGGCTTGCGAACTCGAGCACGTGCGTAGGGAGAAAAGCGACACCGTACCTTGCTCGATTCGTTCCGTGATACGCTCGTTGGCGTAAGTTAAGCGATTCAAAAGTAACCGAACAAGGAAAGTGCCTCTCGCCAGGGGCTTACGAGCGAGCTTTACCAAGTGGTCGCGCTAAGCGAGAAATGCCTCTGCGCGGAGGGCTTACGAGAGCGACTTAGCCGCAAGGTGGAAAGGCCGTGTTACGCAACCACGAGTTTGGAAACTTATTGAAACCAGATACGGATAGGAACAATCCTTAAGATTGCGGAGCCAAGAGTTCGCAAGGCAGGGCGACCATCAAGTGTTACGAGAGAGAAAGAGGTAGTCTTCAAAAGACAAGAAGTGAAAAAGGCGCAGAGGTCAGCGAGAATTCACTTAACTATTGGATTAAACTTTACATGGTGCCCGAGAGACTTGGACGAACTAAGGCGCGAAGTTTACAAAAAGCGCAGGCTAAGAAAACAGAAAAGACCTACACAAAGAACTTCTGGTGGTCGATGTTCCAAGTCTTTGGTCGGCTCTCTCCGTCCTCCATAGCCAGCGAATCGCCCGGCGGCGGAAGAAACGATCAGTGTGGGCCCTCCCAACGAGGAGTTAACTTGTTGGTATTGGACAAGTTCTGGACACGGCCTTGAGAACAAGGTCGCCCGCCTTCAAAGCCCTTGGTCGAACCGACTTGGCGGCGTCTTGGCGAAGATCTTCTTTGGTAGCGCGCCATTCGACTTGTGCCCGGTCGCGTGTGCCTTCGAGGAGATCGAGATCGAGGCGCTCTTGCTCGTCGTCAACTAAGTTGACCGAGCTCGTCTTGAAGCGAACCGAGTCTGATTTCGTGACGGGATGGCCGCACCATAGACCAATTGGAAAGGAGTTTCCCGGTCGCCCGGTGGCCGTAGTCTGAATCGCCTGAGGACGGAAGGAACCGTCAACCTGAACCTTCTTGTGCTTTCGTGAGAGCAGCAAATACCGCCGTTTAATACCTGGACTATCTCGTCAGTTAGCTCGCTCATTGCTTCCATTGCTCTGTGGATGTGCCACGAGGCGAAAACGAACCTTGGTACCTAGTCGTTCGCGATATTCTGGAATAGCTCGCCGGGCCGGTACCGTTATCCGTGATCAACTTATGGGGAATCCCAAAGCGCGTGACCACGTTGCTTTTGAAAAAGCGAACAGCCGTTTTGGCGTGAAGAGACGACACAGGCTCTGCCTCAATCCACTTTGTAAAAGTGTCTATGGCGACGAGCAGGTGTGTATAGCCCTTGTACCCTTTAGGGAATGGGCCGAGCAGATCCAGACCCCATGTGGAAAAAGGCGGGATGGGGGATTGTTTGGAGCTCTTGGCGGGCTTGTGTGCCTTCGGGCGTGAAATTGGTAAGCCTTGCACTTAGTCACGATGTCCGGGCATCTTATATGATGGGCCAATAATAGCCCATGCGAAACGCTTTGCCGACCGAGTTACGAAGGAGGCGTGGTTGCCTGAGCACCCTCGTGTATGTCCCTAAGAAGGAACACACCCTCGCATTGCGAGATGCACTTGGAGAGAACTCCCGAGCACCTTGACGGTAAAGGTGCCATCCATAAGCTTGTATGGGCGGCACGCCTTATGGCCGAAACGCTTCGGCCGTCGTCGGGCGAGGTCCCATCGCAAAGTCGGACAAATGGCGTTGTCCAATCCATGCACTGCTTTCGATAACGGAGCAAGACCACATCTCTGTTGCCTCGTCCGGATCGTGATTGAGGGCTTGTAAAGGTGCTCGGCGAGCACCCTGCGGAAGCGAGTTCGCGTAAGGATCAAACTTGGATAGTGGTCGGCGAAGTTGTCCTTCCTTGCACGAAGAGCACTTCAAGAATCAAAAATGCCGCTCCAACTTCCTCACTTCAACCGGTATCGCGCCATTGAGTCATCGCAAAGACCGATACTCCTTGTTAACTGGTTGATGACCACCGTGAATCTCCTTCACGGTTAGCCGTTGGACACCAAGCGACTTGCGCTCTTAGTCCCACGAGGAGGGCCTCGTACTCTGCGGCGTTGTTAGTCGCCGCAAAGTGTAGTTGGATAGAATCTGGAGTTGCTCTCCTTGAGGAGATGAAAACAAAACCAGCCCCGAGTTTTCAATCGCGAGCCATCGAAAAACATGGTCCAAGAGGGTTCATCGGGTTGCTCGGGAGCTCCTCGATTTGGGCGAACAAGTCCATTCGGCGACAAAGTCAGCTAGGACACGTGACTTAATAGCGGTTCGGGCGACAAATAACAGATCAAACTCGCTAGTTCCATTGCCCACTTAGCTATCGTCCGCTAGATTCCTTGTTCAGAGGATTTCTCCCGGAGGGAACGTGGTCGGACCAAGATGTTGATCTTTGGAAGTAGTGGCGAAGCTTCACGGAGGACATGAGCAAGGCATAGAGGAGCTTACGGACCTCGGGTAACGCCTCCTTTGATCCGTGAAGTACCTCGCTCACGTAATAGATTGGTCATTGTATGCCTTCCCTTTCGGCCGTCAAGATCAGCGCTCACCGCTTGTGGCGTGCAACCTAGGTACGATGGGAGCCGCTTTCGCCATATCGCGGGGTAGTCAAGACGGGAGGATTGGACGGTATCGTTTGAGATCTGGAAGGATCTATCGGCTTCTTCAGTCCACTCGAAACCATTGTGCTTGCGGGGGCCTTAAGAAGAGCGGCCGCGTTAGCCTTGGGAAATAAACACGCTAGAGCGACCATCCGCCCATGAGGCTCAGTACTTCCTTTATGGTAGTTGGAGCTGTATATTTTCAATGGCCTCGATTTTTTCAGGGTTGGCGAAATACCTTGCGAGCCAATAACATAACGAAAGCAACATTCGGATCGAACACCAAAGGTACACTTCTCTGGATTTAATTTTATTCGATGCTGGTGAGATTATGAAAAGTCTCTGTCGGGTCTTTTACATGATCGGAGCATACTTGCTCTTTACAACTATGTCGTTGACATAGACCTCCGAGTTTTTCCGCATTGTGCAGGAAGGTCTTCTCCATTAAAGCTATTTGGGCACCACCGACATTCTTGCACCGAAAGACATGGTCGATAGCGAAAAGTGCGAAAAGGGGTGATGAAGGCGATCTTCTCTTCATCCTCGGAGGAGATGCTTATTTGGTGGTAACGGAGTAAGCATCTAAAAAACTCGAGGCTGGCGTCCATGATCGCATCGACCATTTGGTCAATCTGAGGCAGAAATTGTCCTTAGGACAAGCGGCGTTCAGATCGTGTGATCGACACACATCCTCCACTTGCCGCCTTTCTTCTTTACAATGACGGGGTTGGCTAACCATTGGTGTGATCAACCTCGCGGATGAACCAATGACGGAAAGCGCTTGCTGTCGATCTTTGATGATCCTGTTTGAATTCAGCGGCGAAGCTTACGCGAACAGGCTTTTGTCGGCCGGACACCGGTTTATGCTCGATTACCTCCTTGGGACTCGGGCATGTCGGATGGCTCCAGGCGAATACATTTACGTTAGCTTCGGAGGAAGGCAATGAGCTCGCTTTCCTATTTGGGGTCAGATTGGCCCCAAGTGAAGCTATCTTGGAAGTATCATCAAGCGGCAGTGAACTTCCTTGGTTTCTCCCCTGGTGAAGGAGACCCTAGGCGTCTGATTTGGTCTGCGGAACCTCGGAGACAGGCGGAAGGTGGTCGACCGAGGCAAGGATCTTCGTCGCGATCGAGCGCGACCTTATAGTTGCCCTTGGCCGTGATCACACCGTTAGGACCGGTATCTTCACGCAATGGTAAGCGTGGTGGGACACGACCATAAACTTACCGAGAGATGGCTCGCCCAAGATTGCGTTATCTGCCGATGGGAAGTCGACCACGTCGAAAGTGATCAACTCTGTCCGGAAGTTGCTTGGGTTGCGAAGGTGACAGGCGGGACAACACCGCCCAACGACAGCGACTTCTCCGGAACAATTCCGTAGAAGGGCATTGCGACTTCCTTGACTTGGAGCGAGGAATTTGCATCTCGTCCAAGACTTTAGCGAAAAGCAAGTCCAAAGCGCTCCGCCGTCCACTAAGACACGGCCAACTCTCGCGTTCGCGATGGTGGGCGACCACCGATGGGAGCCGCCGAGGCTTGGTCATCGGTGGGGCAATCCTCCCGAGAGAAGGAGATGGGACCTCGATCCACTTCATCGATGTAGGTGAGGTTTTGCCTTTTCGACGTTGTGGACCTCCGGCGGCTTCCTTGAGGCTGCGCCGAGAGGTGTAAGCCGAGGAGCCGAAAATGACGGCGATATGGTTCACGGGCACTTGATATTCATCATCATCTTCCGATCACCATCGTCGGTTTGGCGCTTAGCCTTCAAGCATCACCTTGTTCGGGCGGGGTGGGCATTGGGCCCTTGCCGTTGTAGAAATCTTGAGCTTTGCAGCCCAAGTTCTCTGATGGCGTATGTCGTGCCCGTAGTCTTTGGTGGAACTTGCAAAATCGGTCGCTTCGGACCTTTCTTGCCTTGTCCGCCTCCTGGCGTGCTTTTTGCCCTTGTAATTATTGTTGGGCTTCTTCGCCCATCCTTGGGAGGAGGTCTTGCGATCCATACCTGCGACGTATTGTTCGCATCACCTTTGTTCTTCTTCTTCGGGACTTCTTGTCACGGGGAACATTCTTCTTTATTCTTCTTCTTCTCATCCACACCAGGTGGTAGGCGGCTCGCCCTTGTCGAACGCCTTTTTATCTTGAAGCGCTCTGCTGGCGTTAGCATAGCGATCGGCCGCCTTGAACAGTCGTTGGCGGTCGGTCTCGTTGATCTCGAGATCTGGGTGAGCCTTCGTCGCGGACTCCGTTTTTAAAGCGCGGACAATGATTCATCCGAGATGTTCGGGATCGTGTTGCGGATCTTAATGAAACGCTTCACGAAGTTGCGGAGGTCTCCCGTTCATCTGGATCATCTGTGCGAGATCATCCTCCTTACCAGACGCACGTATGCTGACTCTGGAAATTAGCGATCGAGGCGTCACAAAGCTGGTTCCATGGTGATGGAACCCTCCTGCCGATTGAACGACCACGTCCGGCGGCATCCTCAAGGACGGTCGGAGGTAATTAGCCATAACGAGCTCGTCACCCCGGCCGCCATGATGGCCGTGGCGTGAATGGAAAGGAATTCCTCACGGGTTACGAGTCCTATTGTACCTCTCCATGTGACCGGGCTTGAACTTTGAGGGCCGCGGACAGCTCGAAGCTTCGTCGAGGAAAGCTGCGGCCCAAAGCATATGACCGGCCACCTTCCCGTGAGAACCTAGTCTTGAGAAGGCGTTGGTCTGTTGCGCGGAGGAACTCTGCGAGCAGGATGACTCGGCTGGAGAAACTCTCTCGGAACAATCCACCACGCTCCTTCCTCGTGGTTGCGACGCCGCGCTCCTCACGGGGACCGTCCATGATCATCGCGCGCTTGCCCACAATGGTCGCGATGACTACGAGGACTTAGCGGCGGCGGCGACCACGGGTAGCTTTGCTCATGGGCGATGATCGCCGGCGGTGGCGAAGGTCACGCGATCGATCGAGTGTCCGAACCATTCCGGCGGTTTGGTTGCTACGCCTAGAGGAATTGTTGACTTCTCCTAGAGACTTTAGGCCTTGACGGTCGTTCTAGGTTAGAAGCAACGGCATCGCCCATCGCGGAGAGGTCGGCTGGTTGGTAGATCTAATCACGAAGCCATGGCCGTGAGTCGTTCCGACTACGCTCTGGGGTTCTGGGACCCTGAGGCATCCGCATTTTGCCCGCCGAGTCCGGTTTGCGGGAACCAATCCGGACGGAGAAGCCTGCGGGAGACTTGGCGAGGGCACGCGAGGTGGGTCGCGACGCGATCGCTTACCCGTCGCGGAACCGTGCCTGATCTGGTTGATGGAATCGTCGAGGTTGCGGCGAATGACGTCTTGCTTTCGCGGCGGCCGCAGACCTCGTCGATCTTGCGGCGAGTTAATCTGCCCGACCTCGCCCGGCCGCCCACGGCCGTGCGGGATCCTCGAGAGGTTCTGCGCCGGCCATGTAAATCTTTGCGGGGCCATGCGAAGGTATGCTAGGCGGTGTCATCGGCTGTGTCTCCACGGTAGAATCTACCGACATAGCCTTGGAATCGACAAATCTAAACCGTCGTAAAGATCATCGGTTCCGTAGTCATCGTCGATGGCGGAGTGCGATCTGAGGCTATCTACGCCATATAAGCGGAGACATACGCCTCGGATGCGGAAAGTGTTCGAGACCGAACAGGTCGTCTGAGCGGCGAGGATGAGACATCACGTCGCCGAGTCGTAGCCCTTAGGAAGTATCTACAGATCGCCGACGGAGTTCGACATGCTCGATCTGCGTGTCCCCGAAGACGGCGCCCGGTTGTCGGCGGTTGAGATATCGATCTCAAGTCGCTAAGGTTCTTTAAGATTGAGATAGGAGACACGCCCGAACAACCACGAACAACGGTGAGCAGGAGAGCGAGTTTTTATCTGGTTCGGGCCTCTCGGGAGAGATAATAGCCCTCGTCCGGCCTTTCTTATATATCGGGGATGAATACAAGAGGTGGCTCGGCAGAGACGAACAAGTCTCGGCGAGATTATCTGATACAAGTCGCGATAAGCTATAAGATGATGACCGGGCCCCTTAACACGCCGTAGGGCCTTGTTTATATAGTCTTGAGCAAACCGACCTCTGAAGGAATATCGGGCCGGGCCAACTACGAGATCGTAACGAACTCATACATGCTAAATATGACCTACGGTAGATAAGGTAAGCTCCTAATCTTGGGGATCACGACTCCTAATCCAATCCGGGAAACCAACGTCCGGGTCTTCACGTAGCCGTGCAGAACTCTTGTTCGAGTAGGACTCGAACACGAATCCTAGGCCGTTCGCACCGTGCGGCCGGGATCTTTGTTGACAAGATGCACATAGGCTGATAGAACCTTCGGTGAGCTGGGCCTGGTAGGTCGTTCGATTGGGCCGTCGAAGTGAGCCATGGCAATGGGCGTGATCTAATCCCGACATCGTCCAGCCTTTCTTATATATCAGGAGTGATTACAAGAGATGGCTCGACGAGACCAACAAGTCTCGGCGAGATTATGGTGTATATCAGGTGCTAAAAGCTAGGTCAAGTCGTAAAACTCGTCCCCCTACACGCCGTAGGGGCCTTGTTTATATAGTGCAGAGCAAACCGACCTACCGAGGGAATATCGGGCCGGGCTAACTACGAGCTCGTAACGAACTCAACGTGCCAAATATATCCCGAGGCAGATAAGGCATACTCCTAGTCTTGGGGATCACGACTCCTAATCCAATCCGGGATACCAACGTCCGAGTCTTCACGTAGCCATGCAGGACTCCTGTTCGAGACGGACTCAAACACAATTCCTTGGCCGTTCATCCATCACGACCCAGAAGGCTGACCGACAAGATGCATATGGGCGGATAGAACCTTCCAGGGAGCTGGGCCCTGGTAGGCTGTTCGACTGGGCCGTCAGGGAGTGGGCCATAGCAATGGGCCGTGATTTAATCCCCGACACCACTGAAAAAATTTTAAATTTTCTATCTGCAATTGAAAATTCTCTCTTTCCTTACATGTCATCGGTTTAAGTTTTTTTTCCCTCAATGCCACTCAAGAGGTAAAGAATATAACGGAGTTACAAAATGATATGCCCCTTCCTTTTTAATATGTTACAAAATAGAAAAAAATCATAAAATAGTATAAAATTCATAAAAACATGAGAAATTTTTTATAAATTCATAAAATTGTGTATAGTCATATTTGAAAGTAAAAACTAAAACTTTCTTTTTCTAAAAAACTAAAACTTTTTGGAGGTAAATTTTATTTAGAAATTAATTAAACATACCATGACTCATGAAAAAGTAGAACAAAAGCTGAAAATACCAAATCTTACAAATATTTGAATAGCAAGTAGAGCATGATTTAACATAAATTTAATATTTTGAATTACTCGATTTGGATTTAAAACAAAGGAGATATGATTTTTTTAAGTTTTAAACCGAATGGGCATTTTAGACATTAATGAACTTTTTAAACGGTTAAAACTAACGGACTTAACGGTGGTGTCACTGAGGGGAGAGAAAACTTGACCCAGCGGCATGTAAGAGAAGAAACAATTTCGAGTGGCAGATAGAGAATTGTAAACTTTTCCAGTGGCATACAGGGAATTCTCTCAATATATATCACTACTTTCCGATCTAGAAGATATCTACAAACCCCAGACAAAAATAACCCAAGCCAACTAGCTAGGAAAGTTGATCATGCCTTGCATATATACATTCTTTTTATAAACTAGTCGTTCTAAAATAACAAGACTGAATAGGACAGTAATTCATTGTAGCCCTTCATCGCTCTCATAAGTGGACTCCGACATTCACAACCAGTTAGCCCTCTCACAAGCTTCACCTTGAGAGGTCACCAAGCTTCATCTCAAAGATCTGGAGAAATAAGCCATATATGACTTGATCTTGTCGGATCAAACATCCATGAAGCGCCAAGGAAGGCGTACCACTACCTCTCTCAAATTCCTCTCACTCTCTCTTAACGATACTTCTATAGGTGGCTCACTCTGTAATGTGCTTAATAGAAATCAAGACTGGACCTGCAACTCACCCAAAGGGCATCCTCGAGCCTTAAATAGGCCAACCCTAGAGTCTAGACGTTGGGGAGAAAGGCACCTAATTGCCAGACCGTTAGGAACTACACTCCATCGAATCGCTCGGCACTAGCCAGAGCATTCAACGAACACACAACACCCAAAACAAGCTTTCAGGAATAAATGCTCTACGCAAGACTGTTCGACGACCCCTGAAACCCACAAGCTCTCCCAATGGAAAAAATGTTCTGGTGTGCATCAGACCGTCCGACGACCCGAAACCATCGGGGACACCCTTCTAAAAAAAATTGTTCCGCTCAGGCTAGACCAGTCTGGCCCGGAACCTAGCAAGGATCCCTATGAACACCGGCATCCCGGAAGAGACGCATGCTTCTCTCTAGATAAAATGGTTCAGTGACAACGGCCCAACATCCAACACCTCCCAAACTTAACAACCTGACACTCGACGTTGCCTAGAACCGGTCTAGGTGCTCCATGGATATGAACAAGATAAAAAGCACATTAAATTCATCCTCCGCCTTGCACTAGACTAAAATTGAACCCTTCTAGACAACTGGGTTCAGAAGCAAAGTTCACCACCTTGAAGTCGCTAAAGAATCCATGCTTGACTCTAGAGATCTGTCGTCATCACCAAAACCACACATAATCGCCGATCTTCAACTAGGGTCTTTGCACCTTACATTGCTAATCAGCAACTTCAGCAAATCAGGCCAGCCCATGAAAAGAGGGTCAAATCTACCTTAACATTAGATATTATGTCTCGACGCTATAAAAAAATTGAACACTTTGATTTATCGAGTCCATTTTATGTGCAACCCATTTATCAAAATCTCTAAAATAATAAGCTAGACGAAATATGTTGGCTTCTCCAAAACACAAAGACCTTGAAGTTTAAAATTTGGGAGCAACTTTCTGGCAGTTGCCTGGGTCGATACTGTTCAACCTAGGCAATTTTGTCGCGCCGCTCCTCCTCCTCCCCTTCTTTGTTGCGTGCACCTTCCCTACCGCTACTGTTACCGTCAACCACTGCCCTCGGTGGCAGCAACCCTCGCCTCCTCACCGCTCCACCCCCTTTCCATCGTTGCCATACTATCTCGTCCACCCTAATACGTCACCATTGTTGTTGATCTGCCCGCCGCCGCCGCCCGACCGTCTTTGACCTTTCCTGCGGCCCTGACACCGCCACTGGCATCTCGCCGCTCCCCACCACGAACCCCTCCATCCGTAGGGCCGCCGCCTCCTCGGATTTCCTCTAAGCCCAGAAACACCGATGAAACCCCAACCGAACCCCAACTCTAACCCAAATCGGCCGGTGACAGAGCTCTGACGAGAGACGACGGCATGCAACAACCAATAAAAAGAAGGGGTAGGAGCGTGGGTGACGGAGGCATGCTGGAGATGGAGAAGACAGGAAGGCATGTGATGTGGCGGAGGCCTCTGAGTTGCGTGGGCGGTGGCGGCGATGCGGTCGCCTAGGTAGAGGAACGGCCGCCGAGATGACTACCAATTAGCAAATCCATTAAAATTTCAATAATTCAGCTCCCATGTGAAGCAACCTTCCTACTACTCCAGCCAGCATTTCAGACAACCACATAGCTGGTTGGAATTGCAACAATTCAACACCGAGCTCTGTTAACGGAGGAAGCTGGGCTTTCAGCCCAAGGGAACAGAAAGAAAAAAAGGAAAGAGGATTCTCGCTCTAGCACCAAGCCTCAAGCTCACTCAGCCTGACGACTCTTTCGGCCTTCCGCCTGCCCGGTGCTGCTCCGTAATTTGGCTCCCCGCCGGGAACGAGCGCGCGACGCGTGGGTCGTGACCCTGCGGGCTTTCGTCCTTGGCCGGCGGGCGGGCGGCGCATGGCTCGCTGCCACGTCCGGGCGTACGTCCCCCTGGCCGGCCGCTCCGTGGTGTCCGCGCCGCGCCACGCCACACGCCCACACTCCACTGGCCACCAACCCACTACCCGCGGAGATGCCGCACCCGCACCCGCGCCACGCCACGGCCACGCAACCTCACATCACACGGCGCTGTCATGCCATGCGGCTCATGCCCGAGCGGCCGAGCCCAAGCTGTCGTGTCAGCCAGCCGCCCCGCCCGGCTGTTTCGCATCAGCGGCGTCCCGGGGGCCCCCCGATAGCCATGTCGACGCCGGCACGCCGCACTTTGCCATCGCTGCTCCAGTCGGTGGGGGCACGGCGGCGACTTCGGCTGCTTTCGCCAGCTTCTTTCCAGTTCCCACGCGCGCGCGTCGCCATGAATATTACTGTTGTTGAACGGCAAGTCGGCCAACCTTCCTGGTTCCTGCTGTCCTACAGTCGCTCGTTGCCACTTGCCACGCGCTCCATTGACTCCGGTCAATGAGCCAAATAGCCAACGGCGCCGTTCCATTGACCTCATGACCTGGCGATGAATGCGACTTCCCTGCTCCCGTGCTTGCTCCCTTTCATGCTCCCGAGACGTGGCAGCTTCGCATTAGAAGGAGCAAGGTAAAAAGCAAGAAAGTGGGGCTCGGAGAGCAGGTGCTCATGTGAGGAGAGAATACGGGAGGGAGCAGGGCACGGGAGCAGGGAAGCCAAATTTCCTGGCGATGGAGCTTGAGCAACGGCAGATTTGTAAGTCCCACGAAAATTTTTAAATCATCGTGGGATGAGACCAAATCTTAGTCTAAAAAATTCAATTTAAAATGCAAGACTTTAGGGGGGAAATTGGAATGATATTTCGTTGAAACCGGGTTTTTTTTGACAAAACCTAACGATTTCTCAAAAAGTTAGCTCCAGTTTCTTCACCTTGATTTTTCGTCATCTAAAAAACTGATTTTTCAAAATCTACAGTAATTTTTCTTCTTCTATCCACTATTCGATTTCATTTTCATAAAAAATCACAGGAAAACGAAAATCAGACCTGAGCGAGATTTGTGTCTAAAAGTTGATTTAAAACCCTGAAAGCAACTCGCGCGGGCATGGAAAGATAAGCATGTCTGATGAGTGAGTGAGCTGTGAGCGAGAGTGATCGCGTTCACATACTTTGACCCATTGCTAAAGAAGGATGCATCTAGTCCAAACTCCAATCTAATGGTATTGTTAGCCAGAACAGAAAGTGCCAGACGGATTTCATTTTCTACAGTAGGAGAATAGATATCTCAACTGTAACTTTTCCTTTGGCATTTTGTTTCTGCTGTCGCTATCAGGTTCCCTAGATGGCTTGATCCAACAGGGTGTTGGGTCAAAGGGGATCAATATGTTCTGCAGTACTAAACTTGAGAGTGCTCGAAAAGGAGTCTAAAGTCTTAAAAAAATCGTTACAAATTATTACAACATATAATCTATGTAAAAATAACAAATTTTGGTACAGTAAAATTCAACTCAACTTTACGCTGAAAAGAACAAAGCCTTAGCAATCCAACGGTGTGCCAGTTCTTTATGGTAAAGAAAAATAACCACCAGCATGTGGCCTGGCCCCAAACAGTTCTTAGGTCTTGTTTGTTTTAGCTACGAACCTACAAAAAGCTTACGGAAAAAGACACAAAAACTAGTTTCCGGATCACGAGAAATAGAACTTTGGTGGCTTTTAACTTCTCAGAAGGGGATTCTAAAAGCGGGGATTCTAAAAGCTGGTTGTTTGTTTGAGTTTCTGACTTCTGAGCCTAAAAGCTGGCTAGACCCTCAAACAAGACCATCTCCAAACATTTTTCCTTCATTCCATTCCCTTCCCCATTCTCTTTTTCACATTTTTCTTTTCATTTTCTACCAACTCCAACAACATCTCTTTGAAAAATTTACGAAAGAAAACAGAGAGAGAATTTCATTTTGAAGGAATTGTACGAAAAAAAATTCTTGTAAAGAGAATGATGAAGAGATTCTATTGTAGCATCATTATTTCTTGGCGAAGAAAAGATGAACACCAAAACACCTCCGTTAGAGATAGTCTTACCGACAAACACCAACCGAGCCCAACGTGCCATTCCCAGTGCAACCTACGTACACAAAAGAGTACAGGCACAAGTTCTTTATCTTATCTTCCACGATTAAAATAGAAGTGTGGATTGAGCTTAGCATGGCTAAACACGCTTACAGATCAGGTTGACCTGAGGGCCCCGGGAAGATTACTTTTGCGTTTCTTTTGGCCTGGCTGCCTGCCTGGCTGACTTGCTCGCTGCACTTTCTTCTACACGACTGGCTGCACAAAAGTGGGAGTTAAGACAGAGCAGACTGAGCAGTGAGTG
The DNA here is from genome assembly GCA_036346415.1 of Raddia guianensis. Lineage (NCBI taxonomy): Eukaryota > Viridiplantae > Streptophyta > Magnoliopsida > Poales > Poaceae > Raddia > Raddia guianensis. Next base: position 49,137,106 of record CM070537.1, read on the forward strand.
AGTGCGCTTGCTTTAGGTGCTCCTTGAACCAATCATAAGAGAGTGCAAGGAACGGATGAAAAAGTAAGCAAGCGGCCGTCAACTAGTGCTGCGCGGTACTCTGTAGGAACTCGGAAGAGTCAGAGAGAGGCATTCGCAGAGAATATCGGCATGCTAGCATGCTACACACTGCCAATGTTCCAAAAACGTGGTGATTTATCTTTCCTTTTGTTGGAAAAACATTTTTTATGTTATAGTAGAGTTTTATTTGAGGGTGTCTTTATCAAGAAAATAAATAGAGTTTTGTATTGAATGTACATGCCATGCTAGTCATGTATGAGGAGGCTATAACTTTGTTCTATTATATAAAAAAAAACATCTTTGCTTTTATTTGAGTGAAACGTAGTGTTCTATTATCTCTATGAGAAAATCAAGATACTACCCTAGCTTTTCTGGGAGATGTTACTAAAATAAGCGTATCATCAACAAACAATTCATTATCCCTAAACAATCTAACAGATAGTTACACAAATAAATGATGCAAGACTCCAATTTAGTGGAAGATTGTTAAGATTAAGGCATGATTATAGAAGTTATTTTTTATAAGTACACTACATCACAAAAACAAATCCATCACAAACAAAAAAAGGACAACGGAGTAGCTAACGGTTTACAACTCCATCACAACATGGTACCTATTTTGGGCCGAGACCAACGATGGAATTTGAGTGGGCTTCAGTTTCGGCCTGCGAGCATTGAACCTTGAATAGTGTCGCTAAACACTATAGCCCGCTATGCATTTTAGCGTTGCTAAATCATGCTATTGCGCTCATAGCTGTGATAGCGGACATATGTGTAATAGCGTAGCGTCTACACGTCCAAAACGTTAGAGCCGCTATTTAAAACATTGGAAATCAAACTAAACTGGACCTGCGTGGGTTAAAATCAGACAAGATAATGAAATTGCCGAAGGCAATTGATAAAACGAAAGAAACGGAAACCGCAAAGAACATAAGTTTTTATCCGATCAATGTAAATAAAATAGGAAAAACTTGGTAATGTCCATGACAAACACAAAAACTATTGGCGTTGGCATGCATGTATAAATACTTAGGTCTTGTTCTTTTGAGTGATCACGAGCAATTTGAGCAATTTGAAATAGTTGAAATTGAGCTTCGAGATAGTCTCGAGATTTGGATCCATTTCATTTGACTTGCTTTTTAAAGCGTTAGGACACACATTCAAAACAGCGAAAAACGGACTCAAAAAACTCAAAGCATATGTCTTTTTTAAAATAGATAAGTCGTTAAGCCTAGTTCTTTTCAGCTTAATGACTTATCTGCGTTTTAAAAACACATATGATTTGAGTTTTTTAGTCCATTTTTTCGCTGTTTTGAAGGTGGGTCCTAACACTTGAAAAGGCAGGTTAAACGAAATGTATCCGAATCTCGAGACTATCTCGAGAAGCTCTCAATTCAATTTCAAATTGCTCAAATTGCTCGATCAACTTTTCAGAATGACCTTAGTCTCATTGTCGTGTAAAGGGACGAATGCAATGAAATAGGAAACCTACGTTTTCTTGTCTTTAGTCTCTTTACATTATTGTTTACTTTTATTATATTATATCTAGTTTTAGAGTAATCTCGCCGTATTTTGACTTAATCAAATTATTGCTCATCACCTTTTTGATTGATTTGCAAGCAAAATCTGGGTAAGTGTTGTCTTGATTAAGTTCAATCTTTTACTTGGTTCTTTTTCATCGGCTTGTTGCTTTAGTACCGACCGATAAATTGCTTATTCTAACGGTCTAGCTATATTTCCTCTATTCATGTAAGACATAAAATTTGAATGCTATGTTTAGAAATATAAGGCGTGCATGTGGATTTATAGATGTTATTCTCATCTACCCTTATTTATTGCACATCCTCTTTCATTTATTAATGAATAATTCTCTTACATGTTATTCTCTTTCATACTATTTTGAAGGCATTTATAAGCATAGATAGCATAACCATTTTCTCTTGATTTTGTAAGTTCTTTAATCTATGTGCCAATTCAAAACACGCCTTATAAAAAACTGAGAGTACCAATTAACTTGTTGATCGACTTAATAGTTAGTTTACTCCTTGTTCTACCTGTTAGCAGAATTTATCGATTAGCTCGTAGTCCGTTTACTTTCTTCATATTGTATAGTTGATTTACGACAAACCAGTGGTAGATTGTTTATGTTTGCTTTATTATCGATCAAGTTGACCATATTGCCTTGATAGGCAGATTCATCCTTTAAATCCATTGATTTAGTTCTAATATAAGCCGATAGGTTCATTATCCCAAAGTATTTGAGTTAAGTCAATTTTGACGTGAACAGAGCTCGAGCGGGGCCACTAAAGACATTATTTCAATAAAAAATGAATTAACTTCCTCGAGACCAGGACATTGTTTACGCACAAGATAGATGGATAATTTTGCAAAACTTGATCCAGAGCATGGAGCTGTCTAGAAAAGCTAATAACTAATGACTTGGCGGTATTGATTTTTGTCGAAACCATGGAACCATAAAAAAACCCACCGACCAGTTGGGCGGTTTAATATGCTTTGAACGTTGGGCCAGAATCATCGCATCGGATATTTAACAAGAGCAATCAAATACCTAACCTTTCAGGTTGCGATGTCAACCGCGATTTGGGAGCAAAATATTTGGATCCTCCCAATTAAAGCTAATTACATCTTATTTTTACTTTTCACAAATGTACAAATCTTTGCAGCGGCAACATGTTTATCACCCACTCGCAGAGCAGGACCCAAAAGCCCCAATTTCCAATGCTAGGCATTTCCATCTAGGGTGAAATTTGGTACCAATGCACCAGCAAGCCAAAAGTTAAGAAGATTTGACCAGTCGGCTTATGAATTGGTCGATTTCTCTCTAATCGATCTGGCGAGTGCGCGCTGCGCTGCCTACGGCAAGAACGAAGGCACGTCGCTGTAGGGTGTCGGCTTCCAGTGCGCGCCGGCGTCGGGCCGCGCGCCGCAGCGGCAGCACCGCTCGCCCGGCGGCAGCTCGAGGACGAGGATCCGGCGGCAGGAGGGGCAGGAGGAGTGCCCTCGCAGCCACTTGTCGATGCAGGCGGCGTGGAACTCGTGGCCGCACTGGGGCAGCACGCGCATGGCCTCGCCGTCCTCGAACTCGGCGAGGCAGATGGCGCACTCCGTCGAGGCCGCCTCCGCCTTGCCGCCCTCGCCGGCGGCGTACGGCACGGTGGGGATCGCGCGGAGCACCTCCTTCTTGACGCCCCTGTTGGCCGCGCGGCTGCCCCCGGCGCCGCGGCGCGAGCACGCGCAGCGCGCGACGAGGCCGATGCCGAGGACGCAGATGAGCGCGCAGAGGAGCGAGGCGAGGATGATGATGATGTCCTGGTCGGGGATGGGGGCGCCCGCCGGGGCGGTGTTGTTTGCCTCTAGAAGCTTCCTCGCCATCGCCATGGATTGCATCCTCCGGAGGCGGATGGGGCGGGGTCACGGGCTTATCGTTCCGGGGAGGAAGGTGAAAAGTGTGGGTGGGAAGATGGCTTGGAGTGGCATTGGCTTATATAGAAGCGCTCTTGGTTCTTCTTGCGTTTCGGGTGTGGTGTACTACCGGTGTGGATAAAGCGAGCCGCTGTGTTTGCGGGTCTGAACGATAGTGCCCAGTGGGCAGTGGCAGTGGGTAGCATCGTCGGTTTTTGCGGAAGCCGGTGGGCTGGGCACTCCCCAGCCCTCGCTGCTGTTGATACTCTTCCATGCTACTCCATCTGGATGGAGCTATACTATGGCTGTCCCATCTAGATGAATAAAAATTTATTTATTTTAGTTTAGTTTTTATTATAGTTAAAAAATTAATGGCCTTTAAAAAGAGGTATGAAAAAAACTAAAAAAATTATTTAAAAAATATGTATGAAAAAACTAAAAAAATTATTTTAAAAATATTTTTAAGATCTTTGAGAAAACTCTACATAGTTCTATAAAAATATATTAAAATTTCACACTAAATAGTGTATATAAATATAGCGAAATTTGTAAACAGAACCAGAACTAAAATAAAACAAGCAATCAAAGAGGGCCTCCGCTATCCAAGATTAGTTGAAGTTGCTCGTTGGACATAAATATATTCTACATGAGAATGAAATCCTTCGAGTACCTACGGTGATGAGGGTTAATAGCGAAAGGTATATCGTTGGAACGGTATAGTGTCGCATGAAACATCGTGTGAAACACATAAAACATTTATAAAACACTACGTGGAACACTAATGAAATGCAATACATATAAAATATTCATAAAACACAATATGAAATACATGAAACATCATATGAAACACATATACTATCTATTAGTATCTTGTATGGTTATGGGCACCTGATCTGCGACAAGATTTGCCCAGACCAACTCATCCTTCACAAGGTATTTTTCAACCACCCCCCTCAAATTTTGGATTTCAAGTAATTGGGTCCTTCACCTCCTCTCCCTCCCCCCTCTCTCTGGTCCTGCTCGTTGTCGTTGCTGTCGACAACCACCGTCTTGGCTGACACATGACCAAGTCGTTCGCCTTGCACCAAGTCGAGTTGCGACGCACTCACGCCAACATGGGCGCGTGCCAACTAGGGCATTTGTCACCACGGCCGACGACATCGGGTAGGAGTCGGCTCGAAAGAGAGTAGAAAAATGACTTGATTACTTTTAAAAAATGTTCTAGAGATGTTTATGCAAAAGATGCGACATCCATTGTGCAAGTTCATTTAGTATTGGGACATCGAACACTCCCTAGCAATGGGAGTATGTGTAGAGGGAGGCACGGTCTCACAGAGTTAGGGCAGAGGAGCGGTGGCATGAGGCCAAAGAGAAAGAGAAAAACATGCGTTGACAAGAGGAGTTGCATGCATAGAGGAATGTCGAACGACAATGGCAAGCTGACGAGTGTGAGGCCAACCCAAAAAGAAAGTGCGAGAGGACTGTTAGTCAAGGTAGCAGGACCTAAAGCCTTTGAAAAAGGGAAATACCTCTGATGCACCCAGTAAATTGGTTAAACTAGAGTACCACTATGTTTTTAATTCCCCCAAGGCATGTCAGGTTTAGATCCAACACACTAGTACCACACATGCCATTGTTTTCATGAACCATGTAATCTATGTGCTCTTAATCATCAACTGCTAGCCTGAACTATGTTCGAATTATGACTAGTTGCATGTTTTGCAATTTTTGTGTTTGTTCAAAGGGGTCAAACCGCATATTACAGCAATAAACATCTAAAAGAGAACTCGGCGTGACTAACATTCTTGATTTTTTACAAAATTATTCAATAAAGATACATAATTTTTCACATCCTCTAAATGACATAACTGAACATAAAATGGTAATATTACAATACACATCAAATATTTTTACAACGGATACCAATATGAACAAAACATTACCAATAATACTTATTTAATCCTTAAAATCTTTTATCATAATTAATCAATTAATATATCATTAACCTAATTGAATGTCTCGTCGCGTGTTGAAGGAGCGGCAACAACCGCCCTGCCAAGGGCGACAAACCCTTCTCGCCCCACCCCCAGCGACTCAGTTCTGTTTTTGGAGATGGCATGAATACAAAGGCATTTGTAAAATTGGAATTTTTTTTATAGTAAAAAATCCAACAAGTCCAAGCGCAAACTGACACGCGCCAAGTCGCCAACCAGTGCATAGAAAGCAGAGAGATCGCAATTCGCAACGGGTAAAACCTCCACGTCCCTCTACTACGCTCTCTAGCCATGGCAAACAAGGCGCCGCGGGAGCATACGCTGCACCCAGATCCCCGGACGAGTGCGCCGCGCACGACACGTCACGCCACGCATTTCGGTTGCGGGCTTGCCGCTTTCGTCCGGGGCGGCGCGCCGTCCAACGTGCCGCCCGCCACCAATCCGCCTCGCTCTCGGCCCCCCAACTCCTTGCTGCCCGCCCGCGTCGCGCGTCGTCCGCTCCGAGCATCCCTTATCGGGGGAAAAAGATAAAGGCTGCCGCCACCGGCAGCCACCGCAGATCGACGGCGATCGCGACGAGCGGAGCCGTGGCGGGCGGCCTCTCCGCTCGCTTTCTGTCGCACGCGCGCCTAACGTTGCTCGGAGAGGAAAATGCTTCCGATCGAGGCCGGGAGAGACGGAACCCATCCACGGTGTGTGCGATCCGAAGGTCTCCTGACGCCGGCGCCGGTGGAGACGCGCGGGTGGGTGGTGCTGAGTGGAGACCGGGGAGGTGTCGTCCGAAGATGGCCTTCACGCGCGTCGTCACGCCGCCCGTGTGGAGGGTCCGGTGGCCGCCGGCTTGCTCGATCGATCTCGCCACAGTCTAGTGGATAGGATTTGACCCCTTGAACTGTCTATGGCAATTGGGGGATCTTTTTTCCGCAGCAAGCGTATGATCGCTGGATTTGGTAGGTTTCTAAAATAAACTGAATTTGTTCGTATCATCGAGTTCGGATTTGACTCTGAGGTTGTCAAAAATTGGCAGTGAAAGGTCAATATTTAAAAGAAAATTACTTGTTCCGTCTATTTTATTGGATAAAATTTGATCCAAGAAAGTCTTCAAAATAGATTTTGACCTTCAAATTTATCTTATTATCTATTGCAAATTGCCACAAAATAACATTGTACGAAAACCAATTTTAGATACGAACATGTTGATGCAAATTTTTACTCAAATAATTTATATATTTGACTAATTATTGATCAAAACTTACACAAGTTTAACTTTTCCCCAATGAAATACATCTCATGAAAAGTGGATAGCATAAGTAAATAATTTAAAGACATCATCAATCTAGACCTAATTTAGATCAGTACAACACTAATCAACTATTATTCAACTATATTTTTATATCTTCTATTTTATTTACTATGGTACTAAAACGATCTAATATTGATCATGCCCTGAATTTAGAACATGCTATTGTAACTTACGTCCTAGATGACATGCGATGTGACAAAATGTGCAACGGCAAGAACTTCGGTGCTTGTGCGTGAATGGGCTCGGAAACAATGAAACAAAGGCGCTTGTGCGGTGCATGCATGCTACATCTGGGGGTGTCTGGCACGACTCGGAGACGTATCATACTTCCTGCACTGGAGCTGTTGCGTCTCGTTCGTGTAGATGCTCCTCCACGGTTCACACTGATTCACACCGAGAACTCCTCTCGATACGCGTACACCCGGGCGAGCTCGGACAGGAATGATTCCTGGAGCATCGCGCTAGTGCTCGAAAATGGCACTAAGCAGTTGCGTGGGGATTTTCTGCCTGCTTTCCTTGGCTCAGATGGTACTCAGAGATAAGCGTGGCTACGAATGGCGCAGAGGAACCAAATCCATGGGAAAGAAACAAACACTTTTGTCTTTCACCACAAGGTGATATCACATTATCACGACCAAAGTCTTTATCACGTGCAGGGAGGGCATTTAGATGACAAGTACCGGCACTTTTATCCGAGAGTTGAGTTGGAAGGGGACCTAATTATCAGAGGCACCACCACTCTGCTATTGCTCCTCACACATGGATTACATGAGTTCCTGAAAAAAGTTGTGTAAAAACGGGGCGTAAAATATGATTGTAGCTGTTGAAGAACCCCTTCACGGACGGTCGCCGGTCTTGAGCCTGGCGCGTCCCTGAGTGAGGCTCATTCAGTGGCCAATCGAAACCTTAATGCTTAAGCAGACGAGCATAAATAGAAGAGAGATCCATCTATTGTGTACACCTAAGAAAATTAATATAAAATCATCTTCTCCTATATCCTACATGTTTCAATCTATTGTGTGTGATTATTTTTCGATGTTTATGACCTGTGTTCGTCTAACAACTTTGGAACACACATGGTAGTGCGGTTGTTTAAGAGTAGCCAGTAGGATATACTCGTGGTTTCGATGGACAACTCAGTCCATAATTGCACACTGTTATCTGAATGTAAGATATAACTTGGATAGCTGACACTGCAATAGATTAACCATAAAATCATAACTTTCCAAAAAAACCATAAAATCATAAGACAATATTTTAATATACTTTTCTTAAAAAAATATATTAATATAGCAGTATATCAGAAAGGAAAAGGCCAACCATTTATTAGTAGGTAGCCGATAGCTCTTGACATTTTTTGTTGTTTAAAGTACTAAACTATGAGGCCAACCAGGTGAATTTGATAATGCCAACTCGCAGAATATCCTTATCGTCTCGCTGGTTGAATTCCCTAAACAAACTTCACTACCTGAAACTGAACCTGGAAGCAGTGGTCCCGGGGCTTAAAATATCATATTGTGATATTTTATTTTTAAAAAATCTCTCAGAAATCAGTAATGCTCATGCAAAATTCGTTTAAAATTTTAATATGATCTCAATAGTCGATAAAAGGCACTTGATAATTGCTCGATATCAACCTTGTGTTCAAAAAAAAAAAAACGGTATCAACTTATTTCAAATTCGATTTGTTTCTCACAGTTTTCATCTTGAATATTAAATTTTATTATGAAACTTTGAATTTCAAATTGAATTATGAGTAAATTCTGACTGATTTCTCGGGTTGACTTTCCCTATGGAGCCACAGCTTTAAGCGAAATTATAGCCAATATTGTGAACCCTCAGTAATGATTATCCTCCTACTGAAACTCAAGCAAGGCATTCCTCTAATTTGAGTTCTCATCTTTTTTTTTTCTTATATAAACAAAGTAGTTTCCATGATTTGTGTACTCGTTCGGGAATACCTAAATTAATCTCAATTTCCACCTAAAGGACAGAAAAACCATAAACTACAATCTGTCTGATGTAAAAACTAAGGACTATACATTGCATATTCAACCAGAGAAACAAGTGTTCAAGAAGATACAAAAACAGTTTATTTCAGGGTAACCTAGAAAAGTGATCTTTTTTGGGATCACTGGGAATGAACACCGGGAGCTGGTGCGGCCGAGACACTCCGGAGCGTTGGCTTGAACCACCAGGATCTCTGAAACTTCTTGCTGCGTGATCTGTCATCATAGGTCCACCAAAGAATATAGACTGTCCAGTGTACAGAAGGTCAGGATGGCCAGACCGAGAGCTGGATCCCTGGTTTGCCTGCGCAGATACAAACCGACCAGCTTCCTGATCCCAGTAAACAGATGATCGTGAAGATCTTTCAGCGTTCGGCACACCAAACTTCCTTGGGTTGTTGGATTCTGAGACGGTTGTATCATTGGCACCACTTGCTTTTGCTGACAACGGGGACCTGTTTGCTGAAGTCTGATAAATTGGGTTGAAATGCTTCGAGGGGTGATGCTCTGCAATAGATGTTGGAGTCCGTGGGTTGCTCTGAAGGCTGCTCGGTGTCTGGGGATACAGCTCAATGTCATCTGCACTTGCTCTGCTGGGTGGATAAGAGGATCTGTATTGAGAATTTCTGCCAGACCGAGTGTCTATGTGGTGTCCGGTATCACTCATGGCACTGCTTCTGCAGCTGAGATTGTCACTTGAGCACCGGTCTGCATCATATCGCGCATGGGGGTTGATTGGTTTCAGCACAGACGATGATGCCCTGGCTTTTGCTGCTGCTTTCATGGCCTCGTTTGAATCAAGTTTTGCAAGCTTCCATGCGCTAATGCGAACTGGACGTTTAGAATGCAGTTTGGCTCTTTCAGTTGGGTTCATGCTATCAGGATCAACAGTTGAAGGTATGCGCCCAGGTTCCAGGTGTGGGATTATTTCGTCCTGCGATGTGATGCAGATAGGATCAAACATATGCAGAACAATTTTTTCAAAAGATAAGAGAGGGATTCAACTTCGAAATGAAGACGACCATGACGGATAGATCATGACACTTAACAACAGTTGTAATAGGCTATCTCAAATAACAATGCAACTGATAAGGTCTGTTGAAGTGGAAAACATAACTCCTCCATTGTAAGCAAACTACAGAGCAAAAGCAGTGGTGCTTTGAATGATAGAAACACAAACAACAGACAGATAACTGTCTGGAAAATTAATATGGCTTAGACATATTACTAGATAAAATTCATACCTGGTCAATAAAGATACGTGGTGGAGTGCACCATGCACCCTTGTAGTGCCGTGCAAATGAGCTCCCGCTGAAAGCAGTTGGTGCAGAACTCATTGGAGAAGATGGTAAACTTTGCTGGTCATCATTGACAGAGGGACCAGGAGGTTCACTCTGGGCCCTCATTGCAACAACATACTCATAAGTTGTGATGCCCTGCAGAAAAGCGGTGCAACAAAGCAATCTCATATTCCATTCCAGAGAGGAAATGAGACTAAACTGTTGGTAGAGGATAACAAAGTGACCCACCTTCCGAATTAATATGATATGGAAGAAGAACAGCTCCCCCAGTGGCACTGAAGCAAGCATTGAAAGTGCTGTACCTAGGGCCTGAAGTCATGGATGTTTCAAGTTAAAGACAATATTAGTTTACAATGATAGCTTTACCATGTTATATAATTCAAGTAACTTGCGTTGATTGATAAGTATTAATATAGGTCAGTATACACAGATTCAAACATGATAACCATGCAAAATGCTGCAATTATGAACAATAATAAATGAATGTGAAATACTTGAGGACGGGATCCCGTTCAGTTCCCTTCCGAACAGGATAGCTTCAAGCCGTCCGATTCAGGCATTAACCACGTAATGCATGCGATCGTGGCGAGCTTTGGAACTAACGTGTGCTGGCCGCTAGCAACCAAGTGCATTTGATTATTATATGCTATTTAAATTTCTTTTTTATATTTTTTTATATGGAGTCCAAATCGCATAAAACAAGTTTTAAAATTCATCTATAATTATAATCAACCCATTTTAAATACTTTCACAATTTTTGAATTTTTTGAATTTTCATTGGTCAAACTTCATTTGTCAAAATTTTATAATTCATTTAAAATCAAAGATATTTGTTTGTGGTATCTGATACCATCGATACTCGACACCAAACTGGATATTTGTTTTTCGTGATATCTGACACCTTTTTATGATATGTTTTCGATGCTCGACACCAGACTTGATACTTGTTTGTGATATTTGATAGCTTTTTTATACTCTTAGAAGCTCCATGACACATGACTCGATACTTGTTCATGATATCATACGTCTTTTTCATTATGACACCTCTCATGATACCCCCTTGTATGGTACCACATTGATACCTGCTCCATACATAAGGCGATGCTATGTTACTCGATGATACCACGAACCTGATACCTTGATACTACAACCTGAACAGATGGAATACATGATGAATACCCCCCCCCCAAAGAATACTCAACCTAATACCCCTATGATACTCAACCTAATACTCCTACGATACTCAACCCTTTTGACTCGATACCTCTAATGATCTTGATACTCTCGCCTGGCGATCCCGCAACATGATATCAAACCTGATACTCTCGACTTGATACCCTGATATGGTACTTTAGATCCGATATCCTGACATCATACCCTTGACTCGATACCCCTAACATGATACCTTAATGATACCACAAAACTCGATGATATCATCAACCTGGTTCCACTGATAGTCGACCCCCAGACCTGATACTAAAATTCCGTTAAAAATACTCTTTTCTCGATACTTTGCTTGTGACATATGATACTTTTTTCCGATACCTCAATGATATCATGAAACTCGACGATACCACCAAACTGATACCACTAATACTCATACACCCAGTCCTGATACTTTGTTTGCGATATGTATGATACCCTTATGATACCTTTTTTCTGATACCTCAACGATACCATGAAAACTCGATGATACCACCAACCTGTACTCGACACCCAGACCCGATACTTTGTTTGTGATATATGATACCTTTTTTATTCGATATCTCATTGATACCATGAAACTTGACGATACCACAAACCTGATACCAGCGACAACGATACTTTTTTGTTTTGTGATATATGATACCCTTATGGTACCTTTTTCCGTTATCGAAACTTGACGATACCACCAGCCTGATACCACTGATACTCGACACCTAGAACTGATACCTTGTTTGTGATAAATGATACTTTTTTCTGATAACTCAATGCTATCATGAAACTCGATGATACCACCGGTCCGATACCACCAATACTTGACACCAAACCCGATACTTGTTTGTGATATATGATATCCTTTTGATACCATTACAATAGAACTATTCATGAGCAACCCAGCTTGAAACCGACCAAAATATCAGCGATACACTAAATTGATACTTATTTGATACCTAGGTTGGTTTTTATATGAATTAATTATTAAAAATAAAAATTTAAAACTATAAAAATAGGTTTATTAGGATTTTAAATGAATTATAAATTTATTTTATGTGATTTGGACACCGTATGAAATAGATACAAATTTTTAAAGAAGAAAATCAAATGAAAATAAAAGGAAACTAGCTAGTGATGGCAGCTGTGCATGGGACATCATATGCAATTTAGGTACGGAGTAGTTCCCTAGCCTTGCGCGCGGCGATTTCTTTTTCTTTTGTCCTTTTCTGGTCCCGTCGGACTGGCTCATGACGGGATGCCGTAGGCTAGTCTCCCCCAAAATGAATAGTCACAAAAAAATTCAGTGACGCCGTATTCTTCAGCAAAGTCTTTGTCGTTTCTTAGGTCTTGTTCTTTTTGGCTTAAATTAAATTAATGAAAATTTGTTGTTTGTATACAAGTTAAATGATGCATTACTTTTTAGTCATTTGTGGGGTTTGAAATAGTTCTTCTTTGTGTTGCTAAAATACTTTTAAATTTTTCAAGGCCTCTCTCGAGGGGCCACAACTTTTTCAGATTAAAACTTTCAGCAAATTTAAACTAAAAAGAACAAGGCATAAAGTACAAGTTTATAGAGTTTGCATGCCCCTTCTATTGTCAAATAAAATTCAAACCAACAAAGCTTTTTTTTTTTTTTTTTTTTGGGGGGGGGATAATAGTCAGATCTGTAGCACCTGCATCATGCACTTAGCACTGGCAGTTTTTGCTCCCAACTGCTGCTGCACTAAACTAGAAACTCTATTTCCTTCACCTTGCAGTATATATAACTATTGACTAATTTTACTCATACCAAGTTAACTTCATTATCATGTCTCAGCTCAACAGAAATAGTACAACAAAATACAACTGATATAGTTCTGCACCTTACAGAGGCACCACAATGAAGAGATGAAAATTATGAAGTTAGTCATGCTCAAATCCGAATGCACATGTAAATTACTACAACTATATGCTTCAAAGCTAGATGGAAACTAGATCAACAGAAGAAACAACAAAGCAGTTAACACGTACCACAATGGCTGCAAAGGGTGCTCGTGAAATACCATACCCCAACTTTTCCCCAATCAAATCTTCAATGGCTGTTTTGTCAGTGAAGCAACGGACAAAAACAGTAATACCAACTCCACACTCAACAGCAAGCTATATACATAAAAGAGAATGAAAAAATCACAATTAGAAACGTGGAAAATACTTTCAGGATATCAATTCCATACATAATGTAAATTTACCAGCACTTAAAAGACTAGATCTATAAATGTTGCAGTAGAATTATAGAAATACCAGCATATGACTTCTCTACATACCCAAGCAAGGCTCACAGCCATAAGGCACAGAAATGTGGTATAATTTTTTCTTCCAACACAATTATTCAGCCACTGCATACAAATACCAAAACTAATTATCACAAAAAGCAGGTCAACAAACTATAGAGGGATAGAAACAAAACAAACCACAGATAGTTTTACATGATACCTACCCGACAGTGATGATCAAATCCGTCAACACACTTGTCACAACTTCGACAATGTTTACTATTTTTGTGCACCTACATCAATACATAAAGGAAAGACAAGTATGAACCAGATCACTGGATTAATACCTAATATCTGTAAACAGAAAAGACAACGGACATCGACAGAAGAACAAAGAAAAAGTGTGATTGCTGCAAACAAATATATAAATGTTCTAATAATCTATTACTATTTGAGAAACACTATAAAACAAATAAGCAGCACAAATGTAAATGCTGCTAATCAGAACAGATCTAAACTCAGAGACATTGCACTTTTGCCTTTCTCCACTTTGTGGATCTACGGAATAGGAACAGCATTTGCTTTGGGTATTTACAATCATGTGTTGTCATAAGGACTGTGTCCATATCTTGTTCTGGAAGTAAAGTAAATTCAGCTATATTGTTCTGGAAATTATTTTACAAAGCCGGTATCCCGCATATGGCTTGTTACCAATTTGCTGAAAGTGCCTAAATATGGGACATTATGCATTTACAATTTTACACTGCATTCATGCAACCATGAATTTAAGTCAATGTATAAATCATAATTTGTTTGATCACTCACCTCTTCAACATCTGTTGTAATGTAACTATCAGTTGTAGCACTTAAGTTCATAATAGATAACGTGGTACTTGAAAAAGTATTTAGAATCAAAATATGAAAATATTACAGTGCATATAATATTGGCAAAAAAAAATGAGTAGGAATTTGAGTATGGTATACTTTGCACACCGAATAGGGTCTGAGCTGAGCATAAGTACCTCTGCATTGCAAAGAGTGCAAAAGAGTGCCTCCTCACCATAATCTTCTTGTTGGTCAGCTTCATTTTCTTTGCGACAATCCTCTTTCAAAAAAATATAACAAAAACAGCTAGCTCCTAAACATTCCTTATGCTTTTGGATATCCTCATTTGTTCTCAATCCTGACTTGCCAGCTTCTTCTTGAGTGTCAATGTTTACTTTTAATAAAAAAAATGCTGCATTAGTCTAACATGTGCCTACAGCTCAATGAATTGGATTGAACTTCAATAGCAGTGCCATCAGATACCAGAGTGTACCTTCCGATTTATAGATCAGTGTACCACTAGCGGCAATCAGGATGCCAGGATCAGCAGGATCAATAGCCGTACATCTAACGTATAGAATCAGTACTGATAAGGCCTGACATAACAGAACATGAATACCAAACACTAATAAATGAAATCTGCTACATGATTCAATGCATGCATGAAAATAAATCCTTACCAGAAGACTATAAACACCTGTTGCAATATACTGATACAAGTCCTTCCCAAGAAATGGAGACAAGAATGCATAGAATGCTATACATAGCAAGAAGAAGACTGTTATAGCTACCACCTGCAAACAAATGATGAAAGAAAATATTTCATTCAAATTTTGAACCCTTCCTAAGAAGATAGCTTGCAAAGAAACCAGCACAGGAAAAATGCAAAGTCCATCAGAATGCCATAAACTAAGACAAGGAAGAAGACAAAGACCCCCATACAAAATCATCTTTCTAGATGAAATTCAAACAAAATAATACTCATCCTAGGAGCGGTTTATAGCAATGAGGATTTCAAGTGCTTAACTTATCAGCTTTACAAGTGACAACTTAATTTTACTCTTGCTAAAAAAAACTTAATTTTACACAAGAACGTAATGATAGCTCAGATTTTACAGATTTCTTATAAAACACTCATGCAGACACCAGAGTTAAAAGTTTACACTATTTCCTTTTTGCCTGGTCTTCAGAATAATCTAAACTTTAATGAGGAAGGGTAGATAAGATGATCAGATGAAGGTAAAGATGAATGCCAAGATGAATAGTCTGCATATGTACCGGAACTATTAATAAGTGAATGTTATAAGTAAAGAGAGAAAAAAGCTGCCTCATAGCACCGCACACATAGATCATTTTATCTAAGGAACATTACAAAGCATGACCTCTTCTTCCTTCGAACATTCAGGCCAGAAGTCAAGCAATAAATAAGAAGTAAAAAAAAAGTTCTGAAATAATTGCCAATTCAATAGATAAAGGTGTTGCGGTTCATGCTTTTAAAATGCTCGGTCACTGCTCCTTTATCCACTGTCATTTCGCCAGAATACCATTGAGCTAGGAGCCTAGGATACTGCATCTAAACAAGTAGATGCAATTGTACATCGAGTCCAGCAGGATTTTGGCAGCAAAGATCCTGCCAACTACCAATAGAGCTGCAAATGCTAATTAAAAAAGGGGGATGCCGGCAAATAGGGTTGGGCCAAAACCTTGGGCTCGACGAGGTATTCAAGATGGGATCGAGCTCGAATCAAGCTCAAAAGCTAACCGAGCTGATCTCGAGTCTGATATTGAGCTCAATTATATTTGAGCCGATCTCGAGCCCTTGTCGAGTCTAACCGAGCTCGGACAAACACCATTATACCAGCTATCCCGTTCTATAACCAACAAGTCCCACCAATTCGAGCCGAGCTCGAGCTCGAAACCGAGCCCAACCGACCTCATATGATTTTTTCTCCTTTCATTTATTAGCACTTATACCTTCATTCGGGCTCAACCGAGCCAAGCTCGAGCCTAACCGAGCTTTCATCGAGCTCGATCTCGAGCATGCCATTAAGCTTAGTATTGATTTGAGCCGAGCTCGAGCCTTGAAAGCCTAAGCTCGCTCAGGATCAGCTCGAATCCAGCCCCATTTGGCCACCGATGATCTATTGAAAACAATTCTAATGGTTTTATATAGTTTCATCATGTGGATTCATAAAGTTTCGATAAGTTTCCTGTGGTTTCATCAAATTTCCGGTGGTGGTTTCATAATGTTTTCATGTGGTTTCATATAGCTTCATATAGTTTAATAAGGTGGGCCTCACCGTTGGAATATGGTTTTCATGTAGTTTCATATTGTTTGCATGTGGTTTCAGCCTAGTCCGTTGAAAATCTAGAAACTCCTGTAAAAAGAGAGCCCTGGGGGTCAAGACTTAAGGTCTAAGGACAACAAATAGCCCACTATAAAAAATTACACTCGGGCTACCATTTTCTTGATCAAGTGCAACGATTTCGATCGATGCAGCCTATTAAATATCAAGGCAGGGACGGGATCAACTGACAAGAAAAAAATACAAGAGAAAAAAATATTCGGTTCTAGCGTAAAGGCAAGGAAAACGGGCACCTCGGGTTCAGACCCAAAAAAATTGCAAAATCAGTCATGCGGGTTTGGGTCGGGTTTTGGGTCGGATTCGAGCCCAGATTTGTGACCCGGTGCACCGGGTCGGGCCGATTGATTTTTGATTGGGTTTTGTAAAACCCGACAAATGATCGGGTCTAAATGAAACAACTAGCAATAAAGAAACCACGCATATATGACTACAGGCAACAAACTGCACGAACATACACGAACGAAAGGGCCAGGTCCAGTATGGCAACGCGAACACGACTTAATCGAACACCCGCTATTTCAAACACTGGATGCATCCATTTTAAACCACGAGCACGCCATTCAAGATAAACTAAATTACCGCGTTGGGGTAATCACTAATCAGCCAAAAATCACAGAGCCCACGGATAGCCAGCCAGCCTGCTGCTCGCCTCAAAGGGAACAAATCAAGTCAAGAGAGTCCATAGCACGCACAGGAAGGACACATGGGGACAAAAAGCGAACTCCAAGGTCCAGAGTCGGAGAGTCCCACATCACATCAGAGAAGAAGAGAGCAACAGAAAACCAACAAAAGGTGCCACTTTTTATCAGCCAAGGACTTAGGAAAAATGGCAGATCGGAACAGACACACGTAGCGCACGAGATCAGAATGTAGCATCGTGTAAAATTCAGGTGGCTGCATGCTACAACAAGGGGGAAGCATTACGAAAACCAAATCCATGCAATATTTTGCGTGAAAAAACTAAAGAAATCACCAGCAGTATGTGATTCTCAGACTACAGTGTACCGAATTCACACGAAAAATACAGGTAAAAAGGTAACATCATCACATCACATCAAGCACGCGCACTTGGCCAATTGCGAAATAAGAGCAGAGCCGAGAAGTGAAAGAGAAGCACCAAATCAAATCAAACAACGCGCATCAGTAGTCGGAGCCTAAACAAGCTGGCAACCCTTTCACGGATAGGTTAGCAACTAGCGCCAGCAAATCCTCGAATGCCCCCGCCCCAACACCCCAAACACCTGACCGGGGCCATGAACAACGAACAGGGAGTCCGCGGCGAGACGTAACAGGACGCGATGAGATCCGCAGGCACATTGCGCGTCCGAGCGCAGGCGCAGGGGAAGGCGGCGCGTACCTGCAGGGTGTGGGCGGGAAGCTGCCACCCGTGGCGCCGCGCCATGGCGGCGGTGCGCGGAGGGACGGCACCGGGATCAGCGCCGCGGCGGCGGCGGCGGCTGCATTGCGTTGCGGCGCCGAGATCCCGAGCCCCGCGAGGAGGAAACCCTAGCGCCCGTACGGCTCCTCCCCGCGTGTGCCAGGCGAGGCGAGGCGAGCGAGAGAGGAGAGGAGAGGAGGCCGTGGTGGAGTGGTAGCGAGGCGGCGGTGGTGGTTTTTTACTGAGGTGGTCTCGGATTCTCTTCGTGGGCCGTCCTCTCCTCGCCGTAATGCGTACGCTCGCGGTTTGGTGCGTGGACTGTTTCTATTTTTCTCATTTCTATTTTATATTTGTTAAAGAAGTTCTTTAAAGAATAATTCCTACTACTTGAGAAGAGTAGTTTCACTGAGCAGTGGGCCGCTCTGAGGGAGGATGATGTCATAATGACGATGGGTAAATATTGAGCGTGGAGTCGTGGACTGTTCCTTTTTTTCCCTCTAAAACTAGTTAATACTAGTCATTCCTACACTGATAAGACTAGTTTTTTTTTACAAAGATAAGACTAGTTTTACTGAGCAATGGGCCACTCTTTACCTGAAATTTAAGGAAGAATGATGCCATAATGACGATGGGTAAATAATGAACTGTCCCTTTCTTGCGCTGTCATCAGTGTAGGTTATACAATGAGTAATTGAGCAGAGATTGGTGCACCAGTTGCTTGTTCTGAACTTGTGATGTGTGCTCTAATGATCTTGATCATAGAAATTGGAATCAGGTTTCAGCATGTATCCGACCTTCTCAAGTTTCCAGTGCCAGCTTCAGCTGAATATGCATTCCTGCAGGGCCTGCACTCTGCATCTTCACAAATGCGGAAATATCAATACCTGCTCATCCCAATGGCCTTCACGGCTTCACATGAGTATATCTTAGGGCAAATGGCACCTTGTGGATTACAGTTTTGTTTTCCTGAAGTCAATGGCACAGCGATCGATCGTGGGAATCTCCAGAAAATTAAAGATGCTAGCCGAGCCCAATTCACCTTTTTTTTTTTTTTTTTGAACAAACGGGACAGGCGCTCTGCCATTTCATTAAGAAGAAGAATCAGACATCAGACAAAGATTTAATGCACGGCTAGAAAAACAAAAAGAAATTACACTGGGAAAGCAAGGAGCCCCATGCTCCATCCCCTCACCTCCTCCAAAATTCTATCAACCAGCGTCCTAGAAGAAAGATTCTTATGCTGAAAAATGTGTCTATTTCTTTCCTTCCAAAGATTTCAAATAGTGTAGATTATGAGACCATTTAGGACCCTCTTGGCCGTTTTGCCGGCTATCTGGGAAGAGGCCGCGATCCACCAGTCGCAGAAGCTCATATTGTTTGTCCATCTAGACGTTTGAGGGTATTGATTGAGAACCTCATTCCATACTTATTCAGAGTACGAACAATGGATAGTCAGATGGTTAATGGTTTCTGAACTATTTTGGCATAAAGAACAGATGGGCTGGTGTGGCCATCCTTTTCGAGCCAGGACATCAGCCGTATGAATGCGTCCATGGGCGAGAGACCAGGCAAAGAATTTGCATTTGTTTTCTGTCTGTGCCTTCCAGATGGTGTCTCCGAGGGACCAGCCTGTGCTGCCTAGAAATTGAAGATGATAGGCCTTCGATATGTAGAAAACGAAGACCAAAGGGAACAAGAACACACTGTACTGCACCACCGTGGAATAAGGTGACCTTTGTTTCTGTGCTTTCCCCTAACCAACACATGAAGAGGTTGGGACTCTCAGGGACGTGGTAATATAATAAGGATTTTTTTGGTTTGATGCTTTGAGCATAGATTTCGGAGTACACTGTTGAGAGCATCCGTGGCGATCTCTTTAAAACACTATAGTTTTACATGGAATACTTGATGGAGAGGAGAAATTTTTTTAAGTGTATGTATAAATTGTGAAGAGAATTTAGAGGAAATAATAGAGGGGTAGCTAATAGTGAAATAGAGTGGGGATGTAGAGACAAATGCGGATGCTCTAAGGACTTGTTCGGCAATCGGGGGGATTGGCTGGGATTCGAGGCTAATCCTAGGGGAAATTTTGGGACTACTCTCACACTGTTTGGATGAGGCAGAGGATCGAGGAAGTCTGGTCCCATCTAACCTATCCTCGGGTTAAAAGAATTCCACCACACCCCCCCCCCCCTCTCGATGTGATTGACATAAGAAAGGAACGGTAATAGGAATGGAAAGTGGATGAGAATTAAATTCACTGGGAGAGGCAGGGAATTGAATTATCTCCCTTTAAGTGGCAAATTTCCATCCCCTCTCTCAATTCCCTTCAAACAATCAAGGAAATTTACAACCCATATCTTTTAGTTCCCATTCCCTCATTTTAATTCTCTCCAACCAATCACGCCCTGCGTTGCTTCAATAACTCATCTCCACTCCGGCAATGAGCATGATAACCGAAGCCTTGCACCACTGTGGCGCCCACCATGACTAGCAACACCGCGGTGGTTGTCGTGTTGCCGAAGCCACCCGCAGTATGCCTCGTTGACTTTGCAGAGATGCCGCTCCAAGGTGCTAAGGAAGTCGTAACCTCCAAGATGATGGCTGCAACCTCCAAGGCAATGACGGCAGGTGAACTCTAGGGTGGTGGCGGCATGCAAGTTCCATGATGTGGCGGTAGGGGTGGGCTCCATGGCTATGGAAATGGCAATGGATGTACTCTTGGACAACGACGATGACGACTAACCCAGTGCGATGGTAACGAGCGCGCTCTAGAGTGGCAGCAAGGGAGCTTCAGAGTGCTGAGGCGGGCAGTTTCCCATAGCGGTGGTGGATGAACTCTAGAGCACATGCTTATTAAAGCGCTAGAATAAGGTGGAACTACTAGCCATCTTTTTGACATTTTAACATTGTTCTACCCTAAACCGTTAGTCTGGTCCTACGATAATCAATAGCGTAGTTTTTCTCTAATTAACGTATAAATTTCTAGTGTTTTTTATCAACGTAAGAATTTCTAAGATTTTAGGATTAATATGTTGACTTTATTATATGCCTATAGCAGATAGAAGATGAAAATTAAGTTTTTCTTGATAATGCAAATGCTGATGCTGCATGCATCGCTCACGACAAGACGCACATTCAACGCCATGATGATAGACATGTAGGAGTAAGTATAGTGCAGTGCAGGTATGCATGGATGACGGTGCCTGAATTATTGCGCTGAATGCTGATTAATCAGGCGGTTGACATGTTGCTTCCCTGTACACCTTGATCCAACAAGCCACCCCGGTCTGGTAGTCCGGTGATTGCTCAAACGTTTTCAATTGGGTTACCGATTGTTTTTGTATATCTCAGCAGAACGGACATGATTGGAATCGCGCCCGTGTTCGTGAGGCCGTGACGGAGATGCATATGGGTGGGTCACCTGACGCTTCCTTCTCTCGTCTCTTCTCCTCTGGTGCATGTGTTCGTCATGGTTTTTTTTAGTTTGAGATTAATATTCTCTGTATAGAGTAGTGTGCACTGTACACATGTGACCCTAAAATAGCTCGACAAGAAAATTTTGGCATTCTTCTGTCAGTTTTAGATCCACAAGTGGCCTTTTGTTTGCTTCTTATCCAGTCAGGGGCGTGGTCCGTTGGTTACTTGGTTTGCTCTCTATTCAACGTGATTCTGCTGTTAATAGGGGGAAACGGTCTGCAACAAGCACTCTCTCGCTCGCATCTTCTTTGGAATTGTCTATGCTCGCAAAGATGGTCATGTATAGTTTTGTAGTGTTGGTTTTACGGTGCTTGTTGCACGATAGCGAGGCCATGATTCATGAATGTGCGAATTTCCTACTGTAGAACTCACATTCATGAGGAAGAGTTTTGCACAGCCGTGATCAGCCATCGAGGTTAGAGGAACAAGGAAAGGAAAATTGCGAGAATCCATGTGCTGTGAACTTGTGATCATGCATGTTCGTCCTCACCATCATTTCGGTCGTAAAAAGCGGCTAATAGAAGTATTTTTTTTCTCCAAATACAATCATGCTACGAATTCGTCTGGGCCTATGGGACAAACAGTAGCTAATTTCCACCGGCCGAAAACGGCCTTGTCCTGTTAAGAAATGAGTCCAATCAAGATGGGACTCCAACTTCCTAGTTTTGGCCCATCCCAAATTCCCAATATTTGTTGAATTGAGTCTCTCTTTACTACAAACAAGACCATTATTTTATTTTATTTTTTATTTATTAAAAATATACGCCAGACCTTTTTTTCAAATTTTAGTGCCCGTCACCCGGAAACACGGGCGATCGCCCCGAGCCACAAGCGACGGGCACCCCTACCTTTCACGTTGTGGGGGCGGCACGCCCGTTGCCCACCTTTGAACGATCGCCCCCTCCCACCACCCCACCCCCCCCCCCCACCTCCAAATGGGCAACCGGTGAGAGGAGGAGCTTGCGGTGGTGGAGGTGGGCGAGGAGGAGGAGTGGAGCTTGACGTCATTGTCAATCTGGGTGGGGAGGAGCTCGGTGGCGGTGAAGATGGGCAAGGAGGGGAGAGGAGCTCGGCGCCACTGTCAATCTGGTCGAGGATGAGCTTGGTATCGGCGGATCTGCCTTGTGGCTCGGATGCTGAATCCACCAAACATTGTGCTAGCCTCCCTAAATCAAACATGCCCATGCATTTGTGCCCAGGTCTAAGGTCCTTAGTGCTACCCTAGCTGCCATCGCTGTTTGCGCCAGGCGGTGGAGGAAGAGAAACAAGATGGGGGAGGAGAGAGAAGAAGGAAGAAGAGGGGCTAGCCGCCATTGCTACATGCAGGACATCCTCCGATAGTGTGGCTTACACAAGCATAGCACCCACAAAGATCTGAGTGGCGAAGAAAGAGAAACGAGAAGAGAAGGGAAAAAGAAGGAAGAAGAGGAGGGTCGGTGACAGCCGCCACCGCATGATGATCCTTTGACAGCGTAGCTTCCATGAGCACGATGCCCACACCAGATTTAGGTAGCGGAGGGAGAGAATAGAGTAGAGGAGGGAGGAGATGAGAGGCTGGTGGCCACTGTCACCGCTGCACTGTGGATATCCTTCGACAATGCGACCTCTACTAGCATGATGCCCTATCGACGCACCTTGGAGCCACCCTGAAAACTTGCGGTCACGAGAAGGAAGGAAAAGAGAAGATGAAATGGGGAAGAGTAAGGGGACAAATTTGATATGATTTTTTTTACAAAAATGTTTATCGCACGGGCTCCGATTTAAAAGTGCAAAACAAAATTGAACCCTACTAAGACTCCTTAGCAACATTATCCCCTCTGTGGGAGGGATACCATGCATATAGCAGCATACCAATACTCTCTTCGTTTTTTTTATAAGACGCACACACGTTCCAAAATTCAAATTTCACAATATTTGACAATATTTATCTAATAATATATAAATTCTGTGATAAAACATGATACTGTTGGATTAGTATTTGAATTTTTTAGTGATTATAATAATGATGTAGGATAAGAGAAACGAGGATGTCACCTAGCTGCTCTCCATCTCCTGTATGCATCGACGCGGCGGTCCTGCATGACGGCGATGAAGCCTACGTCGAGGATGGTCGAGAGCCGGTCTGCGACCAGCAGCACTGTGAAGTGACAGGCGATGTCCTCGATGGCGACCTTGAGGAGCGCAACGGTGCGCAAGAGGTTGGCGGTGAGGCTGAGGGTGAAGAGACGGCGAAGGCGCCGGTGGTCGCTGGCGCAGCGCAAGGCGATGGCCAGCGAAGGCTCGGGAAGGGAGAGGTAGGGGAAAAGGGATTTTTGGAAGGATGAGGATTGGGGAAGAAGGATGGGGGATGGAGCAGGGAAATTAAATGGCATAAAAATCCCCCTACGGGATTTTTTACCGAGGGTTATTTACCCCCTATAACCCAAGTTTCAGTAGGAGAAACCCAAGTTTCACCAGGTAAGTTTGAGGATTTATATGGCAACATACATCTTGTTTTGTTCATAAAAATGCAAGGAACATGTTGGTGCAAACGGTTTGTGAATTAGAGCAACCAGTCAAAATTTATGGCCATCAAAAGAAAAAAATGTTTGTGGGACCCATCTTGCATTGTGAGCATCGTTGAGCCCTAATTTTTATTAGTGGCATTGATGATAAAATTAATTAATATAAAGGGCTAGGGGGTTTTTGGACTTCTAACCCTAGCGAAGACTCCTGCGTTTTGCAAACCCTAATTCAAGCGGCGTAAATTTTCTCGAGCTGCTCCAAGATTTCACACATGCGTGACCCAGGCGAGAAGAGGTCACGTATAGATTAGAGTAGTTAGGTTTATTTCCTGTTTTCGTCGGATTTCAAAAGGGTTCAATATCTCGGACTATGCCGGATCTTTGCGAATTCTCGAAAACTCGGTTTCCGTAGTCCACCACTTCTAAAAATACCCATATATATCCTTGTGAGATTTCTAGAGAGAGAGAAACCCACCTAAATTCCCCCACAAATTTTAGCTCGAAAATTCTTCTCTGCTTGACGGCGTTCGGTAGTGATCGGACGGCGTCCGTAAGGTTTTAATCCGAGGAACCTTCGCCGGGACGGCGTCTGGTGGCCGTCCGGTCCTTTGATATTTCACCGTTTGGACGGCGTCCGATAAGGTTCAATTTCGGCTTTCTCTTGCCGGACGGCGTCTCGAAGCGTCCGGTGGTTTCGGCGCTGCGGGATCTCTTCTTTGTCGGACGGCGTCCGTAAACCTATTTTTGCTGAGCAAGACGCTCTGTCGGACGGCGTCCGAGTCTGCTCGGACGGCGTCCGTAGAGTGTAACGGCTAGTCTTTTTGTCCTCTTCCGAGGGCAACGGCTAGTTTTGCTCTAGGGCTATAAATACCTATCTAGTGGTCGGCTATTTTGAGGTTTGTTGCTCCACTTCACCTACCACATTCATAGCTCATCAATTAGGTGTTCTAGAGCCATTCCTCCACCCACAAGATCATCCAAAGCCACAATCCATTAAACCCCAATACCGAGCTTCATGGAAGTCCTTCGATCCGGCATGATCGGGGCGTTTCGGGCTTGTTACTTTTGAAGATATCCTTCGTGGAGGCGTGGGCTTGAGAGTAGGCCTTGGCGTGTGGCTACTCTTGAGTCGGTGTACGGGTGACGGAGTCCACCTCGCCGGAGTGGCGGAACGACTACCGGGAGTAAGTGAGGCGTGAGGCTCGAGAGAGAGCCGGTCCTTGTGTGCAAGGGGTAGCCTCAACGGAGAGTAGGAGTTGCGGCTCCGAACTTCGGTCAAACAAACACCGTGTCGCCCTCTTATTTACTTTCTGCACTTACTACCATTGCATTGAATGTGTTGATTGTGATGCCATGACTTAGTTGCTTGTTAACTTGTTTATCGCTTCCGCTTGTGTATCAATTGACACTAGGATTGGGTCACTATTAATTTGATGCTTAATCAACAATTAATCAAAGAAAAATTAAAATTGCCTATTCACCCCCCCTCTAGGCCTTAGGATCCTCTTTCATGCATGCTACGGTACGTGCCACACTGTGCAGCGTCGCTGCGGACACCCGCACAACAGCGTTTCCGTAAAACAAAGGAATTATGCCCAGTTCGCGCAATTAAACACGACACGTATAAAATACTCTAATAACATCGTATGAAGATACGAAAACATCGTATTAAACGTCTATACCGTTAAAAATGGTAAACCGTTCATCAACATTTTTTTTCTAATAAAATAGTGCAGGTTCGAAGCGGACGAAGCCTGTGGCCTGCCGGTAAGCCCTACAATAATACATGTGAACCGGAGAGGAAAGCGGGAATTTGACAATCCGAAGACATACAAAAAAAGCGGAAGAGAAGTTTTATACGAACAAGCCTATAGAAGTGTGTTTCCTTTGCAATTTGGAAACTCTAGCATTTGCAAAAACCATGTACAACAGTCAAGTATCCTCAAAATCATCGTACCTATACAAATATTAGGAATGATGAAGCTTTTCAACAGCGTTGTGTAAGCATCCGAGTGCTTTCAAAGGCATGTTGTTTCTTAACGGATTTTATTTTCTAAACAAAATATCCACATAGCTAGACTGACCTACACAACACCGGTCATCGACCGAACCAACCCAACCAAACCTTCCATTCAAGCAAGCCAACCTAACTACCAAATAGAAACACTCTAGTAGGGTGACCAACATCACGGGAGGACCATGGCAACGTCTTCAACAAAAAAAAGACGATGAGGCTGTCACAATCGCCTATCCACAACAACGGTGCCAGCAAAGGGAAAACAACGGCGTTGCCACCGCCCAGTCAAACATTGAGCTCGAGTAGGCTTTCACCTGGTTTACTCTCACCGCAAAACCCCATCGCCGAAACAACTCAAGTATCAGCATGAACATCATTGTCGTCGGACACCGCCACCATGGCCACCTTCGAAAAGTCGTTGAATTGTCGCTTGCAAGGCCGCCTCAATACCCCTCGGGCTCCCACAAAGGGGGGAGAGCCAAATAGGAGAAGTTTGGCTCATAGGGACAGCGTCGACATCATGCCACCGCGCAAGATCCAACTAGCCCACCACTAGATCTGAGCACCACGTGATCAAACACCACCGTCCATCGAATCTAGCGCCCCGCGGTTAGAGACATCGCCTCACTTTTGCTGAAGCACCACACCAAACACCTGCTCAAGTGAGGGGTAATGGAGAACGAAGAAGGAGAGGGAAGGGGAAGGGGAAGGGCGGCGGCGGCGATGTTTCGCCCTTAGATCGCCTCGCGTGCGTTTAAGGGTACCAGAGGTGGGCTTTTTCGGTCGTCCTAAAAAGTGATATATCCATAATTTCTATAGCGTAAACTGTATTTGAAATTAAAGAGGCCGTTACGGGGACAATGATGTGGGAAATAACACTGTGATGCAGACATGATCGAAACGTGGGGAGTGCTAGCCCAAAGAGTGTATCGTTATACATATTTTTTGGAACAAGATATGCGTGTATTGCACCTGTTTTATTATTTATGTACAATGATATACTCATATTGAGTCTCGCCCGGTCACACCCATGGAATGGAAGCAACATAACGGAAATTATACAAAGATTCTCATGTGGGGATGGCAATTTTGCCCATGGGTTTGGGTACCCACGGGTAAACCCGATGGGTTCGGGTATGGGCGTGGGCGTGGGTTTATACCCAATTACCCATGAAATATTTTGGGTTCGGGTTCGGTTTCAGGTATAGTTTTCGGGTTTCTGGTTTGGGTTTATTTTTACGCCAATGGATACCATGGGTACCTGGAAAGAATAATAAAAATATAAGGCGGCGCCAGGCGTCGGACGTCCGACGCCTCGGCGCCTGCTCGACCTACTGCACTGGTCGGATCCCAGCCACCGCGCCGATCCCACGTGATGCCGAACGCCCACCTCCCAGGAAACCAGCGACTAGATAAATCAGTGCCTTAGATCAAATTTTCAATTAAGCTTCCGATTTTTGTACAAAATTCAAACAGTGTTCAAAATTCATGGAATAAATTTTATAATTCTTCTAAAATCGAGAACAACCCATTTTAAATACCTTTTGAATTATTTGAATTATTCATTTTTTTCAATTTTTTTGATGTGAACTATGAGAAGGCACTTATGAAACTTACATTTATACTAGCGAAACTTAGCCGTGTTCTGATGAAACTTGGCCGTGTTCTGTTGAAACCTGATGAAACTTCGATGTAACCTGATGAAACTTCGATGAAACCTGTTGAAACTTGATGAAATTTGGATTGGCCCGATGAAACTTGAAGAAACTTGAATGAAACCTGTTAAAACTTGATGAAACTTGCATTAAACCTGATGAAACTTGACAGTTCGGCGAGTTTTACGAATATGAAAATCCAAGTTTTAGTAGGCGAAAACCCAAGTTTCAGTAGGCAAACCCTAAGTTTCGTCAGGTAAGTTTGAATATTTATATGGCAACAAACATCTTGTTTTGTTCGTAAAAATACGAGGAACACGTTGGTGCGAACGGTTTTTGGATTGGATCATCCAGTCAAAAATTATGGTCGTCGAAAGAAGAATACAAAAAACGGAATCTACTGACGTCAGCTTGCGTCATCCTTTTTTTTCGTCATGTCGTCTCCGTGAGCTCTCGCATGCATGGGCGGCCTTTGGCTATGAGTTCACTTGCCTCAGCAGCGTCCGGACGAGCCGGACGGCCGAGGTCAAGTGTTTCCATATAATATAATATGCCACCATGTGTTATCAATAAATATATATTAATGAAAGACTAAAGTATAAATATATGTTTATATGTTCAAAGTTAATGAAAGGTTAGAGTTGAAATTGATTAATGTCATATATATTGTATTCAATATTGCGATATGGGCTTATTATATATTTTGGGTTCGGGTACCCGTTCGGGTTCGGGTATGGGCATGGGTTTATACCCATGAAATATTTTGGGGTTCGGGTTCAGATATGAGGGGGATATACCCGGAGGTATCCGACAAGATTGCCATCACTAATCTCATGTCCTGTTTGATTCCTAATATTCTAAGAAAACACATGTCAAAACATCATGACACAGATAAATTTTGCAGGATTAACAAAAAAGCATAATCTTTTCTAAAAAATATGTTTCATTCCCTCGCATGAAAAAAAATAAAAGATCTACGCTTAGAGCTTATCTCTAGGCATAGATCTTTTATTTTTTCTTGATTTATGTGAGAATTTCTTTGATTGATCTAGGCTGTTATAATTTGGTCCCACCATTGATCGAACGACTGAAATAATCTGGGTGATGTGGACGAACGTGATGGCTTCTTTTTCCCCTCCTCGATCTAGGCCGTTATAATTTGGTTCCACCGTTGATCGAACGACTGAAATAATTTGGGTGATGTGGACGAACATGGTGGCTTCTTTTGCGCGGCTAGATTTGTTTTGGCATATAGAGTTTATCTATAACTTATAATCTACCTCTAATATATCAGATCGGATTTAGGCATATAGAGTTTATCTATAACTTATAATCTATCTCTAATATATTAGATCGGATTTAGAGCTTATCTCTAGGCATAGATCTTTTTTTCCTTGATTTATGTGAGAATTTCTTTGATCGATCTAGGCCGTTATAATTTGATCCCACCATTGATCGAACGACTGAAATAATCTGGGTGATGTGGACGAACGTGGTGGCTTTTTTTTCACCTCCTCGATCTAGACCGTTATAATTTGATCACACCATTGATCGAACGACTGAAATAATCTGGGTGACGTGGATAAACGTGATGGCTTCTTGTTCCCCTCTTTTATATCTTTATCTTTACCGCATAATAAAGAGAATAGAGTTTCGTCTTACGTTTTATATGTCCGTCGTCTGTCGCGCCCTGTCCTCCCGGGCGATCTCAGCCGTCCGATCTCTCGTGCTCCCTCGGCCAAAATCGTAGCCATCGACTCCCACGCTTCCTACCCCCCCCCGAAGCCCTAGCATGCCCCGCCCCCGCCCCCGCCCCCGTCCTCGCCCCTCTCTCTCCGCCCTCACCATGCGCCCCTCGTCTCATGCCCGTGAGACGAGAAGCGACGACGCCTCTCCCCCCGCCCCTCCTTCGTCCGTCAGCCTCACCACGCCCCGCGCCCTGCTCCTTCTCCCCCGCGCCGGCGCCACCGCATCCTCTCGCTCTCCCACGCTGCCACCGCCGGCTAGATAGCTCGTCACCTATGGCGAGGCAGCGGATCTCCAGTGTGGCAGAACCAGCACGCAGCATCGGCCTGCAGGCGCGCGGATCCGACTTTTCTTGGCCCGGTGGCGGCGCCTCCCCTCCACCATCTCCTCGCCCGGCCTGCACCCCATCGACTTCCCCCGCCCAGACTCGCCGCCCAAATCGCCCTCAAATCTGAGTTTCCCCGCGAAATCCCATGCCCCAGATCCCCTCGCCGCCCGCGGCGACCGAGTCGTCGTCTTCAACACCGTTCGCTCCCTCCCTCCCGCGTTTGCTCAGTCTCATAGACAGCAGCCACACAAGCGCGAGGTTTCCTTGCTTGAGATCGATTACCCTTTACTGAGACTAAGATAGGGATTGTAAAAAAGCTTCAGAACAGTTGTGAGCTTCAATATTGGTTTCTCATTTACTGCTTTCTTACTTGCAGTATGCAGGTTCAGCCTGGGATGAGCTTAAACATATTAGACAGGCTATTGGTTTCCTGGTAATTTATTTTCATTCAATCCTATAGCACTTGTTTTTACTTTTTCTTAAGCAGAACCAGTATTTCAGTAATCACTGCTAGAGAAGCTGCACAATCAAATATGATACAATGATTGCGACATGACTGTAGAACTGTCTGAAAAAAAAAACACGACTCTGGAACATTTTTTGTTTCCCTTCTGTGTTTTTTCCTTGAGAAATGAGTCCACCAAAATAATCTGCAAGTCAGGATTTGAACTTTGGACATATTGCTTGATCATGACATTTGGGATATAGGAATTGACGTAAAAATGTGGATTGCAAATTTGCACATTGCCAAATCAATGTGTAGATATAAGCCTCTCATGTATATCTGTTGACACCCAAATTTGGCAAGAAAATCGGATGTGATAATGAAGGGTAGAATCGGAATTTCAGGTTGAATCTGGAGTTGGGTCTGATCGGCAAAGAAGGAAAGACTATTGAAGAATACCGACACATAAGATTTCAGAAGGAATTCGATCGGAGCGCAGACCGGAAAATTAGGTTGTATCGGTATCGGTATTGTAATAGTATAAATAGGACCTTAAGCCTCGTAGAAAAGGGACGATACTAACACACAAAACCCACTTTTCAAACCCGATCGACATCGTCGAAAGGCTTCAACTCGCAGGTAGAGCTATCTCGATGGGACAATTGATTCTCTCCTTGTAACCCGTATGCATGGCTGTATCAATTTGATCTCATGTATATAAATCATGTTAAACTGTCTCGGGATTTACCGATCTTTGATATGTTTTCGCATATTGTACTGTCTCGATTTGATCGATCTGCAATGTGTATTTATCCTGTAATGCTGATCGTTAAATATTTCATATGCTTTTTCCCGAATTTGATATATGCAACTGTCTCGTTCAATCGATCCTGTATATGCCATGTTTAGGATTTTGCTTGTGGGAACATTTACCGATCTGTATTGCATTTACCTTTATCAGTCTTTAAACCTTTAAATCGGTTTATTGGTTTATATCTTAGATTTAGACTTGAACACCGCCTTGGCCGACCAACTGCTCAATCTGCTTTCTTGGTTAAACCTGATATATTGATATTAGGGTTTATTGCTGATGATATTATAAAATACCAAAAATAAGTGAAAGATTTAGATTTGAATGCCTATTTAAATTTATGTGCTCTATCTGGCATTAAGCCGATAGATCCTGTAATCGGTTAACGAAGAAACCGATTACAGATGACCTGATCTGGCTATTTAAAAAGCCGATTAGGTTTATATTACTGATAATTCTCCCCTTATTGATTCACAGGTCAAATCAATTGGCACGCTTGGTTTGAGTTGCGACGCGATCACTGAATCGACGCTTCTGCACGTGTGTTCGCAAAAACCCTCGTCTTGTGTCAACAATATCTTGTTTCCAGGTGATTCATCAAAAGCCGAAGAAAACATTGGATGAAATAAGCCATGACCTTTGTCCAGTAAGTAATAAATTACCAAGTTTATTAATTATCTCCTTTTGTTGGCAAAGTTGGATTCCCTTGGAAACTCATTACCATTCCCACAACTTCCTATTCATGTACTTTGCATACAACAGCTATACAGGATCAGCACTATGTATTGGGATGACAAGTACGGAACACATAGTGTGTCCCCAGAGGTAAGCTTCACATGGTATTGAATTGCATTTAATATTACCTGATAAGGAGTAATCACATATCATTCATCATTTTAGGTTATATCAAACATGAGAGTATTAATGACGGAAGACTCCAACAATCCTGTGAGCAATTCATTTCTGTTGGATGATGACTCAAGGTTACTCCCTATACCTCCTATCGATTTGCTTATCCTACACGGCTACACCATGCCGGGCAATCTAAAGTGCCTTCTACTTACTCATTTGCACTTTGAAATGCAGCATACCTTTCTCTGTTGATGACATATCCAAATCAATGCAGCAGATTGACATATCTGACATTGAGCCACCTCCACTCATTCGGGAGAACTCAGGCTTTGTATTCTTGTTGCCGCCCCCTGAATAAACCGTGTGGCATGAACACTCCAAGAATTGGCGTGGAGTGCATCGACACAGATAGATAGCTGGGCAGTCTATGCAGATTGAGGTTCTTCATGTTACCAATGCCCAATGGAATGAGATAAGCGGCTTCCTTGCCTGATCTTTGGTGGCTTTCTTGATAGAAGTCGATGTAGGCATTGCCTTGCTCATATAGTGTGGTTCCGCTTGCCGAGTAGCTGCACCTCAGTGTTATGCTTTGGCTTTTTGTTTCCCTACACCTTTTTTTATTGTAAGTTCAGACACTAATGAGTAATAATGAATCACCTGATATGATGCCTTAGTATGAGAGAATTTTGCTCAAAAAACATGATATAAGAATGTTACTATAAAAGCTGCATTTGTAATTGAACTTTTTAGAATTGTTTGTGATGTGTTAAAGCACTAGAGTGCTCTAGAATTTTTTTTTAAAAGAAACAAAGGTGCAATGAGGATTTTATTTTCCCGTTGCAACGCACGGGCTTATTTGCTAGTATATATAATAGATAGATAGATAGATAGATAGATAGATAGATAGATAAATTGTTAAAGTTTAGTACGTTTAGAAGACTCTCAGAGTCAAAACCACGCCTTATATATAAAAAACTATGAAGGGAATATTATGATGCAGTCAGCGCAGGGAAATAAGGTTACAAAACCGCGTCCGTGAAGTGAGAATTTGGTAATCGGTAGTATTAACCGAAGCTGCTCCATGTGCACTACAGCTTCCATTATCTTTACAATTCTGCGGCACGATGGAGGGGCAAATGCTAGGCTAAGCCTTACATCCATCCAGAAGATTAGTGCATTATTACTAGTACTACGATCTACGCGTACGTGTGCACTAGTTGCCTAGTTGGGGCATTGGACGTACCGCGTACGCCAAAAATTACCTGGAAGCAAAAACCTGCATGCGAAGGCCGGACGGCGTCGTACGTAGACGCTAGCATGAGGCGCCGGAGGCGCTGGTGCTGCCGCTGTTACTTGACGTGAAGCTGACACCGCTAGACCCTTCTCCACCCAGCGCCGCCGCCGCCGCCTTCTCTTTGGACGCCCTCCGGGTATCGTTTTCCCGGTGGTCGGCGAAGGACAGGAACGCCCGGAGCCTGCTCCGGTTGGTGCGGGTGCTGCCGCCGACGGACAGATCGGCCTGCTCCAAGGCGGCGACGTGGTTGTAGTACTGGCGGGTGAGGATACACGCGTGGATGGCGAGGGCGAGCAGGCACGCCAAGCCGCAGAGGAGGAAGAGGCCGGAGAAGCTGTACACGTGCAGCCGGTCCGATTCCAGCTCATTGGCCTGCGACGCTGGCGTCGCATCGCTTGTAAGCCACTTGTCGTGGATTCGCTGGAGGTCGCCGTTCTCCGACAGCGCCAGGATCGCCGTCGACAGGTCGACGGCGAGCGGCGAGTCCCTCTCGAACGCCTGGCAGATGAGAGTGTGTTCACCGTTCAGTAGTGAGTAATTAGTGAAGCTCAGAACATAATTGCACTAGAAAACTGATGGGATCATGGGAGTGGTGGAGTGGAACTCACGAAACCCCAGCCGTTCTTGGTGAACATCGAGCCCACAACTGCGAACTTACAGTGCTGGAGCAAGAAGAGCTCGACGTACGGGAGCTCGTCGATGATGGCGGCAACGCCTCCGTTGCGAGGGCCAAGCTCGAGTGCATTCTTATACTCGTCTTGGGAGCCGAGCGCTTTGAGCCTCGTCCTGGCAATGCCGAGCTCGTATACGAGATAGCTTTCCGCGTAGGCGTTGAGTGGAAACCCGATCGGCTCTTCACTGGCGATCAAACTGTCGATCCCCGTGATTGGAGACGAGAGCTGCTGCACAGTGAGTATGGAGGTCAGGCTGGCAGTGTAGCTGGACTGGATAATCAGAACAACGAAGAGCCATATGATGATCACGAAGCGGCCGAGAGTGCTTCTGGTGTCCTCTCCTGCGTAAAATAGAAGATGCACAGTAGCTTATATAAGTTTGGCTATGAAAATTACTCCATCTTGATTAATGTAAATGTTAGAAAGGTTAAGGGCTGCCTTTCACTCACTGTGGGCGAAGAATAGAGTTGAGAAGCTGAACCTGCGAATACAAAGTGAACATAACATGTAACATCAGGCAAACATTGGCTACGAATGGTTCGATAGACTAGATTATGTTCATGTTAATTTGACATAAAGTCCATGAGACTACCAAGTATAGAAGCATAGCTTCCTAGAAAAAAATCAGTGATATTGATTCATTCCCTTCTACGAACTACATCTAATCTTCCATATTGTGTCTTAAAATAACAATAATCAACGTCTAGCAGAAATTAGTTAGAGCTACACGATGATCAACAAAATATGGCTCAAATTTATATGCATGTGAGTGAGTCCTTACCAGAATACAGTAATAAGCTGTCTTGTTGGAGGTCCACGGAAGTCATCATTGATTCTATGCTCAAGCAGCCAAACCACCGTTCCTATTATAAGAAAGAAAAGTCCTGTGACGCACCACATCCTGATTGTGAATGGCTGCAAAAAGGCCCATGGACTCGAGCTCTGCCTCTTAACAGTGGTAAGTACCACAAGCCCGGACTCGACATATGGCTGAGTGAAATCAACAACCTTTGTCCGATTTGTGATAATGCTTATATCACCAATCACGGCATCAAATTCCTAACCATAAAAAGACTATTAGTTCTTACACGATACACATCACCAATGGACATGGTGTAAATTTTAGTAGAACTTACATCTGTTGTAATGTGATTGATCATCTCCGTATAGCTTGGATTGTCATGACCATTCCCAAATGGTATAAGCTTATATGGAACTGGATATGGCAACAAGTTTATTGCAGCAACAAACACATCAAAACAGAACCCACGAACCATTCCAGTTTTAGCATCAACTGACATAAACTGAGGGTATGTTACCCTAATGGGAACTCCAATTCTCAGTTCATTTCCACTATTAGGAAACACCCATCCCCGAGGCCTTGTTATAGTCTCACCTGGCCAGATCACAGTGTGGAGTTTCTGATTTTCCCTAGTGCGATTTGCTGGTTTCATGTAAAGAGTCTCAGGAGACACAATTGACAGCCCAGAATAGTTGGACCAGTAACCAATTGTCCGCATACCGGACCCTACTACATTGACAATATCGTACCCAGGCTGGATAAGATTACCATCTGAATCAAATTTTACAGGGCCAGTTGCACCTGCGAAATTTATTTGACGGATTATGTCTAGTAACTTTCTTCCCCCATCGAAGACACTCATTGCTTCCAAATGCAAAGCTCCCCCTGCAACCTCATTTAATTTAGGGTCAAGAGAGAAAGAGATGTTTCCACCATTATTGAAGAATGCATCCAGTGCATGAGCAATCATCCAGACAGTATCGTAAGCATACAAGCCATATGAATTAAGCAAGAATCTGCTGCCACCAGTATCCCTGTTAACCAGGGAACTCCATTTTGAAGCCAGCATACTCTTCCTTCTGGTATTTTCTGTGTGCTGACGCAGCGTAAGAACACCCTGCATTGAGCTCAGTAAATCAATGTTGAGATGTGGTGATGAATCAAGGAATGAACCGAGCCAATCTGTTGCAATCCACACATATCCATTGGATGTCATGCCAAGAGAGAGCGCCAATTTGAAAATCGCTAGTCCAGAGTCAGGGTTTGCATGCAGAATGAGGACCCGAGATTCCATCATTGAAACCTTGACCAATACATCAACTATTTCAGTTTTGCTTGCTCCTGGCCTAATTGCAGCTTTATAAAGGATCTTAGATCTCCTCTTGGCAAGTTCATCACCTAATGAAGCTATGCCATTTCTTCCATAATCATCATCGATAAACATTGCTGTCACTTGTTTCCACTCATAATATGCAATTAGGTCAGCAATAGAAGCCATTTGAAAATGATCGCTATGTGTGGTCCGCACAAAAAAGGGATATTGAAGCGATGAGAGAGTTGGATCAGTTGCAGCAAAGGACATCAGAGGTACTTGGAGTTCATTTGCAACATGAGAAATGACATGAGCGATCACAGAAGATTGTGGGCCAATGATTGCAACTGTATCTTTCTCCATAAATTGCAAGGCTAACCCAAGAGAAGATGTATTAGTAGGTGTGTTACACCGTATGGACTGTTGTCATACCATAAATCTACAAGATTCAGTTGCAGAAGAAAACATGAATCAAGTACCTTGCACAATGCCAACGAAACCATTGCAATTGGAATCTTGCATCTGAACAACCAGCTTTGTGCCTGGAAGGACACTTGAATCATTGTTCACGTCATTGACAGCAGCAGAGATGGCAACCTTGGCAACTCTCCCAATTGTAGAATTGAATGTGAAAAGAGCTCCAATACT
This sequence comes from Raddia guianensis, assembly GCA_036346415.1. NCBI lineage: Eukaryota > Viridiplantae > Streptophyta > Magnoliopsida > Poales > Poaceae > Raddia > Raddia guianensis. The sequence continues at coordinate 49,173,782 of CM070537.1, forward strand.
CACAGCATCAGGTCTCACAGAGACATTCTGGCTAAGTGCGGAGGAACACAGATAACAGAAAATGCTGAAAAGATGGAGTGTGAACTTCATGGTGAGTCTAGAGGAGAGGCTCTCCTCAGGACTTAGGATTCCACCTTCAGCTCGACAATGGATAGCTGGAAGCCTGAAGAACCAAAAGGAAATTTCCTAATGATGCCTCGTAGCCATATATCTTGATTAGCCAACAACTCAAAATATGAATAGAAATTGAGAACCTATGGTAAGAGAGGAAGTTATATAGTGCATCAATAATAATTGGGACTCGACAGAACGAAATTCCCCATGAGAACAAACACCAGGAAGACATCATCCAAATAAGAATCAACAAATGCTATCTTCTGTAACATATAAATTTTAAAAAAATCCTCTCGCCTTCAGATATGCTAAAGCAAAGAGGAAATCGGCATAACAAGAAAAAAAAAAAAAAGCAAAAGAAGCTGCTGATATGACAACTGATTTTCTTCATGAGCTCGAGGGGCAAGAAATAAGCTACGAAGTTGACATGGAATTTTGTTTGGAAGAAAGCAACAGGGTGAATTCGAAAGCACGGTGCATGCAGGATAAACAAATAATCACCCCCCTGAACCTCTTCCTTCACTCCCTTTATTTGTTTAAACTCAGGCACAGTTTCCTCTTACCGTTGCGTCTGAAGCAGCTTTAGTCGGTAGTTGCTTCAACTCAGATGACACGCCATAGATGTGAAGTGCCTGTAGTCCGTGTGAACAAGAACAATTCTGGTGTCCCTGTGAAACCTCACCAGATCCAACAGTACCACAGGTTGCTGTTTCTGAAGTCTCCTAGCTGTGCCGTGACAGCATCTTGGATCCCAGATACTAATGAACGTCTAGTTTGTTGGAAAGCTTGCTGCTTGGTGTGCCTAGATATCACATTCTGACCTGATTATCCTAGAGCAATAAGATGCAAACGTTTTTTCAGAAATATTCAGGCCCTCATGTCAAACATGTGGTTGGAAACTGAGACAGTAGCGAATACAGATGCATCTACATTGTACATCACTTTTACACATGTGATACCATACGTTGTACGGAAGTATTATCTGAGTACCTCACCTCTCACAAATCTCGTCAGGTCGATTCACTCTACGAGGACCCACCCCATGCTGACTAGTACAACAGAGCACACAGGGCAGATCTTTTCTATGGAACCCAAAAAGATTATCTCAAGTAAACACTATTAATAAATGCATTTATGTGCAAAGGTAGCTAAGATGTTTCCAGTGGGCAAAGTGCTAGCAGACTAGCAGTAGTACCTGAGGATAGCAAGCTGCCAAGCTTCAGCGTTCGGATGGACTAGAAGGTTTGCCAATCCCAATCCACATATCACATACCTGGAAAGGCCAACGCCCAGCACAATCAGTACAGAGACCTTGAGAAACGACACAAGATGCCGCAGTCACTGAAGACGATGTTGGGCCCGGACATCATATTCACATCTCTAGCGAAGAAATAAACAGCACATTCGTTGCTTTCAGAGTTTGAGCCATCTGGGTACTGACCCCCACACTCCTCTGACGAGAGAAAGCGCGTTCTTCTCCTCGAAGATGGAAGACACGTTCTTTTTCATGTGTGCTCTTTAGAAATTTTAATAGATCTGCGCCATACGAAGATTTTAGATCATCCTTATGTCGAACAGAGAGACAAAGCATAGAGTTTCTGTTGGTAGAAACAGAAACTTACTTTTATTTCAGTGAAATTAACAACAAAGGTGTTTAGTACACAATGGCATACCACTTTACTTAAAAAACAATGACATACCGGTATACGACAGGTGAGCAACTCCAGCAGCTCCTCTATATTTCTCCTCTAAAACACTATTAGCGTCCCCTCTATCCATCCTTCTAAAATTCTTTCATAAATTACACTACCCTCTAAAAGATTTCTTCCCTTCAGCAGCCCCTCTATATCTGCTACAGTATTATCCAGGAGCTCCTGGAGTTGCTTAGCATACAATGACTTAACAGCTTATGACAGAAGAAAGGAAAATGCAATTCAAGCCGCCCGCAACTATGGCCTTGTTTGTTTCAGATTAATGTGGAGTTGCGTTTTACTGTAGCAAATTTGTGACCCTCTCAAAATACGTTTTAACAAATTCAAAAAATTATGAAAAAAATATTTTACAAACTTTAAAAAGTACTATTTAAAACCCCACAAGAATGACTACAAAACATTACATCATTTGGCTTATACAAAAATAACAAATTTTCATTTAATTTAATTTAATTTAATCTGAAACAAACAAGGCCTATATGGGGTCAGAGAACAGTATAGAAGTAGGGTAGCTTACCTCACTTATGAATTCCCCCTTTTCCCCCTAACACCCTCCCAAGTCTCCAACCAAACAACCCATTAGAAGTAATGGCAAGATAGGCCCACCATATTTACTCTGAATTATTAGTAATCTTCAGGAGGGTCGGTTTAGTCGAACGCTAATACTACATTTTACACCTAGCTTTGCTCCTTTCTTTTGCAATTGGAAACGTTGCAACATATGACATTTGTTGGCAAGTTTAGTACATGAACCAAACGGGTCCTACAACTTGACATTGGTAGTAATCAGAACAAAAACTTGTCGCATTATACTTCTAGCTACTTTCAGCTGAAAATTTATGTTGCAACACTATTAGACTGCTAAAAATAACTGGCACAGATATTTTCCAACATGTTAAAAAACAAGATACAAATAAATAGGTGGGACCAGACGGTAGCCAAATGGTCCCCCTGTACAATAGGCTTAGCGCTTGTGGCAAAATGTTACACCCTGTCTGGGACCCTACTCAAGGGTCCACCCGTAACCTTTTCGCAGGTGAGCTGTCACAAGCCTCTACCGTATGAATCTCATTTCCGTATACACTAGTTTCTGCCTTGCTATTCGATTCGTTCCCAAAGGTCCATCCAGGAAAATCTGACTCTTGAAATAAAGAAGTCGGTGTAGCTCTGTAAAAAGCAAGGGGCACTTGTTTTATCCGCCGCCGCACCTACAATGCAAAATATAAGATTGGTGATTTTTTACGAAATTCCTAATGACCATTAATAATACACTCAAATGGCAGTGGATAAAACATGTGGCAACTGACAGGACTCAGCTTTGGTTTGAGCAATAACTACAAAAACAGTAGCAAGATGGTTTCGCCGGACACAACTCAGAGCCAAACATGGTCCACAAAATTATGCGTGAACCAGAGGGCGAAATCTAGAAAGGTACGGTGAAGGCCGACCTCATCTCTAATATTTATATGGGCACAGAATACATACGCATGAATAAAAGAAAGGTTCAATGAAGTGAAGGTTGCAGTATAGACATACCTCATCTCTGAAAACTGTTGCATAGGAGCCAGAACTAAAGTCTATTATTTTCATCTCAGAAGTTTTGGCTCGAACAGTGAGATCATTTTCAAGTGAAGCAACAAATCTGGCAGTAAGTTCACGTCAAAAGAGTTAAAAGTTTCCACAAGAAAAGGGAACGTCAAAGAAATAAGGACATCTTCCTGTTACCTAGAAACTGCAGGAGAATAATGATGGCGCAGCGTCTCTATTTCCCACAAAGAACTTCCTGTTGTGCATAATGAAAGATTAATACATGATATGCAGGAAGCAGCTCACAAGAAGGAAGTCTGAGTTGAGATCATGATTTTTCTTGAGACTGTTTTCCACTTCTTTTTTGGAAGAGGTGTGTGCCAATTAGGCTTGCAAGGAAAAGAAATGAAGCATAAAGAAACGAGAAGATATAAAATATGTATAACACAGTTAGATACTTACGCATTGCACCAGACTTTGCAGGGTCTGTCTCTTCATTGTTAAAAGGATCAGTACCAACCTTCTTAGGTCGACTAGCTTCTCCACTGGTACTGGTATTACTCTGATCACCTTCCTGAGAAGAGATTCCAAAGAATTAAGATTAGTTTATGACAAACACAACTAACAGGAAAACAAAACATAAAAATGGAAGGATGGCCATGTGCGTAGTAAATATGCTAACATGCAACATACCCAATGGACTAAAAAATTAATCGAGGGGTGCCTCCGCAGCAGATTATGAATTAAAGCAATGATAATAAGAGCTCCAGCTGGTGGGACTGAAAGGGAGAGTCTACTCAATCTTTTGGCAAATGCAGCAGCAAGATATGCAGGAAGATAAGAAGATTTTAAACATGTGTCTAGAAGCTGCAAGAAAACAAAAACAAGTCAGATGTAAAATTCCAAGCACATAATAATAACTAGACATATGAATACAATGCTTAATAAAAGAAGAAAATAGTATTCCAATTCTACCCAAAAGATTCCAAATCATAAATTATACGCAGTCAATCAATCTTATGTGATTATTACGATTAATTATTCAAACGAATTCGACATGTTAAGGATGGGCCATCGGGAGGAGGTTTATAGCCATCTCCTGCAGTGCGAACAGAAGGAGCACATTCAGCGACTGGAGGGCCTCCTAGCGTCCTTCTCAGCGGTGTTTGAGAAGCCCCCGGGTCTCCCACCCCCACGGGAGTGTGATCACCAAATCTGTTTGAAGGAGGGCACGGATCCAGTGGTGGTACAGCAGTATCGCTACCCCTACTGGCAGAGGATAAAATCGAGTGGTAGTGCACCGAGATGTCAGCCATTGGTATCATCCACCCGAACCGTTCACCCACTGCTGGTTCAAAAGGAGGATGGCTCGTGGCGACTCTGTGTCGATTACCGGGAGTTGAATGCACCATCAAGTATGAGTTCCCTGTCCCGGTCGCTGAGGAACTCTTCGATGAGCTACACGACGCTCGGTTCTTCTCCAAGCTGGATTTTCGTTCGGGATATCATCAAGTCCGCATGAGAGGAAGACATCGAGAAGACTGCATTCCGGACACCACAACCAGTATGAGTCCTTGGCGATGGCGTTCAGCATATGCAATACTCAATCCACCTTCCAAGCCCTAATGAATGAGGTATTGTTGGAACTACTATGTAAATTTGTGTTGGTATTCTTCGACAATATCGTGATCTACGGTTTGTGCTGGAGGAGCACCTGCATCACCTTCAACTTGTCTTGGCGGAACACCACCCATATCTCAAGCGCTCCAAATGCGCTTTTGCACAGAGGGTGGTGGCCTACCTTGGCCATATCATCTCAAAAAAGGGGGTGGCTGCGAACCCCCGAAAGGTCTAGGCGATGATCGATTGGGCAACCCCACATCTACCACAGGCCTATTGATTCAAAGTAAGTACGAAAGGGTCGGTCAATAGCATAGCTTTTTTTTTCTCCTTTCGAAGGAAAGGCCTTCGCATTCTTAATCTGGTAGGGCCGGACGGCTTTGTTTGCCCTAGCTTGGCGAATCCGCGCCCCTGACCGTTCTCGCGAAGTCTTCCTCGGGCTGGTGGGGTGCTATCGAGTATCGACGCTTCATCTACAATATGCGAAAATCCCCAAACCTCACTTCGTTGCTTCACCGCCAAGAATTTACATGGATGGCAGCCGCTAATCAGGCCTTCCGAAAGTTCAAGGAGGCTTTATAATCAGCACCGATGCTCATTGTATCGGATTTCGATGTTGTTTTTGTGGTGGAAGGTGATGCCTCCAGACTAGGTGTTGGTGCAGTGATACAGCAAGGTCATCCCACTGTTTACTATATCTGCAATTTGGCCGATCGCCATACGCGCCTGGCGGCTTATGAGGGACAACATCACGAGATGGAGTTTGTCGTTGGTGAGTTGGTTTGGCTTCGTCTACAACACCATCGCCAAGTGACATTGAGGTCATCTAGCTAGACTAAGCTTTCACCGCGATTGTTTGGACCATATAAAGTGTTGGCCCAAGTTGGTAAGGTGGCATATCGTTTGGACTTGCTAGCCTCGGCTTGTCTTCATGATGTGTTCCCAATGTCCCGCTTGAAGGTTTTTAAAGGTGCACCGCGCACTCCACTCCATCACTGCCTGGTGATGTTTCACCTTCAGTCGATCTAGCTAGCCTGATGCCGCATCGTCTTCTTGCTCAACGCTTCGTCGAGGGTCATTGACAATCCATAGTGCATTGGGCTAAGCAGGTCATATCCAGATTTCTAGCTTGAGGACAAGCTGGATGACGAGGGGAGAGTATTGTTACACCCCTAGAACAGACGTACTTCCGTTGTGGCAAGAGTTAGACCGAGGTGGGCCTGCTGAAGCTGCTAACTTAGCTAGCTTTTAGTGTGATTAGTTAGCTTTGGTTCTTATCCAGTGTGAGTTTGTTAGTTTGTTGCTTATGCTGTTAGCGTCGTTGATGTTAGTGTGGGTGAGTGTTGAGGAATAAAAGAGAAGGATAAGAACAGAAAAGGCACGTTTAGTTGTTACCAAACCAGAGTCTCAGGCGTTGCCATCGACAACTGGCCGGTGGCGTTGTACCGCCAACCAACAGGGCGAGGTCGCTGTCAGGCGTTGCCGTCCTGGTCAACCTCACGTTCTGGACTTAGGCCAGGAGCACACACCTTTGATCGGGAGCACCTGTATCACATGGATTGAAGATTTATAGTTCAGATTTCAGCCATGGTGAATAATGATCCACTGCCTTCATTCGTTTTGCTGCAATAAAATATCCACCCACTTGCACAATATCAACGGTGACATCCCCTAATCCTTTTTACCATCCTTGATCCTTATGACATTGTCATTGATGGGTGCAAAAATGGCTCGGTGAAATAGGGTGAATGATAAAAAAATGCTGAAGTAGGTGTGCATTACACAGTGTTGTAGTAGGGGACACCCACCCCCTACGAATTAGCGAGAGAAGCGAACCAATCTATGAAGGTGAAGGAGATGCATGACGAAGGGGAGCCTCGCTCCCTCCAGGCGAAGCAACGGCGAACCAAGGGAGGCGTACTCCAAAGGGGAGCTTTGCTTCCCCCGAGCGAAGCAACAGCGGACCGGAGGAGGCGTACCCCCTAGGGGCCTCACGGACCTTCCTATGGGCGAGGCGAAGCATATCAGGAAGAATTCCACTTGAGGCCAGGAGAGCTTAAGTCCAAGTCGCAAAGCAAAGACGGTTGCGTGGGGGTCAAGAATACTAGGGGACAGCAAGTACGGCATGCCATCGTCGCCAGGAATCGTATCGCGTGTCAAGGAGATATGACAGCTAGCTGTAACCAGCATCAAATGGTAGAAGGATCATGGTTTGTTGTAACAACCGGGTCCCCCTTGTAATCTCAGTTCTACCCCTGCTTTAGGTGGAAAGGCATGGGCAATTGAGTCTAAACCGGGGTCCTGAAGGTGTTTTTCCTTCGGTACCCCTGGGTATAAGGGCAGGTTAGGGTCCACAAGGTCTTTTCCTAATCTTACCCCTTTCACCCCCGCGTGATTCCCTCGGCGAAGGGTTGTAACGGCACAATATAATTTGGCCCCCCACTATAAATAGGGGGCCCCTTCAATGATAAAGGACAAGCTACAATTTCTCACAGGATAGCCACTCTGAGATTGCTCAGCTTCCCTGAGCTGCTTCGCGAAGCAGGATACGTTGCTTCGTAGGGTAGCCCCTCACAAATCTGTTGTCTGGCTCGGGCCACCGACACACAGTTTCCTTGGTGATTGATGCATACAAATAGCCTCAAGGTATATTGAGATTTAGCAGGTTGCTGACATCAGGATTAACTAGCCATTAAGTCTAATATACCATAATTGGTACATTATCACATTAAATGCGATGCATTCCATGACAGTTCAAGTTGAAAAGTAATTGCCGCCTAACAAGATTAAATATTACTGGACAAGGGATACTACATCAAAAGTAATTGTAGTGAATATGCATGGTATGCTATGGAAGAACATTCACAACATGTAGAGGGCTGTGTGGCCCCACCGCCACTTTTTAAGGCAAGACATGAAATGTAGGATGTGGAAAGCAAACATAGCTTGATAGTCCTTGCTATGGCCAGATCTAGAGAGGGGGAGGGAACGCCAGCGAGAACCCCACGCCGGCAGCAGCGCTGCGTGTGGCCCGGAAGAAAGAGATAGAGAACCTGATTCTTTATTTCTTCCTAATAAAATGATATGTGGTCCTTTATGTAAGGCTATCTCCTAACAAATTCATCTAGAAAATAAGAGATTGAAACTGGCAATCTTATCTTAAAGATAACAACCTAATCCAAAACAATCTATCTAAATTAACAGGACCTCAGGCACTGATCAAACGCATGAACAGTACTACGCATGAAAGGTACTTCCAGCATGTGCATTGATCTACTAATCAAATCAGATACTAACCTATTCCCTTTGAGGGCCACATGCCCATAACAGTCCTTCTAAATCCCATTAAATTTTATTCAGATGATTTTATTAATTGTAACAGATGATAATATCCCATTCAGTAAGAATCTATAACATCCATGAATGTCGAGAGCTACTTACTTGCAGGAATACTGCCCGATGTTTTGCCATGAAAACAGCAGGAGTCAATAATGCATACAGCTTTTCATAAAATTTTGGATATTCCAGACCATGTTGTGTCATAATGATGAAAAGACCACTTAAGGCCATCACACTGATAACACCACCTATGTCGTATGATCTAGTCAAGAAATCACTTCAACAGGGGAAAAATAAGTGATAAGATATCAATGGGTGGTGTCAAACAAATTTAAAATATGTTTAGAAAATGGAGATAAACAAACTACCATAAGATGGCAGGGTTTGACATAGAAGGAATTACATTTTGATGTATTGTAGCAAGGACCTGCAAATTAAAAAATGTCACTGAAGGTAGAAAAGTACAACTAGCTACTGATGCAATTTTAAAAGGTATCATTGCAAATCTTAGCTTTGCATAGCCAACAGTGAACAACATATAACTTCATTACACTAAGTGGCCACACAGTTCTTGCATTATTATTATTATTATATAATGCATTCATTCTCCTTCTATGGCACTTGGCCCACAGCAAGGAAAAACTTAGTCCATAGTGTATCGGTTTTACATGTAAATCACACCATCAGAAAATTTGTTGTGGCAAATGTGTTCATAATTCAGATGCAAGACATATAACCATGAAAAACTGGTGCTTCTTGTGGGAGGCTGCAAAAAATTCTGATTTTGAAGTCAATGAAAAATTGAAAATAGCAAGATTACACTGTACAGTTATGGCTTCCATAACAAGAATATATTTACCTCCTTGTACACATCAAGCGGAAGTGGTAGCTTGAGGAAGGCCAGCCATGCTTTGGTGAACTTTAATCTGAGTTTTTTGTAAATATAAGTAGAAGATGGGTCCTGCTAAACCTCAAGCTTAGTCGCTAGAAACTTTGAGCCTAAGCTGAAAATGCCAGTTTACTACTTTATTTCATGAAGTAAATATGAAGTACCTCAGAGGAGTTTTTGTCTCCTTTTGAAGAAAGGCCTTATAAAGATTAAAAAAACAGAAACAGAAACCAGAGTTAGAACACTGTTCACACCTTTGTGCATGCACAGACAAGAACACACCAACATGAAGAGGGGGGGGGGGGGAACAATTGGCAAACTGATCAGAATTTTCCAAACAGGAAACAATACATATATTGGAAGGAAACACATAGCATATAAAGAGTTCTGGAAGTTTTATTGAAGACTACTTGAGCCCACAAAAGAAGTAAGAAAATACTCACCAACAGTACTCCACATATTAAACTTCAAATCCTTCTGAAAATCCAATACAGGAATATGCGCCAAAATATTGTATATGTTGCGTATAAAAATAGCATATCTATTAAAGCAACAGAAGATCATAAGAAACAGAACTGTAATAGTTCTTAGAATGTATTAATATACCAAGAATCACATTGAAAGAGCTCTATGGGAGAAACCAGCAACAATATGCAACAATCTGAGTCACATCCATGCAGAAATGCAAGCATGAAATATGAGAAACCATGGTTATCAATACGTAATACGAGTACGATACGACAGGCTATCTTGTTACAGTATATACGACAATACGTGCTGTAATACGACGTATTAAGCACATAACAATACGACTGGGTCCAGAAAAAATAGGCAAATAACATAGGTCCACATAAGTGACAAGTTTATAAATAAAGAAAAAACATAGGTCCACATAATAGGCCCAGGAGGAGAGCTGGTGGCCCAATAAGAATTAGGGCAACTAGCAATCCAACCATCCATCATCCACCCCACAGATCCAACCATCCACATCATTTCAATCTCTCTTACATCCATTCCACTCCCAATCCAGCCGTCGCCTTCTTCCTCCTTCCTCCACTTCCCCTCCCTTCTTCCTCCTTCCTTCATTCCATTCCACGGGACTTACTGTGGTTTCCCGCTGGAGGGAGGAAGGCGGCCGGCCAGGTGTCTTCGAAGGTGGAGCGCCGGCATCGACGGCGGCGGAGCAACGGCGGCGCCCGATCTGTGTTTGGAAGACGACGCACGCGAGCGCGAGCGTCGGCTACCTCCCCACGCGCAGCAGGTTCTCCACTTCTCCTCTGTCGGCTCCCCCTCAGCTCCTCCTCTCCTGCCCCAGCTCCTGGCCATATGCCCAATACGAGCTGGACGTACTGCTACCTAGCATCGTATTATCGTATATACGACGTATTGATAACCATGTGAGCAACAACTCAACATACTACCTAATATTCCTAACATGCCAGTTGTCTATAACCAAGTTATTAGTGTTATAGCCAGGAACATGTAGAACTACAAGCATGATTTTCCTGGCTTCCCTTGTTCATTAGAAGAATGTATGATCAGCATTTGAATTATCGTGTGTATGCATTTGAAACATATAGATAAGTTGCAAAATTGCTAGTTAGCGTTATGAGAATAACTGAATATAGTCTCTAAGTAAAGGTCATACAACCATGGTACGTTCACCAAAATTGTGTTTGCGAACATCAAATAATTGTTTGGGTTTGACATAATGTGTCGTGCAAAAGACCAAAGCATACCTGTCATTCCCATTCTTCAAGCCATCTTTTCCAGAGCCTGATTACAAGAAAATAAAATAACCACTTTGTAAGAGGCTGTATACTTGTATATGTTGAGAGAGAGAGAGAGAGAGAGAGAGAGAGTACCAGTGGTTTGACTGCCCAGACTGTTGGTGATCTTGTCTAAGCTAGTGTAAGTATAATAACTACAAGATCAATTGGAGGAGAAAAAAAATAAGTATATTGCAAGAGACGCAAAAACAGTGGAAAAATTATGCCAAACAAGTTAACAATACTGCAAATTCTAAGTAAGTGAGGTCCTCTTGAAAAAATGTTTTTCAAGAGCCAGATACTAAAATATACCAGAAATTATTTAAAAGGTGACCATCATACCAAACATCAGCATATCTGAAGAACTTTGGCCCAAACAGCTCCAACAAAGGATCAATTGAATCAGTAGCATGAACCTGCATAAAAATTGGAAACACTTAAAAGCAAACACTAAGCATTAGAGCTGGTTGCAGGAACCTGCAAAAAAATATTGGAGACGCTTAAGGGCAAACACTAAACACTAATGCTAGCTGCATGAAGGAACAAGAAGAGGTTAGTTAAATGAGCTTAGCTTTCACAAAAAACACATTCCTAAAAAAGTAATATTACACAAATGTCACGCCACGAGTGTTGAACTCACCACTGCGTGGAGGAACTTGTGGTGAATGGCCGACTGGAACCTCCCGTCCTTCCCCAGCTTCACGAAATCCATAAGCGCATCGAGCGCCACATCCTACCGCGCATGAATACTATTTTACCAATGCGCATGGACGAGCGCACAGATGAATGATAACGAGCGGAAAACTCACCCTGATCGCGTCCTCGCTGTGCGGCGACACGGAGAGATCTATGAGCGCTGCAACGAACTCGTCGAAGCGCTGCCGCAACCACGACCTGAACACGAGCTCGGGGTCACTGCTCGCGTCCCCAGCAGCGGCGGCGGCGGCGGATGGGATGGAGGGGAGGAGGGGCACGAAAAAGGACTGGAGCGAGATGAGCGCCTCGAGGGCGAGGTCAAGCGGGGCGGAGGGGGAGAGGAGCGCGAGGAGGGTGGGGGCGTTGTTGAGGTGGGCGCGCGAGGAGAGGAGTTTGCGGCCGAGCGACTTCACATCGTCCAGGGTTAGAGCTCCGGTTTTCGACTTCCGTTTCTTAGTGATGCTCGCTGGCGTAGACGTCCCCGTTCTCGCCATGGCAGCAAGGTGTGCGGCGGCGGCGGCGGCGGCGGCGGCGGCGGCGAGGTTGGGGGGCAAGGCAAATAGGTGGAGTGCTGGAGGCGGGTTCTGGGGTTTGGGGACGAGAAGAGTGTGCCTACTGATACTGGCTAAGGGTCCCACCTGTCATTCTGGTCCACACAAGGAGGTCCCATCAGCCGCAGCGGGCTTCCCATGAGCCCACGAATCCCAGATGCAGGGCCTGGCCCATGGATGATGACGGTACAGTATGCAATACACGGCGACGGCGACCGGCCTGCAAGCGAGTTAGGGTAAAAGTCCTAACAGGTGAAACTCTATGTCCGACGGGTTCCCTTGTATGGGTATGGATATATCTTAGCCGCACCCGTCTCATCCGTTTACTTATGGGATCACCATTCACTAGATGAAGTTGTCTCACCCGTTTACTCATGTGATCACCATTCACCAGATGGAGTTGTGGCCGACGGATATGGGTATGGGTAGCCAAAACCCAAACCAGTTGTGCCCAATTGCCATCCCTAATAGGAGTGTCGAGTGCAGGTGAAACTTAACCGTACTGGATTATTTCAAAAAAAAAACTCTTAAGAACAATATCTTATTTGTGCTTGTCTCGGTAGCACAGAGGGAAAATAAAATTACCTTTTTCCACGCGTTTCTTCTTCCTCCATGCCAGACTCCTCTTCCTTTTGCACCGTAGTAACCACGTGTGTTGTCGTTGCCACCACCACCATAGAAGTAGGATTCGAACTAGGGTTCAGTGTTGGGGAGATTTGTGCGCCCTAGACTTAGAAAGAGGCTAAGAAGGTCACCGCTCGCTGGTGGGAAGGGGATCGAGGGTTGTGAGGCAGCTATGACACCATCAAAGCTATGGGAACAAACAAAGGTGATGAGGCAGCAACACTAGGTGGATCGGAACACGATAGCCCGTTGTTAGGGAAGGCGGGGCTTATCTGGCCCTTCTCAGGAAACACTTGCTAGCAATCACAAGCTAATCTCACCTTTTATGCAAGTTGTTTATTCAACGAATAGGTCAGGAGTACAACATGCAGGAGGACATTGTTGTTTTTCTGAAGTTCATCCAGGCTACTAGCAACTTCCCAAGTTAGTTTGCTTGCGATTGATGATGGGTCTACTTTAGTTGATTTTATTTGATTTTTCTGAGACTATAAAACATGGTAATAAGTTGCTTCGCCATACTCTAATTTACTTTTATAGTTAATAAAGTGTTGGTATTGGTACTTTATTTCTGTTTCACAATGGGTATGTGCGCTGATCCTTATGACACGTATCACTAACACAAAGGGTTTGGTTTAGTAAAACTGGGTCCTCATAGCCCTTCCTGTGTGACCAACTTCACACTGCCCCTCCTTGGCAACTACGGTCACCTACTGACACCATGGACGCTGCAGCGCGCATCTTCGCCTCAAACTCCTTCAGCTGTAGGTCCACGCGCACTCCGACTCCAGCTGCATCTCCACAAGCTTTGGTCGCCACACCACCTCCTTTTGGTGCGCCACCCATCGGCGCCGCTCATCTAGCTCCCGATAGCACTCCGCACGGTCAAAGAGGTCTTTGACAGCGACAAATACTAGTAGGGCATGAGCATTCAACAGTTTTGGAGAGGCAAATTTTGGGGGAGGGGCGGATTAGGGGAATTTGGCTAAGTCAAAGGGGAAATCTCCATTTCGTGGGAAAAAAATCTGACCACGAACACATGGCCAACGGCTCGTCCATGTAATGGAGCTGACGGCAATGGCGCTGAGAGGAACAAAGATATGAACCAATGGTATGGGAGGCAAGAGAGGATTCTAAGTGGCAAATAGGAAATTTGACCTTTCTCAATGACACACAGGGAATTTTGTCATAAAGTTCAGGCAATCATTTTAGCTGACAATTATTGTTTTAAAAAACAAATTACATGAAACGAAGGCGATTATTACATATGGGATGGTTTATTCAACAACAAAAAAAAAATTCATCCGTTAATTTCTGGTCAATCCAACAGACCGGATTCTCTCACCATCTCTTGTACTCCTTCCCACCCTCCTTTGTCTCTCCCGATCACCCTCACTACTAGTGTCGCCTCTACCCTCTCAGGTGTCCCTTCTTCGCCTTTATACCTGATCAAACCCTGGGCTGGGCTGGGTTTTGGGCCGAGCTTGGAAAAGCCCGGTCTTGCGGGACCAAGCCCTAGCCTGGGCAGTCCCGGTGCATCGGGCCTTAGATCCAAGCCCGAAGCCCGCCTAGAAACATAGCTTATTCACGGTTGATTGCACGCTTTTCTCAGACCCGAGCCCGCCCCGGTACACTGATCGGCCAGGGCGGGCTGCACATGAGCATGTATATCCCCATTCTGCATCTCCAGCATTGCCCTCCTTCTCCCCCTTCTTATGTCCCTTCACGTTCCTCTGCCGCCAGTCACCCTACCAGCAGCTAGCGACACCCTCACCGTCGCACCGCTTCGCCCCATCCTACCATTAGCCCCAGCCAACCTAACGTTGCACCATTGTGTGCCATTCCCTTAGCCAGCTCCGCCCACCGCCTTCCAGCCGCCTGTAGCTCCAGCGATGCCACCACCATGTTGTTGCACCACCTTCTGCCGATGGGGTCACCTTCTTGACCTCCTTCTAAGCTTGAGGGAGTAATATGTTATAAAACCTAACTCGAACTCTAATCTCAGTAATGTGTCATTGAGAGAAAACGATTGTGACACAGAAAAGTTGATAAGTCAAAATTAAAAAAATTCTATTTTAGGTACCTCAACTACCACGAAAGTCCAAAAAACCCTAAACTATGATTTGATCTGTTTTACATATCTGAACTTTTAATAACAGATCAAAACCCATCACAACCTAGTTTTATTAGGTGTTTTGCTGACGTGGCGCCGACGCCGCATAGTGGCGCCACGTGTCAACCACGTCAGCAAAACCACTACTACATGGCGCCACGTCAATAAAACCATCGAATAAAACAGGGCTGTGATGGTTTTTGAGCCGGTATTGAAAGTTCAGGCATGTAAAACAGGCCAAATCATAGTTTAGATGGTTTTTCGGACGTTCATGATAGTTGAGGTACCAAAAATGAACTTATTCCTTCAAAATTTGAACGAGACCTTTTAAATCTTAAGACAAATAAGGATTTAAAAATCTTATTATTTATGTACACATTTCTTGTGCTGGTAGCAGTTACCACACAAGTGTGTCCGTATGTGTGTTTTTACAGGGCGATTTTTTAAACATAGTTGCACGATGAATATTGCCAATGAAATTACTCAATGAGTACTGAAAAAGTGGCCAAAAGCGCTACGGGCGCGCTGAGATTTGCTAGTTAGCTAAAGTATCTCTCAAGCTGTACTTGTTGTTAGAGCATCTCCAAAAGAAGTGCTTTATGATCTCTATATTTTAGGATTTTTTTTAAAAATCAACTCCAACTATGGATCCTATCTCAACAAAAAGCCTAAAAAAAGTTTGGGGCAATAAGAAAAGTTGCTAAACATGTCAACTCAATTGTCAAGCATTATACTTGGTTTCACTATGTTTTAGAAGCAATAAATAGACATATTGGTTTAATTAAATATTGAATAGATATATAATACATATGTTTTAGGGCTGATTGTTGGTGTCTTTTTAGGCCCTAAGACATTTTACGAAGTACCTATAATGCAATATAGGGCTCCATTTTTTACTATTACTCTTGGAGATGCTCTTAGAGGCGTCTGTTAAAGGCTGCGGGTCTCCATTTTTTTTAAAAAATATCTAGCTACTTAATAATACTATTGTAAACAATTTCAATCTCCATAACCCATTCATCAGAGCCTCTATGCCAAATTATCAATATCTAAATTTGTAGACTCTCTACTCAGTCTCTGTATTTAGAGACCCTATCCTATCTTTTGTTTTTCTGGGAGATAGAGTTTCTACATTCTACTTAGGAGTATAGAAATATAGGGACTGAATAGTGTTTTATGATGGAATACAGAGATCAAAATTTTAGAGAACATGCCGCTGCTGATGCTCTCGGAAGCATGAAGAAAACCCGATCTCTTCTCAGCCTTACGTTAAACCCTCGCCGTTCCTGCTCCGAACCCACGATTCGCGAATCATATCCACTCTAGTGAACCACGCCGTGGCGATTATTTACAGCCCAAGTAGCTATCAAAGCCACATTCGACGACCGATTAACCAAAAAATTTCACCAACATTAGAAGATCTTATTGGTAGAATGATAGCTCTTAGTAAGAGCATCTCTAGTGGTAGAGACAACTTGTTGTCTATAAGATCTAGGTGGCACATCCTAGACAGCTTAAGAGACCATTTTTTTATCCAATAACTTGACTATAAGCACCAACTCCAAACCTTATGGGACCCACACGTAATAATACTATTGCTGCTTCTTCCTCCCTGTTCTCCCCCAAATCAGTCCCATCCCCGTCAAGCTCCCTCGTCGTGTGCAGCTGGAGCTCCGTTCTTCTGAGAGCTCCCTTCTCGCCGCCGCCGCCACAAGTCACCTCCCCTGCCCCCTGCCACCATCCGCCACCGTCACGCCGCGGAAGGGCACCGCTGCCTTCTTCCTCAAGCGCGTGGCCGGGGTGCCACCGCAACCGTCGTCATGCCGCGACACGGGCGTTCTGCCATTGTCATTGCCGCCATGAACGAGCGGCCTTCCTCCTCACGCGTCGCCGCTTGCCGCCAGAGACGGACGCCGTTGCCTCCTTCCACCTCGCCGGCCGCCCCATGCCGCCGCCTCAACTCCTCCGCTGCCGCCACGCCGGGACCAGCGCCGCCACCTCACTGGCGCCTCCTCCCTCCGGCTTCTCCATCGCGCCCGGCGGGAAGGCAGGCACGGGCCCGGATTTTGGAACGATGGAGGAAGAAGAAGGTAAATCGGGAAGAAAGGGAGACGCGACCGTCTTGGCGATAAATTTGTTTGTAGCTGGCGCTCTGGCGCCTCTTTTTTGAGCGAGGCCAAGCGCGCATGTAGCGCCGGCGCTTCTCTCTCTTCTAGTTCTCTCTCCTCCACCTAGGAAAAATGCTGATGCTGGCACCCTTATAGCCAGCTGATCTGGCCCATTGGAGATGCTCTAACATTGTGTATGCTTGTTAGAATCGGAGGAACGCAAAACTGAAGAAACTTCGATGAGCTCTTATAAATTCAATGCCTGCTCTTCATCATTCATTTCCTTCATAGCAGTCCAATCTTGTGGTCCTGCACATCATTCAACAGTAGCAGGTGAGACCTCTCGTGATTTGCACTACAAATTTGGGCAGCAAGGTGATCTTGTAGCATGTAGCAGGGTGCAAAATCACAGAATGATGAATGGCACTAGGGCCAACTTACTAGCTCTCTGAGTATCAAAAACCACCATCAAATGCCTTTGCAATATTGACGCCATAAATAGGAAAATTGAACACATTCCAAACATTATTGTTATGGGGAAGGCATTAACCTGCAGTGGAAAAGATGCCAACGTCAAAACAAAAAACTTGAACATAAAAAAAATCATGACCACTCTAAATATCACCATCCAGCCAACGCTATTGATTGCTATCAAATTAGTATTGGGAGATCTGAATAAACAGAATACATAAAGCAAAAGTGTTTTGCTTACATTGTAAAGCACAACACACACAAAGATATTCATAGGAATACGGAAGAAGTTCATGATGGTACTCCTCGCCTCCTCAGGGATGTACTGGGATCTCATTTTCATAATTGATGGCCAGAATATCCCAACACAAGCCTCAAAAGTGCAGAACCCCAAAAGTTGGATGCTTCCAGCAAATGATATTGTACCCCCTTTTACACCTGATGACCCTATAAAAAACTGTCGGGGAATGCAAAGCAGATAAATTCAACCAATGAATTATAAATTTAATAAATGTATGAAAGATGACTATGAAAAGGATTCTTACAGTGCTAATAACAGGAAGTAGCAGAGTAAATGCAGAAATTGCAAAAACAATCTGCATAAAACTTTCCACTTTAAGTGCTGGACGAGCCAGAGCTTCCCAACATTGAGGAAAGCATGAATGTAGCAAATATAAATCCATGAGGGATGTCTTCATCATTTGGGCTCAGAGCTGGAGTCCACAAGAACACAAAGGTATGTTAAGAGTATGGTAGTCATGTGTGTATTGTAAGGGTAGTGTAATCCTTTCCCATCTTTTGGGTTCACCTTTTATACTCTATATATTGTCCTTTGAGCTATTCAATACAATTCAACCATTGCACACACACACTCTCTCTAAATCTAACGTGGTATCAATGCCAGGTTCTAACCCTAGCTCACCACCATTCTGCTGCTGCTCGCCCCCGAGAGCCGGAGGAGCTCGGCTCCACTCCCGAGGGCAGGGCCCCTGGCTTCTCCGAAGTTTCCTCTCCGGAGTTTTCTTCCTCAAGCACACCGGCAGCAGCAGCAGCGTGTTGGCTGCTGCCTCAAGCAGCAGTTCGCAGCAGCAACACTAGGGGAGGAGGAGCTTCTCTTCTACTTCTTCCTCGTGCAGTAGCACTGCAGCAGCAGCAGCAGCTACGGCTTCTTCAAGCACCTTTGGTACTGCACTCCTCCTCCCAAGCCTCGAGCAAGCAGCAGCCAGGCATGGCCTCCTCTTTGGCTGCTTCTGAGGCTGCAGCATCTTCCAGCAGCGGCAGCAGTGCTCCGGCGAGCCTCCACCATCACCCTCGCCCAGATCCGAAGGCCCTAAGCCTGGATCTGATCGGCCTAGGTTGGCCTTAGCCGGATCTGGCCTCCTAGCCTCCACCTCGTTGCGGCCCGGCGCCACCTCTCCACCACGTCACGGCGCCTACCGCCCCATCTCCTCCAAGCATGGCTGCCCCTCTGCCGTCTCCTACAGGCTGGACCCAAGCCCGTGCTTGAGCACAACCAGATCCAGCCTTCTCTCACGCCGCTGATGCCCGTGGGAGCCTCCACCATGACGTATGTCACGAGCTCCTCTGCTCGAGCGCGTCCTCGAGCCCTGTCTCCAGCAACTTCTGCTTCGTCCAGGCCTCTTCTGCCACATCCGCTGCTGGCCTCCTCGCCGAGCTCCACTTCCATCAGCTTCTGCTCCAGCCCACGCTATCGTCGGCCCTGCTCTACATTGGCCCACCTCCTCTGCTCTAGGGCATCCTTCGCAGCGGCCCAACGTGCTGCTCTTTTGGTCACTGCTACCTCATCAGTAGCCAGCTCCGATCAATTCCACAAACAGCCTCATCATTTTCACAAGAAACACCCATTCATTGACCCATCCATCTCTGACCTCGTGTCCCTGAAGAGCAAGCCTTTGCAGCCAGCCACATTAGATTTGGCATCTCTTTTGCCATTTTCAGTCATCCAGGCTTCTTCCATACCGTGACATCTCTCGCATCGGCGCATCGCCATTGTCAGGTCCTATGCTGCACAGCTGCTCTTCGCCACCCTTGGGTCCTCTCTTTCCATTGGTGCTAGTGCTATTGATGTCACCATTATCTAGTGCTTGAGCTTGTTGCCAGATGCATCTATCCTCGTCTCGCCATTTTGCCATCACTACTGCTCGCTATCTTTTGCTGCTTGTATCTCACTGCTCGCTGCTTATATCCCTGAATCTTTTCCTTTTATAGTTTCCGTTGTGTCCATCCAAGTCCTCTACTACTTCGTCTCAGTTTGTCGTTGTTGCGCGAGTCCACCATTTCATGTCAAATCAGCTGATAGCGATTTTATGAAAGGGCAATAGGACATCTGACATATGTTACTCTAGTGACAAAAGGGATCTTATGAAACAACGTTTATACCAAAATCCAAAATGTACCAGCACAGCAATAAACTTCATCATAGTATAAAGTTTCAGTATTAACACTAGTAAATTAGGGAGGGCACTAAGCAAAGGTTCTTTACGAACCGTAAGCTACTAACTATCATTAATCATTCTTTCCATGCGAGAGAGAGAGAGAGAGAGAGAGAGAGAGAGAGAGAGAGCAAGAATACAAACAGAAACAGAAAAGCACCTTGTTGTGTTCTGCCACTAGCCACGACTCAAATGCCGAGAAAAGCAGGGATGTTGCAATACCCCCCAAGATGCGACCGATCATCAGCACCTTATACTCCGGTGAGTGCTTTGTGATGCAGCTTAAGATGTAGCTTATACAATATGTGATGCATGCCCTCTTCCGACCCCTACATGCAGTGAGACCAACAACATCAAGGTTCTAATCTTGAATAAGACTTGACAACAAATTCACTTCTGAGAAAATGATTTGCATAAAAAACTATTTGACAGCTTCCTATGCTCCTTAAAAATATGTGTTGCCTGTTCCAAAATCTTGAAACATAGTAATATTTCCTCGTTATAAATATACAACTTATATGTCTGTTTCGTGCAATTCAAAATTTTAGAAATTATGAACATTCGCGCTTAAAACCAGTGGCAACACCAAAACTGCTAACTAAAGATGTCAAGCAGTGTGCTCAAAATTCAAATGGTACTTAGTTTGCAATACAAGTTTGTCAATTTTAACCAGTAAAGGTGTGCCTTTTGTTCAATTTCTCAGGTATGCTTAGGTTAATTATAGATTAAATGCTGGATACACTTCAATAGGATTAAAAAAAATAGTGCAATTTAAAGTACACCTGGAATTTCTATGCATGAACAATCGTGATTAGTAGACCATCATAGATTCATAGGCAAGTTAAGGCTGAAAACATCTCACTGTTTATCGGCAAGGGAGCCAACGATGGTGCCAAAGATCATGGAAGAACCAAAGCCAGCAATGAAGAGGCGGCCTATATCGCTTTTGTTGAAACCATAAGTACTGTACAGGTAGTGTACATAGGGCCCTTGAAGCCAATCACCAGCTGATATGGTAACACATCAATATAAATAGCAATTAAACCCAAAAACTGTACATACTCATCTAAGAATGCACAACTACATTAATAGATGTATTGCACTCAGGAGAGATCTGAATACAGTAAAACGATCACACTGAAATTCCGGAATTGCCATATTGAAACCTCACAAAATATTTCACCAAAAACTCAAATGAGATAGATAGTAGACACAATCCCAACGAAACAATGCGATGGCATGCAAATAACAGTACAAAAATGAGAACAATTAGATAAAAAATTTCATGAAAAACGATATGAACTACAAATTTACGCGTAGGAAGCAATAACGGTTTCGATCAATTAAACTTTCGAGCACGCAAATCGCATAATCGAAGAACCGCAACCCCCTAAAACCCTCAGATACAGGGGCCAATCCCTCGTCCGATCCTCGCGCCAAAGTCGCCAAACCAAACGAATCAGATCAGCACCAGATATGCAATGGCACAGCAGAAGGGTTATACACTTATACCCTGGACATAAAAAAAAACCCCGAATAGATCACCGTAGCGCACGGCGGCGGGGAGACGCACCCATCATGAGGGAGTAAACGAGGAGGTAGTTGTTCTTGAAGGAGTTGAAGGCGGCGGAGGTGGAGACGCGGTCCCTGGCCGTCTTGCTCAGCTCCAGCGCCGCCACCACCGCGCCCAGCGCCCCGAACACCGCGTAGTAGAACACCTCCATTGCGTTCCCGTGATCCCGTCGATCTCTTCGAGTGCCCCTGCCGCGCCGGGGCGCTCAGTCTCCAGTATTTGTACGCGTCGCCCTCGGAATTCAGGATGCCCGGACGGATGCGGATGGTCGAAGGAATGCGTCTGATTAGCAATATACGATGCTTGCTTGGGTTGGGCTGTTGCTTGGGCTTTTGTTTGATTTTGGGTCTACCACCAACCCATACATTGCCCCATAAAATAAAAAAAAAATCCACACATAGACAGATCCACGTTGGGTCTGGGCCAACTACCCTCTCATGCAGGCCATGGGATTAAGCTTAATCTTAACAGCTTTGTTAAATGGCAGGCGACTGCATATTTGTTGATCTGGTTTAAAGATCGGGAATTTTTAACATTTTTTTATAAAATAAAAATAATTTTTTTAATTAAAATTAAACAAATAGACATCTATTGCATTTTCCATTAGACGGGATATAAATCTCGCCAATTCAAAGGATTTATATTTTTTCGTCAAATGGTCCAACGGAATAGACATTAAGACAGTCGGAAAAAATACAGAGACAAATCCTGTCGTTTGGCTCGGCGGGATTTGAAACAGAGGGATTTAAAATTCCGCCATACCGAACAAGGGATTTGTCCAAACACCAGAGGAAGCCAAGAAATGCTCCAAAAAATTGCCAAAAACATGCATACACAACAAATCATTGATCCCAAAAGTAAAAGAAGGTTTTCAGCTGAAAGTTGCTGAAACTTTTAATTTGAAAAAATTATGATCCCCTCGAGGCGTCTTGGAGAGTCTAATTTTTTTAAAATATTTTAGGAATTTTAATAAGAACTATTAAATAACTACAAAGTACTACATGTTGGTTTGTAAAAAATAACAAATTTTAATTTAATTTAATTTAATCTGAAAATAACAAGGCCTTTGACAGTAATGTCCACCCTTGCCACCGGCGAACAAATGCTGGAGCACATTTGATGTCCTGACTCATCGATTGAACTGCGACCGCTTGCCTAATTATGGCCTGTGATAGGCAGCGAGTTCAGTTGACTCGGCGGACTCTACAAGATTAGTGCAGTCTTTGGGGAGCTGTTTCTGAAGAGCAGTTTCCAAAAACCTGAAGAGAAGTTTCCAAAAACTAAATTAGTTTATAATAATTTTTTTGATTTATTCATGTCTTTCATAGGTCCACAACCTTTTCAGATTATAGTACATGAGCTGAAAAAGAAAACAAACAAGTACCACATGTTGGAACCTAAAAAAAAGTTAGGAGAGACAGACTACTTATCGTTTTGAATTCTGATAACTATTCTCATTTCTCAACTAGCGTAGGCGAGTAAACATCACTCAGCTTACAGAACTAACATGCACCATGTGTCTCGTGATCCTGCTTGCTCCGCGCCAACAGGCGAACACATTGTACACTAGCACGTTGGAAACTAGCTACACCTAAGTACTAATTCCACAGGAGAAAACATTGAAATGTGGAAAATTCAACACCTGGCTACAGTGCCGGTTCAGTAACACATGCAATGGCAGGATATTCTACAAATACATGCGTCTCCATAGACCATTTTATGGGCATTTCTGATAATGCCGGAGAAAGAAGCATCTTTGCGTTCAGTTCCAGTCTGACTTCTTTTGTTTCTCCTCGTTGGGCTCATCAAGTCTCCTTTTGAAGATAACTGAATTGCGAAGCTTTTCTCTAGATTCATGTGCCGAAGGTATTCTAGTGTTGTCTCCGTGGCCCTAAAGAAACACAGGAGGAGATTACATAAGTTTGATTTAACAGAGATTTCATTAATTTAAGATTTACACTTCCTCGTTTTGTACCGTCCTGAACGTTCCTCTCTTGTTTACATGGCGATCTTCCTTCTCTTTTACAGCACCAGGGAAGATAAGCCTCCAAGCTCTTTCAACAAATCTGAAGCCCTCAATATCACCACTCCTGATGCCTGCTTCTAGCTGCTAGGATGGAAGCATCTCAGCACACGAAGCATACATGAATGCTGGAGTTTTCGCACTGACCTGAATATGTAAAATGCAGACAAAGATGCTAGCAATAGGTAACCAGCTCTCATCTGGGGACAGGGATAAGTTCGATCTGAAAAACGGTAACATGTTTTGTAAGTGAACTAAGCAAACAGCATGAGTTCTCCAATGAAAGGTTCAGAAAATAAAAAGATGCTAGGTCATATAAAGGACATGAGCAAGTAATGCACCATAAGAGCACATGATTACAAGGCAGCACGGCAAAACATCTCGTGAAAGCTAACATTTAACAATAGATTTATATCATTATAGCCCATTGAAGAAGGGTGCAAACTATGGTGATTCTGTGTCACTGCCTCATTTTTTATTGCATTGACATATAAAATTTAAGGATTTTTTTATAGATGCACCCAAACTATTGTGGACTATTCATTTCACTTTATTCAATGGCCCAATGTTCGCTTACCCCGATGTATTGTAGAAGTGCCATAAATTTAAATAACAAGAACAAACCTATCCACTGCACTTGCAGAGGTTTACTCCATAAGACATATGAAGACCATACCACACAATCGTTGGAGCAATATATGGTTGGTAGATGATACTTTACTGAGGCCAAACGGAAAACTTTACCTGGCAAATTGATGATTGACGCACAATGGGGGATACTTGCTCAAGCCTAGCAGATTAACCCATATCAATTTGTTGAGCAGTTTAACGAAACTACTCTTATCTTTCTCGATTGAAGCCTAGGTAGGGTATATTAACCTTTAGATTCACTCAATTCTTTATAATTCAAATGGCACATACAAGATTTTTCCAACCAAAAGTAGGTGCCTGGATATTAACACTAACAAGTAACAACTAGCTAGAAAACACATACTGAAATGGCGTGCATCATGTAGCTGAGGTTTTCCACTGTAAAGAACCACAATGACTTCAAATGCAAGTTTAAAATTAATCAATAGAGCATATAATCAATAATTTCAGAACACAACAAAAAAGGAAATACCATTTTCTAGCTCAGGATTCACAGTTACAAACCTAATGTATGGGGCCAAGTAGACGGCCGCGTAGACCAGATACTGACGCTTCCCGCTGTCGAGCCACGCAAAGATCCAGCTCTAAACGTAGAAGAAAAGACCGAGAAAAGTCTTCAAAACCTAGGTGGAGGAAAGGAACAAGAAGAACACCATGGGCCATGGCCTTAGCTTGGCCTCACCAGCCAATTGAAGTAAGGCAGGAACGAGATGATCCCCATCACAGCCATCCTCGTGTCCGTCGCGCCAAGCTCCCCGTCCTCCTCTTCCTCCCCCGCCTCTCCTCGGCCTCTGTGCGGTGGGATCACGAGGGAGGCGAGCACGCAGGCGCTGATGGCGGCGGCGAACGGTGCGTCGTGCTGCAGCTCCGCGCGGCAGGTCAAGACCTGCCGTCTGGAGCGCGGGCGCAAAAGGTGCACCCCGCTATACGAGGCGTTCAGGTGGGCGGAACGGCGGAGGGGCGGGGGGAGGGAGGCGGCGGCGGCGGCGGCGGCGGCGAGCATCGGGGTTAGCGTTGGCGTTGCAGGGGAGAAAGAGCAAGCAGCCAAGCGGGGTTGGTAACGCGCAAAACCTTTCCCCCTTCGCCTGAAATGGATTATTGATGTCACAATTTTACGCTTTCAAGCCCCGGTTGATCGCCATCCGAGAGTGGTAACGTAATTCACAACTCAATCCGCCTCTAGAAATGGATTTCCTAGATGGGCTCTATAAAGCTGGGAATATCAGAGTGTCAGCTGGGCTTGTTCTTAAAGGTACATAATTGAGCTGATTGAAAAAACCAAAGCTTAATGTAGCTCGTTTTGGGCATGGCTAAGCTAAACTATACGGGTAGTATATTGGACGTGGCCTTGTAGAACTGTATTGCACTTGTTTTGCCGTCATTCTATATCTTAGACAGTCCTGTATATGTTTAAAACGGTACTGTTGTGACTAGATTTTACACTGCACCGCTAGGCTTCAATGGTTTAGTGAAAAGGCCTAGAAGCTGGAATTTTTTTTTTTTTGACTTGCTCCAAGAGTTTCCAAAAGTGGGTTCGAAAGGTGTAAGAAGATATTTCCTTCAACTTTATGGTTCCTATTCAGAAAAATTTAAAGTGGCTAAAATCTCGTGGGCTGAATTATTTGTTGATTCAGTTGTGTGCTCAAAAGCTAAAGTTTGAGGGCTTCCACAAGAGGTTTGGATTTGGAGTAGTCAGCCCACTTTGTTTCAGTTATGAGATAAGTAGGTCAGAGATAGGGGGCAAAACTACTCACCAAACATATTCTTATAAAAGAGAAAAATATACCGAAGCCCCTAAATTTGTACCATTTTTTACTTACCTCACTAAACTTACATTTTACTTTATCAGCCCCAAAAAAATGTTGCTTTTGCATGGTTGCCCCAAAACCGCTAGGATGATCGTCAAATACTAGCGTGCCGGTCTACGTGGTTGTTAACCGTTTAGGAGGATACCACGTAACTATTAAACGTTGATCTGGGTGCCACGTAGCCCTCAAACTTTGAAATTTTGAATTTGTGAAAAATCATTTTTTTATTTTAGGGGATCTATAGATTTGCAAATTTGAATTTCATGGATTTTACAATTCAAAAAATGGATTTTGGAAATCTTAAATTTTGAGTTTTGGGCATTTTAAATTCAAAAAAATAGAATTGAAAATGTTTTGAAACTCAGCCATTTGAAAATTCTAAAATTCAATTTTAGATTTTAAAATCCCAAAAATCCATTTTTAGTTTTAAATTCCCAAAAAATCATCCTGGAATTCATCTTTTTAAAGCTTAATATTTCTACTTTTTTAAAAAAATTACACCACAATATTTAAATTTCGAAATTCAAAAATTTCACTTTAAATCCCTTAAATGAATGTTGCTCTTTCGCATTTTTTGAAAATCTAGATTTTGATTATTTCACCTTTTTTCACATGTGGCTAGCCATGTTGGTCTTTAATTGATGACGTGACATCCTCCTCAGCGTTTAACGGCCAGCCACATCATTACTTGATGCTTTGCTAACACTCTTGATGGAATCGTGCAAACGATGATGAGCTCCGGGGGACGATAAAATAAAATGTATGTTTGGGGATAAGTGAAAAACACTACAAGTTTGGAGGATCACACACACACACACACACACACACACACACACACACACACACACATATATATATATATATATATATATATATATATATATATATATATATATATATATATATAGAGAGAGAGAGAGAGAGAGAGAGAGATTTGAGTGTACTGCTCAGTGTCTGCAGAGCCTCAAATGAACCGATGGGTTTTAAAATTCGAGAACTTTACTAATCGATCCAAACTGTTGATCTCGTTCGTCATGTCAAAATGTAGTCACCAACCAAGTTTCGTATTTTTTTTAATTTTTTTGCTATTTGTTTTCTAATTTTGAAAATCGGCCTTCTAAATAGTCGTGGAGCGTCCAAAAAAGCTGATTTTCAAAATTAGAAAACAAATAGCAAACAAATTTGAAAAAAATACGAAACTTGGTTGGTGGCTACGTTTTGACATGACTAACAAGATCAAAGGTTTGGATCGATCACTAAAGTTCTCGAATTTCAAAACTCACAAAGTTCACGGAGGATCCGTCACTCAAGTTCACGCTAGCAAATCTCTCTCTCTATTATACTCCTTGCGCATATCCGAGTATGTACTAATTAATTACGAAACAACTAATCGCAACAATCTAGCTACCAAAAAGGCGGATAGTCCAATTTTGAATTTGCGTTATACGCAGCGTGGTTCCTATTTCGTTCTTTGGTTTTTATTAGCGTTAATTGAATTTTTAGGATGGGAGTAGATACTCCTGGGGTAGAAAAATGCTTTATATATATATATATATATATATATATATATATATATATATATATATATATATATATATATATATATATATATATATACTCGTTAGGTCTATCATGCTAACAACAGATATAGACCATTAGATTTACGAGGAGCGGTCAAGATCTGGAAAGGTGGAAACTGCTTTCCCACTTAAAAAGTCAGAGAGATTTTCGAGAAAGCGTTTAAGTGAGAAATGGAAATTCGTCCTTTCTAGATATGGGCCGCTCTTCATAGATCTGATGACACAGATCTGTTATTGCCATGTTAGCATCCAATGGACATTTGAGCTGGATATATCGCCATGTACATGCATGCTTGCTTGCTCTGAGAAACATGTCTAGGTAACACTGGTTTTACTTGTGCTCGTCATTCGTCCCTGTTCTTACTTGAGCTAGCTATACGTTGGTATGACTGTGTGAGTACACTCCCCCAAGTACCCCCGCTCCCCGGTGCCTCAAGTCCCAACCACTCTCCAATGAACGACCCAGGGAATCCCCGGATGACGCAATATGACCGACCTTTGTGGGTTGGTTCGCCGGTCGCTTTTCGCCGCGGAAGTGAAGTAGCGGGCAGGCAGTGCCAGTAATGGCGCCATCACCGACCACTCTCGCGGTCTCGCTCCGCCCTCGTGAAGACGTGAATCCTGCTCGATTTTACACCAACCCGACCTCCCCCTCACTTCGCGCCCCCGCCGTCTGGTCTCCGTTCCGCTGCAAGGCCCAAGTGTTCAACGCATGAACGGAGGACGACACACCGTCGACGTCGTCTCCGCCTTTCCAACAACGGGGGCGGCTTCTCGTCCAAGCGCGCAGGAGAGTCGCGGAAGAGTCGGCGGACGGCGGATCCTTCCCGCGAAGCCGGCAAGGGTCGTGGGTAGGGGTGAAAATGGAGCGGATAATATCCGCTCCGTATCCGTATCCGATATCCGTATTTTGAAAAGTGGCATGAAATTCTAATATCCGATGGATACGGATACGGATAATTATCCGAATAGACCTAAGCGGATACGGAACGGATATGGTATCGGTGATATCCGATGGAAACGGAGCGGATACGGATATCCGGATAAAATTGCAATTCGGATATCCGGATAAATTGCAATCCAGATATTTAACCGGATAATGGCCCAATGTTTTAAATAGCGGGCTATAGGTTTTAGCGGAGCGCTCCTCGAACCGCTAAAACAGCTATAGCGCCATTATAGCGGCCGTTAAGCAGGTTAGCGGTTTTCAAAAAAATGTAAAAACATGGCATATATATGCCTCAAAGTGACAAAATCAAAAGTCAAAAAAATATGGGTTTCAGCTATTTTTGTCTAGGTTATAAACAGCATAAGATTAAGATATGATCATAAGAGTTATTATTGATAAGTACACTATGTAGTAAACACAAATCCATCAACAAACACAAATAGTACAAAGAGTACCTGAGAACTGACAATTCCATCATAACAGAGTAACTATTTTGGAACGAGACCAGCGCCAGAATTTGAGCGGGCTTTAGTTTCGGCCTGCAAGCATTGAAACCTAAATAGCGCCGCTAAATGCTATGGCTCGCTATACATTTTAGCGCCGCCAAATCGCGATATTGCTCTCTTAGCTGTAATAGCGGATATATGTACAATAGCGTAGCATAAACATGTTCAAAACGCTATAGCGCCGCTATAGCAGCGCTATAGCCCGCTATTTAGAACATTGTAATGGCCCAAAACTAGGTTGAGGCCCAACAGCTTGTCAACAAATACCAGCCCATGACTAAGCAAGCCTAACACCTCACGTCCCACCTCACCAGGCCGTGGCCGTCAGGCACTAGCTACTTGCCAAATTTTCATATGTGATCAATGTGTCATCCGTCGTCATGTATGGTCAATGTGTAAGCTATGTGTGCACTTTAATTATCTTAAGTTGTTATGTTATAGTCAATATTGCTATGCTAATCCCAAGTTTATTACGGTATACATACTATCCGAAAAATATTCGTTTTATTTTCGGTTATTATCCGATTCCGAGTACTATCCGTTTTATTGATATCCGTTTTCGATTCAATATCCGATCCGTTTTAATACTATCCGTATCCGTATCCGTATCCGATTAAAGAAAGCGGATATGGATATGATAAAGCCATTATCCGTCCGTATCCGCTCCGTTTTCACCCCTAGTCGTGGGCTATTTTTTAAATCATCTTTAACATACCTTCTATAAATGCTATAGCAAATATAGTTTTTTTTCACGATTCTGGTACAGTTTTGATTCAGTTTGCAAAATTTGTTATTTCTATATATGCTGTGTACAGTACAATTTTGCAATAATATTTTGATTTTTTGGTGAGTTTTTTTCTCAAAGATAATTTTTTTTGCTTTTTAGGTCTTTTTTAAAAGAACTTCAACCTTTTCAACTATAACAAAAACTATTTAGTTCATTGTCTAAGATTGCCACGTCTAAACTTAGTCACGCCATAATGGGTTAGACATGTGTTTGGTTCCTCACTAACATTGGGCATGCCACAAAAGTTAGCGGGCTGGGAATCACTTTGCCAAAGAAAAAAATGCCACAAAATGTGACGATTGATTTTACAGCCGCATCGTCTCTGCCACAGACGCCGGGCGCGGGAGAAGCAGGAACTGGCGCAGGAAGAAGCAGGGCGCGACGACGCTTTGTCCTCGTTGGGGAAGCAAGGCGCGTGGGGCTTTGATGTTGCCGGGGAAGAAGCAAGGCGCGGTGGCGCTTTGAAGTTGCAAGAAGCAGGGCACGGCGGCGCTCTGGCCCCGCTAGGGAAGCAGGACGTGGCAGCGTGGGGGAGAAGAACAGTGTGGAGGAGGGAGGCCGACTTGGTGAGGAGGTGCGGCGGAGCAGGTGGAGGAGATCGACGTGGGGAGGCTGGTGCGGTGGAGGAGACTGGCGCGGCGTGAGGGGAGGGAGGCGGCGCAGGGAGGCCGTGCCGGCACGGTGAAGGAGGGAGGCAGCGTGGTGGCTGCGAACCAAACTGTTGATAACTTTGATCAATTTAGTCATGACACACCAGTGGCAAACTAATAAGGTTAGGCTAGCCATTTTTATTTACGAACCAAACAGGTCTCTAAATCACAACCGCAAATTAAAGAGAACATAATATAGATGAAAGTCATTTACTCCCTTCGGATCGAAATATTTGACGTTTCCGACCGGGTGGGGAAAATTAAGAAATATGTGAAATGTCTATTTTACCCTCCGTCTCTATCCCGTTTGCTCCTCCCTGCGCTCGTGACCCGACGAGGCGACGACAATGGCGACCTCCCCATCTCCGGCTACCTCCCCGCCGACTCCCTCCTCGTCGCTCGCTTCCTCCCCTCCGCGACTCGCCGTCGCCGCCTTCGTCCCCGCCGCCGGCTTGCTCGTCGCCGCTAGCTTCCTCCCCGTTGCCGGCTCCCTCCCCGCCGCCACTCCTTCCCCGCAGTTCCTCTCCGCCGCCACTCCCTCCGGGGCAATACCGGTGCCACAACCGATTCCTCCGTCTCCAAGGTACTTTTTTGCGTTCTTGGTTTTTCCATCCTTCCCTGATCTTGCATCCACTTGTGGAGTCCAAGCTAAGTCATGTGGAGTGCTGAATGAAAGAACTTGCTGGGTGTCTAGCTTCACTTGGATATTTAGAAATACACATCAAGTTTGAGATAAGCAATTTAAATAAGGAAGAAAATGTCAAAGATGCTTCAAATGCTTGCTGCGGTAGGGGAGGGTCGGTAAAGGGAAAAGGGAAGGGGAAATCAAAGAAAACCATAGCAAAGAGACAAGCCAGTAATAGAGGAAACAAAAAGCACTGCAGAAAATGATAATGTTGGAGGTACTGATTTAGAAGCTGAAGGTCAACTTGGGAAAACAGATGAACAGGTTGAGATTGATGCTTGTAAGGTGCCCGCAGAAGATTCTTCTGTGTCAGCCTCCACTGATGATAATGCCTGTCATTATTCCTGCCATGGAGTATGTATTTATATTTAGCTCTGTTTTGCAGGGAGGGTTCTAAATTGGTCTACCATCGACTTCCATGGCAGGAGCCATCTGCACCACATTTACTAGAAGTGCTTTATGAAGATGATGACATGGTACGCAAATCTGCAATATGTTAAAACTGTGCTTTGTTCATGGTCAAATGATCAGATTGTAGCCACAAATCTATAGGTTGCCTTTCAGTTATATTGACTGTGATCTCTTGTTTTTCTGATCAGCCATTAATCCTATCTTGTTTTTCAGGAGCAAAGAGCAAGTATTCAGTGCTTGTGCTTTGTTCAGTAAACAGGGGAGTAAGTGAGTTCATGTGCCAATTTTGCAATGTGCTTGTGCTCCTGCACTGTGATATAAATTTCAGACTTGATCCTTGCATCATGGAGTAGTTCCTGAAAATAAATGAAAGAGGATACATGGATTGAACTACTCCAGAGAAACTGTTGTAAGTTTGTCCTCTCCCAAGAGTGAACAACCTGTTGAAGGCTGAAAGGTTAAGGTATACAGTTCATGCATGACAAGATGCTGCTGGAGTTGCTTGCTTAAACTGGTCCATTTCCCATTACACAGATGTAGAGTTTTGTAGCGCATGAGCTCAGTACTCACCAACTGCATTTGGAATTGAATCTTTCAGCATTGCTAATGAAACACTTGCAATTGTGTGTAGGTCAAGATGCCTTCAAGCTTACAATATGATACACTGAAATATTCAAATATTTCAATGTGTAGTTCAATCTGAAATTACGTTCTGATGATACAAGCTCTGAAATTGTATAGCTCTGAGCATTCAGTCAAATGCCTCTGAAATTACAAACTCTGAACTTACAAGCTTATAAAATTACATTCTGAGGAGTACAAGCTCTGAAATTTCTAGATTCACACTCCAAACTCTGAAAATACAAGCTCTGAGAACGCGTGTCAGCAACAAATACTCTGATCTGGGACATCACAGGTCGGAGAGGTTGCTGAGGAAGACCTTTGTCTGGAGGCCGACCTTAATGCAGACGACAGCGCAGGTGATCTTGCAGGTGACGAAGTTCTCGCCGTGGTCAAGCAGCAACAACAGAAGGAGGAGGAGATGGATGCCGGCAGCAGCAGCAAGGAGGTTAAACACGGCCGTGACGCCCTTCATGGCGACTCCGCGACCGCCCTCGTGGAGCAGCGCGGGATCTGCAGCGGCACACGAAAGGAGGGGATGCCGGAGGGGACGGCGACGCCGTGCGGGAGGAGGAGACGGCGGCAGCGTGCCAAAGGAGGAGATGGCGGCGGCGCACCGGAGGGGACGGCGACGCCGCGCGGGGCGAGGAGGAGCCAGCGACGGCGCGTGGGTGGAGGAGCCAGCGACGCGGCGCGGGATGGGACAGCGGCGGCGTGCGGGAGCAAGTGAGCAGAGCATTTGGGCAGAGCAGGGCGGGACGGGGGCAAAATCGGGAACAAAAATTTGGATTGTGCTAAACACTGGCTGGGGCGTCGAATATTTTGATACTTTTTCTTTGACTTGCCGGCGTCAAATATTTCGATCCGGAGGGAGTATAATACTATAGTGTAGTATAAATTACAAAAAATATATAAAAAAGATAAAAATGACGCTGACAGAGGGGATGTTCGTGATGCGCACTCTCCGGGAAGGGACGACGGGACGGTAGCGGTACTGGCGGTGTCCTCGCGTCGATCACCTGCTCCGCGACTGCGAGCGGCAGAGGCAGAGCCATCGCGTCAAATGGACATTCAATTCGTTTCCTGTTCTTCTGCAGGCTCGTGGCGTGGAGTCGTGGGTGGCTGCGAAGAATTGAAGCGGGACGGGGAGCTGCTTGTGTAGATGGCCGGGTCAATGGGCCGTACATAGTAGAGTAGCCTGGGCTATCCTGTCGTTTAGTCTGCACCCGCGAGTACGTCTGCTCTGCTGTAGATTTGGCCAGGACGGTACGTATCGGTTTCTCGGCGGTTTTTTTTTTTTATATCGGCGGCTCCCATCTTTTTTTTTTACCACTTTCCTTCTCGTTGACACCTAGGCACTAGGCAACAGTTATTTATAGTTGAAGTTCTACGTGACATCATTTGAATAAGCACTCCTGCCTACATACATTTCGAGCAATTTTGTGCTCCTGTTTCCAAGCGCCAGGTTATGCTTCAGCGTATTTGCTTTGGGAAAGTCCACCGTACGAAATTCCAGAATTGTTTGTTGGTTTACTTTCACCCATGTGAGCTGCAAACAGCGCAGGCCAAACAATTACAGTTCTGTACAGCAACAATCCATGGCTCCATGCGGCACAAGGATCCTTGCTGGTTCTCTAGCCACAGTCGCACAATTCACAAGATTTTCAAGAGGGGGAAATGGCACAAGAAAATGAAAAAGGTCAAGGATCATTCATCCATATGTCTATTTTTCTTCTATAGCCATATGTTTCATCAGCTCCATTACAAAAACCTCAAAACCTACCACCAGCAGCAACTACTACACACAAGAAAATGCACAAAAAAAAACCCCAAACGAAGCCCAGAAAAACCCTTACGAACACACAAGATCATACAGAGCTGCAGTCACTCCTAACAGCCAGCACTGGTCCCCTCTCTAACAAAGGCAGGGCAACTGATCGAAAACTGGTCACAGAACCACCACCGGAAGCGGCTTGCCAGGGTTTTAAACAAAAACACAAACCCATATATGTAACTGTAAGCGGTAGTTTCTGGTGGTAATTGGGACTTGGGAGCTAGGGATCTGGTCTTGTCTCGGGGGAACGAGCAGATCATTCCTTGCGGAGTTGTCATCACCCGGCCAGGATTGACCCGGCGCGAGCCTTGGGAGGCCTCGGCGGCGGGGACTCCACGTCCCTTGGGGACGGGGCCCTTGGCGCCACCTTCTTGGAGGTGTTTTCCTTCCTCTCCGTCTCTTCGTCCATCTCGATCTGCTCCCTCCTGCACTCCTCGCTGCAAAACGGGATGTTCCCTCTGCTTGCACAAAAGATAGCATGCCATTAGAAAAGTAATCCCAAGTTAAGGTAGACACATCACTTCTACGTTATTTGTGTATCGGGATGCTATCAAAAGATACCATAATCATAATGTTATCGGGATGCAATCAAAGGATACCATAATGTTGCAATTGCAAAATCGGTTTATTCAAGAGAAATTTCATCACTTTCCCTACCCAGGAAAGTTCAAGGCAACTAGATCAAGAAAAAAAAAATACTGTTTATGTTGCAAGACAATCCGATCACAAAGTTTTAGCGAGACCACAAAGAAGCGTACAATTTTCTACGTGAAAACTCGCGAAAGGATCGATCTCTATTACAACCTGCACTACTTCATGCATCGAAACTACAATATATGATGAAGTAAGAAACGACCCTAAAGCTATCGCTTCTGCTCAACTCTCATGAAAAACCTGGCGAAGTAGCAACGCAATAGAAATAATCACCCACGCTTAGCAGCCAAGTCTCTCCTGATCAACTTGAACAGCAGGCTGTAAAATAGGTAACTCCATATGCAACTTACCGATTACCATATGACACTTCTTTCCAAACATCCTATTTTGATAGAAACATTTCTTAAATTACTTTTACTTTATTATTAGGGACCGACTCGGCGGCAGTCGCCTGGGTTGCTTCGTTGCAACCCTGGCGACGATTCCCCTTCCTCCGCTCCGCCCCGCCCCGCCGCCGCCTCCGCCTCCTTCCTCCGCCCGGCGGCGGCGCCTCGCCGCCGCCCGCCTCCGCCCACGCCCCGCCTCCCCGCCGCCTCCTTCCTCCTCCCGGCAGGCCCTCCTCTTGCTCCGCACACCCCGCCGCCCCGCCGCCTCCTCCCCGCCCGCCCGGCGGCGCCTCGCCGCCGCCGCTCCACCACCCCAGCCTCCAGCCGCCGAGCCGACGCCGCCCACCCTGACCCGAGGGGGTGAGGGGCGGTCCCCCCTCCACCACCGGCCCACCCGCCTTCGCCCCCTCTCCTGGCTCCGGCGGCGCCACCGCCGCCTCCGCCGCCGCCCCCGATGAGTCCCACCCACCGCCGGTCGTCCGCCTCCCCCGACCTCCCTCTACACCCCGGGAACCCCAATATTCCCTAACCCGCCGCGGCGGTGGCGACGGCGAGCGCCGGCGAGGAGGAAGATGGCGGCGCGGCGAGGAGGAAGAAGGCGACGGCGCGGCGAGGAGAAGTCGCCTGGGTGGCAGCGAAGCCGCCTAGGCGACTGGGAGGAAGCAAAACCGTTATTATTATAGTTCCTTTAGTTTAAGCCATTATAACTAAACCCACAGTAACAATAATCAACTGTGTATAATTTTTTCTCCTACTCATATGGAATTTTTTAGTATTTTAGGATTAATACGGCGACTATGTGTTAAGCCACTAATTTCAGCCACGAAGAATTAAATTGATTCACGCGCAAAAGTAATCAACTTGCCGTACGAGCCCAACACAGATGACGGAACCTCTGCACCAACAACCCATCCAGGAAAAAGGAAAAAGAACCTGCACCAATTTCTTCCTTCCTTTTCCCTTTGAAAATGTAACATCTTCGCACCAAAAACGACGAGGTGCAGGAGGGGGAAATCAGAGTACATATGCACCAACTCCTCCTTTCCCCTGAACCGATTCGGCGGTCAAATTTGCTTTTCCCCGGCAGAAAATTACGGCGCCTTCTACTGCTCCAACGACGCCGGAATCGTTTCGGCCACGGGACCCACCGGCACCAAATACTACCCAAATTAAACCCCTCGTAACATCACATCAGCGAAGTTAATCAACAGTAGAACTGTAGAAGGCTAAGTAATAAAAAGTACTAAAGAGCGCCGGCGTTCAGGGGCGAACCTGTACATGTAGATGTCGCGGTTGCTGGAGAGCGGCTTCCGGCAGAGGAAGCAGGCCTCCAGGAAGTGCCCGTACGGGAGCCCTCCCGCGGGGGATCCTCCCCCGCCTCCCCCCGTGCTCACCAGCTCGTCCTCCACGCCGGAGCTCACAAGCCGGATCCACGCCGCCGCCGACGCGCCGCCCCCGCCGATGGCGAACGACCCGTCCCGGCTGCCGCTACCGCTGCCGTCCCGGCCTAAGCCGCCTCCGCCTCCGCCGATCCCGTTCCGGGCCCCGCCGCCGCCTAGGCCGCCGCTACCGCCGCCGCGGGCGGAGTCCATCGGCGGCGAGGAAGAGTACCCGGAGCGATCCACCGGGGAAAACCTTCTCCCGGGGAAGACTTCACTAATAATCGCCTTGGGACGGCGGTGGCGCTCTCGTGTTCGGGCGCGTGCGAGAGAGGGGGGGCGGTGCGCGTATCGCTGCGCTGCTGTGTTTAAAGGGGAGACACGAGGTGGAGGTGGAGCCGTGGAGGTGGAGGAGGTGGTTTTATTAAGGTGGGTGGTGGGCCCGGGGGCCCCGCGTGGCGGTGTTGGCTAGTGGGATCCGTTTGCCTCAAGGGGCCCACCTCGCCGGGTTTACGTCTCCACGAGCAGAGTAGCGGAACCTTTTGCCCTTTCTGTTTTGCGTCCCTGGGCCCTTTAATTTTCTTCTCGTCTCGATTTTTTTGTCATCGAGCATTCCTCGCTCCTGCAGCGTGGGCCCGCCCGCCGGCTCTCATGCGTGGGTCATGTCTTGTGGGCCTGGGCGCTTGTGGGGGCGAGTGTCCGGGACACTGTGCTGTGGGGCACGTGCGTTGGGCCCATATGGCAGGGACAGTAGCCTCATTTGTTTCGGCGCGGGGTCTCGTCGGAGACGTCTGGGTTGGCCGTCTACTTTCTAGGAGCTTCGTCGTCCGTAGCCCGTGGAAAAAAAAAAACTTGAACCGCACGTCGCATGTCAGTGACTCAATTGATCAGTGACGTCAGTACTAGCACTGACTAGCTTCAGCTGTGTAACCCCCAGATTGGACCGGTAAAAATGGAATCGCCTGCTTGAATGCAAAAATAGGGAGCAGTACGAGGCTCGTGAGCCGTGAAGAAATGGAGGCCAGTTGTCTCCCCCATGGGAGCAACAAATGCCATTCAATTCGTGGCATCGCACCACTACACGTCGCCATCTGTGGTTGGATCGTTGCAACGCATTTGTATCTCGAATCTCGTACTTACTGCCGCTACTTATTTACTCCCCTGTTAAACGGAATCACTACGAAGGTGTAATGCACAATGCTAGGAGAGTAAACTCGCTGCGTTCAACTGAGTTTGAGTCCTCGAACTGCCTCGGATACCAGTCTTGCTGTGTAAATGTAAATGTAAAAGCTCATGGTGTAATGTTTTTTTAAAAAAACTTGCATGGTTCAACGCAGGATACATGCGTCGTCGTTTCAACATCCCAAAGTCTACCGGGGATCCTTTCTCACCCACCACAAGTGCGATCATATAATTTAAGCACAAGCCTACCTGGCCAGGTCCCTCGTTTTGACCATGCTGCATGGAAGTTTCAGCAATGCATCAAACGGCTGCATCATTTTGCCCAGTTATCTCATCAACGATGCCGGCGCCGCTAGCTTCCTCCACATGCCTGGGCCCCTAAATATATACGTGGCCTATTATGTTTCATCTTTTCCTGCAAGAGCCTATCTGAGAGCAGGGCTATGCTTTGCATGCATTCCGGCGACCAGACGAAAGAACAGATTTCACCGGAGGCAGATGTGGCCCAGCCAATGCAACGCACCAACCGGGCAGGGCCGCTCGATTTACGGCACGGTGAAAAGGACGTAGCCAGACACGCGTGATGCTCGCGTTTCCTCTCCACTAATACACGTACACCAAATCACCAATAGGACGAGTAGCGATTACGATTTACCCCAGATAGGTAGGCGCCTACACTGCCCACACGGCCACACCCATCTACTTGCACGGACGCATCCGAAGCGAAGTTAACTCGGGCTAATTAGTGGCCGTGACTTGCGGTAATTAATTAAGAGTGTACTCATTAGTCATTACAGCGTTTACGCCCACCTCTGCTGACCAGGTCAGTGGTGCGTTTCACTGTCTCCTTTAACTCCGCTCTCTGTGCAGACTGCAGGCTTCGGTATGATTCAGCAATCAAATCATGCGACGCATGAGTAAGCGTAAAGTCTGAAGTTACTTTCGCCTAGCCCATCACCGTGGGGGATCCGGTAAGTTTGGGGGGCTTTTCTTCTCGACGGATTAAAGTCGATGGTGTTGCAGGCTCTTCAGTGCTCTGCAACTCCGACAAGGCAGTGAGCCGCGATAGTTGCAGTCCTGATCGCGACGGCAGCGCAGAGGGAGCTTTATATCAATTTAGGCATGATCAGAGCATCCCCATCTTACCCCTCAACTGCACCTCTATTTCAAAATTTTTCAAATACAGCAGGAGGGAATTTGATGCATGTGAGAGGGAAGTTGCAGACTGCAGCAGATTCTTTAGCGATTCTTCGTAGCGATAGAGGAATTTGGAGCTCACGGATGCTCTCAGTGGCAACCTAATTATATTAATTTAGTGCGGTAGCAAATAAAATAAATAAATAAATAAATAGTAAATAAAATAAATAATGGCTGAATCAATCTAAATTAGCCCAGGTTTTTAACTTGTCAATTCTCCTGGGCCCTTTTTAGCATGGCCCCCTTAAAAGCTCCTGGGCCAGATGGCTTG
This sequence comes from Raddia guianensis, assembly GCA_036346415.1. NCBI lineage: Eukaryota > Viridiplantae > Streptophyta > Magnoliopsida > Poales > Poaceae > Raddia > Raddia guianensis. The sequence continues at coordinate 49,212,912 of CM070537.1, forward strand.
CCTGCGATCTTCTTTCAGAAGAATTGGGAGCTTCTAAAGGATGAAATCTTAAGAACAATCAAGGCCTTCTTGAGTGGAGAGCACTTTGAGGGGATGAATGATACTATCTTAGTGCTGATACCGAAGAGGAAGGACCCCGAGGATCTAACGCAGTACAGACCCATTGGTTTGTGTAACGTGCTGTACAAAATTTGCTCTAAAGTCCTAGCAAACAGATTAAAAGTACTGCTGCCCGGCATTATCTCAGAAGAGCAAAGTGCGTTTATACCGGGCCGCTTGATCACTGACAATGTACTGGTGGCCTTTGAGTGCCTCCATGTAATCAAAAGCAAGAGGAATAAGACCAAGCCGTTGTGTGCGGTGAAGTTAGATATGCAAAAAGCCTACGACCGGGTAGAATGGAAGTATCTACAGGCTGTAATGGAAAGCATGGGTTTCGGAAGCGGATGGAGGAAGATGATCCAAAGATGTGTTGAGTCAAGCTCTTGCTCAGTGAAAGTTAATGGAAAGCTAACCGACCCTTTTACACCTACGAGGGGCATAAGGCAGGGAGACCCGATCTCGCCGTACCTCTTTGTTTTGTGTGCTGAGGGTTTCTCACAACTGCTGAAAAAACAGTGCAAGATTGGGAGGATGAAGGGGGTAAAGTTCAGAGATGTGGAAGTTAGTCATTTACTTTTCGCGGATGATTCGATAATTTTTACGAAGGGATGAAAGGGTTTACTGAGCGATGGCGGAGGCAATTGAGTCAGTATGAGCGGGTCGGGCGGAAGATTAACAACGCCAAATCCAAAGATATTCTTGACACAAAGTCGCCAATCGATCAAACAAAAGGTGAAAGATTCCCTAAACATTCAAGTGGAGGCCTCAAATGCAGCTTATCTCGGTCTGCCATCTGTTGTTGGGCACAGGAAGGAGGAGGTTTTCAAGCCTATCTTAGAAAGAGTGCAGAAAAGACTCAATGGTTGGTGCGAGCAGACTCTATCCCGGGCAGGTAGAGAGATTCTGATTAAGGCAGGGGCACAAGCTTTGCCAGTGTACTCCATGAGTGTCTTTGTTATTCCGAAGAAACTTTGCAAAAAAATCGAGGGAAAGATTGCCCAATTTTGGTGGGGTGGGGATGCAAAAAACAGGAAGACGGCTTGGACAGCTTGGGATTCTCTAACAAGAGGAAAGGACACAGGGGGTCTTGGCTTTTGAGACCTAACTGCTTTCAATTTGGCCATGCTCGGCCGACAGGCATGGAGATTACTGACAAACCAGAATTCTCTGTGCTTTAAGGTCCTCAAAGCAAGATACTTTCACGATTCCGAGTTTCTGCAAGCGGGAATTAAAAGTGACTCATCCTTTTCGTGGAGAAGCATTTGCAAGGGCAGGGACACCCTAAAGAAAGGGCTCATCTGGAGGATTGGGGACGGAGCCAACGTTCGTGTGTGGAGGGATGACTGGATCCCGTGGGACTCTGTCCGAAGACCGATTGGGGTACCAGCAAGCAATTCTGAACTAAAGGTGAAAGACCTCCTGCTCCACGACAGAAGGGGCTGGAACGAAAGCGAGGTGAGAAGACTATGTCGCCATGAAGACGCAGAGGATATATTGGCAATTAAGTTAAACGAGGGTCGTTGTGCTGACACGCCAGCATGGCATTTCCATGAGCGCGGGATTTACACAGTCAAATCAGCCTACTACTTACTTAGAGAAGAAATGCACCAAGAGAATCCCAGAAAGAAGAATAAAGGGGAAGGCTCAAACGAGGGCAAGGACATCAAGTGGAAGAAGATATGGAAGCTTGAAATCCCTCCACGGCAAAGAACTTTTTTATGGAGACTGGCGAAGAGGAACCTACCACTTGGACCGAACCTCCAACTTATTGGGATTGTTGAGGAGCCGCGATGCAGAGTCTGTGGTGGGTGGGAAGATGAACTTCACATCTTCCAGCGTTGTAAAATTGCTAAAGCAACTTGGAAGGTGCTGACACAAGAAACTGGGATGAACCTCTTTATCGGTCCAGACTTGAGAGAGTGGGTTCTGGAGAGAGCACACCAATGGGACGAAAACAAGCTTAACTTAGCTGTTGTTGCTCTTAGTGAGCTTTGGAGAGCCCGGAATGACCTTCGCTTCAATGGTCGCAAGCCGAATCCGCATGGAGTTGCAGCGAGAGCAAGGGGGGAAGCCGAAGCTTGGCGCATCTGCAGAGAAACGGAGGAGGAAGAAAAACAGTCCGGAGCAAATCAATCTCAAGGGCGGGCAGAAGAACACGTAGAAAATGGGCCTCAAACCCTTATCTTTGTTGATGCTGCATGGTCGGATAGTGACGCTTCGTCATCAATCGCTGCTGTTGTGCGGGCAGTTGGAGGACAAATCAAAGGTGCAGAAGTGCGGTCTCTGTTGAGGTTCGAAGCACCAGCAGAGGCAGAGGCGGCTGCGGCCCGTTTGGGGATAGAACTGGCAGAGAAGCTGCAGCTCACCGATGTGGGGATAAGGACGGACTGCAAGGCTCTGGTTGACCGGCTGTGCATATCAGAGCTTGACCGAGGTAGCTGGGGTGTTGCGGTGGAGTGGCTTAAGAGGAAAAAAGAGGTAGGCTGGAAAATTTCTTATGTGCCGAGAGCCCAAATCGTGGTAGCCCACGGGCTGGCCAAATGGGGGAAGGCGGCAGCTGTGACAAAATTGTGGTCCCAGGACTTTCCTGATTGCTTAAGATGTAATGCGTACACGAGCAGTGATAGCCATGTAATGACTACTGAAACTAGCAATTAATACAAAAATGACTGTTCATTCTCAAAAAAAAAAAAAATTCTCAGACATGAAAATTAGTTTTAGGATATCTAATTAATATCTTCTCGCTCCGAAAGTATAAGGCAATGCTCACAAAAATTGGACAAACTTATTAAAAAAGGTTTCGAAATCACGAATTTGAAACGGTCCAATCCAAATTTAAAACCTCAAATTTTAATTCCACAGATACCAATGATTATAGCGAGGTAAACCGACCGACTGACTAGTATCATGTCGATGCCACGGAAAATAAATCAGTACTAGTGGATTAAATGATAGGAAACAACAAGTTTGGGTCTGGATTAAAAATTTCAAAAATGGAATTTGATTGATTTTTACAGGTATTTCCCAATTTTTTTTGTTAACTTTCCAATACGGGATCAGTGACCACTTGTCTGAAATGGCTGTTCTTTCGATACAGATGGGGTAACTTCCTCCCTACTACCCATCAAAAGGGGAAGGAAAACATAATTAGAAAGGAATAAGTCCATTTTACATGTCTGAACTAACGACAAAGTCCACTTAATCCCCCAAACTACAAAAATGGTCTATTTCACATACTTCAACTGTGAAAATCGGAGCAAACATCAACATATGACGGTTTTAAAGGTAGTTTTGCCATTTATAATTTGAATAATTCTATTGTACACTTTTTGAATTAATTCTTTTAAGTGACGATAAAAAGAATAGCACAATTCGATCCACTTCTGAATTATTTTTTAAAAATATTAATGAGTCTTGAAACTATAAAAGAATATTAAAAAATTTTGATTAAAAAAATATTTATTTGTTTATGATTTTCTTTGATGTTTAAAACGTTCATTGAACTTATTTCGAATTTTATTAATAATTTGATGTTGTAAAATGTTTTTTATTTAAATTAAAAAATATCAAAACCACCTTTAAAACCATCGTATGTTGATGTTTGTTCTGATTTTGATAGTTTAGTTATGTGAATTGGACCATATTATAGTTTGGAGGGTTAAGTGAAGTTTGTTGAGTAGTTCAGTTATGTAAAATGAACTTTGCTGAGTTGGCCATTTCCCTAAGTCCACATTACACCTTTCAACTATAAAAAAAAATCTAGTTCACACCCCTAAACTACAAAATCGGTTATTTAACACCGTTGTATATCAAAATCGGTTTATTTTACACCTTTGTTGGTTTAGGATGGCGGTTTTAATGTTGTGGTATCTTTTGTTTAAGTCGCGCGTTTGAATGCATGGCCTATAAGTGTTTTATACTCCAAAAGATCTTGAAAATTTATAAAAAAATATTTTTGAGCATAAGAATTACTTTTTTTTTAGCTAAGGGGCTGGGGTTCCGTCGTTTCATTAACAAGGGGAAGAAACTGTACAAATTACATGGGACTAGAGGGAAGGGAAGATAGAGAGAGAGAGAGAGAGAGAGAAGAGGGGTTAAACAGGTAACTGTACAACCGAGGTGGCCAAGGCACAAGCCGCTACCCCCTCCTTAATGTGACGCACCACCCCATCTGATGGAAGGGATGGACTCTAAAAAACTCTTCTATTGAGCTCCTTCCAAATCTCCCAAGCGAAGAGGATGACCAAACCGTTGAGGGTCTTGGCAAAGTCCCAAGGAACCCCATCTAAACAAGCGAGCCACCAGTCGCAGAAGGTGGAGGTGCCGGGGTAGGGCCCTTGAGGTAGAATCTCTTGCCAGATGGACGTGGTAAAGGTGCATGATCCCCAGAGGTAATCAATCGATTCAAGCGGTCCAGAGCAGAAGACTTAGGCTGAGTGGTGCGACCATCCCTTACGCGCAACAAGGTCTGCTATATTAAGGTGACGGTGATTGAGGATCCTAGCAAAAGTTTTGCACTTGTTGGGTGCTGAGCGGACTAGATTGTGGTCGCAAGGGGGTGCCCCATGCTGCCATGAAGTTGCAGGGAGTAGGCCGACTTGGTTGAGAAATGGCCATCTGGGGAGAAGCACCACCGGATGGTGTCCGGGACGTCGGAAAGGGAAATCTGATGGATCTTTCTCCAAAGAAGGAGGCACTCTCGCAAAAGCTCGATCGAAGAGATGGGGCTTAAGTGGAGGATCCATTGGTGAGAGGGCAAGAGTCGCACCACAGAACCGCTTGGATGTCTGGTTTGGCGGAAGAGGTTGGGTGCTATAAAAGCGGAGGCGGAGCCCGCAACCCATCGATCTCACCAGAAGGAAGTATCTGCGCGCGTTACCTACAGTGACCGCAGTGGCAGCCCTGAAGAGGGCCACTTTGAACGTTGTCATCTGAAGCTCCGAGCTAAGCCAAGGTTTTCTGGGGTTAGTACGGCTTAGCCAGAGCCAGCGAAGGCGGAGGCTCGGTTGAAAAGCTCGAGGTCGAGGACCCCTAGCCCCCCCCCTCCCCCCCCCAAAAGTTTTTCGGACAACAAAACAGTTTTCCAATTGTCAAGGGCGTGTCCAGAAGCGGAGCCCTTTTTGCCATTCCAAAGGAAGGAGCGTTTGATCTTGTCGATCTCCCTAATAAACCATCTGGGAAGGTGAAAAACCGTTGCGAAGAAAGTCGGAAGGACAGTGGGGGCAGCCTTTACTAGGGTCAGGCGACCAGCTTTGGAGAGGAGGTGGCCTTTCCAATTTGAGAGTCTGGCTCGAATTTTCTGGATGAGGGGAAGGTAATGGGTCCGACCCAGGCGCTTGTAGTGCGGAGGTAGGCCCAGATACTTACAGGGGAAGTTGGTTCGGGTTCCTGGGAAGGGGCTCAGGACATCATCCAGGTTTACGGCTTCACAGTGTATAGGCATGAAGGAGCACTTGGAGAGGTTGATCTGGAGCCCCAAATGTCCCCGAAGGCCTGAAGGAGCTCAATCACTGCAGTGATCTCTGTCTAGTCTAGCAGAGGAAGAGGGTCGCGTCGTCCACATAGAGGAAGATTCTCAGCTTGAGGGGAGAGGCGCCAATATGTCCAAGGAGGCCATCCCAAGTAGCTACGTCAATCAGACGTTGCAAGGGGTCAGTTGCCAGGATGAAGACCATAGGACAAAGGGGGTCTCCCTGCCGGACACCGAGGCCATGATGGAAAAGGGGGCAAGGCCGGCCATTGATGACAACTAAGGCTGCTGAAGATTAATGAGATCCATTTGCGCCAATTGGGTCCAAATCCAAGCCAATGGAGAAGCTCAAGTAGGTAGCCCCAACCTACCGAGTCAAAGGCCTTTGCAAAGTCAAGCTTGAGGAGTAGAGTTGGCATTTTCATGACATGAAGGCGCCGAAGAGTAGTCTGGAACCCACGAAAATTGTCATGAATGAAACGACCCTTAATAAATAGCGCTTTGATTCGGGGAGACTAGATCATTGAGTTTTGTGCTAAGCGGTTGGCTAACAACTTGGTGATGATTTTGCTGAAGCCGTGGATTAGGCTAACGGCGAAAGTCTTGGTGACCCTCACAAATCTCCTTCTTGTGAAGAAGGGCAATGTTGGCGAGTTGAGGAGCGTGAGGTGTCGTCCGTCAGGGAGAACAATTGGTTGAGTGCTTGAAATATGTCTGTTGTGATGATCGACTAATAAGGACTTATAGAAGGTGCTAGACAAACCATCGGGGCCAAGCGCCTTTCCCCATGGGATTGACCTGATAGCCTCCCAAATATCCTCTTCCGAGAAAGGAGCATCTAGATTGGAGAGGTCATGTCTGGGGTGCCGAGACTAAACCAGAGGAAGGTCGCATTTTTGGTCTGGGGCTGGCCGAGCAGGTTGGAAAAGAATCTCCAACACTCTCATCCTTATCCTCCTGGGATATGGAGACTCCTTGCGGAGTGGTGAGGAGAGCATAAGAATTAGTGAAACAGTTGTCTTTTAAAAAATGAATATTTAACCATCAAGTTTTAATGTTGGGTAAATATCGCTGTTTCCATTTTGAAACACACTCGGTCCACGGCTGCCATTTCTAATCCAACCCTCGCAGAGATGCCATTTTTACCGTTTTCCCGTTCAAATATTCCATTACGAAGGTTTACTGGGCAATACCACACGTGAATACACTGAGAAATACATATATACGGCGGGTCTCGTCCCCTTGTTCTTCTTCTTCTTCTTCTTCTTCTTCTTCTTCTTCTTCCTCCTCCTCCTCCTCCTCCTCCTCCACCCCCGCCATGCCTGAGCTCACCGGAGCTCGAAGGGAGCTTTCGGATGCCATCGTGAGAGGAGGGAGGGAGGGGGCAACCGGTGGAGGACGAAGAACTCATGTGCTCACCCACGCCGCCACCGCCATGGTTGAGCTCGCCAAAGCTCGAGGGAAAGGGTGGTGGCAGCGGATTTGGAGCCGTCTTCGGAAGCCATCGCGAGAGGAGGAGGTATGGAGGGAGGGGCAACTGGTGGAGGAGGAAACCACCGCGTCACCGAAGCTCGTCGGCGAAGGCAACAGAGACGGGAGTTCAGCGGCGGCGGCATGAGCTCAGCAAGAGCTCGGTGCGGAGGGCGTAGGTGGCGGCAGGAGCTCGGCGGTGGGGATGGTCCTGGAGAGAGACAAGGGGAGAGAGAGGATGAGAAGGATGGAGGAAGAAGAAAATGTAGTGTATGACATGTGGGGCCCATGTGTCAGGATAGTAATTCACGTGTATTTTGCCCTGCAAGCCCCCTAATGGCACGTTTGACATGGACAAACCGATAAAATGGCAACTGTGGTCGAGCCGTTTTAGAAATAGCATGTGCGGTCAGCCGACGTTTCATAATGGCAACAGTGAAATTTACCCTTTATTGTTTATAGTTAATTCAACCAAAAGTTTGGAAACAAATTTCAAACCTTTATAAAGCATTCAGATTTTTCCAGACTTATTTTACATATCTTTAGGCACCAAAGTATTTTTTTTAGATTTTTTTATACATTTTGAGTCTAAAAAATCACTAATTATGGCAAAATCGAATGTCATATCATCAAAACCACGCTCATAAACCAAGGAGGGTATAAATGGCCTAGCTTTGATAAATATAGGGGGGTGCTAAATAATTGGTTTATAGTTTGAGGTGCAGGATGAACTTTTTGATATTCGAGGGGTGTACTATGGACCTGTTCTTTCATTTTATGACATGAAAAGGTGGAAACCAGTTATGTGCAATCATTTAGTTGCAATCCTTTGAAATATGCCTCTTTGAACATTTAGATTTACCCTCGACCATCGTCCTCCTTCTTTCCCTATTTTTTCGTTTCTTACATGCCCTCAATTCCCATGGCGGTGAGGCCCCTAACCTAGCTTGTCATCGCCCTTATCCTCGCAGCCCAATCCCGTGATCCCACCACCAAGCAGGCCGCCACCCTAGAGCTCCTCACTACCCTCAGGTTGATTCGACGATGCACATGACCTTACCACCAACCTTGTTGCTGCCCTTGAACTGGTTCACCTCCATCTCTAAATTTGTCGCCCTTGAGCTCCTCACTAAGCTTGCTACCATCCCTATCATTGTCATCCTTGACCTCGTCGTTCTTGAGCTTGTCGCCTTGAGCTCCTACGGTTGAACCGTTATATCCGCCATTCTTCCCACACGTTATGGCCGCCGTCAACCTTGCCACTCCCGTCAAGGTTTCCATGGCCGACTTGATCTCCTCGCCATGCGCAGAGAGAGAGAGAGAGAGAGAGAGAGAGAGAGGAGAGAGGGAGGGAGGGAGGAGGAGGGAGGTAGAGGAGGATGGGAGAATGGGGTAGCTTGGTCAGAATATGGCCAAATTAAGTGTCATATCTCAAGGATTGCAACTAAACAGCGTTGATTTCTAACTTTTTAATTATATAACTAAGGCCCAGTTCTTTTCAACTTATCAGCTTAACGGCTTAACAGCATAACAACTTATATACGTTTTGAAAAGACATATGATTTGAGTTTTTTGGGTCCGTTTTTCGCTGTTTTGAAGGTAGGTCCTAACGCTTTAAAAAGCAAGTCAAACGAAATGGATCCGAATCTCGAGACTATCTCGAGAAACTCTCGAAGTTTAGTCATTTCAACCGTTCAGATCAGCTCAAAAGAACAGGACCTAAGTATTGATAGCTTAGCAGTGACACACAACTAATTAATTAAAAAACTACTACTTTACCGAATTTTTATTAGGGTAACCTATTCTATGATACATGCCGTAAAATTTCATATTTTTACGTGCTAATTAAATTAACTGATTTGCTAATTCTCAGACTAAAATTTTTTAATCTATCAGCCACTTTAAAGTTGCACTCTAATAACACTAAATTTGCACAGCTTGGCAAGGTGCAATTCTATTATAAATTTTCTATTTACCAATTATTTGTTTATTAGTTGATTTTCTACATTTTATTACTATGTATATTTGCTAAATATATGTGTTTATATATTTTTATCTTTCTATGTTTCAAGTCATCATGTTTGTTTCAGTGAATCTAGAATTGCACCCTGGTAATACTAAAATTGTACATTAATAACGTGTAAAGTTGTAATGCAATTTCATCAAAATGGATTGACACTTATTTTATTTCCAGGCGACTGCGCGATAACGGAGCCTTTGAACTAATGTTTATTGAGTTCCATGACCAACACAACCAACGTATTGAGAAAACAAATAAAAATTCCATGTATTTTTTCCCTTGCCCCAAATAAACCGGCATCATCATTAAATCATTAATTAAATAGTACAAAGCCGAGTATGAGTTTCGGTGGCTCGCCACGTGGCTGGCCTCCCCGCCCAACGCCCTTGCGAGCCGCCCGATGACTTGCCGAATCAAATCCAGCCGTCCATATTAAGCTATAGTCAAAGCCGAGTACGTGCTTCGGTGGCTCGCCATGTGGCTGGCCTCCCCGCCCAGCGCCCTTGCGAGCCGCTCGATCGCTCGCCGAATCAAATCCAGCCGTCCATATTAAGCTAACCTTCAAAAGCATTTTGCTGCCCACCTGTGCAACACGGCGCATGGGTTGGCGCCCTGGCTAGAGGCATTCGCCCCGGAGAGCGGGGGTCGAATCCCCGCTCCACCATTTGCTCTGCGTATTTTTAAAACTTGGTTGGCTGGTACGACGCATTACGCACATGCTATGGCTTTGTCTGACGCTGCACGCATGAGCCTCGCTTTTAAATTTTGTATTTCAGAAGTTGATATATTAGCTTTTAGTTTTTTTGAATTTTCAAAATCCAATTTTCAAATTTTTGTTTCCCTTTTTTTTGTATTCTATAATTTGCTTAATTCATGTTTGTGAATCGTACAGCCCTTTAAAAATCTTAATTTTAACTTCCAAAATCCCAACCCGAATTCAAATGGAATTTTGATATCTTCTAAATTCCCTCAAATTTTTTTTAGAATTTTTAATTTGTTGATATTCAATTCCAAAACTACGAACCCCCTAAAACATAAATTTTAGAAAGAATGAAGAGAGAGAGGATCAAGTGGGCGAAATTTGATCTAGCAACGTAAATAAATCTAGAAATTTACATATTTTCTAAATGAAACCAAAATTTTATAGCATTAAAAAATATTAAATTTTTCAATATCATCTAGTAAATAATAGAAATAGAAAGTCTTTGAAATATAGAGCTATAGTTTAAGAGCACGTATTCATGAAGATGTCGAAAAAAAAATCTAGCTTTTTTTAGGCATTTAGGATTTACAAATGATTGTATCACGAAATAATTCATTCTTTTCTTTTATTGTAACTTTTATTATCACTTACAAAATTCTGCAAAAAAAAACTTTACAAAAGGCATCGTAATATCATGATAATGACCTATTAAAAAATTTCGACATGACCAACTAATTTTAAAAAAATGGGAACAAAAAACAAAATATGTAATGCTTTTTTATTAGTTTGTTTTGTGATACATCTTTATTTGCTCACATATAAAAGGGTTTATAGTGGCGCGCCATGGACGCGCTAACCCTACTAGTTGGATACAAGAACGTCGTGTTCTGAAAAGCAAAAGATAGCCCCCTAGATTCACGGTATTTGGAGCATATCTTTGCATCCTCAGAGTTTGCTGCTAAAAGCCATCAGATGAGGGGCCGGAAATGTCGAACTGAATGGACGTTTTGTCCATACGCTCTCACACACACCATATTGTGTGTTTAACAATATTAGAGCATTATAAATTCAGACCTCTCTTTACACTAACTCAGATGTATATGATTAGGTTGACTGAGATACTATTTACATCTTATTTTCTCAATTATATATTTTTTATTTTATTTGGTATAGTGTTAGAACAATTTAAATTATGTTTTCATTGATCATGTTTTGATGGACTCTTGTAGCTATAACAGGAGTCCCTGAGGGTTCATCACTTCAGCATAGACTTCCACCATTTTTTCCTTTTGAAGATTTGTGCTTGGCAAAGTGGAGTAGTCAAGGCGCGTTCATATGCTTGGCACTTTGTATTCTGAATATAGGTGCTCGAGCGATGCGCTTTTGGTAGTTGACATGTTCCGACTTGAGGCTCGGACCTGCTCACGTTCCTGGCGTGGTCCATGATTTGTTCGATTCAGGATACGAACAAAGTTTGGAGAGATCTGTTCTGTATTTAGATCTTGGATCCGACGTCGCCGTCTGGATTAATCACAATTCTTTGGAGCCTTCGATGTGGAAAGTTTCACTGCATTATACTGAAAACAATGCATGATTCATGTGCTTTTTCTACGGTATATGAAAGAATAATTTGGTTAGCAGTCAGTCAGTGACTCTTGAACAGAATCGGGGCCGAAGAAGGGGTAATTAGAGTAACAATGTTGTAGAGAAAAAAACATGAATTACGGACTATAGAGATAACCCATCGTATATGATCATATCTATAATGTTGTCTCTATATGATATACAGTATAATACTGCTAAAGACGGGCTCAAACTATACATGCCTTTGTCTACAAAATGTAATGGAATAAATAAAATTAAGATCCCGTTCCTCGACAAGAAGGACCATCTTTCTTAACTAGTCCGACACAGTCCTCGTCTCACCCCGGGACAATAAAGAGAATAATGTATTATGCCCTTATCTTTAAAAAATGAGATACTCTACTAATTTACATAGCTAGAAATAAGGTACTCTTCTTAGTAGATCTTTTGTAAATATAAAGGATCCTTGTTTGCATTAGCTATGGTAAGTTGTAATGTAGTTCGCGCCACAAATTTTATATATTTAATTTTTCAGTGCATGCAAAATTGGTCCTTCATTGAGCTTATTTGTTGATTGAGTGAACAAACATACCCTTTCTCGTATGGGCCTTTAATTCTGAGATACCAACCACACAAGACGAGCAAGACACGATGTTTATTTTAGTTCAGGCCCCTCACGGTGGAGGTAATAGCCCTATCTCCAACTTTGTTTACTATGAGGAAGATAAAGTATAATGTAAATCGTAATCCGAGATCTAGGCGAGAGCTCTGATCGAGATTGAGGGTGTATATGGGATGTGTACATGATATGAGATGTTCATATAAGGTGCGATGCAGAAGGTATTTATAGTGTCTAGTATGATAGAATAACTATGGCTAAATCGGTTACGTATTGAAGTCCTTGCCAAACACATCCCCTACTCCCCCCAAGACGAATATAAAATCACGATTCACGAAGGCTCATTACACGCTTTAAATTCTTAGAGTAGAATCATGCCAAACAAGTTCTGAGTGAGCTCTAGTTAGGAATTAATGGCCAAAAGGAACAATGCTACAACGCTTGATGTTTTACAATGTCTACGGTTGTGTGAATTGTACAAAATCATTCTAAGCCGTGGAATAAAAAAACTAGAACATTCATTCAATATGTTGTACTGCTCTGTTCGCTCGATTTGGCCAAACGACGGGTTTCTTCCACAGGCTAATTCATATTTTTCTGTTTTCTACCATACAAATTTAAATTCAAATTGAATTTTGAATTTGGTTTGGATTTAAAATCTGCTTTTAATTTTTAAATATAATTTTAATTTTAAAATTTTGAATTTAAAAACAGGTTTGGATTTTGAAAATAGTTTTGAATTTTCAATATAGCTTGAATCTTGAATTTAAAAACAAATTATAATTTTGAAATAAAAAAATGAAGATAAATTTGAATTTGGTTGATTTTTAATTAATTTTTGTTGAATTTTCAAACTAACTTGAATCATGAATCGGAAATCCAATATGAAATTAGCATTTGGTTTGAATTTAGAATTTAGAATTCAATGTTAATTTGAAGTAGAATTAAATTGAAATGTTAGGCATAGTTTGAATTTTAAAATTAAATTTGAATTTAAAATTCATTTGGAATATTGAATCTTGTTTGAATATTAAAGTTATAAGTCGGTTTGAATGTTGAGATTAAACTTAAATCGTGCTCGAACCTCAAAAAAAAATTGTACCTAAGATTAAATTTTCTCGAGACATAAGGTTGTATTTTGATAATATTTGAATATTTTAACCATCCAACATCGTCTTATACAATGACCAAACAAAATCCTATACGATCCCGTTAAGCCAGCCAAACATTTTATTTAAATCATATCATATAAAATCATCCTATTTAATATATCCCATCCCTCACAAATCAACATATATTACAGGAAACCAAACTAACCCTTCAACTTTTAACCAGGTAACCATCAATGACTTTTCCAAGCGGAGATTCGAGACTTATGAAGATGGTGATGCAGCCCCTCCACTTTCCAAACAAAACCTTCTATTATAGACTTTCCAAACAGAACCAAAAAAAAAAAAAACGAACCAGAAGATCCGGAAAGTGCATCATGGGTGCCACCTGTCACAGGGTGTAGACTAGAGCCGAAAAGGTCACGGGCCAGCGTAGAATTAGAAAGTGACCGTGCAAGACGCGCGGCACCAGTTCCACGCCCATGGGCCCAGTGGGCCCATCACGCGTGAAGGGTGTCGGTACGCTTTGGGTGGTGCATCGTCCTGGTACAAAATGACTCCCGGAGATATTTTCATTTGACGTGACGTAGCTCTACAGAAACGCTTCTGTACAATAATCTGTATGTACTGATGTACATGCCCGCACGAAAATTATACGGTTGGTGTACACGCAATAATCTCGAATACAAATGGCTTCGCCATTTCCCCGAGCAGGCGAATAAATCTAGAATTATAGGTGAGTCTTGACCAGCACCATCTTTACTAGTATTAAAAAAACTATTGCGCATCATTGCTATCTACTCCCTCCATTCTAAATTGTAGTTGACTTTTGAACACGTTTTTTGACCATTCGTGTTATTCAAAAAAATTAATACAAACATGCAAAAATATAAGTCATGCTTAAAGTATGTTTAATGATAAAACAAATCACAACGAAATAAATAATATTTACATATTTTTTTGAATAAGACAAATGGTCAAATAGAATATCCAAAAGTCAACAGTGAACTAAAATTTGGAACGGAGGGAGTACTTCACTAGAATTACTCATTATATATAATTTATGGAAAAATATCTATTTTACTAAAATTACAATCATGTCATTCCCTTAAAATTATCATTGTAGGTATTACCAGGTGGTCGTTTGTGAGTATCATGTGCATGGATGCGTAGCAAGAATCGTCCTTGGCTCATGCGAAAGCATATGACCTGCTTATTTATAGTTTTGATGCTGAAATTTGTTTTATCTCTAGGATAGCACGAGTACTTGTGTGGACTATATGGTACGGGTATCCTAGAAGGCTATAAGGGAAGCGAGATAGGGGGACGACCGAATCACCCGTTGAAGATAAAGACCACTTTCGGACTACGTCTGGCTTGAGCCGCAAGGAAGTTCACGAGGATATAATCTATCTCCATGTAATTAGTGATCGACACATGCATTCCATATAAGCGCATAATGTAATTAGTTACTGAGATCCCGAGATATCCTGTAACTCTATCTCCCCCTACACTATATAAAGGGAGGGGGTAGAGGTCATCGGCATATAGACACAGATACGCATAGTTGCATCTCGCATCTTGACACACCATATAATCCTAGAACATAGAAAGTAGGGTATTACCTCCTCCGTTGAGGGCCTGAACCTGTATAACCCTGTCTTGTGTTACCCATCTGGCTTAGTTCTTGATTAGCGTCCCCTCGTACAAATTCATTGCCGGCGGTGACCCCCTAGTTAGTCACTTGTCGACAGTTGGCGCGCCAGGTAGGGGGCAGCGTCAAAATCATCTCTCAAGTTAGATGGCTTTTCCAAGATCGCCGCACGTCGCCATGAGGCTAGGAGAGTCTCTTCGCTTCGGCAGCCTGGACTTCATCGCCGACGGCGTCGGCAATCTGCACCTTTCTCCCTCCGGAGAGATTCCTTCGCAAGGGGGCGCGCGCGATCAATGTGACCCATTGCCTTATGGTTTGGAGAATCTAGCAAGCGCCTTCTACGGATTGACCTCCTCGCTGTTCGCCTTCGCGCCTCCCCTGGAGGCCGACGAAAAAGAACTCGGCGGGCTCGACCGCTCGGGCGTGAATTCTATTTCGCCCAACAACCCTTCCGCCTCGATTGGATTTCTCTCCGGACTCGAGAATTCCGTCGCGACTCTCGCACTGGGTTCTTCGGTTATTCGGATAGGAGATAACCAGTCGGCGAGCACGTCAGATCCACTCGGATCAGATCCATCTATGTTTGTGGGTGTCATCAATGGTGGCCAACCCATCCAGACGAGCGAAAGAATCGACCTCTCCGCCGGACTCGAGTCCGACGGAGTCTTGAAATTAAACTCTGAGAGGTTTTCGTCCTAAGCGCGGATGATCACCACTCCGTCTCCCGATCATCGCGTCTGAAGAAACCGGCGCCGGTGCGATTCGGATCCTCGTCCGTGGAAAAACGAGATCGCGTCTGACAACCGCGCGCCGCGCGCGCGATGTCTAGAATGAGCTTGCGGCGGTGAAGCCGAGGATCGAGAGGTCTACAACACTCCCGGGCTAATGTCATCGCGTCAAAGACTCTTCTTAAGACTATCGCGCCACAACTTCTGGCGGCCCCTCGTCCGGACCCTCGCTGAGCGGCGGCCATGGTCGAGATGGCATCCATACAACGAAACGAGGCAATGCCGCTCCGGCCGCTTGACGCCGTCGATCTACTCAGAATCGAACAGGGCTCGCGCCTCGGCGGCGGCTCCCACGATCGCCGCCCATGATCTTCGCCAGATATCGAAGCCAAGCGGCGGGAGCGCGCGATCCGCAGCGGCCGGAGCTCGGGGCCGTCAAAGTCGCCGCGACGATGACCAAGCGAAACCTCGCCGGTACGACGACCACCGCCAAGAGCGGCGCCGGAGCCCACGCCGGCGTCATAGTAGATCCCAGTAGCGGCGGCCACGCCCATGGAGGATTCGGACTTCACCCGGACCTTGAGTGGTTTGGCGGATGGTTTCAACCTCAAAGGCATCGACAAGTTCGATGGCGAGAGGATCAAAAGCTGGCTGCGAGTTTACGCCTTAGCGATCGGCGGCGAGGAGATCGAACGTCATGGCAAATTACTTACCGTCGCTTTGACCCCAACCGCCTGAACACAGCTAACGGACTCCCGGAGAACTCTATCGAGTCTTGGGGCGACCTCGAGAGCGATTCATCGCCAATTTCCAAGGGACCTCGAAAGGCCCAAGGGAGATGGGAGATTGGACAGCTACACGGCGCAAAATGAGACTCTTCGCGAGTTCATCAAGCTTCACCAAGAAGAAGAACGAGATCCGGGGCGTTTGGAGAGCGATCATCGGCGCCTTCTTCACGGATGCCAATCCGAGAGCTGATTAAGCGGATGACCGGGACCCGCGTAATCTCAAAGCCATGTTCACGATGGCGGACCAGAGGCGAAGCTGAAAAAGCCATCGCAAATCATCGTGGTGGCAGCGACGGAGGCCCCAAGAAGCCCCACGACGAGCAAGGCAAGCCCAAAGATAAGAAAGCGGAAGGGGGCGAGATGGTCGCCAACATGGAGCGCAATCGGCCTAAGCCCCCTAACGACAACGATTACAAGAAAGTGATGGATTCGGTATGTCCCTTTCACCCCAAAGGAAAACATTCCGCCAAAGATTACCTCATTCTGCAGAAGTTCGGCGGACAACGAACCCGATCGGCCAAGGCGGTCAAGGCAAGAAACACGATGGAGACTACCAAGGCGTAAGCGAGATCAACTACATCTTTGGGGGCTCGATCGTCTGAGTCAAGCGGAAGCAAAACCTTACCACTCGGAGATCAACGCTATCATGCCCACGACGCCAAAATACTTGCGCTGGTCAAAGTGCCCATCACCTTGACCGACGGACCACCGGACCGTGTCGCCTTCCTAGGAGGTACCAGCCGTCTTGGATCCGGTCGTGCGAGGAAGCAAGTGAAAAGAGTCCTAGTCGATGGCGGGAGCGGGATCAACGTCCTTTTCGTCAAGACCCTGGACCAAATGAATATTCCCCGTTCCGAGCTACGGCGGGGATCATCTCCGTTCCACGGGGTAATCCCCGGGACGTCCGCATACCACTCGGACAGATCTCTCTGCGGTCACGTTCGGAACCAAGGATAACTATCGGACCGAGAGTCTGAGCTTCGAAGTGGCCGATTTCGAGACGGCATATCATGCCATCTTGGGAAGGCCGGGGATTGCCAAATTCATTGCGGTTCCCAACTACACCTACCTCGTCTTAAAGATGCCAGGTCCCAACGGTGTAATCACCCTCCCTGGTGACGTTAAGCGATCCACCTTTCTGCGGCAATGAGGCTGCGAAATGGGCGAGCATTGGACTCATCCGCCGAGATGGAGAAGATCCGATGGAGGTGCATAACTGTCGAGGGATAAAATTACGCCCATTGCCATGGCCCACTCTGACGGCCCAATCGAGCGACCTACCGGGGCCCGGCTCCTGGAAGGTTCTATCGAGCCCATGTGCATCTGCCGAAACAGACCTCTTGGTCGGCATGGTGCGTGCGACCTAAGTTCTGTTTGAGTCCTACTCGAACAAGAGTTACTGACTACGTGAAGACCCTGGACGTTAGTTTCCGGATTGGAATAGGAGTCGTGATCCCCAAGACTAGGGTATGCCTTATCTACCTCGGGATATATTTGGCATGTCTTGAGTTAGATTCACGTACTCGTAGTTAGCGACCGATATTCTCTCGGTGGGTCGGTTTGCTCTGCACTATATAAACAAGGCCCTACGGCGTGTAGAGGACTTGATCCGACTTAGAGTTTTACGCACTTGTACACATAATCTCGCCGAGACTTGTTCGTCTCGTCGAGCCACCTCTTGTAATCATCTTTGATATATAAGAAAGGCCGGGCGTGGGGCTATTATCTCTCCGAGAGGCTGAACGGGATAAAAACCCTGTCTCACATTCGTTCTTGTTAGTGGTTGTTAGCGTGTCTCTATCTCCTCTTTGAAGAACCTTGGTTGACTTGGGTCGATATCCCAACCGTCGGCAACCGGCGCCGTCCGTGGGGACACGAGATCAAGCATGTCGAACTCCGTCGGCGATCTGAGATACTTCACGAGGGCTCGACTCGGAAGGGCGGGATGTCTCATCCTGTCGATTCGAGATCGATCTGTTCGGTCTCGAGCGCTTTCGCATCCGGCGCGATGTCTCGCTTACATGGCGAAGATAGCCTCGGATCGCCTCCGTCATCGGCAGCGACTACGGAACGATGATCTTTACGACGGTTTAGATTTGTCGATTCCAAGGCTATGTCGGTGGATTCCACTGTGGAGAGCAATGATGACACCGTCTAGCATACCTTCGCATGGCCCCGCGCATTAACATGGCGATGTAGGAACCTCTCGAGGATCTGCCGACGGTATGGCGGTGGCGAGTCGGGCGGATTAACTCGCTCGGCATCAAGACAAAGTGCCTTGTTGCTTTCGCGAGCAAGGCGTCATTCGCCGCACCTCGGCGATTCCATCAATCGAGACCTTAGCACGGTTTAGCGACGATTATGGCGGCAGCGTCGCGACCCACCTCGCGTCTTGGCGCTAAGTCTCCGGCGAGCTTCCTGTTGGGTCAATTCCGCGTGACCGGACTCGGTCGGGCGAACGCGGATGGTTCGAGATCCCGGACCCATAGATCAAAGTCGGGAGCGGCTCGAAGCTATAGCGGTCCTTAGATCCACCAATCAAGTCGATCTCGCCCGCGTAGGCGTCTTTGTGCGTCTAACCTAGAGCGGCGGGTGAAGGCCTAAAGTCTCTAGGAGAAGTCAACAACTCCTCGAACGGTAACAAAGCCAAAACCGCCGGAATGATTGGACGACTCGATCGATCGCGTGACCCCCGTCACCATCGAAGGATCACTGTCCATGAGCGGGCTACCCGTGGTCGCCGTCGCTCGCCAAGTCCTCGTAGTCATCGCGACCACAGGGGCAAGCGCGCGCGCGATGATCACGGACGGTCCCCTCGTGAGGAGCGCGTCGTCGCCACCACGAGGAAGGAACGTGGTGGATTGTTCCGGAGAGAGTTTCTCGGGCCGAGTCATCCGTTCAGCGGGAGTTCCCAGCGCAACAAGACCAACGTCTTTTCAAGACTAGGTTACTGCGGGGAAGGTGGTCGATCATATGCTCAGGCTGCGCAGGCTTTCTCGGCGAGCTTGAGCTGTCCGTGGCTCTCAAAGTTCAAGCCGGTCACATGGAGAGGTACAATGGGACTCGTAACCGGAGGAATTCCTTTCCATCTCGCTCGGCCATCATGGCGCGGGGAGACGTGAGCTCGTTATGGCTAATTACCTCCGACCGTCCTTGAGGTCTTTGCTCGGACGTGGTGTTCAATCGGCGGGAGGGTTCCATCACTCATGGAACCAGCTTTGTGGCGCTCGATCGCTAATTTCGGAGCTGTTTACGTGCGTCTGGTAAGGAGGATGATCTGCACGGATGATCCGATGAGCGGGAGACCCTCCGCGGCCGTGAAGCGTTTCATTAAGATCCGCAACACGATCCGAACATCTCGGATGAATCCGTTGTCCGCGCCTTCAAAAGCGGAGTCCGCGACGAAGCGGCTCACCCAGATCTCGAGATCAGCGAGACTGGACCGCCAACGACCTGTTCAAGGCGGTGACCGCTATGCCAACGCTAGCAGAGAGCGTTCAATACAAAAAGGCGTTCGACAAGGCGAGCCGCCCGACTGGTGTGGATGAGAAGAAGAAGAAGAAGCGGTTGCAATGTTCACGGTGACAAGAAGTCCCGAAGAAGAAGAACAAAGGTGATCACGAACAATACCGTCGCGGTATGGATCGCGCACCTCCTCCCAAGATGGGCGGAAGAAGCCCAACAATTATTACAAGGGCAAAAGCACGCTTTCGGGGAGGCGGACAAGGCAAGAAAGGTCCGGCGACCGATTTTGTAAGTTCCACCGACACTACGGGCATGATATACGCCTTTGTAGAACTTGGGCTGCAAAACTCGAAGATTTCTACAGCGGCAAGGGCCCAATGCCCACCCGCCCGAACAAGGTGATGCCGATAAGGCTAGCGCCAAACCGACGATGGTGATCGGGAAGATGATGATGAATATCAAGAGCAGTGAACCATATCGCCGTCATTTTCGGGCGACTCCTCGACTTACACCTCTTGGCGCGACCTCAAGGAAGCCGCTCGGGAGGTCCATTAACGTTGAAAAGGCAAAACCTCGGCTGAATCGATGAAGTGGGTGAGGTCTCCATCTCCTTCTCTCGGGAGGATTGCCCCACCGGATGACCAAGCCTCGGCGGACTTCCATCGGTGGTCGCCCGACCATCAACAACGCGAGTTGGCCGTGTCTTAGTGGACGGCGGGGCGCTTTGGACTTGCTTTACGCTAAAGTCTTGGGCGAGATGCAAATTCCTCGTTCCAAGTTTGAAGGAAATCGCAGATGCCCTTCTACGGAATTGTTAGGGAGAAGGCATCAAGCCGTTAGGGCGGGTTGTCACGCCTATCACCTTCGGCAACCCAAGCAACTTCGAGACGAGTTGATCACTTTCGGCGTGGTCGACTTCCCATCGGCGCATAACGCGATCTTAGGCGAGCCATCTCTCGGTAAGTTTATGGCGTGTCCACCACGCTTACCATTGCGTGAAGATCTAGGTCCTAACGGTGTGATCACGGTCAAGGGCAACTACAAAGTCGCTCGGATTGCGACGAAGCGCCTCCCTGCCTCGTCGACCAACTTCCGCCACATGTCCTAAAGTCCCGAGACCAAGTCACAGACGCCCTAGGGTCTCCTTGACCAGGGGAGAAACTAAGGAAGTTCATTGTAAACTTGATGATACTTCCAAGATAGTTTACTTGGGGCCAATCTGGACCCCAAATAGAAAGCGAGCTCATTGCCTTCCTCCGAGCTAATGTAGATGTATTCGCACAGGAGCCATCGACATGCCCGAGTCCCAAGGGAGGTGTCGAGCACAAACCGGCTGTCCGTGGGACAAAAAGCCTATTCGCCGGAAGCTTCGCCGCTTTTGAATTCAAGCGGGGATCATCAAAGATCGACAGCAAGCCGCTTTCATTCTTTGGTTCATCCGCGAGGTTGATCACACCGAGTGGTTAGCCAACCCCGCTCATTGTAAAGAAGAAAGCGGCAAGTGGAGAATGTGTCGATCACACGATCTGAACGCCGCTTGTCCTAAGGACAATTTCCGCGCCTCGTATTGACCAAATGGTCGATGCGATCATTGACGACGCCAGCTCTGAGTTTTTAGATGCTTACTCGGTTACCACCAAATAAGCATCTCCCGAGGATGAAGAGAAGATCGCCTTCATCACCCCTTCGGCACTTTCGCTGCTATACGACCATGTCTTTCGGTCTGCGCAATCTTTGGTGCCACGTTCAATAACAATGGAAGACCTTCCCGAGCAATGTGGAAAAACACGGAGGTTTATGTCGGCGACATAGTTGTAAAACAAGTATGCTCCAGATCATGTAAAAGACACGCGAGACTTTTCATAATCTCACCGGGCATCGAATAAAATTAAATCCAGAGAAGTGTACCTTTGGTGTTCGATCCGGAATGTTGCTCGGTTATGTCATTGGCTCGCAAGGTATTTACATCAACCACGAAAAAATCGAGGCCATTGAAAATATCAGAGCTCAACTACCATAAAGGAAGTACAAAGCCTCATTTGGGCGGATGGTCGCTCTAAGCGTGTTTATTTCCGTCAAAAGCGAACGCGGCTGTCCTTCTTTAAGGCCTTGCGCAAGCACAATGGTTTCGTGGGACGGAAGAAGCCGATAGATCCTTCGAGGATCTGAGCGATACTGTCCAATCCTCCCGTCTTGACTACCCAGCGGCATGGCGGCGGCTCCTCGTACCTAGATAGCACGCCACAAGCGGTGGCGCGGATCTTGATGGTCGAAAGGGAAGGCATCTGGCGACCAATCTATTCGTGGCGAGGTACTTCACGGATCAAAGGAGTTACCACGAGGTCGAAGCTCCTCTATGCCTTGCTCATGTCCTCGAAGCTTCGCCACTACTTCCAGCGATCAAATCTGGGTCCCGACCACGTTCCCTCTGGGAGAAATCCTACGGAACAAGGAATCTAGCGGACGTATAGCTAAGTGGGCAATGGAACTAGCGAGTTTGATCACATTATTTGTTGCCCGAACGCTATTAAGTCCACGTGTCCTAGTTGACTTTGTCGCTGAATGGACTTGCCGCTTAAATCGAGGGAGCTCGAGCAACTTTGATGAACCCTCTTGGACCATGTTTTTCGATGGCTCATGCTTTGAAACTCGGGGCTGGTTTTGTTCTCATCTCCTCAAGGAGAGCAACTCGATATTCTATCCAACTACACTTTGCGGCGACTAACAACGCTGCAGATCTGAGGCCCTCCTCATGGGACTAAGAGCGTGCAAGTCGCTTGGTGTCCAACGGCCGATTGTGAAGGAGATTCACGAGATGGTCATCAATCGAGTTAACAAGGAGTATCGCTGCGATGACTCAATGGCGCGATATCTGGTTGAAGTGAGGAAGTTGGGCGGCATTTTCGATTTTTGAAGTGCTCTTCGTGCCGTGAAGGACAACTTCGGCCGACCAACTATCAAGTATGGATCCTCACGAGAATCTGCTCGGCAGGTGCTCGTCGAGCACCTTCACAAGCCCTCAATCACGTCTCGGGACGAGGCAACAGAGATGGGTGGTGCTGTCTCGTTATCGAAAGCAGTGCATGGATCGACAACGCCATTTGTCCGGTACCTTGCAGATGGGACCACGCTTCGACGCAAGCCGGCGTTCGGCTTACAAGGCGTGCCGCTCCATACATGCTTGTGGGCGGAATCCTTTACCGTCAAAGTGCTCGGGAGTTCTCTCCAAGTGCATCTTACAACGAGGAGGTGTGTTTCTTCTTAGGGACATACACGAGGGTGCTGTGGCAACCACGCCTCTTTCGTAACTCGGTCGGCAGCGTTTAGCATGGGCTATTATTGGCCCATGCGTTACAAGATGCCCGGATATCGTGACTAAGTGCAAGGCTTGCCAATTTCACGCCCTAAGGCACACAAGCCCCAAGAGCTCCAAACAATCCCCCATCCCGCCCTTTTCCACATGGGTGCGGATCTCGCTTCAAGCCCATTCCTAAAGGGTACAAGGGCTATACACACCGCTTCGTCGCCATAGACACTTTTACAAAGTGGATTGAGGCGAGCTCGGTCGCCTCTTCACGCCAAAACGTACATTCGCTTTTCAAAAGCAACGTGGTCACGCCGGGATCCCCCACAAGTTGATCGCGATAGCGGTACCCGGTTCGAGCGAGCTATTCCGAGAATCTGCGAACATTTGGGCACCAAGTTCGCTTCGCTTCATGGCACACCCACGAGCAATGGAGCGATCGAGCGAGCTAACAGACGATAGTCCGGGGTATCAAGCGGCGGGTATTTGCTGCTCGTGAAGCACAAGAAGGCTCGGGTCGACGGGTTCCTTCCGTCCTCTGGGCGATTCGCGGCTGACGGCGATCGGGCAAAACTCCTTTCCAATTAGTTTATGGTGCGAAGCTATCACGCTCGCCGAAGTTGTACTCGGTTAGCCTCGCCGAGCTCGGTCAACCTAGTTGACGGCGAGCAAGCGCGCCACCTCGATCTCGATCTCCTCGCGAGCACAGCGACGGGCACAAAGTCGAATGGCACGCTACCGGCAAGCTCTTCACGCCGCGCCGCCAAATCAGTTCGACCAAGGGTTTTGAAGGCGGGCGACCTCGTTCTGCGCGTGTCCGAACTTGTCCAATGCCAACAAGTTAACTCCTCGTTGGGAGGCCTGTTCACGGTCGTTTCTCTTGCTTTCGCCTGGGCCGTTACGCCTCGCTATGGAGGACGGGAGAGAGCCGACCAAGACTTGGAACATCGACCGACCGTAAGTTCTTTGTGTAGGTCTTTTACGTGTTTGCTTAGCTTTGCGCTTTTTGTAAACTTCGCGCTTAGTTCGTCCAAGTCTCTGGCACCATGAAAAGTTCAATCCAATTCTTGATGAATCCTCGCCTCTGTGCCCTTTTCACTATTGTCTTCTCGCACTACTTTCTCTCTGGTAACACTTGATGGTTGCCCGGTCTTGCGAACTCTTGGCTCCATGATCTTAAGGATTTTTCCCTACCCGTGTCTAGTCTCGATAGGTTCCTAAACTCGGGGTTGCATAACACGGCTTTTCCACCTTGCGGCTAAGTCCGCTCTCGTAAGCCCTCCGCGCGGAGGCACTTCTCGCTTGGCGCGACCACTTGGCAAAGCTCTGCTCTCGTAAGCCCCCGCGCGCAGGCACTTTCCTTGTTCGTTACTCTCGGATCGCTTAACTTACGTCAACGAAGCGCGTGGAACAAATCGAGCAAGGTTGGTGTCGCTCTTTCTCTCTACGACGTGCTCGAGTTCGCAAGCTTAGGTTCTCGAGCATCGTCTGCATCGGGAGCTAAGGGTGTCGCTCTTTCTCTTGTGCACTGTTCGGGTTCGCAAACTCAGGTTTCGAGCGATGATACAACGAAATGGGAGTTAGGCTCGGCTCTACCGGTTTTCTTAAACTTCCTAAGCGTGTTAAGCTTTTCTCTTAGTTTCGCTCGTTCTTGTCTTTTTTCTGCTCTCTCTTTGCGGTGGTAAAGGGTAAATCTTTATTAACAAAATTTGCGGTACAAAAGTCCATCTCGGTTTCTGACCTCTCATACTACCTAGAAGCGAGTTGCTCCTTGAGCTCCTCGATCACTTCCTTAAAGCGCAGGACTTCCCTTGGGCTTTGAACCCCTCTCGCCTCACTCGGAGGCGATCGGCTTCCTCCTTGCTCGCTGCTGGCCTGCCTCGTCAAATCGCAGACGGAGAGCCTCGACTTCTTCGGTCTTGGCCCGCAGGTGGTCGATCGAGCCTCGCTCAGCTAACTTCATTGCCGACGGTCTTGAGCTGCTCGTCCAGCTCCTTGACCTTCTTCTCCGCGGTGATCGCCCTCACCGCCATCCTGCGCATCTCCTCAATCTCCTCCTATGAAGCCCACAGGGTTGAGATCTTAGCCTGGAGTCCCGCGGATGTCTGCTCCTCCTTGGCGAGCTGGGCTTTGAGCTTCTTGGCTTCCTCCATGAGCCGGTTCCACCGATGGGGCGCGCGTCGGCAAAGCCGCTCTTCAAGCCACTTCAGTGCGGCCCGGCTTCTCCTCCAGGTGCTCGCCTTCACGGCTGCTTGGCAGCTCCTCGGCTTCCTTTAGAAGAGCCTCGGAGAATGCCTCTCCTTGGTCGGCTTGGCCTTGAGCTTCTTCGCTTTCACCTTGGTGGCTCCGGCTTTGGGCAGCAGAGAGCCTCTGCCCAGGATCCCCGTCTGGAGATGCTCCTGAGGGACGCCAAGACTGGCGTCTGCTCGATGGTGACCCCATCCTCGAGTTCCGCCATGGTATCCCTAAAGACCGAGGAGAAGGTCTATTCGAACACTTTGCGATAACACATTCAAACCGAGCAAGGTTTGGTCTTGGAGTTTACCTCGCCAAGCCGATGCTTCAATCATGGCAGCGGTCCTCGAGGCCATCGTCCGAAGCCCGCTCATGCGGGATGAGGCGGCGCGCTTCTTGCCGTCGCCGCCTTTGTTCGCTCCTTCTTCTTGCGGGGCGCATACGCTTTCGGGGTGCAGGGCGACGGGCGAAGCACTTTCGTCTCGCGCTCCTTCTCCTCTTCCTTTTTTCTTCCGCCTTGAGCGTCTTGGGCGAGGCGAGCTACTCCGCGGGTGGCGCCGTTGTTTCCCAGGCAGGGCGACTTGCGCGACCGCCTCGGGGCTTCTTCATGTTCCCGGCGGTGGGTTTTACCGCCACGGAGAATCCGTCCGCCTCGGTGGTGCCCTGCGACGAAGTGCTGGCGAGACCGGTACCGGTCTCGCCTGGCAGATTTCGAGCCATCGCCTTGGCACCGAAGTCCGTGGCGCCGCTGCCGCTACTTTTGCCTCCAGGCCTTCCACCGCGCTTTTGGCGCGTTGATCTCGCTCGGCCGGAGCCCGGGACAGCAGCTCCACGCCGCCAGCTTTGTCCTTGAGGCACGCTAGCCTCATCGCCTGTGAAGCGCCGTGCAGTGCTCGGGCGGCGGCGATCGCCGGCGCCTCCTCGACATCATCCGTGGCGATCTCTCCTGGGCACCGATAAAAAAATCGTCGTTAAGTCTAACGCGGTCGAGAAGGTTGGAAGGTCTAAAGATCGATTCCTACATACCCGCGTGGAAGGCTTGGTCTGATCTTTTTCACGAACCTTCCGCCTCTTCCTCGGGGGCTCCTTGGCGGCTTCCGCCTTGGCCCTTGGGTGTTCGTGGCGACAGCTCAGCTCACTGGTGAGTGAAGCTCCTTCAGCATGCAAGAAGTTTTTCCTTGCGCGACTTCTTCTTCGAGCCTCCTCTTCTCCGACACACTGCTGTAACCGATCCATGCGGCGGGGTGAGCTTGCGTGTAACGCCCGAGCCAGAGGGCCATGGTCTTACCTCTTCGCCGCTCTGCTCGGCGAGGAGGGAGGGGCTTGGTCTCTTCCCGCTGGGCTGACCGCGCGCCCGCTTGGTCTGCTCGGTACGTTCCGTCGCCGCAGTTGGTCTCTTCGACGGCTGGCGGCCGCCGTGTCGCGGGCGAGCTCACGTAGAGGCTCGGCCGCCACCTTGGGCTTTGTGGCGCTTTGGCCTTGCCCTTCTTCGCCTTTCTCCTTCTCGGACCGGAGAGTTCCTCAACGATCCTCCAAGGATCGGGCTTGGTCCTCCTGCTTTTGAGAAGCGGACGTTAGCATTTAAACAACGCTGCAAGTCTAGCAACATAGGCCGAGGGTAAGTAATTTACCTCAAATGCATGCGGACAAGCACGTTATGCGGCAGGTGTCGCCACCTGCGCCCGATGACCTCCCGTCCTTCTTCGCCACCTTCAAGATGGCGTCGACCCGCCTGGTCACCCATGCATCGGTTGGCTTCTCCGCCCAATGTAAGGGATTGTTAGTTCTGTTCGGAGGAAAGAATGTATTTAGAGGTTGAGTCTTAAAGGCACTTACCGTGCTCTCCTTGTGATGTCTTCCCATCCTCTATCTTGTAGAAGGATAGGACCTTCTCCGCAGCCGATGCACTGCTCACTGTGAAGTCCCGAATAATCTTCGCCTGCGTGAGCCCAAGGCTCACGAGGAGGCGATCTTCCTCGCCATGTACCAGCCTCGGCAGCCATCTCCGGCCGAGGCATTGGCGCCCCTTTGCCGGCGCCTTCCGGTGAAGACGAAGTTTGTTTGTCGCCGCTCGCTTGTCAGAACCACCTCACCCACCACGCCCATTGAGTCGAGCGGAGAGGTGGGCGAGGGTACGGCGCGTCATCGGCGGTGGCCTGAGCTTGAGGTAGTAGCACCCCATCGCCGAAAGCGCGAGCGCCTCCTCGTTCTTTGTAGTAATGGAGGAACAGCCCACCGGCGGATCGATGCTCAGATAGCCCTCGCACAGTGTGCGAAGACGGCCATCCGGAGGATGGAGTTCGATTGAGGTTCGCCACCTCCAATCCGCCGATGTTCAAGATGGCCTCGACGGTCGCCTCAGAGACCTCAACCCGAATAAAGGTAAACTGCTCAAGTCGATTTAACTCTCCTCGAGCGGCTCGGAGTATCCTCCTCTTCGGCAGACCTCCAGCTACCGGTGTCGATGTGGCCCTCTTCCTCCCAGATCCTAAGGTCCTCCTCGGTCAAGCTAGTGCTTGTGAATTTGGCCATAGCGATTCCCAGGGCTGGACGAGCAGGATCGGTGATGGAGTTTGGGTACTTGATGCTGAGCGTGGTTGGAGCTAGGGCTTAGAGAGGAAAGGCGCGAGAGCAGCGAAGGGTGGTCATGGCGGCTTGGGTACTTTTATAGTCCCGTATAATCAGCTCTGCAACGGTTTTGTCCCAGAACGGCTAGTTTTTACTACAACGGCTAGGTAAAACGGTTGTTCGCTTTCACCGCTGCAATGACAGAAGTTATCATTGGAGTTCCGCTAACGGCTATTTTTTTCCTGTTTGCACCAAGGCCGAGTGCTCTCGCTTTCGGACAGATGTCGTTCCTCGCTCGACGAACGGAGTTGCTTCGGCATCGATCGGGTTTGTTCGGTCCCGAACAAGTCTTGTTCGGTTGAACCACAACTGTTCGATCGCTTTGTTGCACGCCTTTATAGCAGGAAAAATACCCTTCGTGACTTGGAGTCTCAAGAGGATGACCCCACTCTAGTGAGTCCTTCCACTTGAGTCTCGGGGCTAGTATCCGGGATAAAATTACGCCCATTGCCATGGCCCACTCCCCGACGGCCCAATCGAATCAGCCTACCAGGCCCAGCTCCTGGAAGGTTCTATCGAGCCCATGTGCATCCCCGAAACAGCCTCTTGGTCGGCGCGGTGTAGCGCCTAGGATTCTGTTTGAGTCCTACTCGAACAAGAGTTCTCGTGACGGCGTGAAGACCCGGACGTTGGTTTCCGGATTGGAATAGGAGTCGTGATCCCCAAGACTAGGAGTATGCCTTATCTACCTCGGGATATATTTGGCATGTAATTGAGTTCAATGCATCTAGTAGTTAGCCCGACCGATATTCTCTCGGTGGGTCGGTTTGCTCAAGACTATATAAACAAGGCCCTACGGCGTGTAGAGGGACTTGATCCGACTTAGAGTTTTACGACTTGTACACACATAATCTCGCCGAGACTTGTTCGCCTCTGTCGAGCCACCTCTTGTAATCATCTTTGATATATAAGAAAGGTTTGGACGTAGGGCTATTATCTCTCGAGAGGCCCGAACCAGATAAAACCCCCATCTCCTGCTCGTTCTTTGTTCGTGGTTGTTCGGCGTGTCTCCTATCTCCTCTTTGAAGAACCTTGGTTGACTTGGGTCGATATCCCAACCGTCGACACAAACCTTCAAGAGGAAGGGATGTCCCCGCCAAGAAGCGTGCCGTAACCTCCATCGAAGCGGTACCAAGAAACAAAGAAGATCCTGTTGACCTGGGCCCGACCACCAAAAGCGGCCGTGATTGGGACAGGCTCGACAAAGAAATAGGAAGACGCGCCGTCACTTTCCTCCCGCCAACCGGACCTGTTCGCTTGAAACCTTCGGACATGCCCGTGTTCCGGGGAGGTGATCGAGCACTCCTCCACGCCGATTTAAAAGGCGAAGCCCGCCAAGCAACGCCACGAAGATTCGCCGGATCGGAAGGACGCCATAAGGAGTTAGATCACCAAATTGTTGGTCACTGGGTTCATCAAAGAGGTGTATCACCGACCGCTCGCTAATCCGTCCCGGTCCGTAAGAAAACAAGACATGGCGCGTGTGTGTCGACTACACCGACCTCAACAAGGCGTGTCCCAAGGATCCTTTTGACTCCCCGCATCGACCAAGTGGTGGACTCCACCGCCGGTGCGAAGCTCGAAGTTTTCGGGCGCCTACTCAAAGCTATCATCGATCACCAAGGAAGAGGATTGCATCAAAACGCCGCTTATTACGCCCTTTGGTGATTTTTGCTATATCACAATGCCATTCGGGTTGAAAAACGCTGGTGCGACTTATCAGCGCACGATAACCCTCAACTCGGACGCAACGTGGAGGCATATGTCGACGACGTCGTCATAAAAACCAAGTCCAGATGGGATCTCATAACAGATCTGACCGAGACATTCGAGAGCCTGAGAGTGTTTCGGATGAAGCTGAATCCCGAGAAGTGCGTTTTCGGGGTCCCGTCTGGCAAACTACTCGGATTCATCATCTCCAATCGAGGGATAGAGGCAAATCCAGAGAAGGTCGGCGCCATCCTTAAGATGAAGCCTCCGGCCAACTAGAAGGACGTGCAGAAGCTCACTGGATGTATCGTGGCACTCAGCCGATTCGTTTCCCGACTTGGGGAGCGAGGCATGCCTTTCTTTAAGCTCTTACGCCGACAAGACGATTTTCAGTGGACAATGTAGCAAAGAAGCCTTTGAAGATCTAAAGAGGTTCCTCACCACCGCCTGTTGGTCCCTCCCATGCCCCAGAGCCCTCTTACTCTACATTGGTGCAACGACCCACGTCATCAGCAGCTCCCTGGTTGTGGAGCGAGACGAAGAGGGCTCCCTCCAAAAGGTACAGCGTCCGGTCTACTTCGTAAACGAAGTATTGGGCGAGTCAAAAATAAGGTACCCGCAAGTTCAGAAACTTCTGTATGCTGTGTTACTCACATCGCGGAAGCTCAAGCATTATTTTCAAGAGCATGAAATTTCGGTGCTCACTTCTTTCCCGCTTGAAGACATACTCCACAATCGGGAGGCCACTGGGAGGATTGTCAAGTGGGCAATTGAGCTTGGAGCCTTTGAAATAAAGTTCAGGCCTCGACTAGCCATTAAATCCCAAGCGTTGGCCGACTTCGTCGCCGAGTGGACAGAAGCCCAAACCCCAGCAGCAAAGGAGAATCTCGAGTACTGGACAATGTACTTCGATGGTTCCCTCATGCTCAGCGGCGCGGGCTGGATTTTGCTCATATCACCGATCGGAAAGAAGCTACGCCACGCCCTCCGATATTGTTTGCCGTCGAAGAATAACGCCGCTGAGTACGAGGCACTCATCCACGGGCTCCGCGTCGCCATATCGCTCGGCGTTAAGCGGTTAATGGTACGCGGCGACTCTCAACTAGTGGTCAACCAAGTCCAGAAAGAGTGGTCTTGTATCGGCGACAATATGGCGGCTTACTGTCAGGAGGTACGCAAACTGGAAGACAAGTTCGACGGACTGGAGCTTACTCATGTGCTCCGCCGCGACAACGAAGCAGCAGACGAGCTAGCACGGATAGGATCCACTCGGGCCCAGGTCCCGAGTGGTGTTTTCGTCCAAGAGCTACGCGTGCCATCAATCAAACTACCATCTGCACCGGGGGAAGATCAAGGAAAGCAGCCAGAACCCGACGCAGAGGTACTGTCAATCATTCCCGGGTGGACTCAGCCTTACTTAGATTATCTCCTTCGTGATGAGTGCTCAAGATCGAAGCTTTGGCCGAGTGCATCACACGCCAAGCAAAAGCTACAAGGTAGTCGGGATGAGCTTTTCGAAATTCGCGGTGTACTAAGGCGCGATATCCGAGCAAGAAGGCGAGGATCTACTCAATAAATCCACTCGGAGAGTGCGGGCATCACAATGACAGAAGCACCTGGTAGGCAAAGCCTATCGGTAGGATTTTTCGCCAACCGCATCACGGACGCGAAAATATAGTACGCAGATGTGACGGTGTCGGTTTTCCCGGCAAATCCACATGCCGCGCCAAGAAGATCTACGAGCGATTCCGATCTCCGCCCTTCGCCGTCTGGAATCTGGACATGGTGGGCCCCCTCAAGCGAGCGCAGGGCGGATTCACTCATCTCTTCGTCGCCATCGACAAGTTTACCAAGTGGATTGAAGCCAAGCCGGTTGTAGTCATTACGGCGGCCAAGGCACGCGATTTCTTCCGGGATATCGTTGTGCGTTTCGGCGTGCCCAGTCGCATCATCACCGACAATGGCGTTCAAATCAAAAGCAGCAAATTTCAAGATTAGGGCGAGGAGCTAGGCATCAAAATCTGCTACGCCTCGGTGGTCCACCCAAAGAGCAACGGACAGGTTGAACGCGCCAACGGATTGGTGCTACAAGGGCTCAAAGCCCGAATCTTCGATCGCCTAAAGCCATACGCAACGCGCTGGGTGAAGGAGTTGCCTTCGGTGCTCTGGGGGCTCAGAACGACCCCAAGTCGAGCAACCGGACAGACATCCTTTTTCCTAGTTTACGGCTCAGAGGCACTCCTCCCGACTGAATTGAAGTTCCGGTCCCCTCGGGTTGCCGGCTACAACGATAATCAGTCGGATGAAGCAAGGTACGAAGACCTCGATCGGCCTGAGGAAGCCAAGGAAGCAGTAATGATCCAATCGGCCAAGTACCAACAGGGCCTGCGTCGCTATCATCAGCGCAACATACGGGGCCGTGCGTTCTCTGAGGGAGATCTGGTCCTCCGCAGGAATCAGAAGCATGAGCATAAACTCTCCCCACTCTGGGAAGGCCCCTACTTGATCGCTGAGGTGACCCGCCCGGGGGCTTACCGGCTGCAACGTGAAGATGGATCTGACGTGCCTAACACCTGGAACATCGAGCAGCTACGTCATTTCTATTCTTAGAATTCTGTATTCATGAAGCATGTAATTAGTTCCCTTTCTTTTGACTTGCTACTGGGCCGTAAACGAGCAAGCAGTAAGTCGGGGGCTACACTAAATAGTGTGCGGAGTCAACCGCACCCTATCCTTTTTAATAAAGTTGTTTTCTCTCTATATGTGCTGATCGCATTCGAGTACTATGAAAATTCTTGAGTAATGGCGCGTTTATATCCTTTCGACAATGTTTAGCTACTTCGCGGTTGCATAGGAAGAAAGCCAAGTGCTGCTTCCCAGCACTCGGGGGCTGGACCAGTCGGCGAATGAGTTTCATGAAAAAGGATAAAACATATTATTCGGATAAGTTTGATCACCAGTACTGGGGATCAACCAGAAGTTTTTATTACAGACTCAGTTACAAGTCCAACTGATCCACTATTTGGACAGCAGTCGGATGAACCTCCTCTAACAGAGCTACGACCTTCTCTTCCGAGCAAGCAAACCCATCCTTGACGGCCCCGCAGTCCAGGCGAGGATAGTTTGACTTCGCGATGGCGAGGCCTTGGCTGGTGCACGTTATTGCGGCCCCCCCCCGAGTGAAGACCTTGATCCGCTCGGGAATGGCTTCAAGATGAGCCACCAGGAGGTCGGGATTGTTCGGCGGCTCTTCGTCCGGATAGAGGCATTCAATTATTGGGGCAATCCCCGTCGAGGTTCGGCAGCAAAGCTCTGCACAACCAGTCGGATGACATATCAGTCGGGTGTCAATGAGGTTGAGCCAGGGAGAGCCAGTTGAGAAAGGTTACCTTCCAACTCTTTAGCCGACCCCTCGGCTCGAGCGTTGGCTTGGCGGACTACCTCTTCTAGAGCCTTCGCCGCCTCCAGAGCCTTACGCCTCGCCTCGAGCTGCGCTCGGCAAAGAAATATTGGGAACCATCACCCACGAAACATCCTTCTTAGAGATTTAGAATGGGTTGGGGTTTATACCTCGGTTTGTGTTGGACTCCTCTACGTGGCGGAATCGAAGCTCAGTGACTTCGCGGTGGAGCTCTTCGATCCGGCCACGGAACTGTTGCTTGGCGGCATACAGCGCGTTGTCAAACTCATCGCGCGTATTTAGCTCACCCACCGTTTTCTCCATGCACCGGGTCTTCTGCTTCGACCTCTCCTTCATGCACTGCGTTAAGGATAGAGGGTCGTTAGTGGGATCCCCCCCGTGCAGAGCGAGGATTCGTAGAGAAGAAGTTACCTTGTACATCTCGGCTTGGATGGCGGTCACTTGTTCCAACACTTCCCATTCTTCGGCTTCCTGCCCGTCGTCGACCTCGTAGCCCTCCATCTCTTTCCGCCATTTCAGTCGGAAGGGTGGAGTGGGAGCTTTAGCGAGGGCGAGAATCTCCTCGACTTCGGCTCTGCGCTTTACGAGCGGGTGGGATCTTCCCTTCACGACGAGGATTGACGGCTTGTGGCAGACGGGCCTGAGTCTGGACGAGGAGAAGCAGGCCGAGCCGAGCCTCCGGAAGTCTGAGGCTGTTCGTCATTGTCATCCACCGGTTTTCTGCAAGCACTTGGAGTTCTTTTAAGATTTGCATCTCTACAAATTATGAAATCATGGCGTTACGAAAGAGTACCTGTGTGACGGGACGTATTTCATCTTGAATTTTATGTCCGAACCACTCGGACCCGAGCTTGGCGTCTCCTTCGCCCCAGACGCGGCCTTTGGGCCTGCAGACTGATGTGGCGGAGGGCTCTGCGGCTGCGTGGCCTGGGCTGGTGGCGACTTCGCCGCTGGGCGACGGCGGCCGAAAAGAAGCGAGGCGGTGTCGTCATCCTCATCCTCTTCATCCGAGTCCCTTGGAGCCTCCTCCCTGCCCTTTTTGGCCGGAGGAGCGCTCGTTGAGCCTTCGGCAGGACGCTTGCGAGGTGCCCCCTTAGGGAGCGGAGCCTCCGGGACCGGGGGAGCGGAGAAGAAGGCCTCACGCCCCTGTGACATATCATATCATATTAATTCTGACTCTACAATTGACAAATTGCGGTTGAGTTGAGAAGGGTCTTCTCCTTACCGCTGGAGGCAAGTATCCCAAACTATACGGAGCCGGGCAATCCACTGGAGTTATCTCCGTGCCCGGAGCAAAAAGTTCAACCACTCGGCTGATGACCTCCTTCTGCGTAAGGTTTTCGTGGGTTTCCCGAGTGGTGTCTTGGGTCCCCGAGTACTCGAAGGCGGGATGGACCCTCTCCTTGATGGGCTGGATACGGCGTTGGGTATAGTTCCACACTACCCCAACTCCGGTCAACCCAGCAGTCTTGGCTCTGCGGAGAATGACAAGAAGTTCCTTCACCTGGCTCAACTCGTCATCAGCGAGGAGGGAAGTCTAGGAGGGACGGACTGTGGGGCACTCGCCGGAAAAGGAAGGGAGGGCCGGAGGAGAGTTGGCGCAATAGAACCACTCCGAGTGCCAGCCCTTATTGGAGGTTTTAAAGCGAAGATCGAAGTAAAACTTTTGACCCTTCCATGAGCTGGATTCCAGCGCGCTTCTTGGCCTTGGGATTGTCCTTGCTTTGGGTAGGGTTTGAGAAGGAAGAGGAATCTGAAGAGGTCGAAATGAGGAGCGATCTCCAAATAAGCCTCGCAGACATGGACAAAGATCGCGATATGGAAAATGGAATTGGGGGTCAAATGCGAAGCCTCAATCCCGTAAAAATGAAGCAAACCTCGGAAGAAGGAAGAGCAAGGAAGGCCAAGCCATGAGGAAGAACGACTCAAAGACCACTACCTCGTCCGGACGAGGGTGGGCAGAGATTCGCCGGCAAAGACGCTAAGACACGAACCCTTCGGAGGGAGCACTCCAAGGAGACTAACTCAGTAGCCTCCGCTCCGTCGTGATGGACTTCATCCATTTCTTCGCCTCTCACCCTCGGTGGCGGTGGGGAGGTGGAGCCATTGCAATTGGAGACGGGTGGCGGAGGTGGTGGCGGAGAGGAACCCTAGTGGCGAAGTGTCTTGGAGAAGCTAACCGACCGGGCGCGAAAAGTGAGCGAGGTGAATCGCTTCCTCCCTGTTCCTAATTTATCGCAATGGCATAGTTTCGCATTCAGGCCGGGCCTTAGTCTAGCGCTGATACGGCCTTTCCGCAAGGGGCCCAATAATCACTCGGCCGGCTGAGTGGTTCCCTCGGGGAGGTCTGCGCAAGCGCCGACTGCCTGCCTAGGAGCGGACGAGCCTAACTACTTGGATGAGGCGATGTTGCTGATTCGAGATCAAGTCGAGGAAAAGTGGCATTGCAGATTCAAAATTGAAGCAAAAATGCAAGAGATTGTGTATATCTAAAGGATCTTCATTGAAAGGGCCCTTAGGCTTGATTACATATTTTCCGCGGCACAGCACATCGAGCTAAGGCTCGTCGCTGGCTCGCGGAGGAACAAAAGAAGAAAAAAAACCCCCGCGGGAGGGCCTCAGTTGTACCCCTCGTGCGCAAGGAGGGCGGCAACTAGTGCGTCCTTCAGAGGGAGGCGCACCTTGAAGAGTTGCGGGAACCCGCCGATCAGAAACCGAAGGATTCTTCCGCTGAGACCTCCGCCTCATCTGAAGCGAATCGCCGCCAGAGCTCATCTTCGCGAGCTTGGGCGGACCTGGCGGCGGCTTCTTCTTCCTCCTTGCAAGGGCGCGATCGATCCATCCTGTGATCATCTCCATGATGTTTGCCATTGCTCTCTAGGCGGGGTGGGGTGGAGATTCTTGGGAGTCGCCGAGGAAAAAAAACCCAACAAACTAAAGGTCAGTGGTGAAGCGATATTCCATACAGGGTTTCTTTTATACACGAAGAAATTCAAGGGTCGCGCCTTGAAATCCGTTTCAAACACAGTAAAACCATCATGGCGGTAGGACGGAAGTGGGCGCGAAAACGGTCTCCGACCAAGACACGCGTCCCTCCGGCTGTGTGAGAAAAGGGCGCGAAAATGCTTCGCCTTCCCCTGATTGGGCTTGGGCCAAAATTGCAAAGGGCAACCCCCTTAACAGGCTTTCTTAACACGCTGCTAACGGTGGCAAGGTGTTAAAATCTAGCCTAATTCGGTCTCGGTACACCCTAGAGGGCATATGACCGGCAGAGCCAAAGTTAAAAGACGTTTCACGGCATACCCCATGTTGGGTCACTAGCCAGCTTCGCATGCTCGAGATTGGGTGTTGGTGAAACTTGGGTTCAATTTCTTGAGGTATGCCTTCTATAAGGTCGCCTGTTGTACACCGCTCCCCGGGTACAAATACCTCTCGGCAAAATTGCATCCGATCGACGCCTGAGGGCCTATGTCGATCCTCCTCCGGTTGGGACAGTACCACCCGGCTGAAAGGTGTGCCCCATGCTGGGCCAAGTGCTAGCTCTTACAAGTTAAGGCTAGGCGCCTGATGTCGATATCCCTCGCAACGTTAAACTACAACATGCTGCAAGACAGAAGTTGTGGAGACGTGGCTTAAGGCACGCCCCATAATGGGCCAATCGCTGCTCCTGCATTGCAGGAGTGCGTGTCAAGTAGCCGAAATCATCTGTTGTGGTGATGTGCCCAATGGGCCGAGTGAGCTGGAGTTTGGTATTGCCAACTGTCGGCACCCGATTTACAAGATCGGATTCCACCTGCGTAAACCCGTACTAGTCCCAAGGATCATGGCTAGTACACACAGATATCTGAACGAATAAAGGCCAACGATATTATTATTACAAACGGAACATAGTCCAGTACAAACACATACAACGGCTCGCAGGCCGCAAATCAGAGTACACAACGATACAAGCCTAATACAACATCTAGAATTTTATTCATCCCACAGGCACGAAGGCTGTAGGAACGCGTAACCCTAATTTTCATACTCTTCGTCGGAGAACGCCTCCTCGACGTAATCCGGGTCCTCCTCCTCGGACGGCGGGCCATACTCGGATGGACCAGCTGTTGAAGTTTTGAAAAAGGAAGGGGAGAAAAGGAGGGTGAGTACAAGTTGTACTCGCAAGTCCGGAATTATGCAAATGCGGTTCAGTACAGGAAGGCTTAGGACATTTTGCAAAAATGCATTTATTAGCCTAGTTTTGACAAAGCAATTTAGAAACAATAAATCTTAATCACTTTCTTTGAGCTCTTCTCAAACGGTTCTCGCCACTTGGCCTCAGTGCCATAGCGAGAACAAAATCCTTTCTTCTTTTCTTTTCTCAAAACGGCGAGGTCCATTCTGCGCGACACTTTCCGGTAGGCTGTCACCCAATCCGGAATATCGCCGGTGGCACCTAACTCAAACGAAATCCTTCTCAAATCTTTACTCATCTCAAATCCTTTCTTTAAAAACCCTTTTTCTAAATTGGTTTTAAAATGAAGAAACTACCATATAATCGGTCCTTCAGACGCTCATAACCGCGAGCACGGCTATCATGACGCTTTTAACTCTCTGCGAGTGGGTACGCCTTACCTCGAGAGGCTACGCACCAGACGATGTTTCGCCACAAGACCATCAACCACGAGGGCCAACGATCGGCCCGTCCCATTCCGGGGCTCGAGGTCGTACTGTAATGGCTCAGTTCATAGGATCATAGGATGAGCAGTCCTTAGACTAGGGAGATTTGATATTTTAGCCTGGTTTCAAAACATGGTGCCTCTGCACCAACCGACAAAATATCTTCCTAGTCGGAAAGATTTTGGGGTAAGAGGAAAATCATTTCCTACTCAGCATCACCCTTGATGCGCTATCTTTAAATCACCCTTTTCCAACCGTTTCTCAAAACATTCACATGTCACACAAATGATTGAATCATTCCGCATAAATGATTTTAAGCATTTATCCTACCACAATCAAAGCATATAAATAAGAGCAATTCATATTTTAGCCTTAGGTTTAATCCTACCATATTTCTTACCTTTCTATTCGGTCATGGTAACTAAGTCTAGGAAATACGGCATTTATCTTTTAAACTAGCATGCATATTTTCAAGTCTAATAACATTTTCTAAATAACCGAAAATGGCTTCTCAATATGATCAAAGGGGGGACTTTCCTTGATCGGTTCCGGGAAAGCGAAGGGGCGTCGTCGATCGGGTCTTCGAGAGCTTGACCTCCTAAACGCAGCACACGCATGCAAAGCAATACAACACACATAAGTAAAACATTTTATGTCATGTTTGTTTTTAAGGAAAATGCAGCAACCCCATGTTTCATGTATTTTCATTTAAAGGAAACATGATGCTAAATGGTAATGCACACATGGAATGATGCCATCTCAAAATTACTTGCATGACCAAAACAGATCTTTGGATGGATGCCATGCATACAAATAATATTTTTAAGGTCCAAAGAACCTCCAAAGTATTTTTCCTGAATTTTTATAGAATATTTACAGACATGAAATTAATGATGCACCTAGAGCTTATCTATTTAACCAAAAATGGATTCCATATGCATGACATGTAAATACATAATTTTCCCAGGTTCAGAAACTAATAAAGTAGTTTCACTAATTTTTATAGAATTTTTACCAAGCACTGGTTATTTTTAGCAAATATTTTAGGTAACAAACAAGGATTACTCAGGAACAGCAAAAGAAATAAAATGAAAAGGAGGCTTTTCGGTAATGGGCCGGCTCGGCCAGGAGGCCCAACACGGAGGCGCGGCTTGGCACCGCGCGAGCGGGGGCGAGGCAGCTACGCGGCTGACCCGTGGGTCCCACATGGCAGCGTCTCGCAGCAGTGAAGAGGGGGAAAAACAGAGGAGGTACCGGCGGCGGCGATGCTGCTCACGGCGGCGACGGTTCCGGCTATTGGAGACCAAATGGGCTCGCTGGGAGTGAGAGAGGGGCGAGACAAACGCGACGGTGCCTCGGCAGCGCAGGAAATGCACGGAGGCGGCGGCGCAACGAGTCACGGCGGCGGAGTATCACGGTGTCCACGGCGCCGGCGAAAGACGAGGCCCTAACTCAATCCCTTCGGTCGCAGGCAACAACGGGGAGGAATAAAACGATTGGTGAGCTCACCGGAACAAGCGAGACGGCCAGGCGGCGAGACCACGGCGGCGGCGACGGCGTGGGCTCGGGAACACGCGAGCGGACCACCCGGCTCCAAATCAACGGCGCGAGTTCCACGGGAACGACCTGCGCCAAATGCACGATGAGGTTGGTGTGGAAAATCACGGCGAAACCACAGAGTAACGGCGACGACGCGGAGAGAAGGAGCAACACACCGGCTCGGGTGTACGTCCGATGCGGTGGCGCAAAGCAAGGGGCAGCGGAGGTAGCAGTACCCCATTTATAGGAATGCTTCGCCCGGGACGTATTCAATGCGACTCGCGGGGTTGGCAGTCGCCGGTGTCGATTCCGGCCGGTGCCGTGAGGGGAAGCGCATTGAACGCGGAGGGGTGGTTCGGCCGGCGATAAGACAAGAAAGGGGTAGGGGACGGAGAGGGGTCCGGCGGAAGAGTGTAGGGGCGGCGATGCGTGGGGAGACGAGCTGGCGAGGCCCCGGGAGAGAGGAGAGAGAGGAATAGCGGCGGCGATTCGGCGAAGCGAACAGAGGAAGGGAAACAGGGGAGAAGGAGGAGGAAGGGAATGACAGGGTGGGCCCACTCGTCGGTGGCATCACGCTCGCAGGCGGCGGGGCGCTGGCTGCGGCGAGATGGGCCACGGCGGACTGGGCCTGGCTCGGCGATCACGGCCCAAAGAGAGGAAAACGGAGAGGGAAAGAAGGAAAAGGAGAAGAGGGGAGATGGGCCGGGCCGGCTCGGGCCGAAGAGGAGAGAAAAATGGTTTTAGGTTTTCTGATTTCTCAAATGCATTACTCTTTCAAATATCCTTTTTAAATATATTAGCACTTAGGAATTATAGTTTTGTTTTTCCCAAAATCTATTACCAAAGGCCTGAAAAACAAATTACCAACTTTCTCCACCCAAGGGCATAGACTGGGAAGGTTTAAATTATTTTTCTAATTTAAATGCAATGCATGAAGTGCTGATGTCATGATGCAATAATGGATGATTTAACATTTTTAAATCATGCATTTAAGAAATTATTAACGTGCCAAATTGGTTTTAAAAATTCGGGATGTTACACCAACCCAGACATCGTTTCAACATAAAAACTTAAGATTTCTTGAGTTCTTTACAATCTCTTTTCAGATTACAGGATGTATTGGTAAAACTAGTCGGCCGGACATCTGACTCGATCGTAAAGCACTAGGGGGCTACTGTGGACTATATGGGCCCCGGGTATCCTCTAGAAGGCCCATAAGGGAGCAGATAGGGGGCTACCCGAATCACTCGGTTGAAGATAAAGACCACTCGGGCTACGTACGGCTTGAGCCGTATGGAAGTTCCCGAGGATATAATCTATCTCCATGTAATTAGCAGATCGACACATGCATTCCATGTAACTGTATAACAAAATTATTTACCAGGGATCCCGAGATATCCTGTAACTCTATCTCCCCCTACACTATATAAAGGGAGGGGGTAGAGGTCATCGGCATATAGACACAGATACGCATAGTTGCATCTCGCATCTTGACACACCATATAATCCCAGAACACAGGAAGTAGGGTATTACCTCCTCCGTTGAGGGCCCGAACACAGATAACTCGTCTTGTGTTACCCATCTGGCTTAGTTCTTGATTAGCGTCCCCTCGTACAAATTCATTGCCGGCGGTGACCCCCCAGTTAGTCACCTGTCGACAACTTGTCTAATATATTATTATCTACATAATAGTGCATGCATCATAACACATGAATTTATCCTCTATAGCACCTTTTTAATAAGACCGCTTTATTGTTTATTCTTTCAAAAACGCTGT
Source organism: Raddia guianensis (assembly GCA_036346415.1). NCBI lineage: Eukaryota > Viridiplantae > Streptophyta > Magnoliopsida > Poales > Poaceae > Raddia > Raddia guianensis. The sequence goes on from CM070537.1 coordinate 49,253,898, forward strand.
TATAAGAACTACCAAATCATTTATAGGTGGACAGTTCGTAAAAGAGAACACCCAAAGGTAACCACAAAACAAACACCATTGAATAAAACCAGTTAGGCCTTAAGACATTACCATCGTTGAGTAGTTGACGGAATACCTTGTATATGGCGGATATCCGAATATCCAATGGCACAACTTTAGATGAGTCTGAGGACACCCGGCCTCGCCCTGGAAGGGGAACTCTAATAGAACCTACTCAGCTAGATTGACATACAAGCCTTTTGAATTACATATACGCTTGTAATCCAAGATATACTCCTTATAACATGAGTAACTATTAGTGACTAAGGGATGATCGTTCACCTTAGTGGTGAAACCAAAATTTTGGCATAAAAAGGGCCAAGTGGACTACTAAGAAAATCCTAACCTTCTTATTACTTGGATTATATTTTTAAATAGGATTGAGGCATTATATTTGGGATGTTTTAAGACATATGCAAGCTATTACGAGTCAAATATTATATTTGATCCAATAATATACCGGTATCTTTTCCCTTAGAGTAAGAGGATGAATACATCTTTGATCATATATATTTGCTCTCAGGCTCAAGTGATCTTTTACCCATGTGTATGGTGTATGTAGAAGTATCCTTGTGGCTATAATCATCACATTTAATGGAATTTGTAATTATGCAAAAACAAAAGTTCTGATGAAGAGTTTGCGCATACAAATTAAGATTAGAGTTCGAGAGATTAGATCAAGTTTGCGAGAGGTTAGATCAACTTTGTTAAAAAATATCAATTGTTTTCTTCCTCTCCATGATCATTATTCTCACAGCTGAAATTTTGGAAAAAAGTTATACTTAATTTACACTCACACTGTTGTAGCGGGGGACACCCACCCCTACGAACTTGGAGCAGGTGAACCATAGTAGAGACAACGGATTAGAGGCACGGACGACGACGCACACACAAAGGACGTCCACTAGATTTTCATGGCACACATGACCATAGATGCAATATGGCCATATAAATGAAACATGCCTAGAGGAAGAGCAGATACAACCAAGCAGGGCTCTCAAATTATGGAGGTCCTAACCGTCCTTGCCTCCTCCTCCTTACGCCAGAAAGGACACAAGAAGGCATTATGCTTCGGGGATTTGTGGAGGACAAAAAACGAAAGGAAAAAGGGTGGTGAAGGAGCACAAATCCTCTCCCTCTCCTTGTTGACGAGCTCGTTGAGAAGAAGAAGAAGAAGGAGGGAGCCAAGGGAGAGACGGCAAGTGGGCAAATGAAGAGGTGTTTGAGAAGCATCTCGATAGCTATGGGTGTAAATATATAAGCATGTTCAAAGTAACTTATACTTATTTGGCTAAATAACCTAATTTGACTTTATTAGTCCATTTTTTTCTCTATTATGAAATCATCTCAAAAACTGTTAATAATAATTTAAACAAATTGCACCGATTTCTAATAACATATTTAAATACCTTTCAAAGTTTAATTTAACATGCAACTTCTACTCGGCCAGCTTATTTATTTGGCTAAGCCACTCTGAACATGCTCATGATTTGATGTAATTGTGTGCGTCAAAGTGTTCTTTTGAGTGTCGGTATTCTATGAGAGCATGCTTAATGACAAAGCGTTTTTCTTCTTGCCTATTTGATTGTCAACACTCTTCATCTATTTTATTTTCTATCCTGTCTCTTATCCATTTCTTACGCATTTGATGTTCAACATTATTCATCTGCTTCATTTAAACAGTGTCGAACATTAAATGGATTTTGCTATTAAACATACTCCAACTTTTGGTGCTAATCTCCATCTTTCCGTTGGGCTAAACAGTCGGGTTGCTTTTCTCCCCGTCGATCGGAAGCCAAGCCACATGACTTCACTATTTTTATGTGGATGCATGATCTCGCTTTAAGTGATGTCGCTAAATTCACTTTTTAATCATCTGCCATATGGTGGCTTTAAGTTTTAACTACTCCACATCAACACATCCTATTCTGTAATTTCATAAAAATGTGTGGTAAGCTTTAATCCTCAGTCACCGGAATTCGGCAGAGTTCCAATATGCCACGAGCCCACGACCGGTATCTCCAACAATCGAGTACATCTCATCTATCTATCTATCTATCTATCTATCTATCTATATAAAACAGAGTTAAACGGAGCCACCACATTAATCCTAAAATCCTAGAAATTCCCACGTTAATCGAAAAATAGTAGAAATTCTCACGTTAATCATAGAAAAAAGAAAAATCTACATCGTTAAATATGGATATTATTATGTAAATCTAACGGTCAATATTAACCTCTCGAAAAATAGTATAAATTCTCATGTTAATCATAGAAAAAAGAAAAAATCTACATCGTTGAATATGGATATTATTATGTAAATCTAACGATCAATATTAACCTCTCGAAAAATAGTAGAAATTCTCACGTTAATCATAGAAAAAAGAAAAATCTACATCGTCGAATATGGATATAATTATATAAATCTAACAGTCAATATTAACCTTTATAACAAACTACTGTAGCTGATCTATATATTAGAGATAAACTCTAAATCTAATCTGATATATTATCTATGTCTTAACACAAATCTAGCCGCACAAACGTGCGGGTCACCTTGCTCGTTATACTATTAAAGTAGAGAAAAACGGAGCCACCACGTTAGTCCACATCACCCAGATTATTTCGTCAGCCGTTCGATCAACGGTGGGACCAAATTATGACGGCCTAGATCAATCAAAGAAAATCTCACATAAATCAAGAAAAAATAAAAGATCTATACCGCTGATTTTTGTGGGGCCAGATTATAACGACTTAGATTAAAAGAAAATATTAGAAATTCATATTAAATACTAAAGATGATATAATATATTATTTTAGCCGTTCGATCAATGGTGGGACCAAATTAGTCCACGTCACCTAGATTATTTCAGCCGTTCGATCAACGGTAGGACCAAATTATGACGGCCTAGATCAATCAAAGAAAATATCACATAAATCAAGAAAAATAAAAGATCTATGTCGCTGATTTTTGTGGGGACGGATTATAATGGCTTAGATTAAAAGAAAATATTAGAAATTCAGATTAAATATTAAAGATGATATAATATGATTATTTTAGCCGTTCAATTAATGGTGGGACCAAATTATAGCGGCCTAGATTAATCAAAAAAATTCTCACATAAATCAATAAAAAAAAGATCTACGCAGTTTAGATTAAAAGAAAATATTAGAAATTTAGATTAAATACTAAAACTGATATAATAGATAAACTCTAAATCCGATATGATATATTAGAGATAGATTATAAGTTAGAGATAAATTCTACATGATGAAACAAATCTAGCCGCGCAAACGCGCAGGCCACCTCGCTAGTTGTTAATGGATTCGAGCATACTTTAACATTCCAATATGCCACGAGACCTGGTACTCATAAGTCGTAACATGCGCCTTTACACGTACGGCCAGCCTCTTGTCATCTCCTAGTCTTTGTACTGTATCCTTGCGTCGACGGGCACTCTCCAAACACTCTAGAAGGCAGCAAATTCACCATCATTATTGCTGATTAGTTGCAAATGGTGCAGTGCAGGTTAACGTCAAGCGAAGCAGCTGGTCAATTACAGAAGCACATATCTCCCCAGGGACATGGTTTGACAATGAGATGCGGTGAGACCATGTCAAACCGGTACAACACGGAGGAGTGAAGGACTGAGGACTGGTCGATGCATTTTGCCACTGGTCATTAGCGAATGGACTTGAAATGAGCCTGATATCTTTTTAAGCACAGTTTCGAATGACAACTTCTGGACGAGCAATCCATTCAGAAATCAGTGGAAGCATACGAGCAGGGTTCAGAAAACTCCTCGGTTAACAGATGAAAACCGTGAAAAGCCAAGCAAAAAAGGAACAAAAATGGAAAAAGACTGATTCGCTTGTGCTCCGTTGTTTTTGTTTACTGAAACGCTTTTTGGTCAAAGAAAAAAATGATCGGTTCTGGTTTGATATACAAAATTTATTATTTATTTAATATTTTATAATAATTTTTAAGATTTTCAGACTTTTCTTAAAGATCTGAAAAGTATTTTAAATGATTTTTTAAAGTTTTTTTAGTCTCTTTGTAAAGACCTTCAACCTTTTTGATTACAATTAAAATCAAACTAAATCCATGAATCAAAGAAGGCATAAAACACTCAAGATTTGCCTTCCGGCTTCAGCAAAACTGCAGCAGGCACCCAGAGTCCCAGACCGACTCGCAGTGAATCTACAGGCTGCATCGGGGCCCCGAAGAGCAAATTTGAGAGACCAAAATTCCATCCGGCGGTTGGCGCAGGCACTTATGGTTAGATCCATCGTCCCTGCTCAGTGGATACATGGAATCCGCTGTGCGTTTGTGCCCACGCATGAATGCATCCCAGTGCAGGACAACCAAGGAGAGAGCGAGATCCCGGTTTAAGCAACCAATCCATTAATCAATTGGCCCCATAAGTACTCCTCCTCCCTCCTCCCTCAGCCTTATTCTATTCAGCGTATCGTTGCGTTGGCGTATTACTGTAGCAAATTTAAGAGTCTTTGAAAAACGGTTTAAAGATTATAAAAAATAATTAAAAATAATATTAGGATCTTTGTAAGGAATAGTAAAAACCATAAAAAAATCATTATAAATTATCATAATATATAAATTATATAAAAAATATAAAATTTATTCTGTCTGTAACAATGCGTAATCTTTGAAAAGAACAAAGCCTTGTCCGCTCGCTTGATAATCACTCAGAACAGCTTAAATGTAGTATTTATGTACCATGGTTAGGCTGTCCTCAATTAACTTCCATTAAGAGGCGCCCCAGCTAACTCGAGTGCTTGGCAGTGCGCCGTGGTGACGCCTGACGGTGACAGAAAAGCATTTGTGTCGCTGTCGGTACATGGAGGCATGGAGTCCTCACTCCCGTTCCCATGCCGGACCAAACACCGGCAGGCGCCCAGTTTAATCAGCACAGTGACCGTTCATCTTGAACAGAAGAAGAGGAGCTACCTGGTTCGGATAGCTGTCACGGCCCACCGCTAGATTTCTATTTTTGAAAAATGTCCCTCGTATGTTAGTGCTCTTCAAAATGTGACATGTGCGGTGCCACCTATTTATTTTTTCCTTAAATTTAATATCAACAACCCTGCATTTTGTTTTCTCATAATATAGGGGTCTGTTGCATAGTAGCTGAAGAAGAGCCGGAAATTCGTAGTAATCATTTATTGTTTAAATACTATAAATAGTATAAACTACTAACATCAGTTTAAAAGGAAAAGGAAAAAAGAAAAGGTTTGAAAAGGTGAAGGCGTTCGTCCGTGAAGCAAGCGACCAACTCCATAGAGGCTACTAATATTACAAAAGTAGTTGTACGTTTGCAATCTATCTATTTGATTTATATAACTAAAACATGGAACAACAAAGGCACCATATTAATTTTTTTATAAAAAATAAATTTTCACGTTAATCAGAAACAGAAAAAAGCTATACAATGTTGATTGCTATGGGCCTATATTATAAAAGATTAGATTAAAAAAAGATTTTATATGGATTAAAAATATAAATTCAGAATAAAAAATAGAAATAAGAGTACAAGGAAAAAGTTTGTATTAGCTACAACAAAAAAATAATAAAAATTCAGAATAAAAATAAAATAAAATAAGAATTGTTATTAAATATAAAGGAAAGAGTTTGTATCTGGTACAACAAAAAATAAATAAATTTAAAATATAGAATAGAAATAAGAATTTATATTAAATTAAAGGATTGAGACAAATCTAGCAGCGCAAATGCGCGCGTCACCATACTCGTTTTTAATAAATAGATCTCTATTGGCCAACCAACACGCAACAACGTATGATCGCCCGACCATGTAGGTTTTTTTTTCAAAATCACCCTTATTCGGATTTAGGAGACATTTGAGAGAGAGACTGTGTTACTTCGTACTCAACCTCTGAAACATCTAAAATAGTACCAAAAATTTTAATAAAATATGGCAGCGCAGAAGACTCTACCTCCAAGTGCTTGTTTTGGAATTTTTTTTTTTTGCTTAGAAACTTTTTTTTTTGCTTCTCATTGTACAAGTAATTATTTGGGGTTGAAACTCTGTAGAGTACTTGATGATATATAGCGTACTCTGCACCCTTTTTTCCTGGAATTCCTCTGATTACGATGATGTTTGAGCGCAAGCGACATGTTTTTTTGTTGAAAAAAAAAACTGATGGTTGGGCAACTGGGCCTTGTCATCATGTGGTTGATCATAGGGTCTATGTATGTTAAATTTTAAAGGATCTAATTTTGTAATATTAAAATATAGATTTCAACAAAAAGTTATATATTAACCATGCTAAATGGGTTGGGCCTGCCTAATGCCGTACCATAAACCCATAGCTACCCGTGAGTCCTGAGGGCGAAGCCGAGAATTGCATTTGGCGCTTCCTTGTTACTGTCAGCTTCCCTGTCCATCAAGGAATAAAGTACTCTTGACAAAAGAAAAGGTAATGAAGTACTCTACTCGTCTGCTAATGACGATTAATGCTGTTCTCAACCAGCTCCATGATTAGGTGACCCAGCGATACAGAGAGCGATAAATATAAGTGGCGCAGTGCGTAAGCCAACTACAGTGACAACGTTTTGACGGCACTCATGTATATGCCAATAGTCAACATTCATCACAGTGCGTAAGCAAACTACAGTGACAACGTTTTCACGTCATACATGTATAAGTTGTTTGGTAGGGCTGAAAAGTTTAAGCAAGTGGTTTTAAGAAAAGTTGAGTAAGTGGTTTTAAAATCTAAAAATTGAGGGGTCTGAAAAGCGGTTTTCAAAAGTTAAAAATTATAAGAACATAGTTTTAAGGTTTTTGAAAGAACAATTAAAAGCCTAAAAAAAATCCCTACAAAGTGCTACGGCCTATAGCTTATACAAAATTGACTTTTTTTTACCAAAAAAATATATTAGAAGTTTATGTGCAAAGTTAATTACAAAGTTAGACCATTAAATGTTTAGAAACCAACTTTTCATGGTACTATGTCAATCCTTTTTCCTGTTTGATGTAGAAGCAATCCGAACTCAATCTGGAAAACACTCTGGAACCTTTGGAAGCAAGGAGCCTCTTGTTGCAAAAATGAAAGAATCCCAAGCTTTCCAAATGCGCCAAGATATCAGGATTATAAACCGTTGATTGTTGCGGACCTGGATTATAATGGATTACAATAGAAGAAATCTATTTACCTATTGTTATATAATTAAAATAGGGTCCAATGAAGCAACCTCATTAATCCTAAAATCTTACAAATTCACCACATTAATCAGAAAGAAAAAAGATTTTCACATTAACTACAACATAAAAGGAAAAATAATAGGAATAAGAGTTTATGCAAGATTTTTTAAAAAAGTTTGTATCGTGTAAAACATAACAATATAGAAATTTGGGATAAAAATAATATAAATAAGAGTCAATATTAGATTAAAAAAGAGTTTATATACACCACAAACAAAAAGCATAAATTTTAAATATAAAAGAATACTTCCTCTATTTCAAAATATAAAGCGTGTATGTATTAAAAAAAGTCAATGTTTGTAGAGTAACTTTTAAGTTTTAACTAATATTAAGCTAAAAGCATATAAGTTTAGTGCTATGTATGTGAGATAGTTGGATACGTATTTAAAAATACTTTTTTATCGTATGTTAAATTTGTAGTTGTTTATTATATATTGTGAAATAATTTAACGGTCAAAGCTCTACTATGGAAACAGTGTCAAAAAATTATGCGCGTTATATTTTGAAATGGAGGGAGAAGGTATAATAGTTCATGTCAAATTAAAGTATTACGATAAATCTAGGCGTGCAAACACAAGGGACACCGTTAGAAATAAAAGGAAAAATGTTTGATAATAATGATTCTGAACTCCATAGGAGTTTAACACAAAATGGGTGTCAAACTGATTGAAGCATTTGCGCAAATGATTGAATAATATTTTCAAGTCAGTAGATTTTAATATGGTTTAATCTAAAAAGAAGAGGGGAACATATGCCGTGCAATCAAACTTATGGTGCAATCACAGTGCAATTGAACCATCAAAAGTTGTAAAAAATTCTAAACAAATTTGTAGATGTACTTTTCAACTTACTCTATCTCTTTATAAAATTTCAAGTTAAAATTCATTCTATATTGAAAGTTACAAAAAAACAATTCTATCAATTTTGAACTTATGAAAATTGTCTGTTTTTCTTTTTTTTTATAATGTTAAAGAAGTCGTTGCTGCATGTCGAATTCTCAGGAAACGATAAGTATGATCACAACGCTGGATGTAACAAAAAAGGATTAGCTCGTTGAGGTTTATCCTACTAGCTGCTTCTTATCTGTTCGTTTTGTGTAACAAACTCATGTACATGTATTCTATCTCTCTTACGAGTATATAAATGGATGGAGGGCTTGGTGGAGCTTTGTACGGCAAACATTAGTTTTTACATGGTATCAGAGCATCGGTTTAATCCAAGCCACAATGACCACCGCTGCAAACACCTCGCCCTCCATCATATCCACATTTTCATCGCAAACCTCCACCATGGCCGGCGTTACCTCATGCTCTTCCAGCTCCCCACTGCCGCCACAACCTTCATTTAGTCAGTTCGTCACCATTCGTCTGAACCGCGAGAACTTCCTTCTGTGGAAGGCTCAGATGGTGCCTTACCTCCGTAGCCAGCAGCTGCTTTGCTACGTCGACGGATCTCTGAAGGCACCAGATCAGCTTCTCACCCAGGCGACCGATGCTGATGCAACCCAAGTTCCTAACCCCGCGTACACCGCGTGGTTTCAGCGCGACCAGATGGTCTTAAGCGCACTGCTCTCCTCGCTAATGAGGAGATCCTCGGCTATGTCATCTTCATGACGTCTTGGCCGAGGTGTGGAAGTCGCTTGAGGACATGTTCGCCTTCAGGTCACGAGCACGCCAGCACCAGATCCGTTTCCAGCTAGCCAATCTCCGGAAGAAAGATCTTTCAGCCACAGAGTATTTCCAGAAGATGAAAAAGCTCGCTGACACGATGGCTACCATCGGCCATCCTCTTGGTGAGGACGAGGTTACCTTCTACATCCTGGCCGGCCTCGGCGATGAGTACGACTCCTTCATCACGGCAATGACCACAAGAGATGACGGGCCAAGCCTCTCCGACCTCTACGCGCATCTCCTCAGCTCTGAGGTGCGCAAGGAGCATCTGCACGGCGACAACAACAACATCATCTCCTCTGCCAATGCTGCCACTAGAGGTGGTCGCAAACGGGGGCTGGCGTGGTCGTGGCCGTGGTCGCGTCAACAACAATGGTGGAGGAAGGTTTCACCATCAAGGAGGCGGCCAGCAGCATCACGTTGGTAGCCCAGGCTCCACAGGTGGGCGCTCCGGAGGTGGCTTCGGAAGCAATTGCCCTACGTGCCAGATTTGTGGGAAGCAGGGACATGACGCCATCCGCTGCTACAACAGGTTTAATCATTCTTTCCAGCCTGAAAGTTCTCACTCTGCTGCTGTTGCATCTGCTGGAGGTGGAGGACAGTACCAGATCGATACAAATTGGTATGTGGATAGCGGAGCTACCGACCACATCACAAGTGATCTTGATCGCTTAACCATGCGAGACCGCTACAAGGGAGGAGACCAAATCACTGTCGCCTCGGGTGCAGGTTTGTCAATTGCTCATACTGGCTATTCTTCCATTGCTGGACATGGTCGCACTTTGCATTTGAACAATGTTCTTCATGCCCCTAGAGTCAACAAAAATCTTCTGTCTGTCCATAAATTAGCTCGCGATAACGATGCCTTTTTGAATTTCACCCTGATTTCTTCTGTGTCAAGGATCAGGTCACGAGGAGGGTTCTACTTCACGGGCGATGTGAACGTGGACTCTACTCCATTGCATCCACAAAACCGTCTTCCAAATCAAGCCAAGCTCTGTCTTGCTCCAAGTCGTCGTCGATCAATGGCACCGCCGTCTCGGTCATCCATCATCGTCCGTAGTTCAATCTGTTCTTAACTCCAATAAAATTCTTCATGTTCAAAATAAAGTAGATCATGTTTGTGACGCTTGTCAGCCAAGGTTTTAAATAGCCGGCTATAGCGGCCGCTATAGCTGGCTATAGCTGTTTTAGCAGGGAAAAGTTATACCATTTAGCCCCATTTAGCCCTATTTAGCCCGCTATAGCCCGATATAGCCCGCTATTTGCAATTTTGAGAAACACGGGGCTAAACCCCATAGCCTGCTATTTAAAACACTGCTGTCAGCAGGCAAAAAGTCACCAATTACCTTTCCAATTGTCGAGTAGAGTTTCATCATATCCTCTTGAGCTTGTGCACTCCGATTTGTGGGGGCCGGCTCCTGTTTCAGTTAATGGATTCAAATACTATGTTAGTTTTCTTGATGATTATAGCGGTTCTCGTGGATTTACTTGCTCAAACACAAAAATGATGCTGAAGATGCTTTCTTTCAATTCCAAAGACACGCAGAGTTACTTCGAGTCATAAGATTAAATCTTTTCAGTCTGATTGGGGTGGAGAATATTATCGCCTCAACAAATATTTTGCTTCCACTGGTGTTACTTATAGAGTCTCCTACCCACACACTCACCAACAAAACGGCGTTGCCGAGAGGAAGCATCGACACATTGTTGAAGTTGGTCTAGCACTTCTCGCTCATGCTTCCATGCCGATTAGATTTTGGGATGAAGCAATTCTGACTGCTACGTATCTTATCAACCGCATCCCTAGTCAATCGATCAAAGGAGAGGTGCCTCTTACACGCCTCCTTCATGTCAAACCTGATTACTCCATGTTGAAGGTCTTTGGATGCGCGTGTTGGCCGAACTTGCGTCCTTATAACACAAGAAAGCTTTCTTTTAGATCCACTAAGTGTGTCTTCCTCGGCTACAGTGCAAAACACAAGGGGTACAAATGTTTAAATCGCTCGACAGGCCGTGTGTGTGTCTCTCGTGACGTCGTTTTTGATGAACACATCTTCCCTTTCTCAACTGACACTCAGTCCAGTATCTCCACTCCTATGAACACCAATGATCACATAACACTCCCTCCTCTGGTTTCTCCATCTGTTCCTACACAAAGTGGTCCTGTCCAAGCTGATGAAATAAGTCCAGTGCAGCATATTGACGCTCATGTACCTGCGGTGTCTATTGATCTACCTTCTGACCTTGTGTAGGAAATTGCTCCGGAAGTATCTACTCCAGCTGCACCAGCTCGTGTTACCACTAGACTTCAAAACAGAATTCAGAAGCCCAAAGTTTATACTGACGGAACGGTTCCTTACTCCGTGCACCGTCGAGCATTTCATGTTGCACTCGCCGAATCAACTGATCATCGTCACGCCATACGTGATCCTCAGTGGCCAGAATTTGCCGCGTTGCTGAAGAATCATACATGGCAGTTGGTGCCCCCACAGTCTGGACAAAATGTGATTGATGCAAAATGGGTGTTCAAACTGAAATATAAACCAGATGGGACTGTTGATCGACACAAGGCACGACTTGTTGCAAAGGGGTACAAGCAGCGGCATGGGCTCGACTATGATGAGACGTTTAGTCCGGTTGTGAAGCCGACTACTGTTCGTTTGATCCTTTCGGTGGCTGTGTCAAAAGGGTGGCATCTCCGATAGATTGATGTGAATAACGCATTCCTTCATGGCACTCTTCAAGAGGAAGTTTATATGCGGCAACCTCCTGGGTACGAAGATCCTCAAAATCCTCATCATCTGTGCAAACTTCTCAAGTCCATCTATGGCCTGAAACAATCACCTCGGGCTTGGTATGCAAAACTCAGTGAGCAGCTTGAGAAGCTTAGCTTTGTTGCATCTAAAGCTGATACGTCGCTGTTTATATATGATCAAGGGGGAGTGACTATATACATGCTCATATATGTTGATGACATTGTCATTGCCAACTCCTCCAAAAGTGCTGCTGATCAGCTTGTCGTTCAATTGTCTCGAGAGTTTTCCCCCAAAGATCTTGGTGACTTGAACTACTTCCTGGGTATTGAAGTTAGGCGAGAGACAGGGGGAGTAGTACTTTGTCAGGAGAAGTATGCTGAGGATCTACTGGTCAGGAGCAGCATGGGCAAGTGCAAACCAACGTTTACGCCTCTTTCTCTTGAAAAATTGTCATAGGAAGGTAGCATGGCTCTGAATGACAAGGATGCAAGTATGTACAGGAGTATAGTTGGAGCACTCCAATACTTGACCTTGACTAGGCCAGATCTTTCATATGTTGTAAACAAGGTGTGTCAGTTTCTGCATAATCCAACCAAAGCTCATTGGAGTGCAGTAAAACGAATATTAAGATATGTTCAAGCTACCAAGAGCTTAGGCCTGAAGATCAAGAAGGATGCAACAAATGTCTTAAGCATTTTCACAGATGCAGATTGGGCCAGGTGTTTTGATGACAGAAGGTCTCAAATGGTTTTGCAGATTTCTTGGCCCGAATTTGGTATCTTGGAGTTCAAAGAAGCAGCAAACCGTCTCAAGATCAAGTATGGAGGCTGAATACAAGGCTATAGCAAACGCCACTGCAAAGTTATTTGGATACAGTCACTCATGAAGGAATTAAAGATCTTTCAGCCGAGATCACCAATACTGTGGTGTGATAACCTTGGTGTGACGTATCTCACGTCGAATCCCATATTCCATGCCAGGACCAAGCATATAGAGGTCGATTTTCACTTCGTTCGGGAGAGAGTGGTAGCTAAACTGTTGGATGTACGGTTCATAGCAACTGGAGATCAAATCGCAGATATTTTTACCAAGGCACTTGCCAAGACCAGCTTTTGAAAGGCTTCGTGGTCATCTCAATCTTGTTTCACCAGGCTATGATCAAGGGAGAGTGTTAAAGAAGTCGTTCCTGCATGTAGAATTCTCAGGAAACGATAAGTATGATCACAGCGCTGGATGTAACAAAAAAGGATTAGCTCGTTGAGGTTTATCCTACTAGCTGCTTCTTATCTGTTCGTTTTGTGTAACAAACTCATGTACATGTATTCTATCTCTCTTACGAGTATATAAATGGATGGAGGGCTCGGTGGAGCTTTGTACGGCAAACATTAGTTTTTACATATAACTCTTAATATAAAATAAATTTTGCTTTTAAACTTCATACATAGGTAGAGTAAACAATGAAGTACATCTACAAATTTTTTCAAATTTTTTTTTATAACTTTTGATAGTTCGATTGCACGGTAATTGCACCGTAAGTGTGATTGCACATCATATGTTTTCAAAGAAGAGGGTGTATATCTACTATTACTCAGCATTCATGAATTGACGGCTCAATTTAACTGCCCCTAGGAAATTCTGATCGCATGCATTGCCCATATGCCTCCCTCTTCATAGAATTGTTGGACGTTACCTGAGCGGAAAAATCGCGTTCTAGAACAATTGGACTGAAGATCTAGCTTCCTGGTGTGAGGGGATAGTTTTTTTACGCAAGATCTTTAATTGTGTAGCAATGCCCTCTGCACTTGACTAAATGTGTTCAAGCATCTTGCATTCTCCAGACTCTTGCTTGTGCTATTTGGGGAGGAGATCGCTACCACTGATGCAAAGGTCTGATTCTCTAATCTGTAATCAAGGTAGATCGCATTGCCCAAATTATTGGTGATGCGCGGCATTAGTTAATGGAGTAGGTTTCGGTGCCATTGTGGTCACTAGTCACCTTTGTACGCAAGGACAGTAATTAATCTCCCATCAAGCATTAAGAAATCGCGATCAGAGCACGGACCTCGTGGATCCAACTAGCGAGTATGGCAGCAACTAGGAGTAAAATAAAATAAAGAAAAGTTTGGTCTCCCGGATTCCAGCCAGCCCGCGGCTCACGCTGGGGAGACACGCGCGCAGGCGCAGCAGCGCAGCCACCGATTCCACGGCCGCACCACCCTCCCTCCCGTTTCTTTATGCCCAAATCTGCAAGGATTTGCTCGAGCAATCGCGGTGAAACACGTGCTGCGCCCCCTGCAGATTGCCTCCGAAACTGTCGCCACATAAACGGCCCGGCCAAAAGATCGCATTTGCCTTTCGCTGTGAATGTTTGCGTCCCACTGAAACTCAAGTTCGTCTCCTACCTTGAAGCGGGTAAAGATCTTGGGTGGAAGAGAACGTATACAAAGAAAGATCAAGATCATTTTACTGTAGATCAGTGGCAGAAGCAAGCCGGGAGAGGGGTGTGATTTGCTCGCGGGAATATGCGCCTCCTTTTTGCTGTCGGACGATGCAAGAAAGATGCCGGGAAATCAGGCAGGAAATCCTCGCGAAAGGATCTATGGGCTCGATTGTATTCTCTTACAATATTGCTGGGAATCTAATGCTACGTATCTATGCCCAAGGGCGGCTTTTTAAAGTGGCTAAACTGGCATCAGTTATGTTTTTGTTTGCATCACTGACTTTAATTGGATGTCAGGTTTTTTTTATTCTTTTATGGTTTCTTTTTTTTAGAAAGGGATATACCCCGATTCCATTCCCAAAAGAACAAATTACATGCAATTTTCCAAGTTCACAGAACCAGCGTAAACCACCGAAACATCCAAGTGTTTGAAGCCTGGCGAGTAAAGAAAACAACAAAAGATACCAGAAACGCAAAGAGTACCAGACATAAACAACAATTATAGTTTTCTAGAGAGGTGCAGCAAAGCCTCATAAGCACTAATCTCTTCTGGTGACCATCAGAATCTCCACCATCCTTCAGCAAACGGCAGCCCTGTTGATCAGCCAAGTCCGTGAGAATTTTCTTCAGCTCGTTCACTCCAGCCAGTAATATTTCTTTAGGGAGCGGCTGCAGCTGAGTGACTGAAGGCGCATGCCGCCCACACACGGCGGCGCGCACATGGCGGCAGCCTAATCGCGCAGGTTTAAGCAAAACCGATTTCGTTATCGTCCGCTTCATACAGACCTGCCCAACATGACACAAGAGCACAAGCCGTGTGCAGAATGGTTTCTTTATGTTATCGATGAACTTTGGTGCATTTTTTGATTGTACTTGATTGGATTCCTTTATTGGTTCTTCGTTCAATGTGGCTTGGGCAGTCTGGCTGCCGTTGTTTTTGGTACGGACGAACTTTGGTGTAATTGATTAGTTGATTAGATTCCCGAAGATTGTTTCTTCGTTAAATATATCACTGGCTGTCTGGCTGCCGTTGATATTGGCATATTGCAGGCTGTTGAGTGGTGACAGTATAATCCTTGAAGCCTTTCAGCGAGTAGCATCGACAGCATCGCACGCATCGCTTCTGTTCCAGAGAACTACAAGATTCTCAATATCCTTTTTGCCACACTGTCGCAAAAGGCAGTGACCTAACCTGTCGTTTGCAGGTAAAAAGTAGGTTACACGGAAACTTTAGCGCTTCATAAGGTTGAAATTTTTCGATCTCACCTGTCATAGGCAAGGATTTCATTTCAAATTTAAAAAATCAAATTAGGAATCCAAGATTTGAACAATTCAATCCAAATTCAAAATTTTTAAAAATAAATTTGAAAACTAAATATTTCAAATTAAAATTTGAAGAATCTCAATCTCCGGCACTAGAGATCAAGAAATTTAAATTCTGAATGGTTTGATCCAAAATTCAAATTCAAAAACTATAAATTAAATTTTAAAATTCAAAATTTTAAATTCAAAATTCAAAGAATTTCAATTTTCAACATGAGATTTGGATGAATTATCGATCCATTTTGCGTAGGCCACTCTTCGTGGAAATCGATGATTCAAATTAGCTAAACAATCTAACCCCCTCGGAGGGTTTACTAGTGCGTGCTAAGAAACTCCGACAACTAAACAACGGCAGATCCGTGGCTATGCACAGGTTACAATGAAATGCGAGCAGACCCAATAATTTAGTAGCATGTATATTCATATATAGTTGTGCTGTTGATATCACTGGTGTGATCCCCCACTTTCCATGACTCTTGTGTTCTTTCCCTCATTCATTTCTGTATATGTCTCGTTTGGATATAGAGGTTTGAATTATTTATTGATCTAAAAAATGTTTTCTACTGTTAATTAGAAAACATAATCAGATCCATCGAGTTAAAATGGATCATATTTCATTCCACAAAAGCAGAACTACAGCCAAAATCGGGGGGCAAAATGGTGGAGAAGAGCTCACGCATCCGTGACCATGGCTCTTTCTCGATGCTCAACGCATGGCTCTAAAGTTCTAACCTTGGGAGATACTAGTAACAAAAACCCAAGCCGGGCCACCCGATGAAGAGGAGCCACTTCGCCCTGGTCCTCGGGTGAACGTACGCGTATGTTATGTAACGCACTAGCACAACCAGTCCCTAAAGCCCAGAGGGCTCGTCTGCACTGCACGTACGCGTGCGCGCGTGTGTCGGAACTCGCAAAAATGGCACGCATGCATGATGTGCGGGCTCGATTCACACGCGCAGCGGAGGCGCCCTCGCGGCGAACCCCGCGTCTGCCCACGGGTTGGTGTCCATGGCCTTCCGCGGTTGCAGCTGCTTGTGGTGGTGGTGGTGCCCGTGCTCCTTCCGCGCGGACACCGCGTGCGCCGCCGCGTGCTTCTTCCGCCGGTGCTTCGCCCTGTCCACCTCGATCTGCTGCTGCCTGCACTCCTCGCTGCAGAACGGCGTGTCACCTCTGCACCATCCGTACACAGGCAACGCTAGTAAGCTTCCTTTACTAGTAAAATGATAGTATGAAAAATAGCAGTAGATTATAATACAAAATTTTCTTTAAAAAGAGATTTAAAACGGTTAAAAGTATATCTAAAAATGGTTTTAGAAGTTTGAATTATAGAAAGTCTTAAATAATGACTATGAACTGTTACATCCCTTAGCTTATAAAACCTGATAAATTTTTAGATGTAACATTTAAATTTAATTATAAGCTAGAAACGAAGATTAGGACATTTCACCACTTTTTTTTAGAAAAAAAGTCAAAATTAAATAAAATGTAGTGGTAGTAAAATTGACGTCTTAAATTGGCGGGTGTCATGAGGACAGGATGAGCAACCTGTACATGAAGATGTCGCCGGAGAGCGACTTGCTGCAGAGGGAGCACTCCTCGAGGAAATGGTGGTTGTGGGCGACGTCCGCCTCGTGGACGTAGAACATGGACGACGGCTTCATGGCACCGCTCCCCTTCATTGCCGGCGTCGTGGCCGCACAGCTCGGCGCGCGGGAAGAGGGAGGAGCAATGCCGCCGAGTCTTGGCACCGTACGACGTCAAGGAGCTCGGCTAGCTTGCGGTGCCCCGGCCCGCCGGGAGTGTACAAATAGCGCGGGGCCGCGTCCATTTTTAGCCCCGACCACAGCACAAGGAGAGGCTGGAGATCGGCCGTGCCGGAAGCCCGAAGGCAAAGCCATGAATAGGAGAGGCGACCATTGGATCGACCTTGACGCGCGAGGGAAATGTTAACATGCATGCATGCCTAATTGCCTACAGCTACAGCCTGCCTTCTTAATAATTAGTAACTTAATTACTGGTTGAAATATCACAAATATTTGTCATTGGAGATTAGTGAGAAAGTGTGGGAAACACTTACTAGTTGCACCTATATATACGCAAAACCAGGGACCAACATCAATCGAAAATTTTTGAAGGGATCAACTGGGTGCTCCCCTTCGCATGGAAATTCGGGCTTGCACATGCTATGTTACTTTATATTAAAAATATTGAGAGAGGATCCTAACAAAATATAGATTAATTAAAAAAGGTATATTTGTACATGATTGTAGCTCTTTTTACTTCGCTGGACATGTGTTAAGAAACACTCTAGCTACCTCGATGTCGCACTTGAACCATGTTTAGTAGTATGTTTTCTTGTTTGGCCTAGTCATAAGTATTCTCTCCATTTTAAAATAGTAATTGTTTTCATAGCAAAGTTAAAATTATAATAAAATCCATAACTTTTAGCTTAACATTCATCATTTTTATACAAGCAATACAACGCAGCAATTTATAAACCTTGTTTAAGGATTTTAGTAATTCTTCTCAAAATCCCCTTTTCAAGAGCCTTAACTTTCTAGTTGCAGAGATTATGATGGGCGCGGACGCGGGTCCCGATCTTCTGGTGAGAGACGAAGAGGATAAATCGGTAGGTGTCACGGAGATCTAAACGATCCGGCTTCCAACCCTGCAAGGAACTGAAAATCTTGGCGATCGCTAAATCACCACGACGAGTGTTATCGACCGAACCAGAGGCACGATCGACTTGTCCACGAAGAACGGTTCCTGTAGGCAACCGAAGAAAGAGTAAGAACATAAGATAAGCAATCACAATTGACAATATAGATTAAGGATAACGGGGTTCAAAAACTTGGTCCTGTTGGTCTAGCCGACACAAGAAGAACAAAGCGAAATCTCACACGACCATGACGAAATCAACTAAACAAAACCCTACTAAAACGAAGCACGACAGGGGACTTATTAGGGCGGCGGCCAGAGGAGGGGCGCCCAAACAGGTGCCCACACGTGCTCAACCCTAACTCTAGGGGTACACGGGCTTTGGGCCCAAAAATACGGCGACGCAGCGCCGGGAAGTTTCTGTCCGTCATCTTGTTTTCCCGATTCCCGTTGACTCGGACTTAATTTGGAGGCGTGGCTGGATCCGTTGGAAAGCTTATCTCGTAAGCTTTCTGTAGAGTCCTTATTTGCTTCATTAGGACGTCGTATGTGATCTGGGCGTCCGTTTGAAGGTGCACTGGTCCTAGAAGTCCGAACCGGACTCGGCAGCGAATTCGACGTCCTTTCGACTTGGGCCCGGTGGTCGGGGACTTCGTGAACGTCGTCAATGATGTCCTCATCAGATTAGGGCCCTATATCGCTCGTCCATTCACTTACTATAATACTTTTGTTGGAAATTAAGCCCGATAACATCTCAGGGCGGCTCGCAAGCAAGCAAGCTCGAGCCAAGCTCTGTTCCTTGTTTGTTCGTTTTAACAAGCCTAAGCCGAGCCAAGCTTGGAGTGTTCATGGTTCTTCCTAGTCACATAAAGGCCACCTAGCCATTTCCTCTCTTCCACCATCTAACTCTAGGTTACAAATCTTGTTCTAGTGCATTCTTCCGACCTCTTTCCTCACCTTCCATTGGTGAACTCCCAATTTCCTCACATCCCACTCTCCTAGGAAGTTCCACTGGCCATCGCCCCTCCCCACATCCACCCTTCGTCCTCCTCATTTCCTCCGGTCACCCCCCTTCCCACCTCCTCCGGTCGTTGTCCCTCTCGACTTCTTCTGGCCACCACGCCCGTCCTACCTAAAGTCGTCATCTTACCTCCTTTAACTCATTTATTCTCAGTTCCTCTGGCCTCCTCTATCTTTGTTTATCTTCTCGTTACAGGCAGTAAATGGAGGTGGAGTGGTCCGGTAACTAGGATGGGCGGTGACGACGAAATCAACCAGGTGACATAAAGACTAGTCTTGAGATGCTTCTCACTACTGCTCCCCCCACTGACCTTGACGACACCATCACCTCTTCTCGTGCATAAGAGATGAGCTCGCGAGCCCTCGTGCCCTCTTGAGCTAGCTAGAGCTACTAGTTAGCTCGTTCGGCTCGCTTGCCAAACAAGCCTAAGTTGAGTGGCTACATCACTTGAACGAGCTTGAGCCGAGCATGCTTATTAGCTCAATCACTCAAACAAACACAAGTCAAGTTAGTCATGGCTCACTCAAGCTAATCAGCTCATTTTCATCCCGATCCATTAGCCATTATTGACGTCACTGTCGTCATACAAGTCGAGGGCATTTCTCAAAAGAAAAAGAATACTTCATTTTTTTAAAAAAAAACATTACTTCATTGTCGCCTTTACAGGCGTCTTCAACTCTTAACCCGACAAGAGCGTCCATCGTTTTTGAAAGCGCGACGCCATTAAAACCATTGGAATTACCTCTGCTCACGCAAGACTTTTCCTCCTCCTCCGGGAGAGCGACGTCTTAAGTCTAGTCCAACCGCCGAGATATTAACATTAACAGCTGCCACAGCGACGCCCCATGAACCTATAACAACAGCATCCCGATTCCCGCAGCCGCGCTCTCCTCCCCCACCCCCTACGCACCACCATCACGAATTAACGATTCACCAGGCCACCTCGGTTGTTGTACGTACGTGCTCGATCGCATCACATGGTGGCACGGCGCTAGCTGGGGATGGGTGCGTGTGGCTTGTGCCTGTAGCGAGCAGAGGGGGCACGGCGCTGCGGTTCGGTGCGATCCGGCACATGCGGCCCCGTGCGACGCTCCCGCCGGTGCCCCCCGAACCACCGGCACCGGGAGAGATGCCTTTCGCGGCGTGTTTTCTTACGGCCAAAGCCACAGAGGCGAGGCTGATGAGTGAAGACTGAAGAGTGGTGGCCGATGAGACGATCGATCCTCTCGTACGTGTGCTCGGAGGCCGTAACGTGGCAAGCGAAGCGAATCGATGCGAGCTTTGTTTATGTGCGGATGTACGTACGTACGTGTTTCTTTTAGGCCTAGATTGCCTAAAGGATTCTCGGCTGCACATGGATGCAACTTGCAGCAAACAAAACGGTGAAATCAGTCCACGGCCTCGCCGAGAAAGATTTGTTATCTCTAGGCTGGATTTTTTTAAAGCCCGGATTACGCACTGGAGCCAACAGCCCAACATGCTTTTGTGGTGGTTTGATCATTGTTTAACGGTGAAGGACGCAGGGTGTGAGGTCAGTCGCACTAGGAACAAGTTACATGAGTGGTGTTGCACGCACGAGGTAATTTTTTCTTGTAAGCTGAGGCTAGCAGGTGGGCCCGGCACTTGGTTTTCAAGTACTAGGTCCACTTGTTAGCCACAGTTCATAACAGAAGAACTGCCACGCTGCCAGTTAATTCGTCTTGAGAGCCAGAGCCTTGTAAGTTTCCAGGAAGCAGGCTTCACGAACGACAATGACCTGCATAGCTTTCTTCCTTTCTTTATTAACAGTGGCTTTTCTTTTTCTTCATGGATCAACCGTCGAATGGCGTTTCATGGCCAACGTTTCCTCGGTAAGGGAAAAAAAACTGAAAGGAGTATGAGCGTTTGTCCAGCTGCAGCAAGAACGAACACATCATTACTTCTCTACTGTTTGAGTGTTCGTGTATAGTAGCAGGCAACGGCCTTGAAATTTCTGCAGCGTAAACGACGACCTCTGCTCGTGGGGGCGACCGAATGAATTCGACCGCGTACGTGTAAAAGCCATGCAATAGCTCTGGGCCTCTGGCACCACCATCGTCTGTCGTCGTAGAAGCAAGGAAAAACATTGAAGTGCATGAGACATACAGCACGGGATGCTGCTACTGTTTTAGGAACAGAAACACAGGCCAACTGATGAGAAATTTGAGAGAGCTTTCGATGCCTCCCGCTTCTTTCACATATCAACAGGTTTTACACCGCAAGCCCATACACGAACGCACGCACAGCAAGGAAAAACAGCGACGATTCATACGCGAAATGAGCTCTTCGTCTCCATCTTGCAGAGGTCAGAAGGAAGAGTCGATCGATCGAACTGAACGTCGAATCGGTGATCCATGTGTGCTCGGTTGGATCTGTCTGTCCAGATGAACTGTTCGTCTCATATATGGTTCAGTTCTTGGTTCTTGAACTGCTGCTAAATCCTCTTGGTTCTTGGAACAAAACTTCTTTTTTTTACCACGCCCAGACGGGGATCCTCTGGGGGCTCTGCTTTTGCTGCCTCTGGCGCTGCTGCTCCGCCCTCCCGGTCTGCTTCGACCGGCTCTCTTTCGCCTCGTCGATCTCGATCTGCTCCTGCCTGCACTCCTCGCTGCAGAACGGCGTGTCACCCCTGCACGAGAAAAGAATCACACCGCCACCAGAATCAGAAACACTTCTTCTTCAAAGGCCTATCAGACTGACTGATTTGGCCAATTATATATGATATGGTATTCACCTGTACATGAAGATGTCTCTGTTGCCGGAGAGGAGCCGCCGGCAGCGGAAGCAGATGTCGAGGTAGTGGTGGTGGCCGGCGAGCTCGGTGGCGTCGTCGCAGGGGTCACAGAAGAGGCGGCCGGGCCGCCTCGGCGAGGCTGCCGGCTTGAGAGGGGAGGTGGAGTGCCCGGAGAAGCCGGCCTCGAGGTCGTCGTAGGCCACCAAGGAGGTGGGGTGGTAGTGCGCCATCCTTTGGCTTTGGGTTCTTTAGCAAATCGCCGCTGCTTCCTCTCGCTTCCTCTTTTCCAGTTCAGGAAGAGAGAGATGGAGGAGCGGGAGAAGAGAGGGGACTTTTATCAGCGGAGGGAAGTATGATGTGGGGACGGGATATTTATTTTTAGCCCTAATCATTTTGTAAATTTCTAGAGCAGTCCTTCACAATTTAGGGCCCAAGTGGCCCTATGTTTTTGTTTTTGTGGTTTGATTGCATTCATTGGACGGGACTAACAAACTTTTGTAGTTGAACATGGGGGAACGCTTCCGTTTTGTAAAATCTAAATTAAGGAGCTTATTTTTTTTCATTATACTAGTGCACTGCAGTATATTTAAAACGAGCATGGTGTATTTCACATTTGTACGACTAGTTCTTGTATATGATATAAACTCTTTTTCTAATCACGTAATTCCTAATCTCGTATTTGATATGTACTCCTTTTTATTGCTTCTACTTTATTATGACAGTGATTGAGGACCATTCTTTTTATCTAAACCGTTATAATTCGGGTTCACAATAATCGACGGTGTAGAATTTTTTCTCTCTGATTAATATGAGATTTTCTAGTAATTTAGAATTAATATGGTAGCTTCGCTGGAATCTGTTTTAGTTACATAAAATAAAATAAAATAAAATAAAATAAAACGAGCATGTCCCGCTAATTTGCATCGCTGGATTTATGTCAATATTTGATATGGGATGGACAATGTTTTTATATAAATTATGCAATTTTTTATTGTAACTGACATGTGGTCTTTCTTTTAATACAACATGTACTCTTATTTCTTTCTATTCCAAATTTTTATTATTTTATTTATAATTGTAGTATGAATGTATTTTTTCTTTTAATCTAAACCATTAGAGCGATCACAATGCATTATTGCTTACATTGTTAGAGGAGAGAGAGTGTATAAATGATCGTGTCGGTACAATAAATACCGGGGTATGAAGAGTCCTAAAGAAGACCAGACGGCCCCACGCGTCGAGTGGCGACCAAGCCTCGGCCATGCTGGGCGAGCCCCTAGAAGGCAGGCGGGCCCCACGCGTCGGACAGGCGACCGTGCCCCAGGCGTGGCGGCGAAGTCCTCGAAGGCAGGCGGGCCTCATCGCGCCCGAGCGGCGCGAGGCCTCCTCACTGTCGGTGGGGCCGTGCTTCTGAGAGCGTCCCGAGGAGTCTTCGGGCGCTCTCCTCTGCTGCGGAGGACCGGCGCATTCAATGCGGATTCTGTATTAACGGACGAAGAAGAGATGATTGCCGCCACAATGACCTCTGCGGTCGATCAATCTATCATTTGTAGCTCGTGGAATTGACCGCGAGAGAGAGTTTGCCGTCATCAGATTAGCGCCGCGCCGGAAGAACAAGCCGGGTCCCACTCGATCACTCACCGGCGTGTTTTCACGAGTCGAGAGCCACTTGCGAAGCGCAGCGTGGGTGGCGCCGCTTCGGCACAAGATGGCAACGACGTTTTCGTCTCTCCGCCCATCTTTTCGTCTTATCGAGTGTCTTGAAGCGTCTTTATCTTGCCTACTCCCTCGGTTCTCTCCGCCAGTTCAAGACTTGTATAAAAGGAGAAGAGAGAGAAAAGGGGGGGAGGAGGGAAGAAAGAGGACGTTGCAAAAGCATTCCCATTCAACCACAACAAGAAAAGAGATAAGGCTCGGCAGGAGTAGGACTATTACCCGCGAGGGGGTCCGAACCTGGGTAATCCCTGCGTGTCGCTCCTCGCCGCTTCTGACGCTCGAATCGGATCGAGCCCGGGCTGATCGGCTAGCAGATAGAAATCTGATAGGGGTGTGATTCACCGTGGTTAAGTGAAGAACATGCCGTCAGATAGATTTAGAAACAAGTACTACATTGCATGGTTTCTTGAATGGATTTCTTAGCATTGATTTTTAATTGGTAGAAAAGTTGTGGGAAGAAACGTTGATCACCATAATGGGTTTCTAAGACATGGGTAGTGCTTCGATTTGTGTGAAGTAATGGTTTCTAAAATAAAAAAAGATCGTCCTTTCGTCCTTTGTCTCCACATTAATTTGTTGCCACATAAAATATCTATCCTACATAGCATATGAAGAAACGTTGAAAAGACCTGTATTGGAAGTGCCCTTATAAGGTGCTCATACACTATTACATCTAGATCTGTATTAGGCCCCGTTCTTTTGAGCTAGTCTGAATGGCTGAACAGCTAAACGGCTGAAATGATTGAATTTCGAGAGTTTCTCGAGATAGTCTTGAGATTCGGATCCATTTCATTTGATTTGCTTTTTAAAACGTTAGGACCCAAATTCAAAACATCAAATAAACGGATCCAAAAAACTTAAAGATTATGTCTTTTCAAAACATAGATATGTCGTTAATCTGTTAAGCCGTTAAGCTATTGAGCTTAAAAAATCAGGTCCTTAATTTTAGAGACAACAGCAGTGCTCTTGGAAAATTGACGAGCACCATGACCGGGGAGCCCCACCGGGCAAAAGAAAGAAGATCCCACAAAAAATACAGCGGCCACTAGACTTTTTTCTAGCACGCACACTTTCTCTAGAAGCAAGTGACCAAGTTGCACAACTGCGAGGCTGGCCTCCTCGATTGCTTCCGCGAATCATGTCGGTCGCTGAGCTCTGGGGCAGAGGCGGAGCAAAACCGAGGCGCGTGGTGGCCGCATCACTTCACTTCCGCGAGTGAACTCATGCCATGGAGCCCCAACTCCCAAGTCCAACCAGCCACTTGACGATATTTTCCTCCGCTTTTTCCCCTCCACCCCGTTGGTTTTGTCCACCACATGTCACATCCGATCTGACGGACTGGGCAATTCCGGCGTGAGCTCCTGCATGCAGCTGGTGGTGGTTAGCTATTAGCTCCTGGTTTCATGGTGTCTCCATCTCTCGCTTCCCGTCCCACACCAAACGAAAATACTACTACTCTACTAAACAGGAGCGCGACTGCTTGATTTGGCGACAATCCTACTCGACTTGCCGCGACAGAGGGGCCCTGTGAACTGGGCGATCAGGGAGCGGCTCTATTGGGAGGCGCCGCCTTTCTTTTCTTTCTATCTTGTCCAGTGTGCAAGATGCGCTGTGTGCAGGGGCAGAGCGTCGTCGTCTCGTCGATGGCCTCTTTTTTAAGCGTGCCACGCAACTGGCGCGATAAAGGGTCCTAAAGCCATTGGTGCGTGATGATTATTACATAGAAATATCAGATCGAGGTGTTGCGAGGAGGATTGGTGCAGACTGCGGTACTGGGCAACAACTGTCCAGCCCTAGCGATTCAGTGGTTTCGTCCATGCGAACTTGAGCAGTTTTCACTTTAAGTCTCCAAACTTATATTTTATTTTATCTGCCTTCAAATTTATCTCCGTTTGTATGCTTGCCCTCAAACCGATAAGTCTCCTATCAAATGCTGACATGACATCCGTGTTGCAGTTAAGTAATGATGTGTCTGATAAATACCAATATGGCTAGCCGCTAGCCACCTATGCATTCAAGTCATCTTATTCTTCATCTTTCATCATCTCTCCACGAATATCTCACAGTCTCTCTTCAATGACCCGCAGCTTTCCCTCTCCCCTTCTCTCCTTGCTTTCTCATCCCTCTCACACTCTATTAATACCGGTGGCAAGGCGGCCGGGCTCGGCTCCACCGCTGCCATGGAGAGGAGGAGCTCAGACCACCACGACTCATGGAGGAAGGAGGAGTACCAACCATCGCCACCGTTGAAGAGAAGGGCTCGAACCCTCTTGTACTTTATGCCTTCGAGCATGAGGAGTAGCTCGGGCTGTCACCATCGCCCATCTTGCACGCCATCGAGCACTCATGTCGTCAGTACACATATCTACTGTGCAACGAGCCACCGCCGCATCGGCATACTGCCAACAAGACACTACAGGAATCGACAGGAGAGTCGACTGCCAATTATAGTGTCTACGGCCACCCCCTAAGCCGTCGAAACTAAGTCACTTGTCTCGACGGCCAGAAAATAACCGTCGATAGACAGTCACTTGTCTCAACGGCCAGATAGTAACCATCGACAAATGTTGAACAACCGTGAGGGGCTTGACGGCGTGTGTGTAGTATCGACGGCTGGACGTTAAGCCGTCGATACAGTGAGCCGCCAGTAAGACTGTATCGACGGCTAAAATATGGTTGTCGATATAACTAATATTGGAAACATTTTAATTCTTATTGTTTTGATTTTTTTTATGATTTAAGGTTCATTTCAAATTCTTTGAGGTCTTTATGATATGTAGTTAAATGATGCGAATGTCGTGATGATGAAATGTATGTTGCTATGTTTTTTGTTACGTTTCAATCGAATAATATACGTCGACGTATCCTTTAAACGATGTTCGAATTATAATATTTATTTTTGAAAAGCAAAATATTCAAAATTTAATTGGACGAGGCTATCAATTAATGTACTTAGCCGTACATAATTGTTACTCGATTAATTATAATATTTTAAATTCAAACGCATGTTTATTGATCATGGTAACGCATGGATTAGTAAACATTGAACTCAAATTCTCCGGAAAGCATCCATTTACAAAGGAGTCACCGCACGGCAAGCTTTAAAAATTTTAAATTTTTTACTTGTAATTTTATGTAGGAAACAGTATGGAGTGGTCTGATCATTTAAAATGTTTTATTTTAAATTTTAAAAATTGAAATAGAGTCGTTTGACCGATTAAGCCCTTTGGGGGAGAAGCCCTCGAGACTAAAGGCTATCTCGACGGCTTCATAGTAAGCCGTCGAGACAAAGAACCTATGTCGACGGTAGTCAACATTTGCCCTCGGCAGGTGTATTCTTGACGGTTTTTAATCTGGCCGTCGAAACAATCAACCTCGACGATAGTGCCGACGGTTCGGCTTCAGGCCGTCGAGACAGGTGGAGCAGTTGTGTCGACGGCTGACGCATGCCGTCGAGACAGTCACACCCATTACTGGCTGAGTGTCGACGGCTGACTCATGCCGTCGAGACAGTCACACCCGTTATTGGCTGAGTGTCGACTGCTAATTTTATGCCGTCGACACTGTGCCTGGACCAGGGCTGTGTCGACGGCTTGTCCTGTGCCGTCGATACAAGGTCCTCAGTATCGACGGTTTAATGGTGGCCGTCGAAACTGCTTTGCTTTAGATCCCGCCTTAGGGCTCGGGACTTGGCATTTGCCAAGTCCCGACCCTCTCTCTTATCGCGCCCGCCGCCACGTAGCTCTGCGCCCGGCTGCCGCCGCCGCTGCCGCTCCGCCACGGCCCCCCACAACGCCGCCGCCATCGCCCGTCGCGCCGCTTGCCCGCCGCCCATCCTGCCGCGCCTCCCCCGCCAAGCGCCAGCCGCCACATAACCCCCCCAGCCTTGCCGTAGCCGCCTCCCCACCCGCCCGCCTCCGCTCCCGCCACCGCCGCCCCTCCCCAGCTGCCGTGCAGCCCACCAGCCGCCCTCCACCCGCCGCCCGCCTCCGCTGCCCACCTCCACGCGCAAGCGTCGCCGAACCATCTCACCCCATCCACCATCCCGTCGCCTTTCTACAACGACATCGAGATAGTTTCCCGGGCTTATTTTTTTTGAAATGTTGGTAGTATAGTGTCGACGGCCAATAATTTTTAGTTGAGGCTAATTATAATATAATCATGATTAATTTTAATTAAATTATTTAAAATAGTAAAAATTTAGAAAAATAGTACGAAATATGTTTTAAAATTTAGGAAAATAGTAGAAATTATAATGAAAAATTTAGGACAATAATAGAAAATGTATTTTAAAATATATGTTAAACTATTTGCCATGTGATTAGCTAGCGTCCATGGATAATTTTAGTGGATGTCACCTACCCGTACGTCACCCGTTCGGTAACGGCACATCTCGTATGGAACACGGACGGTGATTCGTTGTGGTCTAATACGAGATGTGACACGCTTTTCCGAATTGTCCAGTGGAGCCCATTATGAGCGTCCCAGTGGACAGCCTACGAATGACTGTTCGAGCACACGTCGCGTTGTGGTACCGGAGGGTTCGAGATGAGGTTTTCGACGGCATAACCCTAAGAGGTTCTCCTATGCATAACATAAGTGCTTCGGAGTTTTTATCGGCTCCCTGGCCATCGTTGCACTAGGAGAACCCCTAGGGTTATCTTCTGCGAAATCTCGCCTCGAGCCCCAATCTTCGCAGCATAGCGTGTCTTCGAGCAATCGCTCAGAGGTGGGTTAAAAGCCTTCCAAAGCTTAATATAAAACCCTCACATGCGACGATGGTTGGCAACTCAATCAGATGGAAGAAGACAGAAGTTGGATGTATGAAGGATGGCAACGCACTTGGCATCCTCGTGCGCCAGTACTATCCTGGCATGGTCGTAGAGGAGAGGGCACATCATCCCGCTTACTCTTGGGATGACTACAATGTGGCACCTCACCGGGACAACACCGCCGCCGAGGAGATAAGGCGGGAGTTCTCGGTGAGTTCGAACATTTTTGTTTTTTACATATCACAGATGATTGGCAACTATTGTTCATTCAGATTTATTTCTTTTCAGCTTAGGTATCATCCGCGTCCGGGCTTGGAGGAGGACGACATCAATTCTATCATGGATAGGAACGCGAAGCAGAAGGTGCAGGATCTAATGTCGAGTGCACGGGTCACCGCCATTCAGGATTTCCACATGTATTCACTTATTTCTTCTGTCGTTTTTGAGGCATATGGTTCTAATATGAATAATTTACTTTTGGCTTGTCTTGTCAGGATTATGAAGGACGAGAAGATCACCCAGGCCGACGCACGCAAGCTGTACCTCGAGGCTCAAGAGTACGCGTAGGTTCGACCGGACTAGGTGTCGAACGCCCCGGATGCTTGGAGGCCCTGTCGCAGCACTGGGCCAGCAAGGCGTTCAAGGAAAAGCCCTTAAAGGCGAAGAAGAACCGAGCAGCTATGACGAGCAAAACGACGACCGGGGAGTCGTCGTTCGCTCAGCTAAGGAAAAGAATGGTAATACTATTCTCTTACTATTTTGATCTTCTTTTCTTGTAATGACGAATATATCGACACTCCACTTATACAATGCAGGGCGCCACGACAGGCCAGCTTCCGTCTTGGCTGTCGGTGTTCCGGAGGAGCCATACCTCCCAGAAAAAGGATGGCTCCTTCGATCCTGTGGACCCTGTAGCTGCGCAGTGAGTGGTACGTAGTAATATATCAATAAGCTCGTACACAATCATACATTCTAACTCGATTATCTTTACTTCAATGCAGGCACGCTACAGATAGGCTTTCGCTGATAAGCATGGCCAAGAGAAGGACCCAGAAGAGGCACCCCTTAGACCTGATCATCCACCGGTCGGTAGGGTTTGGTAGGGCTTGAAAAACGGTCCCTGGGACCAAGCCCGAGCCCAGCCCGGCCCGACGCTCCGGGCTTTGGTTTCGGGCTCGAACCCGGCCCGAAGCCCGAAAGCCCGGCCAAGCCACGGCTTGCTGCACTATTTTCTCGGGCCGAGCCGGCCCGGCCACGTGCCTGACTCAAGGCCCGAGCTCCGCCCGATGCACGGTCGGGCCGGCCGGCTTTTTGGTTGGGTCGGGCCAGGCTCGTCGGGCCGCCCATGAACAGGTCTAGCGCCCCTTGACCCTCTGGTCATACATGAGGCTATGGGTGAGAAGGCTCATGGGAGGCTAGCGATCGGAGGGGACCACCTGAAGTATGATACTGTCTAATTTATGTACGTGCCAGCTCCTGTCATATTTTGTAACCACTAACATCGTTTTTTTACAGGTCTAAGGATTACATGCCTCAGGTGAGGGCTGCCCACTCTCAAACGGAGAGCCGACGCGCTTTCGAGGCCCGCATTGAGAGGGAGAGGCAGTGGGAGAGGGAGGAGAGGGAGCGGGAGAAGGAGGAGAGCAGACAGCTGATGCAGGCGATGAGGGAGAGCCTGAGGACGCAAAAAGAAGCCAGACAGAGGCAGCAGGCAGAGATGGCGAGGCAACAATATGAGTTCGAGCAGAGGTTCGTCTATCTGGAGTCTCTCTCTCGACTAGGCGGGGTATTGTCCTAAACCTATAATATCCATCCACATGTCGTTTATTTCAATTTCATTTACAAGTTAGATGTGCATACAATTTGAGGCTGGTCCTAGTGGTACCGCTGGCGCTCCGGCATTCTACGGGGGTCCGCCACCGTTTCGCAGTGGATGGACACCGGCTCCCTACATCCCGTACGGCAGCCACACTACTCCACCAGGCGAATACGTGGGCCTAGCTCGCCCACATGGTGGCTTGCCGTATGTTACGGAGGCGATAAGATATTAACTCATGTTAAATCATGTTTCGGACTGATCAAATGTGATGAACTAATAACCAAATGTTTTGTTCACATGCAGGGTTCTGGTTCAATGGCTCAAGGTGAAATTCGTCGCCAGGAGGGAGGAGAGGCATCGGTGAGCCAGGAAAATCCCAACTGGGTCACCGACCTCTTCGCGAGCGCCCCGCCGATGTTCACCCAGCCGCGTAATCCGCTAGAGAACCCACAGGAGAACGATCCTCGGCCAACCAACCCTGATCAGTAGCTTTACTTTTGACTTTGTTACTATTAGTTGGAAACTTCGTGTTGCATTTGTTATTGTATAGCTTTTGGTGATGAACTTGGACTTCGATGTGATTGTGTCGACGAATTTTCTTTCTATGTGCTATATGTATTTGCGGCGATGTGGTTTTGTTTAGTTTTGTGGAGATGTGTTATATATGTGATTTGGATGAATTGTGGTCGCATATATGCGACGATGGGTATATATATGAATTGCGGGGTATTTTGGATTTGTAGGTGCGGTATCATTTCTTCTTTGGGTGCATTGGCGGCAATTAAAAATTTGTGAATTTTTTTACAATATGCAAAATATATTTTTTTTTTGCTCTGGCACTGTCTCGACTCGACGGCCATTCCTGGGCCGTCGATATAGCTTGGCAAGGAGACGCTGTTTTGACGGCCAAGTATCGGCCGTCGAGACTACCCTTTCCCTTCCACGTCACCAGGTGCTAGCTCCACGGTGGGACTGTTGACACGGAAAGTTAACTTCTCGCGAACACACGTGCCGAAGCGTCAACCCTGTGGTTGTGTCGCAACGAGGAAACCAAGCGTGCTAGTCAATTTGACCTGTAAATTGACAACGAGAAAATCGTCAGTAATATAGCCCTAATCGGCTTTTCAAATAGCCAGATCAGGTTTTCTATAATCGGTTTTGGTATATCCGATTATAGGTTCTATCGGCTTAATGTCCGATAGAGCAAGTAAATATGGAATAACAATTAAATTCAAATTTCGTACTTCTTTTTGGTATTTTTTATAATATATTACCAATAAACCTTTGTATCAGAGCATCAGATTAAATCAAAAAGTAGATCAAATAGATTGGTCAAGCCAAGACAGTATCCAAATCTATATCTAGACATAAGTTAATAAACCGATGTAAAGATTTAAAGGATAATACTGGGTAGGTGCAACACCAATCGACAAACATTTACAGATGCGGAATCCTAAACAAGGCATACACAAGATCGATTAAACGAGGCAGTTGCATATATCGAATTCAGGAAAAGCATGTGTAATATCCGACAATCAGCATTACAGGATAAACACATATTACAGATCGATTAAATCGAGACAGTGCAACATGCGAGAACACATCAAAGATCGGGAAATCCCGAGACAGTCTGACGTGCTTTGCATACATGAGATCAGTACGATATAGCCATGCATACGGGTTACAAGGAGAGAATCGATTATCCCATCGAGATAGCTCTACCTGCGAGTTGAAGCCTTTCGACGAAGTCGATCGGATTCGAGAAAGTGTTTTGTGTATTGAGTAATAGATAGATATTCTCGAGACCTAAAGTCCTATTTATAGTGTTACAAAGTCGATACCGATACAACCTAATTTACCGCGACGCGTTCCTGATCACATCGTATTCCCCGCGAAGTCTTACAAGTATCGGTATTCGCCCTTTCCTCTTTGCCGATAAAGCCCATCTCTGATTTGGCCCAATAATTCCAACATATTCGGCCTTTTCTGAACATCCGATTTTCTGCCAAATTTGGGTGTCAACATATGCCCCTAAGTTTGGCAATGAGTATTTCATTAGCCGAACTTTCAAGTAAAAATCGGATTTACCATGCCAGAATATTTCGCATTTCTACCCCTGTAACTTCTCGCTTTCAGCCTACTTGTAGAATACGTGTCACCAAATGAGACAATATGGGTCAAATCAGAACGCCGAAAGGGCGGTAAAACCCTAGTTTTTACCACGGCTATAAATAGCGCACCATTCGCCGTCACTCTCACGCTCTCCTACTCGCGCACGGCTCTCGCATCGGAATTTCCAGAGCCCTCAGCAGTCAACGCTCAACCAACTCCTCCAACTCTCAATCGACATCATGTCTCAGGTACTGATTCAGTGCTCGAATTCTGAAGCTTTGTATTCTTTGGGCCCAGTAGGGGACCAAGACCCATCGGACTTCATATTCCATTCCGTAGGCAGACTCCCCTTATTTGCCGATGAGCTTAGTGTCAACAACTGAAAATCGGCATTTAGGTCTTAGCCTAGCCCGATCAAAGGATATAAGGACTGGCTCATTCGGGTTTACAGCCAGAAACAAGAGCAATGGGACGAACTAGGAATAACCGATGCCATCCTTCTTTCCTTATCTCCACCACCAGCAGATGAACCATTTATGGCAGCATCGTCTTACTTTTGGTGTGATACTGCCAACGCCTTTCTCTTCCCAACCGGACCCATTAGCCCTACACTTCTAGATGTAGCGATGCTAACCGGCCTAAATCCCGATGGCGAAATGCTATCGGCCTTTGATCTGACTGCCACGCTAAAGCTAGTCCCCGAGAAGAACTTTGGCTGGCAACGATACATCAGTGTTCATCAGAAAACCAGCCATGTAGAAGATGAAGAACACATTGCTTTCTTGAACATGTGGTTGGATCGGTTCTTTTTCTGCGGTCAGTCACTTAGCCCAAGTAAAGTATACCAAGGAGTAGCTGAGGCATTGGCATCAGGCCAAAAACTAGCAATCGGCAAATACCTACTAGGAGCCACCTATCGGATGATGCACGAAATCAGGGAAGGCCTCTGTTCCAAGAAAGCCGATTACTCAGTTGGTAATCTAGGTGGCCCCTTTTGGTTCATCGGAATGTTCCTAAAGCTCCAAATATACAACTCCCTAGGAGAACTGGACTTTAGCTTAGCATTTCCGAATGAAAAGGATTCCAATAACAGTGAGCGCCCCTGTAGATCGTATGACAAAATGATCTCAGTGAACTGCAACAGAAAACGCCTGAATTCATACGACCTTTCTCATTCTATGGTTGCATTTTATACCATGTCTGAATCGGAATATGGGGCGGAGCAGTTTAACCCGTACACGGATCTGGATAGATATCCGATTCCATCATTCTTCCGATTTGCTAATACCCTAAAGGGCGAAACTTTACCAGCTTACAGAGCATTCATTTCTCCAAGCATCTTCTTTGCTATTCTGAGCACGAGAACCCATATCAGGAAACCATCCTACGAATTCTACCATCCAGCTGTGGTTGCTCGGCAATTCAACCTTGGCCAGGAAATTCCTGATCTCTACATATTCCGCCAACTGAACGCCAGGGAAGACTTGAACTCTCAATCAGCTTATGGTATTCTGTCTGCTGCTCACTTGGACTTCGAAATGCCATCGAAAGTTATTATGTGGGCCAACACTTCATCAGCGTTCAATAACTGGTGGGAAATTATTGCTAAAAACATTTACGCCACCAAAGGTGGAGCTGCAATCTTGATCGAACGGATCACTGGCCAGAAAGAAACTTGCAGACCTAACTGGCCAAAGATCGCCGGCATAGCTGAAGCCCCATCGGAATCGGAAACCAGCAGTTCGAGTAATAGCGATTCCGATAACTCTGATGAAGATAAAGAGGAAAATTCTTCAGAATCGAGACCTTCTTCATCAGACTCAGACGATGAAAGAACAAACTCCCAGAACCATGCATCGTCTTCTAGCTACGAGGTTACTAACTTGCGTGTGTTTGCTAACTCACATTGTTCTTTTACCGATTACTGACCTCTTGCTTACTTCCCTTTCAAAGCGGCGACAAGCGTCCCAAGGCAAAACTTATTGGAGAAGAAGCTGGTCGGATCCACGCGACGGCCAAGTCCGCATCGGCCTTCACTCAGGGCTCTTCCCAGCCAAAGAAACGAGGTACGATCGGCTTACACATATAATTCTGAAATATTCGATTATTTACTGACTTTATTTAACAGGGAAACCCGAAGGCAAACCCGGCCTGAGGAAGAAGGTGGTCACTAAGAAACCAAGGCCCTAAAAGGTGCGTACTCCCGATAGTACGGAATCCATATGTGACACAGCAAGCACTTGATTTTCTTCAAACTCTTGACCATCGTCGGCTTTCTTACTTACCGGATTATGACTTTAGGACACTTCACCCATCTCCAAGAAGAAAGATGGCACACCTGCTCCTCCGCCAGCATCACAAACTCCACCGACCTTCAATCCACAAGACGTAATCGGCTTTCCCTTCCTTACATTTACGCAATTTCTTAAAATCCGATCTCTTGTGACTTTAAATATTTTTCCAGTACATGTTCCTTCCTCGCAGCCCAGTTAAGGTAACAGTGGTGTCCACGCAGGTCATTACTTATGACGGCAATAAAACCGACGAGCTGAACTTCGATCCCTCGAGCATGGACTGGCTCGATGATGAACTAGACTTCCTTTCATCTCCTATCAGAGCTTCACCGCCGCCAGCCGTCATCATCGATTCACCAGCCCCAGAGCCTATCAAGAAGAACCGGTTCTCCCCGGAGACCATCGCCAAGCTCAAGCAGACGTGGGAGTTGTTTGGTGATGAGTCAGCTTTCTTGGCCAACCCTTCCACCATACGAGAAATAGCCGATTCCATCTCACAGGTCCCCCTGAGCAGGTGGCCTCGGCCATCCAAAAAGTGCTGCCCCTCGCCAAAGAAAAAGCCGATTTCGATGCTGCATTGGATCGGCCCCACCAAAGGGAAGCACTCAAAGATGCAGAGGCCGAATTAAAAGGGCTAGTACAAGATGCTAACGCCCAAAATGATAAGCTCCAGCTGCTGAAGCATAAGGCAGAATCGACAAAAAATGCCGCTTCCAAAGCAGTTTCACAGGTCAAGTCCTTGGAACTGGAACTAGAAAAAGTGAAGAAAGCCGATGCCCTTTCAAGCTTCGAGGACACAAAGTCAGCAGCCAAGGAGCAATATAGCATTGTGAAGGCCTGCGGCCTGGCAGTGTTGGACGCGAAGAAAAAGATTCCGATAATTCCCGGACCAGCTGAAGAAGACACAACAACTATCAATCGGATCCGGGATACCATGTCCAGTGCTGCTACCGCTATTCATGAATTTTGTGAGTAATTGGCCTGCGAGCCAAATTCAAACCATTGTATGGATCGGTATTATACCGATTGTTAAGAATGTTTGACCTTGCCCCTTGGGCGAAAACAATTAAGGCCTTCGTGCCTTTGTAATAACTTTTTAATTTCGTTATGCATTCTAACTTTATTTTTGTCTATAGACGATTCCTTGGAATCGGCTTTTGCCCCACAGCAACGTGATGAGTAAAATTGCATAGTAATTAGATCTGTAGGCGATTCACTGAGAATCGGCTTTCGCTCAACAGCAACGTGTGGAGTAAAGTCATCACTAATGCGCCAAGTGTGAAAAGAATTTTGAACTATAGGCGATCCACTGAATCGGCTTTTACAAACCTCAGCTCAAGCTCCAACCCAAACGCTAGGATAATACTTTTTCAAATACTTGGCATTAATTGCTTTACCGAAAACTTCTCCATCAAGCGTTTCCAAGATATACGCATTTCCAGGAATAATCCGATTGATCTTGAAAGGTCCTTCCCAGTTTGGCGACCATTTCCCGTATTTAGGATCTCTAGAACCAATCGGTAAAAACGTTTTCCATACAAGCTCTCCCACTTCAAACGTTTTCGGTACAACCTTCTTGTTGTAATGTCTCGCAACCCTTTGCTTATCACGCTCAATATGTTCCAGAGCCTTTAATCGAACCGCCACCATGTCATCAAGCTTATCTGTCATTAATCTATTGTAATCATCGGCTTTTACATTATTTTGTTCTTCAACCCTCGTAGAGCCGATGATGGCTTCGACTGGCAGAACAGCTTCTTGACCGTATACTAGCTCAAACGGTGACACCTTCGTAGCCCCATGCTTAGCAATCCGATACGCCCAAAGCGCGTCCGCCAACGTATTATGCCAACCCCTCGGCCTTTCATCGATTTTCCGCTTGATCAGCTTTATAGCACTTTTATTTGAAGATTCTGCTTGGCCGTTGGCTTGAGCATAATACGGTGATGAATTTATTGTTGTGATTCCTAGGCTTCGAGCATAAACCTAAAACGCTTCTGACATAAATACCGATCCCTGATCTATAGTGATCGTCTGGGGAATACCGAATCGGTATATTATATGTTCTCTAACAAATTCGATCGCTTCAGTAGCAGTTACCTTCTTCAATGGTATAGCTTCAGCCCACTTAGTGAAATAGTCCGTTGCTACCAAAATATACCGATGCCCCTTGGACGAGGAGGGAAATATTTCACCGATCATATCGATCCCCCATCCCCTGAAAGGCCACGGCTTCACGATCGGATGCAAAATTGATGCAGGCGCATGTTGGATATTCCCAAATTTCTGACAGTCTTTGCAACCCTTATAATATTTGAAGCAATCTTCCACCATTGTTGGCCAAAAATATCCAACACGCTTCAACATCCATCTCATCTTATAGGCCGATTGATGAGTTCCACAAAGTCCCTCATGAACTTCTCCGATGGCAATTTTAGCCTCCTCTTCATTTAAGCACTTAAGCAATAATCCATCAAAACTCCGATAGTATAATTTGTCACTAATCAGAACGTACCTTTGGGCTCTTCTTTTAAGCTTCCTATCGGTTTTCCCTTGAGGATCTTTAAGATAACCGATAATCTCTGCCTGCCATCCAATCGGAACTGGACTTGAAATCAGAATAATTTCTAGCTCCGTGATCGGTAATTTATAACCTGATGCTTCCTGAGCTAAGTCATTGGCTTTACAATTTTGTTCCCTCGGGATATGATGAATTGTAAATATACTGAAATACTTAGCCAAATCAGAAGCTCTTTCCAGATATTCCCGAAGCAAGTCATTGTGACAATCATATTTACCGATCATCTGATACACCACCAATTGTGAGTCCCTAAACACCTCCACAGTGATAGCACCAGCTTGAATTAACCACTCCAATCCCTGAATCAAAGCTTCGTATTCCACTTGATTGTTGGTCAACCCGAAATCTACTGTTATACTGAATCGGTAAGAAACACCACCAGGAGAGACAATAAAAATACCGATTCCACATCCCTTTTCACAAACCGATCCATCAAAGAACATTACCCATGGCAACAGAGTTGCAATATTAATGTCTTGATGATGCGTGATGAAATCGGCTAATACTTGCCCCTTGACGGCTTTTGGAGATTCGTACGTTAGATCAAACTCGATGAGAGTATACGCCCACTTCCCGAGACGGCCTTTCATAATTGGAGCATTAAGCATATACCTAACCACATCGGTTTGGCAGATCACTTTGCATTCGGCGCCCAACAAATAATGCCTCAGTTTAGTGCAAGCAAAGTATAAACACAGGCAATATCTTTCCACCATCGTATATCGGGTTTCCGGATCTAACAATTTTCTGCTTAAATAGAAAATGGCATGCTCTTTACCATCGATTTCTTGGACCAGGACTGCTCCAATTGTTTTATCCAATATCGATAGATACAATTTGAATGGTAAATTTTCCTTTGGAGCGGCTAGAACAGGCGGATTCATCAGGTACTCTTTGATGTTATCAAACGCCTTCTGCTGCTCCGGTCCCCAAACAAATTTATCGGCATTTTTTAATTTGAGCAGAGGAGAAAACGGGATGATTCTTTTCGATAAATTCGAAATAAACCTCCTCAAGTAATTAATCTTACCGATAAGCTCTTGTAGACGAACCTTCGAGTCAGGGGGCTTAGTATTCATGATCGCCTTAACTCTATCGGGATGGACTTCAATCCCTCTCTGATATACCATGAAACCCGTGAATTTGCTTTACCGATATCGGCGCATTTCTTCGGATTCATTCTCATACCATACTTTCGAAACCGATCCAACACGGTCACAATATCTGCCAAGTGTTGCTCTTCCTCCTGAGATTTAATTACCACGTCGTCAATGTAGATTTCAACCAATTTACCGATTAAATCGTGGCAGATTAAGTTCATCCTCTTTGATAAGTAGCTCGGTACCGATCGGCCGAAAGTCATGACAACCCACTCAAACAAGCCGATAGCTCCAGGACACCTAAACGCAGTCTTGTTGACATCTTCTTCGGCCATAAAGATCTGATTGTAACCTGCATTGCCATCCAAAAAACTGATAATCCGATTGCCGGAAGCAGCATCGATCAGACGATCGGTAATAGGCATCGGATATTTATCTTTATATGTTGCTTTGTTCAAGTCCCTAAAATCGATGCATACCCGAATTTTATCAGAATCTTTTTTACCAACGGGCACTATATTAGAAATCCAATCGGCATATTTGCATGGCCGAATAAACTTCGCATCTAACAATCTCTGGATTTCAGCCTTCACTTGATCATAAATTTTCCAGTTGATTCTTCTTGGCGATTGCTTCACTGGCCGAAACCCAGGCTTCATTTTAATCTTATGCTCAACTATGGATCGGTCTAGACCAGGCATTTCATGATATTCATATTCCCAAGCGAAACAATCAACCCGATCCTTGAGTATCTGGACAGGCCGATCCTTATATTTCCGCGGCAACTTTTTACTGATGTAAGTGGGCCTTTCTTTACCATCGGTTCCAATGTCGACCTTTTTAAGTTCATCAGCCGATATAAAACCCTGGCCCATCTTATACTCAATGCCTTCTAGAGCCGCGGTTCCCATAAAAAACCCTCACATCCTTGGGTTACCGATTGTCCCTCCAGAGTCGTCGGTTTGAACTCCAATTTACTAACACTGAGGAAATCACAGTCTTCTAAGAGTTTTCCCGATAGCGCCTCTAGATTGTGATGTATATCGGCACAATCGGTTTCAGCGGTCAGAGATTCTCCTCTTACCACCTCTATCTGATCGCCAATCCACTAAATTAGAATTTGATGCAATGTCGATGGAATGCAGCAATTGGCATGTATCCAATCTCTCCCCAACAGCACATTGTAACTTCCTTTCCCTTCAATTACGAAGAATGCTGTCGGGATTGTCTTCCTTCCTATAGTGAGTTCCACAACCAGAACTACCTGGGCTTCGGTCGGATTTCCATTAAAATCGCTTAAGACCATATTAGTCTTGACAAGATCTTCTGTAGACTTACCGATTTTACGGCAAACAGAATATGGCATCAGATTCACAGTAGCCCCACTGTCCACCATCATTCTGGAAATCGGCTTCCCGTTCATATAACCCATGATGAACAATGGTTTTAGATGCAATCGGGAATTCTCTGGTTTCTTAAATACAGCATCTTCAGCTCCCACCACTAACTCTATAGCGGCCTCTTCGTAATCGCACATGAACTCCCGAGGCAGGACGCAGACCATGTTAGTAGCAATTGAAACTTCATCAGAATCCTTCTCGATGATAACGGCCGATCTCAACTTGGGCCTCCATTCCTGCTTGCCCCTACCTGGTTTTATCGTCTTTACCTGCTCCAGTAGAGCATCCCTAAATTTCTCGGCTTCCGCTTCTTTAGCTTCCACACGTCTCATCCGCTGTAGGCGCCGTTTCTGAGATTTTGTGATCCCGCTCGGGCACCACTATGGCAACGACACCTTAGGAGGCCGATGCACATCGGTATTTTTCTTCATTGGAATATCCCCGTACCTTTCACTAGGAAACACCAGCCGATCTTTTACCGATGTTCTTTTGGGAGGAGCGAACGCGTGGTTCATCGGACAATCCTCCAAATTAGGCAAAGACATCCTTTCTTCCCAGCAGTATCGGAAAAAAAGATAATCCCAGTTGTCGGTGTAATAAATACCGGGGTAGGAAGAGTCCTCAGGAGGCCGGGAAGGCCCCACGCCGGCCAGGGCGAAAGCAAGGCCCCTGCCACATGCTGGCGAGCCCCCTCAGAGCCCAAGAGGGCCCCACGCGTCAGGCGGACGAGCAAGGCCCCAGCCCGTGGGCGAGCCCCTCTGAAGGAGAGGCGAGGGCCCCACGCGCCAGGTGGGTGCGTGGGCGAGCCCCCTCCAAAGGAAAGGCGAGGGCCTCACGTGCAAGCGGGCGCGCGGGCGAGCCCCC
This sequence comes from Raddia guianensis, assembly GCA_036346415.1. NCBI lineage: Eukaryota > Viridiplantae > Streptophyta > Magnoliopsida > Poales > Poaceae > Raddia > Raddia guianensis. Next base: position 49,294,480 of record CM070537.1, read on the forward strand.
TCAAGGAGAGGCGAGGTCCCACGCGCCAAAGGGCCCGGGGGTCAGGGCGAGCAGCGTTCATGAGTCTTGGACGAAGGCTCCCCTCTCACAAGGACGAAGCGATTTAATGAGACATCACGCGGATAGACAAATGAAGACATGATTACTGCTTCTGATGACCTTTGCGTGTCTGGCGAGCGGCTGCCACTGTAACACGTAAGAATTGACCGTGAGAGAAGGTTTGCTTGAGGAGGCCGCCTGCGTCGGGAGGAGCAGCGGCCCCACCCGCAGACTCACCGGTGTGATGTGGCGGGTCGAGGCCACTGCGAAGCACGCGAGGCGGCGCGCCAAGCGTGGGCAGCTGCACGTCTCTTCTCGCCGAGTCGTGTCGAGTATCTTGAGAGTATCAGATCGCTTACCCCCCTCGGCTCTCCGCCCAGCCCAAAGCTTGTATAAAAGGGGAGGAGAGAGAGGGAAAGGAAAAAACGAGAGACGTGCACTAGCATTCGTGCATTGGAAACGCTCTGTAAACACATCCCCATTCAACCACAATCGGAAAAGAGCTAAGGCTCAGCAGAGTAGGACTATTACCCGCGAGGGGTCCGAACTCAGGTAATCGGCGAAGTCGCCTCGTTGTGCCCGACGCCAAATCGAACCGAGCTTGATCGAGTTGGCTAGCAGTCTAAAAATCTGACCAGGGGTGTGATCCGCAGTGGTTGAGCGGAGAACACGCCGTCAGTGGGGCGCAAGGTAGGGGAGCGGTAGCATCGGTTCAAGCTCTTCGACCCTTCTTCAGGCGGCGATGGCGGAGCAGCAGTCCGCGATGGAGCAGGAAGCGGCCACTAGAGCCACGGCCACGGAGTCGGCCGCGGCGATGGCGGTGGATCACCCGGGCGGTGGCCGCCGCCTAGGTTGGAACCTGGCGGAAAGCAACCGCCTCGGCCAAGCTAAGCGGCCTGGCCTTGGAGGAGTGCACCCAAAGACAGAACCTCCATGCGGCGTGGCCTTGTTGAGAACCCACCGTTCCGGTGACTCCGGACTCCCGGCGGCGCCGTGGTTGTTAACAGCCCCTTCATGATCCGACGCCGCCAAGGCGCGGTGCAAGTTTCGAGGAGCGGGGAACCGTGTTTCGCGCCCTCCCGTTCTTTGTTGCCCTCGCACTCCTCTCGGGTCTCTGGTGAGGGGGGCGGGCTAAGACGACAAGAGCGCGATTTCACGGGGGCTCGGCGGGCAGCGTCGCAGTGGCGCGATCTCCTGGTCTCACCGGAGGACCGCCACTTGTCTGATGGAGAAGACTGCGGACAAGCTCCGCAGGGCCGCGATCACATTGTCGCCGCCGCACGCGGGACCAGCAAGAGGGCTCCCGCAGAGCTACCCCGCCGCAAGGGTGGCGCTTCTTGGCGCCGCCCTAGGCGACGAGCGGCGGGCGAGGACCACGCCCAGAGCAGGAGGCTCCCGACGCCGGTGCCGCGCTTTTCTAAGGAGTCGCGCCGCGTCCAAAGGCGGAACGGTTTCGTCCGCCCCCATCGAAAAGTATGACGGCTCCACCAACCCCGACGAGTTTTTGCAGATCTATACGATGGTGATGCAGCCGATCGAGGGTCGGGAAGGTTACGCGAACTACTTCCCGCGGTCCTCACCGTGAGCCCTCGTGGCTCATGAACTCCGCCCCGAGTCCGGTGGGGTCATGGAAGGAGCTCTTGAGCTCTTCGTCACCAACTTCGAGGGCACCTTCGAGCAGCCCGGGGTGAAGACGACCTCCACAACGTGGAAGCAGAAGAAGGAGAGTCGCCATACGACTATATTCGGCGCTTCGGTCAGTCCGCAACACCATCCTCGACATCTCCATCGACGCCGTGGTCACGGCATTCGTGAGAGGCGCCGAGACCCCAAAGTCAAAGAGAAGATGGCCACCCGCAAGATTAAAACGACCGAGGAGCTTTCACCCGGGCGACAAGTGCGCCTTTCAGCGGAGCTCAGATCCGCCCGGCCGCTGGCGGGGACAGCCACGGAATGGCGATCGCGGACCTCGAGGAACCCCGCGGCAAGGACAAGAAGAAGCGCAAGGCGGCCGAGACCGGTAGGTCATGGCCGCCCGAAGCGCGACGACACACGACGACGACGACGACGCGCTAAGCCGCGCAATGGGCGCGCGAGGGCGAAAAAGAGGAGGAGGTCACGGCGCGGGTGGGTACGGGCCCCGTAGGGGCGGCCGAGGCGGCGGCTATGGCGATCGCCGTAGCCGCGACGGTCCCCGCGGCCGCGACGAAGGGCGAGACCATCGCCCCCGTGAGTGGGACGGAAGGCCTTACTGTCCCATTCACCGCAACAACTCCCACGACTTGGCGGATTGCCATGTCGTTAGCAAGATGGTGGACAAGCGAGTCCACGAGCAGCAGCAGCAGCAGCGTCCGGCAGCGGCAAGGGCAAGGAGATGGCTCCGCTTGGTTTTCAGCAGGCGGAGCGCGAAGTTGCCGTCATCCACGGCGGTTCGGCCACATATCCGTCCCACGCTAGCTTTAAGCGTGCGATGAGGGAAGTGTGGGCCACATATCCGTCCCACGCTCTCGCTTTGGCGGGGGCGATCGGCGCCCAGAAGGCCGAGGCTTCGACTGAGGAGCTCCTCGGCGACCAGATTCCTCCCGGTTCGTCTGCGGAGGTTAAGGCGGTCTCCTAAGCGAGTCGACCAGCGAAGACCGTTCGGGGGGCGCCTCTCTTAGCGCCAATAGGAAGGCGCGCTCGTCTCCTTCCTCCATTTAACGCAGACGTGTTTGCGTGGCAACCGTCCGACATGGTGGGTCCCAGTGAGGTGATCGAGCACAAATTGGCGGCGTTTCGCCGCGCGACGGTCATCAGAAGGTCCGAAGCGATCGGTAGAGCGCCAGAAGTTATCCGCCAGAGGCGGACAAGCTCTTAAGGGCGGGGTCGTCCATGATGTCGCCCATCCTGTGGCTCGCGAACCCCGCCTCGCCAAGAAATCCAACGGCGCTTGGAGGATGTCGTGGACTTCACCGACCTCAACAAGGCGTGTTCGGCGATCCGTACCGCGCCGCGATCGATCTCATCGCCGACTCGATGCGGGGTGCGAAACAACAAGCTTCGGATGCGCATCGGGTACCACCAGTTAGCATGGCCGAAGAAGATGAAGACAAGATCGCTTTCGCGGACGCCTATGGGCGCTCATCGCTACACAAGAATGGCGCTCAGATCAAGAATGCGGCCCAACCTATCGAGGGCCATGCACATCGCCACCGCCCCAAATAGGGCGAAACCTCGAAGGTGTATGTTGATGATCCGGTGGTGAAGTCCAAGAAGGCGGAGGAGTTGATCGGCGACCGGAAGAAACCTTCACCAACCCGAGGAAGCACCGCATCAAGCTTAACCCGGAGAAATGTGTGTTAAATCTGTTCCGTCGGGCAAATTGCTAGGATTCCTCGCCTCCCGCAGGGGATTGAGGCGAACCGACAAGATCGCAATGATCGAGAACATGAAGCCCCGACGCGACTTCGCAGATGCAGGTGTTTGGTGGGTTGCTTGACCTCCTAGGCCGCTTATAGCTCGCCTGGGGATAAAAGTCTCCCACCGCTCAAGCTCCTAAAGAAGACCAACCAGTTGAGGGACGGCAGAGGCGCAGGAGGCGCTCGACGGTCCAAGAAGTATTCACCTCCCCGCCGTCTGGTCGCCCGGACCCGGCGAGCCGCCGATCCTCTACGTCGCGGCAAACCCCAGCGGTCAACAAGCAGTCGAGGCGGAAAGAGAAGGCATTCAGCGCCCCATTTACTACGCCGGCAAGGTCGCCCACGACGCCAAAACAAGATATTCAGAGCACCAGAAGATGCTTCACGCCGTCGACGGCGTCTCGAAAGTGCGCCACTACTTCGGGCGAAGTTACGGTCTTGACCAAGCATCCTCGCGGAGATCCTCTTCAAACGCGAGGCGACGGTCGCTAAATGAAACCCATGGAGCCGCAGAATTCGATCTCAAATTCGCTCCCGAACGGCCATCAAAGGGCAAGCTCGCGAATTCATCGTGAGTGGACTCGGCGGACACGAAGCTAAAGACACCCAAAGACCTCGCCAGGACTCTCTTCTTCGACGGCTCATTCCGCCCGAGGGGCTGGGCCGGCGTCGCCTGGTGTCTCCCATCGTGATGTCGTCCGCATCTGGTGGTCTTTGGACTTCAGCGCCACCAACAACGTCGCGGAATATGAAAGACTGCTCGCCGGGCATAGGGCGGCTTCGACCCTTGGCATCCGGCAGCTACAAGTAAAAGGCGACTCTCTCCTGGTCATCAACCAGGCGAGGAAGGATTTCTCCTACTCGGATCCCGTCATGGCGGCCTACCTAGCGGAGGTGCGCCGGTTGGAGCGGCACTTCGAGGGCTTGGGCTTCGTGCACATCCCTCGCCGCGACAACTACATGGCGGATGAACTGTCCTAGATTGCCTCATCAAGGGCACCTGTTCCGGCTGGGGTCTTTGAAGAAAGACTTACACGGCCGTCCGTCGCAGCCCCCAACTCGGGCGGGGCGACGCTTCGACGCAGCTCCCACTTCGAGGAGACGCTACCAACCTCGCCGCAGCCCCGGCTGGAGGAGGAGGCGAAGAACCGCCGAGGCGGTTGAGGCGAAACGCTGTGTCAGCGGAGTACGCCGGCGGCAATGTATGTAACGTCGTCACACTCGTCCGGAAGGCTGATGGATGGATCCGATCCTAGCCTACTGCGGGATGGAGTGATCTCCGACGATGACGCTGCTTGGCCGAGAAGATAGCGCGCAAGCCAAGCGCCACGCTCGGTAGGTGGGGACCAGACGCTGTGGCGCAAACGGAGTTCTACTAAAGTGCGCCACTCGAAGCGGGAGTGAAATTCTCTCGAGATCCATGGAGGCATGTGCCGGAGCCATTCAGTGAGTCCGCGTTGGTTGGGAAAACTTTCCGCCACGGCTTTATTGGCCCATCGCCTCCGTGATGCCTTCGAGCCGCGAGGAGATGCGGCGTGCCAATTTCATGCTAAGCAGATCCACCGACCGCCCAGCGCCGCAGACCATTCCACTCTCTTGGCCGCTCGCGATCCGGGGCCGATATTCAGGCCCGTTCGCAGGCGACTGAGGTTATACTCATCTGCTCGCCGCCATCGACAAGTTCACTAAGTGGGTTGAAGCTCGCGGTCCGGCGATCATATCCGCAGCAGCCTATCAAGTTTATGAAGAGCATCTTCGTCCGGTTGGCCGCCAATGTAATCATCATCGACAACGGCGCCGCTTTAAAAGCGCTGATTTCCAAGATCGGTGCAAGAGTTGGGTACCAAGTTATGCCGCCCGCTATTCACCAAGAGCAATGGGTAAGTGGAGCGGCAAATGCGAAGTGCTCAAAGGACTCAAGACAAGGGCTTTCGATCGCTCGAGAAGCGCGGCAAGCGGCGGGCGGAAGAAGTCCCCATCAGACAGGGCGCCGCGCACAACTCCTAACAGGCCACCGGCGAGACCCCTTCTTCCTCGTGTATGGCTCGAGGCGGTGCTCCCATCGAGCTCGCCTTTGGCTCCCCGAGGGTGGCGGCGTTCAGCGAAGATCAAGACTCGACCGGCGTCAGATGAAGTGAATCTCCCGAGGAGATCCGAGATAGGCGCGATCCGGCCGCCAAGTACCAGCGGCCAAGCGTCGTTATCAAGCAAAGTGGGCGACCTCGCTCGCAAGAAAGTCTGCGCAGTGGGCGCCACAAACTGTCTCCCCTGTGGGAGGGCCCCTTCAAGGTGGTCTCGGTCTCCCGCCCAGGCTCAGTCAGGCTCGCATTCGAGGATGGTCGCGAATTGGCGAACACTTGGAACGTCGAGCAGCTGAGGAAGTTCTACCCGTAGGAAGCAGTCCAAGAGCTTTTTTTTTGGCCTTCCTTTGGAGCCGAGCGGCGAGGTCTTCTTCCTTCACCGCTCGCCTCGGGGGCTGCATTGTACAAAGCCATCTTCAATAAGAGATAAGTTCTGTCTCCTTGTGGGCACCCGTTTCTTTTTTCGCCTCAAGTCTGTTAGAAAGCATTCTGTTGAAAGCTGGTAGCGAAAAAGTACTCAAGGCGGATGGCCCCTTAGTTGCAAGGATCTAACGCTGCGACTCATGATTGGGCGAGGCGACTAAGGCGGGTTCTAGCTCAAAAGGCCGGCTCGGTCTAGGCAATGCGCCAACAGCGGCACCGGCGACTAGACCACTTCCGGAAGCTAAGTTCTCGCCACGCGACGTCCAGGGTCGGTTCGCAAAGAGGCCATAAGGGTTGAAGTAACCAGATGCCTGAGGAAAAAGCGCTCACTTTCAACAGAAAGCTTTGTCTAAAGCTTTTTGGCGATCAGTGGCTTAGCCTTTAAAAGGTCTGTTAGAAAACATTCTGCCGAAAGCTGGTAGTGAAAGTACTTATGGCTGATGGCCCCTTAGTTGCAAAGGCAAACGCTTATAACTTACGCTGGTGCGAGGCAAAGCGGACGGAAGGCGGGTTCTAGCCCGGTGTGTCGGCTCGGTCTAGGCAATGCGCCAACAGCGGCACCGGCGACTAGACCACTTCCGGAAGCTAAGCGCTCGCCACGTAATGTTTAAGTCGGGTTGCGAGAGGCCATAAAGGTTGAAGTAACCAGATGCCTAAGAAAACAGCGCTCACTTGCGGCAGAACGTTCAGTCTAAAGCCTTCGGCGGCCGGGTGCCCCGGTTCAGTTTCGCAAGTTTAAATTGTGCGAAGTTCAAGTGAGACTCACAACAAAAGAGCAAAAGTTTGCTTGCGTTGATAGGCAACATTTACAAGGCAAAAGACAGGGAGTCTCGCTATCCTCCTCGTCTTAAATCTTCCGCCGAGCGGCGCCGCCCATCATGGACACATGGCGGGCGGCGTCAACAACCCGCTGCTCAAACCGTCCACCGGCGCCAAGGCTCCCGGTGGCGGCGCCGAGATCAAACGCGCGCCTCGAGTAAGACAGCTTGCTCAAGATGAACCGCTGCCGAGAGCGCTTGGCGACCGTCTTGATCGCCCGCGTCCGCAGCGCCACCGGGAGACAGCGCAGGCTTCGGCGGCTCGTCCCATGGCGCCAACAGACTGCAATTGCCTCCTCCAGCTGAGGATGCAAGGTAACACCAGTGGATGCAGGCGTCCGGAAGCCGCAGAGGCGGTCATGAGCATGTCGGCGAGGGTTCGGGCGCTGTTGCGTTCAAAGTGAGGTCTTCGATCCGCTTGGCGGCGGAGGCAGCGACGGCTTATCGCCATGACCTCGCTGGTCATCGCCTCGCCAGCGCGTCTCGGCCAAGGCCCGCCGCACTGGCCGGCAGATCGCTCCGCCAAGGCGAGGGCTTCTCCCGCCGCCAGTGCGGGAGAGGTGCGGCGCCTCGAAGAGTGCCCTACGCCGGCGGTCACGGCCGAGATGGCGGCGACGCCACGGACGCTGTGGCTGTGAGGGTTCTTGTCGAACCTGCCTAATTGATCAATCCTAATTGTGCATACAAGATTAGTCCCGTAAGATCATGGCTAGCACACACAATTTAACAACAATAATGGTACATTGCCTTCGAGTTACATTATTACAACATAGGGGACTAAGCGTCCCCACAGAAGTCACTGATTTAATACATCAAATGCACGCACGCAGTTAAGATACTGCTACACACACACGGTAACGCAGGAGCCTAACATGGCACGATTTATTCTAGCAGCTAGACTATTCCACAGCGGCGGCAGGCAGACACAACCCTACTCTTCGTCCTCGAAGTCCTCCTCCTCCTCGTAGTCCTGGTCCTCCTCGGATGGAGAGTCGTAGGGAGCCTCCTCGACTGTTGAAAATTTTGGAAGAGGGGAAGGAGAAATAGGGGTGAGTACAAAGGTACTCAGCAAGTCGAGGATATATGCTGATGGGGTTTAGTACAAATGGACGGCTTGGGCAGCTTTGCGGAAATTGCAGTTATTAGCCTAGTTTTGACAAAGCGATTTAGAAACATTGAATCTCCATATTTTCTTTGGGCTTTTCTCAAACGGTTCTCGCCACTTGGCCTCAAAGCCATAGCAAGAACAAAATCCTTTCTTCTTTTCTTTTCTCAAAACCGGCTAGGTCCATTCCATGCGACACTTTCCGATGAGTCGTTACCCATTTCGAATATCACCGGTGGCCCCTAGCTCAAACGAAATCCTTCTCAAACCTTACTCATCTCAAATCATTTGTTCAAAACCCTTTTCTAAATTGATTTTAAAATGAAGGAGCTACCATAAAATCAGTCCTTCAAGGCTCATAACCATGAAAGCACGGCTATCATGACGGTTTTAACTCTGCAGAGTGGAGTACGCTTTACCCTCGAGAGGCTACGCACCTGCAGGCGATGTTTCGCCACAAGACCATCAACCACAAGGGCCAACGATCGGGCCCGTCCCCATACCGCTCGAGGTCGCATCAGTAATGGCTCGATTCATAGGATTATAGGATGAGCAGTCCTTAGACTAGGAGAGTAGACATTTTAGCCTGGGCTTACAAAACCGGTGCCGCGATCGCACTAACCGCCAAAATATCTCCTAGTCGGAAAGATTTTAGGGTAAGAGGAAAAACATTTCCTACTAAGCATCACCCTTGATGCGCTACCTTTAAACCACCACTTTTCCCAAACATTTCTCAACAATATTCTCATTTCACACAAATGATTGAATCATTCCGCATAAATAATTTTAAGCATTTATCCTACCTCAACAAGGTATTTAAATAAGAGCAATTCATATTTTAGCCTTAGGTTTGATCCTAACATATCTCTTACCTTTCTAATTGGCATAATAACTAATTCTAGCAAATACGGCATTTATCTTTTAAACTAGCATGCATATTTTCAAGTCTAATAAACATTTTCTAAATAACGGAAAATGGCTTCACAATATGATCAAAGGGGGACTTGCCTTGGTCGATGACGGTAGGAGCAACCACGGCGTATTTGGTCTAACCACGCGGACAACACATACAACATAATATAAACATCCATCAAACAGGAAACATTTATATATGATTTTTGTTTTAAAAATCATGCACTAAATAAATATGCATGAAAATGTGATGCATGCATAACTATTTTATATTTTTATATTTTTATTAAATCAAGTGTATGCATCAAAATAATATTTTCATCATTTTTCTAAGGTTTTTGAAAATCATTCGCTATTTGCTAGTTAATGCAAAATGATTAGTTTAATTTTTATTGTTATAGGTATTAATATAAATAGAGAGTTATTAAATTTTTGGATTATATTTATGTGTGCACTTTGAACTGGAAAGCGATTACGATCGAATACGCTTCCATTTATCGAGCCACACAACTACACAAAGCTAGCACTAATCTCAAAGCATGGGTCTTCTTCAACCTCAAGCCAAGCATGCACAAAGACGACAAAGACACACGCCATTGGAGCTAATCGAGTTTCGGCTGGCAGTTGTGGCGACCTCCGCTCGCCAAACCGATTTGCAAAATGGATTCCTCTCGACTCGGCGCCTCCAAAGGACCCTATAGGCTGGCTGATCCGCCGATCACGCCTGACGACGACGTATTTTTATACATAGCTACGATTGCATGCTCTAAACTAGCTCGCATGGCTTCCATGGGAGCTCTAACTCGACATGGCACACGCAGGAAGACTACGACCTCTCGGGATCATCTTCCCAAGCTCTTGCGCACCTAGAGATGAGCGAAGCTTACCCAGAGACGGCGAAATGAAGCTTCACTGGGCGACTTCCTTCTTGACTTGGTGATGCTTCGGTTCCTTCGACACGAGAAGAAGCACGGCACGGCAAGGCACCGAGCAAGGAGAGATAGGAGCACCTGAGCTCCACTTTATAGCCGAGGAGGGCACGGCGAAGCGTCGGACTTTACTCCGACGGATGGCACAAATGCATGAGGCAACGAAAGACAGTGCTATTGCACAATAGCAAAGCGACAAGACGGCGAGGTCGAGGCGCTTAGCGTGGCAGCGAGAGAAGGTCGTGGCGTGGTCTAGATCGCCGACGACGCACGCTGGGGGGATGCAGAGAGTAACTTCATAGCGGCAATTTGAGTTCTGAGCGATAAGCTTGCGGTCTGAGAGGAGAGAAGAGAGCGAGAGAAAAGGTGAGAGAGAGAGAAGTTTTCTAATTTTTCCAATTTTGTTTTCTCTTTTCTTCTTTCTAAATAATTATTCAAAGGTCAAATATTAAATAGGTTTTGACAAATTCACATGGGTTTGAAAGCTTCTAAATGCACCCATTGAAAATATTTATACCTTTAAAATTAATGACCCAACCCATTTTCAAAACGGTTACATGCAATGATGATGCCATGATGATTTTCAACACTTAAATAGTTTAATATTTTAATTATGCATTTTAATGAAATTATTAACGTGCCAAATTTGGTTTTGAAAATTTGGGATGTTACAAACCTTCCCTTAAGGAGAATCTCGCCCCGAGATTCGGATTCTTCAGAAATAACTCGGAACTCGTGCCAAGATCCTCTTCACGCGCTCCCAAGTGGCTTCGCCTCCAGAGTGGTTACTCCAATCGAACACGGCAAAACCGAAACATTTTTCTCCGGTTTTTCGTGATAGCCACATCCAAAATCTTGACCGGATATTCTTTAAGTATCAAATCAGTTGTAGGTCCGCTTTGTCCAATGGCAATCGCTCCTCGGGCACACGGAGACATTTCTTTAATTGAGAGACATGGAACACATTGTGCACATCGGACAGATATCGAGGCGATTCAAATGGTATGCCACCTCACCTCTTCAGGCTGAAATTTGGAAAGGACCAATATATCTTGGAGCTAGCTTTCCACTCACACGGAATCTGTGCATGCCTTTCAGAGGGGACACCCGCAGATACACGAAATCACCTTTGGCAAACTTTAAGTCACGCCGACGATTGTCAGCATAACTTTTCTGCCTAGACTGGGCTGCCTTCAGCCTTTCTTGGATTTGCTTCACTTGCTTTTCGGCCTCTTGCAAGATATCCAAACCAAATACCTTTGTCTCACCAGTTTCTTGCCAGTACAGAGGGGTACGACACTTTCTTCCATACAATGCTTCATAGGGTGTCATTTGGATGCTTGACTGGTGACTGTTATTGTAAGAAAACTCAGCATATGGCAATTGCTTATCCCAGCTTGTGGGGTTGGCTAGGGCACTTGCCCTCAACATATCCTCAAGGATTTGGTTAACTCTTTCAGTCTGGCCATCGGTCTGAGGGTGAAAGGCAGTACTAAAATTCAAATGGGTACCAAGCGACCCATGGAGCTTGTCCCAGAATTTGGAGGTGAATTGGGTACCTCGGTCAGAGACAATCTTCTTTGGCATCCCATGTAGACAGACTATCTTGCTCATGTACAGCTCGCCAACTTGCCTCCGGTGTAGGTGGTTGAGACAGGATGAAGTGTGCAACTTTAGTGAGACGATCGACGATTACCTGGATGGAGTCATAGCGGATTGAGTTTTAGGTAACCCGACAATGAAGTCCATCCCCACTTCTTCCCACTTCCATTCAGAACCTTAAGCGGTTACAATGACCAAAGAGCCTTTGATGCTCGGCCTTCACTCTTCTTGGCGATGTCGCAGAGAGCGACATACTCGGCGATATCTCTTTTCATTCCGTCCCACCAATAAGTGGTTTTCAGATCAAGATGCATCTTGGTACTTCCAGATGGATAGAAATTGGCTTTCATGAGCTTCCTTTAAAATGACTTCTTTAAGAGATTTATTGTTTGGTACGAAGATTCTCTTTTAAACCGAGTACTCCTTCTTCATCCATGGAAAAATCTGGTGCCTTATTCTTTTAAGCTTCTCTTTAATTTTAAGAACTTCATCATCACCTTTCTGCGCTTCTTTAATTTGATTCATTAAGGTGGGTTGTAATTCAAGCATATTTATTTGGCCTACCTCAACCATTTCCAAGTTGAGGTCGATAATTCTTTGTATAATTCAGGTTGATCTTCTTTAAGCATGAGATGATTGCAAGATGAGCGCCGGCTTAAGGCATCGGCCACTACATTAGCCTTGCCAGGATGATAATGGATTCCCACATCATAGTCCTTGATTAATTCCAACCATCTTCTTTGTCTTAGATTGAGATCAGGTTGAGTGAATATATATTTGAGACTTTTATGATCGGTGAATATTTCGGTTCTATTGCCAATTAGATAGTGTCTCCATTTTTAGAGCGTGAACCACAGCGGCTAGCTCAAGATCATGAGTGGGATAATTCTGCTCATGAGGTTTGAGTTGTCTTGATGCGTAAGCAACAACTCTCCTTTCTTGCATCAGCACGCAACCTAGGCCTTGCCTAGATGCATCGCAAAATACCTCAAAATCCTTATGGACATCGAGCAAGATTAACACCGAGCGGAAGTTAATAGCCTTTTCAACTCTTGAAAACTAGCTTCACACTTATCATTCCACTCAAATTTATTTTCCTTTTAAGAAGATTTGTCAAAGGATCGAGAGATTTTTGAAAAATTTTCAATGAACCGACGGTAATATCCCGCCAATCCAAGAAAACTTCTCACTTGTTTTACAGACTTCGGTTGCTTCCACTCAACAACCGCGGTGACTTTTTTCCGGTCCATCGCAACACCTCCTACCGATATCACATGACCAAAGAAAATCACTTCCTTCATCCGAACTCGCACTTGCTCGACTTTTGGCATACAACCGATTTTCTCTTAACCTCTCCGTAACCTTTCTCGATGAATTTCATGCTCCTCTTCCGATTTAGAGAAGATTAGAATATCATCGATGAATACCACCACAAACTTGTCCAGAAAATCCATGAACACTTTATTCATTAGATTCATGAAATATGGCGGAGCGTTGATCAGACCAAATGACATCACCGTGAACTCATAGAGGCCATATCTTGTGGTGAAAGCTGTTTTCGGAATGTCGGTATCTTTAATTTTTATTTGGTGATAACCGCACCTCGTGTCGATTTTTGAGAAGATACAAGCTCCTTTCATTTGATCAAACAGATCATCAATTCGGGAAGAGGGTATTTATTCTTAATTGTTACTTCATTTAGAGATCGATAATCTATGTACATGCGGAGAGATCCGCTCTTTCTTTTTGACGAAGATCACGTGTGCTCCCAAGCGGAAACACTTGGTCGAATAAATCCTTTTTCTTGTAATTCTTCAATTTGTTTCTTCAATTCAGCCATTAGATTGGCGAGATAGGCGATAAGGTCTTTGGGAGATAGGACCAAATGCGGGAACCGTGTTTATCACAAATTCAATTTCCCGATCGTGGGCATTCGAGCGGCTCGTCAGGGAACACATCGGGAAATCCTTTACCACGCCTATGGTTTTCGTGGAAGAGGCCTCCAACTTATTAAGGGTGATTAGATCGAGGGAAAGGATTTATGATGAATTGGACCTCCGTCCAACACTATTAATTAATTTTACTGCTTTTGGTGGCATGTCTATTTGACCTTTATTTTTGGTTAACCAATCCATACCCAGAATCACTTCAATTCCTCTTGAGTTTATAACCACCAAGTCTGCCAAGAACTCGGTGTCTTGAATTTTTAGCTTAACCCCGGGGCACATCAAAGTGGACCTCATGACTTTTCCCGGGGATTTAATTAGCATTGGATTCTTCAGTGCATCAGTTTTCAACTCATGATTTTTGACAAAAGATGCTGAGATGAATGAATGCGTTGCACCAGAATCGAAAAGAGCAGTAGCAGGCATCGCACTTATGAAAAACTTACCCATCACCACATTGGGATCGGCGTGGGCGTCCTCAGCAGTGACGTGGTTCACACGCCCACGTCCAACAGCAGGAGCAGATCTTGCAGGTTGGAAGTTCCCGCGACCCATCCCAGAAGACAGGAGTCGCGGAGCAGCAGACTTTCCTTGAGGCTCAGGATTTTTATTGGGACACGAGCTGGCATAGTGACCCAACCTGGCCGCAAGCAAAGCACTTTATGGTGGAGATATCTTTCTTTTGAGGAGTGGAGACTTGGGTGCGAATCGGTGGAGGTGGTAGAGGAGCGGTCGCGATCGACCCAATCGAGTCGGGCGAGGAGGATAACATGCCCACGATCACGAGGCGCTTGATCTTGAACGAGAACTTCCAGAGGAATGGCTATCCTCATGGGCCCTCTTCTTCTTTCGGCAATTTAGGCATCGGCGACGGTTTTCCTCTTGTTTAACCGCCGCAAACATTTGCTTAAAAGTGGGAATTCAGAGAGTCAATCAAGGCACGATCTCGTGGTCCATGCCTTTCTTAAAGAAATATATCTTATCAAGATCGCTTCCTCACGCCCCTTGGAACATATCGAGCCAAGAGTGTGAATTTGGTGAGGTACTCCTGCGCAGGTCATGCTTCCTTGCACGAGGGAGTGGAATTCAATTCTTTTAGCCTCCTTAACACTTTATCGGGAACATAGTTCTCTTCAAATGCCTCAACGAACTCAGCCCACTCAATAGCATCGTGGTTATCATGGGCCTCACAGCGTGTCCCACCAAGCAAAGAAGAACCCTAATGAGTTTGGTGTGTTGCAGTGAACACTCTCAACCTCACCACATTGGAACATGATGAGCTTTTTCTCAATCTCCTTTAACCAATCCGCCGCTTCCAGAGAGTCACGGATCCAAAGATACTTAGGGATTGGCCCTAAGGAAGTCATTGATACGGAACGATAGGGAGGTGGAGCTGGTGTATGAGCAGAGAGGAGCTGGGACGGAGGATGATTCCGCTCTTGAATCAAGTCGCGGATCATCTGGTGTTGCATTTGCATGATTTCTCGGGTGGTAGGTTCTTCAGAGGTGGTGGAAGATGGTGGTTGGAATCGCTTGATGTTCGGGAGAATTTTCGTGGTGGGATGGTTGGGATCTTGGTTGGGAATTTTGTGGAGGATTTGGCAGAGGAGTCAAGCGAGGAACAGAACAGAGGAGGTCCTCCAATGAATGTTGATCCATGCGAACTGAGCGATCTTGCTCACGAGGTTGGTGTGAAGCACGTGCTCGGCTCGGGGCACTTCCATGACCTCGGCCCCGGGCAACATCCCTTCTTCCAGCCACTCGAGCAATCACCATCTGATAGGTAGAAGAGGAACGAGATAAGCATAAGGGGATTTACGTTTTTCATCCAAAACATGGTTTTAAATAAGCAATTTGGCACAATGCACATTCATATTCATAACATAACAATTTTTAGGGTACAAACAGGCGCAATACCACAAACCGGTATGTCACCCCAAATCACGAGCTAACTACCTACGGGTTACATCTAACATACGCCGAATGGCTAATAGGATTGATCCACAAGGCCCACCGTAAGCACCAACCGAGTAGGATGGCTACCACGGTGATCCAGAGAGGAAAATGCCTCATCTCCTCGAGGAAGAGATTTTAACTCGCTCGCTCGGCCGAGGGCGAGGACTCGGGAACGACGAGGACTTGGAGCGCGGCGAGGAGGACTCGGAGAACGGCGAGGACTCACCGAAGCGGCGAGGGCTCGCAGAACGCGAGGGAGGATCATGAGCGAATCTCCGACCTTCTCCTCATCGCGGTTGGAGAAGCAAAGACGCACGGCGGGACGAGGCGGCAACACCGCGCGGCAACAGCAGGCAAAGAAGGCGCAATAAATCACAGGGGGACAGCAGCCTTGCGAGGCGGCAAAGACCGACAAGGCGGCAGCAAAAGCAAGCGCGCAACGCAGCGGCAAAGCGGCAAGCGGCGCGAATCAGCAAGGGACGGCCCTCTTAAAGAGGCGGCCAATATTTGAAGTGGGAGGGGGACCGGCGGCAAAGCACGGCAAAGCGGCGACAAGACCCAAAGCAAAAGAAAAGAAAAGAAAAGGGTGACAACGACCCAAACAAAGGATACAGGGACTACGAGCTAGTCCCAGTCGCAATCGGACCCAGAGACCAACTCCACGGGTCTTCCGTCATCATCATCATCATCATCGCCGCATCCACAAATGGGTGCCAACTAGACGGTGGTGATCGAACCATCAACGGTATGCCTTGGAGCTCGACAAGAGTGGGAGGCGGAGTTTCACTCCGGAAGGACCCAGATCCAACTTGAGATCCTTGGGGTGAGCTCGAAGAACACAAGGAAGATCGGCAGGATCCTTAGGCGGGGGCTGGATTTTTCCCGACCTCCTTCTTCTGCGGGCGCGAGGTCGAGCAGCGAGAGCAGGAGTCCCGGAGGAAGAAGCGGCATTCCCACGGAGACACCGGGTTCTCGCGAACCAACCGACGGATTCTTTTGCGGCCGACCTTCTCCACCAAGTGGAAAGAGTCACGCTTTTAAGTTCGCGGCTCTCCTTCTTGGCTTGCTCCACCGGCGGTTGGTGTCATAGATGAGTTCAACTCCCGAAGGCGATGGTGTACGCGTCGTCCGTGGATTGGACGAGCTCGGCAGGTGGTACACCGTCGGTCGCTCTCACCTCGGCCGTCTGAGCATGGCTGAACAAACTCGTTAAGCGCATTTAGACGGAAAGTAGCGAAGCGGGGAGACATGTACCACGCGTGAATGCATCGCTGAGTCGATGTAAAGCAAGTCCGACATCGCCTTGGATGGCGCTCGAGCAATTGACGCGATTAGCGAGTAGCGAACGGTCCACGAGTAGGCGGTGGACTGCGGCAAGAAAGATGGACGCACACCACCCAAAGAAAAGGCCCTTTGCGCAAAGTAGTGGCCCCATGATACATAGGGTCACGAAACCAAGCGTGTTTCAAGATCGCAGCAATGGCGCGACGAAACCTCCGTAGCCAAGTCCAAGGGTGGACGCGAAAGACGGCATCTACAATTTTTCAAAAGATCATCAAGAAAATGGATTGCGAAGATTAAGAATTTATTTAACAATTATTTCCTTTATAAAGTATATGGTCTCTAATTCTAGGGCTACGCCCTAAAGCTAGTCGGCTCGATACCACTTTTAGTCGTAACCCTCTAATTGATCAATCCTAATTGTGCATACAAGATTAGTCCCGTAAGATCATGGCTAGCACACACAATTTAACAACAATAATGGTACATTGCCTTCGAGTTACATTATTACAACATAGGGACTAAGCGTCCCACGTGAAGTCACAGCTTTAATACATCAAGTACGGCACGCAGTTAAGATACTGCTACACACACACGGTAACGCAGAGCCTAACATGGCACGATTTATTCTAGCAACTAGACTATTCCACAGCGGAAGCGGCAGGCGAGACACAACCCTACTCTTCGTCCTCGAAGTCCTCCTCCTCCTCGTAGTCCCGTCCTCCTCGGATGGAGAGTCGAGGAGCCTCCTCGATCGCTGAAAATTTTGGAAGAGGGAAGGAGAAATAGGGGTGAGTACAAAGGTACTCAGCAAGTCGAGGATATATGCTGATGGGGTTTAGTACAAATGGATGGCTTGGGCAGTTTTGTGGAAATTGCAGTTATTAGCCTAGTTTTGACAAAGCGATTTAGAAACATTGAATCTCCATATTTTCTTTGGGCTTTTCTCAAACGGTTCTCGCCACTTGGCCTCAGTGCCATAGCAAGAACAAAATCCTTTCTTCTTTTCTTTTCTCAAAACCGGCTAGGTCCATTCCGCGCGACACTTTCCGATAGGCCGTTACCCATTTCGGAATATCACCGGTGGCCCCTAGCTCAAACGAAATCCTTCTCAAACCTTACTCATCTCAAATCATTTGTTCAAAACCCTTTTTCTAAATTGATTTTAAAATGAAGGAGCTACCATAAAATCAGTCCTTCAAGCTCATAACATGAAACACGGCTATCATGACAGTTTTAACTCTGCAGAGTGGGTACGCTTTACCCTCGAGAGGCTACGCACCCAGACGATGTTTCGCCACAAGACCATCAACCACGAGGGCCAACGATCGGGCCCGTCCCATACCGGGGCTCGAGGTCGCATCTTGAATGGCTCGATTAGAGGATTATAGGATGAGCGATCCTTAGACTAGGAGAGTAGACATTTTAGCCTGGGCTTACAAAACCGTGCCAAGATCTGCACTAATCGCCAAAATATCTCCTAGTCGGAAAGATTTTAGGTAAGAGGAAAAACATTTCCTACTAAGCATCACCCTTGATGCGCTACCTTTAAACCACCACTTTTCCCAAACATTTCTCAACAATATTCTCATTTCACACAAATGATTGAATCATTCCAATAAATAATTTTAAGCATTTATCCTACCTCAACAAGGTATTTAAATAAGAGCAATTCATATTTTAGCCTTAGGTTTGATCCTAACATATCTCTTACCTTTCTAATTGGCATAATAACTAATTCTAGCAAATACGGCATTTATCTTTTAAACTAGCATGCATATTTTCAAGTCTAATAAACATTTTCTAAATAACCAAAATGGCTTCACAATATGATCAAAGGGGACTTGCCTTGGTCGATGATCGGTAGGAGCAACCGGCATGACGGTAGGGTCTAACCACGCGGACAACACATACAACATAATATAAACATCCATCAAACAGGGAAACATTTATATATGATTTTTGTTTTAAAAATCATGCACGAAATAAATATGCATGAAAATGTGATGCATGCATAACTATTTTATATTTTTATATTTTTATTAAATCAAGTGTATGCATCAAAATAATATTTTCATCATTTTTCTAAGGTTTTTGAAAATCATTCGCTATTTGCTAGTTAATGCAAAATGATTAGTTTAATTTTTATTGTTATAGGTATTAATATAAATAGAGAGTTATTAAATTTTTGGATTATATTTATGTGTGCACTTTGAACTGGAAAGCGATTCTCGATCGAATACGCTTCCATTTATCGAGCCACACAACTACACAAAGCTAGCACTAATCTCAAAGCATGGGTCTTCTTCAACCTCAAGCCAAGCATGCACAAAGACGCACAAAGACACACGCCATTGAGCTAATCGAGTTTCGGCTGGCCGGTGTGGCGACCTCCGCTCGCCAAACCGATCGCAAAATGGATTCCTCTCGACTCAGCGCCCAAAGGACCCTATAGTCTGCGATCCGCCGATCACAAGACGACGACGTATTTTTATACATAGCTACAGCAGCATGCTCTAAACTAGCTCGCATGGCTTCCATGGGAGCTCTAACTCGACATGGCACACGCAGGAAGACTACGACCTCTCCGGATCATCTTCCCAAGCTCTTGCGCACCTAGAGATGAGCGAAGCTTACCCAGAGACGGCGAAATGAAGCTACTACTGGCGACTTCCTTCTTGACTTGGTGATGCTTCGGTTCCTTCGACACGAGAAGAAGCACGGCACGGCAAGGCACCGAGCAAGGAGAGATAGGAGCACTGAGCTCCACTTTATAGCCGAGGAGGGCACGGCGAAGGTCGGACTTTACTCCGACGGATGGCACAAATACATGAGGCAACGAAAGACAAAAGCTATTGCACAATAGCAGCGCGCGATAAGACGGCGAGGTCGTAGGGCGCTTAGCGTGGCAGCGAGAGAAGGTCGTGGCGTGGTCTAGATGCGCCGACGACGCACGCGGGGGTTGCAGAGAGTAACTCGCATAGTTTACAAATTGAGTTACGGAGCGATAAGCTTGCAGTGCAGAGGGAGAGAAGAGAGCAGAGAGAAAAGGTGAGAGAGAGAGAAGTTTTCTAATTTTTCCAATTTTGTTTTTCTCTTTTCTTCTTTCTAAATAATTATTCAAAGGTCAAATATTAAATAGGTTTTGACAAATTCACATGGGTTTGAAAGCTTCTAAATGCACCCATTGAAAATATTTATACCTTTAAAAATTAATGACCCAACCCATTTTCAAAACGGTTACATGCAATGATGATGCCATGATGATTTTCAACACTTAAATAGTTTAATATTTTAATTATGCATTTTAATGAAATTATTAACGTGCCAAATTTGGTTTTGAAAATTTGGGATGTTACAAACCTTCCCCCCTTAAGGAGAATCTCGTCCCCGAGATTCGGATTCTTCAGGAAATAACTCGAACTCGCGCCAAGATCCTCTTCACGCCCCAAGTGGCTTCGCCGAGTGGTTACTCCAATCAACACGGCAAAACCGAAACATTTTTCTCCGGTTTTTCGTGATAGCCACATCCAAAATCTTGACCGGATATTCTTTAAGTATCAAATCAGGTTGTAGGTCCGCTTTGTCCAATGGCAATCGCTTCCTCGCACACGGAGACATTTCTTTAATTGAGAGACATGGAACACATTGTGCACATCGGACGGATATCAGTGATTCAAATGGTATGCCACCTCACCTCTTCAGCTGAAATTTGGAAAGGACCAATATATCTTGGAGCTAGCTTTCCACTCACACGGAATCTGTGCATGCCTTCGAGAGGGACACCCGCAGATACACGAAATCACCTTTGGCAAACTTTAAGTCACGCCGACGATTGTCAAGATAACTTTTCTCGCTTAGACTGGTCGCCTTCACCTTTCTTGGATTTGTTTCACTTGCTTTTCGCCTCTTGCAAGATATCCAAACCAAATACCTTTGTCTCACCAGCTTGCCAAGACTGAGAGGGTACGACACTTTCTTCCATACAATGCTTCATAGGGTGTCATTTGGATGCTTGATCGGTGATCCGTTATTGTAAGAAAACTCAGATATGGCAATTGCTTATCCCACTTGTGGGGTTGGCTAGGCACTTGCCCTCAACATATCCTCAAGGATTTGGTTAACTCTTTCACCGCCATCGGTGCGAGGGTGAAAGGCAAGATTAAAATTCAAATGGGTACCAAGCGACCCATGGAGCTTGTCCTGAATTTGAGGTGAATTGGGTACCTCGGTCGAGACAATCTTCTTTGGCATCCCATGTAGACAGACTATCTTGCTCATGTACATTTCGCCAACTTGCTCCGGTAGGTGGTTCTGGACAGGATGAAGTGTGCAACTTTAGTGAGACGATCGACGATTACCCGGATGGAGTCATAGCCGGATTGAGTTTTAGGTAACCCGACAATGAAGTCCATCCCCACTTCTTCCCACTTCCATTCAGAACCTTAAGCGGTTGTAATGACCAAAGAGCCTTTGATGCTCGGCCTTCACTCTTTGGCGATGTCGCAGAGCGACATACTCGGCGATATCTCTTTTCATTCCGTCCCCACCAATAAGTGGTTTTCAGATCAGCATGCATCTTGGTACTTCCAGGATGGATAGAAATTGGGCTTTCATGAGCTTCCTTTAAAATGACTTCTTTAAGAGATTTATTGTTTGGTACGAAGATTCTCTTTTTAAACCAGAGTACTCCTTCTTCATCCATGGAAAAATCTGGTGCCTTATTCTTTTTAAGCTTCTCTTTAATTTTAAGAACTTCATCATCACCTTTCTGCGCTTCTTTAATTTGATTCATTAAGGTGGGTTGTAATTCAAGCATATTTATTTGGCCTACCTCAACCATTTCCAAGTTGAGGTCAGATAATTCTTTGTATAATTCAGGTTGATCTTCTTTAAGCATGAGATGATTGCAACTGGAGCGCCGGCTTAAGGCATCGGCCACTACATTAGCCTTGCCAGGATGATAATGGATTCCCACATCATAGTCCTTGATTAATTCCAACCATCTTCTTTGTCTTAGATTGAGATCAGGTTGAGTGAATATATATTTGAGACTTTTATGATCGGTGAATATTTCGGTTCTATTGCCAATTAGATAGTGTCTCCAGATTTTTAGAGCGTGAACCACAGCGGCTAGCTCAAGATCATGAGTGGGATAATTCTGCTCATGAGGTTTGAGTTGTCTTGATGCGTAAGCAACAACTCTCCTTTCTTGCATCAGCACGCAACCTAGGCCTTGCCTAGATGCATCGCAAAATACCTCAAAATCCTTATGGACATCAGGCAAGATTAACACCGGAGCGGAAGTTAATAGCCTTTTCAACTCTTGAAAACTAGCTTCACACTTATCATTCCACTCAAATTTATTTTCCTTTTAAGAAGATTTGTCAAAGGATCGAGAGATTTTGAAAATTTTCAATGAACCGACGGTAATATCCCGCCAATCCAAGAAAACTTCTCACTTGTTTTACGACTTCGTTGCTTCCACTCAACAAATCATGGTGACTTTTTCCGGTCCATCGCAACACCTCCTACCGATATCACATGACCAAAGAAAATCACTTCCTTCATCCGTAACTCGCACTTGCTCGACAGGCATACAACCGATTTTCTCTTAACCTCTCCGTAACCTTTCTCGATGAATTTCATGCTCCTCTTCCGATTTAGAGAAGATTAGAATATCATCGATGAATACCACCACAAACTTGTCCGTAAAATCCATGAACACTTTATTCATTAGATTCATGAAATATGGCGGAGCGTTGATCGCACTAAATGACATCACCGTGAACTCATAGAGGCCATATCTTGTGGTGAAAGTCGTTTTCGGAATGTCGGTATCTTTAATTTTTATTTGGTGATAACCGCACCTCGTGTCGATTTTTGAGAAGATACAAGCTCCTTTCATTTGATCAAACAGATCATCAATTCGGGAAGAGGGTATTTATTCTTAATTGTTACTTCATTTAGAGATCGATAATCTATGTACATGCGAGAGATCCGCTCTTTCTTTTTGATTTAAGATCACAGGTGCTCCCCAGGGAAACACTTGGTCGAATAAATCCTTTTTCTTGTAATTCTTCAATTTGTTTCTTCAATTCAGCCATTAGATTGGCGATAGGCGATAAGGTCTTTGGGAGATAGGACCATGCGGTGAACTGTGTTTATCACAAATTCAATTTCCGATCGAGGCATTCCAGTACTCGTCCGGAACACATCGGGAAATCCTTTACCACGCCTATGGTTTTCGTGGAAGAGGCCTCCAACTTATTAAGGGTGATTAGATCGGAGGGAAAGGATTTATATGAATTGGACCTCCGTCCAACACTATTAATTAATTTTACTGCTTTTGGTGGCACATCTATTTGACCTTTATTTTTGTTAACCAATCCATACCTGTAATCACTTCAATTCCTCTTGAGTTTATAACCACCAAGTCTCGCCAAGAACTTCGTGTCTTGAATTTTAGCTTAACCCCGGCACATCAAAGTGGACCTCATGACTTTTCCCGGATTTAATTAGCATTGATTCTTCAAGGCATCGTTTTCAACTCATGATTTTTGACAAAAGATGCTGAGATGAATGAATGCGTTGCACCAGAATCGAAAAGAGCAGTAGCAGGCATCGCACTTATGAAAAACTTACCTTTCTCAGGTCCTTTCGGCTTGATCCATCCAAGCTCGAATTCCTTTTTGTTGTTCACCCATTCAGCAATATAAGCTCCAACCTCTTCAGTGTCAGAGTTATCAGAATCTTCAACATCATCTGTTTCAACAACATTGACGGCTTTATCTTTACCCTTGTAATTGTTATTGTTATTCCGATACTCTTTCTGGCCTGGGTAAGAGTTATCGGAGAATCGGCTTTCATACAGCGCGATCTTATGGGCTAGATGTGAGATATCAGCAAACTCCTGGTTGCCCACCTTCTTTTGATTAACAGGTAACAAACCCTTGAAAGCCAACTCCGCCAGTTCGTTATCGGGCAGTGAAAGGCTATAGCATCGGTTTCTCACCTCCCTGAACCGACGCAGATAATCATTCACCGATTCACCAAATTTCTGCTTAATCATCATGATATCAGTGATTTTTGCTTCGTTCTCTCCAGAATAGAAATACTCATGAAACTTCTTCTCCAAATCTGACCATGAAGTGACGCTGTTTGGAGGTAACGATGTGAACCAGTTAAAAGCCGATCCCGATAGCAACAGTGGCAACAATCGGCATTTGAGAGTATCCTTGGACGCAGCCTCCCCACAGAGCGCAAGAAACCAAGCAATATGTTCGCGCGTAGAGGTGTGGTCACTTTCGTTAAACTTGGCGTTTGCGAAATCGGGAACGCGATACTTGTGCGGATACTCCGTTTCATTGAAAGCCGATGGATACGGCATGGTATAGTGCGGCGCAATTTTGGGGGTGTTGTACCCGCACTACTTCATCATACTGTAGACCAAGTTCTTTGTCATCTCTTCAAGATTCCCATTCACTCCATGATTCATTGGTTGATAAACCCGATCTGGGACCGGGACCATAGCCTGATTATTTGGTACCATTTGAATCGGAGTTGGATTGATATTTAATAGGGAACTCAATTGGGAAGTCCCAGCATTTGACGCCTCGGTGGGCGTAGTTTGATCTCGCCCTCGGATTCACCCCAGTGAATATTCCGATTCATCTGGTGGGTTTGCCGAGTCATCATGTTATGAAACGCAGCATGAGCCCCTTCTTGGACGATTCGCCCTAGAACCGATGATTGATCAAGCATCGATCGGTAAACAGAGCTGTTGATCTGATCCCTGATAACTTCAGAAAAATCACCCGTGAGCAACGGATCTCCGATGGAAGTCTTTGTAACTTGGCCACTGCGCGTCTTCCAATACCCAGTGAGCATTCTTTTCTTGTTTTCTTCGTGAATTTCCGTGAGCCTATCCTCAACTTCTTTCTTTTGATCTGGGCTTAATTCGTCGAACGTCACTGGCTCGGCAGCCAGCTTGAGCGCCTCCAATGCTGCCTCGGCATCGGTACGCGTCATGTTGTCGATTTCGATCTTTTGGGTCCCACCGGGCGTGCCAAAAAGTATGTTGACACGGAAAGTTAACTTCTCGCCAACAGACGTGCCGAAGCGTCAACCCTGTGGTTGTGTCGCAACGAGGAAACCAAGCGTGCCAGTCATTTTGACCTATAAATTGACAAGGAGAAAATCGTCAGTAATATAGCCCTAATCGGCTTTTCAAATAGCCAGATCAGGTTTTCTATAATCGGTTTTAGTATATCCGATTATAGGTTCTATCGGCTTAATGTCCGATAGAGCAAGTAAATATGGAATAACAATTAAATTCAAATTTCATACTTATTTTTGGTATTTTTTATAATATATTACCAATAAACCTTTATATCAGTGCATCAGATTAAATCAAGAAGTAGATCAAATAGATTGGTCAAGCCAAGACAATATCCAAATCTATATCTAGACATAAGTTAATAAACCGATGTAAAGATTTAAAGGATAATACTGGGTAGGTGCAACACCAATCGGCAAACATTTTCAGATGCGGAATCCTAAACAAGGCATACACAAGATCGATTAAACGAGGCAGTTGCATATATCGAATTCAAGAAAAGCATGTGTAATATCCGACAATCAGCATTACAGGATAAACACATATTACAGATCGATTAAATCGAGACAGTGCAACATGCGAGAACACATCAAAGATCGGAAAATCCCGAGACAGTCTGACGTGCTTTGCATACATGAGATCAAGACGATCTGACCATGCATACGGGTTACAAGGAGAGAATCGATTATCCCATCGAGATAGCTCTACTCATGAAGTTGAAGCCTTTCGACGAAGTCGATCGGATTCGAGAAAGTGTTTTGTGTATTGAGTAATAGATAGATATTCTCGAGACCTAAAGTCCTATTTATAGTGTTACAAAGTCGATACCGATACAACCTAATTTACCGCGACGCGTTCCTGATCACATCGTATTCCCCCCGAAGTCTTACAAGTATCGGTATTCGCCCTTTCCTCTTTGCCGATAAAGCCCATCTCCGATTTGGCCCAATAATTCCAACATATTCGGCCTTTTCTGAACATTCGATTTTCTGCCAAATTTGGGTGTCAACAGGGACCCATCAGAGTCAGTGTCGACGGCTATGTATAGGCCGTCGACACAGTCGTTTCATCCATGTCACCGGTGGGACCCATCAACAACAGTGTCAATGGCTAGTTATCGGCCGTCGAGACTGATCCCACCATGCCGGAAACGACGTCCGGGGGGTCTTTATCGCGGCATATCATATGGCCATCAAGACTTGTTGTGTCGACGGCTAAGTTTCTCTCGACGACCTTTACTCGACGGCCTTGTATCGATGGCTGGCCGTCGAGACTAAGTAAACCCGACGGTTGACGGATTTGTATCGACGGCTTTAGCCGTCGAGACTGTTGCCGCCTCCTGTAGTGAGATGTTGCTCTCCATCATCCAACCTTGCGTGGCGACCCATCCTCACGCCCTCGGCGTTCAGCCATGCTACTAAATTGTTATATGCGAGAAATAGTTGTAACATATATTTGTTGTTGATTCTATAATGATATTTGGTGTTCTTATGAATTTTCGAGTCTGGGTAGACTTGATAGGTTTGTATACACCAATCGGGTCTTAGGTCTAGATCTGGGTTTTACTTTGAACCCCTGAAAATTTTTTAGTCTAGGTCTAGATCCCATCCTTAGGTCTTGGGTTTGGATCCCTAGATCCCTGGACCTCTAGGACCCAAACCCATTACCATCACTATTCAAGTTGTGCACAAGGGCGGTTAGCCTAGCCAAGGCACACACATGGGCGTAAGACAAAGCCAATGTTAGTTGACATGAGTTTTTATATTATTTTATTTGTGAATTTATGTTTTTCATAGTTGTTAGAAAACATTCTTTTTAATTTGATATTAATTTTATTTTATCATAAGGTTATATATTTTTATTTTTATTTTAGCTGATATTAGCTCCCTTAAAACCTCACATTAGCTCTTAATTTTTTAATTATACATTTAATGGATTTTTTCCTGATACGAACTATTTTTAAAATTTGACATGAACCTTTGCTCGTGTTACTTTTTACTCAATTTATATTTTTTTGTTGTAGCTAGTATGAATTATTTTTTAATCTAATATGGACTTATTCATATTATAAATTTATGTTGTTTTTAGTGGACATAAACGTTTTCCTTTAGTCCAATATAGAATCTTATTTCTCTTTTTTTTTATGTTTTTGTAATTTTTTATTTGAACTGATTTAACTCTTTTTTTGTCAGACATGGACACTAATGTTTATTATTTGTATTCCAAACTTATGTAAATTTTGTTTTCATGGAAGTTGGCTTGAAATCTTTCTACACATACTTGTTTCTATTATTTTTATTCTAAATTTCCATTTTTTTTTAGTTTTTGTTGTGCCTGGTGCAAGTTCTTTTTTAATCTACAATGGACTTATATTTCTTTTTTTGTGTAGTATTTATAATTTCTTTCTTTCAATCTAATTCGTCAAAATTTGGCCGGGTTGTAATCAAAGATGTAGATCGTATCTTTTTTCCTTGATTAACATTAAAATTTATAGTATTTTATTGACGTGGAAATTTCTAATATTTCAAAATTACCATGGTGGCTAAATTAGCATCCACCTTATATAGATACTAATATTTTATTTATATTTTTAGCATTTATGAATTATTTTTTTAAATCTAATTTAGTACTCCCTATGTTTCTTTTTATAGGGCGTATTTTATTTAAATAGTCTTTAGATGTATACTCTGACCATTTAATTTATCTTATTGTGTGTTGTCAATTGCTATAAAATAATATTATGTCAAAAGTACTTCGAATACAAAACTATAGATACATTATTTTTATACTAGCTAGTGATACATATAACTTGACTAAATAATGATCAAAGTTTACAAAGCCCGACTTTTTTTTATTCGAAATACGTCTATATTTTCAAAACAACGGTAGTGTAATTTAGCCCCACTATAACAATGGTATTGATCTTCTTTTATCTATGATAACATGATAATTTACAATATTTTTTAATAGCATAAATTATTTAAATATTTAAATTAACGTGGTGGCTCTGTAGGCAGACGTCATCCATTCATATAGATAGATAGGCCTTGTACATTTCAGCTTAGCATAGCGTAGTGTTTCACTTTAGCAAAATTTAAGAGTTTTTGGAAAGAGGTTTAAATATTCTAAAAAAATAATTAAAAATAGTTTTAAGATTTTTGAGAGAACTACTAAAAGTCTGAAAAAAATTCATTACAAATTATTACACTATGTAGGATATATAAAAAAGACAAATTTTGATACAGTGGAATGCTACGCAACGCTAAGCCGAAATGTCCAATGCCATAGATAGATTGTTTATATAGATAGGTAGGTAGGTAAGTAGATACCATTTTTTAAACTCTCTGTGAGTGCACATAGATCACTCATACGGTATGGTCTCGTCCTCTTCACACCAAATACAATTGATGGCGCCATGAAGCTCTTACACACAGTATGAAGCAGAACACCGTCTGCAGTTTTTTTTGTTTAAAGAACAGTCAGGGGCAACTTCAGGTCATCAACGGACTAGGCCTTCATTACAAGTGGGGTTAGGTTTCTATGTTAATGATGTCAATAATTGGAGAATTTTTTTTATAGCACTATTGCTTGGTCCATTATTGCTTGGTCAATTCCCGTGCCTAATTCATTCACTCAATTATTAAAGGCAAAATAGCCAATTTGGTCCTCAAAGTTTGCCCAAAGGCTCATTTTAGTCCCTCAACTATCAAATTGTCCATTCATGTCCCTCAACTTTTGAGTTGGGTCCCATCTAGTCCCTGGTCCTATGTGGCTTTCCAAAGTGGCATGCCTAGTCAGCTGTGGGCATCCTTTGCTGAATCATCTAGCAGAAAATGTCTGTTTTGCCCTTGCTGGTCAGCTGTTGTAATGCATCAGTTAGTGTTGCTGCGCCTGAGAATAAGCTAGTAACCTTCTTCGTTTTTTCCTGCATCTGAACCAGACCACACTGTAAGCCACGGTTGAGTACAGGCCATGGCGACAATTGCAGCCTGCCTGACTAGCAAGGGCAAAAATAGACATTTCCTGCTAGATGACTCAGCAAAGGATGCCCACAGCTGACTAAGCATACCACTTTGGAAGGCCACATAGGACCAGGGACTAGATGGGACCCAACGCAAAAGTTGAGGGACATGAATGGACAATTTGATAGTTGAGGGACTAAAATGATTCTTTGGGTAAACTTTGCGGACCAAATTGGCTATTTTGCCATTATTAAATGAAAGCTTCTCTATCTCGAAAATACTCCTATATAGTAACAGATATGAGCATTACAATTCTACGAGTCCACATATTTTCCGGAAACACATTTTCTTTAAAAAAACAAAAGCAACGTTAGAATACTTGTCCATGGTTTCATCGACGAGCTTGACGTGTACGTATTTTGTTCCGACTCGCGCGTCATTTTCCAGCGGGCGAAGCAAGTGGCCACCCGCACGCAGTATCGTGGGCTGGGCGGGCGTGTCGCCATCGCGGGGCGTTTTTTTCTCACTGTTGTTTTGTGCAGATTGCCGGTGCTTTTACGACGTGAGCTGCTGTCGCCAACGCCGAGAAAGCGACTCGATTCACCGCCGAATGCAGCATGTCGACATGGAGCTGTGTGCTGGCCCGGCCCCGCTTCGCCTGGCCATGGACGGCTGTTAGTTTTTTGACATGACAAACCCGTGCTGCTCGAGGTGAAAAAAAAAGGGTGAGAAGAAAATACTCTGTTTAAACTAACTTGCTAGTCCAATCGGTTGAGGTTACCATGTTTTTTAATCACCTAGTGCTGCCATCTGAGTTAAAAGTTAGGAGTAGAACGGAGGAGTGTTAGGATTTAATTGTCGCGTAAAATCTAAACGATCTAGCTAGAAGACATGATATAGAAGACATAATATTAGATAACGTAGTTTGACTATGGATGATACCTCCGATAAATACAAGCACATCTGACCAATCGGGTCACGGCCATAGGCCGACCACTAACCATGTGCATTCTACGCTACAATTAAGCCGCCATGATCCGTTACACTCTAGTGTCCCTATTTATAGTGAAGATCACAGATACGAGTCTATCTTGGCATAGCTCTTCCTTGTCTATGACAACTCGGAGTCTTAAGTAACCCACTTATACCCATATTCGACACAAATTCTAACAGACTCAACGTTGTCCTACAACTTCATCACCAGAAGCTTAAAAATGTCTCATTCGAACACCTGCGTACTTGAACTCGAGATGATACTTCACAGCTTACATCAAGCCGTCTCTGACTTGGCCTCAGACCCGTTGTCCTTTGAAACAAACACAGGTAACTCGTGAACCTTGGCTTCTTCATGACTCCACCTGCAAACAGTCTTTCTACATCTAGAATTTAGAAGTCCCCTGCAGCTGTACTAATGTGACATAATTCTCTCATTTATCATCACACAACCTTACTATCTTTTATGGTTCCGACACCCCTTCTATCTGCAACAGCTTGGAACACCATCCCATTATGTTAAGGCTTCGAGCGAAATCAAATTCCTTCTTGGCACCAACATATACCTTACACCCTAAAGTATCCGGGCAACTCCGCCATACATCCTTGTACGAAGAAAACAACTCCTTTATTGTGTGTCACATGAAAAGACCAACCAAATCCAATATCCACGTTCTAAGTGCCTGTGTATTAGATACTTGAGGTAAATCTGTCAAAATTTCTTTTTCATTTTGAAAAAGGAAGAGGGAGCATTTCATGCCTTTTTCTAAGACCCGCGTTCAAGCTAGCTTCTTCAAGCTACAGACCGAGTCCTTGTTGGTACTGTCGTATAATAACACGGGGCCCCACGCCAAAGTGGGCGAGCAAGGCCCAGCATGCAAGGCGAGCCCCTCGAAGGTTAAGAGGCCCCACGCCACAAGCGGGCGAGCAAGGCCCCAGCACATGGGCGAGCCCTCGAGAGGCGAGGCGAGGGCCCCACGCCAGCCAGTGCGCGCATGAGCCCCTTGATTTGCTGAGGCGAGGGCCCCACGCACCAAAGTAAGCGTGGCGAGCCCTCTCGAGACCAGCGAGGGCTCCAGCGCCAGGGCCTCGCAGCGGTGAGTATTGCGTATGAGTCTTGGACGAAGGCTCCCCCTCTTCTGAAGGATGAAGCGATTTAATGAGACATCACGCGGATAGACAATGAAGAAATGATTACCGCATAAAGGACCCTTGCAGTCTGCGAGCAAATTGCCATCGTGCGCGCGTAAGAATTGACCGCAGAGAGAAGGTTTGCTTGAGGAGGCCGCCTGTGTCGAGAGGAAGCAGGTAGGCCCCACCCGCAGACTCACCGGTGTGGCCTGCAGGGTCGAGGCCACTTGGCGGCATCGCGAGTATGGCAGCATGAAGGCGCAAGCAAGGGCGCTTTCGCCTCTTCTTCGTGTCTTGTCACAGATCGAGAGCATCAGATCGCTTACCCTCCGGCTCTCTTCGCCAAACCAAGCTTGTATAAAAGGGAGGAGAGAGAGAAAGAGGGGAGGAGCATACGAGACTAGCATTCGTGCATTGAAAACACTCAGAAACACATTCCCTTTCAACCACAATCGAAAAGAGCTAAGGCTCAGCAGGAGAGTAGGACTATTACCCATGGGGTCCGAACTCAGGTAAATCTGTGAGTCGCCTTGTTGTGCTCGACGCTCGAATCGAATCGAGCTTGATCGAGTTGGCTAGCAGACTGAAAATCTGACCAGGGGTGTGATCCGCAGTGGTTGAGCGGAGAACACGCCGTCAGTACCCGAAAAACCCACTTCTGCTATCCCTGGCTCCCCTTAGATCTGATTATTCAATGGTGAGGATACACCAATCCGACACAAAAATAGAGTCCTAATAAACTTCATATTCATCTTGGCCACCATTTTCTTGATTTTTTTTTGTGAAAATCTAATTCGTGCACTATAATATTTGGCTCGCTCAGGCCTGCTTACTGTACCTTTCGCACAACATGCTTTTTGACGAGAACATCGCTACATCGGATACATTCATGGGATCAACAACCAAATACTCCTCTCCCGACCGGCAACCCTCGACAAGCATTGCAGGATCGATTACCCGAACCCACGCATGACAAATTAATTATCAGGTAAACTCGTTTCTTGGGTTGCATATTTATATTTGTGAGAATAAACCACTGCCTAATAATATTCTTATCCTTAGAAACTTAAACAACCACAAGTTACAAGGCATTAAAACACCAAACAAGACAATAAAACATGGTGGGAAAGTGAAGGGATTTCACTTGGACTTCAATGACCAGTCTGAATTCAAACAGGCCTAGAGAATGCAAACGAATTCCGTTTGGGGCGTGTGGGCACATGTTGGAAAGATAACTTTGTCATCTTTCCAACGGATCCGGCCTCACCTTCAAATTTCAAGCAAGCTGGCCGCAACAGTCAAAACAATATCATAGATAGAACCTGCCTTTTGCTCTTCTTTGATGTTGCATCACCATTACTTTGGGCTGAGTCCCATGTATTTCTAGTGCGTGAGAGCACCTTTTAAAAGCCATTTTTCTCCCTATATATTGGGAAAACTTATCCTATTTCTTTTTAGGTTTTGTTTTAGATCAGTTGCCCCCATGTGTGGAACTATATCGCTTGTTCTCCTGTCTCGGCTAGAGCAGTTGTAAACAAGTTCATAACCTCAGTTAGAGTGTGTGCTTTGCCCTTGTTATTGCGAGTTCTTCGATTGCTTGTAAGGATAGACCTTCATGGTCAGGTCATCCGAGCTTTGGCACGATTGATAACAATCAGGAGTGTGGTTTAGCGATTGTGGGTGCTTATCCCTGCGTGGTTCGTAGCCGGATCGTCAAAGTCATCCTCCGCCCAAATCGTAGTTATCCCCTTACCGGAAGATCGGGAACCTATGAGGGCATCACTTTTTTCTCCCGCGCGTGGCGCGCTAGCTAACCTCCACATGGCCTGCGTCCACAGCTAGGGCTGGCGACTAGCCAAGTTTGAGTGAGCTAGGGTCTAGTTTGGCTCACTTGGTCGTCACCAGGCTTGGACAAGGGTTGCCTCTATTAGTTCACGAACTGCAAAAAAAAAGGCTTGGCTGAGGCTCATTTCAGGCTTCGGCTGGCTCGTGAGGGCCACGAACTAGAGGCCACACACACCTGCACACCATGAGCTTGTGAGTGGCAACCTCTTCGCATCACATGTTGTCTTCCTTGCCCGCCGCCACTGCCACCTTGTAGGAGAAGGATATGGAGGCGTGGCGGTCTGGCCGAGACGAGGATGGTGACTTGGCGAAGGTCCAAGTAGATGAGCAAGGAGGCTGGCCGACATTCCAACAAATGTGGGGTTGGAGCCAGAGACGGAACACAGTGGACTTACTAGGACAAGCACAGAGGCGACAATGTGGTCTGACCAGGATGAGGATAGAGATGTTTCACGATGAGCATAGAGGAAGCAACAGTCCGTCCGAAATAGCGCTATGAAGCAAAGCTGTGGTCGGCAAGATGATCAGGAAGGCGTCGAGGTTGTCTGGTCGGGAGACCAATATGAAGATCGAGGCAGCGCAACAGTCTGGTTACGACAGGGACGGAGGCGAGGTGGCTGTCCGATAGTGACGAGGATGGCGGCAGAGCGTCAATCTGGCCAAGATGACATGACGATCTGAGGAGTGAGGAGGAAGGATTAGAGAGTAGGTAATGAGAATATTTTCTGAATTAGGGAAGATGATGACTTGTGTGTGTATGGAGTGTGCACCATAGTGGATGCGATGCAACCATGCTGGCTGAGTGGAAAAGGGAGGCACCTGGGCTGAGTAGTTGGATGTTGCCTAGTAGGGCTGGTGGAGGCCTGGTGCGCTGTGAGACAACAGTTTGGGGGGCTAGGATGAGTGTTCCAATTGAACCACGGGCAAGTTGAGCGATCTAGATGCTAGCTTGGCTCCACTCGGTATTCCACCAAGCTAGAAAAAAATTCGATCTCGAGTTTGGTGGCCCAAGAGTTGAGCTCGAGTCGAGTCAAAAATGCTCACGAGCCTTGAGCTAGATTGCTAGCCCTATCCACAACTTTTGGTGGCCTAGCGTTGTTGCGTTGCTCGCCCACCTTCGACCTACGTTGCAGCGTTGTGCCCTTGCTTGCCTGCATTGGGCATGTTGCAACGCTGCCTACGCCCTTGCAAGCTCCCTCAGCCATTGGATGATGAGTGGGAGAAACAAAAGAAATAGAGATGTAACCCATCGTGTTGAGGACTTGAGGCTGATGATGCCACAATGGGAATCGACGAACAAGAACAGTAATAGTGATGATTCAGTAGGGTTGAGCAGCATAAGGAGAGGCAGTGATAGGTTACTAGTAGAGGCGATGGGGAATGGAGTGGAGAGAGGGGAAGAGAAACTAGGGTTTGGGAGGAGATGAGAGTGGCATTGTTGGGCCGGGCTGCTAGGTGTGCATGTTTATGGTGTGGAAATTATTGGGCTAGGTTGCTCATGTGCTACCTGCTAGGCTCGTGAGCTATATCGCGAGCTTGAGGCTAGGCTCGAGCTAAGCTTGATTCGAGCTTCCAACAAGTTGAGTTCAAACGGTTTGCAAAACTTGAGTTTTTCTTACAACTCTAACTGAATCTATGTTGGGTCATAGGATAACAGGATCACGGTGCGCTCTAAGGATGTGTTTGGTTGCATCATTCATCACCGCCTAGTGCTGGATCAAACGAACCGGTTGTTTGGTTGTGCACGGATAGGCCCGATTCATGCATCACCGAGCAAGCCCACGAAAAGAATATTCCACCAAGATTCGGCATTAGCCGGTCGGGCACCAAAAAGTGGTATCGCTCGGTGTCGGGGATTAAATCACGGCCCATTGCCATGGCCCACTCCCTGACGGCCCAATCGAATGTACCCTACCAGGCCCAGCCCCTGAAGGTTTTATCTCGCCCATATGCTGCCCCGCCAATGCCTCCGGCCGCATGATGCGTAATGGCCAAGGAATCGTGTTTGAGTCCGTCTCGAACAAGAGTTATGCACGGCTACGTGAAGACCCAGACGTTGGTTTCCCGGATTGAAGCGGACGTCGTGATCCCCAAGACTAGGAGTATGCCTTATCTGCCTCGGGATATATTTGGCACGCCGAGTTCGTTACGATCTCGTAGTTAGCCCGGTCCGATATTCCCTCGGTAGGTTGGTTTGCTCTGCGCTATATAAACCTAGCCCCTATGGCGTTTAGGGGGCATCTGGTATCGAGTTTACGTCTTAGCATCTCATAGACACCTGATCTTCGCTTGTACACACATAATCTCACCGAGACTTGTTCGTCTCGTCGAGCCACCTCTTGTATTCATCTCTGACATATAAGAAAGGCTGGACGAGGGCTATTATCTCTCCGAGAGGCTCGAACTGTGATAAAACCCCGCCTCCCTGCTCCTCATCGCTCGTGTTGTTTGGCGTGTCTCCTATCTCCCTTTTAAAGAACCTTAGTTGACTTGGGTCAATATCCCAACCGTCGACAGTTGGCGCCGTCCGTGGGGAACCGCAGATCGAATATGTCGAACTCTATCGCCGATCGGAGATTCTCCCGAGGACTACGACTCGGCGGCAAGATGTATCTTCCTCGCCACCAAATCGATCCGACCGACCTAGATCGATGTCCGTATCTCGAGATGAGCCTTCGGATACGCTCCGAAGTGGTCTCGGTCGGACTCCGTCATCGACGACGATTACGGAACCGACGACCTTTACGCCGGTTTAGATCTATCGATTCCAAGACAATGTCGGTTGATTCCTCCCGTGGCGACACGGTTGATGACACCGCCTAGCGACAAACGCACGGCCACCGCAAGGCGTCAACATGGTCGGCTTTGAACCTCCGGATCCGGCGTGGGTCACGGCGTCAAGAGATCGGCGGGTCAATTCGCTCGACACCAAGATGGAGTCGCATAACCGCCATCGCGAGCAAGATATTGTTCGCCGCACTTTCGACGAGTCCATCAACCAAACCTGGCGATATCCGTGGTCGGTATAAGCGCCGCTGACGCGATCCGCCAAGCGCCACGCCAAGACCTCCGGCAGGTTCACCGCCGGCGGAATCCCGCGCCCGGACACGGTCGGGCAAGACGCGATGCATCGTGATTTCAGACCAATTGAGCAGAGCTGAACGGCTCCACGCCTCGGCGATCAGAATCAGATCCGCCACCAGACAATCTCGCCCTTGTGGGCGATCTTGTAACCACTCACCTAGAGAACCGCCAAGGCCTTAAGTCTATAGGTGAGGCCTCATCCGGCAACATGCGTGAGCTGTTCGGGTGGATTCGACAATGAGCGATCCGACGATCACATGACCGTTGCCACCGCCGGCGACCATCGCCCATGAGCAGGCTACCCGTGGTCGCCGTCACTCGCCAAGTCCCCGTAGTCATCGCGACAACAGGGGCAAGCGTGCACGTGATGGTCACGGACGGTCCCCTCGCGAGGAGCGCGTTGTCGCGACCACGAGGAAGGAGCGTGGAGGCTTGTCCCGGAGAGAGTTCCTCCAGGCAGAAACCTCCCGCTCAACTAGAGTCCCCCCGACCAACAGGACCAACGTCTTTTCAAGGCTAGATTCCACTGGGGAAGGTGGCCAGTCTTATGCTTTGGGCTGCAGGGCTTTTTCTGACGAGTTTCGCTCTGTCCGGTGGCCCTCAAAGTTCAAGCCCGGACACATGGAGAGGTACAATGGGACGCAGAACCCAGAGGAGTTCCTTTCCATCTACGCAAGGCCATCATGGCGGCCGGGGGTGACGAGCTTGTCATGGCTAATTACCTGCCGATCGTCCTTGAGGGCGCCGCTTGGGCGTGGTCGTTTAATCGACAAGAGGTTCCATCGCTCTTGAACTAGCTTTGTGACTCGCTGATTGCCAATTTCCAGAGTCTGTTATGTGCTCAGGTAAGGAGGATGATCTGCACGGATGATCCAGATGAACGGGAGACCTCCGCAACTTCGTGAAGCGTTCATCAAGATTCGTAACACGATCCCAACATCTCGGACGAATCTGTTGTCCGCGCTTTTAAAAATGGTGTCCATGACGAAGCTGCTCACCTAGGATCTCGAGATCAATGAGACCTAGACCGCCAACGATCTGTTCAATACCGATCGCTATGCCAATGCGGCAGAGCGCGCTCAAGATAAGAAGGCGTTCGACAAGGGCGAAGCCGCCTACCACTGGTGTGGAGGAAAAGAAGAAGAGCAAAGAATAACCCCGTGACAAAAGTCCTGAAGAAAAAGAAGGGTGATGCGAACAACACCGTCGCCGGTATAGATCGCACACCTCCTCCCAAGAATGGGCAGAAAAAGCCCAACAATAATTATAAGGGCAAGAAGCCCACCCAGGGAGACAACCAAGGCAAGAAAAGTCCGAGCGACCGATATTGCAAGTTCCACCAAAACTACATGCATGATACGCGCCACTGCAGGATCTAGGCCGCAAAGCTCGAGGATTTCTACTACGGCAAGGGCCCAATGCCCACCCTGCCCGAAAAAGGTGATGCCGGTAAGGCCAAGCGCCAAACCGATGATGGAGATCGGGACAACGATGAGTATCAAGAGCCCGTGAACCATATCGCCGTCATCTTCGACGGCTCCTCGGCCTATACCTCTCGACGCAGCCTCAAGGAAGCTGCCCGAGAGGTCCACAACGTTGAGAAGGGCAAACCACAGCCCGAATCGATGAAGTGGACCGAGGTTCCTATCTCCTTCTCTCAGGAGGATTGCCCCACTGGGATGACCAAGCCTTAGCGGCTCCCACTGGTGGTCGCCCCGACCATCAGCAACGCCAGAGTTGGCCGCGTTTTGATCGACGGCGGGAGCGCTTTGGACTTGCTTTCTGCTAAGGTATTGGACGACATGCAGATCCCTTGCTCCAAATTTAAAGAGGTTGCGATGCCTTTCTACGGCATTGTCCCGGTGAAGTCCGTCGGCATTGGGGCGATTGTTCGCTCATACCTTCGGCAGCCCAAGCAACTTTCGGACAGAGTTGATCACGTTTGACGTGGTCGACTTCCCATCCGCTTACAACGCGATCTTGGGCCGGTCATCTCTTGGCAAGTTCATGGCCGTGTCCCACCACGCTTACCACTGCGTGAAGATACCGGGCCCTAACGGTGTGATCACGGTCAAGGGCAATTACAAAATCGCTGCGATCATGCGACAGCGCCCCTTGCCCTGGTCGACCGGCTTCGCCACGGGTCGGCGACGCCCGCACCAAGTCTCAGACGCGACTACTTCGCTTTCCTTCACCATGGGAGAGACTAAGGAGGTTCCACTGCTCGATGACTCTTCCAAGATAGCTTCACTTGGGGCCAACTGACCCCAAATAGGAAAGCGAGCTCATTGCCTTCCTCCGAGCTAATGCAGACGTGTTTGTCTGGGAGCCGTCTGACATGCCCGGAGTCTCAAGAGAGGTTATCGAGCATAAACTGGCAGTCCGACCGGACAAGAAGCCTATTCGCCAGAATCTTCGACGCTTTTTGGACTTCAAACAGGGATCATCAAAGATCGCCAGCAAAGTCGCCACCGCTGGTTTCATCCGCGAGGTTGATCACACCGAGTGGCTGGCCAACCTTGTCATTGTAAAGAAGAAAGGCGGCAAGTGGAGGATGTGTGTCGATCACACAGATCTGAACGCTGCTTGTCCTAAAGATAATTTCCCGCTGCCTCGCATAGACTAGCTGGTCGACGCGACTGCGGATGCCCAACTCTTGAGTTTTTTGGATGTTTACTCCGGTTATCACCAAATAAGCATCTCCCCGAGGATGAAGAGAAGACTGCCTTCATCACCCTCTTCGCACTTTCGCTATAATGACCATGTCTTTCGGTCTCACAATCTTGTCGGTGCCACGCTCCAAAGGCTTAATGGAGAAGACTTTCTCAGAACAGCGCGGAAGAAACCTGGAGGTCTATGTCGATGACATAGTTGTAAAGAGCAAATATGCTCCAGATCATGTGAAAGACCTAGCCGAGACTTTTCGTAATCTCGCCAAGCATCAAATAAAATTAAATCCAGATAAGTGTACCTTTGGTGTTCGATCTGGAATGTTGCTCGGTTATATAATTGGTTCGCAAGGAATCTCTGCTAACCCCGAAAAAATCGAGGCCATTGAAAACATGCAGGCTCCAACTACCGTCAAGCAAGTTCAGAACCTCATCGGACGGATGGTCGCCTTTGAGCGTGTTTATTTCCGTCAAGGCTAACGCTGGTTGCCCTTCTTAAGGCCTCGCAAGTTAATAAGAGGTCGATCGATCTTTCCAAGATCTAAAGCAATACCGCCCAACCCAATTGCCTTGATTACCCAGCGCCACGAAAGCGCCTTTTGTTGTACCTTGGTTGCATGCCGCAAGCGGTGAGCACGGTCTTGACGGTGGAAAGGGAAGGCATACAGCGGCCAATCTATTACATGAGCGAGGTGCTTCACGAATCTAAGGAGCGCTACCCGAGGTCCGTGGTTGTTTCACGCCTTGCTCATGTCCTCCAGAAGCTTCAAAGATTACTTCCAGCGCATGAACATCGGTCCCAACCAAGTTCCTCTTGGAGAAATCCTAAGGAACAAGGAAGTCAAGGACATACAACTAAATGGGCAATGGAACCGCGAATTTGACATTCATTTCTTGTCGCCGAATCGCTATTAAGTCCTGTGACTTGGTGACTTTGTCGCTAAATGGATCTGCCCGCCCAAATTCCAGGAAGCTCCCGAACAATCTGATGAACCCCCTTGGACCATGTTTTTTGATGACTCGTGCACTGGAAACTCGGGGGCTGGTTTTGTTCTCATCTCCCCTCAAGGAGAGCAACTCTAGTATTCTATCCAACTACACTTCGCGGTGATTAACAACGCTGCGGAGTACGAGACCCTCCTCGCGGGACTAAGAGCGTGCAAATCGCTCGGTGTCCAACGGCTAACTGTGAAGGGAGATTCACAGCTAGTCATCAACCAGGTAAACAAGAAGTATCAGTGCTGCGATGACTCAATGGCGCGATACCTGGTTGAAGTGAGGAAGTTGGAGCGGCACTTTCGATTTTTTGAGGTGCTCTTCGTGCCTAGGAAGGACAACTTCTTGGCCGACCAGCTGTCCAAGTTTGGATCCTCACGCGAACCAGCTTCGGTAGGGGTGCTCGTCGAGCACCTATACAAGCCCTCTATCACGTCTCCGAACGAGGCAACAGAGACAGGTGGTGCTGTCTCCGCATCGAAAGGTGTCATGGATCGACAACGCCATTTGTCCGACACCTTGCGGATGGGACCACGCTCAAGACGGCCGAAGCGCCCCGGCCATACACGCGTCTTTGGTCCATACAAGCTTGTGGACGGCATCCTTTACCGTCAAGGTGTTCTAGGAGTCCTCTCCAAGTGCATCTCTCAACAGGAGGGTGTGTTCCTTCTTAGGGACATACACGAGGGTGCCCGCGGCAACCACGCCTCCTTCAGGACTCTGGTCGGCAAAACGTTTCGCATGGGCTATTAATGGCCAACTGCGCTACAAGATGCTCGGGATATCGTGACTAAGTGCAAAGCTTGCCACTTTCACGTCCGGAAGGCACATTAGCCCGCCCAAGAGCTTCAAACGATCCCCCCATTATGGCCTTTCTCCACATGGGGTCTGGATCTGCTCGGCCCGTTCCCCAAGGGATACAAGGGCTACACGCACTTGCTCGTCGCCATCGACACTTTTATAAACTGGATTGAGGCAGAGCCTGTGTCGTCTCTTCACGCCAAAACTGTTATGCGCTTTTTCAAAAGCAACGTGGTCACGCGCTTTGTGATTCCCCACAAGCTGATCACGGATAACGGTACCCAGTTCAGAAGCGAGCTATTCTAGGAATATCGCGAATACCGGGCACCAAGGTTCGTTTACCTCGTGGCACATCCACGAGCAATGGAGCAATGAGCGAGCTAACGGATAGATCGCCCAGGGTATCAACGGCGCGTGTTCGCGGCACTCCGCGAGCACAACAAGGCTCGGTTGACGGTTCTTCCGTCCTCCGGCGATTCAGACTACGGCCACCGCAACCGGAAACTCCTTTCCAATCGGGTCTATGGTGCGAAGCCATCCCGCTCACGAAATAGTACTCGCTCGCTTCACACGAGCTCGGTCAACTTGGTTGACGACGAGCAAGAGCGCTTACTCGATCTCGATCTCCTCGAAAGCACACGCGAACGGCACAAGTCGAATGGCGCTACCAAAGAAGCTCTTCGCTTCAAGACGCCGCCAAGTCGGGCCGACCAAGGGCTTTAAAGGCGGGCGACCTGCTCACTGCCCGTGTTCAGAACTTGTCCAATGCCAACAAGCTAACTTCCGCTGGGAGGCCCATACACGGTCGCTTTCTTCATTACTCACCGCAATGGAGGAAGGAGAGAGTCGACCAAAGACTTGAAACATCGACCAGCTTCGTAGGTTCTTTGTGTAGGTCTTTCGTTTGCTTGCTTAGCTTCACGCTTTTTGCCAAACTTCGTGCCTTTGTTCGTCCAAGTCTCTCGGGCTGCCATGTAAAGTTCAATCCAATAAACAGTGAATTTCTGCGGCCCCCTGCGGCCCTTTTTCACTTCTTGTCTTCTCGCACTATCCCTCTCTGTAACACTTGATGGTCGCCGGTCTTATAACACTTAGCTCCGCAATCTTCGTGGTTTCCTCGCCGTGTCTAGTTTCAACAGTGTTTCTAAACTCGTGGTTGCGAACGGCTTTTCGCCTCGCGCTAAGTCTGCTCGTAAGCCCTCCGCTGCAGAGGCACTTACCGCTCACGACAACCACTTGGCAAAGTCTGTTTGTAAGCCCCCCGGCAGAGGCACTTTCCTTGTTCGTTACCTTCGAATCGCTTAACTTACGTTAACGAGCGCCTCGAACGAGTCGATCAAAGCTACGGTGTCGCTCTATCTCTAAGCACATGCTCAAATTCAGAACTTAGGTTTTCGAGCATCGTCTGCATCGAGGGCTAGGGTGTCGCTTTTCACTTGTACACCTGTTCGAGTTCGCAAACTGAGGTTTTCGAGCAGCTGCACAACGGGGGCTAGGAGTTAGGCTAAGCGTTCTACTGGTTTTCCTTAAAACTTTCTAGCGCCGTTGTGCCTCTGCTCTTAGTTTCCGGTTCGTTCTTGTCTTTTTACTGCTCTTTTTTGCAGGGAAAAGGTAAGTCTCATCGTGCAAAAGTTAACAACTTTATTGCATAGTCAAAAGTTTACAGGTACAAGGAGTACAACCCTACCTCTACTTCGAAGCGAGCTGCTCCTTCAGTGCCTCGATCTCTATCTTCAGGCGCAGGACTTCTTCTTGCGCCTTGAAGCCTTCTCTGGCCTCAGCTCGGAGACGATCGGTTTCCTCCTTGCTGAGCCGAGCCCGCTCCGTTGCCTCTGCACGGAGATCCTCGACCTCTTCGGTCCCAAGCGCTGCAGCTCCTGGACAGAGCCTCGCCTGACCGGCTCGATGCTCTCAGCGGTCTTGAGTCGCCTCGTGGCACCACCCTCTTCAAGAAGTGGGCCTTGAGTTCCTTCACCTCCATGAAAGGCTCCGCCATTGGGACACGTCGTCGAGTTGTTCCTCGAGCCACTTCGAGCGGCCCTGCTCTCCCTCCGCGACATCCTCCCCCGCGACCTGCGCGCGAAGCTCCTCGGCCTCTTCACGGAGTGCCTCGGAGGATTGCCTCTCCTCGGTCAGCTGGGCCTTGAGCTTTCTCACCTTTGCCTTCAGCCGGCTCCGGCTTTTGGCTGGAGCAGAGGGCTCTCCCTCGAGTCCCCTCGTTCGGAGATGCTCCTGGAAGCCCGCTATAATGGCGGCGCGCTCCACGGTGACGCCCTCCATGAGGTCCTCCATGGTTCCCTCGACGAACTGAAAGAGAGAAGGCCAAATTAAGACTTGGGCAGCTCTAGCCTGAGCAGACGAATTTTCGGTTTTGAGGATTACCTTTCCAAGCCGCCGCTTGACTCGGCAGCAGCGATCTTCGAGACTATGGGTCACGGCTCGCCAGGAGGGATAAGGCTGCACGGTGACCTTTCCGCTCGTTCTTTCCGCTGCACGCACCCAAGATTAGGGCGATCGGCGAGCGAGCCGCTGCCCCTACGCCTCGCCTCTCTCTTCTTCTTCCGCCTGCTTGTCTTCGGCGAGATCGCTGCGCTCCGCTTAGGCGCACGGGCCTCCACTAGCGGGTAGCTCAGACGCCCGCCGTGGTTTTTTTCTTCCTCCTTGGTCGGGGTCATCACCTGCGCCGCCAATGACCTCCGCCGCCACGGGACGGGCTGCCCTCGCGACGGCGTTCGGTAGACCGCCTCCGTCCCACTCGGGCGGTCAAGCGAGCTAACGCTTTGCCCCGCTTATCCGTGGCGCTATAAGTCGCCTCCTCCGCCTCCGCCGCTTCCACCGCGCTTTTCAACAGATCGAGCTGGTCATTGAGCTCGGGCGGGAGTAAGCTCCACGCCGCCATTTTGTCCTTGAGGTCGGCTAATCGATCGCTCATGACGCGCCGTGCAGTGCTTTCGGCAGCGGGATCTGCTCGACGCCGCATCCACGTTGTCCGTGGCGATCTCCTCCTAGATAGCTGATGTAAAAAAAGGGGTGAGTCAAGTCCTACGCGGTTGGGTAAGTTGTAGGGTCGTAAGACTCGTTTCTACATACCTGCCGCGGAAGACTTGATCTTCCTTTTCGTCGCCAAAACTTTCCGCCTTTTTCTCGGGGGCTCCTTGGTTTCTTGTTCGCCTTAGCCTCCGGATGCTCGTGGCGACGAGCTTAGCTCCCTGCTGAGTTGAGCGCTCTTCTCGCGCAACGCAAGAAGCTTTTCCTTGCTCGCGACTTCCTCTTCAAGCCTGCTCTGTTCGGCGACCTGTTGCAGCCGTGCCATATGGCCCGGGTGAGCTTGCGCGTAGCGCTTAAGCCAGAGGGTCATGATCCTTACCTCTTCGTCGCTTTGCTCGCTGAGGAGGGAGGGGCTTGGTCGCTTCGCTATCGGGCCGTGGCGCTTGCCCGCTTGCTCGGCGCGGCTTGCTGTCGCAGGGCTTCTTCGAGAGCTGGCGGCCGCCATGGCGCGGTGAGCTCCGCGTCGGCTCAGCCGCCACCTTAGGCTTCGCGGCCACTTTGGCCTTGCCCTTTCTCGCTCCCTCGGTATCGGAGAGCTCCTCTACGATCCCTCCTAGGATCAGTTGGTCCTCCTGTTTGTTCGGGAAGCGGAAATTAATACTTACGACGGTACAAGTCTAGCAACACAGGTTGGGTTTGAGAAACTTACCTCGCTGCTGCGGGCGATTTAGCACGCTATGCGGACAAGTGAAGGCCACCTTACCAAAGGACTTCACCGCCCTTCTTCGCCGCTTTCAAGATGGCGCCGACTGCTTCGGTCACCCATGCGTCTGCTGGCTTCTCTCGCCGAGCAGAGAAGTCGTTAGTTTCGCTCGGATGAAACATCGAAGAAAAGTTGAGTCTTAAATGCACTTACCCGTGCTCTCCCTGGAGATGTCTCCCCATCCCTCTATCTTGTAGAAGGGATAGGATTTTCTCCGCAGCGGACGGATCCTGTTCATTGTGTAGTCCCGACATCTCCCCGCCTGCGGAGCCCAAGGCCCACGAGCGAGGCGATCTTCTTCGCAAGTACCAATCTCGGCGGATATCTCCGCCGAGACATTGGTGTTCCTTCACGGGCGCCTTCCCGTGAAGACGAAGCTTGATGTCGCCGCTCGCTTGTCAGAACCACCTCGCCCACCACACGCCCATCGAAGTCGAAAGCAAAGGCGGCCGGGTACGGCGCGTCGTCGGCAAAGGGTCTTGAGCTTGAGGTAG
This sequence comes from Raddia guianensis, assembly GCA_036346415.1. Lineage (NCBI taxonomy): Eukaryota > Viridiplantae > Streptophyta > Magnoliopsida > Poales > Poaceae > Raddia > Raddia guianensis. The sequence goes on from CM070537.1 coordinate 49,338,815, forward strand.
TAGCACCTGCGCCGAAGCGGCGAGCTGCTCCTTATCACCTTGTAGTAGTGCAGAACAAATTTCATCAAGCGAATCGATGCTCAGATAGCCTTCACACAAAAAGCGAAGACGGCCATCCGGAGGATGGAATTCGATTGAGGTTCGCCACCTCAATCCGCCGTTGAAGAAGGCCTCCACGAAGTCGCCTCGGAGATCTCAACTCGAACAGCAAGTGTTCGGTTGACGAACTCGCCTCGAGCGGCTTCGAGTTTCTCCTCCCGGACAAATTTCTAGCTACCGGTGTCGATGTGGCCCTCCTCCTCCCAAACCCTCAAGTCCTCCTCGGTGATGCTGGTGCCTGAGAACTTGGCCATGGCAGCCCCCAGGTTTGGACGAGCAGGTTTGGTGTTGGAGTTTGGTTGTTTGATGCTGAGCGCGGTTGGAAGCAAGGCTTGGGAAGGAAAGACGTGAGAGCAGAAGTGGCTAGCCGCGGGCGGTTTGGGTGCTTTTATAGTCCCATATGAGCAGCTCTGCAACGGTTTTGTCTCGAAACGGCTAGTTTTTACCGCAACGGCTAAGTAAAACGGTCGGTTATTTTCATCAAGCTACAGCCGTAAGTTATCATGAGATCCGCTAACGGCTACTTTTTTCCGTCATTCGCTACCGAGGGCCGGGTACTCGCTTTCGATGGATGTGTTTTTCGCTCGACGCAATGAGTTGCTCGGACCGATCGGTTTGTTCGATCCCGACAAGTTATGTTCGGTGGAACCATAATCTGTTCGGTCACTTGTTAAATATCCTTTAGCAAAGATAATTTCTCTCTTCTGACTTTGAGTCTCAAGGGAAGACCCCACTCTAGTGAGTTATTCCACTTGAGTCTCGAGGTTACTGTCGGGATTAAATCACGGCTCATTGCCACGGCCCACTCCCCTCGACGGCCCAATCGAATGTACCTACCAGGCCCAACTCCTGGAAGGTTCTATCTCGCCTATATCGTCTCTCGCCGACCTCCTCCCGCTAGCATGATGCGAACGCCAAGGAATCGTGTTTGAGTCCGTCTCGAACGAGAGTTATGCACGGCTACGTGAAGACCCGGACGCTGGTTTCCGGATTGAAGCGGACGCCGTGATCCCCAAGACTAGGAGTATGCCTTATCCGCCGGATATATTTGGCACGCCGAGTTCGTTATTTATCTCGTAGTTAGCTCGGCCCGATATCCCCAGAGGTTGGTTTGCTCGCGCTATATAAACCTAGCCCCTATGGCGCTTAGGGGCATCTGTATCGAAGTTTACGCCTTAGCATCTCATAAACACCGATCTTCGCCAGACACATAATCTCGCCGAGACTTGTTCGCCTCTGCCGAGCCACCTCAGATTCATCTCTCGATATATAGAAAGCGCTGGACGTAGGCTATTATCTTTCCCGGAGGTCTCAATCGTAATAAAACCCCCGCCTCCTCGTTCGTGTTGTTTGGCGTGTCTCCTATCTCCCTTTTAAAGAACCTTAGTTGACTTGGGTCAATATCCCAACCGTCGACACTCGGTTCCACCCCTTTTTTATTGTCTAATCAACACAGAAACTTCTCATCTTCTCCCCCAACTCGCTCCTCCCTTGACATCCTCTTCGTCGCCGCTCGCCATGCAGTCCCTATCGCCGGAACGAACGACCTCCTCGCTGCCTCAAAGAACCGCCTCACCACCTTGACTCCATCCCATTCTCAATCCACATATCCCCAGCTCCCTATTCATCTTCTAAACAAAACCCTAGCGGTTGTCCTACGGAAAATCATCCGTCGTCGTCGAGGCCGCCCATCCCCGACATCCTTCCGGCCGGTCCCTGGCGTCATCTTGGTGGCTGGGGTCAAAACGCCTGCTGTAGCTTTGGTATGTCTTCCGTCCAAGTCCAGCTTGCTGTCTTCCGGCCATTGCGAGGCTCCATTTGTTTGGTATGTACGCTGTAATTTTTTGGCCGCAATATAGTCCCTCACACTAATCTACTTCTACTCACTTGATTCTGATGAATATTAGTAGATGTAGTTAGATACAGAGTGCACATACACAAGCTACATTTAAATCTGTGACTAATTACTAACTTGATTGGCTCTATTTTAAACCACCAGAAGACTATTTCACTTATCTCTGTGACAATCCAAATAAGGCTAAAGCCTTCTTGAAAGTACCCCATTCCAACAGAATGTTGATGGCATCAAAGCTCTTTAAGGATAATCCAAACTGGTAGTTATATGGACATTTGATAGGTGGGACATCTTTTGATAGTGCACTCTTTTGCTGACATGTTGTCACTAGCTAATGCTCGTAAATATTAGCTTATTGTTAGTTGTGGACTTCAGCTTATGGCCTGTTGGTACTTCACTTTTGGTAGTGCACTGTTTTGCTAACATGTCGTATTGCGGTTCGTATTATATATAGATGGATAATGCATTACTCTATCATATGAACTTGAGTGAACTGTTGTTCGTATGTTTATAAACTATTGTTGGTACTTGTAATATTTTTGAACTGTCGTCGGTGTTCGTAATATATATAGGTTTGAAGGTTTGAATGATGGTATCTATGATAATCCATTGTTCTGCATGTACAGTGTGTGTGGAATGATATTGTTTATGAAATTACCTTGTCATGTATGTGCTTTTAAGCCCATTTTAATTTTTACTGGTCGTACTGTACATGTGTACAATGAAATATACGTTGCTTTCTATTAGATAAGAATTATTGTATGTGTTACCATTTTTTTCATGCATTGAGAACTGCAATATATATGTTAGCATGAATCGGAGAAAATGTGTGCACATTCAAAGTTGGCCCTAGATCAAATAGTTTGAATAATCCAAACATAGTCTGGAACCATCCATGACCATTCCATCCCTCCCAACCAAACAAAGGATGTTACAACTCCATGGAACCAACTAATCCCTCACATCCCATCTATCTGCCACAGTACCATCCTTCACTGTCATTCACCATGCCACTGCCACCAAACACATCATAAGAAAGGTGATCAAAGATTCAACGGTTTCCATTGTCAAAGATATATAGCATCATGATGTGATAAAACAACAGTTCATCACTCATCGGTACAGCAGTCACGCTTGACTGAACCTGCTACCTACGCTTGACGTAGTCTGGTCAGATGACTGAACTTAATTCCCTGATTATTCGACAGGAAAACTTGCATTGGCAAATTGTGAGATTCCTGTCAAAGAAAAATAAAAGGAGTGCAAAAAATACGGGTCTGGCTGAGTCCGAGTGACCAAAAAAGATTCTTAAATTCGACAAAAAGAACCTCTTATATAGTTATATTCTGAAAATAAAGGAATAAGAGAACCTTTCGTATGAGACACAATTTGTTTATTCGAAAATGGATGATATTCAAATATTCAACCTTGACTCCGACACTATGAAATTGACCTGAGTAGTGTATCTACTCTTTTAATTACAAAATAATTCGAAGTAAATAACTCAACGGAATCGAACTGTCGCCAATAAAGATTCATGACGAGAAATAAATGGGACTGAGCAATAGCCAACATTAAGAAGACAAAGTCCAGCATCCATACATTTCTTATAGCAACTTCTACAAGGATTTTAAAAAATCTACCAAAAACCGTGGATTCAGTGTCTCGACTCTCAACTACCCAACATGAACATGCAAAAATTCACCTCTCTTATATCTGTCGTCAGAGTTCCTACCAATACCAAGTCATTGACAAACGCCGTTTTGATTGATTGGAAACCTGCAAATTGCAGGGCAGACCACGGACAGCATAACTGGCACGCGGGCCATGGCCACTCATGCCACTTGCCTGTGGGGTCCAGATACTTGGTTGTTGACTTTTCGATGTATGATTAACTAGAGCAAACCCACGGAATAAGAGCTGTTTGTTCCATAAGCACATTGTCTCCAGCTACTTTTAGCGAAGGCTCGCATTGCCCTTGCATATCATACTAGCTAGCTAGTTCATGGCTGACGATTGAAGACACATGCACTTGCACGATCCTCCTCTCCTAGATCTCAGCCGTCACACGTGTACCTGCGTAATTTAATAAACATGTGTACTAAAACTTACTAACTCCTTTCTTTACTTGCACACCAATCAGCCCCTTTCAACAACCAAAACCTGAGCTATTGATGTTCATTTTCCCGGCAAAAAGACGGGAGCAAAATAACCACATCTCTAACCAACCAGTGACGTACTGTGCATCGTGATGGGAAATTCATCCCACATGTACACGTGTTTCGATCACCTCTCACGTTATCCGCTTCAAGATCAGTGCACCACTCAACGCCTCTAATTAACATTTTGAATAAAAGAAAGCGTTTTATCAATGTTTTCTTTCTTTCTTTTCCTCCATTTTCCTCTATCCAGCGACTCCTTGTTAACCACCAAACCTGACCATCGCACCTAAATCGTGTTGCCATCTCGCATATAATTAAGAACCATCCGGATGATTCTGAGCGAGCTTAGGTTGTCAAAACTTGGGCTCGGCTCGAATCAGCTTTGAGCTTAGGGTCAAACTCAAAATCGAGCTCGGTGAAAGCTTGGCTAGACTCGAGATCGGTTTGGTTAAGCTTAAACAGTGGCGGATACAACATCCAGACAGCATAGGCGCCTGCCTGGGCTTCTCCTCCATCGGAGGGCCTAATATCAAAGCTTTAAGGGTAAGATGTGTCGACGGTTGGGATAACGACCCAAGTCAACTAAGGTTCTTCAGGAGTGAGATAGAAGACACGCCGTACAACAACAAACAACAACGAACAGGAGACAGGGGTTTTTATCCTGGTTCAGGCCTCTCGGGAGAGATAATAGCCCTACGCCCAAATTTTTCTTATATATCGTGATGAATACAAGAGGTGGCTCAACGAAACGAACAAGTCTCGGCGAGATTATGCGTGTACAAGTGCCAAAGCTCTAAGCTAGATGCTAAGATGTAAAACTCAATGCCGGGATCCCTAAACGCCAAAGGGCCCCTGCTTATATAGTCTTGAGCAAACCGACCTCTATGGGAATATCGGTAGGGCTAACTACGAGATCGTGAATCTAACTCAAGACATGCCAAATATATCCCAAGGTAGATAAGGCATACTCCTAGTCTTGGGGATCACGACGTCTTGTTCCAATCCGGGAAACCACGTCCGGGTCTTCACATAGCCGTGCAGAACCATTGTTCGAGTCGGACTCAAACACGATTCCTTGGCCATTACGCACCACGCCAGCTAGGAAGCTGTTCGGCAGGATGCATATGGGCCAGATAGAACCTTCCAAGGAACTAGGCCCCGTAGGTCGCTTCGTTTGGGCCGCCAAGGAGTGGGCCATGGCAATGGGCCGTGATTTAATCCCCGACAGCTAACCCCGAGACTCAACCGAAGGACTCACTAGAGTGGGTCTTCCTCTTGAGACTCTAAGTCACGAAGAGGGTATTTTTCCGCTACAAAGACGCAAACAAAGCGATCAACAGTTATGGTTCAACCGAACAATACTTGTTCGGGACCGAACAAACTCCGCCGGCCGAAAGCAACTCACAGTATCGAATCAGGAACGACATCCGTCCGAGCAGAGTACCCACCCTCGACTGATTTCGAAGAAGTGAGGTGAATCATCTCCTTGAGGCTGAACGTCATCAAGAAGGGATTGGATTCTTAGTAGTGAAGAGCGTACCACCGCATCCGGTAAGATTAGATCTTCCGGGAGAATAAACATAGCAAGCCGCGAGATGTACTCGTGCTGCTGCATCCAGGTATAAAGATACCTAGGAAGGCACGAACAGAAATAGGAAAATCACCTCTCGGGTTAGAGCTTGTCCGAGGAAATAGAGATTGTGCTCTCGAGCGAATGTTGCGCTCAGGAGCGAAGGTGATGTGCCCCCAGACGTAGATCGTGTGCTAGGAGCAAACAATGCATACGAGGGGGAAGGTGACCCAGTCCCCGAGCATAGAGCCCGTCAAAGGAACCAGGTAAAGAGATCTAGTCCCCGAGCACGGAGCTCGTTAAAGGAACCAGAAAGTGCGACCAGCGAAGACGCATCTTGTAGAGCCCGCGCCCGGCGAAGAACTACCCGCGCGAGGTGATCCACCGAGCACGGAGCTCGTCGCGGGGACCGGATCATGCGCGGCGAAGAACCGCCTGCGCGAGGTGAATCACAACCCGATGCAGTCAGAGCCGCAAGAGAACGTGTGAAATCAAAACTTTACCCATGACGTATTCCTTGCGGCGATGTAAACGTTGTCTTGGCAAGTGCGTAACCGACGCTGAGTGCTCGCCGCGATGAGAATCGGCTACGATGGGCTTGCCCGCTATGGCGAGAATCGGCTTACGGTGGGGCGGGACTCGTTGGTGGCGACTACTTAACTTAGCCGAACTGAAGGTCGGTCTGCGGGCAAAGGCAAGAAATCATACGCAGTGAAGTGACCGCCTCCGGCATGCGCGAGCGTGTTCGAAAAGAGATGGATGCGACATCGGTTTTGGTGGGGAAGCTCAAACCTCACCGCGACCATAACCGAGTCCGACGTTCCCGCCTCGTATTCCCCGCAGAAGACAAACAAGAAACGAGCCAAGGGGAAAAGAGAGCAAGAACAGTTCTAAGAAGAGCAAAGCGAAGTTTTAGAAAACACGTAAAGACGACCTACCCGCACAAGACATAATTTTTTCTGGTACGCCCTTGATAGCGTTAGTGTCACCTCGGCGAACGCGAACCTCGCCAGAGTGCCCGCTATGATGAGAATCGCCACGGTGGGCGTGGACTCGTTGGTGCATTGTTCAATTACCGTGCAAGGAAGGACGAGTATGGATAAAAAGATGTGCGGCAAGGCAGTCCCGCCGTGGCTAAGACCGCTAACCGTGGAAGGCGATTGGGACCTTAGCCGCAGCAAAAGCGGCGAGGCGAAATCTTATCCGGCTTGGACCCGATAAGCAGGTCGCCATGAAAAGCGGAACCAGCGCCAGAGTGCCTGCTATGGCGAGAATCGCTTACGGTGGCGTAAACTCTCGGTGGTGCACCGCTTTGTTAACCGAGCCGCATGTGTCGCCGCCAGATAAAAGACATGCTCAGACGCTGGGCGCGCACGGAGCGAAGACCAACGAGGTTTTGGAAAACCAACGCTAAGGAAAGGAACCGAAAATCAAAACGCATCGAGGTTGCCAAATTCAGCTCAAGTCTCAATCGACCGAGGAGAGGCATCCTCCGAGGAGCTAGCCGAAAGCGACTCAAGACCGCCGAAAGCAGCTTGAATCAGAGCGAGAGTCTGACCGAGCAGCTTCCGAAAGAATTCTCGCAAAAAGAGCAAAGAAAAGACAAGGACTAACAGAAACCAAGAGCAAGGCGAAGCAATAGAAAGTTTTAAGAAAAACCGTAGAACGCTTAGCCTAACTCCCCCCGTTGTGCGTAAAACTGCCGAGGATCCGAAGTTTGCGAACTCAAACAGTGCACAAAGAAAGAGCGACGCCTAGCCCCTTGCAGACGATGCATGAAGACTTGAGCTTGCGACTTCGAGCACGCAGTAGAGAGTTAGAGCGACACCGTATCCCGACGACTCGCTCTGTGAACCGCCGTTAACGTAAGTTAGGCAATTCAAGGTAACCGAACAAGGAAAGTGCCTCGCCATGCGAGGGCTTACGAGAGCAGTGCTTTGCCAAGTGGTTGTGCCGTGAGCGGTAAGTGCCTCTCGCGGAGGGCTTACGAGAACAAAGCTTAGCCGCGAGGTCGGATGCCGTGTTACGCAACTCGAAGTTTAGGAACTTGTTGAAACAAGATACGGTAGGAAAACCCTTAAGATTGCGGAGCCAAGAGTTCGCAAGACCGGCAGCCATCAAGTGTTACCGAGAGTAAGGTAGTCCGAGAAGACGAGTAGTGAGAAGGGCGCAGGGGTCATGAACATTCACCGCTCAATGGGTTGAACTTTACATGGCGTACCGAGAAACTTGGACGAACTAAGCCGCGAAATTTGAGAAAAGCGCGGCTTAGGAAACGAAAGACCTACACGAGGAACTTACGGTCGGGTCGATGTTCCAAGTGTCGGTCGACTCTCTCCCGATATCCACCGCCAGCGTAATGTACGGGATCCGGAAGGAATTTTGATCCATCCCAGAACCAGATTTGAAGGCGATCAAGATCGAAGGATCGATCCGATCCGGCAGGAAGAGACATCCCGCCTTCTGAGCCATAGTCCTCAGGGAGAATCTCCTGGTCGCTGATAGAGTTCGACATGCTCGATCTGCGTGTCCCCACGGACGGCGCCAACTGTCGACGGTTGGGATAACAACCCAAGTCAACTAAGGTTCTTCAGGAGTGAGATAGGAGACACGCCGTACAACAACAAACAACAACGAACAGAGATGTGGGTTTTTATCCTCGGTTCGGGCCTCTCGAGAGATAATAGCCCTACGCCCAAATTTCTTATATATTAGGATGAATACAAGAGGTGGCTCGACGAGACGAACAAGTCTCGACGATATTATGCGTGTACAAGTGCCAAAGCTCTAAGCTAGATGCTAAGATGTAAAACTCAATGCCAGGGATCCCCTAAACGCCAAAGGGCCCCTGTTTATATAGTGCTGAGCAAACCGACTTACCGAGAGAATATCGGCCGGGCTAACTACGAGATCGTGAATTTAACTCAAGACATGCCAAATATATCCCAAGGTAGATAAGGCATACTCCTAGTCTTGGGGATCACGACGTCTTGTTCCAATCCGGGAAACCACGTCCGGGTCTTCACGTAGCCGTGCAGAACCATTGTTCGAGTCGGACTCAAACACGATTCCTTGGCCATTACGCACCACGCCAGTTAGGAAGCTGTTCGGCAGGATGCATATGGGCCAGATAGAACCTTTCAGGGAACTAGGCCATGGTAGGCTGTTCGTTTGGGCCGTCAAGGAGTGGGCCATGGCAATGGGCCGTGATTTAATCCCCGACAAGACTTTGTGACCTCGGTTAAACTGGATTTCAAGCTCGAGCTCGGCTCGAATTAGTTGAAAATTGGATTTAAAGAGAGAGAAATGCTATGCAATGATGATTATTCAGCCTCGGTTGGGCACGATGAAGGCTCAGGATCGAGCTAGAGCTCGGCTTTTTTTTGCATTCGAACACGATCCGATTTCAAGTAGCTCATCGAGCCCGAGCTTGTGGTCCAGCCCTATGTGTGGGGGAGAGAGGAGCGGGGGCGGGGTAGTGCTGGGAATTTGGGACGAGTCATTGGGGCTGGCCTAGGCACAACACGAAAAAGGCATCTCGAAGCATGACACGACATGGGGAAAAATTGGACGGGCCTGCACGACCCGAATGGCGTGTAGCTCCGGACCTGAACACCAAGCATGCCGGGCCGCCAGGCCCGACCCGATTGTCAGGGCCGTGCTTGGGCCGGCACGGCTCGAAATGAAGCACGAGTCAGTAGTTTACGTTTTTTGTGGTCTTCCGTTGCTTGGATGAATTTCTGTTCAACACTAAAGCTATAGATACTTTCGAGGCGAATCTTTTTCATGTAGACAATTTTTTTATTTGGGCAACATATGAATTTATAAAAATTATTTTCTTCATTGCCCGCTTTAGGGCCGATGGCACCATCTTTGGTAATTCGTCATTTTCGAGGTCTTCTGTTGATCGGATGAATGTAGATTGAACAAGAAAGTTGCAGATAATTTTGAGACACATATTTTTCATGTAAACAATGTTTTTTTATTTTAACAATATACAAATTTATAAAAAATAATCTTGCCTGCTGTTTTTTCACTTGTGTCGTGCTCCGAGCCGGCATGGCCTGAAGTTGACCCGACGTGATTTTGGGCCATGCTAGGCCTAGATTTTCGTACTCCGTGTCGGCCAAGGACGGTCCAAAGTGCTGATCAGGTCTGGTCAACCCGTTTTGCACTGACCCGAGGCACGACGGGCCCAGGCCGACACGGCACGACATGACCCAATTTCAAGCCCTAGGTGGGAGGTTGCGCCTATGATGGACGTCATGGTGTAGTCTGTCGGGGCAAACGACAATGTGGTTGGGGGCTAGCAGCCAATAGGGAGCGGCCAAATCGAGAGGGGGTGGGGAGGGAGATAGAATGGGTAGGAGGTCAGGGAAAACTTCATCCAAGAATTTGATGAAATTAGTATTTGTTTTTGCAAAATGGTATGATGTTGGATCTCTGAAGAAGGTGCACGGAGATGTCTATAGAGGCACATATACAAGTGGTGCATCCCTTTCTACGGTAATAGGCCGTCCAAATATCATACCTTGAGTGAATATAGTTTGTTTGTACTCGAAGGTTACAAACCAAACTTTGTTCTTAAGTTCAACATATTGTATCTCTATCCACTTATAAAGTGGTACTTTTATTTAAAATATGTTTTTAAAGGTATGAACTGTTATTTTATATTATATATACCATCAATCGCCACAAAATAAAACTGTATTAAAAGCAATTTTTTGGTACAGCTTTTTTCCACTGACAATTCATATAACTTGACTAATTGTTATTTAAAGTTCTTGAAGTTTAACCTTTAGAAATAAAATTACACACTCTTAAAATGGACAGAGAAAACGCTAGACAAGAAGCTAATTGTTTCAGTCCAATTCTTGCCATTGATAAGCAATGTTCGGACTGCCGTGGAGTCACGTGATCGAATCTACACGTACCCTAGCCTAGACAACACATCTATTGTTCATTTGTTCATCATCAATATTGTGATCAAATCCACAGTCCTTGCCCTCCAACTGTTCAAATATGGTGTCCCGCACCAATATTGTTCATCACTAATCCCTTTTGAAGTGGCTAGTGAGACGCTGGTTGCCCTCTATTTCATTGTGCAAATGGAGCGTACAGTGGTATAAATGAGCCGATAAAGATGCTGAGAGCATGGTAGAGAAAGTAGTGAAATAAAGTTTAGAGAGATAGGGTATCTGCAGAAATGAAATAATTTAGAATATAGTATAAAGTGTAAAAGAATTTTGGAGAGATAAATAAATGCATAATAAATACTAGTGTTTTATAGTCCAGCTAGAATTGGAATAAGTACATTTTACATACCTGAATTGTCGACGAAGTCCACTTAACCCCCAAAACAATAAAATTGTCTATTTCACATACCTCAAATATAAAAAACCGGAGCAAACATCAACATATGCTTGTTTTAAAGGTGGTTTTGTTATTTATAATTTGAATAACTCCATTGTACACTTCTGAATTAAATTTTTTAAGCAACGATAAAAGGGACACCACAATTCAATCCAATTATGAATTAATTTTTAAAAATATGAATGAACCTTAAAACTGTAAAAGAATATTAAAACTTTTATTTGAAAAATATCCATTTGTTTATGATTTTCTTTGATGTTATGAGGTTCATTGGAGTTATTTTAAATTTTATTAAATAACTTGAGGTTGTAAAATGTCTTTATTTAAATTAGAAAATAGCAAAACCATTTTTAAAACCATGATATGTTGATTTTTGTTCTGTTTTGATAGTTGAGCTATGTAAAATGTATCATTTTATAGGTTGACAAATTAAATAGACTTTGTTAATAGTTGAGATATGTAAAATGTATTTTTTTTTCTTTACAATTTTTTATGAAGATGCTTTGATGCCCCCTGTGACACAGCAACACCCAGTGGCGGATCTAGGATTGTAGGTTAGGCTGGTCCAACTTGACGTTGTCAACACCTTGACAGCTTCACTTAAATGGTCACAACATATAAAACATAGATCCAATTCACGTGTTCTAGAACTCTATGAATAACTAATGGCGTCGCTGAACTTTTCTGTTGTGGGACCAAGCACTGAAACTAAAAGGACATAGATGAAACCTAAGATGTAAGTTGAACCTACAACCTAGTTTGGATAACAAGACGGAAAAACCTTAATTTTCAGCCTACATATTATTTTTTTGCGTTCTTGCACTCTATGAAAAGATAAAAACAAGACCTACAACTTCCGTAGTATAGCCGAGGTAGATGGATTACTCCCAAAAATTTAGAGAACCTGTTATAGGCATATTACCACCATTGTTCCTCGTTCTAGCTACTCTAGACCGAATCGACAATATAAATGCATTAATCAAACACAAAAAGGCTAGAAATCTTAATCTTAGTGGCTTAGTCCTTGGCCGATGTTGCCTGCTGTTCCTTGCCTTCCTCCTTTATTTTCTTAGGAATTGTGATCGATTTTAATAATTCTACAAACACAACAATATAGATCGATGGGCCTTTTTGCAGCATGATCGAGTGGGCCAGGTGAGGGTAATTAATGGGCCAGGTTGCGGATCCTAGGGTGGTCCGTGGACCACCCTAGCAACCCTGTGGATCCGCCACCAGCAACACCGCATGGTTAAGCACGCAATAACCCAATACCGTAGTCGCTATGCTACAGACCAAGCATATACTACTCCCTCCGTTTCAAATTGTAGTTCACTGTTGATTTTTGTACACGTCTTTTGACCATTCGTCTTATTCAAAAAATTAGTACAATCATGCAAAAATATAAGTCATGCTTAAAGTATCTTTACTGATGAAACAAATCACAATAAAATAAATAATATTTACATATATTTTTAAATAAGGCGAATGATTAAATAGAATATTTAAAAGTCAACAGCAAACTACAATTTGAAATATTGGGAGCACCGATCTACCATGGCCCCTTCGTTGATATTTTTCCTTCTCTCAGCGCAACTGGAATCATGGCAATTGCTGGTGGCACGCCATGTACATAGCTGCTTTGGGAACAGTGAACTCAACGCTCGCCGCCTTTGCAGATTCCGGTTCTCGGGTACTCCCTCCGTCCCAATATAAGTGTCCTTTTAAGCCTTTGAGCTTGTCCCATAATAAGTGACCTTCTAGCTCTATATTCCTCTTCCACCACAATAAATACCCCTAGATTCCTCTCCCACCACTATAAAATACCCCTTTATTTTCCTCCCACACTATAAAGTAGCCTAGATTCCTTACTATATTCCTCTTTATTCCCTACTATACACCCCTTCTTAATTTTTTCGAAACAACCTAGATGTTCACTTGTTATGGGACGGAGGGTGTACTACGTAGCACACAGTTGGTGATCGAACACGTATGGTTTGCTCTCGGCGCGGTTTGTTTAAAAGCGTGGGAGTGCCAGGCCTCGCCTTGGGAACCGTGGCGGATTCGTTTTGGCTTGGGGGAGAAGCACCTCACGCGGCTCAAGAACCAAAGCTCCTTTGGCCTTTGGGGGTGGTCCTGTCTCCCGTCCCGTCCATCCCACCGGCGGCTACCGTGAATTTGGCCGTTGCTCGCCGCTCTCGTGAGCTGCGCCCTTACTAGAGTAGTGAAACGGGAGCCAATGGGCAGCGGCGAATATTGGGGAACCCTCTTTGCCGGCGAGGCCTCTTTCCGGGAAGCAAGCTGCAAGATCCGTTGAGATTTGCGCCCCCAATTGATTTTAGCAGCGCCTTGAGCAGGAAGCACGGCACGAGCAGCCTGGCTGTAATAAACAAGTGGTGAAACCCTCCGCTTGCTGCAAACAATTGCGTAGTGGCTTGTAAAACGCACAGCTGTTCGAGGGAGAATTGGTGTGTGCGCCGTGGGGATTCGTAGAGTTGCTTGGAAGCACTCGGTTTAGCTCGGCGTGAAAAGCAGCCGGCCGCGGCCGTGCCGCGGGCCGAGCCGCGCGACCGGGGAGCACGGGCATGGCGTGGACGGTGCCCGTGCATGCGCTGTCCCGGCAGCCACTGCGGTGGCCTGACACGGGGACACGCGTTGCGTGCATGCACCCGTGCGATGCAGGCTGCCCCCTGGATCGTGCATGTGCCTCCAAGGTTTCCTTGTTTTTTAGCGAGGAGCGCCACAAACAAGGAGATGGAAAATGCTCTGCTACCCCTTAAAGAAAAACTCTGCTCTGGTTAACAATCGTTACAAAGCCGAGCTAAGATTTGGGGGCGTTGGTTTGCACAGGCACAGGCGAGATTACCAAATTCTACCATTTTGCCCTTCAGAAAGAGTTAGATCTGCAATCATCTGCTGAAAATTGGGGGAGTGTCAACTGGAGAAGATGAACTTCGATCGTAAGAAATGGCCTCGCTAAGATTCTACTCCTGTCATTCATTTACCTTTTCATTATGCATTCCCTTTGTTGGAAATTAGGTATAGACGTACTTGTAACTGACATAAAAACTCGTACATCTTGTGTGGCGCCCGTCTCCAGGATTTATTTGGGTATTTTCACAGCTATTCGATCTGTTAAAGAAGCGATCGACATGCACATCCCTCGTTTTTATGATGCAGCCCGTACTTAACGAAGACACCGTCGCAGCCTCGCAGGTTCAGCATGCAACTTAAGACATGTTTTAACACGGTAATATACAAACAAAAGTCTCAGATATGCATGGTCTTCCTCAAAATTTCGTTGGAAAAAGGCTTTGCAAATGATCTGGATTTACAGAGTGATTTTACACTCGAGCTCACACACACATACACGAACACTTTTGCCAAAAATAGAGGAGCCAATCAATCAGAGCCTCAAGAAGGACGCCGAATGGGCGACACAGATGGCCAAAACCCCAAGCAGCTGATGAGCTCTTAGATCCTTCTCCGGCGCCGACGAACAGCGGCGCTCTGCTCAAGAAAGAGCAGAGCTGCAGAGCAGCGGAGAAACAAAACTCCTTTATCTCGTCAGATTGATGCTAGGCTCTTCAGATCTTGTTGATTCAAACTAACCAACCTTTAATTCTCAGCCTCGTGCGGCGATCCGGCCGGCCAATTTAGCTCGCGACGGACACCTTCCGCGACTCCTGGTGCCCGCGCCGCGGCTCCGCGGCCGAGGAGGAGTACTGCTGCTCCCTCCGCCGCGCCGACCTGGCGGCTTGCCTGGCGCACACGGCGTCGAGCTGCATCTGCTCGTAGCGGCACTCCTCGCTGCAGAAGGGCGTGTCCCCCCTGTACATGAAGATGTCGCTGTCGCGGGGCAGAGGCTTCGTGCAGAGCGCGCACGCATCCAGCGCGTGCCTTCCGGGCTCGCCGACCGGCTCGGCGTCGAAGAAGAAGGCGCAGGCGAGAGACGCCGCCATGGCAGAAGAAGGCTCGTGCTCTACTGCTCTGGCTGTTGAGCTTCGATGAAGAAGGCGAGAGAGAGAGAGAGAGAGGAGTGAGTTGAGCTCGTGTTGGTGGCTTGAATCAGGCACGGCGGTTGGGGTATAAATGGGGGTGCGCCGGAGACGGACACGGCGAGATTGCAGGCCTGCAGCTGCGGCTCCTCTGCGGTTGCTGTTGCAGTTGTACCACTGGTATATGGGTCCTTTTCAGTCAGGGTCCACCTGCAGTGGTATAACTGCCGGGGGGCGGACCGCAGAGTATGGACGCGGGAAAACTGTGGCGAGGCGGCCCACGGTTGCGCGCAATACCGCGCGCGCCGGGTGGGGCCACTGGCCAGCCAGCCAGCCAGGGAAAAGCAACGGAGTGGCTCGGTTTTTTATTCGGGCATGGGCCACGGGCCCACGGTGCTGTGCGGTGGTTGGCTCGATGGGCAGCGCGTGTACCTGGCCCCGCGCGCACGGCTCCACCGCGACGGAAAACGACCCGAGGAACGGTGGTTTGATGCGTGACGTGGTGGAGGGTCCCGGCCTCTGAGAGCAACGCGGATCGATGGCTCCAAGACGTCGCAAAAAACCGTGTGCTATCGCAGAGCGAGGTAGAGACTGTGGCCCTCTTTTCATAGCTTGTTTAGTTTTAGTTTTTATTGGGATTGTAACTTTTGTTATTTTTATATACACCATTCGCTTTATCTTCTGAAAATAATTTTTTAGAACTTTGTAGAGTTTTTCTTAAAGATCTCAGAAATATTTTTTAAATAATTTATTTAGCCTTTTCATACCACTTTCAAAGATGGTCAAATTTTTCCGAAAATAGCTAGTGTGAACTCGAGTGCACAGATATCTTCATACACTCAACGGATTTTTGATTTCCGAGATGTCTAAAGATCGATCTGAACCGTTGATCTTGTTATTCGTGTCGAAAACTTTAACTCATTGTTTCAGTATTTTTTAAATTTGTTTGCAAAAAATTCAAAAAATACGAAACTTGGTAGTTAGAAAGATTTCGACATTTAATAAGATCAATCTGCTCGGATCGCTCTTTAGACATCTCTGATATTAAAATCCGCCGAAAGTGTATTGAGATATTCAAGACTCGATTTCACACTAGCTATTCTCAATTTTTCCAACGAAAACTAAATCAAAACTATCAAAGAGAGGGCCTGTGTGTATCGATCGGGGAAAAAAACTTGCTGCACTTTTCGCAAGAGTGAGGGAGGGGTAGGTGTTTGTGTCAGTAATCGAGTTCAAAAGCGATTGCCGTGCGTCTAGCCGTAACCGTGCACCGCAAATCTACATCGTTATTTTATGAGGCGGGATTTTAACTTTAATTGGGTTAAACTAATGGAAAGTTTTAGGGCTGATAATTAGGGCGTCGGCCTTTCTGCCAACACACGAGGCAGGCGCCCACATGGTTAGGCAGGCGCCTTAATAATGGAGAGCAATGCCCACTGCCTAGCATCAATACGTAGACTTTTTATTAAAGAAAATAAATATTGCGATTTTTTTTAGTATGTGTTCTCCGTAGTCCGTACGAGAATCTTGGGGGAGCATGCACGCCAGGCAGCACCTTGTGACTCGTGGACAGCGAGGGACCGAGGGCAGAAAAGGGTACGGCTATCTTATTTTAACTTAACGAATGTTATATTCTCATCTAACATACGGGGAAAATAAGACGAAAAGAAGAATATTTTTTAAAAAAAATACGACCCACAATAAATAAAAGGATAATATAATTAAAGATAAAACGAAAAAAAGACACATTAAGGAAATGTTAACACCTACTTAGTTGCCTAAAATTTAATGAATTCACTTAAAAGGATTTCAAATCCATTTCGCGTTGTATTTCAATTGATTGAAGATTATTCCTTTTTTTTGTTTGAATTTCATATGGAGTTCCACAATTTTGTGGAAGAATTTTGAAGTTATTGTAGTGGATTCTACACATAAGGGCAGGGTTAATATTGAAATTAACCTAGTTCTATTGCACATCGTAGGAATGACTTTATAATTATTAATTGACTTCTATGTGGCAGCCAAACGATTATATAGTTTTCATATTCCGAATTATTGTTTCTTTTGCTGATAGCACCCCTTTTCTAGTTTTGCAGTTTATATGGATTCTTATTTCTATATTACTTATTTATTACGGTTGATATGTGTTCTTCTTTTAATCTAAGGCGTTATAATTTGATCCCACTATAATCCATGGTGTAGATTTTTTTCTCCAACTAATATAGCATTTCTAGTATTTTTGAATTAATGTGCTAACTCCGTTTAACTCTGTTTTAATATAATAATAATGAGCAAAGTGTCTTGCACATTTGAGCGACTAGTTTTGTGTCAGCACATAGAGTTTATCTCCAACTCATAATCTATCTTTAACTAGCAAGCGTGCACATGCAAAGCACGTCAGAGCAATGTTGATATCAACAATTTATAAAAAAAGTAACATTTAGAACACGTGCAATTTTTTCTATTTGTTTATATCTATATGGAATAGGTGTAGGAGCATTCCTTATTGCATTGGTTGTCTCATTCGGTTGATATTAACGTGCCTCATCTCATGAAACATCTGAACAAGCAAAATTAAATAATAGATAATCAAGATATAGATATAGATTAATTAACTAGTGCAATAACATACAAATAATTGTTTTTTATTAACAGATCAATTCTGTACATGGATGTACGCATAAATACATATGACACTTACTCATTTAATAAAAAGTAGCGATGCGTTCTCTCGATGGGCGTTATAAATTGTAATTATATATATGCATCACAATTGTTATTTACCGCGCTGCAAGCTTAATTAATAGGTTGTATACGTCCGCACGCATTGACATGGAGGGGAGGATACTAGAGCGTATTCTTAAGAAAGCTATACTCCTACTTCTATACGGAGTACTGAATTTATTCCACCACCTTGCCCGGGCAGACGTTTCATATGTATGATTGGGGCGTACGTGTCTGCCTCCGCCCTATTTATAGTGTTATTGTGCTAGGTTGTTATTCTAGTCTAGGAAGAATTAGAAAAAATTATTAGGAAGATTTATAATAAGAGAATAAAAATTAATCCCGTGTATATATGGGCAAGAGTCCATGGTTTCTACTTTCTACGGGTGCTAGTCTGTTAGTTCTAGTCTAGAAAGAATTAGAAAAAATTAGAAAGATTTATAATCGGAGAATAAAAATTAATCCCATGTATATGTATATATGGGCAAGAGTTCGTGGTCTATACGTATCGAGTCAAGAGTTAGTGGTCTATACGTATCGAGTCAAGAGTCCGTGGTCTATACGTATATGTATATATGGGCAAGGGCAAGAGTCCGTGGTCTACACGTATCGAGTTGTGGGCAAGAGTCCGTGGCCTATACATATCGAGTCAAGAGTCTGTGACCTATACGTATCGAGTTAAGAGTCAGTGGTCTCTACATATATGTATATATGAGCAAGAGTCCGTGGTCTATACGTATCGAGTTATGCGTAAGAGTCTGTGGTCTATACGTATCGAGTCAAGAGTCCGTGGTATATACGTATCGAGTCAAGAGTCTGTGGTCTCTACGTATATGTATATATGGGCAAGAGTTCGTGGTCTATACGTATCGAGTTATGCGTAAGAGTCTGTGGTCTATACGTATCGAGTCAAGATTCTGTGGTATATACGTATCGAGTCAAGAGTCCATGATCTCTACGTATATGTATATATGGGCAAGAGTGCGTGGTCTATACGTATCGAATCAAGAGTCAATGGTCCATACTTGATAGCAAAATTCTAAAAAATTATGGCTGTTGGTTGATGGATTGAGGAAATAGACGGATGTGATTTGTAGTTGGATCTAGGCCAACTGCTCAATTATAGAGTAGTTTAGATTTAGATATATCATATCAGGTTTAGAGTTTATCTCTAATATATTATATTAGATCAACTTTAGTAGCTTGTTATAGAGATTATTAATTTATTTTTTATATAATTTCATGGACGACAACTGAACCGACGACGCTATGCTAGCACGACACCTACGCCCGCGTCGGTGCAAGGGCAAAAAAGTGGAGCTTATTTGGGGATGACATGGCATGCATAAGCTCGGGACTGTCATAGACGGTGGGGGGGTTGACCTGTTATAACCCTAAGAGGTTTATGGCCGGAAGCCCACATCAAACCTGTTGGTGATTGGCAAACAGCCCATCCTGAGACGGGCCTTGGGCCAATTCCGTGCCGGCCCATCGTACAAGTAGAGGGTCCAAGAGGCCGTTCCCAGTCGTACTAAAGGAAGCGCCTAACCCGCCAGCGGCTGCCCCGGGCTTGACCAAGTCAAACCGTGTGGCACCATATGCGTCCCTCGGGTGGTGCGCCTACCCGTGGGCAGGTGGCGACAACTGTCGTGTCCCACCATGCTTTCTCCGGCCTTGACCGGAACAAACTGTGTCTCCCCGGGAACCCACAGCCTAGGGAAGGACACGCAGGCAGCCCATCTTGTCGTTTGCCCTCTTTGGCAAGCAGCAGATGGTTGTTACGCTACGCGACGCCCCCAACGGGTGGCGCGAGACTGGCCCGGTCCAGTCAAGGCTATATCGAGGATAAAGGGAAAGTGCTTTCTCCCTAAAGAAGGTTTCCTCCCCAAATAGGCACCTCAAGACAAACACGTGTCCAGTACTAATCTGACCAGCTTCTCCCTGCAGGCTCCGGACCAGACAAGAGCCCCGGAACGGGACAAGAGCCTCACCACAAAAGCAAAGACCTGCGCGGGGCCCACCGCATCAGCTCCGGGCGACCCGCCGTGCCTATAAAAGGAGGATTCCTGGACGTTCGAAGGATCGGGGAACCCCATATGATCCAAGCCCTGAGCAACACCCCCATCCGAAGCTTTCATAACAAGTAGCCTTAGTGTTTAGTCATCACCATTGTAAGCTCGAGATCGGTGCCTCCAAACCCGGTCTCGGCACCTCTGTACCGTTTTTCCACCATATAATCAACAAGACTGGAGTAGAGCTATTACCCGGCAGTGGGGCTCGAACTAGGGTAAAACCACTTGTGTCTTCACGGTTTGTATTGTTTTCCCCTCTTCTTTCCACCGTACAAAGGATCTGTACCCGGATCGCCAAGTCGCACCAGGCCCTTGTCCGAGAAGACAGTGCGGTCTTGGCCCCCCGTAGGCTTGGCCGCCGCCCCGAGCTGCTGAGAAGGGTGGTCGTTGGGCCTCACACCAACTACAAATTCGTCTGCTGGTCCGTGGTCTCGCTGCTCTTCAGGAGCACGGTTCCCAGACACCGACAAAACCCTAGGGGTGTTATGGGCAAAACCAAATATAGGCTAGGCTATATATATGAACCCCATTGTACACAAGAGAGATTGATCAATAAAGATAATTGTGCCTGGCTTTTGTCTCTCTACATCTGTATCTCCTGTCTATTGTGATTGTGTTTGCATGTATGCGATGACCGATTTACAACACGTTATCAGCACGAGTTGCTCTCATGTTTGTGATCATCGGTATGTAGCTGCCCGACGCGTCGTGCCGCCTGCGCCTACGCCGCGCCCAGCGCCCGCGCCCGCGATGCCCGATGAGCCACGCTGATGCGCCACGCCAAGCGATGCCGATGCACAGCGCCACGCCGCCAGCGCTGCTGCCAAGCGCTTCGCCTGCCGCGCCCTCGCTAATCGCGCGCGCGCGCTGCGCCTTCCTGGTTGTCTTGGGACCGCTTCTTCCGCTAACGCCCGCCCTTCGCGCCCAGGTCTTTCGCCGCGCCACCCATACCAACACAGCGCCGACGCCGCGTCGCCCCACGACGCCATTGTATCACGTCGTATCGCCCTGCAGCCGCGCCGCCCTTGGCTCCGGGCCATGCGCCCGAGGCATGCCAGCCACGCTGGCGCGTCTCCTCGCCGCACCGACGGCCCGCCCCATGCACACCGTCGTCGACCACTGCGCCGCCACACCACGGCACCTAATCCGGCGGCTAGGGCGGGAAACCCTAACCGCCCCAAGGATGAGGGTGCTGCTGTTGGGCCGGCCGGGCAATGTGGACCTAATCTGTTGCAAAAGTGGGAAAATAAGAAAAATAAAAGGGGCAATATGGGCCCTGTTGGACCATCTTAAAGGGATTCCGCAATTTTCACATTCTTAATTTCCTGAGAATTAAATCCTGTGGATTTATTTTCAGTAATTTTTAGTGCCCTGATTAATTAAATATTAATTCACTGTTTTTGCATTAATTTGTAATTAAAGCCTATAGTCTTTTAATTTTACAAATTAATTGTGAATTATTTATTTGCCTTTTGCAATTTATCCTGTTTAGACCTGTTGTGTTATTAATATTGCAAATTGGTGAATTATTACCCGCACCGCCGTGCGTCGGCCACATCCCGCGCCGTACGCGGTCGTGCCTCGACGGCACCGTGCTGGCCCCACACCCCTGTCCCATTGCACGCGCAGTGCCCCAAAGGCGTCGCCTCGTTCGCCGCTTCCTCCGTCTTACCACCTCGCCGTGCATTGCCGCTGCGTCGTGGCCGCAGCCTTGAAGGTCTGTCCGTTCGCGTCGCTGCTCGCTGGTTGCCGCTTCTTCGCGTGCCGTGCCCCGTGCCACGCCAGCGCTGCGGGCCATCGCCCGTCGGCGGTCGTGCCCTCTGCACGCTCCGCGCGATGTTGCCTGCCGCACCGTTGTCTTACGCGCCGCAGCGCGCAGCGCTGTAGTGTGTCACTCCCATTGTCGTTGTGGCGGACCATGGTCGCGCCACGAAGGCTCGGTCACCGTGGTCTCTCTCGCGCGCCGCGTCGCCATGATAGTCGCGCCCGAAGGCGTGGTTGTGACATCGCCGCCCGTCGCCGCGCGGCTTTGTTTGTTACCCGCGTCGTGATGCTCGCTTGGTGTCTTTGTCGTCCCGTCGACGCAGTCACGCCACTGCCGGGTTCGGCTCTGCTGCCCCATAGGCGTCGCTGTCCTCGTCGGTGCTATTTTGGATGGACCCGGTGATCCATCCTGAGATGATGTCTGGAAACTGTGTTTCAGTCCCTGAAGGACACAATATTTGCACGAGTGGTTCTCGTTGCATATTCCCTTATAGTACTTACAATTCCAGGTAACCACCGAAATCCTCTCTTTCAGATTTGGATTCTAATATTTAAGCTTTCATAATATGCAAAATCTTAGACCTAGCCCACCTTTGGAAGCCACATATTAATGGGTTTATTGTCTAGCAAAGAGTTGTTATTGTTTTCTGCATTGTTATAATTATAATACGGCCTGTAGACCAGAAATAATTAGCAGAGATTCATGAAATTGCTAGAAACCTTGTGGGCGCCATTATGCTCTTTATGGCTTGTTTTCTGGGCACTGGATGTTTGGAGTTTAATTTATTAACCTTCAGTCCCTAAATTATTGCCAACTCCTAACATTGCTTGGAAATTCATGGAAAATTTAATGACTCCTGTAGAGTTTGTGTTCATGCTAAGTAATTTACATCTTTTGATTGATTGTCTCGCGTTAGATGCTTATTTCCCTTATGCCATAATAATGGTCTGAGTTGTTCTATTTCCAGCTTCTCTCCTGTAGTAGAGTCAATTATCTGAGTAAATGCTAAATAGAACATGATGCCTGAAGCATATGTCTTACCTGTCGTAAGCAATCTTGCGTGGAATAAAATATGATTAATGTATGCCAAAACTAGATTAATAGTTTTACTTGCCTTGGTGAAGAGTGTTCCTACTCAACACAGTCTCAAGTACATAGATGTCCGGAAGATACGTATTGTGAAAATATGTCTTGCAGACATGAATAGTTGGCATATGTCCTGGAGACAAATGTTTTTCATTATTTGCACTAGAGAAAATTTTCTGCCTATATGTCTATACCCAAAGAATTAACTTAACCTGGACCAGCAGTCTACAGTCTCCTTCGGTGTGGTGTTACCAACCGGTTGTTTAAGGTGCCTAAAGTGTAACCTGAAGTTACAAAATGTATGTTGGTTTCACGACAACAAAATTGATACTTCTGTTGCAGTATTGTTATAAGGTGATTTAAGCACATGCCTGTTGCACATGCTATCACTCGTATGTTTTGGTTGACGTGAAAAGGGGGGGAGAATTGGGCTTTGTAGATTTAAAGGCAAGATTATGCACAAGAAGTACGAACGGATTGGTTGATGATTATATATTGTGATAAATTTGGGATCCAACGGACGTGAGCGATCTGACGTGAGCATGCAAATTATGACCAACAGTCATTTTAGTTTTGTAATTTTATTATGACTGGAAGTCACATTAGTTTGCCTGAAGCAGAATAATCACAAATATTGTTACTAGCACCTGAAGTTGCTACAACATAGCTGAAGCCATGCGTCTTTAGAATATAATCACACCTCCGTAATGTTATTGTCACATGAAGGTGACTATTATTTGGCGTACATATAGTATTTATTGTGTTCATGTAGAACAGTAAAGTTTCCATACAAATTATTGATATTGTCGCATTTATATTAAACCTGATGTTTAATTAGATATATGGTATGAGTAATTGGGTAATAGTAAAAAAGCTAGACTTTGCAATCCACATTTTGTTGGATGATCAGTGGCCCCGCACAGGTGCGCCGCCCCAGTAGGGCTTGCAGCAATGTAGCACGGGCATGCCACCTAGCGCGGGCAGATGATAGCCCAGAGCAAGCGCGTGGCAAATAAAATATAAGTCTAAGCTCACTGCATATAAAGTTAATCCCCAAATAGTAACGCGTGGAATTAAGATATTTCCCAAATATTGTCACCACCAAGCATACACTTGTGAGCTCCCACCTGTAGTTGGGGAATTTGAACCTGTTGTTCCATTAATCTTATGCTCATAAAGGGGATTGTGTAAGTATGCTTTAGTAAAAAATCGGATCTCGGCATTAGGGGGAGAGAAATGCCCATATTTCGTGTTAAATGCCTACGAGATCTTGATTGAAAGATTCACGCAATAGTTAATACTCCTATACGCCAGTAGCGAGGAGTGCTCCTGTACGCTAGAAGCGAGGAGACTGCCAGATATTTAAAAGGAGTTGGAAATTATTTACCTGTTGTAAATGAATCGCTAAGAGTGGAATACCCCGGGTTGAATAGTATATCCACCTTTGCGAAAATTGACTTGTTGAGTCTTGGTCTAAAGTCTGCGGGGACGCCTGCGGGTTTTAGATTCAATGACACTTGTTAAACAATTGCTCATCACTCCTGAAATTCTCTTAAAGAGAAATTACCATGAAGGTAATGAGCCTCTTGAAGAGGATCATCCAAAAGATGAATACCCAGGAAGTTAATGCGCGCATGTTATAGTGCTGGGAAAGCGGGACGACCAAGAATTATCATTTTGGGAAATAGCGAAATTCTGGTTAATATTGGAAAGTACTCATTTATGAGACATGGAGAGAAAATTGTCGACACATATTATTCCTCTTAAGTTGTTATGATAAGGATCCTAAACTAAGTCCATGGCATGGCCCCTGTTGCGTCTGTATCGGGTTATATGACAAGCAACTGAGGATGAACCATGAGGTTAATCGAAGTTTGAGAGCCAGTAGCTCTAACTTTGAGTCATTATAAATAATGAGGTGGTGGAAACCCAGGTTCAAAGGTCCTTGATGTGACCCGCACTCTCCCATGTGCAACAAAAAGTTCAGCTAAATAATAACTCTGGCAGATGATATGAATAAATATGCAGTTTATGGATTATGAAAATCCTTGTTGAGATCCCAGTAGGACTCATTATCCCTTGTGATAGGAGATGACAAAATTGCGACACATTAATAAATCTCATACCTGATAATCCCTTCCAGAAGTAAGATTTCTTTTTTGAAGAAAAATGAGTTTCCTGAAGAAACATAAGCACTTCCCTGAAGGAAGATTAATTACCAGTCGATATTTGTTGTACACCAATGGTCCCGATAGTGGACGATGACCCATTGATACCCGATACTGGATGTTCGCCACATGTGCACTAGTTTTGTGCATCTCCTGCCAGTAGTTGGGAGAGTGGTGGTGTTCTTTATTACCCTAAAGGTATAATGTAAATTGGTGATAAAGGCAAATTGATTGATCCCCTAAATGCCAAAATAAGACTGGTTATTGTGGTACAATTGTATGTGTAAGACTGCTGAATAGGCTAATTGATTGTGTTGAACCACTTGAGAATAATTGTAATATTTAGACCCAACTGGTCTGATAGGTTGTATCTATAAGATATATGAAGTTGTAATTAATTTTACCCACATATTAGTGTTATCCCCTGAAGTGGAACATACTTATTTAAACTTAAGACAATATAAGGTTTAAGGACCAGAAGTTCCTTGCCTCTGTAAGCACTTAGTGCAGCAGCAACCAGAGTTTGGACCGGCACTAAATTGTCTTTAGGGACCTGCTTGATATGCAGGGCCTTGGGTTGCCTGTTAACCGAGGACCATGTTGGGTTATATGGATGCGGAATTCATGTGTAATCCGCATCTTGCTAAATCTCAGATTTTGCTTGGGATTAATGCTTTATATGAAGCCTCACGTGTGTATTTGGTTGGAAAGGATGGTGACCACATCCAGAAGTTATGTGGCACGAATACCATCCATACCCCACGTTTATCCATTAGGATAATATTGCTTGTATTGCAGAAGTGGATAGTGGCACTTGATGATTAAGTTATACTGTTTCTAAATTATTTTATTCATACTTTCTAGAAGCATAGTGTGATGGATGTCCGGAAGACATCGAGCGTCGGAAGGCATCTGGGATGTCGTCTTGAGGGGGAGCATAAGCTAAATATTGATTCGGTTCATATGATACCCTGGAGGTTTCACTTTGTCAAACCCAGTAGGTTGACCCGATCAATTAAAGTATTTTACCACACCACAAAATAGATCCAGAAGATTTATAACATAGAGGTCCAGTAGACCGTATTGATTCTGAAGATCAGACCCTGAAGGTTATATATTGTACTCTTTTTTCCTTATATGAGTTTTTTCCATTGGGTTTTCTCATAGCAAGGTTTTTAATGAGGCAATATTGCAATACAGCATGCGTGTGCAATATACTCTTTTCTCATATCCTTTTTTCGCACTAGGTTTTTGGATGGAGTTTTTGATAAGGTATTGTCATATCGCGGTTTAGCCCAAGGGGGAGTGTTATAACCCTAGGAGGTTTATGGGCCGGAAACCCACATCAAACCCTAGAGGTGTTATGGGCAAAACCAAATATAGGTTAGACTATATATATGAACCCCATTGTACACAAGAGAGATTGATCAATAAAGATAATTGTGCCTAGCTTTTGTCTCTCTACATCTGTTTCTCCTGTCTATTGTGATTGTGTTTGCGACTTTGCGTGTATGCGATGACCGATTTACAACATGACCTTTGCGGAGTAGGGCGGCGTGCATGGAATGGGTATGACGATGACGCGCGGCCACGACGGCTTTGTGCTGGACGCCTGACAATCGATGCGGTGAGGCATATTCAGCAGCCTCCCTTTAGGCAGCGTGCTTAGTGAGGCCTCTGCGGGTTCAGGCCGGCGAGCGACACGGGCACGACGACGATGCGTGGTCGCGACGGCTTTTTTCTATGATATAAATGAACGGTATAGATTCTTTTCTAGGATTAACATATAATGAACGGTGAAAATCTTTTCTTTTTTTCTACGAGTAACATGATAATTTCTAATTTTTTTTATTAATTTAGGAATTTCTAAGATTTTAAGATTTATGTGGTGGCTCCATTTCCTTCTGCTTTATAGATAGATTGCTTTATTGATAGATAGACAGACAGATGGATAGATAGATTGATTGAATTTCAATGTTATAATTCTGCGTCTAATAAATGGGAGCCAAATAGGTGTAGGTTAATTTATATTTTAGCCTTTTCATTTCATCCCATCGTTATGCTTTTTCTGTTAATAAACATCCGTCTCTGGCCTCGCTTCCAAGTTCCAACCATCCATACGCCGCCCGGTTGTCCACGTTCTGGCGCTCTCTTCCCCCTCACCGCTAGCCAAAATATTCTTCTCTTCTACTACCTCCGGTTTTTTTTTGTTTGACGTCTTTGACTTTTTGTCACGCCTTTGACAATTCGTCTTATTCAAATTATTTTTGTAAATATTATTTATTTTGTTCTGATTTGTTTTATCAATAGAGGTACTTTAGATATGTCTTTTTTTTACATCTTTGCATAAAATTTTTGAATAAGACGAATGGTCACAGACGTATCAAAAGTCAAAAGCGTCAAATAAAAAAAACGGAGGGAGTACATCGTCAAGCTTGATGCTCGTAGTAGCCCGCAAGATCAAGTCTTGTCATACACTTACACAGCATGTACAATAGTTCATCTCAATAGTCTTTAAATCATCAGTGTTATGTCAGCTAATTAATAATATGAAGGAGATAATAGTGACCTTGTTCGTTTTAGCGTAAAGTTGAGTTAAGTTTTACTGTAACAAAATTTGTTACTTTCATATAGCCTACATATTGTAATAATTTTTAACGATTTTTTCAAAACTTTTAGTGTTCATATAAAAAATCTTAAAACTATTTTTTCATTATTTTTCAGCCTCTTTAGACCCCTTTTCGAGCACTCTTAAGTTTTTCTACAGTAAAACTCAACTTTACTCGACACTGAAAAGAACAGGGCCAGAGTGTGCATAGATATTTAAGCCAATTCTTAAGCAGGAGTTGACTCTAAACAAGAATTAAGAAACTTTGTGTGAGAGCAAATTAGCAATAAAAACGTGCAACCACCTATACATTTGTATATTCTATTTCTAGTGTTCTCTGTAGTTAATATGATATTCCCTCCGTCCCAATATATAGGGTGCATAATTTTTTTTGAGTTGTCCTATAATATAAGGCGTCTCCTCATTACTTTATTGGGAAAGACATGACCAATTAACTGTTAGTTAAGCTATTCAAACTATGAAGTGCATGATGATGTTGATGCTTCGAGTAACGAGATAATTAAAGATAATTTACTCTTAAATATCATTTCTTGTTCTTGATGTTGGAAGGAGATGCATGCTTGCATGCACGAAAGCAAAACATAAAAGATTAATTTGTAAACATGTTGATGCTTCGAGTAACGAGATAATTAAAGATAATTTACTCTTAAATATCATTTCTTGTTCTTGATGTTGGAAGGAGATGCATGCTTGCATGAACGAAAGCAAAACATAAAAGATTAATTTGTAAACATGTTGATGCTCCGAGTAACGAGATAATTAAAGATAATTTACTCTTAAACATCATTTCTTGTTCTTGATGGAAATTTTTATACGCCCTCTTGAGACGGAGGAAGTAATAGTTACGCCTTGTTTGTTTCAGATTAATGTAGAGTTGCGTTTTACTGTAGCAAATTTGTGACCCTCTTAAAATATGTCTTAACGAGTTCAAAAAATTATGAAAAAAATATTTTACAAAATTTAGGAAGTACTATTTAAAACCCCACAAGAATGACTACAAAACATTACATCATTTGGCTTATATAAAAATAACAAATTTTCATTTAATTTGATTTAATTTAATTTAATCTGAAACAAACAAGGCCTCAAAGTCAACTTCTGTCTCAAGCATGTACATTAGGCTGTCTAACTGGAATCCCTAAATTTGATCCCCTATAGCCTCATATACAGTCTCCCTTTAAAAAAAATCTCTCCTTATATTTCTTCCATCTCCAACAGCGTTCCCTATATGGAGAATTGTATAGG
Source organism: Raddia guianensis (assembly GCA_036346415.1). Taxonomy (NCBI): domain Eukaryota; kingdom Viridiplantae; phylum Streptophyta; class Magnoliopsida; order Poales; family Poaceae; genus Raddia; species Raddia guianensis. The sequence goes on from CM070537.1 coordinate 49,367,558, forward strand.
GAGAGGAGATAGAACCCTTACATATAAGGGAATAGAGAGAAATCCTCTATTTTAGGGAACCAAATAGAGAATGCTGTTGGAGCATATAGAGGAAGAATCCGTTCCCTATTTTAGGGTAGAGGGTGCTTTAGGGGTGCCTGTTGGAGACAGCCTTATCAGCAATCCGTTCATACGTATTGACCACCACTCCGACACAATCGAAAACCGCTGAAATCTGTTGTTAAACCGAGAGATTGCCAGGTTTCACCTCGACAACAGGGCAACGGCTTGGAGTAGGGCCATTGGGGGGAGGAAGCGGGGGCGGCCCCATCCAACGCCCGCCGCTGGCTATTGGATGGAGATCCAACGGCCAGCGTTAGATCTGAGCTAAAAACTTGTTATTTTTGTTTCGTGGTGTAAAAAAATTCAATAAATTTAATAAAAATCAGAAATATTCTTTAACCAATGTCAGGCCATCCAACGGCCAGCGGCGGGCGTTGGGTAGGGGCGGTCCGACGCGTCCGATGGACGTCCGACGAAGCGCCGGACCGCCCCCCGGGGAAGCACGTCGTTGTACTGCAGTTGCAGCTGCACGGTTCAAGATTCCCATCGGCAGACTTCAGGAAGGCAGGCAGGCTTCGTCCTGGGAGGCAGCTTTCTCGAGATCTACACCCGCCAGTCAGTTTGTTTAACGGTGGAGTTCGCGAGCGTATATGGACGTCTACGTCGAGAGATGCACGAAGCACGATACGCAGCAACATTTGTTTCCGGCAGTTGATCGTTGCGAAATTACAGTACGAATTATCACAGCCTTGGTGCTGAGAACGGCTGTAAAAAATTATCGGCTCCTAAATCCCTAACGTTGATTGGAAGTGTTTCTTCACAGATTGAGGTCCTTAACTTGACACGTAGGCCTTTTATATTAAGGACCCACCTGTCAATGGCAGCTACGGCAGTGCTAACTCCAGAAGATTTTAATTGCTGAACTCGGTCAACGACACAGTTGTTGGCTATGGGGAAAAGCATTCCTATCAAACACTTCTAAAAAATGTGTAACTTTGAGTAACTCTAAATAATTTTGGATAGAAAAATTGATGAGAAAAAAGTTTTTTTAATGCAGTGTAAAATATAAAAAAATAGAAAAATGATGAGAGATTAACTTGTAATAATATGGAGCGTGTAAATAGAGTGATGGATGATGTGAGGAGAGTGAGGGAGAAGAGGCTTCATTTTTTTTCCATTTGGTTGGGGCGTTGGGTGTGCCGCATATGCGGTGAGTCATGGCCTACATGCCTGGCAATGATTGGACACAAGTTCGGTCGTACGGCGGCTCGGCGGGCCTAAAGGGTAGTCCAGGTAGGCTCAGGCCAACCCTGGATTTTGGCCCAACACTATACAATTAAATATTTTTTTTCTCAATTTTGTGTTGGCCCACACTCATTTTTCCTTGCCTTAGCCAGCCAGCCCATCTCCTCGCTGCTGCCAGTGCGCGAGAGGAGCCAGAGAGGAGTGCAAAGATACAAAGATTGATTAAGTTATTATAAAGATGTCTGAAAAAGATAAACTTCAGTACAAGGCTAGGTTAATATATTCAGTCAGATGTTTGAGGTTTCTTTTGCATCAAGGCTTGGCCGAGTGTATATGCTATGGTTGACACTTTTGAATCATTTAAGTTTGTTTTCAATGCTCACTTGATGCTCGTCATTCTTGAATGCACAAATAAGTTGTCTCAGTCTTTACAAAAGAGAGATCAGGATATTGTCAATGCAATGCCACTTGTGGCCTTGACAAAGAGAAGAATGCAACAAATGAGGTCTAATGGTTGTAAAGACTTTTTTTAAGGAAAGGTAAAACCATTTTGTTTTAAACATTGCATTGATGTTCCTTCATAGTATGGTAAATATGTGCCTCATGTAAGATCCTCTTGTTTTTATCCGCAAAAAACAATTAATGACCACTATAGAAGCGAAGTATATCTAAGTATATCTTGGTGTTATTGATAGAGTTGCACAAGAGCTTGATAATCGGTTTGATATTGCATCCCTCCAACTCATTTGCCTCTTTTGATGCACAAAAAATAGTTAGACTTGCCAAGTTTTATCCTAAAGACTTGAGCTCCAGCTTAATAATTTTATTGAAGATATGAGAAATGATGATAGATTTGAAGGACTGAACAGTCTTACTAAGCTCTCTATTCGGCTTGTTGAAACAAATAAGGATGATCTATATGATTTGGTTTACTTGGTACTTAAGTGGGTATTGATCTTACCGGTGGCGATGGCAAGTGTTAAAAGAGCTTTCTCCGCAATGAATCTAGTGAAGAATAGGTTGAGAAATAGCATGAGTGATGATATATTGAATGATTGTTTAGTCACTTTCATTGAATGTGATATTTTATTCGATGTAAGCGAAGATGACATAGTTCATGCTTTTATGGCTATCACGAAGCGTAAAGTGAAAATGTAAGATTAGTTTTCGTAATATGTTGAATTGCTTCTATTGTAATATACTATACTACTCCCTCCGTTCTAAATTGTAGTTCACTGTTGACTTTTGGATATTCTATTTGACCATTCGTCTATTTAAAAAATATATGTAAATATTATTTATTTTGTTATGATTTGTTTTATTATTAAACATATTTTAATTATAACTTATATTTTTGCATGTTTGCACTAATTTTTTAAATAAGACGAATGGTCAAAAGGCGTGTCCAAAAGTCAACAGTGAACTATAATTTGGAACGGAGGAAGTATGTTGCTTCGTAATTTCTTTAAGGTGTGCTTTAGATTTTTTTATCTGATTAGATCTACTCTAAGATAAAATCCAGGGGCGTCACGGGGCGGCTCCAGAGCGTCCAGCCAAGCCATGACTCATTTTGCAGTGCTCCCACATTTTCTCAGTTCCCAGTGACTCAGCGATGAGTCGTGACTCGTGAGACGTACAAAAAAAATGATAGCTTTGAAATGTTCAACGAATCTGACGTCGGGGTGTCATTGATCATTGCCTCCACTGGTGGTTTGGCATTTTGTTTAGTCGCTTCACACAATGATAATTCTATTTTTATTTGCTAGTAATTCTATGGGCTTATGGTGACGCTTTTTGTACTCTCAGTACCACGGGCACGCTGATTTCTCGCAGATCAACGTCAAGAGTTTGTGCACAAGAAGTAAATCGCTTTGCTGTGAGCCGAAAATCCAGACCAGCCGATTACTGCCTTTGGCTGGAAGAGGTCAGGAAACTCTGCCGAAGAGCAGACAAGATCACAAGAATATGACTTTGATCAAAATTTAGGGCTAACTGAAATGGCTTTATTTACACAGTGACAGTACTCTTCCACACGGCCGGCTCCATTAGCCGTTCAACCTCACACAAAAACCCAATACGTAGCCAATAAAAAGAGGGGAAAACATGAACACGCATAAGCCACATTGAAGTTCAGGCTGTTCAGCTCGTTGTGAACCAGGCTTGTTTGTTTCTACTTTCTCCAGATCCGCACTTCCACCCCTTTTCTGCCCCGTTTTTGACAGAATCCATATGATCGGCACAGTGCCGGCCATACAAGAGCAACTCCTCCCTCTGTCTTCGCTTCTTCAAACAGAAACAGCAACTCCTTCCAAGAGTCTCGTGCTGCCTGATCATTTGATGATCAGCTCGCCACGGACACATCCGTCTTCCTAGGCACCGAAGACGCCGCCGCAGCGCCGTGCCTGGCGCTGGCCGCCTGCTGCTTCCGCCGGGCGCTGGCCGCCTGCCGCGTGCAGGCGGCGTCGAGGTGCATCTGCTCATAGCGGCACTCCTCGCTGCAGAAGGGCGTGTCCCCTCTGTACATGAAGATGTCGCTGTCGCGGCGCAGCGGCTTGGCGCAGAGCGCGCAGGCGTCCAGCGCGTGCCGGCCGGGCTCGCCGACCGGCTCGGCGTCGAAGAAGAAGGCGCAGGCCACAGATCCGGCAGCCATTCGCGTCTACCTTGAACTTGGAGGCAGCGAGCTCCCCAAATCTCTCGGCTTGATCTGCTTGGGAGAGGAGAGGAGAGGAAAGGAGTTGTGAGCTTCTGTTTAAGCTTGAGTGCTCGACTCACGACGAGGTAACGGAGGAAGTCTATAAATCCTCGGGGAGAGGTAGACGACAAGGCGGCGGTGACGTGGATCCCGGCGGGTGAGGAGTGAAACCGTGGGTGGTTCTGGAACCAGCACGAGAGGAGGACGGCCCACCGGGCAGGCAATACCGGCGCAACCAGCAAGGCTGGTCTGGCCTCTGGCGTCCGGGTGGGCTTGGTTGTTTGTTTTTCTATTTTTTTTCCGTGGTGGCCCATGGCGCAGTTGTAGTGGGGGGCTCCACCCAATGCAAAACGACAAGAGCGTGTTGGATCGATCGTACCATGGACTTATCTTGACGTGGCAAATTATCTCCTGTTCCTTTCCGAGCCTACGGGGCGCTTCTATCTTGCAGTGGCTATAGCCTATAGGCGTATAGCTCGTTTGCTTCAAAAATGAGCTACTCCCTCCGATCATAAAAAGAAGCCACCGTTGACTTTTGGACACGTCTTTGGCCGTTCGGCTTATTAAAAAAAGTTATATAAATATTATTTATTTTGTTATGATTTGGTTTATTATTAAATGTATTTTAAGTATGACATATATTTTTACATATTTGAAATAAATTTTGAATTAGACGAATAGTCAAAGTCGTGTCCAAAAGTCAACGGCGACTTGTTTTTGTGACCGGAGGTAGTAATTTTTAGCAGACTAAGGGCCTCTTTGATAGCTTATTTTACTTTAGTTTTTGTTGGGCTTGCAACTTTTGTTATTTTTATATTAATCATTTACTTTATTTTTTGGAAATTTTTTATAACTTTGTAGGGTTTTCTCAAAAGATCTAAAAAATATTTTTAAATAATTTATTTAGCCTTTTTATGCCATTTTCAAATGCGGTCAAATTTTCCCAACAAAAACTAAACTAAAAGTAAACAAGCTACCAAAGAGGACCTAAAAATGACCTATAGCTTACGGCTTTTAGGTGCGAATTCCGGAAGACATGCACGCTGGCCGTGGCAGCCATTCGGCGTTCATGTTCAGCAAGCTTATGCTCGGCATATGATATTCTCAAAACTAACGCTCTGCCCTTTTTAAACCGTCCCTTGCTCTCTTAAAGGTGATAAGGCGAACAAAGCGAAGAGGGCCAGTTTATTCAAATTGACTCTTAAACTATTGCGTTCACTTTTAACTTTTTAAGTAAACAACCTCCTTTGTTTCTTTTTTTTTTTTAAAAAAAAAAGGCCATTCGCTGAAACGTTCGGTGCAACGTGTAGCAAAAGAAATCTCCGTTCTCCTTACATGGGCATCTGGACATTCAAGTGTACAACCGTCCTGTCCTAGCCGGCCCATTATGATCCAAAATCCAGCAAGTGTTTTGTGTCACTGTACAGCCTAGACTTGTATTCCTGAGTCCATTCAAATGTAAGGCCTTCTGGACTACAGCCCAAACCTTCAACCTTGTATTCGGTTTTTAGTAGCCGCAAATGATACCTGCTCGGCTGCCAGTTTCAAGAGTCAAGACCACATAATTCCATATCGATGCCGCAAAGCCCGCATGTTTATTAGCAAGGTTGTACTAACAGCAATCAGGTACCTTAAGATCAATTCAATCTCTACTAATTAGTATCATTCCTTTTTTAGATAAAGAAAATCCTGCATTTACATACAAAAATGTGCACAGCTCACACCACATTAACATTTAGTTATAGCACTGAAGCGAAAAAAGGTGGTACAAAAAGAGGTATCAAAGTGCCACGAAAAGAGGTACGAGAAACATCATGAATTCACGATAAAGCAATTGGAAGGCTTCCCTATCATTCTCTGGTTGAAGCAGTGTCCAATGACCAAGTCAATATGTTGCACCAAATATAACATGTGTAAAAGAGCCATTTTTTTGGTCAAAAGATCATTGCGAGTAAGCCAAATCCAACAAAAAATTGATGCAACTTTCGCAAAAACTGATCGGTTTTGCGCGGCGGCAGCCACCTGGGCCGCGCCGCACGCTCGCCGACAGTTGGACCCAAGTGAGGCAAGCGCGTGGGCAGGCGACTACCGCCCAGTCGCTCCCAAAACTGATTGGTACAAGAGCTAAGGTTTTAACATATGAAAGATACATAACTCTAGATCAATGCTGCAAGTTTGAGTGCTAGCTTCTAAAGTAGATAGAGAAGGGAAAGGGTTGGACGTTTGGACTAGAGAAAACAAAGTACCAATAGTCTACATATATGTGCATATTCAAAATAATTAAGAAAATAAAATCCATCTTATAGCCACCCACCCACCCTATCACTCCCACTCCTTATTCCTTGAACCCTAGGCCCCTTTCTGTCCCATGTGCCCCTCTCCTCACTTCTCACACCCCTCTTCTGCGATTGCTAAGTGCCATCTCCTTTTATCTCCCTCTGCCATATTTCCTCTTTGGCTCTCTACCCACCCTCTTCCTTTTCTCCTCTCTTGTGGTAGCACACATGGGTGCACGGTGTCAACCCGCCAACGTGATAGAGATGGTCTCCCACAACCAACAACGTCCCATCACCACCACGTTGTCCCCTAGGTAGTCCTCCACACGACGATGGTGACAACGACATATTTTGACCACAATGACTTTCTCCAAGAGATCCTCCCTATAGTGATGGCCTCCAATAGCGACACCCTCTTACCAAACGTGACGTCTAGCTCCACTCATCGTTAGGTCCGTGCCTGGGGGGGGCGAGGGATGCCTGCTCCCTAGGCCCTTCAAGCCTAGGGGCACCACCCCCAGCGTTGCGATGCCTCCTATCGAGTGGAGATGAGTTGTACTAAGTTGACAAAAACTTTCTCTGTTGATGATTCATCTAATTTTGAGGTGCACAATCTGATTTCTGAGTTAAGAACACCACAAATGATCTTGCCAGATAGAGATAGACCCATGTCTGGTATGAAAATTTTTTAGTTTGTCAGGAAAGTGAACTGCTATCCTAATATTTCTGTTGCTTATCGGATCTTATTTACTGTGTCGGTAATTGTGGCATTAGCTGAAAGAAGTTTTTCAAAGTTGAAATTATTGAAGAACTATTTAAAGTATACAATGTTTCAAGAAAGGTTAAACGGTCTAGCAAAAGAAAGGTTAAACGATCTAGCAACTTTATTTATTGAGAAAAAAATATTGGATGACATTAATGTTGAGGCTGTCATTGATGATTTTGCATATAGAAATGTTAGAAGACATTTCTAAGATGATCTATACGAAATGTTTGAGGTAAAAAATCTTAACTTTGTACTTTAATCTTTTTATTGGTAGGAAATTATATAATACATTGAATAGCGTCTTTCAATTGATATATAATAGTATAAAAATATTTTGGTACTTATGTTAGGTGCCTCTGTTTATAATTTCGCTCTGAGCCCCAATAACTCAGGAACAGCGCTGCTCGTCGTCCCCTCTGCTTGAATCTATCGGTGGGGAGGAGTTGCGCAGGGGGAGCTCCCATATGCCAAAACAAGGAAAAAGCGGAAAAAAGGTGTGCTCCCAGGCTTTGAACCATGGTCTCCAGCACATTGAGAGATGGGAACACCCACTAGCCTACATGCTTTCATCTGCCCAGGTTTGTATTCCGAGACATTTAATACTTCTAAGCACACTATTTAATTATTCCTTGATATGTGAGATCATGTCTAAAACGACAGGAATTATCAAACTGGAGGGAGTAAAAGAGAACTCCAACAGTGGATTGACGAGCCAGCTCATTTCCTCATTCTCTCTTTGCAAGGTTGGACCCAATACATACCCGTTCAGATTTGGGTCTAGATATATATTTATACTCTTGCAAGATTTTAGGTCTAGATAGAAGCTTCGGGTCTCAGGTTCGGATCTAATACAGCCGGACTTCTAGGTACCGACGGGATTGTAATCCGTAGTGTTAGAGTATATTGGGCCTTAGGGGCAAGGCCCATCTCCTGTACTATATATACTCTCCTAACAGCAATACACAAATCATCTATTCCGCAAAATCCTAATCTCCAACATGGTATTAGAGCCTGTTTTCCTAACCCTAATTCTACCCTAACCTCGCCGCCGCCGCAGCCCCTCCCATGCAGCCGCCGTCACCGGCCATGGAACCCGCCTCCTCTGGCGGCCTCTCCTCCTCCACGGCCCTGCCCACGACGTCGGCGATGGCCTCCTCGGAGGCAGCCCTTTTGTCCGACAGCGAAGCACGTCGGCGACGGTGACCAACACCTCTCCTCTCCGTGTCACCTCGCGGTTGGCGCCGCTCAACTTCGCTCTCGCCGCTGCGGCTCAAATCGAAGCCGCCGTCGCAGTGCTTCCCTCCAAGATTCGCTGACCCTCATCGCCGCCGGCGTCGTCATCCCCACCGTCGGCATCTCTGAGGAAGGGGTGCGTACCTCGGGTGGTTCCAGCTCCGTCTTCACCACCGCCGGCTTCGCCCCTCCCGCCGCCGCCGCGCCATGACCGACGGCTTTGCCCTTCCGTCGCCGGCCTAGGCAACGGCGTCGTCGGCCTCGCCATGCGGCCCGGCAACCGCCTCTCCCGCCGCCGCCTAGGTAACGGCGCCGTCGGCCTCATTGGTGGCCTTGCCGCGGCCTCCATGCCGCCACTGCGCCCGGGCCTCCCTGCCGCCGGCTTCCCCTCCATGCCGCCCGGCAGGCTTGCCCATCGGGAGAGGGAACCCTAAATCCTCTCCCCGATCTGCTTGCGTGGGTGGCGGGCGGCTCGGCCCTTTTTAGGCGCCCGGCTCATTGCTGGCCGGTGGCTCGGCCCCGGCTCCTCTTTGAGTACGTGTCGTCGGCTCGGCCCCAGGCGGCTCGGCCCCATTTGGGCCCTCGGCTCATTGCTGCCCAGGCGGCTCGCCACCTCTGGGCCCCGGCTTGGCTCCCTCAGGTGGCTCGGCTCCTTTAGGTGGCTCGGCCATCTCTTGGCCGCCAGGCTTGGCTTCCTCCGCTCACTTTGGCTCAGACGGACCACTCGGAGCCTACCCCAACTACTCTTCGACGGGACCCCTTATTATCGTTCCCGAGATCAGTATTGGTCCCGGCGCTCCTGTTGAAGACCGTGATACGATTACTGCCCTTCATTCTCAAGCTGTCGCCATCACCAGTGTGGCGTCACTCGTCCCGGTGGTGATCGACCTCAACAACCCCAACTACCACCGGTGGCGCGGTCTCTTCCTCGTGACGCTCGGTCGGTATGCACTGGCGGATCACGTCCTCTCTCCGGTTGGCTACTTCTCCGATCCAGCGTGGGCCCGTATGGACTATGTCGTCCTATCGTGGTTGTACGGCCGTACCACGCCCGACCTTCTGGAAGTGGTCATGACCGCCAATGCCACGGCTCGTGGCGTGTGGGCCAATCTCGAGGATCAGTTCCTCGGGAACCAGGAGACGCGGATCCTCTACGCCGAGGCGAAGTTCCATGCCCTCTCTCAGGGGGATCTCTCCATCTCTGACTATTGCCGCCGCCTCTGAAGTCTGGCGGACAATCTTGCAGACCTGGGTCAGCCGGTCCCTGACCGCACTCAGGTCCTCACCTTGCTCCGCGGACTGAATGAAAAATTTTCGGTACAAAAGCAAATTATCGAGAACAAGACGCCTCTTCCAGACTTCGGCCATGCTCGCTCCCAGCTGCTTCTACATGAGCTCCAGCTTGACCCTGCTTCTAGTGCTCTTTCCTCCGCTTTCGTGGCCACTGCTCCCCGCCCACCATCTGGTGGCTCCTCGGGCGGGAACATCAACAAGGGCAAGAACAAGGGGAAGAACAGAGGTAAGAGCGGTGGGGGTGGAGGCGGCAAAGCAAGAATGGGGGTGGAGGCAACAACAAAGACCACTAGCCTCAGTAGTGGGGTCGGCCGCCCTCCTGCGCCGTCCTACTACAACCCCTGGACTGGTACAGTCCAGCTCTGGCCTTTTCAAGGCCCGGGCATTCTTAGGCCCGGTCGCCCTCCTGCATCGACTACTTCGACCACGTCGGGTTGGACCAGGGCTCTCTGCCGTCCTCTACCCCTGGTTCATGGAACCCGATGGTGGGGGGCAGCTAGGATCAGTAGTCCTTGGCCAGCGCATTCAACACCATGTCTCTCACTCCGCCCCCAGCACTGCGGAGTGCTACATGGATTCGGGGGCCACCTCTCATATGACTTCAGATGCCGGTACTCTCTCCTCCTCTCATCCACCCTCTCCCATCTTCCCGTCCAACATCATTGTTAGTAATGGGTCTCGCTTACCAGTCATCTCCACGGGTCACCTCACCTTTCCCACACCACAGGGACCCATTACTTTACATAATGTCCTTGTCACCCCCCACCTTATTAAAAATCTCATTTCCGTTCGTCAGTTTACTACCGATAACCACTGTTCTGTTGAGTTTGACCCGTCTGGTTTCACTGTGAAGGATCTTCGTACCAGGAGCGTGCTCGTTCGGTGCAATAGCTCCGGGGACCTCTACTCCTTCACTCCAGCCTCCACCGGTCATGCCCTCGCCACCACCACTTCCACGAGAGCTTTGGCATCGTCGTCTTGGTCATCCTAGCCATGACACTATCTCTAGGCTAGCTAGCTCGACCTCCATCTCTTGTAATAAAGACAAACTTGACCATCTTTATCATCCCTGTCTGTTAAGTCGTCATGTTCGTCTTCCTTTTGTTTCCTCCACGAGTCGAGCTTTACATAATTTTGATTTAACATATTGTGATCTATGGACATCTTCCATTGCTAGTGTTTCAGGTTACAAGTATTATCTCGTGATTCTTGATGACTGCTCCCACTTCATGTGGACTTTCCCTCTCCGCCTCAAGTCCGACACCTTTCCCACCATCTCTCACTTTTTTTTCTTATGTTCGGACTCAGCTTAGCACAACCATCAAGTGTGTGCAAACTGATAACGGTCGCGAGTTCGATAACACCACGTCTATGACTTTCTTCTTTACTTTAGGTGTGATCTTTCGCATGTCGTGCCCCTACACATCTTCTCAGAACGGTAAGGTTGAACGCGCCATTTGTACCACTAACGATGTGATGCGTTCCCTTATGTTTCAGGCGAGCCTCCCACCCTCCTTCTGGGTCGAGGCCCTCCATGCAGCCACCTACCTTCTCAACATACGCCCCACCTCCACCCTCTCTCACTCTACTCCTCACTTTGCCCTCCGCGGCACTCATCCCGTCTATGACAATCTTCGCGTGTTTGGTTGCGCCTGCTACCCTAACCTTTCTAGCACCGTCCCACACAAACTCGCTCCCCGCTCCACCCTTTGTGTTTTTCTCGGATATCCATCCGACTACAAAGGCTGGCGTTGTTTGGATCTTAAATCCAACCGTGTGATCGTCTCTAAGCATGTCGCCTTTGATGAGTCGTACTTCCCTTTTGCCTCCAGCACATCCACATCCACCTCCACACCATCCCCCTCCTGATCTTGACTTTCTAACCGAACGAGCCGGTTTTCCTGTCCCTATCGGAGTCCGTGCCTCGTTGTCTTTTGCAGGTACCTCTGCTGCTCCACCAGCAGCCACGTCGGCTGCCCCGCCCCACCGGTGGTCACGTGGACCACCCCCACCATCACTGCTGCCCCTGTCGGTTCCTCACCACAGGTTGTTGCCAGCAGTGCCACCTCTCCGTCCTTGCCGGATTTGACGCCAGCACCCTCGCAGCTGGGTCCGCTAACGCCGATTTGCGGTCCCTCCGCTTGCCGGCTCTGGCGCCAGATTCCGCGCCTGTTGGACCCCCTCCACAGGTTGCTGCTAGCGGGGCCCTAGCGCCAGCACCCCCTGCCGAGGGTGCTGCCAGCGCTACCCTGTCGGTCCCTCCGTCAGGTCCCGCTGCCCCTATTGGACCCTATCCACCGCGGTAGAGTGTGTGTGTGTGTGTGTTTGCTTTGTATCAGTCTAAACTGCTTAGCACCGTTCAGACTGCGGGAGAGTGTTAGAGTATATTAGGCCTTAGGAGCAAGGCCCATCTCCTGTACTATATATACTCTCCTACCAGCAATACACAAATCATCTATTCCGCAAAACCCTAATCTCCAACATGTAGCTTTGTCGTTATTTTTTACGAAGGATTGGGTTTTTAGGCCCCGTCATATTTCCTACATGATGAAATTTCTTGGTCACCATTCCTGTTTTACCTATTGTTTATGGATTTCCACTATTTCGTTCTTGTGAGGAGAAAAAAAAAACATTTGCATACCCCTACTAAGGGAATTCCTCCATTTTTAGAGAGAAAGGGAATTGTCTCCTGTGTTGCACGGAATGAGATCCGTTGTCATTCCTAGCCAAACTATACCTTGTTGCGCTTGGAGTGGTTGCCTCGTTGGGCTGGGATGTACTGCCAGATTCGTTCAAATAAGGATCTGTGCTATATATACAAGAAGCTGAAAGATACCCACAAATCCACAAACTCAACACTATTCTTAGCAAATTTTTTTTCTCTATTCAGTGGCCTATTCGCTACAATGTTGGGTCACAAAATGGTCCACCATTGGATATGCCTTTAAGAGTCGGGAGCATTTGTGCTGGGTGATATGATATATGCGTACTAAACTCTTACCATTTTAAATGTGCTGTAATTATTTAATTATCGGCTAAAACTATGATTAATTAGGTCCATGCTATTGTTAATTTGACTTATAGCGGAAGTATCCTTACAAAATAGAAAATTATGGTCATGTTGATATAAAGTGCAAATAATTCAAAGATGCCATAACAAAACTTTTCTTTACTATTTGACTACACACAATGTCCTCACCTTATTCTTCTTCTACCCTCCTTCCTCCCACCGACACTTCTAATGAGCTCCCCTTCCCTCCCATCTTCAGTCAACCCTCCTGTCGGGGATTAAATTACGGCTCATTGCCATGGCCCACTCCCTGACGGCCCAATCAAATGCACCTACTGGGCCAAATCCCTAGAAGGTTCTATCAGGCCCATGTGCATCTCGCCTAATGACCCTTGGCGGCACGATGCGTAATGGCCTATGATTCATGTTTGAGTCCGACTCGATGTAAGTTACTCAGACGGCTACGTGAAGACCTTGGGCGTGGTTTTCCTGATTGGATTAGGAGTCGTGATCCCCAAGATTAGAGTTTACCTTATCTACCTCGGGATATATTTGGCATGTCTTGAGTTAAATTCACGATCTCGTAGTTAGCCCGCCCGATATTCCCTCGGTAGATCGGTTTGCTCGCACTATATAAATGAGCCTCTACGGCATGTAGAGGAGAAGTTTATGCATCTGGCATCTCATAGACGCCTGATCTTCGCATCGTCGCACTTGTACACACATAATCTCGCCGAGACTTGTTCGTCTCGCCGAGCCACCTCTTGTAATCATCTTCGATATATAAGAAAGGCTGGACGTATGGCTATTATCTCTCCCGAGAGGCCTGAACCAGGATAAAAACCCTGTCTCCTGTTCGTTGCTATCCGTGGTTGTTCGGCGTGTCTCCTATCTCAATTCTAAAGAACCTTAGCGACTTGATATCGATATCTCAACCGTCGACAGCTGGCGCCGTCCGTGGGGAGCTCGCAGATCGAACATGTCGAACTCTATCAGCGACCAGGAGATTCTCCCTGAGGACTACGACTCAGAAAGGCAGGATGTCTCTTCCCCTGCCAGATCGGATCGATCCCTTCGATCTGATCGCCTTCGAGATCTGGTTCCCGGCTCCGTGCTCGGGATCGGATCTCCTCGCCGGCGCAGCTCTTCGCCGGCGCTGTCTGTTCCTCCGACGAGCTCGCGCTCGGCCGGGCTAGATCTCTTCGCGCCGGGCAGCTCTTCGCCGGAAGCGCGTCTGTCCCATGACGAGCTCCGTGCTCACGGATCGATCACTTTGCGCCGGGCGCTCTTCGCCGGTAGCGTCTGTCCCCGCGATGAGCTCCGTGCTCGGGATCGGATCAAAACTCCTTCCAATCCCGGCCGTTACGCTGGCGAAAGGATGACGGGAGAGAGCTGACCAGCGCTTGGAACATCGACCAGCTTCGTAAGTTCCTCGTGTAGGTCTTTCGTTTCCTAGCTTCGCGCTTTTTCTCAAATTTCGCGCCTTAGTTCGTCCAAGTCTTTCGGGCTACCATGTAAAGTTCAACCCATTGAGCGGTGAATGCTCGCGGCCCCCTGCGGTCCTTCTCACCACTCGTCTTCTCAGACTACTCTTTCTCTCTGGTAACACTTGATGGTTGTCCAGTCTTGCGAACTCTTGGCTCCGCAATCTTAAGGGTTTTCCCTGCCCGTATCTAGCTTCAACAAGTTCCTAAACTTCGAGTTGCGTAACACGGCATCCAGCCTCGCGGCTAAGCTCTCTCGTAAGCCCTCCGCGGCAGAGGCACTTACCGCTCACGGCACAACCACTTGGCAAAGCCTGCTCTCGTAAGCCCTCCGCGGCGAGGCACTTTCCTTGTTCGGTTACCTTCGAATCGCTTAACTTACGTTAACGGCGGTTCTCGAACGAGTCGATCGGATACGGGTGTCGCTCTAACTCTCTACGCACGTGCTTGAAGTCGTAGCTTAGGTCTTCATGCATCGTCTGCATCGGGGCTAGGTGTAGCTCTTTTGCTTGTGCACTGCTCGAGTTCGCAAACTCAGTCCTCGGCAGTACTGCACAACGGGCCGGAGTTAGGCTAAGCGTTCTACCGGTTTTTCTTAAAACTTACTAGCTACTGTCGCCTTGCTCTTGGTGTCCTGTTCGTCCTTGTCTTTTCTTTGCTCTTTTTTACAGAAAAGCTGCTCGGTCGACTCTCGCTTCGATTCAAGCGCTGCTTTCGGCGGTCTTGAGTCGCTCGCCAGCCTCCTCGGATCGCCTCTCCTCGGTCGATTGGGACTTGAGCTGAATTTCGCAACCCCATGCGTTTCAGTTTCCCGCCTTTCCTTAGCGTTGGTTTTCCAAAACCTCGTTGGTCTTCGCTCCCCGTGGCGCCCCGCGCATCTGAGCATGTCTTTTATCCGCAACGACCATGCGGCTCCGGTTAACGGCGATGCACCACCGATGGAGTTACGCCCACCGTAGCCGATTCTCATCGCAACGGGCATGCCCACCGTAAGTCGATTCTCATCGCAACGGCACTCTGGCGCTGGTTCCGCGCTCCGCCGAGGCGACACCAACGCCGCGGGTCCATGTCCGGATAAGATTTCGCCTCGACGTCTTGCTCGCGCTAAGCTTCCCGAGCGGCTTTTCACTGGTTAGCGGTCTTAGCCACGCGGATCAGACTTGCCGACATCGCGTCTTTTTTATCCATGCTACGCCCTTCCTTGCATGGTAATCCGGAGCAATGCACCACCAACGGAGTCCTGCCCACCGTAAGCCGATTCTCATCGCAACGGGCACTCCTTGCGTCGGTTCCGCATTCGCCGAGGTGACACTAACGCTATCGGGGGACGTATCCGGAAAAAATTATGTCTTGTGCAGGTAGGTTGTCGTTTGCGTGTTTTCAAAACTCGCTTTGCTCTTCTTAGAGCCTGTCCTTGCTTTCTTTTTCCCCTTGCTGGCTCGTTTCTTGTTTGTCTTCTGCAGGAAGTACAGGAGCGGGGAACAACAGACTCCGGTGATGGTCGCGGCGAGGTTCCAGGCTTCCCCACCAAAACCGACGTCTGCATCCCTCTCTTCCCGGGTTTGCTCCGCGCATGCCCAGAGACTGATTCACTTCACCCGCGTATGATTTCTTGCCTTTGCCCGGTACTGACCTTCACAGTTCGGCTAAGTCAAGGTAGTGCGCCACCAACGGAGTCCTGCCCACCGTAAGCCGATTCTCATCGCAACGGGCAAGCCCGTCGTAAGCCGATTCTCATCGCAACAGGCACTCCAAGCGTCGGTTCTGCACTTGCCAAGACAATGCTAACACTGTCGCAAGGAATACGTCATGGGTAAAGCGTTGATTTCACACGTTCTCTTGCGGCTCTGACTGCATCGGGTTGTGATTCACTTCGCGCGCGGTTCTTCGCCCGGAGCGCAGATCTCGTCCCCCGCGACGAGCTCCGTGCTCGGTGGATCACCTCGCGACCGGCAGCTCTTCGCCGGAGCGCAGTTCCTACCGGTGCGTCTTCGCTGGACGTACTTTCTGGTTCCTTTAACGAGCTCCGTGCTCGGGGACTAGATCTCCTCACCAGGTTCCTTTGGCGAGCTCTACGCTCGGGGACTGGGTCATCTTTCCCATTCATATGCATTGTCTGCTCCTAGCACACGATCTACGTCTGGAGACACATCACCTTCGCTCCCCGAGCATAACGCTTGCTCGAGAGCGCATCTCTATTTTCTCGGGCAAGCTCTAGCCCGAGAGGAGGATCCCTATCTTTCCTAGACATCAGATGTGCGGATGCGACAACACGAGTCCGTCTCGCGACTTGCTATGTTCATTCTCCCGGAAGATCTGATCTTACCGGATGCGGTGGTACGCTCTTCACGACTAAGAATCCAATCCCTTCTTGATGATATTCAGCCTCAAGGAGATGATTCGCCTCGCACCGGGCAGCTCTTCGTCCGGAGCGCGCGTCTGGTCCCCACGACGAGCTCTGCGCTTGGGAACTGGATTTCCGATTTCTACATCGAAGGCTGAGTGCTCTGCTCGGACAGACGTTGCTTCCTGTTCGATGCAACAGAGTTGCTTGGCACTGGGCGGCTTTGCTCGGTCTCGAACAAGTCTTGTTCGGTTGAACCATAACCTGTTCGGTCGCCTCTCGCACGTCTTTGTAGCAGGAAAAATACCCTCTTCGTGACTTAGAGTCTCAAGAGGAAGACCCCACTTTAGTGAGTCCTTCCACTTGAGTCTCGGGGGCTAGCTGTCGGGGATTAAATTACGGCTCATTGCCATGGCCCACTCCCTGACGGCCCAATCAAACAGCCTACCAGGGCCCAGCTCCCTGGAAGGTTCTATCAGGCTCATGTGCATCCTGCCGAACAGCCCTTGGCTGGCACGATGCGTAATGGCCTATGATTCATGTTTGAGTCCGACTCGAACAGAAGTTCTGCACGGCTACGTGAAGACCCGGACGTGGTTTCCCGGATTGGATTAGGAGTCGTGATCCCCAAGATTAGGAGTTTACCTTATCTACCTCGGGATATATTTGGCATGTACTGAGTTCGTTACGATCTCGTAGTTAGCCCGGCCCGATATTCCCTCGGTAGATCGGTTTGCTCTGCACTATATAAACAGAGCCTCTACGGCGTGTAAAGGGGAGAAGTTTATGCATCTGGCATCTCATAGACGCCTGATCTTCGCATCGTCGCACTTGTACACACATAATCTCGCCGAGACTTGTTCGTCTCGCCGAGCCACCTCTTGTAATCATCTTCGATATATAAGAAAGGCCGGACGTGGGGCTATTATCTCTCGAGAGGCCCGAACCAGATAAAACCCACTCTCTCTGTTCGTTCTTTGTTCGTGGTTGTTCAGCGTGTCTCCTATCTCAATTCTAAAGAACCTTAGCGACTTGAGATCGATATCTCAACCGTCGACACCTCCCTTCCCTCCTTGTGCGACCATCCAGTCTATGCCATCTTTGCCTGATACTTTCCTCCATCCTTTAAATCACGTAGCTAGCTAAGCCACACCGCCGTCCACCCCAAGCTTGCCATGGCCATAGTCTACCTCTAGGCTACGTCACCTACTTTTAGGTTACATTGTTTGTCATCTAACTCCAGGCGTGCTACTCGCCATCCCTAGCTCACGTTACCCATTGTCCATCTCTAGGCCGTGTTGCCCGCCTCTAGGCCACACCATTTATTGTCCCCCTCTAGGCTGTGTTTACGCTCCATCCGCCTTCTGGCCGCATGACCTACCGTCCATCCCTAACTCATGCCGACCGATGTCCATTTCTAGGTTGCACTGCTCGTCGTTTTGCATGTACACATCGTCTCTTTGTAGGGTGCGTGGTGTCTCTCCCACCCTTATAGCGAGCTCTCCTTCCATCTCATCTTTGGCACTTCTATGTGGAGAGGAGAGAGATTGCCGATCACTGGAGTGGGAGAAAGGAGGAGCTAGGTAAATGAGGAAAGTGGCGTTTTGACTGTAAATTAGAAGAATCGAGGGGGTATGAATGTCAAAATGGGTTGGAAACTTTGTAGTGATATATTTAAAATGATTTGCACTTTATAATGACACAATAATAAGTAATGGCATTTCTACTATATCCAACTTAATAATTGCACAAATGCAATTAATCAAAAAAGAAACTTTCACTGTTTTGAGCAGGGCTTAAAAAACAAGATTTGAGAATGTCCCGCCTACATGTTTTGTAGATATACCAATATTATCAAAGTCTCAAAAAAAGATTATCAAAGAATTTAAGCAAATGATTTGTAAATAACAGTGTACTGTACAGCTATACTAGCTAGTATACTACTCCCTTCCCCCCTTGTGCAAGGAAATATCATGTACCCGTGTACGTACTTCTGTCGCCAAATGATTTCACCAAATAGTCGCGTGCTAAATAAAAGTCTGGAATTAGCCAGGCATGCACACCGACAAACCCAAGCCTGAAAGCCTCCAAGTTGCTATGCTGAACAGTGAAATTCGTCAGACTTGGCGAGTACTAAGTACTGACTAGTCAGAGATGCTTCCAAGTTATGCGCTTTCAAGTGCTGGAGATGAACTGTAATCAGTAATCCACTGCGCCACCGGTGGCTAAACTCGTTATCTATACATCCCTTTCAGTTTCAGGAGAACGAATTGACACGGCGACTGGGGTGCTGCCGTGCTGGGACTCGGCGACGTCCGGCGTTTGACGTGAGTGCTATCTGCTATTATGTCACCGCGCGCCAACGCTAATCGTCGACGGCCGGGCACGGAGCTGGCCGCTGCCTGGCGAGCAAATGCACGTTGGGGGAAAAACGGAGCACCAGCTTGGATCCACCAAGGCAAAACACGTACTATTGATCAGCGCCTCTTGTCGTTCTCTCTTTCCCACTTTGAAGAGTAAACAGAGGCCTCGCTGGCTGTTCGAAGTTCGAACGCCATGTTGCTTTAATGGCACCACGCCACCACCGTGTTTCAAGAGTAGGGAATTTTCAGCTAGAATTCAACCTAGGAAAATCGACCCTGAACAATATACTGCCTACACTTTGCCTAGTCCTACACTTTGCCTAGTCTACTATCTATATACCCCATAAAACAGAGTTAAACGGAGCCGTCGGAATAATTCTAAAATTCTAGAAATTCCTATGTTAATTGAAAAATAGTAGAAATTCTCACGTTAATCTAAAAAAAAGAAAAAATCTACATCGTCCAATACGGATACCATTATATAAATCTAATGGTTAATATTGAAAAGATTAAAAAGATAACTGCTAAAGCTAATCTAATATATTAGAGATATATCCTAATTCTACATCGTCCAATATGGATACCATTATGTAAATCTAAAAAGATTAAAAAGATAACTACTAAAGCTAATCTAATATATTAGAGATATATCCTAATATATTAGAAATAAATTATTAGTTGTAGATTTAGTGGACATTAAAAAAAATATTCACCACAATGCGCCATGTCGTTCGGAGAACGTTGCACTACATATGCGATGCGAACGAGTTCCACAAGGTCCAGTTTGATTCGAGCCTAGGCCGACCATAATCAACGAGCCACATGCATGGTTCACGCACGACCAAATATCTAGTATAAGAGATAACTCTTATATAATATAACATAAAAGATCTATAGTCTAAGCCGCATAGATATTATATAAAAGATCTATGCGGTTGAGACTAAAATAAAATATTAGAAATTCATATTAACTACTAAAAGCTGATATAATATATTAGAGATAAACTCTAAATCCGATTTGATATATTAGAGATAGATTATGAGTTAAAGATAAACTCTATATGCCGAAACAAATCTAGCCATGCAAATGCGCTGGCCACCTCGCTCGTTTGATTAGTTAAACGGCAGTTTGGTGTTTTCTTGACATGCATTGTGCGAGGCCCAGCAAGAGCAGGGGCCTTTGTCAGGTTTGATGGAGGCCTCTAATGATGTCCCGCATGTTTAGTATACTAGATTTGTTTCGATTCTTTAATTTGACAAACTTTTATTATATTATTTTACATTCCATGTTCATGTAATTTTTTTTTGTTGTAGCGGATATGAACCGCTTCTTTTAATCTAACATAGACTCTTGATTCTTGTTTTATATTTTGAATTTCTATATTATTCTGTTTCACCTAATACAAACTCCTTTTTAATATGACATGAACTCTATTTGAATTATACAACGTGCAGGGTGTCTCATGCATTTACGAGGCTAGATTTGTGTCAATAATTAACTTGACATGCATATTATTTTTATTATAAATTTATATAATTTTTGTTATAATTGATAGGAAAGGTTTATATTACATCCTGAACTTTGACTCTTCGTCTACATACCCCCTGAACTACGAAATCAAGTATTCCGCCTCCTAAAACTAAGAAAAGGGTGTAAATAACACCCCGCAATGGTTTTAAGGGTGATTTTGCCCATGTGGCGGGTAAGGAGCAATTTAGTCGGAAAAAACAAGTACAAATAAATTTAAAATGCGGTTGTCCCGGTTTGTCATCCTCTCTTTTCTCTCCTCCATCTCATCTCTCTCCCCCGTCTCTCTCTTTGCTGTGGTCTTGCCTCCCTCCCTCTGCCGCGGTCTCCCCGGAACCTGCGCCATCCCGCCGCCGCCGCCTCGTCCTTCCCCGCGTCTCCCTCCCACGCCGCCGCCGCCACCTCTCCGGGGACCCGCGTCTTCCCACGTCGCCTCTACCGCGCGGTCCGACACGGGAGCGCCTCCACCTCTTTCTAGCGAGTTGACCCTGCCGCCTCCAACTCTCCTTCCTCTTCTTCCATGTCAAATCGGGCTACGGTCTGATGCGCCGTCATTCCCACCGCTGTCGTCTGATGCGTCATCGCTTCGGCTTTGCTCGGCGCCACCACGTCTCGCGCCGCACCCAGCCCCGTCCTACTACCGCCGGCCGTTGCCTGTCACTCCACCACTCCACCGCGTGCTACCTCCACCACGCCCGGGAGCTGGCTAGCGGAGGGAAATGGAGGACATCGTCGCCGTCGCATGGACGTTCCTGGCCTCGCTAGCGCGGCCAAGGGAGGCCGGAGGAAGGCGGTGCGGGACGCAGGGCACGCGTGGGGAAGGGATGCCGGCGGCGAGGGTGGCAGGGGAAGCGCGCCATGGGGAAACGGGGAGGCTAGAGAGAGGAGAGGTGAGAGGAAGAAGATGAATTTGAGAGACTTATACCCGGGTCTCACATATTTAATTTTGTTATTTATTGTTTTTGTGTGACTAGGCTGCCATATCACTCGCCACGTGGGCAATACAACCTCTAAAACCAGCTCATGGGGATATTTGCGCTAGTTTCGCGGTTTTGTGGGATAGAATACATGGTTTTATAGTACAGGGGGTTATGTAGACAAAGCCTTGTAGTTAAGGGTGTAATATAGACTTTTCCCTAGTTGATAATATATGAGATCTTTCTTTTAATATGGCATAAACTCTTATTTCTATAGATTTAGACTATTTTTTAAAAATATGTCATGATAATCCGATCCACTATAATCGATAGTGCATATCTTTAATTTCTTTTCACCTATATGCATGAGAATTTCATGTGTTTTCGATTAAAGTGAACATTTCTGGTATCTTAGCATTATTGTGGTGGCTTGGACCTATTCTAGTTTAGATAGACAAACAGGTTTTTTTTGTCTAAAAGATTCTAAACCCGTGGTCCAGCAAAAAATAATCCGAGGTAACCAAAAAAGCAAACAGCAGTTAACCTTTGCCGAAGAAACCAGATACTAACCATTTGATCAAAAAGGTAAATTGTTATCGAAAGCCTTTGGTCTTTTGCATCCCTTGAAGCATCGCTCTGTGGGCAGCGGTGAATAAGCAGGTATAGCCGTATAGGAGCGGTGTGTATGCTAATAGCACAACGTGGATGTATGCATGTCAACGGCAGAAGCAGGAACATATCCTATTGTAGTTATACTACAACCAAGTGATGAGCCCTGAAAATAAACATACATGAAATCTGCACTTTTTAGGGCCACCTTCAGCAGGCGAGGCGTCCAACGCCGTCGGACGCCGACCAGTCCGGCGCCGTGGGCCGTTGGATCTATCCAACAACGTTGAATCTTGAGACAACTTTGTTATTTTTGTTTATGCGTAAAAAATCAAACAAATCAATAAAAATTATAAATATTCTCTAATCAATGTCATGTCCCACACATATTTTTTTCAAATCGATTTGATCAATATTCATTTTTATAAACGTTTTTTTAAAGGATAACCTAGATGTATAAATGTTGTATATCAATCTAAAAAATATATGTGGGAATGGACATGCATTAGAAAATATTTATGATTTTTATTGATTTTTTTGAATTTTTTACATGGCGAAACAAAAATAACAAAGTTTGTCTCAAGATCTAACGTTGGCCGTTGGATGGAGATCCAACGGCCATGGGGCCGGACTGGTCAAGGCGTCTCGACGGCGCTGGACGCCCGCTTTCACCTTCAACACCCCCCCTCCCCTTCTTATATTTCACTCTCTATAGTCCCATATATGTATAGCTACTTTCTATTTTTTCGTCTCTATATATCTAACCCCTCTCCAATAGCATGTCTAAATGTTTTTCATTATCTTCTTTATCTATAATTTGATGTGAGCTCTAATCGTTATCAACTGCCACACAATTTGGAGTGTATTATTTTAAATGGCATGATTTGCACCGGATTAATTGAACCGTTATATTTCTTGAGCGGAAAAAAGGAAGCTTGGTAAAAAGACTACATTATTAGAGCAATAAAAGGGTTATTAATATCATAACTTGTACATCAATGGCTTTACGACAATCACTTCGTCGAAGCCACAAAATAGTTTCTATATTAGAATGTACACGTTAGATTAGCATTTTTTATAATTAACTACCTAATCTACTCCTCAAAACAACTGACATGGACCATCCTCGAATTCCTCCATGGTGACTTTGTTTGAATTATTGTAAAGCACACAACCACACCGATGGTTGGCGTCCAAGTCATGGATAAACTCGCACGCCAAGTGTTGAGCATACATATAAAGTCGATAAAAAAGCTTGGCATTATTGTTCAGTCGGATTCCTGTCCACTACCCACTGTCGCAGTTCATCCACACTCGTATTCAACAAGGAAGTCAACCAAGCCAGCAGAGGGAGAGCTGAGACTAGCAGCGATGTTGTAGGCATGACATTTATGGGGGTGGTGTATCAAGTCCAAGAGGCAAAGATGGAGTGTGAAAGCCCTAGTGCCGGCAGCGGCGAGTGAAACGACGATGGAGGCATACCCACCATGCTCGTAGGGTACGGAGTTGGAGGTGCAACGAAGGTGGAGAGGTGAGGTTTGGGGAGAGGGCCCGAGAGGGGTAGGGGCATCACCGCTTTAAAGCGTCGCGCAAAAAATTGTGATGCTGTCAAAAGTCCTTTTTCTAAATCGGCGAGTGCAAGCTTAAAATCAACATGGGACGTAGCAGCGATTGGAGCCAACCTTTCTCTCTCTATCTGATCTCGTAGGGGTGGTGAGGGCGTTGGGCGTCTCCTGGCTCGCCATCCACCCTACATGGCTACATCACTACTGTATTGCGAGAAAAGTCAGCGTGGCCATCAGAGATAGTTTAACAATATACAATTGCTTCAAATGAGCTTTTTTGTTTGATTGAAATGTTTGTTAAGCTATGTAACAGCTCGCACAAAAAAAATCCCAAGTTGTATGAACGGTTGGATTGGTGATTAGGCACGAGAAACTGGTGCCAATCCGCGTCTCCGCCGTTACAAGTAGCCCCAAGCACACGGCACGGCCGCATGGGCATGAGATCGTGAAATTCTCTGTGCGCCACTAGCCCACTACCATCCTCTATATATCTTTCCTCCCCACCTCGCAACCAAAGCATACACAACCGCACAACAAACGAACAGTCGAACAGACGCTTCTGCCGCGCGCGCGCGAGATAGCAACCCTTTGTCCGCCCGCGAAGACCGTGCAACAAGTCAAGAACTCAAGATAGCCATATATGCCCATATGCTCTCGTGTTTCTAGCTGAGCTGAGCGCGCTAGTCCCATCTTCCATGATCCCATCATCCATGGCCACTCTACTCCCATTTCCATGCCTCCTGCTGCTTGCCATCGTGTCTCTCGCCGCCGGCGAAAACCCCAGCATCTCCAGTCAGATCCGCATAAGCTGCGGCGCGTCCGCCTCGGCCACCGACTCCTACGGCCGGACATGGGACGGCGACGCCGCCTCCAGGTTCGGGCCGTCGGTGGCCGGCGCCGCGGCCGGCGCGGGGTATAAAGACCCCTCGCTCCCCTCTCCCGTCCCGTACATGACGGCGCGCGTGTTCACCTCCAGCTACACGTACTCCTTCCCCGTGAGCCCCGGCCGCGTCTTCCTTCGCCTCCACTTCTACCCGTCGGAATACGGCGACCGCAGCGCCGCCGACGCGCTGTTCGGGGTCGCCGCGGGGGGCATCACGCTCCTCCGCGGCTTCAACGCGTCCCAGACCGCGCTCGCGCTCAACGACGCCTACATCGTCCGCGAGTTTTCCCTCAATGTCAGCGCCGCCGCCGCCGCTGGAAATGGAATCCTCAACGTCACCTTCGTCCCGTCCTCGCCGGCGCACCGGCGCCGGCCGGGAGCCTCGAGCTCCTACTACGCGTTCGTGAACGGCATCGAGGTGGTGCCCACGCCGGACATGTTCACGACGCCGCCAGCGCCGACCTTGGCCAACGGCAGGCGACCGGACCCGATGCCCATCCGCGCCGACACGGCATTCCAGACCATGTACCGGCTCAACGTCGGCGGGCTGGCCGTCGGCCCGGGGGACGACGCCGGCGGCCTCTACCGGTCGTGGGACGAGGACTCCCCTTACATATTCGGTGCCGCCTACGGGGTCACCTTCGGGAAGGACAGCAACGTCACCATCCAGTACCCGCCGTCCGTGCCGCCGTACGTCGCGCCGGAGGACGTGTACGCCACGGCGAGGTCCATGGGGCCAACGGCGCAGATCAACCTGAACTACAACCTCACCTGGATCCTGCCCGTCGATGCGGGGTTCTTCTACCTCGTGAGGCTCCACTTCTGCGAGATCCAGTACCCGATAACGAAGGTGAACCAGCGATCCTTCTTCGTCTACATCAACAACCAGACGGCGGAGGCGCAGGTGGACGTGGTGGCGGCCGGCGGAGGGATCGGCAGGCCGGTGTACAGGGACTACCTCGTCGTCACGGTGGCCGGCTCCGGCGAGACGGACCTGTGGGTGGCGCTGCACCCGGACCTCTCCTCCCGTCCGGAGTACTACGACGCGATACTGAATGGCCTCGAGGTGTTCAAGCTCCAGACGTACGGCCGCAACAACCTTGCGGGGCCAAACCCGCCGATCCCTCGCCGGCAGCCTGACGCGGCCACCGGCGCGGTGGATGGAGGCAGAGATGCCTCCAAGAATAAGCGCGTCCACGGCGTCATCTGTGCGGTCGTGGGCGGCGCCGCCGCCGGTGGCTTCCTCGCGGTATTGGGCGGCTGCGTTTGTGCCAACGCCATTCGCAGGCGGAATAAGAAGGCCGCGTCGGTGGTCGCGGATAAGAACGAGGCCAAGACCCGTTCTTGCGCAACCGGCCCACGATCATCTGGGCCCAACAAAAAGCTCTGCTCGGTTTGAAATTGTCCACAGTTAGGTCAAGCGATATGCCGGCGTCTTGTTAATATATAAATAGACCTCACAGGAAGCATTATTTATGGGCTTGATGTAAATGGGCCTCCATGGAAGAATTATATCTTGACCCAAAATGTGATATAGGTTTAGACTTTTCTCCCATCTGCGTCATGTGTGAGCCAGAGATGATGGCTCTTTGGATTAGGTTGTCCTAAACTCCTAATTGCCTTTCTCCCGTTTTGGTGAACAAGAACTCGCTAACAAATTTGGCTGGTTTCGGTTTACATCGTTCACAACGTTTGCGCCTGCCACAATTCGTGGTGGACCAACCGAATTGGAAGGCCATAGATCTTTTTTCCGTGTGAATCCAAGCAAGAAAGCTCTTGCGTTGTGACAGGCATTCGCGAGTGATGTCACAGTGCAATTAGGTCACTTGCGGCAACATCACAGAGATCGCGTTGTGTCATCTCAAGAAACCATTACTGGGACACGGATTAATTTCCCCACAAGAATGCAACGTAACTTGCTATGCTGGTATTAGTGCATCACTGAATTAACTAATCATCGGAAGTTTGTGGCACGTCAGGCCATCAACTCCCATGTAACATTCTTGTCGATCACAGCATGGAACAGTCTCACTCCAGTGAAAGTTAGCAGACTGCTCTGTATTACGATAATTCCTCGTAAATTAATTCTTCCATCATGACAATATTTTCTCCAACTTTAGTTGATGTGATTTTCAAGTAGAAGTATAGCTCGAATACATGCGCTGATGTGCCAGTCAGTCATCCTGGTTACTGGATGAGAGTGCTGCTGTTTGTTTCGATTTTGGCAGTGCCAGTGCCACCCTCAAGGTTGGAGAGCTGCTCCACCGGAAAGTTTTTTAAGGGTTAGCGTCATCATGATAGGACAACTCTAGCAAGATCAGAAAGGGGAAAGAAATAGAATGCTTGGACAGGACACTGCAACTCATGCTCATCATAATTGGGGGGAAAAAGTGAATGCCATGAGGCACAAAACAAAGGCAGGGAAAGGAATTGGAATTCATCACCAAAGCGCCAAGTCTTTACGCGCCCCCCTTCTCCCGGTATGGCTCCCGAATTGTGGCCACGACGATGGAAGCCAATCGATAGGATTCGCATGCTAAGTGTGCAAGCCAAGCAACATTGTGCGCTTCCTTTGCTTTGGGTTAAAAGGCACGGGCTATCTGATTTTTTTCGCATGAACCAAAGATACCTTTGCTAGGATGGGATCCGATTCAATTCCAATACTTCACGTTTTAGCTCAAGAAAATTCCAGAGCTTCACTACTTCACTAGCTTGTCAGCTGTTACTGGGACAAACTTTTTTTTTTTCCCATCAGTGAAAAATTAGCATTTTCGATCATGCAAACCCAGCTACAATTATCATTCGCTGTCTGTCACGATTGCCAAGTGATTAATTAGGAGCTAATTTGCATAGATGGAGATCTAGGTATGGATCTACAGCTCATTCTCAGGGCCGCAACACGTTCACCTATCATGACGTAGCATACTGCATTTTTTTCTGATCTAAGACATCGGAGTAATTTTTCTTCGACCTCGTTTTATTTTTTATTAGCTCCTCTGTTATTGCTAATCCTTTATTATACTGATAGCACGGCATAAGTGCTCCTAGTGAAGCAAGGGACCCACGGTTCCATACGTGTCTCTGGTAGAGTTCATAAATATCGGACATACAAATAAATATTTGGTGGCATTTACGGCATGTACAAGGGGGGTGGTGCTTTACGTTACCCTGTTTGTACTTCCACTGATCCGACGGCCTTTATTGTTTCTGCAGTCTGATGAAATTTTGCGCCGTCCTGCCCCCAGCAATTACAGTACGTACATACTACATACTACTACAGAGACCCGTAAGATCTGGGACCCTAGCCTCCTCCTGCTGCTGATTTGATGCGTATGTACGTAGGACTAGCGATGTCTACGCGTTCGTCGCGTATGACATTAGTTTCGTAAAACACAAGTGCATTTTAGAATTGTTTAATTTTTTTTGGGATTTTTCTTGAGATTTTTTGGTTTTTTATTTTTCTGAAATATTCTATGATTTCTTAATTCATTTTATATAAGTCAATATTTCTAATGCTTAAATTCATTAATTAACCTTCACGATGGATTTTTTATTGCATTGTGGAATTTTTTACTTTTAAGATTTTTCTAGTTTTTTTGAAATATTCTATTATTTCTTAATTCATTTTATATAAGTCAATATTTCTAATACTTAAATTCATTAATTAACCTTCACGATGAATTTTTTATTGCATCCTGGAATTTTTTACTTTTAAGATTTTTCTAGAATTTTTTGATTTTTTCTGAAGAGGGTGATGTGGCAACCCCCAGTTAGGGCAGCCTGTTAGCACTTTGTTATACTCCCTCCGTTCCAAAATATAAGGCGTATTTTGACTGCACAAAAGTCTTTAAAGGTATAGTTTGACCATTAGATTCCTCTATTATATATTATGAATTGTTACAATATAATATTGTATCAAAAAAGCTCTTTGAAATATGAACAATTTGGTACAACTTTGGTATACTAACAATGCATATTATTTGATTTATTTATGGTCAAAATTTGCTACGTTTGACTTTTCTCCGATCAAAATACGCCTTATATTTTGGAACGGATGGAGTATTACATTGATTTAATCAGAAACGTTTGTGCAACTGATATTTGAAAACAGATACCTCACACGTTAGATCATCTCCAACCATTTTCTTTTTATTTCATTTTCTTCGCTATTCTCTTCTCCACATTCTTTCCCTTCGTTTCTCACTATCTCTAACAGCATCCCTTTGAACAACATCCTTCTTGTTTAAATTATGTTAACATTTTATTAATCCTTAAAACTTATAGGGGTTGTAAGAATGCAACAAATTCAATGTACATGTTCTTTGGTTTTTAAGACTAATCTTTTGTGTTACAATTTTTTACGTGTAGATTAAATATAAAATACTTTCATAAAAATACCAAAAAACACTAGACAACGAGGTAGCATTGGCAACTTAACAAACGTGATATCAAGGACACAGAAATATTGCATGGCATGGCTTCCTGTGGTATCAAGAACCACCGCCTACTATAGTATCGATCATGTGGTTTCATCAGCTGGGCCCTACCATCAAAGTGTGGTTTTTATGTGGTTTCAGCAAATAGGTACTCACGATTAGGTATGATTTTTATGTGGTACCATGCAGTTTCATCAAACATTGAGTTTCTCTGCCATCTAGTTCCATTGTTTAAGACACAACCAACGCTACAGCGTTCGTTGTTTAGCATTTTATAAAAAATGTATGCGTTGAAGTATTATTTTTTATATATAGCATTATGTTTTTAATTGGTTTATACAACTCGCAAAAATGATAAGTTCTCACAGAGCACCTAGAACAACAATTGAACAGTTGTGATGATAAATAAAGAAGAGGTCAATTTACATAATGAAATTATCGGACTTTGCTTGCCATATAGAGTTTTCCCCCCTAAATTTGGATAGGTTTAATATTGATTGATGAATATTGTTTGATTTAATTTGGTCCGCTGTGGTTTGATATGTCACTCTCGACAAGTGAGCAAGTGACTTCGCTATTTTTGTCTCTTCTCCCTCACTTAACATGTAGAAAAACATTGGTGTCTATGGTATTGGTAAATTAGCGAAGTCATTTGTTGAGAATGGAATTATGGGGAAAAAAAAATATAAGTAATGTAATCATCATGACGTCACCAGCGGTTCTTTTCAAGTTAAAAAAGTAGAGGATTGAGAGGAGTACATGGCGGTAGAAAAGCAGTAGTACAATTGGAAGCTAGAAATAGCGGGTAGATTGGTTTACAAGGCTGCTGACCTCCATCTCGGTGATCCCAGTACACCCAGCGACGGCACGGCGGCACCACTATTTACTTCCGGCCTCTGCCTCCAGCCTCCGCACCTCCACCCCTCCACGCCACCACGAACTCCAAAGAACCCCACCAGATAAAAGGCGCGAGACCTTCATTTCTTCACGGACTCACGGTTAAATCGACTCCAGGCTTCGTCATGGCTTCCTCGTTCCCGTCTCCCCTGCCGCCGTCCGCCGGCGCCGCCTCCTCCTCCTCCTCCTCCTCCTCCTCCGATACGTCCTTCCTGCCTTCGTTTCTCATCATCGCTGGCCTCCTTGCCTTCGTCTTCCTCGCCTCCGTCTCCATCCACCTCCTCCTCCGCTGTTTCTCCCGCTCGTCTCCGCCTGCACCCACTCGGGCGGTGATTAATGACGAGCCTGCAGTGGCGGTGCGCCCTGCGGTGGCGGAGGGGAAGAAGGAGGAGGGCGACGAGAAGCAGCGGCTGATCGAGTCGCTGCCGCTGTTCACGATGGCGTCGGCGCTGGCGGCGCTGCCGAAGAGCTCCCCGGACTGCGCCGTCTGCCTCTCGCCGTTCACGCCGGACGCCGAGCTGCGGCTCCTGCCCGCGTGCCGCCACGCGTTCCACGCTGCCTGCGTCGACGCGTGGCTCCGCACCACGCCGTCCTGCCCGCTCTGCCGCTCCACCGTCTCGACCCCCCACCCGTCGCTCTCCGCCATCCTCGCCGCCGAGCAGCCGCCGCCACCGCCGGGGCCAAGAAGCAGAGACCGTCGTTCAGCAAGTTTCCGTGTCGAGATGGGCAGCGTAAGCAATCGCGGCTCGTCCACGGCCACCGGCGGCAACAGCCGCGCCACCTACTCGCTCGGCTCCTTCGACTACAACATCGACGAGGAGGTCGAGGCCGTCCTGTCCAGGGGCGCCGCTACTGCTAAGGAGGATAAACCCGCCGCTGAGGAGACGACGCCGTCGCCTCCCGGAGAGGCGGTGGCGGAAGCCGCCGGAGCGTCGCGTGGCTGGCTGCGGGAGTACGTCGACCGCCTGGCCTCCTCGGCCTCGTCCTTCTCCTTCTCCGGGCGGTGGAGCTCCCGGTGGAGCCAGAGCCAGCAAGGCCAGCGCCAGGAGGAACCGTGGCTGTGGGACGCGGAGGCAGCGTCGGCGATGTCGGCGCCGGGGTCGGACGAGGAGGAGACGGCATTCATGGTGCTGTACCGGTGGATCGCCGGGGTGTAAACGCGATCACCGCGAAAGTAATTAACGAGGGCTTCCGAGTTTATCAAGCCACCAGTTTTGCAGGGATAGCCTTCATGTTCAGGTGAATCCAATGTTTTGGAAGCTTCTGTTGACTCGGGTACAAAATGGTAGGCGTCAGCAGCTGCAGGGCTTGCGCATAGTTCGTCTTCATCCTCGGAGCTCGTATTTTGGTACCCGAGGAAATAAGAGGCCAAGATAGAAACCGTGCGTCCATGCATGCAAAGTTGTTCTTTTCCGTGGACTGTATCGATCTTCCTCCATCTCTGGGATGCTGTTGTGTCATCCGCTTAGTGCTTACTCACGTGTGTGTCACGGCTCACGAGTCACGGCGTGTCCGTCACAGGTGTCACCGTATGGGAAAAAAATGTCATTTCTGGAGAGGAAGGAATTGATCGTTTTAGGAGTGCGTTCAAGGTTGGCTTGACATGTCTTGCATGAGTGCTGACGAAGAGTGAAATCCACTTTTGCTGTCGTCTTTTGTCCTTGCTCAGTGTTGATGCTGTCTATTTCCGACCCTGAGTTAAGACAAGATTGATGATATCCATCAGTCTGGCAGAGAGCATCCACTGTATTGGCACCATCCAGGTATGGTGAATGCAAATGGGAGAGGCAATGCATTGAATGGATAGTGATCAGTGACAGAGTGACCGGGAAGGCTGTTAGCTGCAGCAGCAAGGACAGCGTCTACGCGACGACGACTCACTATGAATTCTGAGTTCTGATGCTCCTTACACACTGCATTTTCCATCCTACCGCTACCTGCAGCCTACCCCGGGCATGCGAACATACTAACATTTGCTATTTTTCTCCTTCTGATCGACCTAAATTAAAGATGAGGCATGAGTGATCTTTCCTTTTTCAGACAATGAAAATATATATTTCCGACCTCTACATCTAAAGTATCGTAGCGTTAAAGTGATCTTTCCGTGTATGCAGTATCTATTCCTGCACGGTGTATACTACGCATTGATCTCCAGTTCTCCACAATTAAACCTCTGCACCGCCATCCATGGTGCTAGCTAGACGAGCCTTTCTGGCCGCTGAAATTTACTGCGCTGGCATGCGCATCGATCTCATCGGCGAGCAGACGTCGCGACATGGCTGGCGCCCGCCGCCGATCACCACGGGAGCTCACGGCTAGATGCACGTGAGCCGAGCCGCGCGCCGTCGCGCACAGCCCGCGCGCGTATGTACGAGGGAGAGAGATCAGGAAAGCAGAGGAGAAACCTGACGGTTCTCACCCATTTCCCGTGCCCGTGCAAATATTCAGCATCGAGCCAACACGATCAATTGAAGTATTGAAACAGCCGAAACGGCGACCTGTAGCCGAAGGCATTGACTGGTCCTATAAATTGGACCGGGCCAGGCCGGGCCAGCACAGACCGTCGGGCCTCGGGCCATCATGCCTTGGGCCGACACAGCACTATCAATACTTCGAACCACTCTGAGCCGACATGAACTACCCAAAGCTAGGCACAGCACAGCCCAAAAAACACGACGGGCCACGATTGGACGGGCCGAGCCGGGCCGGCCAAGCACGGCACGTCCAACAAATAGAAAGATAATGTTTACAACTTTTATATAGAACCAAATTCATCCAAACAACAAAACTCACGGAGAACACAAATTACTGACTCGTGTCTTAATTCGGACCGTATGGGCCCAAGCACGGTCGGGCAGTGCTTGGCTGGCCGAAAAATGCATGGCCCAATTCTCAGAGCATTGACCAGAGTCAACAGGGTAGCGTCCTCGAATGCCATCGGCGGCAGCCTGCCGATGTGGTTTGGTCACCAACTCTATCCCATGCCCATGACCCGAGCGGAATTTATGCAAAAACCCTGGTCTAAACCACGACGCGAGCTTTGCTTTACGCGACGAGGTGAGTCGCTCTGCTCTGCCCTGCCGCCTTTCTCGGTCCGTTTGGTTTGGTGCAACGATTCCACACAAGGTTTTAGCAGGCGCTTATCGACTTATCGTCATTCGTCAGTACCAGTTAGGCAACCCAAGCTGCAGGTGCAGCTATGGCGGGCAGGATTTTGTTGGCTTGACCAGCCATGCAACTTTGGTACAATTGCTGGCGTACTAGCACTACGTACCAAGCCGGACTGTAACAGCAACATTGTATGCATGTGGCTATGTATACATACTAGATGAGCACGCGCGCCGCGGCGGAAGGTAGGGGAAAAAGGGGAGAGAAAAATGGGGGGGAGGCGGGATTCGAACCCGCGACGGCCAGTACGCGGGAGAGCTGCGCAAACCAATCGGCCAAACGACCCGCACGCCTAAGATTCGCGGCAAACAAATCGTTTTATACGTTAAGTTGAAACGGACGGCCGGATCTGGCTGGCTCGCGCGATCAGACGGTTGCGGTGGCGCCGGGCGGGAGGCGAGCCACGTGGCTAGCGAGCGACGGCCGTGGTCACGCTTGTATATTTATTGATATTGATTGTACCAGTCAAAATAAATACGCTCTCAATCTAAGGGAGCACACCTACTCCATGTCTCCGTGCTCCACACTGTCCGTCTATCACGCCACATAGTTTGTAAAGCAAGATGACGGCCCTATTTGATTTATGATTTAGTTTAATTTGGTTTGGTTGATTCAAAATTTGTTATTTTTATAGGTCATTTAGTATAATTTTATTTTAATAAAGACTTTGTAAGATTTTCTAAAAAAATCAAATTATTTTTATTATTTTATTAGTTTTTCTTTTTTAAAATATTTTTTTAAAAATTTTAGTTTAATTAAATTAAACTAAACCAAGCGGCGAATGAAAGTGTCGAACGTTGAGATGGTGTAGGGAGACATGAGTATTGGAGCTGTAGAGCAACCTGGAGAGTTTGCTACTGCCCCGTCTCGGCCTGTGTTCAAGTGTTTACAGGGCTAGAACTTCAAGATAGGCCTGCTTTTATTTCGTGCTGGTGAAGCCTCTCGAGCTTATGTAGGCCGAGCTTCATAACAGCATGGCTCTTCGCGCTCCCGAACCTTCGGCATTGCCGCATGGGCCAATGCTTTTCAATTTTCATGCCTCAAGCGTCATCTCCGTTTTTTTAAAAAAGGGAGGCGCTAGTTGATAGGCGTAAAAAGGGAGGCGCTAGTTGCCAGGCGTCTGCGTTGGGCTTAATGCGTAGGCGCCCCGCTTTGCGCCTCCTTCTCCTCTGCCGCCGCCTCGAGTCTCCGCCCCAGCCGGTGGCCGCTCCGCCTACCGACGCCCCCACCCTAACCACGACGGCCGCAACGCCCCGCTCCGTCCCCATCAATCCCTTTTCTTTCTCCCTCTGCTCCGCGCCTCCTCCTCCGCCACCGCCGCCGCCGCCTCCAGCCACCGCCCCGACCGGCTCCGCCTCCTGTCCACCCACCACTGGCCGGCACCACCCACCCTAACCATGACAGTTGCGATGTCCAGATCCGCCCGCTGTCGCTAGACCGACTGCCATCTCTCCCCACCCCCGGCTTCGACGGAGCCGCCACCGCCTCCACTGCCGCCCTCACAATCCCGACCAACCGCCGGGCCTCGACCCACCACCCTTAATCTATAGCTGGGGAGCACAAAAACCACCCACCCCCAAACCCTAATCCTATCTCGAGCGACGCCGGCGGCCAGAGACGACGACGATGGCGGCGAAGCTGGAGAGGGCGGTGCCTGCACGATTTCGTCCCCGCGCAGGCGCCTGCGAAAAAGTGTTTCCGTGAAAAAAAAAGAGATCATTTCATTTTGTAAGATTATGTCATCTTACAAAGACACCCCTATGAAAAAGCAAAAACTACAACCAAGTCCTGAAAGGGTCTTAAGGCTAATGCACTAGATGAAGCTTTCCCATCTGATCACGCCGATGTTGGGGAGGAAGGACGGCGAGGTCGACATCACCACCAAACTCAACCCCCTCAAGCCGACACCACATTATGTTGTGGATTAACAGGCACACAGCAACCGAAATCATGTACGAACTTATATATCTGCTATGGTGAAGAACGAGGAAATTGAAAGCAAAGAGATGCCCCCACTATACACCACCATCAACACCGACACGAGAGCTTCCTGCATCGAAATCGCTCTACCTCTCCCTCAAAAAAAAAAGTCTCCGCCGCACCATGGGGAATATACAGAGCATCATTGGATGAGGGTTGTGGATGGAGCACTAGCCAACCCCAACAAGATATCGCCGAAGAGAAACCTCAACACCGCCAAGAACCTTCGAACAACACCCGGTGAACCTCCAGATAGCATCCGAAGAGCACTCCAAAACCAGTAAATGGGCCCTAAACACTTAATCCCTTTAGACCTTGTCCGGTGGCCTCCGGACACGTCCGATGGATAGCACAAAGGCTAAAAAAACCTGCTCCAATCTTGGGAACCCTTTGAATAGCATCCGGTGACCTCCAGACATCGTCCGATGGTCCCAAAACACCTACCTCACCCTCGGTATGCCTCTGGACATTTGGCTATTGTAAGAGTGATTGTCCCACTCTTGTTAACAAAGATTCTAGTTTTTTTTAGAAAAAAGAAGTTTTCGGGTTCTAAGATGAAGAAGTCACCTTAAAAGCGTTCTTGAATTTGGTGGAGGATCTTGATCCTTCAGATGAGGAGGATGATGATCATTTGGCTACTTGGGAAGGATGACAAGATTGCAGATATTTGCCTTGTTGGAAGAGAGACAAGCTTTGCATCAATGGATGAAGAAAACATTGACGATGAGGATGACATTTTATATTAAAAGAAAAGGTTCATGATGCCTTGATAATTAAGTGTAAAATTAAAGCTAAAAAATGGAAAAACTTAAGCTTTTAGCTAATAAACGTGGTTAAAATTGTAATTCATGTGCCAAATTTAAAAAGAAAGATTGCTAATCTTGAGAGTGCTACTTGTGGCGCTCATGAGTTTTATAAAAGTGAGAATGTCATGTTAAATCTTGTTCTTCTCCATGTGCAAAATGCGTTGTGTTAGAGAAGAAGATAATCTCTTTAAAGAATTTGACTGATTCATCGTATCCGGAGAAATAAGTGTTTGTTTTAACAAAAAAATTTTAATGGGAAAATCTGACTAAACTTAGAAAAAATTAATTGAGCTTGAAAAACATCCTCATGGTCTCCTATGTAATCGAAGTCCCGATCTTGCTCAACAAAACACTTACTTGATATCAACTTTAGAAAAGATGACAAATGTTGATAAAAATTAAAACATGATCTTAAATACTTCTAAATGATTATTTTTAACGGAAAGTATAGGTTGTAAAAATTATAACAATGTTTATAAATCTATGACTAAATAAAAACCAATCATGGAATACTATCATGAAAACCTGGTATAATTTATTTAGAAATTGTTGAGTGAAGATTTTGTGATGAGGTGATTTTCCGACCGATGAAAATATTTTTGTGGTGAATTTTGGAATTTTGTAGAATTTTTGAAGTGAAATAGATGATTTTTGGATTAAAATTTGAAATATTTGTGATTTATTAGACTAACATCAGACTAATGATTTTATGAGATTTTTAATGATTTATTTTTATATATTTTTGTGGTAAGAAAAAAGCAGAAAGTTTAAAAGGAAAAAGGTGCGACACGAGTAAGTGCTAATGGTTCATGATTAGTACTAGGTGCTGATGTGCATGCATGCAGCGTTAAGTTGTGTGCAGTACGCGGTTCGGTGTGTGCAGTATGGCAGTTTGCTACGGCGGCCCAGTTCGGTAGACACGCATGCATGCAGCTGAGCGGAGAGCAGGCCAGCAGCGTGCAGTGGGCTGGTGGTGGGCCGTGAGAGCAGCAGCGCGCAGGCCAGCGGATGAAGTGGGCTATGTGGCGGTCCAGAAGAGTTCCTTTATATATATAGACCCGAGGGGTTTCGGGATTAAGGGTTTTTTTAGTTTTCCAAAGTTAATGACGGCTACGAAATTAGTGAAAATACCAGAGGGTGATTAGAAAGAGATTAAAGGTGATTTTGAGGGAATTGTGCTTCGATGCAAAGGAACCATGTACGTTTTTTATGCAATAGTAAGTTATGGTTACGGTATGCGATCTATCTCGTTCTTGGTTTAATTTTCAGATTGGTTTTCTTACTATCTTGATTAATTACTGTTTTTACTTAATTACTTCCGGTGATCGAGTATATTAGATATCATATTAGAGGGTGATTAGCGTATACGATCCTTCATATATGACCGTCCATTTGTAGAACCTCCCATAAAAACATATCATCATTATAGTATAAATACTACCATGGTACACAATAATAATAATAGCACATATCTCTAAGCCACCTCTCAAAGCTCTAAAAAAAGATCGAATGGTACGTATTAATTTTCCTAGTTGTATACATCTCACACGATGTAGAGGACGAAAGTTTATTTTATTATCTAAAAAATGTGTTGGGTTTTCTAAGTTGTCGATGTTGTTTTCACCAATTCAGCAACTTCAGCCCAGTAAAAAAGAACAGGACCCGTAGAGACCAATGCTGTCATGGCATGTTTGCAACATCTTACATCGGAGCTCTACAGTGCTTCCCTGCCCAGGCTTAAGTTACTAAAACACCCAGGTTTCTGAAGAATGAAGTATGCAACCCTGGCGATCGTTTTCGTCCGGCGAAACCAACCCTTCGCGAGGTCGGCGTTTGCTGGCCTAATTAATGCGTGGAGTTGAGTGTTCATCCCCCCTCAGCCAATACTAATTGACACCGGTTGACAAGAGCACGTGAAGTCTATACAGCAGAGCAAACCAACGGCCAGGTCCAGCAGTAGCATGCATCAGACGAAGAGATACCACAGTAATCATCAACCTACTCCAAACATGCACTACTCTCGTGTAAGTGTATTTAGGAGCACACGAGCACCACCACTTCGTGCGCCCATCCGCTCCCACGGCCGCTCGCGCTGCACAGCTCATCGCGATCTCGTGGAATCCGCTGCACGCCTGCACCTGTGAGGAGCACGAACCG
This sequence comes from Raddia guianensis, assembly GCA_036346415.1. Taxonomy (NCBI): domain Eukaryota; kingdom Viridiplantae; phylum Streptophyta; class Magnoliopsida; order Poales; family Poaceae; genus Raddia; species Raddia guianensis. The sequence goes on from CM070537.1 coordinate 49,405,252, forward strand.
CCGCCGCACCAGCAAGGCAGCAACTCTTCGACCGGAAAGGCGGCGACCTTTCCCGGCCAAAGCGAAAACACCTGCCACGATCGGGGGCAGAGCTTTTGGTTGCGATCCTTCCGGGATGATGTGTAAAAAGCAGGCGCGCGAGTGGGCAACAACCCGGTCAGTCAGTTTCTGTCGCGAGACGCTCGGGTTCAGTAGTGAGCTGAGCCCGCCCGCCTCAACTGCCCGGATGATGGTGATCGATCATGGTGGATTCAAGCTAAGCAGGCCCATGATTGCGAGCTTTTGAGCTCGTGTTCTGTCTGCTGTTGTTATTTCATGAGATGAGAGTATGATAGATAGATCCAAGGAAGAACCTTTTTTTTTAAAAAAAAAAATGACTACCTGTCAATCGATTGAACATAAAGAAAATTTCAAGTAACGTCTTTTCCATTTATTAATAACTAAATTTATATAGTAATAAAATGTTCAATAATAAACTAGATTATATTTTGTAGTTGTTGCAAGTTTATTCAAAACAAAAAAAAAGTACGCAAGAGGCTACCTAGTACATAGCATAACACTTTTACAATTAAATTATATATTTTTTATAATATCGAATCATAGGTAAATTTAGGTTTTATATCGGATCGATTGAAATTTTACCTATTTTTAAGTGACTGATAGGGAGCAATTCTTTTTTTATTTTCTGTAAAGCATGACTAAGAGAGGATGATGAACTGATGAAGCCGGTTAACTTTTAGATGTTGTTTGCTAACGGCTACATGCTACACCTAATTTTAAAAGCTACGAATAAAATAGTTGCTAAAAAATAGTCTTGGGAGTTTCAATGGCCAAGATCATTTTGAAGGAAAAGAATTGCGGTATAGACAAGCCATTCCTTAAAACCAAACATCTCGGCCTATATGGGATCATGTGACGAGCAATTGTCAAAAAATGTTTTTGAATATTGTGTGTATTTGTGATAGCTGAATACTTGAATGTAAAATTTTATAACTGAGCTCATTAGGGCATGTCCAATGATACGCCAACTTAAGATGAACTTAGCACCGTTCAACACTATTGTTATTTTATCAACAATGTTCATCACCTTAATTAAGTTGGGAGACCATTGGTCATGCTCATACCACGGATCAAAAGTCCACCTAAACCTAGGGGCCACGAGACCTGACAAGAATGAGATTTGCATTCATGGGAGGTGTCCGCGGATTAATCTACTAAGTGTGTGATGCATTGGTCCATCTGACTCAATCTGCTGGCGACCATACGCAATATACTTTTGGATTTTACAAAACTTTTGTGCTTGAACGAAAAATTGCTCTACATGAAAATTGTAAAGGAATTTGAGATATATTTTTTTCATGTTGTGGAGTTTTTAATTTGGTCAACAGATAAATTCATTAAAATTGATTTTTTGCATTGCTGTCTTAGGTGGATTGCTAGAAATGTTCAACTTTTTATAAGGTTGAGCAAATACTTTGGAATACACTGTAGCAATCAATAGATTCGATGATGGCATCAGGCCGTTTAAATTTCTATGGACTAATGTGGATCAAGTTAAGATATAATTGCTTTCAGAGAAATGACTTGCTCGTCTCATGTGCACAAGTGACCAGAGCGGAGAGACATCAGTGAGAGGGATCCACATGTGGATGGGTGTTTCACATTTTAGGTGGTGAAGAGTTCATTCACATTGATCAGACTCAGTCTAGGCATGTGAATGAGGTTGATTAGCGATGAAGGTTTCATGTGCACAAACCGAAGAAATACAAGGAAAATTGGTTGCATGGTGGGCTTAACAACCAAAGATCATGTGGAGAAGTAGTTCATATCATGGTGACATTAGATTAAAATGGGTTATTGGGTGTTGTTGGGGATTAAGACTTTTCCTCAGTCGACGTAGCGCAATGGGCGAGCTCCGGGTGGCTCCGCGAACCCTGTCCGACGGCCCCACGGCATGACCCGGTCAAACTCTCCTGTGGGATCCCTCAACAGGTCTCGGGCAATCTTTTGCCTAGAATACATGGTGTCTGGACCAACTCTCCCGCGGGAGTTTCCCTGCAAGTGTCCCAGACAAACTTTTGCCCGGGACACGTGGCAATAGGATACTACCAGCTCTCAAGGAGATATCACTTGGCCGACGATGGGGCAAGACAGCGTGGCATGCATTAAATGCCCCTGACTGGCATCGTCATGGTCGTCTGCTACAACGGCCGCCTCGTCAAGGGTAGATATGACCCCTGTAATGATTAGCTCAAGGATACACATGACAATAGGTTTCCTCGATCAATAATATGATGTCTGCCGGATAAAGGGGCACCTCACCACGCACTAGGGTTTCTCCCGCCATGGGGTGCCTGGGATGGTTGTGCTGGCCTCTTCTCTTATAAGTAGGACCCCTTGTAACTTAGACAAGGGGAGAATGGGGGATGAGAACGCAACAACGTCCTAGAAGAAGAAGCACTGCTAAGGTAGTCCTATTTCCCGACGCCTCTTATACTCATTTCTCGGTTTTAATCAATCTAACTGGACGTAGAGCTGTTATCCCGCCGCGAGACGCTCAAACCAAGGTAAAAGAAGGTTCTCGTCCAAGGGCATCCGTTGCCTCTTACTTTTCCTCCTCTGGTAAAACATCACATATATATAAGACTTAGCCATAACGTAGAGCATTGTTATGTCTCCTGACATGTGTCATCATGTCTCTAACACATGAACGTGTCCGTTCTACGTATGTCATGGCAAGCGACACTTAATGATATGAAAAAAGCATGAACATTCAGGACATTTCCAATGGGTCCTCGGTTAGGATGTTCTAGTCCTTTAACAAATAAAATATAAAAAAGAAAAAAATAGATGAATAATAAAAATGAGGTTTGAATAGCACTAGGACGTCGTAACTTAGGGATGCTCCAATGCCTTCAACTATACAAACACATGTTTTTTGCCTCCTCATGTATATAGGTTTGTCGGTTGTTCATGTAATGGTTTTTCGTCCTCGTAGACCAGTGATTCAGAATTAAGATTGTTCACGTAAGGTGCTAGAGCTGCAATAATGTTCTAAGAAAATTATTTTTTCACACAGTTCATCTCTAGGACCAATGGATCATGATTTACACATTCATAAGATGTCAATATCGGCCTAAGTTCCTCTATTTTATTATTATTAGAGATAGAAAAGTTGTTGGGGACGAATGTCTGAAGAAACATAATGTAATCGTGTAAATGTAAAGAAATTTAGGGGAACATACATAAAATTTAGAAAAAATATGATTAATAATGTTTAATAGAATGAGAATATCTGCCACAGACCACCAATTGTTCTCAAAGCGTTGTACTGGGAGAAACCCTGTAGACATCACCATTGCTCGTAATTCAGATCCCCATGCAGACCATCTTGATATGGAGCTGCTCAACCCCGCTCATTGGCGAAACACCCACGCATTAGCAGCCTGGTGGGAGTTTGACATTCTGAACGCTGCGCCAGCTCGTGATACGTTGTCTGTTCTTTTGGTAGCAGTTTGGTTGCTCTGACTAGAACGCAACTCTAGGATTTTCCTTTCGGAGAGTCGCCCGCGCCTTGTCCTTCTTCAGCATCTCCTCGACGACCTGCGACTCTGGGATGCCGCAGACGCACCTTTTGTTTAATTTTTTGGGTCGTGCCTCGTTGAAGGGAGGCCTTTTTCACCAATCTATGTAAACCTCTCTTTTTTATCAATAGATGTCAGTTATGTTGCTCTTTGTAGGGGTGAAAACGGATCGGATAGCATCATTACCATATCCGTATCCACATTTTTTTCCCAGATACGGATACGAATACAGATACCTCTTGGATACGAATACGGACCGGATATCTACTCAATTCGGTTGGACACGAATATCCTACAACTTCAGCACATCAACGACAAATAATTTTCCGACAATGTTGTAACCAATAAGTAGCAACATGCCAACATCTATCCCTCACCCTTAGACAGTTAGGCCTTACATTAGTTTCACATCACCAATGTTTAAGAGGCATTGGGTACAAAACGAGCGATAAATACTTAAGTAGCAACATAGCCAACACTAAAAACCATGACCACCATTGCAATGGTTCAGTACTTAAGTAGCTAGCATCATATATAACACTTGTTTCACCATGACCACCATTACAATAGTTCATTACTTAAGTAGTAACACAACCAGCATCCCAACGCTTGTTCCACCATTACAATAGTTCAATTCTTAAAATAGCAACACAGCCAACAACCCAATACTTGTTCCACCATTACAATAGTTCTAGGTCACTACACCATTATTCGTATTCGTATTCGGGAAAAAAAAACGGATAGTATCCATATCCTATTCGGATACGGATAATCTGAATACGGAAAGTCCATTTTTTTAATACGGATGTCGAAAAATTTGGATTATTCGTATCCATTTTACACCCCTAGCTCTTTGTTAAAAAAGGGGGGCGACTAGCGCACGGGATCCCGTCGGGAGCCCACCCCGACAGACCCTCCTCCCATCCTCGCCCCTCCGCCTCTTGCTCAAGACACCCCGCCGCCTCCTTCCTTCGTCCCCGTGAAGGGCGCCTTGCCCCTCCTGCTCCGCCTCCTACCCCTCGCCCCCACTGTCGCCCCCCACCGCCGCCCCCTCCCGGCTCAAGGCGCCTCCTTCACCCAACCCCGACCAACCATCGGTCCGCCGCCTCCCCGACCTCTCTCTAAACCCCGAGGAACCCAAACCCCCCGAACCCAAACCCGAACGGCAGCGACGGCGAGGTCGACGGCGGCGAGGTCAACTCCTCCTTCCTCCTCCTTTCTTCCTCCTCTGCTGGGCGCGGTCTTCATCCTCCCTTCTTCCTCCTCTGCTGGGCGCAGGGACGGATCCCATCAGGATCCCGCCCGAACAGGATCCCGTAGAGAAGAATTTCCAAAAAAAAAAAAAAACACCCATGACCCCGCATTTTAATTCCACGCACGTGACTTCACTCCCTCCCTACCAGACACGCCACTAAATCTATGATCGCATCCTTAAGAAAAAACCCTATTGATCGCAGAATCTGTAAAACGCACCCAAAAAGGCCAAAAAATACATAAAAATGCTGACATAAAGATAAGCTATACATACAGAACAAAACAAAGTTTTTTACAGTGTTGCAACTTGTTCGACGGACGAACAGCTATGTACTATTGGAACAGGTTGGCAAGGCATAATTTTGTTTCTAGATTACACGTAAAGGGAAGAGAACAAAAGTAAAACCCCAAAACTAGACTAAAATGGCCCTGTGAATTTCAGGATAAATAATCAGAACGCGAGACAAAAATTAAAGAAGGAAATAAAAAGGAGAGTATGTTCACCGGAAGCGGCCGCCGTCGGCGAGCTTCCAGGAGCGGCAGTGGTGGAGCGAGGTGCCGGAAGAGAGCCGATGGAGCGGCGACGGCCGGAGCTCGCCGGAAAAGGCGGGGGCGTCTGGCGGATGGCCTCCGCGGTGGTGCCACCCCGGGCTGGGCCGCACGAGGGGGCTGATGCACACCGCGAAGCCCGAGACACCGGCGCCGGCGCTTCCCATTGGGCGACGGAAGGGGGTTTTCCACATCGGGGATGGCGAAGGTCGCCACGGCGAATCGGCCGGCGAGCTGCTCTCCCCGCCGTCCTCATCGGCGTTCCTTATCGGCGAGAGCCCCCGGTTGCTGATCACGTGGCAAGAACGCCGCGAAGGGAACGGCGGCGAGGTGGTGGCCGGCTCCTTCTTCCGGCGGCCGCGCGACATGATGCCCGCGAGCCAAGACCGGTGCTTCCATTCCTTGCCGCCGCCCTTCTCATCCGATCCGTGGTGGTTGTGGTGGCCGAAGAGCGCGGCGAACACGGAAAACTTGCTGCGGCGCCGCCTGATCTCGAATCCTATGTCGCCTTCCTCGAAGCCGCCGACGCCGCCACCGTAGGCTGGCCCAACCTGCGGCGTCCGGAAAAATAGGAGGCTTGGCGGGCGCTTCCACGCTCCCAAGGCGTCGGACCCCCGGCGGCGCACATACGGTGACACCGACCTCGGGAATACTGGGACGGGCACTGGGGCCGGCGGCGGCGGAGGAGGAGGCAACGACGACGCCTCGATCTGTGCGGCGGCGAGCGCGAGCAGGCGGTCGCGGAGGCAGGGCGCGCACACGCCGACCCCTCCCTCGTACGGGTGCCTCTTGCACCTCATGGCTTTCTCCTCGTTGCCTTCTCCATTACCAAGCACAAGCAGTTGTTGCGCACGGTGGTGAGTGGTGGCATGCAATGCGAGGACTAGGAGGAGAGCAGAAGAAAGAGTTCCTACTTCCTATATAATGCTCGTGTATAGGCGGCTTCCCCAACTGCATGGAGTCATGGAGTAGTTTTTCGCCATGGTCCTTTGTTTTAGCGCGGCGACACTGGAGAAAGAGTGTCAATCAGCACCTTTAAATTGTCTAAAAAAAATCAGCGCCTTTAATTGATCATACTCCAATTAATAAAATGGAGTTGGTAGGGTAGTTCAAATGGAGCGAATTTTCGGGATGGTAGGAAGCGCTCTATCAAGCTCACATCAGTTAATAAATTTGTTTTGGTTCTTTTCTCAACAACCCAAAATAGATGAAATGAGCCAGACCTACGGAGTTGGAGTCGGTGAGATGATCTGAATGGTTGTTGTTTGGTTAGGTGTATGAGATTGTACAGGCTGCGTAGAGATGTTGTTTGGTTGACTGCACTAAGAAGAGAATGGCACGGAGAAATTCAAAAGAGGGATGCAACATATTAAAAAATAAATTCTAAAAAATCAAAATAACAAAAAATCAATTACGAAAATAAAAAAATCAAAAGAAAGTCTCATAAATAAATAAATTCAAAAATGAAATTTTAAACTTTTAAAATTTATATGGCAAGTGTGGTCTCGTTTTGTTCGAAAAAATACCAATAACCCATTTTTGAAATCGGTTCGATGTCGAAAATATTAATCAAAAGATATATCAAATAAATGAATCAAATGTGTTACATGACGTGGTTGTTCTTTGATATCCACGAGCCCGGCTCTGAAACACCCAATTTGGTCAGATTCCATAGCCCGGTCCAGAGAGGTAATTGCATCTGGAGAGCCTGGTTCAGATGGGTGAGAAGACAACCAAGCACCCTAGTTTTGTATCTCTAGATGCAAAACTCCTTGGATGCAGACAACCAAACAGTCTATAAATTTTACTAAACGCTTCAGAGGGCGTCCGGCGCTTCATGACGCAGGCTGCCCGCCGTGTGAGGAGAGATGGACGCACTGTGCACATGCAAGTGGGGCCCACAGGCATTTTATTTTTTCGGTGTCCATATTTTTCGACTGGGTGCTCCAATCCACAAACCGTTTACGCCAACGGGTTCCTCGTATTTTTACGAACAAAACAAGATATATTTTGCCATATAACTCTTCAAACTTATCTGGTGAAACTTGGAGTTCGCCTACTGAAACTTGAGTTTCGCCTAGTAAAACTTGGGTTTCATACTCGTAAAACTTTGCCGAACTGTCAAGTTTCATCAGGTTTCATCCAAGTTTTTTCAAGTTTCACCAAGTTTCATCAGGTCAATTCAAGTTTCATCAAGTTTCAACAGGTTTCATCCAAGTTTCATCAGGTTACATCGAAGTTTCATCAGGTTTCATCAGAACAAGGCCAAGTTTCATCAGAACACGGCCAAGTTTCGCTAGTGTAGATATAAGTTTCATAAGTGCCTTCTTCTAGTTCACATCAAAAAAATTGAAAAAAATAAAAAATTCAAAAAGTATTTAAAATGGGTTGCTCTTGATTTTAGAAGAATTATGAAATTTATTCCAAGCATTTTGAACACTGTTTGAATTTTATGCAAAAATCAGAAATTTAATTGAGAAAATGATCGTACGTACAGGCCTTTGCTAGTCGCTGGCTTGCGCTTGCTAGTCGCTGCGTCCGGCGTCGGATTGGCGCGGTAGGATCGATCCGACGGCGCGGGCTGGTCCGGACGGAGCGTCAGGCGTCGGACGTCCGAATGAGAGAGAAAGAGTCGAGTGTGGAATTTTATGGAATTTGATCCTCTGCTTTTGACCCTAAAGGCAGAGGATGAACAGTGCTTGTGCAGTTGGGTAAATCTCAACCGTTGGATCTCAAGCGGAAGGCTCAGATTCCCGTATGAACAGTACATTGTGAACAGTATTTTGCTACAGTGGCTATAAACAGTAACACCAAACAGTGATTTGCCATGGTGTTCATGCATTTTTTACCTAATTGCTACAATGCCTCTCTGCCTTTACAACTGCAACGACAGAGGATTTTTATCCGGTGTTTTATTGGGCATGCTCTATGTTTGGGAGTGCGGCTATGGGACATTGGATTTGATTATGCCCATATGGTATGACGATGTGGAAAAGCCCTTTGGTGGAGACATGTATGATAGAGTGGTAGATATGTAGGCTCTATTTTTTTCCAGCTTAACGGTTTATCTATGTTATAAAAAGATATATGCTTTAGATTTTGTAAGCCTTTTTTTTTGGTTTTTTCGAAGGTTCGTACTAACGCTTTAAAAAGCAAGTTAAACTAAATTGATCCGAATATCAAGACTATCTCAACAAGCTCTCAAAATTTAGTTATTCAGTCGTTCAACTGTTCAGCCGTTCAGATCAACCCAAAAAAACAAGACAAAAGCCTTTGGAGCTCGAGGTGGGAAACTGTGGGAGGTGGATAGATGGTTGGAGGAAGGAGAAAAGGAGAAGGCGCAGATGATGATGACAGAGGTGACATTGCGGAGAGAGAGGTTCGGTGCCAGATGGTTCATGGTAGACGTGGTGTGTTAATCTCAATTTGAGATCGGGTAGTTCATCGTGCTTGATCTTTTGGTCCACTCCCGACCTTAGAGCATGTTTGTATTGGTTGAGCTGAATGAATAAGTTAATTGAGTTTAACATAATCTAGACTTCGAAAGATTTTTTAATCTGCTTATCAAAGTTGATATGTTTCATTTATATTTTGCTGAATGAATAAGTTAATTGAGTTTAACATAATCTAGACTTCGAAAGATTTTTTAATCTGCTTATCAAAGTTGATGTGTTTCATTTATATTTTTTAAACGTTTGTAGAGATGACTTCATGTAATAAAAAACTAGACTTTGAAAGTTAAAATATTTTTAAATTAAATTTAAGGCATAGTGGTTAAGCTATAAGTGCTAAACCAAACATCAAGATTTTCTTTAATTTGGTTCTGAAGGTTGGTTCACTTTCGTTTATGCCATTTTAAAGTGTTTTTAGAGGTGACGTGGTGATAATAATAAACTAGATTAAAAGTCAAAAGCCATTTTTTCAATTAAACTTAGTATAGCACTCCAAATGTGGACATGTTTCTCCGCAAGAAGCCACTATGCTGTATAATTCAGATTACTTTTGCTGCAGAGACAGCTCTACAAACGTTCTCGTTGGTAATTGGACCGGCCGGCATGCATCCAAATTCTAAGCAGATATACGTACGGCTCCTTTTCTTCGACCGTGGTGCAACACATATTCGGCCGGCTTGCTTATCAAAACCCCGAAATGCTCGATGCAACGGCGATGAGACGTAGGCATGTCCATCGCCGACGTCCTCGAGCGTGTCATCGCGTCGAGCCACGCTGACCACAGAGCAACGTCCAGGAACCAAAACCCAACCCAATCCTACGTGCCGCACCAAAAACAAAAAAAAACAAAAAAAACCCGGCGATAACGAGGCCGCGCGACCAAGAGCTGCCCTGAGCCACTGACCGCGCGCCGGCTCCATTCCAGAACCTGCCACTCCCGTCCGAAGCAGCGTGTGCCGTGCAGCATATCACACAGACACAGACGACAGAACGGCTTCACGGGCACGCGCGCGAGAGCACGGGAATTTTTTTACGTGCCCGAGGGGGCCGGGAAAACACATCGCGGTAGCGTGTGGCCCAGGGCCAGGAGCGGCAGGCCGCTCCTCCCAACTCCCAAGTCCCAACAGCCGGTAGAAAAATACTTGGAATCCGACAACTTGGTGGACTCATGAGTCATGAGCACCCGCCCTTGATTCTGCTGCCTACAAGAACTGGGCTCGTCGCTGGCCACCGAGGGCTCGACGGATCTTTGGAGCAAGCAACACACAAATCTCCGTTTCGTCTGTAAGCGGCGTGGACCGGCGTACGGGCAGTCGGGCACGCATCCGCTCGATCGAGAAAGGCTTGACCCGTGCGCCGAGGTCGGCGTCACGCTGCAAGTGCCACGCTTTCCCCAACCCGGCTGTCGGTTTGGCGTGCTCGGTTCTCCTGTGCGCTGGGCGGGATGGCCACTGGCTGCCCGCAACTGCAAGTTGCAAGTTGCAACTTGCAAGTACGTGCGACTGGGCGTTTCGTGTGCCCTGGCAAAGAAGAAAGAACGGGGGAGGACGTCTTTAAAGCGAGCTAAAGGAATGGAGAAGGTTGTTCTTTGCTCTAGAACGATCACGAAATGATGTAATGCTCCCTCACAGAATCGGATGGAAATAACCCCACTACATTTTATGAGACGAAAATGAGTCCACAAAAGGACTTGTTTAAATGGAACGGAATAATTGAAAAGAAAACCTTCGTCTGATGCAACCACATGACTTTCTTGGCTCTGTTTCTTTCAGCTTATAATCAGATTATAAGCCGCAGCTTAAAATTTATCATTTTTGTACCGGTTATATTTTGAAATATTTTATAGTTATTTTTTCGAAACTTTGCACAATTTGTCTCAAAGATCTCAAAAACATTTTTCATATTTTTTTGGCTCTTTAAATCTTATATAAAAACACTACAACCTTTTTAGATTATAATCTAACCGCCCAAAGAAACACAGCCAGCTTTGTCGGGCTTGCCAGGCTCAAACCTATCACCGTAGCTAGCCTAGGCACCGATGGAAATATTAACACTTTCAGATATATATTAATTCAGAGATAAACCATAAAACAGATCTGATAAACAATTAACTTTAAAACAGATCTAATTGTTATGGGACTCCTTTTGGAGAAGGTCTCAAGTTGCTTATATAGGGTTTAAGAGGAGGTCTCTCATCCACAACTAGCAATATGATACTAAACACACCCCTCCACCAGATGGGCCTCATGTGACTTTGAGATTTAATTAGATTATCTTCAAATATATTGGGCCAAGCCCATATATTCTAACAGGTACAACAACAATAGAGTAAAATATAAGAGAGAGCAATGTAGGAATTGCATACTAGAAATAGCGCCATGTTTAAATAGAGGGTGAGTAGTGCTGGAATAGCACTACAGGAAACGACAACAGTTTCGAGTGCCAAAACCGTCGACAAAAGGGAACAAGCCGTCGGTAAACAGTTGTCTCGACGGCCAGCCGTCGAGAATAAGCCGTCGAGATAACTCCGTCGAGACAGGTAAACTTTCTCGACGGTTCAGCCGTCGAGTGATCTTGTATCGACGGCTTCAGAAATAACCGTCGAGTTAACCTCCAGTGACGGCGTTACTGTTCCAACGGAATTGTCTCGACGGCCGATATTCAGCAGTCGATATTATTCAAAAGGGCCCACAATCCAAGCCGTCCCTAGTCACGTAGTCTCGACGGCCGTAGTTTGAACCGTCGATTAAGATTAACGTAGTCTCGACGGCCCAATTTGTGACCGTCGATACTCTCTTTCCAGCTGTGTCGACTGCCGCACGTTAGACCGTCGATACTCTGGTTCCAGCGTAGCTCTGTGTCGACGGCTTTAAGAAGGCCGTCGAGACTACTTATTTCCAGAAAAAAATTTGTTTTAATTTTGTAAAAAAATCCAGAAAATTGTAGCAATTCTTTGCTCCCCAAAGAAGGCGAAGCAATCTTCACCGCATACCCAAAACCCCACAATGCATATATATCCCATTCGTTGCACACATATGCGACAAGATCACAATTGACAACTCAAATACACTCAAATATATAAAAGGCACACAGTCCACATATATTAGCCACCAAACGATCCAAACAGCTCCAAACAGTCCGCACGACATACACATATATACAATATTGCAATCACAATCGTACGATAACCAAAACGTATATATCCTCAGCTAGCTAGTCACCTAGTGCTCGTTGGACGGTGGATCGCTGAAGAAGCGGGGACAATTGGTAAACAACGGGGCGCCATCGAGCAGGTTGTTGACGAAGTCGGCCTCCTGGCTGCCTGATGTGTCCCTCCTCGGCAAGATGAGCCTGGCAAGCAGAACCCGAACCCTTAAAACAAATTTAGACTTATTAGTTAATGGTATGTGTTGAAATAAAGCAAAACACATATTTTGAGGTCGAATGACTTACTGTTTGAGAACGTCACGGTAACCACCATGTGGGCGTGCCGGGCCCACGTAGTCACTATTTGGGGGGCCAGCATGTCTGAGCTCGGTGATGAGGAGGTGGCGGCCCCCCGTAGTAGCTCTGATAGGGAGGTGGTGCCCCGAATCCACCACGATACGGTGGTGGACCACCGTAGAACCCCGGACCGCCACTAGTCCCGCTTGGGCCAGCCTAAAACACATTTGGCAAAAGACGTGTGAATCGATTAGTAAGATCTATCTGACGGAATATTTAGAGTTTAAGTGCATACCCCAGCTAGTCGAGATAGGTTCTCCAAATAGGCGAACCTTGCCTCGAACTCCGCGCGCTGTCGAGCCATCTCCTCCTCTTGCCTCTTTCGCGCCTCCTCCGCCGTCCTCAGGCTCTCTCGCATCGCCTGCATCATCTGCCTGTTCTCTTCTCGCTCCTCCTCCCTCTCTCTCTGGAGTCTGGACTCGAAGGCGCGTCGACTCTCGGCCTGTCTGTGCCCAGCTCGCACAGCGGGCATGTAATCCTCGGACCTATAACAAAGTTTTATCAGTAGTTAATAATTTTAACTTAGTTAACTTTTAATGTAAACAAAGCCTACCTCAGGTGATCCTGACCGATCGCCAACCGCCCGTGAGCCATCCCACCCATAGTTTGGTGGATGAGCACAGGGTCCATCGGCTCATCCTCCGGGTTCTTCTCTTGCCCATGCTTCTCGGCATAAGCTTCCTTGTAGGGTGCCTACGTGGAAGTGTAAAATGGGCAGGAATGGTTGAATATCACATTAAGTCAAAACTCGGTATCAATAATTTACGTACCTCTCGCTGCGCAGCAACTGGGTCCAGGGGCCCCATAGAACCATCCTTATTTTGCAACGAGTGGCCCCTACGAAGTACTTGCAGCCAAGGAGGCAACTGCCCGTGGCGATGGCTGCGAAGAAAGTAAAGAAATATGATTTTGAGTTCGAAACAAAGCTCCTAATAGGAATAAAGAATATTACCATTTTCTTCCTAAGTCGGGCGAAGGACATCTTGCCGACAGTAGTCCTCGCCGCCTTTCATCGCACGGTTCTTCTTCGCTGTCTCGGACCACACGGAACTCTGGTGGCCCAATGGTTGGCCAGGCCTCCCAGCATCCGGACGCTCGAGGCCTAATCTGGCCGAACGGTGAGATCTCATGGCGCCGTGAGGTACTTCGTCCGAGCAAAAGAGCCGCCCCTCTCACCGTGCTCTCTCTGTCAAAATTAAAATTTACTATGCGTTAGAAATATATACAAAAATAGAAATTGTCTAAGTGATTACCTGTAGAAGTCCTCGATCGCCGAGACTCGTGCCCCAGACATCAGATCCTGCACCTTCTGCTTGGCACTTCTGTCTATCACCGGGTCAAAGTCAGCCTCCTCCAACCCTGCACGAGGACGGTACCTAAGCTACAAATAAGTGTGATAGTAATGTCAGTAAATACCCTTTCGACAAATGATAAAATAGAGATGTGTTCAAACTCACCCAAAACTCCCGCTTAATCTCCTCGGCGGCTGTGCTGTCACCGTGCTCGGCGACCTTGTAATCATCCCAGGAGTAAGCCAGGTGGGATGCCCCCTCCTCTCCGACCATCCTAGGGTAATACTGTCTGATCAGTATCCCAAGCGCGGGACCTAGCTGAGTATGGTCCTTTCTGGGATGGACACATGACATGTTGCTACAAATAATAGAAATAACGGAGTTAGTATTTTGCGTTAGTAATAAGACAGTTCACAGTTAGAAGAACATACCTATCCCCATCAATCTCGATCAGAATCCGATCCGCCGGATTTCTTGGTGCCTTGGGCATCTTGTTCGGCCCCCTCTTCTTCTTTGATGCCTGACTAGCCCCTCCCTGGCTAGAGCCCGGCGTGTCCGCATCGCCGGCCCCAGACTCCTCAGTGACGGCCATCTCCTCATCGGAGTAGTGTCCGCCCTCACCAACAGAACCCGGTGTACCCTCACGCTCGTCGCCCTCCTCCTCGGAGGTGCTCCTCCTGAACTGTCGTCGTGCCATCCTGCAGATAAAGTAATGTTAGCGAAGAATAATAAATTATTAAGTAAATTTAAATATGCATAATTAATACCCTCAAGTTAGAAGTATGTGTCATCAACATCGAGAGGATCGTTCATAGGTTCCTAGATGTCGCGGCCGTCATTGGGTGGGTTAACTTCTTCATCGACATCATCATCAATTGTGGCTGTTAGATTATCTAGCCCATGACCAATATCAATCACGAAATTACCGTTCGTATGTTGTTCTTGTATTGGATGATGATAGTCATCGGACGTTGGAGTGGTTAACCTTCCAGGTCTTCGAACTTTGTATACAACCCACCAAGACTTCAAGTCTTTCTCATCTCGTTTAGTACTACCTTCTATTGGTTTACTGCATGGATAAGGTAGGTAATATACTTGTTCTGCTTGGTTAGGAAGGATAAAAGGATCGTACCCTTTTAATCTCGAGGTGTGTTTCACTTCCACCATTCCTAATTGAGGTCGACGTCTCACCCCTTTGATAGGATCGAACCAATCGCAACGAAATAAGACAATCGATAATTCTTTACTTCTCTCGAAGACTAATTCAATTATCTCCTCAATGATGCCATAATATTCCATGCCATCGTCCCCGTAGCATAGCACACAACTATTTGTTGTCTTCAAATTAGGTTTTGACCGTTCGTGAGACGCAAACCAAAATCGGAACCCATTGACATCGTAAGTTCCATGAACCTTTACACTTTGTCTTGGTCCACGCGACATGATACGAAGATCATTATGTACGCTCGCACGGGTGGTGCACTGCGTTAGAAAAGATAGCTGATGTTATAGATTGTAATAAATTATATTAAATACTTACATGATACTAAGGAATACTTACGTGTTTCCAGAACCAAACTAAAAAGTTTGGACGGCCATCTCTAGCACCCTCCTTCATTAGTTTTGTTCTCTCCTCCGGATTGGGATCATTCTCGCCATCCACTCGATTCGGATGAATTGTTTTTGCATGTCTACCATTTCCTCCATATTATCAAACACATATAGTAGTGCCATCATCCTTTCTTCTTGTGCTAACTCTCGCCTTGTACTTCTCCCCATAGGATTACCTTTTCCAAGGAACAGCTTTAGTTCAGATTGGACATCAGTGCAAACCGTGTTGTACCGTGGTACTTGTATATTAACATTGTGCTCTCTCGCCAAATATTTATTGCAAAAGTTGGTAATCTCCTGCATGTAGTACGATTCTGCTATCGAACCCTCCACGCAAGCCTTGTTTTTCACGTTGGACCGAACCCCTTTTAGTCGTCGCTCCACGGGATACATCCACCTATACTGGACAGGTCCTCCCAATTTAGCTTCATACGGTAAATGCACCAGTAGATGCTCCATTGGATTGAAAAACCCAGGCACATAAATTTTTTCAAGCTTGCAGACAACTATAACTATATCATCTTCAAGTTTGACCATTTCTTTCATTTGTATCTCTTTAGCACATAATTTCCTATAGAAGAAACTCAATTCTGCAAGAGCTATCTAGACTTCTTCAGGTACGTAGCCACGAAACACAACTGGCATGAGATCTCTTATGAAGATATGACAGTCATGACTTTTCATTCCATTTATCTTTCCTTGAACAACATTGACGCCACGACCAATATTCGACGCATACCCATCGAGGGAAATCTAAGTTTCCTTTCGAACCACTCCATACATTCTCTTCTTTGTGCGACTGTTAAACAGTACGGTGCTTTCGGCTTCTTAACCCTACCATCTATCATGTTCATAGATGGTAGATTGCATATTTCACTGCAATCGAGATGTGCTTTGACATTATCTTTGCTCTTATCAGCTATGTCAAAGTTAGTACCAAAAATCGCCTGGGCCACATTCATCTCTTGGTGCATGACATCAAAATTATGTGGCAAAATCAAATCATCAGCATATGGAAGATAATACAAACTACACTTATGCGTCCAATGGTGTGACTCCCCATAACCCTCGTACACACCATTCCTTCCTTCAACCAATCTGGCCTGCCAGTCCTTTATAGCAGCAATGGTTAAACGACCACGTTTTTGTCTTCTCTCTACGGTGTTTTTCCGAAAGGCATTTTTTTGCTTCCTAAATGGATGACTTGGTTTAAGAAAAGCACGGTGACAATCAAAAAAACTTGTCTTTCCCTCATGTGGCAACTGAAAAGCATTTGAATCATCCATACATGCAGGACAGCTTAGTCTTCCATGCGTGCTCCATCCAGAAAACATTCCATATGCGGAAAAGTCATGAATAGACCACAAAAAAGCGGCCCTCATGCGGAAATTTGAATTTGTTTTCCTATCATATGTAATTGCACCACTATCCCATAACTCTTCAAGCTCTTCAACCAAGGGCCGCAAGAAAAAGTCTAGATTTTTTCCAGGATTTTTCGGACCAGGTACGATAAGGGATAGAAACATAAACTCTTCTTTAAATAGAATCAATGGTGGAAGATTTAGAGGCATGGTAAAAACTGGTCAGCAAGAATACGACGCGGCATTCATATTGAACGGCGTGAATCCATCTGTTGTGATCGCAAGACGTACATTTCTTGGTTCCATTGCAAAAACAGGATGCCTCTGATCAAAATGTTTCCACGCTTCCCCATCCGATGGATGAACCATGACATCACCTTTCGTCCTTTTACCCTCTTTATGCCACCTCATCTGCCATGCCGCTTTCTTGCTTAAGAAACATCGTTGGAGACGTTTTGTCAATGGGAAGTAACGAAGCACTTTTCTCGCCACATTTGTCTGTCTCTTTCTTCCATCGGCGTCGTCTATCTCCACGTATCTTGACTCTCCACATTTATCGCACGCACGCTTATCGGCATCATCCTTATAATATAACATACAATGATTAGGACAGTAGTGTATTTTCTCATATGGCATTCCTAATCCACTTATAAGTTTCTTGCACTCATACCAAGTAGGTGGCATCTTATGACCTTGAGGAAGAACATCGGACCACAACGAAACGAGCTCGTCAAAGCAATTAATCGAGAAATTATACTTGCATTTTATAGCCATCATCCGAGCCACAACAGGCAGCAATGCTACTGTGGTTCCATCGTGCAACGGTTGTTTGGCAGACTCAACAAGCCTCATGAAATCGGACACGGACGTGGGTGCCTCCTCCTCCTCGACATTATGACCAAAGTTTTCCATCAACTCATTCACCCGATCGATTTCATCAAAACCTTCATCGAGTACGATTAGGGGTGGTGCGCACGCAGCACGGCGACTCTCCCCATGATATACCCACCGATGGTACGCGGCTTTGTAACCATGTTTATATAGATCAAGCTCCATCTGGTCACGGGTTCTCTTTCGATAATTTCCACACTCAGCACAAGGACATGTCACCTTAAAGGTAAGGTCTGACACATGCTGGAAAGCATGAGTCACGAATTCATCGGTCTTTTCGTACCATTCATCCGTGTGTTGTCCATTGGGTTGCCATCCATCGTACATCCAACTTCTTTGTTCTTCCATCTATGGTAGGCATGCGTCATTTCAAAGGGGGTTTCATGACAGGCTTAGAAAAGCTTCTAAACCCACCCACGAATGACCGTTCGAGCGAAATTCATTGCGACACCGTTGGGTTCGAGACGAAATTTCGACAGCATAACCCTAAGGGTTCTCCAGTGCAACGATGGCCCAGGAGGGTTATTAAAACCACCGGGCACTTATGTTATGCACATGAGAACCTCTTAGGATTATGCCGTCGAAATTAACGTCTCGAACTCACCAGTGTCGCAATGAATTTCACTCGAACGGTCATTCGTAGGTCATTCCATCGGGCGCCTACGATGGCGATCCATCGGACAATTCGGAAACGATTATCACATCTCGTATGAAAACAAAACGAATCATCGTTCGTATTCCATACGAGTTGTGCTATTTCCGAACGGGTGACGTACGGCTTGGTCACAATCGAAAAATACAAATGCGGACAAAATATTAGTAAGCCTAATATATTACTTAACTAAATACGATAATAAATAACATTTACGAACGAAACAATAATCAATCAACAATCAATTGCACAAAATAATTACTACTTACTTAATACTACAAAACAAATTATTTAAAACAAAATTATTTTTTCCATTATATTTAAATATTTAAATAATTTAATTCATTTATTAATTAATTGACTAATTTATTCACGTAATTAACCTATAAAAGAGTAAACAAAATATTATTAACTACACATTTCGTTCATATTATTTAATTATTCTAAACTAATTTAAAATTTTATTATTTGCATAATACTATAACTAAATCTATATTACTATCGACTAATGATGCATGGTCATCGACACTAAAACAGAAGTACGGAAAAAAAAAGTTGATTACCTCAGACGTCAAACGTCAACGATAGGGACGGCGTCGAATATGAGGAGGGAAGTGAGGGCGATACTGATGGCGAGGAGAGGCAGAGGCAGAGGCGGGCGCGAGCGAGGAGGCGGCCGAGGCGGGTGGGCGGGCAATGCGGGGCCGAGGGCGGCGCCGAGGCGGCGGGCAGGCGCCACCAAGGGACCGAGGAGGAGGCGGCGGCGGGGAACCGTGAGGGCGGCGTGCGGCGGCGGGCGGCGTGGTGGCGGCGGCGGACAACAAGGCGGCGGCGCTGTAAGGAGACGGCGCGCGTGGCAAGGCGGCGGCGGCGGCGGCGGCTGCGGCAAGGCGGCGGCGCTTATGGCGGAGACGGCGTGGGCGGCGGCGGCGGAACCGGAGGCGGGAAGGTTGAGGCGGCGGCGGCGGCGAAACAAGGCTGCGGCGGCAGCGAGGAGGCAGGGGCGCGGCTCGGGCGGTGGGACTAAGCACAAATGTGCCTAAGTCCCGAAGCGGGGCGGTTAAAACACTAAGACACTCGACGGCCCGAAAAAAACGGCCGACACAGAGTACATCTCACTCGACCGCCCAATTTAACCGTCGAGACAGACTCCTTCTCACTCGACGGCCTAGGGTAACCGTCGATAAACAATCCATCTCACTCGACAGCTTCGAACGAGCACTCGACACAGACTCCATCTCACTCGACGGCTGAGTACAAACCGTCGAAACTAAGTGTAAACGGTCAGCTTCCCGGTCACGGTTCTATCGACGGCCGCATGAACAAAAACCGTCGACATAACGTAAACTAGACGGTTCATATTGACTACACTCGAGAGAGATACCTAGTATCGACGGTTATTTATAAAACCGTCGACAAAACTTATTATCTCGAGGGTTTTATCATTTCTAGCCTTCGGCGGTCAACCCAACGTAAATTGATTTCTAAAAATACATGAAAAAAATTGTTGCCGCTCAAAAGCAATTCGTTGACTTTTGTGTATCAAATATAATCATCGGAAAAAATATAAAAAAATTCCGAGCATCTAACAAGACGAACACTATAAAATGGGGTGTTTTCCGGCTAAGTTATAAGCTATCGTTCGGTATCGCATAATTCATTGGTTACTACACATAAAACTTTAATTACAAAAATACAATTTCAAATATGAATCGAAACTTATCAAATGTCTTAACATGGAAAAATTGTTACATTGATTTTTCTCCTTTAAAAATAATTAATATCAATTAAACTGTAATATATAGGTGGAAAATAGTTATTTTTAAAAGAATAGTATCGACGGCACAACTATTAGCCGTCGATACACATAACGCCGTATGCATGGCCTGCCGTCTCGTTGTAATCACTCGACAGTTTTTTTTTATGCCGTTGAGACTACTGCGGCGGGTGCTCTCTATCGACGGTCTTTTTAGGCCGTCGAGATAGTACTTACTGTGTCGAGGGGGATTTTATGGCCGTCGAATTATATTTCGGCGCTCGAGACTATATCCTTTTCCTGTAGTGTAGAGAAAATAATACGAAATTACTTGTGGCTGGGCGTCCGATGGGATCAGATGGCCTGGCCCTTTCCATCCCACGCGAGGCACATGCTTGCCTTATATATCCACTCATCCATCTCTCTCTTTCCCCTCCTCCCTCTCTCTCTCCTCACACGCCGTCTGCACCCCTTTCGTGCTGCCTTGCTCGTCGATAGGAAGCCGCCGCCGGCCATGCATGCCGCACACGCCCATCACATTTCCATGGGCTGCCGGCAGCTTCCATCGCCATCATCGCCGCAGGCTCGCGGCAGCCGCCATTGGGTAATCGCACGGAGGAGGCCCTCCCGACGGCTAGGGATGGCAATTTTACCAATAGGTTCGGATACACACGGGTACCCGACCCGATGGGTTCGGGTATGGGCATAGATTTATACCCATGAAATGTTTCAGGTTCGGGTCCTGGCATGGTTTTCGGGTTTATTTTTACACCCATGGATACCCATGGGTACCCGAAAAAATAATAAAATTAAATATAATGTAACATGATATCATACGTTATTAATAAATATGTATTGATAAAAGGGTATAGTATAAATATAAGTTTATTTATTTAAAGTTGATGAAAGGTTAGAGTTGAAATTGATTAATGTTATATATATTGTATTCAATATAGAGATATAGACTTATTATATATTTCGATTTGGGTACCTATCGGGTTCGAATATAGGCATGGGTTTATACCCATGAAAAATTTTGGGTTCGGGCATAGTTTTCGGGTTTCGGGTTCGGGTATGAGGAGGGTGTACCCGGAGGTACCCGACCCGATTGCCATCCCTACCGACGGCGAGGTGTGGTCCCCTCTCTCTCTCCTTCCCCTCCCCCCTCTCTTCCTCTGATAATCATATGGATTTGGGCTGCATTTTCTTTTTCGAAAACACTTAGAAACATGCGAGAACATGGCATGTTATGTTAGTTTTCGACCATGTTTCGTCATTTTTTACCCATATTTTGGAGTGTTCATACATATTTCATCGTGTTTCGCTGAACAAATCTTTCTTATTTCAACTCTACTATTATCGGTGTCATCTTTATATTTTAAAAATCGCATATCAGAAAAAGTGTTCGATTTTTTTGGGTACGGACTGGAGCCGATCCGTAACAGTACCTCCAATAATATTTCATTTTGTTAACTCAGTCCATTCTAAGCCACTCATAATCTATGGAAAAATTTTCTTATGAAATTCCATAGTCATTTATAGTCTTAAGTGACATTGCTTAGTCGCTATTTTTTACTATGCCATCGCAATTGCTAATGTGTTGTTCCACATAACATTGGCGAAAATTTCTTTTTTGTTTGAGCTATGTAAACATATAAAAAATCTCAAAAATCACAATATTAGCATATGTGCAATACTTTTAACATATATTTTTTGTAAAAAAATTATGTTAGATTTGATATTTTTTAAAAACATAGAAGATTTATCTTAAAAATACTTTAAAAAATTCTATGTTTAGATCATTGCATATTTATTAAATCTATATTTTTTCATGAATTTTTTATGTGTTTATATATTTTGAATACAAAAAAAGAAGTTTTCGCCGGGGAACAATGAATTAGCAATTGCAATAGCATAGAAGAGAGAAAGCAATGACATGCTAGATGCTAAGTGGTTCTATAATGGCACCTAGGTTATTATCCTCATAATCTTTCTCTTTCTCATCTGATCCATCTCTCTCCTTCCCTTTTCCTTCTCAGAGCAACATCACCACACCATCTATCCCCTTCTTTAAACTAATTGGTCCAAACAATTGGAGTTGAACTCGAGCATAAAATAGAGCCAACTGAGCTCATATAGTCTTTATATCCTTCTGACAACATTATCCACTTTATTCGAGCTCAATCAAGCCGAGCTTGAGCCTAACTGAGCTTCCATCAAGTTCGATCTTCAATCGGACCCTAAACTTAGTACTGTTTCGAGTTACCAAGCTAAGCTCGAGCATAATTAAGCTCAAATTTTGATAGCCTCACTTCACTCAGGATCACCTCAAATTCAGCTCTGTTAGGAGTGGCGGGGATTTTGGCCTAGGATTTTCGTAGGGGAAGAAGCGGAGATTGCTCCGGGGTTTGTAATGACAAAAGAGTCCCCAAGTGTCCTAGAAAAAATGGATTTCCTTCCATCCTGTTCCATGTCATTCAAAACCATATTTTCCAAAGGAATCCGAGCCTCCAAAATTCCTACGAAAATCCATTTGAGAATTTGAGAGTGCTTCCTTATGCGCTGTGTACTTATGTAGTATCTGGCCCAAGGAATTATTGGGCTAGAATCTTGTGGGCCTAATCCGTCGTCTACTCCAAGTTGGACAGGAGCAAGCCGGGAACTCTTTTGCCCGTCCAGACCCTGCAGGGCCGAGGCTGCGAAGTACTCTGCCAAAAATTGCTTCGCGCGGGAATTCCAATTTTCCACCTCCTCCAATTCCATATTAGCGCACATCAGCAAATTTACCCCATGCCACTCAATTCACATTCGTGGATCCGTCTACCATTACTTTCGTCAACTTTCCCCCGTACCATTGGGTGTGCGAATTAGTTTCATGTATGACATTTTAGCCCCTTTTTTTATCTATTTTTAATTCTTTCCCCTTCAGTTTAGACCTGAGATGACCATTTTGTCCCTCATTATAGGCCTGAAATAACCATTTTTCCCTTTGCCCCGTGATGAGGACATCATCCATATGGATGTAACCGACACTCCTTCCCTTGCTTCCACTACGGTCATGACAAGTTGGCGACAATTCACTGCATCGTCTACTTCTTATACGTCTACTATGATGGCTTCATCGACATGGTACTATCGGGCGCCTCCTTGGCCGGGTCGATCACGCAGTTGGCCTTCGGATATGGCGACATCGTTTCTGTTACTTCGGCCGCCATCTTGGCCACCACCCATATTTGAAGGCGCAATCAAGAAACGAGTATCTCCACCTCATCCACTCCTTCAGGCCATAAAGGTCTGTCACTCCAAAGACGGCCCAAGAGAAAGCCTAGCTCGAGTCCAAGTCCAGTTCGGTCATCTACGCACAGCACAACTTCAAACGGACGCCCAGGTCACATACGATGTCCGTTTTCGACGTTCTACCACTCTACGAAAAGCTTAGAAGATAAGCTTTCCAACGGATGCAATCTCACCTCAAAATTCATCCTGAAGCAATGGAAATCAATGAAACAAGGTGCTGCATCACCCAGTTGGGCCAACCCGGGCCTTGTAAACGTGTCGGACCTAGCCCCAGGTGGAGGACGCCCTAGGGGAACCCTAGGACGACCAGGGAACCCCCTTGGCCGCCAGTCCACTTATATATTTCATAGACGCCGCTGTTTAGACTCAGGTTTGGTTGTGTGTTGGTAGACCCCGTGTGTGTCCCCCCTCGAATTTACGTGTGTCGGCTAGATCACCCGAGTCGAGTTATCGAACCTCAAATTTATCCAAGTGCTTCATCCATATTTGCAATTTTAGATTGCGTTTATCTTCTTTCTTGCTTGTTCTTTGATCGCTTGCAGGAAACGACCTTCGTGGTCAGGTCAATCGCGTTCTTGGCGTGGTTGATAACAAGCAGGTTTGGTAGTTAGCGATTACCGGGTTGTCATCCTTTCGAGGTTGGTAGCCGGATCGTCAAGGTCGCGTCTCCGACCATGTCAAAATTATCCCCTCGAGTCTCACCAGAAGATCGGGCTGCCCCCATGTCTCCATCACCCTGCCCTGTCACAGTTCCGCGCCACACTGTCGTTGCTCATGGAGAAGATGGTAGGGGCAAAATGGCCATTTCGGGCCTGAAATGAGAGTAAAAGAATTTAAAAAGACTAAAATAGATTAAAAAATTAAAAAATGTCATACAAGAAACCAATTCACACGTCCAGTGACATGGGGTGAAGGTTGATGAAAGTAATGGCAGACGGGTGTAGGCGTGCGAATTGAGTGGCATGGGGGTAAATTTCATGCGCACCTCCACTCTCCCATTCCTTGTACTCCGGTCCTTCCCTTCCTAAACCGATCCCCATTTTGTCGTCGCCCACCGCGTCTATCTTCCATCCTCGAGCAACCTAAACGTGAAATCCACAACCCTAATCTCTAGTCACCATGGCTCCACGCCACGAAAGCGTGCGGCAGCCGCCTCATCTTCAAAGAAGTCGTCGCCGTCGCAACCCACCAAGTTCGGTATCCCCCCGTTCTTTGAGCACCAGTCTCAGGCCTTCTCCTAGAGCTCCAAGATTCAGAAGCCCAATCCCCCCCGGCAACCTCCGTCGCCTTCTCCGCCGCCGCCCGAGGACGAGTCGTCGGAGGTCTCGCCGGAGATCACCAAGACCCTAACACCGAAGCGGGTCAGGTTTTCTCCTGGAATGGTAAGCCATAGTCTTCCGATTGGTCCCATTCAACCATCATTAGTTGTCATTTGGAATCTTTGGATCGATTCTTATGATTGGTCGTGGGTTGTCACCCAAAAATCCAAACTGGTGAAAAAGGTGGGCAATGCACTGATTAGAATTCAAACTCGAGACCTCGACTCTCATCAGTTGTTGTGAGTGCCTGGCATTTTCAATCCTTTCAACCTTAGTTCTGTAGGACCAAATATGTAAACCTTTGATGGCAGCTTGGAGGATTAGAAACATGACTATTGCTTTCCAATTAACTGATATCATATTAAATTGGATTTGAATATCATATTAAGTTGGATTTGAATTCGAGACCTCGACTCTGATACCATATTAAGTTACATGTACCAGTCAATTTATTCAAAAGTCTAAGCTAATGGAGAATAATTGTGTCGGCCAGGATTCAAACTCGAGGCCTTTGTTTTAATGCCATATTAATGAAACTGCATGCACCGATCAGTTCACTGAAAGATCTAAGCTGATGGGAAGGTGGGCGCACACTTATACTCTAAATAAAACTCGTCGTTTGTCAGATGGGCGATCATCTGGGGGAACATATGCTGTGCAATCACGCTTACGGTGCAATCACCGTGCAATCGAACTATCAAAAGTTGTAAAAAATTTTGAAAAAATTTGTACATGTACTTCATTGTTTACTCTACATATATATAAAGTTTCAAAGAAAAATTCATTATATATTAAGAGTTATATAAAAAAAGAAAAAACGGACAGTTTTGATAAGTTCAAAATTGACAGAATTTTATTTTTTTTAACTTTCAATATAGAATGAATTTGAACTTGAAATTTTATTCAGAGATAGAGTAAGTTGAAGAGTATATGTACAAATTTTTTTAGATTTTTTTACAACTTTTGATAGTTCGATTGCACGGTAATTACACCGTAAGCGTGATTGCACATCATATGTTCCCATCATCTGGTGGCCATCTTATCGCTCCTCTGTCAGACAATGGCCTATTTGATAGGTGATGAGAACCTAGTGTAAAAGGCAAGCTAGCTCGCATCTTTTTATTAAAAAAGGAATAAACAAAAAATATAGAAAAAAATTCGTGGCAGGATAGATGAGGCTGCCCCAACAGCGCTACCTCTAAGCTATGGCTCGGTCCATTTTGGTACAAAGTATACTTCCGCCTATTACGGATGTTCTTCTATGCTATATGCCTGGCTATCTACTCGTCCCAACAACTCATCTCGTGTACGAAAAATCATAAAGCTTCATAAAATAATGCAGTGTATGACCTCTATAAAAATAACAATATTTTAAATTATAAATACAAAGGAACTGATTCAGGCCCGTATGCATTATGTATCTCATCTCATCTCATCTCCACCCACATTCCCGTGTAGGACAGGGCGAAGGGAAGAGGACAAGGGAAAGACCAAAGTTTGCGCATTGTACGGTGTAACTTTAACCATTAACCAGCTTGCGAGCGTCGGATCGCACGTTGATGTTCCCAAATCCCGAGTTCCTCACGAAAACGACCAAGCATTGTCGAGTCGATGACAAAATGACAATGTCGGAGACTTGACTGCAGCTGACTGTCAATGTTTATCTGCTCGATCAAACTTGCGCCACACGAATCTAATTAACTAGCTAATCCTGCACCGATCTGTCTCTTTTTTTCTTTCCTTTTGTTTTTTCTACCAACTGCTTACTCGATCTTCTGCTAGATTCCGTGGTTGCCAAGGCGAGACGGGCATGCACGCACTCATCATACGATAAACAACACATCTTGTAGGAATTTTCTTTGAGGTTTCGGCGTATGCGTGTTGGATAGAATATCGAAAGTGTATCGTTTTCAGCTCAGGTGCAGCACTTGGCACCAGCTGATCATCGATTCACAGCGTTGCGAGAGCGTCCACATGCATATATATACTTATACAGTGCTCCCTCCATTCTTTTTTTTTTTGACACCTTTGACTTTTAGACTACACATCTTTAACCATTCGTCGTATTCAAAAGAGTTATGTAAATATCATTTATTTTGTTATGATTTTTTTTATCAATAAAGCTTCTTTAAATTTGACTTATTTTTTACATGTTTGCACTAAAATTTTGAATAAGACGGATGGTCAAAGTCTTGTCCAAAAATCAAAAGCGTCAAACAAAAAACAGAGGTAGTATTATATATTGCCTTGGTTCAAATCGTTTTTGCTACGTACCGTGTTCGTACATGCATGAGAGGTTGCATATTCAAGCTCAACTAGTTTGTGGTCAAGTAATTAAAGTGTCTCGTCAGAGACCTTGACGTTGACGGTAATGGCCGTGTCTTAGAGTTTGTTCTTATAGATAAGTTAGATGAAATAAATTGAGGGGAACAAAGCCTTAGTATTCTGATACGCAGATGGTATGTGATGCAGGGGGCGATGACAGCTGTTGTGACACACACTTTTAAATAATTCACAAAGGAAGACGTACAAGAGTTGACTGTCTTACACTGTTGTCGTTGTCATGAAAGCCAATGATCGATCGAGTATTCGTTTCTATAATTCATAGTTAAAACTTAAAACCCGTGCAAAGCATCACCTGCCATAGTATACCACTCGATCCATATTTTTTAGACAAAGAACACACTTCCACCTCTACGTCTAAAGCGTATACCGCCAATACATGTAGTTCATACCAACGTGCGAAATGCTGAAATGATAAAGTGATTGATCCGATAGCAGAAATATAAAAACACTAAGCAACAATCCTATTATTCATTCTCCGGCCATGCTCGAAAACGAACTCCATGGCAACGATCTCAAGAGAGCAACATAACTAAAGGACTTCTTCTCGCCCATTCTCCTTTTACAGCAATGCTCAACCAATGGGCTCCTATGAAGATAATATGCAAGTAATAGATGTCTTTTTGATTGTTAAAACTTTATTCTTAAGCTTTAAACCCAACCTAGAAAATTAATTCCTGACCAAATGAGGCATATTAATTTCTAGGTGGTTTAGTCCTAGCGCTATTTGATTAGCCAAACATACCTATACAACCAACAATCAAAGAAATTTTTTGTATCATCTCATTCTTAATATAGAAGCTACACTTTATACTACCTGACAATTACGTGTTGCTAGATTATCCTTTGTTAAAATGACACCTCTAGCTAAAAATCAAAGAAAATTTTTTATTTTTAGAGGAAGATGAAGTCCCTAAATTAACTTGTGAGGATTAGCCATATTTATATTCATCAATTGTTGATACATTGAGTAAACCGAGAACTAGCCATTCTTTACAAGTTTTCAAATGACCTTTTTACACTGTTGATTGAATTGTATTCCTTGTGTCCTTGGTCACTAAATTATATTAGTTTAAAAGACTCCGTTCCATTGAGGACCTACGAAAGGAAACTTATATCGTTTTGGATTTAAACGTACCTCTCAATCCATATAGCTACGGTCTTGTGGGGCCCGGCAAAAAAGATACGATAAGAAAAGAAGAGCTTGTGTTTTAGTACGGCAATGTACGTTTATGATGCTATATATAATTTGGATATGTTTTGAGAGCTAGATCCTCGAGAACACAGAATTGGAGTTGAGCTAGGTTAAAAACGACTTATTAAACGCCTTTTTTCCCTTAAAAATAATATAAAAATAGCTGAATAAGCCATATACAAAGGAGTACAACGGGCTCGTAACCTTGGTTCAACACATTGCTATTCGGTAGTCAAATGGTGAGATGGGATTATAGATTAATCAGATTATTAGAGATTAATCAAAAATTATTTGGTGGACATATATTGGCTGCTTTTCGGAGATTTATAATTTTTTACCTCGCTAATTACACACCGCTCATCGATCTCTCGTTCCTTTACGGGCCATTCTACCTAAGCCCAACCCATCTCTTCCCCCCTCTTAACCCAAGTACTGGCTGCTTTTATCCACATCTCCCTTTCAACCACCTCAATCTCAAATAAATCAGACGAGCTGCAGTCGGCCACACCTTCAATGAAGTAAGGAGCAGAGGAACGGAGAACAAGCCGACATTGTCCTCCTAGCACCCAATCGTTGGCAGTGGCAACGTCTCCCTAGTAACTTGTTAGAAAAATAAGATGTCGATAATAGATCCAGCAATAACGGAGGCATGATGTTTGTTCAGCTCTCAACATATGTTTGCGGGGTTATGATTATGGACGCTCATTCCCATCAAAACAGCATACTGGCCACCTAGTCACGATCACATACGTCTCAACCTAGAGTTACTCAGAAACTTGGAGCTAATCGAGTTTAAGTGAAATTAAATAATCAGTAATTTGACCGACTAATTGGATTGACCGATTAATGATCAAACTATGAGTGAAGTTGCATCGGATCGCTATCGACCAGAGATTAATCGCTGATTAATCGGGAATTAATGCCCGAACCTTGCTCTGTGCTAGTATATACTTCTGCTGCGAGTCTGCGAGGTTGGGACTTGGGACTGACGAGTGAACAGCGTACGAGTGACGAGGAGAAAATGAATACGGACCACTCTTATTGAATGGCTCTCTCTGAAGAGAGGAGATTGCGACGATGCACATGTACGTACAAAACAAGCCACTTTGGTCGGAAGTGCAATCTCCTTGCGTGGCCACTAACTCCGATGACACGGCACCAATAATTGTAGTAGGCGCCTGTCAGGAAAAGGCTGCATGCAGTCTCTCTCCAGTACTACAAAGCGTGGATCTTGGCCACCTACTACTGCTACAGTGCTACTGCATGCATATGATCCGCTCGGCTGCACCCAACACTGCACACGAAAGCAGCGACACAAGAGGTTGCGCCTGCTTTTCCAATCTCCGGTTCATCCCATATTATGCACATTTGCACTTACTCTCCAACTCCCACATTCTACTCTGATATCTTATATATGCATGAGCAGTACTCGATCATGCATTTGATAGGTGTGTTGCAGCGTCATCACAGCAATTAATCACAGGTTAATTACGCACGTGCGACACTAATTAAGACCTTCGGTTGAGCTCCATTTCGATTATTCCCGTCGGAATCTCTGCCATTTTACATTACTATTTGACAAAAATGCTGTATACCTTAGATTTTTACGTCAACCCTAGCTAGCTAGGGATTGCAAATATATAATCGATCTCTCGGTGTGTACTAGTACAGAAAGAGTATTATAAGACGCACATTTTAAGACGGTTTTGACCAATCGAACCCAAAAGCGTCTTTTATTGTGATGGGCATCCACGCGGATAGGGAATAAAAGACGGTTTAGCTATAACCGTCTTATATGTTAGTTGCTTTAGAGACGGTTTCATTCTAACCGTCTTATATGTCAATTGCATTAGATACGTTTTCGTAGTTACAAACGTCGCATATGAGGTATGAGAAAAAGAGTCACTTTTATAAAAGAAGCGCCTTTTATAAATATGTATTATACGACGTTTCATTATCTACAAACGTATGTTTTGTTTGACGACGGTTAGAAGGTACAAACCGTCTCATATTGGCGATGGTTCGTAATCAGCAAGTGTCTATTTTGATTATAGACGCTTTAGTAGTGCAAACCGACTCGTATGACTAATTATATACGAAGGTTGTAATATATTTATACGAGACGTTTTAGTAGTACAAACCGACTCGTATGACTAGTTTATATACGAAGGTTGTAATATATTTATACGAGACTCTTTTCAAGCAAACTGTTTTTAGGTGCAAGTGGTTCAACTCAAATGGTGTCATTATAGATCCAAAATATGGGATAAGAACCATAGATTTTAGAAGACTTGCGTACAAGGATGAACCATTTATTCTTGCAAAGCATGCAAATAAGGTCTTCTACATCGATGATCCCGCCAAAAAGCATCATCGAGTCGTCCTTCAAGGTAAAAGAAGGATTGTTTGCGTTGAAAATGTAATAGATGAAGAGGATTATAATCATTTTGGTGACATGCCTCCATCGGAAGATGTGCTATTGGCCGATGATCGTGAATACACAAAGGATAATGAGTAAGGTAGCATATCATTGTTTATGTTTTTATTTACTAGTCAAGTGCACTTGCTCTGCTACAAATGCAGAGGCATAATGTTAATTTGGCTAAAACTTCACCGAATATCCATCATCAGCCATTTAATTTTTATTTAATTAACTCTCAGTAAAAATCCAGTAAAACAATATTGTACAAAATAAAATTGCTGGTTTTTTCTTTCCCCGCCATTATTTCCCCAAAACAAAAACTCTTGTAGGTTTTTTTCTTGCGCCACTCCCCCCACCCTCCCCAAAAAAAAAAATAATAATAACGGTGGCATCGAGCTGCACAGCTATGACCAGGCCGCCGCCCCCATCGGCTCCTAATTATATATCTACAAGGTTGTTTAACTGCGCTCTGAGATCCGGAAAAACTCGAGGTGTTATGTACTACTACTACTGATTAGGTTACTAGAGTGCAAACAGCCGCGACCGTGCACGTCTCATCAGAATATGACGAGCTAGCTAGCTGACCGGCCCGGCCAGGGGCTCAGGCCGGGCTTAGGTTGAACGTCGGCACACGAGCCCACGTACAGCTAACAGCTTTGCACATTGCACGTACGTTGTTGTTCGTACACGGTACATCACGAGCGTACGAACGACATGTGCCATGCAGCTGATATATATGCTATCTATGCGGTCCTTTTTTTTTCTCTATGGACTATCTATGTGGTCCTGTATGCATGCATATACTCTAGAGCATGCTTATCTTACTCTCGTTCAGCTACATCAGATCAAATCTATCCATATCTATAAAATTGGTTAGGTACGGCTCCCCCCCTCCCAGCATGACACATCTACGGTACTGTTGCACTGTTCATACTACAGTGCAAATCATCCTGGCCATACATCTTCATCCATCTTGGCCGTCCAATCCCGCGCCTCCCCTCCTCCCCCGCTCTGGCCTCATCCTCCCAGCGCCGCCTCCCCTGCCTGCCTCGCCGCCTCCTCCTCCCATGCCCCCTTCTCCCGGCCTGCTGCCGCCTCCTCTCCCGCCGCCGCTCCCCCTCCACTGCCCTCCTCCTCGCTGCCTCCTCCTCCTCAAGGCCGCCTCGCCTCCGGCCTCCACCTCCACGCCGTCGCCTCCACCGCCTCCTCATCCGCCCGGCCTCCTCCTCCCCCACCACCACCTCCTCCTCCACCGCCGCCTCCCACCGCCACGCTGCCTCCTCCTCACATGGCGGCCCTGCCGCCATCGACCTGCCACGGAGAGCCGCCACAGCCGCGCCGTCTCCTTCCTCTCCTTCTCCTCCTCGCTCTCTCTCTCTTCGCCCGCTTTCCTCTCTCTCAGTTTCTCTCTCCTCCCTCCTCTCTCTCTCTCTCTCTTTTTCATTTTTCCTTTGGGCCAGGCCGCTTGAGCCGACCAGCCCGTGCGAATGCCGGGATGCCCTTCTAGTTATCAATAATCCATGTGTACATGCGCTTACTGTTTGCCTGCCTGCCGTGCATCTTCTGCTGGTGCATGCATGCATGGCCAGCTGGAGAGCATGGCTACCATGCCTCCGGAGCCTAGGGTCCATCCAGACTCGAGGGGTCAATGTCAAGCATATCGCACCCACGGCCAGTGTGGGCTCTTGCCGAAAGCGAGGGTTTTTTTATTTAACGAGCTATAAGTAGGGATTCATTTAGCATTATCAATCAATCGATTTTACAAAACTGCTGCGTTGCCATTTCTTGTGATCCATCGAGCCTGTGGAGCCCACGGTAATCCCAATCAAAATCCTGATCGGGTCTCGGTCGGCGGACTGTATAGGCTGTACGTAGCAGCGAGCTGCTGGGAGCGGACAAGAAACCAGAACTAAGCAGTGACCTCATAACCTTTACCTGCATGCGCTCGCCCTGCCATGGACGCACCATCGCATATAGCACGCATCCAGCCGCGGTGACAACCTTGGCGACGCCGATGCGTCAAAGCTCAAACTTCATCACGCCGAGCATCATGAACGGTTCCTCGTACCTTCCCTCTAAAATACTATTAGCATCTTCTCTATCAATCTCTCTAGATTTTTCTCATAATTTACACTATGCTATGATATGCTATGCTATAGTATTACAAGATATCCAGCCGCCACTCTGCGTATGTTCGTAGAAGCGAAAACTCACCTGTCATCTCTCACGTGATTCCCCTGCTGATATTCCCAACCTTGGTGAAACGTCAAACATGTATGCACGCGGGAGATGATGCTCTGCATGACTGCTTCTTCTGCTCACCCCACCGCCTTTGAACTTTCCCACCCTGCCTTTGGGCTCATCGGTTTCTGCGCCACAAAATGGCAGCTCAAGCCGCTTTCTCTCCGGTAATGTGCTCCTTTTACGTACCATTTCTCCGTCCTTTCGCGGTTTCGCCGTCGCTTTGCAAGTTTGCATCTCAGCAGCGTGGATGGTCGTCTAAACTCAGAAAAAAAAAAAGCGCCTTTTGTAGCCCGTGAAGTTATATTAGCTTTAGGCTGCGGCATCGCCATCTTTGAATCGCGTAATCGTCTCACCTAATCTCGTTCTTTCGCTTGTCCGGTTTTATATGTACACTGAAGTTCCCTTAGTTTTTACCCGAACTGACGATCAAGCCTCCCGCACGTTAGGTGATGTGTGACCGGCATGTGCCTAGACCTAGATTGGATTCGATGCCGAACATTTTTTGGGGGTCGTCAGGTTTGTTTCATGCTCTAGCCTTTAGCTGCAGGCATGCTCACGAATGAAGACAGTGTTGGGACTGAACATAGCGTCGCTTCTCGCGACCATGGCAGTATGGCATCACGTCCACGTGTGTGTTAAGTCCTTGATTCTCCTGTAAACAAACACGCACTAGACTTACGTGCTCAGATTTCCGACTACCGTTTGGCAGATAAAAAACCAGTAGATCAGTGATGGGGAATAAATTGATTGATGCAATGTTTCAAGGGCGATTTGTTTGTTGCTTGCCTGTCTTTGCTCTCTTGTCCGTCTGCTTATGTCGTTTTGCACCTGTATGTGGTGTGGCCGTCGCATCTGCCGTTCTATTGCCGTCACACTAATCGAACAAGTTCTCATAGGTTGAGAATACATGTTTCTTCACTCGAAATGGAGAGAATGTGCCCGAGTTATATTGAGAGGGTGAAATACCATTGTTGATGATCAAAATGGCTTGTTGGAGACTAACTGCCACGTAATCATAAACTTGAACTATTCCAGTTTCATATAGAGATCACAGTTGCACATGTTCCTTTTTCTTCGCAAAGAGCCCCTCATCTGCTAAAATCATCATCTACAATCCAGCTGAATTAGTGCACCCCGGACATCTTAGTAGCGATGTGGCAAATATTAATACGAAGCAAAAACTGAGAGGATATAAATATACAGATGCACTGTGCTCGCTGCATTTTTTCCACGGGCGGTGATGGCCAGGACTGCCTGGTACTGCAAATTGCATTTTTTGGATCTCTGTCATTGTGCGCTATAGCCTATAGACTATAGTCTTAGCATATTACACGCCAAAAATGTAAGCATCAGAATTCAGGACGCTCCACCTCCATTATATAACCATCACCAATTCACTCTCTCTCTCTCTCTCTCTCTCGTATTGGCAACTTGGTACTGTGCAATGACAGAAGGGCGCCCGCAATTGCCTGTTCTTGCGAATGTTGAAGAGATGTTTGTCCATTGGGGTTTGCTCGGTGATTCCTCAAGTAAGGTTCCATTAATCCATGTACCTGCATGCAGACGATAGGCTCATGCATACGACTGATTTCCTTTCCTCTCGGACATACATCGCAACCCCATGAGTCGTCTACACTGCTGCGTGCATGAGTTTTTCCTTTCCCCGTCATCATTTCTGTCAATTTTTCTGGTTCTGCAATGTTTGCGAACACAATTAGGGGGGCAACAAACAAATGAATTTATAAGAAATTTTGAGTTCTCTCTCAATGGGGGTTTGGTTATGGTATTCCCAAATGGAGCAGAAGAATATGCATATATGTAATACATTGTTCGTAATTTAGTTGGCACTCAGGGCTTTGTGAAATGAAATGCTTTTATGTATATAAGCGAGATAATACGCAGAGGGTCCAAATGTGCTCCTACTTATCAAGTAAAGAAAAAGCGGTACAAATTTGTTTATGGTTTCAAGCATGTTCTTTAAGGAAAACTTAGCAGTCCGGGATAACAACACACTCAGGTCATGGGTAATTGGGCAGTGTTCAGCTTTCCACCTCCATCTCAGTAAGGCCAATACACGTCTGACTAACAAAAACAGACCTCCAACTCTCCAGAAATGAACCAAGGATATTTTTCTGAACTTTTTCCTTTCTGGTACCGGAGTTTCTTACATAACTTTATTGGATGTCATAGTTCCAAAACACTGAATCAGTAAACATTTATGGTGCCATTAAGGAATGGGGGATATTCCTGTCAATACACTTGTACTAGGCAAATATATCTATTTTTGGTTTGAAGCCAATTAATAATTTAATTTAATACGGTACTTGCTGCTGGTTCATGGAGTAAACCTTCAGAAGAAAAGTCCATGATAGATTTGGACACCTTTTTTCTTCACTTCATTTTTTACCCAAAATACAGACATTAGTGGTTTCGTGCATATCCATGTTGCCATTAAGTCAAATGGTTGAGGCGTTGAGCACTCAACAAAAGTAAGCGGAAGGGGCATAAATTTCCATCTAGAGAGGTGTAATAAGCTATTCCAAGTTAGTGAATAATTTTGGACTCGATCATCTCTCATCCTATAACCTTCCTATACAGTCTGAAGTGGCAACCAAATAAAATTTGAAGTATGATTTTAAAGCAACGCTTATTATTGTTAGCAATATTGTCCACATGGATAATAGCTGTCTCACTCTGACGTCAGTTTATTATACTCGAAATTCTCCCATATTTAATAAGCCAAGTCAGATTGCTGAAAGCGCATTTGCTTGCTGTGTTCGTGAGGAATGATGACACGATGGTGGCTCCTATTTTATATTCTCATGAGAAAAACAACTAATGGTTTTTGACACAAAAATTTGCAATGTAATGTTACAGGTCCCACTATATTGCAGAATATGCGAGAATGGCCAGAGATATACTCATCTTGCTTTTGGATGGGCGCTTTTGCATTAATACATTTGATATTCATCATCAGTTTCTTGACCCAATTTCTGTTCAAGAAAATCAGACGGTGCTGGCAGAGATTGAAGACTGCAACTTCTGAAAGCAACAAACATTCATATCAGGAACAAAAGAATGCAGATACAAAGCTCAGTATCTCGTATCAAGCAACCAAAGTTTGTTGCCTGCTTATATTAGCCACTCATGTTCTGAAGATATTATCTCTGCAGTTCCAAGGAAGCACAAGTGATTGCACGAATCCACCTTTTGTTCTAGGTGAAGGTGTGCAGATGCTATCCTGGATAATATTGTCACTAGCAGTATTTATTAGTCTTCAGAAGACAAAATCTGCAAAACTTCCACTGATAATTCGAGCATGGTGGATATTTAACTTTCTGCAATCAATTACCAGCTTGGTATTTGATCTTAAAGCCATTTTATCAGATCATACATATATAGGATTTGAGGAATGGATAGAATTCTTCACACTTATTATATCCACATATCTGTTTGCAATTTCAGTCAGAGGAAAAACAGGAATCACTTTACTAGATAGAAGCATAACAGAGCCACTACTGAGTCCATCTGTAGGACAGCAGACAGAAACCAAAAGATCGTGTCCATATGGAAGAGCAAATCTTCTAGAACTTGTCACATTCTCCTGGATGAACCCTGTTTTTGCTATTGGATATAAGAAACCTCTAGAGAAGAATGAAGTCCCAGATGTTGATGGGAAGGACTCTGCTGAGTTCCTATCTGATTCATTTAAGAAAATCATAGATGATGTTGAATGTAGACATGGTTTAAGTGCTTCATCAATCTATACAGCAATGTTCCTATTTATTAGAAGAAAAGCAATTATCAACGCAGGATTTGCAGTTTTAAGTGCAAGTGCATCATATGTTGGACCATCACTGATCAATGACTTGGTGAAGTTCCTAGGGGGAGAGAGGCAATATGGACTCAAAAGAGGTTACCTTCTTGCTGTTGCTTTTCTCAGTGCCAAGGTTGTGGAGACAATAGCTCAGAGGCAGTGGATTTTTGGAGCTCGACAGCTTGGGATGCGGTTGCGTGCTGCTTTGATATCACACATCTATCAGAAGGGGCTCCGATTATCCTGCAGTTCAAGGCAGAAACATACAAGTGGAGAGATCATAAACTACATGAGCGTAGATATACAAAGGATAACTGATGTCATATGGTACACAAACTACATTTGGATGTTGCCCATACAGCTTTCTCTAGCTGTTTATGTTCTCCATCAAAACCTGGGTGTTGGAGCCTGGGCTGGTTTAGCAGCGACACTGGCAATAATGGCTTGCAATATTCCACTAACAAGAATGCAGAAAAGGTTGCAAGCCAAGATCATGGCTGCTAAAGATGCCAGA
Organism: Raddia guianensis; assembly: GCA_036346415.1. Taxonomy (NCBI): domain Eukaryota; kingdom Viridiplantae; phylum Streptophyta; class Magnoliopsida; order Poales; family Poaceae; genus Raddia; species Raddia guianensis. The sequence continues at coordinate 49,442,309 of CM070537.1, forward strand.
ATGAAGGCAACAACAGAAGTTCTTAGAAGCATGAAAATACTGAAACTTCAAGCATGGGATATGCAGTACCTTCAAAAGCTAGAAGCATTACGAAGCGAGGAGTACAATTGGCTGTGGAGATCTGTGAGGTTGTCAGCTGTAACAACATTCATATTTTGGGGATCTCCTGCATTCATATCCTCCATAACATTCGGTTCATGTATATTGATGGGGATTCCTTTGACAGCTGGTACCGTTTTATCCGCTCTTGCAACATTCCGGATGCTACAAGACCCAATCTTCACACTCCCTGACTTGCTCTCAGTATTTGCTCAGGGAAAAGTTTCAGCTGACAGAGTGGCGAAATACCTCCAGGAAGAGGAGTTGAAATGTGATGCAGTTACCGAAGTACCAAGGAATGACACTGACTATGATGTCGAGATCGACCATGGAATATTCAGCTGGGAACTTGAGACCACATCTCCAACTCTAACAGATGTTGAGTTAAAAGTAAAAAGAGGGATGAAAGTAGCAATCTGCGGGATGGTTGGGTCTGGAAAATCAAGTCTATTATCATGCATACTTGGAGAGATGCCAAAGATAGCTGGCACAGTGAGGATCAGTGGGAGCAAAGCATATGTTCCTCAAACTGCCTGGATCCTGTCTGGGAATATCAGGGACAACATTCTGTTGGGAAACCCATATGATAAGGAAAGGTATGAAAAGATAATACAAGCTTGCGCACTGACTAAAGACTTAGAGTTGTTTGCAAATGGTGATTTGACAGAGATTGGTGAAAGAGGAATTAACATGAGCGGTGGACAGAAGCAGCGAATTCAGATTGCACGATCAGTGTACGAGGACGCAGATATATATCTCTTTGATGATCCTTTCAGTGCAGTGGACGCTCACACTGGAAGTCAACTTTTCAAGGTTTGTATAGTTAGTTGTCTCAATAAATGAACAAATATGCGTAGTTATGTAGTGTTAACTCGATAGATTGATCGTTTGAGGCATGGCGTGATTCAAAAATGGATAAATGACATTAATTATGCACTTCAATTTTATCTTTTGTTCGCAACTTTGGGACAACAATCACTACAAACTATTAGCAACCTAACAATTCAATTCTGCAGGATTGCGTAATGGGAATTCTTAAGGAGAAAACAATATTGTATGTGACTCACCAAGTTGAATTTCTTCCAGCCGCAGACCTCATACTGGTAAATATATAAAGACTTTTTGGTAACCATATCTTGTCCAAAGGTTATAGCTACAAGTAACCATGTGTACGACATAATAGGTGATGCAGGATGGGAAGATTGTGCAGAAAGGGAAATTTGATGAACTCCTTCGACAGAACGTAGGATTTGAAGCCATAGTAGGAGCCCATAGCCAGGCCCTTGAGTCTGTCATAAACGCTGAGAGTTCCAGCAGAATATTGTCAACTGACAACCAAAAATCAGCAGATAATGACGATGAGTTTGAGACAGAAAACGAAGCAGATGATCAACTTCAGGGTATAACAAAGCAAGAGTCGGCACATGATGTCTCACAGGACATCAATGAGAAAGGGAGGTTAACACAAGATGAAGAGCGAGAAAAAGGTGGCATTGGCAGGACAGTTTATGGGGCTTACCTGAGGGCAGTTCATGGTGGTGCCTTAGTGCCGGTAACAATTGCTGCACAGTCCTTCTTCCAAATATTTCAGGTAGCAAGCAACTATTGGATGGCATGGGCATCTCCTCCAACATCAGAAACAACCCCAGTAGTTGGATTAGGCCTCCTGTTCTCTGTATATATAGCATTATCAATGGGAAGTGCAGTATGCGTTTTTGCTCGGTCAATGCTCGTGTCGCTAATTGGTCTACTAACATCAGAAAAGTTTTTTAAAAACATGCTCCGCTGCATCATGCGTGCCCCAATGTCTTTCTTTGACTCAACACCTACTGGCAGAATTCTGAACAGGGTTAGTGCTAATATAGTTCTCAGACCATTTCATGTTGCAACAAATGCCCACGGACCTCCAAACTAATTTGTTTTTTTCACTTGTAACAGGCCTCCAATGACCAAAGTGTTCTAGATTTGGAAATAGCAAACAAGCTTGGTTGGTGCGTGTTTTCATTCATACAAATTCTGGGGACTATCGGTGTTATGTCTCAGGTTGCATGGCCAGTTTTTGCCATCTTTGTTCCAGTGACGGTGGTCTGTTTCCTGTGTCAAGTATGAACTCCGATCTTTACTCTCTAGTTTATAATTAGTTTTTTCTCAGTAGAACGTGCACAAACAGTTACTTTTGTGCACCATGGATTCCATGAAGCTGTAGGAGCAGCTTTTCTTCGTAAAGATGTTCAGTTCCCAATACTAAAGCCAGATACTCTGTATAATGTGCAGCGGTACTACATACCAACAGCAAGAGAGCTGGCTCGTTTATCACAAATTCAAAGGGCTCCAATTCTACATCATTTTGCAGAATCACTTTCAGGAGCATCAAGTATTAGAGCGTTTGGACAGAAAGATCGTTTCAGAAAAGCAAACATCAGCCTTGTTGACAACCACTCCCGACCATGGTTCCATAATATTTCTTCAATGGAGTGGCTTTCTTTCAGACTAAACATGCTATCTAACTTTGTCTTCGCCTTTTCTTTGACTCTGTTAGTGAGCCTTCCTGAAGGATTTATAAATCCAAGTAAGCTCTATATGCACATAAGCTTTGATCATAATGAATCTTAAGTTTAAATTTTCAGCAGTTTCCAAACTAATATAATTGTATATACAGGCATTGCTGGACTTGCAGTGACATATGCATTGAATCTCAACTCACAGTTGGCATCTATTATTTGGAATATTTGCAACACAGAGAATAAGATGATATCAGTTGAAAGAATAATGCAGTACTCAAGGATCCAAAGTGAGGCTCCTCTAGTAGTGGATCATTGCCGCCCCCAAAACAGCTGGCCAGAATATGGAACTATTAATATAAGATTCTTGGAGGTATGAATGACACTATTAAGAATTATGATCCTTCTTGGAGGTAACTTTATTCAGCAACAAATTAAAAATACTATCACTGGGATGAGTTAGCTTAAAACTGGAAAGCAACCTTATGTAATATGTCTGAACTTGAAAAAATGGTATGATCAAGGTGGATTAAACAACTTGTGGAAAATGCTCGAGAGAAGAACTCATATCAGGAAAGTGCTTAATTCACAACACTTTACAGTAAGTTCTATAAATAGAGAGTAAGATGATATAGGAAAAATCTATGAGCTAGCTTGACATGGTTTCTACTACAAACGAAAAGTAATCATACATTTATATAATTATTATAACCTTTGAAAAAAAGAAAGAGAAGCACATATTCTCCGGCAGGAAGAAGCAGATGATATAAAAGTACCAGAGTGGAAGCAATAAATAAATAAGGATATTCCCATAAAAACATAAATAAGCATGCAACTATTAATTTTATTTTCCCTACAACAAAGGGCAGTTATTTCAATAGAGGTTTTTATTATGCGTTTTCTCTGATAATAGCATTGCTTAATGAAGCTATCTATTGTGGATTACAGGTTCGATATGCAGAACATCTCCCATCTGTTTTGAGAAACATATCATGTGCAATTCCAGGAAGGAAGAAGGTGGGGATTGTAGGACGTACTGGTAGTGGAAAGTCAACTTTAATTCAAGCACTATTCAGGATTGTCGAACCAAGGGATGGAACAATTGAAATCGACAGTGTTGACATCTGCAAAATAGGTCTGCATGATTTACGAGGCAGACTTAGCATCATCCCACAGGATCCAACCATGTTTGAGGGCACAGTGCGAGGGAACCTAGATCCACTAAATGAGTATTCTGATCAACGTATATGGGAGGTAAATAAATAAATTACCCATACTTCATATCATTACCCATTATTGCCAATATGCCATCTTAAAAAAACTATTTCCTTTTGGATAATAGTACCTACCTTGAAGTAAATATGGACCATAGTTTTACTGTTAGAATGTGATATCATGTGAGTGCACCACTGTATTGAAGGTTAAGGTGGTACAACTAAGAGAGTAACCTAGGAAAACGATATTATTGGTGTCTAGTGTTACAGATATTAGGAGATATATACTAAGAGTTCGTGTCTATCTCTAACATCTAGCACAAATGCATTTAATGTATAAAATTATGCATACCTATGCTAAAACATCCTTTAAACTCAAGGGAGCATTTCACATAAACAGAATTTTCACAAACTGCACGATATAAGGTAAAGGCTAAAATAAAGACACTCTTCTACTTAATCAGTAACATAGCATATTCTCTCTCTTTCTGCTAGATATTGGACAAATGCCAGCTTGGTGATATAGTTCGTCAAAGCCCAAAGAAGCTGGACTCAATAGGTAATAGCATTTTTTTCGGGAGGTGGGCAATATAGAAAGTGTATGGTTCAATGCTAAGAAGTCTAGTTACTATAGTACGCAGATATGGGCATATCCATTGAGATGATGAAATAAAAAATTTCCTGCAGTTGTCGAAAATGGGGAAAATTGGAGTGTCGGACAGAGGCAGCTGTTTTGCCTAGGAAGGGTTCTGCTAAAGCGAAGCAACATTCTTGTCCTCGATGAGGCAACTGCTTCAGTTGACTCCTCTACTGATGCAATAATCCAGGAAACAATTCGTGAGGAGTTTGGCGATTGCACGGTGCTGACAATAGCACATCGAATTCATACGGTTATCGACAGTGATCTCATTCTTGTCTTCAGCGAAGGTAAGCCCCATTCTTGTCAGGCACAAACCATTTTCTACATACTACTAGACCTACCCACTTCATTACTAATTTCTTCCCATTTTTGTGGTGAGCAGGAAGGATTATCGAATATGACACACCATCAAAACTACTGGAAAACGAGAACTCTGAATTCTCCAGACTCATCAAGGAGTACTCACGGCGATCCAAGGGCTTCAACACTCGGTAAAAAGGCCGCACACCTGACACCACACAATCGCTCTACATATGACAGGCACACGCAAAAACCACGCGAAAATATAGGCGAAGGGTATACAATGGATGGGACTAGACCTTAGATTCAAGCGATTAGGAGATAGCCATTTCGCTCACAAAAGAAAGAAACATTAAGCCATGTAATAAACTACTCTGCGATGTGAGGGGATAATATATAAAAGATCATGAAATGTAGCATTTTCGTGCAAATTTGTCCACGGAGAGCGTCCTTTTTTCCCCACAAGAGAGGCTCACAGTCGTAGAGGAGTAAATTTTTGGGTGCGATCTCTAGTGGGGAAACTTACGTGCAGCGCGTCGGAAGTCGGGTCAGGCATTTCATCGAGCAGGCGGCGGGCCGAGACCTGCGTGCGGAGGAGTTCAGCTAGATTTGTGGGAAGAGGGAACGCAATGATTTGAGCGAGCAGGAGGATCCGTCGCTACCGATTTGAGACATCTGCTGGGATCAGAAGGCGGCGGCGGCGACGGCGAGGGCCGAGGGGTGACTGGTGCCTGGTGAGGCGGTTTTCTTGCTATTTGGATTGGTTTGGGACCTGTATGCCCCACCTGTATGCCTCACGTGTTAGGCCCAGTTCTTTTGAGCTTAAGGGCTTAACAGCTTAACGACTTATCTACGTTTTAAAAAGATATGTTTTGAGTTTTTTTATTCCCTTTTTCACTTTTTTAAGGTGGGTCCTAACGCTTTAAAAAGCAAGTCAAACAAAATGGATCCGAATCTCGATACTACCTCAAGAGGCGTTTGAAATTCAGTCATTTCAGTCGTTCAGCTGTTAAGATCAACTCAAAAGAACGGGGCCTTAAAAGAAGAAATTGACATTTTGCCACTATTAAGATTTAGGCACGGTTCTTTTGAGTTGATCTAAACGACTAAAATAATCAAATTTCGATTGCTTCTCGCGATAGTCTTGAAATTTAGATACGTTACGTTTGACTTATTTTTTAAAACGTAAGAACCCACCTTTAAAACAGCGAAAAACGAATTAAAAAAACTCAAAACATATGTTTTTTTTAAAAAACGTAGATAAGTCGTTAAGCTAGTCTTAGTTTCATCAAAATATCACTCTATGATTAAAGCTGTAAAGTTGTTAATCCGAAAAAAAAAAGTCAGCTTCATAAAAAAACCACTCTATAAATGACAATCTATAAATGACAATCGTTGAAATACCATTCACAACAACGTCTTTTTTGTTATTTTGCCATTTCAAATGTTTATAATTAATTGGGAGCGGCTTGAGGGCAGTCGCCTGCCCGCGCCTGCGCGCCATGAAGCAAAAGCGTAATTAATTTTCTTATTTTCTGATCATAAAAATTTCTCCACCTATATTGGCTGCTCTACCCTCACCGCACACCACCATCCTCCAGGGATCTAGCTGAGTTGTCGTCTTCTACTTCTCGGTCGCCGATGAGAACTTCAACATCGTTATAATGCACCGGCGAACGAGCAAGTCGCAGTGTACATAGAATTGGAGGAGCCCTTGCCCGTGGCCGTGGGCCCGATTCATCTGTCAGAACTAGGAGGCTCGCTATGCATGGTGCATGATCTTTCAGACTTTCACCATACGGGGACATGTTGGAAGTTGTTTGGACATCTGGGTGTAGCATCATCGATCCCGGAATCTAGCTGAGTTGTCGTCTTCTGCTTCTCGATCGCTGATGAACTTCAGCATTGTCAATGCACCGGCAAGCGAGCAAGTCGCAGGGTACATAGAGTTGGAGGAGCACTTGCCCGCGATTCCGATCGGTCCATCAGAACTAGAAGGCTCGCTGTGCATGGTGCGTGATCTCCGCCATATGGGAAGCATGTTAGAAGCTGCCTGGACATCTATGTGAGGGATCACAATGCATGCCACTCATTATTGGATCATCTCATTGCCAACACTCCACTTCTGGCTCTGGCTCGTGACGTGCATAACCTCGGTTCATCACTCTTCTAGGCTAATGTGGTGGTGGCATAGGAAAAGAGGAGAAGAAAATGCTTGCTACATCTCCCACGGTTCATCACTCTTCTAGGCTAATGTGGTGGTGGCATAGGAAAAGAGAAGATAATGCTTGCTACATCTCCCAGCACAATGTAAATTAATTCTTTTTTAAAAAAAAGGAAGGCAGGAGTTCTGTCTGAATCAATTAAGGGGAAGAAGTAAAGATATTTGATACAGAGAAGCAGAAGAAACACAAAAACACAAGAACTACTAGAGTAGACAAAAATACATCCAAAACACCGAGACTCTGCTCAAAAAATTGGACCAAACGCCACCTCCCAGTTTAGGAGATCGATCTTGAGACCTCATCTTGATGAGCTGAAACAGGAAATGTTAAAGAGAGAAACCTACACAGCTACTAAAGGTAAACATAATTTAGAACTAACCAACATTGCTTATAAAAATTTATAGTGCATACCAAGCAGGAAAAAAAACATCTCACTCGATCCACAAGAACGTCATAACAACAAAACCATTGAACTATTTCACTGGATCTTTTTGACATACTACTACTGTAGCATCGAAAATAACAAATGTTTTAGTTATTGTCGACTACTTTTTAGCATTTCATGCGGACATTCTTTTTGCACGAAAAGAGTACTAAAGAATCTTAAAATTCATGAAAGGACTTAACATAAGGTGCAGTACTAGGAACTAGCATTAGATTTCCACACTACAGCTGAAGTAGCCTGATAATACAGTAGTACTTTTTATTCCGGCACATGCATACAAGTCAAGTGCACACAGCACACATGCATGCACGTGCACATAACCCAGCTCGATCGGCGGTGCGGCGGGGTCACTCAGCGCGACACAAAAACACTAGCTCTAGCTCCGGCCGATCGGTCCCTGGCGACGGCCTTAGATGTACTTGTCGGACGCCGGGTACACGCCGGCGGAGGGGTAGGCCGGGTCGACGGCGCCGGCGCCGGCGGCGGGGCCATGGCCGTGGCCGGTGAGGGGCACGCGCGTGGTGCCGTGCAGGCGACCCGTGGCAGCGTCGGCGCGGTGCTCGGCCTTCTCCTGGTGCTTGTCGGCGTTGGCCTGCGCCTTGTCGGCGCGGGCCTCCTCCCGTGCCATCTTCTTCTCGCCGTGCGTGGTCGCCGTGGCCTCGCCGGCCTTGCCCCGCGTCTTCGCGGACCCCTCCTTCACCTTCTCCTTCGCCGAGCTCACCATGTCCTTCGCCTTCATCTTCGCCGTCTGCATCGTCGCTACGAGCTAGCTTGTACTTTCTCCTCCTAACGTACGTGTAGGTGTGGATGGTCGATGCTTCTTGACGTAGCCGATGGATCGGCAGTTTATATAGGAGCGTGGCGATGCTTGTGTTTGGCTGTGTGATCGGCTGCTGCTGCTGGATGTACGTGGCGCGCATGCGGTGGACGGCGAGCGGCCGGAGCTGCACGTCGCGTCGTGAGGTGGCACGGGTCGGGCACCTCGGCCGGCGAGTGGGCGGCGTGGCGCATCGTCGAGCTGCCGTGTGATGTGCGGAGATGTCGGTGCTGTGCTCTTGCCAAGCCATTGAGTTAGCATGTGCGAGTGGATCAGTCAGCCGCGTATGTCGGAACTCGGGAGGGTACGTGTCAATCTTGAGGCTTGGAGGACGAGTCGTGTAGCAGGGTGGGCTTTAACTTATATCGAGCGCTGTGATCTGCGCATTTGCGTGGCTGGATTTTAAATATGAACTCGTATTTGATATAAACTCCTTTTAATATCATAAACAATATGAATTCATTTTAAATTGCTTTTATTTTACTATTTTAACTTTTAATCTAACCCGTTGTAATTTGGAACCACGATAATAAACGTTATAGATCTTCTTTTTTCTCTTCGATTAATATGTGATTTTTTAGTATTTTAGATGTAGTGTACCGGCTTCGGTTAACTCTCACGCATTTGCGCGGCTAAAATTGTGTCAGCGTATAGAAGTTATCTCTAACTCATAATCTTTTTTAGGGTAATTTTCAACTCATAATTTATCTCTAATATATAATATCATATTTAGTGTTTATCTTTAATATATTAGGTCAGCTTTAATAGTATGTTATAGAGATTATTTATTTATATTTTTTATCTGATTTGGTGGACGGTAATTGAACAGTTATCTGATTGGGTAGATATTGATCGGAGGATTTTCGGACGACACAGCGCATTGCAGTGGCTCCTGCGGTGTACGCTATGGCCATTCGTTAAGGACCTTCAGGTATTAGTTAGCTCTTCGTTCAGGTATTAGCTATGCGAAGCTTGTAAGATGTGCATGCACATGTGCATATATACCGGTATATGATTTGATTTGAACGTGGTTTAATTAATCTTTGTCTCGCAATGGTGGACGCGATGCTGGGGAGCTCACCGCCGAGATTGTTCAGTCTCGTACTTACTTTACCAACACGGACTCCTTCGTTTTTTTTTTGGGTCCCTGTAAGCGTCTCTGTTCATCAAATCATGTATCTAATTCTCATTACTTCTTCCCATAAAACCTATCCTTCAAAACTAAACTGATGTAGGTTTAGTCTAGGAATATGTGCAGCTCTCTGGGCTTGTGGTTGTAGTCATTATGCTATTGATTTTACCCGCGACGTCGAGGTATGGCAGGCTCTTGGCCATCGACAAGCTCGGCGAGCGGAGGAGGGTCTCTCCATCTTGAACGCGTTGGGCACGACGACGCCGAGGAAAGGACCCTGCCTGTTCACCCGCCGGACGCCCTTCGCCTGGCCGGAAAGGGTTGTTAAACTATATATATAGCTTTTGCCCCGATAATCTTCAACTCATAATATATCTCTAATTTATCAAATCAGATTTAGATTTTATCTCTAATATATTTGATCACTTTTATTAGTTATCTTTTCTACCTTTCCAATAATAACCGTTAGATTTACATAATATTATCTATATTCAATGATGTAGAAATTTCTAGTATTTTCGATTAATGTGGAAATTTCTAGGATTTTAGGATTAATGTGGTGGCTTCGTTTAACTTTGCTTTATATAGATTGTTTATCAGATCAGATTTAGATTTTATCTCGAATATATTTGATCACTTTTAGTAGTTATCTTTTCTATCTTTTCAATATTAACCGTTAGATTTACATAATATTATCCATATTCAACGATGTAGATCTTTTCTTTTTTCTACAATTTCTAGTATTTTTCGATTAACGTGGGAATTTCTAGGATTTTAGGATTAATGTGGTGGCTTCGTTTAACTCTGCTTTATATAGATAGTAGACTAATGGGATAAACGAGTCTGTGGCCCGTTGACGCCGAGTTTACACCGTAGAAAATCTGGGCCTTTTTTTCTGTCCATGCGACTGAACAAAAAAAACCAAACGGCAAACCAATATGAAACCCTCTCTTTCATATGCACATCAACTCCCTTAGCGGTCAGAGCTCACATGGCATGTTGCTGACCTGCATATGAGAGCATTAAGTAATATCAAGAACAAATAAACAATGCAATCACCACAATGGTTCCTAAAATTTTGATTGGTATTAGCCAAAAGCATACATGTAAAAATAGGGATATGTCATAAGACCAAAGTAAATCCCTTGAAAGGTATGGCATGTAATCATCAGCGCATCTTACGACAGTCTGCGAAATCATACATAAATGTGTTTTTTCGTAGGACACTCATACCATAAATAAATCCAATATTATTTTAGACCAATCATATCTTTGATGTATAAATTATTGGTAGGATCGATATAATGAAAATCTCCAGATATGGCTTTACCTTTTAGATGCATGGGGCAATGAGCTGCAAACCATCTTCTTTGTTCATACCCTATAAAACTGTCATACACCATTAATTAGTGTTGATGCACATTCTTGCCCAAGAACGCTTAGCCTGATGAGAAAGTATCTACCTACCAAAGTTGTTGGGAAACATCATAGCAACTGGTTACACATCACAGAAAAAAAAAGACTCATAAATCTCTAAGCTGTCTGGTAGCTACTGTATCAGATAATAAAGTATGTTCCGAGCAACGAGGATGGAAGCTAACCTTATAAAGTTGATACAACCAATCGTTGTCGCTTTCGCATCATCTCGTTGTAGAGCTCGAAGCTTTTTGCTGCTTTGCCTTCTCCACTAATGGTTTTAGTTGCTTCCTCCGCCAGAAAGAAAAAACATATTGTAATATATTTTCAAGCACACTAACACACATGGTTTGAAATGTAAATGTTCGCACGTTTTAGAATTCACTTCATAGTTGCATATACATATAGCATTGGCCATATTCCAGCAAGTAAGAACAAAGAGGCTACTGTTATGGAACCATAGACATATGAATGAGAAGAAAAAATCACATAATTAGACAAAGTGGTTTATAACATGTTAAATAAGCTTGATCCATCAGAAATACCATGTGGAAAAATAAATGAAATGGACAACGAAGGAATCTTTTACCCTTTTTTCTGCAAAAAAAAAAAAATCGTTGGTGCAGTTTGCAACTTATACATACAAAATATATGAGCTCAAAATCAGTGGGCAAATATTCAGTAGGTGGATTACTTAGTAATTGGAATACAATAACATTACGGTGAGTTAACCGGCTACTGGAAAAATCCTAACAAAATCACATGGTTGCATATTTTTAGCATAACCACCAGACAAAATGTAGCATAAAAAAATGTTCATCATAACATAATTATCAAATCATTTGTGGCAAGATTGTGATCCTGTCAATGCCCTTCCAATCTGATATCGTGAACCCCTGCAAATCAAATGCAAACACAGCAAGGTGATGTGCATCTGCAAATCAGACTAACGAACTGAAAGAATGGCGCTGTTCCAGCAAGCTTTGACCTCGAAATTGAGCCTGCCCTTGAGGAAGTTAGTGATGAGCCGCATACCTGCATGCTCATCCACATCCACATCAAGAACATGAGAAAAAAAAAATCTCTCCCAATTCAAACAAACCACTTGGATTGGTCCCAGGATTTTCGGTTTGGTATCTCTTACCGCGATGCACGGCGCAAAGGCGTACTGGATGCCGGCCGCTCTCACCGCGAGCGCCATCGCCTCTTCACCAGATTCGGATCCCTGTGCAGTTCAAACATAAATTACAGTCTTGTTTTATGGGCAAATTTTAACTTCCTTTTCACTGGCATTGAAGATTCGCAGCACGGAAATGGAAATGCAAAGAAAAAATAGACTTTTGAGGGGCAAATTTGAACTTGTTTTCCACTGTCATTGAAGATTTGCAGCACGGCGAGGATGGGAGATGGAGCTTGCCTGGTGGCGCCGAGGCCGACGTTGTGGGGGAAGATGGTGGCGCCGTACACATTGTTGTGGCCGTGGACGGCGTCAATGTCGTAGATCATCGGAATGCCGAGCCACGTGGACAAGCAGGCCTTCTGAAAGTCGTTCACCAGGGCCACCCACTCCGCCGCCGTCGCCTGCTTCCGCGGCACGAAGGGGATGAGATTGGGAAGGAGGCGAGGTGGTGGCTGGGGAGATCTAGGGAGAGCGGGGTAGGATTGGGTCGGTAGAGAGGCTCGATAGGGCGTAGAAGAGGACGGCGACGCGCACGGCTGCGCTGAAAAGGGAGAGGAGATGGTGACGGTGGAAGAGGATGAGGGGATGGTGGCGGCGCAAGAGAAGGAGGAGAGAAGAATCGCCGAATGAAAGGGTGAGTGGACGGGGTAGGGAACCGTGGGTTCGAAGGACATGCATCTGAAATAACAAAGAGAGAGGGGTTCGTTCGCAAATATGAGTCTGGGGCTCGGACGGTGGGTTGATTCACAAAAACTCTGAGGTTCTTTTTGGAAAAACGTATCGGAAGGCACCGTAAACACTTGGATCGGCTGGCTGGCGAGATCAGACGGACGAACGAATTCGAGGCGACGTGGCAAAAAAACGAAGGGAGAGGAAGCCAAAGTGTCCACGTGTCCAGCCAAAACGTGAGGTCTTCTGCTTTGTACTTCTACTAGCGGTGAAAGCGCGCTTGCGCGCGCTAGACTATTTTTTATAACGGCGGAAAACTGAATAAAGGAAAGATACGAAGAATTCAATTTTTTTTATAGGTCTTTAGCCTATCAATTCAAAGTTCCTGCAATGGCAAAAATGTGGCTATGTGTAATAACGAAAAGACATTAACAGATGTACATCAGGCCATCCAAAAGGAAGAAAGGTAAAACAATGGATCGAAAAAACAATGTACACATTATGCTTTTGTGCTACCCTATCTAAACATGGGTAACGAAAAAAATTTTGTTGTACAAAGTTGTCTCAAAGACTGGCTCATCTTCAAAAACATTCCAAACACCCAGTTGATACACCATCACATATATCTTGTATTTTTGCAAGGATCTACCAAAGGGGCACGAAAAATCAGCTAAACTCCCGAGGAGATCAAAATCCTCTTTCAAACTGCATTGTGCAAATTAATATAATTAAAATAACACTTACTTTGCAGGCGCAATAGCACAAGGATGAACTGGAAGAAACGGTGAAACTAAAACTAAATTAATTTACAAACTGAAACTGTAAAATGTACATGGAAGTGACATTTCTTTATAAATGTATAATACATCAGCCAATCAAAGTTGTAAGGTTTGAAAGCCTATATACCAATTTCCAAACTATAATGCTATGCACTTCCGGTGGCATTCACAAATTTAATTTCATTATGAGCAGTTCTTTATGTTTTAAGAAAGAAAAGAACAGGGCATAATCCATGCTAAAACAATCGCAACTTAATATGCTACAAGGAATTATCAGACATCAGATATTGATGCATATAAGGAAATAAGCTGCTAGCTGATAGTCTGGACGAACGATTTGATACTAAAATCGAACTTCAGACAACCTAAAAGCAAGAATTCTGAACCATTAATGTAAATAACCTTTTCTTTAACTGATTCAACATGAAGAAACTGTGGCCAGCTGCATCTGTCTTGAAGACACACCAAATTCAGTCTGCATCATATACAATACATAGGAAATTTAAATCCCGATCTCACCTACACAAAGAGAAGGTAAAAAATTTGTGAACGGTAGGGCCAACCAGGGTTGTTTTGATAGAAAGGAGGGACTAAAAATAACCGGTTCCTATGCACAAGTAAAAATAAACGGCCGGTTACCTTAAATCCCCTCATTGTCTTGGTGTAGCAGTATTAAAGCTCTGAAAATCAAACCGGCACCGCCGAATGGAGCAGGGGAACGGCATGGGCTGACGGCGGCGAGAAGAGAAGGGGCCAACCCTAGGATAAATGTGATATCCTAATAAAATTATTAGGCGTCCCAATGTTTTCTCTAAATAAAATAAGGTAACACTTTATAGATTTTCAGCGTAATTCTCAGTTAGATGCTAATGGGCTAGTTTAGCATGTGATTAAGGGCCCATATTGGAGAGTTTAGCACTTTAAGCCCAAAAGGAGAAGCCCAATTGACCCCAACCTGCGCCCAGCACCCTATAAGACCCTAACCTACTGTTCCTCGCCGACCACTCCACTCCCCACCCCCACACCTAAACCCTACGGCTCAAGACTCCCATCCCAAGGACGTTTTTGAGGTAAATACCCTTTTCCCGTAGGTAATTTGTCGTGTAGATGGTACCAGTGGATAGATCTCATCGAGACGAACAAAATGCATATGCGGATCGCCCCAATCAGTGCTGTATTCCACCCGCTAGAGCTCGCCGTAGTTCACTGATCCCACGTTCGCCGGCGATCCTCGGCGTTTGCGCCACCGGCGGGAGATCGAGGCCAATCGCCGCCTCATCGCCGCCCGCCGCCACCACACCATCAGCACGCTGGCGCAGACACACGCTGCGTGCCAACCGGCTGTGGCGACGACGCGCCGCCATGGGTCCATAAACCGTGTCCGGCGGGATCAGCACGGCGACGGCGCGAATCACGCCCGACGCGGTCGCGTCGGGACCCACCCACAGCAGCCGTTCCGACCGTGCCGCCACCGCCCACCACTCACGCCGCGACACCTATCCCATGGGACCCGCCACGATGCGGGCGCCGTTTCATCTCACCCGAGCGGATCTAACCTTATCGCCGACGTGGACCGGTCAAGCCGTGGACCCCATCTGCCGAGGCGGCCGATCCGCCACCGTCCCAAGACGCAACGCGGCGCCCGTACACACGCACGCGCGTGATTCACGCCGCAGTCACTGACCGGCGGGCCTGCCCATGCCGCGTCAGCCCAAGAGCCGCGTGGCATGACACATGTCATGCCACGTCACCCATAGCCCGCACCCCACTGCCACGTGGCATGACACATCACCAGCCACATGTCGTGCCACGTCAGCACCACACCGGCCCTGAGATCCACGTGGCAGGCCACGTCACTGCCACGCCTACACCGCCGTCGCCTCGCCCGGCCGGCCCCGCTCGTCGATCGCCGGAGTCACTGCCGATGGGCCCGCATGTCGACCAAGACGCAGCCAGCGGACTGGGCCTTGCTGGGCCGAGCGCGCGCAAAAGAATCGGGCCGATTCCGTCGGTTCGGCCCGTTTAGGGTTTATTTGGATTTTCTATTTTCCTAGATTTTCCTATTTAGCTGAAACTTCCCCGAATTGTTTAGGGAGCTCCGTAACTCCAAATTGGATGATTTTGGAGCCTAAAAATCACATTTAAATCCTAGAATTTTTCTGTATATTTAATAATTATTTTCTCTATATTGATCTTGCTGTTATGTTATTTGTTGTTTGTTTGTATAGACGGCGGGTGCGATTGGTGCGTGGATTGTTGTCCGGAACCGCAGTGGGATTCTCAAAGCTCGGAGTTTTTCTAAGGCAAGCTTAATTACATATTCCATCCTAGTTTTACAATATAATTTACTGTCGTTTATCTTTCCGAATTATTTGCATGCATGTAATTAGGCGTGAGTACCTACAGTACCTAGACATGTTAATCATCTATTAATATGCTTTAGCCACCTTTGTGAACCATTTGAATGTTCCTAGCCTATCCTTGACTAGATGTGTAGGTTTGCATTGGGCTTCACTATAAAAATTTTGTGAGGCGTTTGCTTCACGTTGGCATTTGTGGTAAAAACCTAAACAACTAAAAATTGTAGTTGACTTAGGAGACCCGGCAGAGATGTTTCCGGGATTGTGGTGTGTTGAGACGGTCTCCTCTAATAAGGACTCAAGCTTATGTATTACTAGACCAAACCTTACCGTACAGCCACTTGTGCCTTCGGCCCTGGCTTAGTACACTACGAAACCCACTAACCCCTGGCTCGTAGGGTCATCAGGTTACGTTTAAATCACTTTTCCTAGGAGGAGGCTTGCAACCTCCTCTGAGGGATAGGTACATTCCTGAGACCGAATGGCTTAGATGGGGAACGACCCACGGGTGGTGCCTAGACGTAGGGCGCCCATCATGGGCGAACCACGGCGGGCCGGAAAAACCTTAAGAGAGGGCTGGTGAAGTGGTGGGCGTAGTAGGCTGGAACAGTCTTGTACCGTTTCTCCTAGTGGATGAGACGGGGCTTGTGGGAAAAATTGTGAGGCGCAATGGCGGTCGAGGCCTCTCCATCACCCGCTGCCGTCCGTCCAAGGAGGCGCCGCCGGAAGGAGCCGGGGGACAGCGTCGCCTGGCGGTCGTGGGCTAGAGAAGGAGCGGGGGACGCAGCGATGCAGAGGCGGCGGTGGCTGCTGCTCGCAGGCGGAGCAGCCAAGAGGGAGGCTGATTAGTAAGATAAGGCAGAGGGCTACGTGGCGAAACCACGGCCACAAAACTCGACCGCCTGCCTAGGATCGTTGGATCCGCAATGGACGGTCGAAATCTTTGAGAGTGACGTGGACAGGGCCAAAATTTATGGTGACGTGGAAGCTCAGGTTTGAGGCCTGATCACGCCTCATGAAAAATAGGCATATTGATTGATGATGATGATGATGCCCAGTCTAAAGTAAAGGAAAAAAAACCCTTCAACTTGGGCAAGTCTGGTTTCTCTCTTTATCCTTTAAAAGCGAGCAAATATCATGGACCTTAAGCTCAAACTACTTCGGTTTTAGTTGACGTGGTATCGTAGTTAATATTTTCTATAAAATCGTAGGAAACTCATTAAAAAAATCAACAAATTTAAAAATATGTAGAATCCAAACACTGGATATGCCTTACTTCTTCCGGTGGAAACACCAAGTATTACTACCTCTGTTTTTTTTATTTGACGCCTTTGACTTTTTGACGCGTCTTTGACCATTCGTCTTATTCAAATTTTTTTTGTAAATATCATTTATTTTGTTGTGATTTGTTTTATCGATAGAGGTACTTCAAATATGTCTTATATTTTTACATCTTTGCACTAAATTTTTGAATAAGACGAATAGTCAAAGACATAACCAAAAGTCAAAGGCGTCAAACAAAAAAAACGGAGGGAGTATGTTGCTGGCTGTCCTTCGGAACATTCGAATATATTCGAATTGCGAGGATTAGATTTAGCTAAACAAATTTTTGCTGACGTTCATGCAGATCGTACATGCTTCGTTGTGCGTCATGAGGCAGCCTCGCCCATGATGAGGGCTATCTTGCGGCTAGCGCCGCCATAGCACGCACCGCGTGTCAGTCTGCGGATCCCGATCGTCTGACGTTGGGGATAAACGAAGTCAGCTGACTTCGCATGCAATCCACCGTCCTTTGATGATCCAACGCAGCTGCTGCAGCTATTCCTTTCCAGGGCAATACGTGTGTTGGGCTGGGCCATGTTGGCTAATTCCAGAGCTTGCACTTGCTAAAGCCCAGACGCAACAGGGGAACTGAACTAGCAGAAAACTGCAGAGCTCCTGAAGCTGACAGAAAACTCCACTGTCTAACTGATGAATTCAAGCACCAAGTTCAAATGACTTGCTACAAATGGCTAAAATGGAACTCTAGACATATTCTTAGAATATTTGAACAGATAGAAATTATACATATATCTTATAACAAGCTCAATAGCAATCTGAAGTTGGTATGAGTAAATTTCACTTCCAGTTTTACACAACTGCACTTCAATCCCCTGAAAGCAGATTTTCAGATTTCAGTTTCAGATTTAACTTTTCAAATTGAAATTACATATGGCAATCTGATGTTGGCATGAATAAATGGAGAACATATGTTTTTCAGTTTGTAGGACTGAGAGCAGTGAGTTTTCATATTTCAGTTTCCGAATATAGCCAGTTTTCAATTTCAGATTTCAAATGTTTGAGTTCCAATTTTAGACTTCATATACAAAATATCACCGATATTGTCCAGTACAAAATAATTCGGTGTTCGGAACAAAATATAACCGAATTCCAGGTAATGTTCCTAGTAAAAAATATAACCAAATCTCGGATAAATGATCCTTGCAAGTTAAAATAATTCTTCAGTGCATAACTCGCTGGTCATTGATCCCTGTGAAGTTAAAGCAATGGTTAAAGTTCTATTAATGATACAATAGTTCAGTGAATACAATGGTTAAATCTAAATTTTAGCACATGGACAAGATTACCGTCAATAGTTCAGTGAAGCTATTGATGGCCCCGTATTCTTCACCATTTGTGATGCTGTCCCTAGAACAATTATCCTATGCTATTTGTGCTTCCAAACCATCGTTCCTAGGCTCTTCTTGCTAGCAGGAGAATGAAGCAAATGATTTAGAAAAGAAACTCCTTACATACTAAATGATTTAGAAAAAACTCCATGCCGTTGTCTTTTTCCCTTGTCTTGTAGTCTTGCTTTGAGCTTTTTTTGTTGGCATGCGCTTCTTATCAAGCCATGTTCTTGTTCTCCTTGACGTGCTTACCCGTACTTTCTTTTTATTTAGCCGCATCCCGAGCAAGTCATTTGATGCCTTAACATTGGCATGAGTTGTACTTTCAGCACATGGCTCACCTGAAGTAATTCTACAAGCATGCATTTTTTCTTCAACTTGCTTAATGAGCATGTCTAGTGTGCTGTCTATTAATAAGCAAATTTCCAATGAGCTGGCTACTTGATCTGTCAAGCTATGAAATTTGTGGGAGAGTAATTTGGAGTGAAGCATGGCATCCAACATTGGATTTTCAATTATGTTTCTTCTCTGGTTATCTTGTATTTTTCCATAGTGAGCTTCTCGTGTCCACCGCTTTAATATGTATTGTGTTGGAAGTATCTTGATATTCATCAAATCAAGAACCTTCAAAGCATGACCACACAATATTCCAACTCTATTGAATTGACTGCAAGTGCATATAACTGATTTCTCTAAAGGATTGCCAATAACTTCGCACTCTTCGATGTTTGAATTTCGATCAAGGCTGTCAATTGTAACTAGGTATTCATTAGTTCCATCCAATGCTTTAGTGTATGCTCGCATGGACCTTTCATATTCATGTTGAAAAGCTTCAAAGATGATGGGTGTGTACAATTTGCTAGCTTCCAACAGCATAGGTGTCCTTATTTTGATTCTAGGAATTTTTTCCCTCGAATCAAATGTTGATTCCATTTCCTTGTTCCTTTTCCTTTGCACCACCCTTTCAAATTGCTTCAGAAACCGGATGATGTCAAGATTTAATTTGAAATGGTCTTTCAAGTCACTGTTTAGACTCTCGCTTAACTGTGTACTTCTTATTCCCAATGTGAAAACATCCTTCATGTAACATGCAGCCCATTTTTCTTTTAACTTATAGATGCTATCTAGCCAAAACTGTTTATCCACTTTGCTTCTCATGGTGTCAAATGCTTCTTCAAAAGCTGGCTTGTCCACATACTCAAACATGCAGGCGCTAAAATCTCGTAGAATCTCATTCTAATGTAGATGTTTGAGAGCATTCTGCATTATGTGAAAGGTGCAAAGTCCATGCCATGCTTTTGTGAATACTTCTCCAACTGCTTTACCCATTGCACTATCTTGATCAGTGAAGATCGTCTTAGGTTACTTTCCATTATGTGCTTTCAGAAAGGTATCAAAAAGCCACTGAAAGGATTTAAATGTTTCATCGTACATAAGAGCGGCACCAAAAACGACGGTTTCTCTAAAATGATTAAATCCAACAAAAACATCAAAAGGTCTAGACTCCTTGTTTGTTCCAAAAGTAGTATCGAAAGTGATGACATCTCCAAAGTGTGCATAGTCAATGAGCATTTTAGCATCAGCCCAAAATATGTTTGCTATTTGTCCATCACAATCCTTCTGCAGAGCATGCTGGAATGAAGGGTTCTCGGCTGTTTTATCCTCGAAATATCTCAACATACTTCCTGCTTCACCATATGCCATTTCACGTTGACGTTTGCTTCGCAAATAATTTATGTGATCACGACATGTGTAGCTTAGATTAAATTATCCGCCAACTTGCCGACTAGCCAGCTCATGTGCATCTTTTGGCCTGATTCCGGAGTCGTCCGCTGCTTCAATTTCAAAAGCTTGTAGTTCTAAAATTTTTCTTTGCGACACCATTAGATGGAATGTTTCCGGAGTGTAAAGGATATGATTGTGTTCTAGGAAAAGTTTGGTCACTTCATAGACCTCTTCCTCTAGCACAAGGCCCATGCGTACCCCACAATTACATCTAGTTTCAGCTCGAGGACACTTTGTCAGATGATCTCTTTTGTCTTCTTTTCGATGACCCTCTTTTGCACAAACATACCTGCATGATCTAGCCTTTCCATCAGACTTCCTTTTATTTGTATACCTCTTTCTAACCTCAAAACCGATGCAACTTCCATATGCTTCCCAAAACTTCCAAGCCTCATCAACACTCTGGAACTTCATGCCAAGCTGAGGTGTCCAATTTGGTACCGCGCTATCTCTGAAAAAAGGAACAAATAATTGCCACAAATATTTTTAGTTCATCCAACCAACCAGAAATTTTGCAAAAAACATGAGGAGCAAGATAATACTTATCTAGAGGAAATTCTTTCATTCTAGTTTGAAAACGCATTCTTAGTCCTATGCTTATCAAAGATAACAATTTTTTTACCTTGTTTGTTCCATGGAACTGTTGGATCAGCTGGATCCATGGAGCTCTCCATCGCGTTCATCCATGCTTTCCTGGCGCAGCACGTAGTTTTCCTCCACTTACTGTTTTTCTCTACGTTTCCCTCCGTTTTAGCAGCTTTAGCAGCCATCACACACGAGCTGGGCCGGCCCAGTTGGTCAAGTTCACGATGGGTGCAACAATGAGCCAGCAGTCGTTGGATTGGCCATCAACGGGCAACGTCAGGTGACTTCGAGGCAGCTCGACTTCAGAGGATCGAGATCCCCGCGTGTGCAAGGCCTACGCCGGCCGTCACCTCGACGTGCGTGGGCCGCCGGCTTGCCGTGCGCACGCCCCGATAGTCTGACATTAGCCGTGGTTAGTGGATCCAGAGGAGGTGACCACCGGAGACACGTCAGATCTGAAGGAGCGTGGGGAAAGAGCTGGGAGGGAAGACCGAGGAAGAAATAAAAAGATGAGAGGATTAGTATGGTACGTGGGGTCGATGAGGTGGAATTTTGCTATGGTGAATATTATGGCGCTTGTGATGACACGGTGGCGAATCGTCATGGACAGTCAAGTGGTGAAACTACCCGCAAAACCACCTTAAGGGGGCTATTTGCACCAGTTTTATGGTTTCACGGGGTGGAATACCTGGTTTTATAGTTTAGTGGGTTACATAGACGAAGCGCTATAGATCAGGGTGTAAAATAAACTTTTTCATTAACTAAATTAATTATTAAGAAAAAATTAGTTTAGTCGGTATGTCAAAGGAATTAGCCAGTTCATGATTCTTTTCTTGTATTTGCCGCTCAGCTCGCGATTCTTTCCTTATTTTCTTCTTGGAAAATAATTTAATTTATTTTCTCCTTTTCCCAATAAGCTAAATTAATCTTATTTTAATCATTTATTTATTTAAGTAATAAAACGCTTTAACACAAATATATTTTTTAGCACATAAGTATATAGATCGTCATGTTTTTATTATATATTTGAAATCTACACATTTTCTAAATTTAATTTTTTTATTTTCTATGAGCTTCCTACAATTTTCTATAATTATTTTATGAAAAATGTTGCTTACTAGAATATCACATCAACTAAAACCGGGGTGGTTTTGGCTTGGAGGGACATCTATCCGGTATGAAGAGTCGAAGGAGGTTATTTACCTGGATTTGGATTTAGAGTTAAAATAGGGGAAAGTAAGATGATGATGGAGGGTAAAGGCGCTCAGCTCGGCTCAACAGCACGCAATAATATCCGAACCGACTGTTACCTCATCTTAAAATGCCAAAGTGGACAATAGATATAAATATGGGGCACCATTAAAGATGCTTTTACTTGTTTGGGGGCTATTTTGGAGGACAAGTAGAAGTCTACTAGATGAGCGCTCAGACGAACGAGATGGATGACGTCATCGGTGCTTTATTAATAATATAAATTAGTTTACTGAGTTTTTGTCACATTGATTGATTAAATAATGTTCCCTAATATAATCTTATCTCTCTTTTAGTACCGCGTACGAGTATTCATCTCGGAAAACCAAGCCCTGGTTTGTTTCAGATTAAATTAAACTAAATTAAAAATTATTATATTTTATAAGTCAAATGATGAAATACTTTGTAGTAATTTTTATATGTTTTAAATAGTTATATTTAGAGTTGTAAAATAATCTTTTCATAATTTTTAAACTCTTTAAGACGTCTTTTGTGGGGTCACAATTTTTTAAAATTAAAGTTTTCAGTAACTTTCAGCTCAAACAAACAAGTCTTAAGGCCTTGTTCTTTTCAGCGTGTTGTACCGTTGCATATTACTGTAGTAAATTTTGTTATTTTTATATAGCCTATATGTTGTGATAATTTGTAACGATTTTTTCATGACTTTTAGTAGTTCTTTCAAATATTATAAACTATTTTTTATAATTTTTAGATCTCTTTTCGATGGCTTTCAAATTTGCTATAGTAATACGCCAACGCAACAATACGCTGAAAAGAACAAGGTCCAAGCCTGTTTTTTCATACACATGATCTCATTCCATGTATGTTTTTTTAGACACCGTGGATATACGTTGCAAAGGGTTTCTCTATGTCATCCCCATGGCACAACCATATAGACATGCCCCTATCGCCCATCGAACCAGCGATAGACGAATATGCAAGCCGACCATCTATTCCTATCGGAATAAATCATAAATATAAAGAATATCCAGATTTCAATAAAACAGCACGAGGGTGTTCAAAGGTTGGTGCTAATGATGAGAGGAACAACTTATGTGTTGTGTCGTGCAAGTTGCAACCTTCAAAGATGATCGACACTTAGTCTCAAAACATGTTATGCAAATCACCACTTTCCTAAAAAAAAAAAAACACACAACACAACACAACACAACGCCTAAAATGACCAAGCAAATGGGGTTTTCTGACAATTGGACGCCCATTGAAAAGTTTGTCCCTTTTTATCTGCATTCGGTCAGCTGCTCAGTTGCATATATCGTCAAAGCATAACAAATTTGACGTGCACAATGTAGTACAAGCCCACAGGCTGAATGTAGCAGCACTGCAGCAGGTATAAAGTATTTTCTGGGATTCAACCTAATGAACACAGTACTTACCAATCACTAGCAATGTAAAGTGTCAGTTCATTCGGCGCACCCATTGTTCTAACCGCATCTGTTTCATTGGAGGGCCAATGTAGGGCTTGCCTTTGCGAGGGCACTTCCATTTCCCGGGGAGTTCAGGTGCTGGAGTTCGCACTGCTTCTGAAAGATTGGTTCTATCTGCCAAGGGGCATTTATTAGTGCGCCCCTGGGCCGAAACCTTCTGTGCAAAATTGCTGTGGTTCCCTTGTAACGTTGCATTCTCTCTTCCTATTGAGGGCTTAGGGATTTTGTTTATCCTCGATTCTACTACTTGCTTCTCCTTTCTCTTGATGGGAACAAAACCATCGGCTGTAACTGTTTCCTCTAGTACTTCGCACTGCAATATAGGCTTGCTGCGACCAAATTCATTTCCAGAACTTCCTTTAATGTCGGTTAGACCGATACCGTGACGATTGGCAGGCAGTATGCCGTGTTCAATGCCATATTTGGACCTTTTCTCAGTATTTGCTAGACTCGTACTACTACATTTAACTGGTGGTTTGTTGTGTTCAGTGCTATCTTGTAAGAAACTTTTTTCTGTACCAGATAAACTTGTAGCATCACAATTAACTGTCAATTTAATGTGTTCAGTCTTCTGATTTGGAAAAAACTCTCGAGTATCAGCTAAATTGATGGCTTTACAATCTACCAGCTGCTTGCTGTGCTCGATTGCACCTTGCTGACTTCTTTTAGCATCAGGTGAGCCTATTGCATTGCAACTTGCAACAGGATCCACACCATTTCTCTGCACAGCCAACACCTCTGAACTTTCAGGTTCAGTAGCTCCGTCAAGAAAACCAACTCCAAACAGCTCGCGAAGACTTTGCTTCCTTTTCACGCCGTGTTCTTCTACAGTACTCTTACCAATCGGAACAAAATCTCTTATAGCAGAAACCTCATGGCCAGATTGGCCTCGGAAATGGTTCTCCTTCCAAGCAGTACGGCTATCCTGAGGGGCATCGTGTTTCCACAACGAATCCCAGCATATACAGTTAAGCATAAGCATCTCACTTGGTAAAAAATTATGTAATTGGGAATATGCTATATATATACAGTAAGGATGTAAAATAAGGAACAGTTTGAGTAAAAGAAGCCTTCGAGAAATCACCTCCAATGGAGCTTGAGTCTCACTACCGTTGTCGCGACCAGGATCAGGAAGCTCCGAAGCTTCCGGCGACTCGTACTCGTAACTGGAGAACCAGTTCCTGATGTCCGGTGGCTCTGACGAAAAACACCAACACCATCAGAAACGTTGAACACGCGTGAGCGTGGGCTTGTCTAAATCATAGCGAGGCGGCAGAGGGGAACGCACGGGAAGGGAGCGAAAGGGAGTACGAGCTGCACCCTTGCGCCTAAAACAACAGCAAACGGGGATCATTGGCTTGAAGAGTCGACTGTGCCCTCCAGGTAGGGGGCGTTCGTCGGTCGGCGGGACGGGCTCCTTGCGAAGCAAGGATCGGAAGAAGGATGAGAGGGGTGCTGCGAAGCGTACCTGGCCTTGGGTGGCGGCTTCCTCGGGGACGTCGGCCATGGCAGCGGACAGGGGAAGGAGAAGGGGAGAAAGGCGAGCGGATGGGTCATGGGCTCATGGCCTCATGGCTCCTGAAAATTCAAATTGCCCGGGACCGGGAGTGAAGCCCGCGCTGCGTGTGCCACGAAAACATTAGTCCCGGGAAGGCGGGAACGAGTCAACCTTGGTTAATCATAGGTGACTTCAATCTTATCTACAAGGCTTCCGACAAGAACAACCTCAACCTCAACCGCCGACTTATGAACCTCTTCCGAAGCACCTTAGACAACTGTCATCTCCACGAGCTTCACCTTGCCGGGAAGCGGTTCATATGGAGTAACGAGCAAGTCAATCCAACGTTGGTCAGGCTTGATCGGATGTTCTGCACCCCGAGTTAGGAGACGGCCTTCCCGGCCTCCTCTCTCACCCCGCTCTTCGTCGACCTCCGACCATCGCCCCTCGCTTGCTCTTGGCGACCTCCTTTCGCTCGGCCGCCAGCGTTTAACCGAGAATTTCTAGACCAAAATGCCGGATTTCTCGAGGTGGCCAAACAAGCTTGGTGTGAAAGCACTCCCACGCCGACCGACCCCTACAGATTATTCGAATCAAGCTCCGCCGCACCGCAACGGCCCCGCAAACTTGGAACCAAAACAACATCGGCGACACCAAGCTCCACCGCCATTACTCCGGTAATTCGCCTCCTCGATATGGCTATGGAGAGTCGTCCGCTCTCTCCCCTGGAATTCTCGTTGCGGCGAGCGCTCAAGGTTCGTGTTCTCGGCCTAGCCACTATTGAGAAAATCCGTTGGAAACAACGCTCAAGGCTTAACTGGCTCAAGTTCGGGGATGCCAACACAAGATACTTCCACATTCGGTCCAACTCGCGGCGCCGCAGAAACTACATTCACACTCTTCTCACTGATCGTGGGCCCCTCACCAACCACGACGAGATGGCTGACTCTCTGCACCACCATTTCAGCTCCATCTTTGGAGCACCGCATGCCACCACATCCGACTCTTCCTACATCTTCAACTGGGACAATCTCGGCCTCCAAGCAGCTGACCTTTCGTCCCTTGAGGCGTCCCTCTCCCTTGAAGAACTACACGACATCCTGATGGCAATGCCTAATGATAAATCTCCCGGGCCAGACGGTTTCACCTGGGTCTTCTTCAAACTTTGTTGGGATTTCATTCGTTTTGATCTTCTTGCGGCCCTACAGTGCCTCTTCACTCACGGTCGCACTGCACCACAAAGTCTTAACTCGGTCACGATTGTCCTCATCCCGAAGAAAAAAGACCCCGTCTCAGCATCGGATTATCGCCCCATCAGTCTTATACACAGCTTCGGAAAACTTTTCACTAAAATTCTTTCCACTCGCCTAGCCGGTTTTATAGATGAGCTAATCCCCGCAGAAAGTGCTTTCATTAAAAACGCCACATCCAAGATAATTTTCTTTTGTGCAAAACAAATCCAAACTTCTCCACAGATCCCAAGACGTCGGCCCTCCCGCTGAAGTTAGACCTCCAAAAGCCTTTGACTCGCCTCTTGGCCCTACCTCCTAGATAACCTTCGTGCTCGTGGCTTTGGTGATAAGTGGAGAAATTGGATTGTCTCCTCTTCGGTCCTCCTCCTCCCAAATCCTCCTCAACGGCTCCCAGCACCCTTTCATCATCCACCGTAAAGGGCTCCGCCAGGGGGCTCCTTATCCCCTTTCTTTTCAACCTCGCAATCGAACCCTTGCAACGCCTTCTCGCATCGCAATCGAAAGGGGTGTCCTTTCACCGCTTGAGGCATCCCGGCTAACCTCGATCTCCTCTATACCGACGATGCTGCAATCTTTGTGGCTCCTATCAAGGAAGAGATCTCGGCGTTAGCCCAAATTCGCAGAGATTCGGCGCAATCTCCGCCTCTGAACCAACTTTGAAAAGAGTCGTCGTACCAATCAAAGCGCGAGGATTGACCTCGACGACATTCTCGCCGACCTACCCGCTGATTTAACGCCCTTCCGGTCACATACCTTGGCCTCCCACTCGCCATCAAGAAGCTAAAGCATGTTCACTTCCAACCTCTAATCGACAAGATCGTTGGCCGTCTGGCTGGCTGGCGAGGGCAAATGATGTCAAAAGGGGGTAGACTCACACTGCTCAGGTCGGTTCTCTCGATCCTACCGTCCTACACCCTGTCAGTGATCTCCTCGCCTACCTCGGTCCTTCATATGATCGATAAGTTGCGCCGTGCCTGGCTTTGGCGAGGGAATGACAATGTTGCCGCGGGTGGATGTCGTGTCAACTGGAAACTCGTCTGCTCCCCGACTACCCTTGGGGGGCTCGGGGTGCTCGACTTGAAAAATTTTGCCCGCGCCTACAATTGCGTTGGCTCTGGTGGCCAACTGCTCCCCGGATCGTGCCTCGTCTCGCTTGACCAGTAGACCCTCTCGTCGCAAAGACTCTTCGTAGTCGCAATCGAAGTTGATTCTTGGGAATGGAGCCACTTTCCTCTTTTGGATGATGCTTGGCTTCTTGGGAAATCTCCAAAGGAAGTGGCCCTGGGGCTTTTTATGCCTCCACACGAAAAAAATCGCATACGCCGAGGCCTTGCATAATAACAATCGGTCATTGGACCTACGACGGAGTTTCGCACCCAACCTCGCCATGGAGCCGATCTCCTCTCGCAAAAGATCACCGATCTTGCACCGTCCAACCATCAGATCAAGCCGTCTGGCGTTTCTCTGCAGACGGAACTTCTCTGTCTGGCCAACGTACCACATTCAATTCATGGGAAGAACTTCTCCGACAGCTTAGCGCTTAATCTGAAGCAATGGGCGCCTCTAAGTGCAAGTTCTTTGCTTGGACGCTGTTCACGGAGGGTTTTGATCACGACGCCCCTCCTGCGAAGGGGACCGCCGAATAACTACTTGCGTCCTCCGCCTCGGATGCTGGAGACCCTGAACACCTCTTCCTCGAGTGCCCCTTCTTCTCTCACATTTGGGATCTCCTGGCTTCCAGGCTCAACGCCCCATGCCTGCTTCGCTCTGCGTGGACCCACACTGATGATCTCAATGCCTGGTGGACCAAGGACATCCTGCAATCCAACCTAGCCCCGGGTCTACGATCGGTCGTGCTAGCAACCCTTTGGCATCTCTGGCTTGAAAGGAACAATCGCATCTTCAAATCAAAGGAGCTACCGCCGATGATATTCTTCGATTTGCTCCTGGAGGTCCTGCGCCTTTGGATGGCGGCAGGCACCCGTTTTGTAATAAGTTAACTCAATTGTAGCGCGCGTCCGGGGGGGATGCGCCTAAACCTCCCCCTAAATTTTGTCCTTGTAACTTTCCATTTGAATTAATTCAAGGCAGTTCTCCTGCCTTTTTCTCAAAAAAAAAAAGTCACTGATGATGATGGCCAGCCGGAGCTTTTCGCTCGGTTTTTTTAAAAGAACGAAGATCCCGTCCCTCAAGGCCTCAACTATCGCGAGGAATAAAATTAGTCCCTAAGCTCAAAACTAGAGTTCGATTGGTCCTCAAAATATCAAAACAATTTTTAAGGTATGTTGTTGATGTTGCCATGTTGGTGTAGAAAAGTGTGTTGGATCGAGTCTACAACAAAAATCTCTTTTAAAACTGTTTTGGAAAAGAATTGGCAAAATATAGATTTTTTTAAAAAAACTATTTTAACATGCGTTAAGTCTACTGTTATATCCTGTTTAATTTCAGTTAAATCTGTATATAA
This sequence comes from Raddia guianensis, assembly GCA_036346415.1. Lineage (NCBI taxonomy): Eukaryota > Viridiplantae > Streptophyta > Magnoliopsida > Poales > Poaceae > Raddia > Raddia guianensis. The sequence goes on from CM070537.1 coordinate 49,471,036, forward strand.
TTAATAGGTTTGCATATGAATACTTGCAAGGGCGGTTGTGTGCTTATCCGTTTTTGTATGGGATACACTTCTCTTAGGTAGGTTTTATCTTTTTTGTGGAGGGCTTTTTAAGACATGGAAGAGTTCATCTTAGATTTTTAGGTTTTACTTACACTCAAGCTATGCCTGTGACATTGAAGTGTTATTTTGGAGGTGCGCTAAAAATTGTAAGCCTATTTTGTAAAATAACCTTAGTTATGCAATAAAGTTTGATTGTTCATACTATTTCAAAATGCAACTAAAATCTTAAACAGTTGTATTTTCAGAGATCCCCCATGGTCCCCACAATAGCAGCACGGGGTTTGTCGGTGCCGACTTTGGGGTGGGCGGGGACTACGAAATGCCGACGATAATGTCGTCGGCGATGCTCTAGATTTATCTAAACTTTGGCGAGCTTTTTCTCGGCAAATTTTCCGCCAAATAAGACGATCTAGCTATACATCTTGATGATATATACAATCTGGTGCAATCTATTCTAGGGTTTGGGAAGGGGTTCACCTCGATATTAGTTTTGGGAACACTCGGCATAGGGTGGATTTCGAGGTTTTCGTGTTAGTGGTTATGAGGGACGACCAGGGGGTGTTTATAGGGGGTGGGCCGCTTAGGGGGGTGTCTTCGGAGAGGAGTACTAATTGGATAAGAACAGGTGGGAAGGGTGAGATGTAAATCTAATTAGGGCAGGAGTTCTACATATATGGACAATAATCGGGCCTTGTAGAAGTTTAAGGTGTAGCTAGCCTAGTCAGGGTGCAACTAGGGGCTAGGATTAGGTTAGGTTTAGGTTTAATCCTATATAGCCTTTTTAATACATAAAATATTATTGATTATTGTATAGTTAAATTTATTTATTTTTATATTTTCAAATGGATGGCTCATAATAATTTTATTTGGATGCCATAGACCACCAACGATGCTAGAACGGTGACAATCCCGCCGACACCCTCCCTCTAGATCAAGCTCGCCTAATATCGGGCATGCGGTCGCACGGTAAATAATCGGTTAAATAGTCACAAGGTTCGATCCTTATTCTTAGAACGGGAATTCTCGTGCACAAAGGCACCCACCGTACCCTCCATCCACTTCTAATCCCAACTATCGGTTGGTCAAGTTTTTAATTAAAGAGTGATGGTATCCATTATAACCCACAAATTCCCTGATCGTAACTTCCATCTGTGAACCATAGCAACAATTCTCATCGCTGCCTATCTAAGCATTGCTAAGCAAACTAATATTTCAAAACAGTAGGGCTTAGTCGCATATAATACACTAATGGTGTTCATGTCGGTAGGTACACGTCCCTAAATTAGAAACATGTATTAGGAATATCTAGGCGACAAACACACGTCATAATCAACTAGAAATTTGGCAAACATCTAGATAACTGGGATTTATAGGGAAAGGGTTGCCTTGTTCAAAGTCTTGAGGGCACCCATTCTGATCTTCGGATTCTGCCACGTAATTGACCGATCTAATGATAACAGATAGCACACATTCGATATCACATTCTTTTTTTTTTGAGCAAAGGGCAGGAGAACTGCCGTCTATTGATCAAATAGAGGAGGAAATAAAATTGGGGGGAACAACGCCCCTCCCCCTAGGGCTTAGGTAGCAAAACGGTAATTTACAGAAAAGAGGCTCCTGCGGCTTCCCAAAGCCGCAGTTCGTCAAGCAGGTTATGGAAGAGTACGTCCCTAGCCTTGTCTACCTTACGAAAAATCCGGTTGTTGCGTTCCATCCAGAGGTACCACAGGGTCGCCGATATTATGGACAAGGTCCCGGAAGCTGGCCTGCTCTGAGGAATCACCTGTAACCACCACTGCGCTAAGGAGTGCGGGTGTTGCCAGGTAGACGGTTGCAGGATGGGTTTGTTCATCTGGTTGGCTAGACGGTTCCGGATGTAGCGACTGAAGCTGCATTCCAAGAATAGGTGTTCTTGCGTTTCAAGGTTCCGACGGCAGAGCGGGCAAAAGTAGTCGTTCGAGATGTGCCGCCGTAGCAGGGCGTCAGAAGTAAGAACGTGCCCTTGCAGTAACAGCCAGAGGAAGAACCTGCATTTGGATGGGGCCCAGTGACGCTAGGCGGGCTGAAAGTTGGAAAGACAGCGTCCAACAAATTGTAATTTGTACGCCGAGCTGACAGTGAATGTCCCATTTGGTCCGAAGCGCCAAGAGAGCTGATCCTCCTCGTTCTCAACGAGAGCGACTCGAGAGAGTCTAGGGAGAAGCTCAGCAAGCTCAGGAAGCAAAAGTGGGTTCATGCGCTGGCTGAGGTCAGTTAGCCAGACGCCCCCTTCCAATGCATCCTTTACCGATCTGTTCTTCCTTGTTGAGAAATCATTCAGACGAGAAAGGTGACCCGCACGTTTGCGCGGCTATATTTGTGTCAGTATATAGAGATTATCTCTAACTCATAATCTTTTTAATGTCATCTCCAACTCATAATCTATCTCTAATATATCATATAATATTTAGAGTTTATCTCAAATAAATTAGATCCGCTTTAATTAATAGTTTGTTATAGATATTATTTATTAAATTTTTGTTATTTGATTTGGTGGACAACCATTGAACGGTTATAATAATACGTGCATATATATATGCCTTGGTTTTTAATGACCTGACCGGCTTAACCTTTTAATTTTTCAATTGATGGGCCTAGTTTTTTACCTTTTGCCTAGAATTTTCATGTAGCTTAGAATGTACGGGCACTTGGGCAAGTAGATAGATAAACAAAAGAGGACCTGTATGGCATGGAAGGACATCTATGCACGAGCTTGCATTTGTAGAAAAGTTTATCTCTAACTCCTGATATTTTTTAAGATAATCTTTAATTTATAATAATTTATTTATAATATATCATATCATATTTATAGTTTATCTCTAATATATTAGATAAGCTTTAGTAGTTTGTTATAGAGATTAACGATCTGGATCTTTTCAATATTGATTGCTAGATTTATATAATATTATCCACATTCGACGATGTAGATCTTTGCTCTTTTTTTCTTCTTCTGATTTTCATTGTTAACAGCTAGATTTAAACAATGTTATCCACATTTAACGATGTAGATTTTTCTTTTTTTATTAAAGTGGAAGTTTTCTTGATCAACAATTTTACAGATATACTAACCAAATATTTTTTAATATATCCACTAAATCTACGACTCATATTCTATCTCCAATATATTAGATCAAATTTATTTTTTAATATCCACTAAATCTACAGCTCATAATATATCTCCCATATATCATATCAAATTTAGAGTTTATCTCTAATATGTTTGATCAGCTTTATTAGTTATCTTTTCAATATTGATCGTTAGATTTACATAATATTATCCATATTCAACGATGTAGATTTTTTATTTTTCTACGATTGACATGAGAATATCTACTATTTTTCGATTAACGTGGAAATTTCTAGGATTTTAGGATTAACGTGGGGTCAATATATCATATCAGTTTTAGAGTTTATCTCTAATATATTAGATCAACTTTATAAGTTATCTTTTCAATCTTTTCAATATTGATCGTTAGATTTAGATAATAGTATCCATATTCAATGATGTAGGTTTTTTTTCTTTTTTCTACGATTAACATGAGAATTTATACTATTTTTCGATTAACATGGGAATTTCTAGGATTTTAGGATTCACGTGATGGCTTCGTTTACCTCTGTTTTATATATATAGTAGATAGATAGATAGATGACATTTTTAAATGGAAGAGAGCATTTTCCTTGATTTTTAGAAATTTGTTTACTGGAATTGGAGCTACAAATTAATATTTATAAAATAAAGAAGGATTAATATGCAGTATAATTGGGAAAGGGCTTATTATGCACAGTAGTAGCCCACACTGTGCAGCCCAATAGCGCGTGCGCGGGTCAAGCTCAGCTCGACAGCAGCCAGCAGTAGACCACATTGTGAAGCCCAAAAGCGCGTGTGCGGGCCGAGCTCAGCTCGACAGCAGCCCAAGAGGGGGTGCGCGCGGGATGGTTTCGTTTCGTACCAGGATTCAGGGCGCCATGGCCACGGCTGGAAACTGGAAAGAATCGCAAGGTATCGAAAGCTTCCAAACATGCTCTGCTCAAGTTTCGGAAAGGTAAGGTATAAGCAGACACTCCTCCTTTCACAAGATTTTTACTAGTCTTTCCAGAAATAGAGACGCGAGTTCAACGAGTGCTCAAATTAATCTCATCTCGGCGATGGATCTCTCCCGTCGTTCTAGCCCTCTTTCGTTTCGCGTGCAGGAGATGGGTGTGGGAGTGGGAGGTCGGGACTGGTCGTCTCTCCCGCCGGACCTTGTCCGGCATGCGTTCCGGTGCCTGCCCGCGGAGCTCGATCTGCTCCACTTCCGCCGAGTCTGTGCCCACTGGCGAGCCTCCACCTCCCGGCCGGCAGCGTTGCGTCCATGGATCATGGCCACTGGCCAGCGACACGTCGTCGCACACGCCTGGCTTGATCTGCGACAAGTCCTTCTGGCTCCCAGGAAGCCGAAGGGTTCGCGTCCCTGCCGTGCCCCCGGCCGGCTACCCATACTGCTGCGGTGCGTCTCGAGGCTGGCTCGCTCTCGCCGACGACCACCGATCTCCCACGCGACTCATCCTGTGGGAGCCCGTCTCCAGAGCTCAGGTCTCGCTGCCATGTCCTCCCACCCTTGGCCAGGACTTGCCCCACCCTTGGCTCCCTGCCGTCGGCGAGGTGTTCCTCTCCGACGACCCGCTATCCTCGCCGGATTGTGTGGTGATTGCTTGCCAGATGTACCTGGGACAAATGGGGGGGGGTGAGATGCAACGCCTCTTCTTCTGGCGGCCTCGAGATGTTGGCTGGACCAGGGAGCATGAGCAAGCAACCCTCCGAATGAAGAGCGCGGCGTTCCACCAAGGGAGATTCTACTTCATCAATGGCACGCACAACCTTTTCATCTACGACGTTGAAGCTTTTCCTCCAAAGAGTGAGCAAGTGAATCTTCGCTCTGTTGTGAGTCGATCGCTATGGACTGAACGGGATCAGCCTATAGATGTGGTGCACGTGCACCTTGTCTCCTGCAACGACAACCTTTTGCTCGTCTTTTCCTAAAAAAAATACCTTTTGCTCGTCGGTAAGTCGTGTCCGTGGGGGCATCCCTCGTTGTTTCCCAGAGTCTACATAATCAGAACGAACAAGACTTCTCAGCTTAGCCTAGATTTCTATCAGAGGGTGACTGACCTTGGAGAGCACTCGCTCTTCTTGGGCCGCCACGAAGCATGCATTCGCCTTATCCGCAAATGTTTTCCCTGCCATCAAGAGGAACTGTATTTTTTGGACGGAGAGACGTTCATGCTATTGGGCTATTATATTCAACTTGAAGTCAAATGCATACAAAAGAATCCCGTACAAGGATGGAAGAAGCAACAACGATCCATGGTATGAATATAGATGGTTTTGTCCCCGAACAACGTTCCTCGTGGAGGAGACAGATGCAATGGTGGAGAGCTTTGTGTCTCAGTCTGGCATTCCCTCTACCCTGCATGGCCCGCGACCCATTGCTGGTTGGCTAGGTGGCATGAGAGGTTGGATGCTTACCTGCTTAAGGTCGTTTAAGAGGAAGACATGGAGTCTATCGCCACTTGTCTCTATGTTGCGCGTTCACGCCTAGGTACATTGTTGATTGGAAACCTTGCAGATTGCCATGGTAGCCTGCATGTTTACTGGCTTAAGGCTGTTATCTTTGAGGATGACCCGGTGGCAAAACCTAGGAAAAAGCACCCCTACCCTGCATGGCCATATGTCTTTTGGTGGCCGGTTGCTTAGCATTACAGACTTGATGTTTACTCGCTTGGGACTGTTCAGGAGGACAACTAAAAGCATAGCATGCAAGCATCGATTGGATAAGAATATGGTTGTTCTGGACGAGAGGGATGACAACATCATTGGGAGGTGGCGACGGTCGAGGGGGGGGGGGGGGGGGGTGCAGGGAGGTGGTGGTGCTTGGTCAGGTCCCTAGAGAAGGAGGTGAGCAGAGGGATAGACCAAGAGGAATATATGTGTGTAGAAGATGAGGATAAAGCTGCCTCTGGTCACAAAAAAAAAGTCATGATTGATTTTGGACACGCCAATTATCTGGCCTTATTCAAAAAAGTTATATAAATATTTTTTTTGTTATGATTTGGTTTATTATTAAATGTATTTTAAGTATTACTTATATTTTTACATATTTGAACTAAATTTTTGAATAAGACGAATGGTCAAAGACGTGTCCAAAAATCAACGGCGACTTTTTTTGTGACCGGAGGTAGTATCTACTTGGTATATAACAAAATGTGCTTTGAGGTTCGGATAACGCCAATCATATAATTTTCTTAGTTATATAATACGACTTTATGGTGGAATTTCTAATTTTCTAGTGGCATTTATCCAATTCCAAGTTACAATGACTCAGGATTTTGATGTTTTGGCTAAGTTGACAGTTATCTTCCAATGAATCCGGTTCTCAGTACAATTTTGAGTTAAGCACCGCATTCTCGTTTCTTTGGTTTCTTTAATTTGCCCATGCTATTCCTCCTTCACACATGAGGTTTTTTGAAAATGTGAGGTCTAGTTACACTGGCTTGTTAGGAGTGAAGGCAAAAAAAAAAAAAAAAACTTTGGAATGCACAAAATCTGTTCATTCTTCAGAGGAAATTGAAATAGTTTCCTGCAAAATACATGCGCTAGCTCTAAGCCGTTCTAATATGTGAATATGCAATGCAAAAGTCGAAGTTAGAGGTCCATGATGCAAGAGTCGAATGGATGGCTCAAAACCACCAGATCGAACATTTCAATTGTATAAACACAGTAATATGCACTCACGCTCAACAGTTAATTTGAATCTTTTTTTTTTTGAAGCAAGGCAGGAGGATTGCCGTGTATTCAAAAGCAGGAGAAGATTACAGGTTGGGGGGAGATTAGGGCCCCTCCCCCCGGTGGCCAAAAAAAGACTTAACTAATTACAAAAGGCGCGCCCGCAGCCTCCCAAAGGCGCAGGTCGTCCAGAAGCTGGTTATAGAAAGCTAGGGGGGGTCTTTCAGCTTCTCGAAAAATCCGGTTATTACTCTCCAGCCAAATGTTCCAAAGCAAAGCGGTGGCGACGGAGAGCACACTTCGGGGAGCCGGCACATCCCGCAGAATGTCGGCGGACCACCAACTGACGAAACTGCTAGCATGAAGCCATCCGGAGGGGTCCAGACGCGGAGCGCTTAGCAGCGCAGCCAACTTAACCCAGATCTGCCGAGAAAAGACACACTAGAGAAATAGGTGCTCCGGGGTCTCCAGATTCCTCCAGCAGAGTGGGCAGAAGTAGTTGTTGGGGAGTCATGGCGAAGGCGCGCGTCATGAGTGAAGGCTCGGCGGTGTAGTAGAGTCCAGAGTAAAAACCTGCACTTGGAAGGTGCCCACAGCTTCCAGGAGTGCTGCAGGGCCGGTCTTGGGATCCGGCTGGTGAATTGAAGTAAGTAGGCTGACCGGACTGAGAATTCCTAGTTAACGGTAAAACGCCAAGGAAAGAGGTCCGGTTCGTCATGGTTAAGTTGCAGGTTAGCCAATCGCGAAAGGAGCATAGAGAGCTCAGGGAACAGCTGAGGTCTAAGGTTACGCCTGAGATCCGCAATCCAGGTGAAGTTGGAAGTTGCATCAAGTACTGATATGTTCTTCCTGGAGGAAGCTTGGGGGCGAAACCGGAGAGCCAGTGGTCATCCCAAAAGGAGGTGGAGGTCCCGTTCCCAAGGACGATGCCAGATCCCGCTCGGAGGAGAGCGTTGTCCGGGTTTGGGGCAGTATCGCGTCTGGGCGCCAGCGCGGCGCAGATCGCCGACGGCTCAACCAGAGCCACCTGAGCCTCAAGGCTCTGGAGAAGCGGTGGAGATCCAACACCCCAAGGTCGCCGAGGGAGATGGGCGAGCAGACCACACTCCAGCTGATCCTGCCCGCCCCGCCTTGGGAGTCCGAGCCCTTCCACAGCCAACCTCTACGCAGGGCGTCGATCTTCTTGATGACCGAGTTGGGGGGTCGGATGACCGAGAAGACGAAGGTGGGAAGAGCGGTTAGCATTGCTTTAAGCAGTGTGAGGCGGCCGCCTTTGGACATGAACGGTCCCCGCCAGCCGGCCAGCCTGGAAGCAACTTTGTCAATGATGGGCTGAAAATGAACATCGCGAATCTTGAGAATGGAAAGAGGCATCCCTAGGTATTTGATGGGGAAGGTGGTTTGCTCAGCTGGGAGGGTCTGCAGGATGGGCACGAGATTCAGACCTGAACAACGAATTGGGACAACTTGGCTTTTGGAGAAGTTTTGTGCGGAGGCTCGTGATGTCACCAAAAGCTCTAAGGATCTCGGCTAGGGAGGCTACGTTGTCCGCAGAGGGGTGCAGGAAAATAGCTGCATCGTCGTGAAACGGGGGAGATGTGGGCGTCCCCAGAGGGGTCACCGAGCTATGGAGGACGTTAGAGGCGATGGCCTTATTGGAGCGAAAGACCAGAGGCTCAATGGCTAGATTGAACAGAACGGGGAGAGCGAATCTCCCTGCCTCAGGCCACGCTGGTGCTGGATGGTGGCTCATGGGCGGTTGTTGAGGAGAACCTTGGAAGAGGAAGTCGCAAGCGAGAGGGCTATCCAACAAGGCCAATGGGTGCTGAAACCCCAGGCCCTAAGGTTGTCAAGCAGGTAAGCCCAGGAAACGGAGTCGAAGGCTTTTTGGAGGTCCAAATTGAAAAGAAGGGTGGGTATGAGATTTGTGGAGGGCCAAGGCTTTATGCCGGACCAACAGAAATTGTCTTGATGTGCTCGTGTTTTATGAAGGCGCTGCACGGGAAATCAAGGCCTTCATGAATGGAGCGAGGCGGGAGGCGAGGATTTTGGTGAAGAGTTTCCTGACGCTGTGGATAAGGCTTATGGGGCGAAAGTCCAAGGGGGAAACCGAGGAGTCTTTTTTAGGGAGGAGGACAATGTGGGCACTGTTAAGGTTGGTCATCCCGGTGCCGTCGAGGTTAAAGAGACATTGCGGTGCCTCGAGCAGATCTGCAGAGATGAAAGACCAGCAGGCCTTGAAGAAATTCCAAGTGAAACCATCTGGCCCGGGTGCCTTGTCGCTAGGAAGAGCAAAGAGGGTAGCTTTTAACTCTTCGAGAGTGAGGGGAGCGTCAAGAGCTGAGAGGTCCATCGTGGGAAGAGCCAGGAACTCCCAGTTGAAGGATCGGTGCGAGGAAGTTTGGGGGGCGACGGAGGATTCACCGAAGATTGCGTTGAAGTGTTGGTGGAGGACACGGGCCTGGTCGTGGAACTCAGTGTGAAGGCCACTGTCCGTTTGGAGGGAATGGATGTGGTTCTTGCGGCGACGGCCATTAGCCCGGAGGTGGAAGTACTTGGTGTTGGCGTCTCCGAGCTTGAGCCAGGTTAGGCGCGATCTTTGTTTCCATTTGATTTTCTCGATGGAGCTAAGGCCAAGAATGCGTAGCTTGAGACGCCTTCGGAGATCAATCTCCTCCGAGGAGAGGGTGCGGGTTGCCATGGCTAGGTCGAAAAGCCTGATGACCTCGGAGGCCACCGACAGCTGAAGCTTTATGTCGCCGACCTAGGAACGACTCCAGCTGGACAGGAATTTCGCGGTACGAGCTAGCTTGTACTGGAGGCGTAGCATTGGGTGAGACGGAAGGCTCAAAGAGTCCACCGAGGAGCTCCCGCACCAGGCTTGCTCGGCGACCTGGAGGAACCCTTCGATGGAGAGCCAGTAATTTTCGAAACGAAAACGGCGTGGCGGCCGGGGAAGGCTCTCAGCGGTGAGGAGCAGTGGGCGGTGGTCGGAAGCCGACGAGGACAGGGGGAGCAGGGAGCAGGACGGAAAGAGGAGTTCCCAGTCTGCAGTAGCAAAGGCCCTGTCGAGGCGCACCAAGGTTGGGAGTGATTGCTCATTGCTCCAGGTGTAACGCCTCCCCGAGAGGTGAATCTCGCGGAGGAGGCAAGTGTCCAACGTGTCGCGGAAACGAGACATGAGCCCCCTGTTGAGGTTGAGGTTATTTTTGTCAGAGGCTTTGTAGATGAGGTTGAAGTCCCCTAGAAGGAGCCAGGGGCCACTGAAATGGGAGACGATGGTTTGTAACTCCTGAAGGAAGAGCAACTTGGACGGCTCATCAGTGGGGCCGCAAACGTTGGAGACGATCCAGCTGCGCTGGCCATCAGCGGGGGTGACTTTGGCGGAGATGGAGTGGGGCAAGATCAGCGGGTCGGATAGGGAGACAAGCGAGTCGTCCCAAAAAAGTAGCAAACCCCCTCTGGTGCCTGCAGCGGGCGAGGACAGGACTCCGCGGAGGCGATGCCCACAAGTATCCATAAGGATTTGGTGAGAAGGTGCGGCCAGCTTGGATTCTTGGACGGCAAGGATGGTAGGGTGATGCAATCTGACTAAAGAGGCGACGACGTCTCACTTACTGCTGGAGTTGAGACCCCGAACATTCCAGGACAAGAACTTCATTGGGGAAACTCAGCACACACACTAAGGGGGGACCTCTTACAACGACGGTGAGACCGGGTCGTCAAGCCGGGGAAGGGCACCCCTCAGTAACAGTAGAACCGATCGTGGCGAGGTCGACGCGCGGGCGTCCAAGGCCGCAGAGGTCAGCGACGGTGGAGCGGGTAGGCGGGGATCGCCCAAGAAGTCAAGAGCTTCTCAAGCTGGGAGGCCAGTCCCCAACCTGAGAGGAACCTAGGCGTCGGGCAAGGACGCCCTGCGGATGGCGGGGACGGAGGATGAGCCAGCCGGTGGCAGGGAGACGCGAGCTGAGGCAAGCCTGGAACTGCGTCGAATCTGGGTGACCGACTTGGTGCGAATGCGCACGGGCTTAGGCGGAGGTAGTAGTGGTGGCGCGGGAACAGTGGTTGCCTCAGCAAGGAAAGCGGAGACTGGGGAGTGGAGCGGTGGGGATAGCAAGGATGCCTCTAAGGCCATGGGGTCAAAGGAAGCGGGGAACGGGGCGGGAGGAGGGCTACCCAAGTCCCAGAGGGGGGGCTCAGGCCCAACAGGAGCAGCTGAAGAGAGTAAAGGCTGGTCCTCTCCCAGGCCCAAGGGGTGGAAAGAGGGTGGCCCGGAGTTGTGGGCCTGCTGGGCCGGCAGAGCTGAGGCAAAGCAGCGCGAGGGAAGGGGTGGTGGGCAGCGTCAACGTGGTGCCCAAAGAGCAGGAGGCCAAATGGGTGGACACTGATGCTGTCGGCCCAGTGGCGGTGGTAGCCCGAAGTGGCGCAAGGAGTGGCTGGGGAAGGTGGGCGTCAGCCTCGGCCTTGTGGGCCGCCCAGAGGCGCAGGCGGGGAGAGGCAGGGCGCGGGCACGCCTGCGGGCCGGGCGACGAGGCGGGCGAGACGGAGCGGCGCGCGGACGCCCGCGAGCGGGCGATGACGCGGCGCACGCACGCCGTGGGAGCGAGGCGAGGACGGGCGCGGCGGTCGGCGAGCCGCTTGGACACGGGCCGCGAAGTCCTGTGAGGCACGCGCCACGGGCGTGGCGAGGAGATCACGGCGTGACTCGCGCGAAGCTTCCCGAGGCGAGGCGGTCCCAGTGGGAGCTGGCGGGGCGGCGAGGGCGAACCGCCGCGCCAGGCGGCGCCACGGCGAAGGCGGGGCGCCGCGACGCGACGACGGCGGCGGGTGGGAGCGGGCGCCAAAGCGAAACGCGCTGCCACGACGCTTTACGGCGCTTGCAATGGCGGCGCCGGAGCGGAGGAACGGAGGAGGAGCACGCCGCATGGGCTCCTTGCCGGGCGCCGAGGAGGTGACTGGCCGGCCTTTTGGCTGCCGCCGTCGAGTCAACTCGACGACGAAGCGGCCGGAAGAGGGCGCGACAGCGGCGGGGACGATGACGGCGGCGGCGGCGATAGAATCCGCACCCAGTGCGCCAATGCTTTGCGGTGGGAGGGTCTCGGCACCACGCTTGACACGGACGGCCGAGGAGAAGTCTTCGATTTCGCCGATATGGATGAGCAAGTGGTGGGTGGTGACACGGGGATCGCCGGCGCCCGGCGAGACGAGCCGGTCAACGGACGCCCCCACGGTTGGGCTCGAGGTAGGGGGAGGAGTCGTCGAAGAGGTCGAGGTCGGCCTCGAGGGGGATGCTCGCCGGGTCACTCGTCCAAATCCACGCACGGAAGGTGGCTGAATCTTGGCGGAAGCGGGTTTCGGGCTCGACGACATTGAGCCGGCCGGCGCCGGAGAAGATGGAGTCGATGACGCTCGTGGACCACGCAGGGAGCGGCAACCCCTCAAGGTAAATCTGGACGCGAAAAAGCGCCGCGCCGGGCGCGCCGCCGGCGTGGAGGTCGACGGGGAAGGCCTCCAGACGGAAGTCGCGGCCATGAGCGTGGAACGACCGCTGAGCCGCGTGGCGCGCCTGCTCGGGGCGAGTGAAACGGGCAAGGAGCCAGAGGTGCGAGAGGTGTGTGACGATGATGTCGGCTCTCGGGATGTCGGTGTAGGTGCTGATCAGGGAGGCGACTAAGTTGGTATCCGGGTGGGGGCCGCCGGCGACGGACACGATGATGGCGCTGCGATGCAGCTCCTCCGCGTCGGCACGCATGGGCTGAGAGATGCCTACGGCAACCCGCACGACGGGCGCCCATGCGCGACACGGAGCGGGAGGGCGAAGCCATGGTGACGGGTGGAGGCTGTGTGCCGCGCCGACGGCAATGGCCCGCGGCGTGGCCAAACTTGAGGCAGAGGAGGCACCGGATAGGGTCACGGCAAGCTGCTGCTCGATGGTCAGCGGCGAGGCAACGGGCGCATTGCCCATTCTTAACATGACGCGCGGCACGGAAGGCTGCAGGGGGGCAAGCTGGAGAAGGAAGGCCGCAGGGGCGCCGCCGTCGCCTCGAGAAACACATCGCCACCGCCGGCAGTTCCACGCGCGCGACGGTCAGGGGAGCTTCTGACCGGAGGAGGGGCGGCAGGACGCGTAAGTAGTGGAGGAGAGGTGAAGTCGCCGAGAGCACTGCGGCGATAATGGCGGCGGCGCCATTACTACCTCGACATACGACGGCCATGCGGGCGGTTAGCGAGAGGAGAGAGTAAAGGCGGCGGCGGCGGTGGGAGGCTGGGAGAGGGTGCTCGCCAAATGGACCCAGCGGACGGAGGCGCGATGGCGGAGGCAGAATCTGAGGCGGAGGACGGGATGCGACGGTGGGCGCCGTGGCCAGAGCGACCGGCGGCGACGGGAGGGGGACGAGCCCAGGCGCTCTCCATAGCCCGTGGTTGCCTCATTTTGAATCTTTTTACTCCTATCAAACAATATGACTACCTCAGTATACCGTAACTCCGTCTCTCTCTACACTCAGAGGTACAGTGCAGACGTGCAACAAAGACCACGGATGCAAAACCAAAAAGAAAAAGAGATCAATTTAGAAATTTGAGGTAGTCCCTGAGGTCTGTGGGGAAGCAGGGGTACTGTCTCCAGAGCGCGCCGTGCGCCCTCAGCATCATCACCGCCTTCTCCTTCGTCGCCGGCGAGCTCTCCACCTGCACCAGAGCCAGCAGCTTCGCCACGCCGCCGGTGACCACCATGTCGTCCAGCATCCTCTCCGCGGGGGCCGCGGCGGCGCACGCCACCAGCCACAGCACGTTGACGGCGAGCCTGGTGGCCGGTCCGGACACCCGCAGCATCGTCCGCGCCACCGCGGCCACCGCCAGCCCGTGCTCGATGAAGGCGAGCCGGCCCTCGGGGCACTTGCACATGCGCTTGAGGAGGAGGAGCGCCCGCTCGGAGACGCGGCGGTCGGCCTCGGGGAGGAGCTCGACGAGCGCGCGCACGGCGCCAAGCTCCACGGCTACGGCGCGTCGGCGGGAGCCCCGCGCGCGCGCCGTCACGTCGAGGAGCACATCGAGCGCGCGTGAGCTCAGCCTCGCGGAGGCGCCGCCGTCGGACAGGAGCTCGATGAGGGATCTGACCATGTCATTGACGTCGACGCCGGAGGTCCAGTCGCGAGCGCCGCCGCCGCCGCTGGCCTTGGAGACCTTGGCGACGATGGACATGGCGTGCAGCCTCGCCTCGGCGCTGCCGCGCTGGACCAGCGCGGCCACGGGTCTCATGCACTCCGGCCTGAGCACCTGCGCCACCGTCGCTTCGTCGGCGAGCGGGAGCGTGGCCAGGACGGAGGCGGCCTCCTCGCACGTCCGGAACGCCGAGAAGTCGCCGCCGGCGCCGCTCTCCGCCAGGGCCTGCGACATGACGCGGCCGAGCACCTGGATGCCCTCGCGGGCGACGAAGTCCTCCTGCGCCGCCTCGTCCCCCGCCATGCAGGACTTCAGGTTCTTGAGCGCGGTGACCTTGAACGGCGTCTCCTCGATGCCGGCGAGCACCGACGGCAGCCTCTCCCGCCCCGACGGCGCCGCCGGCGACTCCGCGGTGCCCGACGGCGAGGCGCGGTCGAGCCATGAGGAGATGACGCGCTTGAGGGTGTGGTTGGGCGTGAGGTCGAAGGAGGCGAGCCGCTGCATGGTGGCGGGGCACGTCGTCTTGCCGTACTTGAAGAGCCACCGCTCGATGCTGCGGCGGTCGTACGTGACGCCGGTGGACATCGTGACAGGGTCCTCCATTAGCTCCATGGAGATGGGGCAGAGGAACAACGGAGGAGGCTCCATGGCCATCACCTCGAAATCTGGAATCAACCTCGACTCAGCACCAGAAGCAGTAGCAATCTGCTGATCAAGCTGCGTGGCTTCAGGTTGCACAGAAAACAATGCGGTCTGTCTGATCAGAACGATGAGAGACGAGGACCTGGGGATGTTGGTTTTATACCTCGATGTCAGCCTCTGTAATGAAGAAATCATGCTAAACCCGATGACTTACTCGAATTGATACTTGAAAATGGTGCAATTAAACAAACCAAAATTGGATTTTTTATAAACAGACACCCAAGTTAATGAAACTATTATGACATAGGACTGACTTATCATCAGACGTCTGATAGTTATTTATCTCTCGGTCGATTTTCTAGGCCGTTGATCAAATGTCTCTATAAAACATATAAAAGATCTAACGGTAAAATCTAGCTATGTGAAAATCGACTGAGACTTATTTAAAAATCAGTCGCCTGAAAAGCAGCAAAACCGTTATGACATTTATTTTACATGATCTGATGTTTCAATAATCTCTTATACTTCGGAGAGGTAAATATATCCCAAATTTAAATGTTTGATTCAACGACTGAGTAGCCTTTTACTATACAGTTGCTCTAAAAAATTAATTAAATACAAGACAGCGGGGTCATGGAAAAAACGCTTTTGCTATCCATCAAGCGCTTGAAATCAATACTTAATTCACTTGACGATGTGGACCGTTGGATTAATCTCTTTCCTTCCCTTCTCTCCATGCTCCGCCGCGTTGCTCCACCTCACCACCAAGCATCGTCTTTTCCACTTTGCCGGAGCTCCAACAATAGGATTATGGTTCAGGTTACGGCCGACATGCACCAAGCCCCTAGGCCTAGAAGGAGGTGCTATCCTGTCACCTCATAGCCCAACAACGTTCAAACTCCTTCAAAGATCCTGGTCTTGGGTCCATGTCTCCTAAAGCCTAATTGAAGTCACAACCAACATCCTTGTCCAACTCAATCCAAAATTTGCCTGATGCCGGGTTAAGGGCGAATCCACCTTTTAAGTTCCCTCTCATCACAAATATCCGATGCTAGACTAAACTCAACAATCTCCTCCATCACATATCGAGACAACAAGTACTGCTATCAAAGCTACAAGAGTAGAGGATCGGTGGTGGGTGGAGCTGACGCGAGATTGGCACACAATGGCCCAATATAAGCCATACACCACCTTATTTAATTTAGCTAAATTGAAATGTTTGAACTTTGAGAAGAGGGAGCATTTGAGTCAACTTAGTTTTGGGAGGGAGTTTTGAGGAATAACCTAGAGATATTTAAGGAAAAGTTTCGATAAACAAAATTTGGACCTGAACAAATGATAAAATGTTAAATAAGAAATCAATCTAAACTAAACATTTTTTAAAAAAAGTAAGGAAAGAAGAACTGCCATCTATTGATTAACAAAATTGGCTCCCACTCCCAGCATCTAAACTAAACATGTTCTCAGGCTCCAAATCCACTTGCGAAACAGACACCTCACACTAACAGACGACGCCCATCATATTGCTCGACCGCTGCGGTCGACGCCCATCGAATCGATCCGGGCTGCCAAAGTCGCAGCTTCCTTCGTCAAAAAACCTCGAATCATCCCATAAACATGAGCAGCTCTACGCGATCGTGAGAGAAGTCTCTGCCCTCTAGTTACTGGTCAGGACCAATCCACATCGACGCGCGCTTTTATTTATATTTGCCAGCCTTCCATTCTCATCGAGACATCGACATAAGCATCACTTAACTTTGACCAGAGCGTATTTTACAAAATATACTGATCCGTCGGAGCCAGCAAAGATAAGATGCTAATACAGCAAGGTGTACTTTTTAAGCTGTTCGTTAAGGGTTTTTTGCAGACTTTTTAGCTAGGCTATGTTAATACTCGATCTCTTCGTTTTTTATTTGACGTCTTTAATTTTTGGACACATATTTCAGCATTCGTTTTATTTTAAAATTAGTGTAAACATGCCAAAAAAAGTCATACTTAATGTAACTTTATTGATAAAATAAATCACAACAAAATAAATGATATTTACACAATTTTTCTAAATAGAACGAATGAACAAAGGTATGCCCAAAAATCAAAGACGTTAAACAAAAAAAAACGGAGGAGGGAGTACATTGTAAGGATGTGATGTATGGGTATGGCTTGTACCGTTATACAACATTGTGAAAGCGAGTGGTTGATTAAGAATAACTCCATGTGCATTTTCACTCTTCCTGCAAATATTAGCTATACTATGTGCTACTAGCCCCTAGAAAATACACTTGCACGTAAATATCTCCAGGCTATTCCTGAAAACTCTCCCAAAACTAAGTTGACTCAAATGTTCCGCATTCTCAAAGTTCAATGTTTCAACCTAGCCAAATTAAATAGATCGTGTGATCCATTGCATAGATGAATCTACCATGTAGGCCAAGATAAAGAGATCTTAGCATTTTCAATCAATTTTTTCCCATGCAATTGCGAAGTCAGATAAATCTATATGTGTCATTGCAAAGTAGTTTGTTCCTTATATGCCATTGCAATCATCTTTTTTTATTATATTATATGCCATTGTTGATAAATTCCATCGGTCAAACCATTTTTGGGCTAGAAAATGACCCGTTTGCCCCTAATTTCTAATTCCTAAAGTTAGAAATCTAACTAAATTGTAGTTCAAAATCTTATCGAATTAAAATTTTTAAATCCAAAAAAATCAAGAAAAATAGAAATCTAATCAAATTTGAAATTTTGAAATCTTATTGAGATAAAAACTGACAAAAATTAAAATATGAAATCTGGCCATTTTTTGGAACCTGACAAATTTTTAAAATTTGAAATAAGCCAAAATTTAAAGTTTTTAACCTATTTGAATTTTAAAATCTGGAATTTGAATAAATTTGATTTTTAAAATGTGGTCAACTTTTAGAATTTGTCATTTTTGAAATGTGACCAAAATTTAAAATTAATTCAAATTTCGAAACTTTGAAATTTTACATCTTTATTTTTTACTAAATATAAATTCAATTAGATTTCAAAATTTTGGTCAACTCATGTGGCCAACATGGGTAATATGGACATTATAATAGGTTCTAACGTTGGGAACTAATGGAGTGACATAGAGGGCAGTAAAAACGAAATGCAAGGGCATAGAAGGTAACGATAATTTTGTGATGGTATAAATAACATTACAATTTAAACTAGTGATATATTAGGTATATTCTCTTAAATATGTTCTACATATATCTAGTGCTAGCTAATGGTGTATAAGTGTACGAAGGCATGTAAAATGGTTGAGACAATAACTGTCTCTAATAATTGCCATGCCATCTATAGATAGCACTAGAGTTATCTCATACAGTGATAGAGATGTCCATCCTTTTTTTTAGGCAGCTTGCTTACACACAAAATTTCTTATTTTTCATGTAGAGTCGACTCTTATATTAGAGATGGTCTAAATTTTTTATGCACACTCTATTCTCCACTCATCATCTAGTCTACATGACAAGTTTTATATAGATGGTTTAGAGACAAATGATGTGTATCACTATACATGCTCAAAGTCTCGTTACAAGGTAGCATAAACTAGTGTAGTAACCCAATGACCTATTTTCTGTTTGCCCCTGATCCTTTAATTATATACTTGTCTAGATCAAAAGGAAGAGGAGCTGTTTACGTTTTTTCATGTTTTGAATTTGAAGACAGTGATGAAGTTTAGTTTTTCAAACGTCAGATGCATCTTGGAGTTGGCCGAGGATGACGGGGGATCTTAAATTGTTAATCAGTCCGGTTCCATTTCTTCCTCTGTTTGTTCAATCCCTTGGTTTTATTTTTTATTTATGCGGTTTAGTTGCGAGCGGTTGAGACTTGAGCGTTTCCATTGACTATGATCTGGTTGCATCTTTCTAATCCAAATTATATCGAGTCGCATTGTCATCTTTTCTTTGGATGGAAATCCTCACATATTAGATAACTGTATGTAAGGTCAAATAAAAACATCTTAGTGGCCGACGCTAAATGTTCGTTTAATGATGAATCATGAGTGATTTAGTGTATCCATTTCTCTCTCACCTATTCAGAGGGCTTAATCTTGTTAACGCTTACTTCTCTCGTAGCTTCTCTCATATGACGTTTCTTGTGGTTTAGGTGAGTCTGATGTCAATATCTTTCCTTGTCATGCACTGATGCCCACTCTTGAAACGAATGAAAACACGACGAGCACGAGTACAGTTACAACTAAAGCACCGGCTGACAAACGCTTGCTATGCTTATACATGAGCCATGAGGATCTGTTTCATCAGGGGAATCTGCTTCTTGTTCAATTAATTAGCAAATATCTCGTTATTTGCTTACCTTAATCAGCCAAGCACAAAACTTTCTGTGAAAAAAATCCCATAACTTATTAGGTTAATGTATTGACAAAAAGGATCTGGACGAAACTGTGATCGCTTGGCCTCAAGCTGTCCATTAGTGCAACACCATTTAGGGAAGCCGATTTTTTTTTTTTTTGAGCTAACAGGCAGGAGCTCTGCCATTTCATTAAAGAAGAAGAGAAAAACAATGTACAAGAGAGAAAGGGGAGAGAGAGGAAGACAGCCTGGCTAAGGGAGGAAGACACACTGCAGTGCAAGCGCTACCCATAAGCATGCCACCGCATGACGCCTTCACAAGCAAACACCTTGCATTTAGGGAAGCTGAAAATTTTGAAGCAGAAATACAAGACCTACAAGGAATTTATTAATTCGCATCTACGAATACCTTGCATATATTTCACTACTACTTGATATCCCACTTGCCACACTGACGTGCCAGTGTGCCACACGTCCTAATATCGTCCTGCGACTTCAAGAGTTTGCTAAGCCACATGGTTTGACAAAATTAGGCATGTCGTCCAACAAACGCTCCCTAATCGATTTGACTGTGGCGCATTTTCTTTTGAACAATGCTGCAATCAGTGCAGCAGCTCATGAGCATAAAAAAACCGCGAAATCCGTTGACGAAGCGATCTGAAAAAAAAGGCGTCCTGATCGGAACTGTCACCGACCAATGGAGTGATGGGGTTATAATATTGTCAGAGATTCGGAATTGTTCAGCGCTGAGCTGCAGGTGGTAGTACCAGGACTTTTATAACTGGAATTGGATTCATAACCCTTCCTTTTTTTCTACAGTTTTTAGCTTTAAAAACTCAGCTTTCTGTGAACAGAAGCAACGATTCCAGCGCTGACAAAACCGCATTGACAATGGGTATCGATAACTTTCACCTTTGCCTATTCGTTCAGACTTCAGAGTCTCCTTGCAAGAAAGCTTCAGAGATTTTACTTTGATCCAACTTACAAGCATTTGGCATGAATGAGATTGCTTGTTTTCGCATCCAGCTCAAAATATTATGCAGGGTAACATTTTTCCAAACGTAAAACCGCAGATAGCGGAAATGATAGGATCGATGATGCACAATCGTTCACCGAATCAACTGGAGGGTACCAGCAAAGTGGAAAAGTTATACCTGCATGATTCTTTTCAAACACTGTTCTTGTTGGGACATTGCAACTTTGCAATTTCCAAGTCAGAATTAATCCTGACAGTTTAGAATTGGCAGGTCAAGTCTTATTTATCTCCAGAAAAATTGTTCCAGACTTGATTACTCTTTGTAAGGTTAGAAAGAAAGTTGTTCCAGAAATTTGCACAAAAAAATTTGCAAATCAGCTTTGCAAATCAGCTTTGCCGACTGTATATCCAGGAGACAGATCAACAAGTCATTATCATTTGCCACGTGTATTAATGTTAAGTCATTATCAGCATGCAATACAATCCTAGCTCACTTCCAGGTGTGTACATCAAAGTCAGAAGTCGCAAAAAAAAAAAAACAAAAGGAATGATGTGCTTTGCAAACTGCAAAATGTTCCCACATTGCAATTGCCAACAAGAGATATATAGATAGATCAGTCAATCCTCTCGTGGTAGGCATTAAGGACATAGCTGTTCAAGAGCTCACCAAAAGTCTTGGTTGAGAACTTTTGCACTACATGGTCCCGTGCTTCCTTACCCATCCTAACTGCTAGATCATGATCGTTCACAAGCTTCAACATGGCTCTTGAAAATTCACTGGGAGAGGGATCACAGAGAAACCCTGTCACTCCATCCATAACTGTTTCCACTGGGCCACCACTGTTGCATGCAATTACAGGCTTATGGGCTGCCATAGCTTCAAGAGGAACAATGCCAAAATGTTCATCCTGGATTATTAAACATAGGCTTGTTTTAATAAAAGCTCAGATTGATAAAAAATCATTGATGGAAGTCCCAAGGACATGCTAGACATTTACCTTTGGAGTGTACAACACACAGAGGCAGTTGGAGAGAAGGTCGTTTCTTTCAGCTGTTGAGCAAGATGTCACGAATTTAACCTGTCCAGACACCCCTTCAGTTGTGGCCAGTCTTTTCAACTCGTCAAGGTATTCAACATTTTCTTTGAGGCGCGTATCATATCCACCTTAATCATGAGCATTGCAAGAAAACAACAGCCAGCAGCTGATCACTTGGTATTCAATAACCCAAGATGCAGCAGACTAGAACAAATAAACAGAAATCACCTGCCACTGTTAAGGTTGCTCCCTTCAGAGCATCATAAGGTAGTGTAGAAACAACAGAACGGGGCAACGCAAATGCTGAAATGGCTAGATCAAGATTCTTTTTTCTCTCAAACCTGTTAATTGAGAGGAAATTCAACCTGACAGAAAGATCAAGGCTCAATTTAGCTACATCTGAACACAGACAAATTCAGAGGAAAAAACATGCTTCTAGCGCACTAAAATTTGAACAAATGAAACCTAAGTGAGTTATAAAAGAGATATACAAGCATGCAGTTACTTGTAAGCATTAGGTTCATGAAACTGCTCAACAGGGACAGCTGGATATAAAACACCGGGCTTGATTCCTCTAGCATGAAGGCGACGAAAGGTCCTAGCAAAAGTCGTCGCCGTGAACTTGCTGTTGACTAGAATCAAATCTGCCATACCTGATGTACATAAAAAAATAACTCTGCAATCAACATGCCTGCTCTAAGGAAAGACACATAACAGGCTACAATTCTAGATGAAGACGACCTACCAGTAGTGGCTTCCTCAATCATATCAATTGGCTTGCGATATAACCTCCGAAGTATGGTAGTATGTTGTGCAAGCAACAGATCAGGGAAATGACAATAAAATACTATCTGAATGCACATCAAACAGACTGTCAACATATAGCTTCAATAAGATCACAATAACCATTTTAAACAAGAGTTTGATACCTTGGATGACATATTTAGCTTAAGCAGTGGAATGACAACAGAAACCTGGTCTACCAATATGACGTCAAAGGAGGGCCACCAAAGCAGCACACACAGTGCAACAAAAATGCAGCGAAGATAAGCACAAACAGCATGGAAGCGGTAAAAAACATGACGAGGCAGGAAATCTCCATATACAGTAACTGGAAATGGACCTGGAAAAAAAATGGAGAAAAGCCAATTCAGCTTAAGTCCACGTAAGCACTTTTCACCTATATATAGTATCCGATTCAATGCAATAAGGATACGATGTTGAACAAACTCTGCAAGTATTGCAAGAATTGGATCAACAAATGAATTAGAAGAATTACTCCACGTCTGTGCAAGTGTTTATAAAACAAGAGTCCAACTCACAGATGTAATGTAACTGAAATATCAATAAATTACTGCAGCAAAGATAATAAGAAACATCATGGAAGCAGTAAAATACAAGACGAGGCAGGAAATCTCCATATACAGTAACTGGAGATGGACCTGGAAAACAAATGGAGAAAAGCGAATTGAAGCTAAGTCCACATAAGCACCGTTAACCTATACATCGTATCCACTATCTCGATGCAATAAAGATACGATGTCGAACAAACTCTGTAAATAATGCAAGAATTGGATCAACACATGAACAAGAAGAATTACTCCATGTCGGCGCAAGTGTTTATAAAACAAGAGTCCAACTCACAAATGTAATGTAACTGAAATTTCAATAAATAACAGTAAGTAGAATATCATCAACGTCCACCACAGGTAGAACATGGAACCTTACCGGAAACTGTTTCCTCAAAGCACCTATTTCTGTCATGATGTGATGTGAAAACATGGACATCATGTTGATGGGCGGCAAGCTGACAAGCCGCATCAACTATCAATCTCTCAGCACCACCTGAAATGACATTCCACTCTATTTAAGCAATTTGGACCTTAATGTTGGAGGCTGAGTAATATTATACTTTGCTCATTCGCTATATAGCAGCTGCAGCAATGCTGCTCGCCTGCTCCTACATGTTCCTAGAGAATGTGTCTGTCAAGTATTGCATTGTTGCAGTGCAGTCCTACCTCCAAGTATAGGCTTTCAGGACATCATTATAAATAACGAAATATCATTTCCGTATGGGGAAAAGATCAGTTATTTATATCAATTCTGTATGGTTTGAACACTCTTATTCCACCTGAATTGCCTCCAAATCTTACACAAAATTGATTTAAGGCTGCACGATTGCACATGCTGAGAAGCCCAGTGAAGCATCCAGTGACTCAATTCAACTCTATAACATTAAACGAGCACAAGTGCACAGCATTCTCCTTGAACCTATCAACACTACCGGCGTAAGAGCTCAGTTTACTAACCGTCAAAGTTTTAGGAAGTCAAGGATCTACACAATCCTCCCTATGCGGGTTGGGACTCGCACGGACAGTATCTAGGGCCCAATAGAGTTATCGGAGAGGGGGGCAGTGTACCGATTCCGAGATCCGGGTGGATGACGGCGATCTTAAGCTTCTTCGACTTCGTCTCCGATGACTCGCCCGCCACCCCTGCCGCCGCCTCCATCCTCCACAGGCTGCCCGTGCAACCGTTCTGGGACCCGGTCGGTGAGTCCGGTCTTCTGGTGGGTTGCAACAAGGATGTGAACCCTCACTTCCGGCACACTTTGTGTGTAAAAGACGGCCGGCGCTGGCCCGGCCGGCGCTCGTCGCTTGCCCGCCGGCGCCCTCCGCCGCCGCTCTCTTGGTCTTGGGTTTGCTTGCCACTTGCGTGTGGCGCTGGAGAACGGACGTGGGCCGTAGGCGTCACTGGGAAACGGACGAAGGGGAGAGCTCGTTTATTCTATGGCCAATAGCAGGCAGGGCCTGGGCCTATCGCTTTTCTGTTCGGCCTGTTTCCGTGTTTAGAGGTGACGGTAAATATTGCGGAAAATTGGTAAAAATGGCGGTTATAAAAGAAGCACCAGGGTTCCGTGTATAGCACTTTAATTGGAGGCACTTCGCGTGTAGCATCCACGAACCGTGCATGGTGCCACATGTATTTGTGGCTAAATTTGTTTTGATATAAACTCTTATATCTATTATTTTTATATTTTTTATTTGTTGAGTGAATATTTTTAATATTGTGTGATGAGATGATTTTCCAATTTATTTTGGATGAATA
This sequence comes from Raddia guianensis, assembly GCA_036346415.1. Taxonomy (NCBI): domain Eukaryota; kingdom Viridiplantae; phylum Streptophyta; class Magnoliopsida; order Poales; family Poaceae; genus Raddia; species Raddia guianensis. The sequence continues at coordinate 49,495,165 of CM070537.1, forward strand.
TTTGAGGATGATTATGATTTATTGGACTAATATGGAACTAATGATTTTTGGTGTTGTGCAGTTGCGAAGGAGAAAAGAAAAAGAAAAAAAGAAGGAATCTGTGCATGTGCGTGCTGTGTATGTGTCTGCATGCAGGCTGCTGTGTATGTGTATGCATGCATGCAGCGTGCTGTGCGGCAGGCCGGCCCAGCGGGGGCAGAGGCGGCGTGCAGCAGTCGGCCCAGCGAATTTTATATTGTAGTAGCATTAATTTAAATCGAAATTAAAAAAATAATTGCTCGTTTAAAAAAATTAAAAAAATAGCATATTGGCGCCCACTGGACGGGCGACTGACTATAAAACGCCCGTCCAGCGGGTGATTTATAAATAGCGCCCGTCTAGCGGGCGTTTTATATAAAGCGCCCGTCCAGTGGGCGGTTTCTAAATAGCGCCCTTCCAGTGGGCGTTTTATATAAAGCGCCCGCTGGACGGGCGCTTTATATAAAACGCCCATCCAACCAGCGCTTTATGTATCAGGGGCACAACATCGGATTCTCTCACGATCTGCAGTGTTTTTACATCGGATTATTGCGCCATCAATTCGTTCTGCCAAGACGTCAATTCACATCGCCATCGCCATCGGATTCCTGACAATAATAATTCGTGCCAGTGCCATCGGATTCCTGACCATAAAGCTCTAATACATGCAGAAATTGCTAATTAGGGAACCTAATTAGATTTTGTTGATAATTTAATTGACGGACACTCGGCTATAAAAGGGGAGCAGCAGGCAAATTATTCAGACGAGCAGAGTGGGAAGCACTTCAGTTCATAAACAACCTCTGTTCACGAGTAGAGTGACATGGAGTTCCCATCGCCACCAAAGGAGTCTGTTCATCAATCTGTCCCAAGAGATGTTCAGCGGCCCATGTGTCTCTGCGGCAGTTTTTGCATTTTAAGAAAGTCTGAAGACATGGATTACACTTATGGGAGACGTTATTGGAAGTGCGCGAACTATGCGTACGAGCGAACACCCGAGATGGAGAGGAGGGCAAAGTACCCTGTAAGTGACTTCTTACTCCTATGTTTGATAAAAAACAAATAGATGCAAAAGCTAACTTCAATTTTATTAGCCTCCATTATGCGAGTTTATCCAATATTTGGACGTGGAGCAAACTCTCGAGCAGGAGCGAGAAATGCAAAGGGAGGCGGTGAGGCGCCGTACTATGGCCGAGGAACGGTGGCAAGACGCACTCAGTGAAGAAAGAAACAAGGTTGCGAGAGAGGAGTTTCAAGCTCAGCGCGAAGCAGACCGGCAGCGGCAGTTGAATGAGCGGGAGGCCGACCGTGCCAAAAAGCGTGAGAGGGCTGCGAGAGCTAGGGAAGCAGGACCTAGGGCGTTTGCGAAGGGAAAATACCCCCGCTGTACCCAGTAGAGTGATTATCGTGTGGAACAAATATATTTTAAAATCTCCTAAGGCATGTAGGTTTAGTTATTATGCGCTAATATAATAAATTGTTTTATGCATGAAACGTGCCATGACTTGTATCACGTTAATCAATTTATTTTAATATTTAAGCATCGGTTCTAAAAAACCATAAAATTTGACGGTGACAACCGAAAATGATAAGAGAAGGTAAAATGACACTTTATTTTTTTTGACTTCGATCAGAATACAAGTACGCATCCGTTTAAGGCAGTTGATTTGGAAAATGACATGGACAAATGCACCACCGAGTGCTGCATGAAAGGTTTTCTACGAAGTCTAGATCTTCGATGTGCCAGTACTCCTCCGAAATTTATTTCGCTTAGCGCCTAAATTCGTTCGATTGTCGGGTAGTGACATCCACAAAGGCATTTATAATTGGTGCATGGGGGGTTCGCCTCAAATTGTGGATCAAGAACTAATCGCATTCGCTCCCACTCTATCGCTTGCACACTCAATAGACCATTTACTCGATCTCAGAATCATTGTATTCTTCCATGCAGATAGTCTATGTATGTAGATGCAGCCATGGGGTATGGATCATCCATCCATTTTGTAAAGTCACAATCATGTGCCTGCAAAAAACTGAGTTTATTTTGAATAACCTTTTTGTAACCTAATATGGTTAATTTTGATGGTATATGCACCTCAAACATGGGATATCGGTAAAACCTACGGCCCGTGAAACCATCTGCAACACGATCATAAATCTGCACGACCGTGTCGATCCCGTGGAGGCACTGCGGCCATCCTCTATAGAACTCTGGATCTCTAAGCATCGTAGGATTTGTGTTATAGTGAGCTCTCGATACGATCGGCAAATCTTCAGAGGATTCGTCAACTCGTCGGTACCCATTGCGTGAGGTGAGTGTAACTGTGCCTTCTTAACCTTTTCAATGATGTACTTTGTCACAACCCCAGAAAAGAACAACCCATTGTCAGACATGGCAATTGAGGCTGCTCGATACCTGTCCATGAAATATTTGCATGTTCGGTGCAGAATCCCCTCAACAATTGCTACGAGCGGCAGTGCCCTGGTCGCTCTCATGACCTAGTTGTATACCTCTGCCAAGTTTGTCGTCATAATTCCGTATCTACGGCCTTCTGAATCATAGAGCAATGTCCACTTCTCTTTCGGACAGTCTTCAATCCATTCTGAAAAGTTTGTAATTCTTCTGTTCTTCATGTTCCCAGCCTCCCTGGTATGCTTCGTCGTCAGCTCATCCAAAGTTTGCCAAAGCCGATTGAACTTACGCTGCTGATTTTGCTTACACAATCGTTTGAACAGATTCATTAAGTGCTTACTCTTGAACTGGCTAAAGAAATTGGCACCCATATGTCTCATGCACCATCGGGTATGTATGTCCGGCCACTGAGCAGCTCGATAGTCAGAGCCAAACTTAATTTCTTCGATCGCCGCCAACAATCCAAGATGTCTGTCATGAATTATACAAACATCTCGTCTGCCAACAACAACCGCATGCTTCACCCTCTCTAAAAACCAGTACCAGCTCTCCGTATTCTCACCCTCGACAAAAGCAAATGCCACCGACAGAATCTGGTTGTTCCCGTCAACGGCGATTGCAGTCAGGATTTGCCCCTTATACTTGCCAGTTAGGAATGTTCCGTCAACACATAGAACTAGAGGACAATTTTGAAATCCCCTGATGCACTACTCCAAGGCAAAGAAAACCCGTTGCAGAACGAACTTTCCAATATCATCGCCCTCTGCCTCCACCTCTTTGTAATCATAATATGTACCCAAATTTTTCCTAACTATGGCCACTAACAGGGATGACATATTCGCATAAGATGCTTCATATGTTCCAAACCTCATCTCTAATGCCTTTTGCTTTGCCCTCCAAGCAGTTGCATACGGAATAGTATACTGAAATTGTTCCTCCATGGCTCGAATGATAGACCGAGGTTCGTAGTTCACGTTCTCTGCTATTTGAGCCTGCATTATATGTGCCACCATTGTTGATGTTAGATTTACGTATACATCGACCTCAGTCACCGTACAATTATGCTCCCTCACTATTGAACATACCCAGTATTCCACCCACTTTCCTTTAAAGGCATGCACACGCCAAGGGCAACCGGGGACAACACACACCACATCGTACACACTTCGGCTAGACCTGACAACCCTGAATTCTCTCATAAGTGATAATGCCCAAATCTTCACGGCTGTCAGCAATTCTTCCTTCGAGGGGTATGTCGCTGCTTGTGTCACCTCGTTCTGGTGGTATTCCCAGGCTGTTTGAGTGTCTTCTCGGATAGATAGCTCTGCAAAGTTTGATGAGTTCCACTCGATCGGCACGACATTTTGAAAGCCACCGGGACTCTCATCGTCTGACACATCTTTCTCAGGGACTTGCTCGTGCTCAGCATCCTCGGCCTCCATCTCCACAACTATAGCTTCAATATACTCCCCCTCATCTGCCGCACCTATGGGTTCCTGGGTTGTTTGTTGCTCACTTGATCCATCCCCTCTCTCCTCCCGCTCCTCCACCTCTTCCTGCACCACATGTTCAGTGTCGTCACCATCTTCCTGCACCTCTTCCTGCACTACATTAGCTCCTTCGACAGGTTGATGCAAATCTTCTTCATTTTGTTCCCTGTATTTGGCCTGAACAAGAAGTGCTAGTGGTTGTCCTGGTTCACTGGCGATCTCGACATAACGCCTCCATCCTCGGGTTGCCTTTATTGGTACCAACTCCCAATAAGGTCTTTCCGTAGTACGGCTAGCAACAGCGCTGATATCCAGACCATATTCTCCGGAGTTAATTTTAAACGTCCTTAACAGCCAATTTTCAAGCTCTGCTAACGTTCTCTCCGTGGGCCTAGATATCCCCAATATCACTGACCGGAACATAGATAGGTCTACCCCGTCTGGTCCAAAATTGATATCCCCTTGTCCGTAATGGACATTAAAATATTTTCTGTCTCCCATTGAGCCTGTACAAAAACGAAATGAACTACTAATAAATTTTTAATTATTTTTGTACCGACAAATACATCTTAAAGATTTATCGCTTTTAATCCCTTGTACTATGCTTAAACCTACGTGCATTATGCTTCATATAAATCGAGTCTACTACTACCCTAACGACAGACCTACACATGTTCTCTAAATTTTTAAGCCCTAACCGTAAACTGTACAAAAATAAACATACGCATTAAATCAACGTATTGCCCCCCTTACAACCCTAGTTATAACCCTAAATATAGACTACAAACTACCGCATATATTACAAAACATTAAATCCTAAAACTCATTTACATATTCATACAAAAAACATATCGGAATATTATTCTAATTTAAAACTCTAAATTAAATGTACATAAAAATTACATAAAATACACCTAATTTTTATCAAAACCTAATCGCTATATCTAGGCTTTAAACGGAATATTCAATTTATCATGTCCATATTGCTAACCTACCTTGTTTTTAAACATTACAAAATAAAAATAGAGCAGAGTTTTTAAAATTACCTTTTTTTTCTCTCTCTCTCCTCTTCTCCCTCCTCCTCCTCTCCTCTTCTCCCTCCTCCTCTCCCTCTTCTCTCTTCCTCCTCCTCCTCTCCTCTCTTTTCTCTGCGCGGCGCGGGTGGCACAAATGAGCACTGTGCCGATCCAGCGCCAGCCGCGCGGGGGGTAAGCACCATTTAGCGCCCGTCCAACGGGCGATCCATTCGCGCGCGTATAAAACGCCCGTCCAACGGGCGGTTTTTTTCGAACAGTGATAAAACGCCCGTCCACCGGGCGATTATTTACTCCGACCGTTGGCGCTATTAAACGCCCGTTGGTTTGGCTCATTATCTCAGACGCTTAATAACGCCCATCTGTCGGGCGATTAATATATAGCGCTTGTTCAGCGGCGCCAGATGCTATTTTTTAATTTTTTAAGCGGGCAATTATTTTTTAATTTCGATTTAAATTAATGCTAGTACTGATAAAAAATTCCGTGAGGAGTCTTGTGATGGGTTTGGCCGAGATCCGAGAAGGCCCAGGTGGGGTTGCCAGGCCGAGTTAGAGTAGAAATTCGAGCCCGAAATAGATTCGTGATATTTTCACTGTAAAAGGAGACGAGGAGGCTGGGGATTAAGAGGAGTTTTAGGGTTTTCACATGTTAATGACGGCTATGAAAATTAGGAAAAATACATAGGTGATTAGAGGAGATTAGAGGAAAATTAGAAGAGATATTTGCAGGGAAGAGAGGCAGATGAGCGAGGGTTTGTGTTAGGCTTGCAGAAGTCAGAGCACCGCAGCGATGAAGCGTCGTGTGGCGTAGCCGAGGAGTCATTGCGAGCAAGGTAATGCACTGAGCGATCTTGTCGTGGATAAAATTACGGCCCATTGCCATGGCCCACTCCCCTGACGGCCCAATTGAATAGCTTACTAGGGCCCAGCTCCCTAGGAGGTTCTATCAGACCCATGTGCATCCTGCCAAACAGCTTTCTAGCTGGCACAGTGCGTAACGGCCTAGGATTCGTGTTTGAGTACGACTCGAATAAGAGTTCTGCACGGTTACGTGAAGACCCGGACGTGGTTTCCCGGATTGGAGCGGACGTCGTGATCCCCAAGAATTGGAGTTTGCCTTATCTATCTCGGGATGTATTTGGTATGTATGAGTTCGTTACGATCTCGTAGTTAGCCCGATCCGATTATCCCTCGGTAGGTCGGTTTGTTCAACACTATATAAACAGGACCCCTACGGCGTATAGAGGGGCCAATCTTGCACGACTTGAAGTCAAGATCGCACACTAGCTTCTCGTACACCCATAATCTTACCAAGACCTGTTCGTCTTGTCGAGTTCCCTCCTTGTAATCCTCTTTGATATAAAGAAAGGCTGGACGTAGGGCTATTATCTCCTCTGAGAGGTCTGAACCAGGATAAAAACCCTGTGTCTCCCTGTTGCTCGTTGATTGCTATTTGCCCTGTTCGGCAGGTCTTCTATCTCCCTTTCTCAAGAACCTTAGTTGACTTGGGTCCGATATCTCAACCGTCGACAGTTGGCGCCGTCCGTGGGGAGTAGCAGATCAAGCCTGTTCGAGCATATCGAATTCGTTCAGCGACCAGGAAAATCTTCCTGAAGGGTACGACTCAGAAGGACAGGATGTCAATTCCCCTATCAGATCAAATTGTTCTGTTCGATCTCGATCGCTTTTCAGATCTGAGACAGAGATCTCCGGCTATGCTCCGGAGATGGTCTTAGAACAAGCTCTCGTCATTGACGATGATTACGGAACCGACGATCTTTACGCTGGTTTAGATCTATCGGATTCCAAGGCTATGTCGGTCGATTCCTCCTATGGAGACACAGTAATGGCACCGTCTAGCGTGCCAACACACGGCCGTCGCAGCGTCAACATGGCCGGCGCGGGAACTACAGAGAGTCCTGCGCAGGTCGCGGCAGCCGACAAGATCGGGCAGTCCCATTCTGCTCGGCATCAAGATGGGACCGCACTAGCTACTCGCGAACAAGATGTTGTTCGCCGAAACCTAGACGCCTCCATCAACCAAACCTTGGCGCAGATCCGCGATCAGCGCAAGTGACAGCGTCGCGACCCACCATGCGCGCCTACGCCAAGTCCCCCGGCAGAAGTTTCTCCTGTTCAAGTCGAATCCCCGAGTGATCAGACTCCGGTCGGACAAAACGCGGAAGCTTCAGGAATCCCAGGACCCCTAGATCAGAGTCGGAAACGACTCCAGGCCATGGCAACGGTGCTCAGATCCACCAACCAGGCCGACCTCGCCCGTATGGGCGACGCTATTGCTTCTCACCTAGAGCGACTGGCCAAAGAACTCAAGTCCATAGGCGAAGCTAACACTTCCTCCAGACAGCGCAGCCAGCCTGCCCGGAATGGATCGGACATCTCCGATCGATCGCGTGGCCCCCGTTACCGTCAAAGGATTACTGTCCACGAGCAAGCTGTCCGTGGTCGACAATGTTCGCCAAGTCCACGTGATCGCCGCGATCACATGGGCAAACGAGCACGCGACGATCACGGACGATCCCCTCGCAAGGAGCGCATCGTCGCGACCACGAGGAAGGAACGCGGAGGACTGTCCCGGAGAGAATTTCTCCAGGCAGAGTCATCCCGTTCAACAAGAATTCCTTCGCGCAACAGAACCAACATCTTTACAAGACTAGGTTCTGCAGGAGAAGGTGGCCAGTCGTACAGCTTGGGCTGCAAAGCTTTCTCTGATGAGCTCCGCTCTGTCAGGTGGCCTTCCATGTTCAAACCTGGTCACGTGGAGAGGTACAATGGGATCTAGAACCCAGAGAAGTTCCTTTTCATCTATGCTACTGCCATCATGGCAGCCGGGGGTGACGAGCTAGTCATGGCTAATTACCTCCCGACTGTCCTTGAGGACGCTGCTCGGACGTAGCTGTTCAATCAGTAAGAAGGTTCCATCAGCTCTTGGGACCAGCTTTGTGACGCTCTGATTACAACTAATCAGCAAAAGGGAGTTGTATCTACGCAAGCACGAGAACTCAATTTCGACGAACCATTCACATACAAGTTGTGCACCACCTTGTCCGATCTGGCGAGGCTAGTGAGCGCGCCTATGAGTTCTCCTTTTTCTTTTATTCGCATGAGCTAAAGAAGCACGCTGTATTCCACCTCCCATTAATTAAAGACTTCCCACACTCCCTTCTAGGCTTTTTTAGATGTTTTAAAGGTTCTCAAGGCCATTACTGTTCTTTAATTCTTTAATTCTTGGATGATAAAAAAAAATAATCTCAGGCCAAGTGGCAACTTCACACTAGCATAATCCAGTAGTCCAGTATTCCACTTGGCAGTTCATCACAGGACTTCACACCATCATTATAGTTATTGAGGTAAAGGGTCCCAAGTCCTGACCATCTCGGCATTTTAGAGCAGCTTATCAACACCACACAATTATCCACAGTTGCAGGAGTGGACGCTAAGAAAATACTATAGGGCTTAAGCTTAAGCAGCGTCGTTCTTGGGAGAGCGAGGTGTAGGCTGGTCGTTGGGCGACAGGTCGGAGATGGAGATGAGCTCCGTTCTGTACTTCTCGGCCCCGTCGTCCTGCCCGCCTGGCGCCATGCCGCCGTTCGGTGACTCCACGTTCAGAGCCGCTCCGACCTCTGGGACAGACTGAGAGATCTCGATGAGAGACTGACGGGTAGCTTCCTGGGTAACCTCTGTCGGTGCTAGTGGTGAGGCCATCAACCAAAAGGCTGCAGGATAAATCTGAGAGATAAGTGAGTGTGTTTGGTGCTCATTACCCACCAAACAGCATTGTGCAACTCTTAAGAGTGAGAGGCTTTTTGAGTACAGAGAAACAAGCAGTAGAGAACTACAAAGTACAGAAACATGGAACCGCTGCACACATGGACGTGGGTATCAGTCGACAGTCGGTAAGTTTATAGTTAAGTAATGCAGTTAGCTAGACTGGTCCAAGGAAAATGCTACCAATTCTTTTTTAAAAAAAGAAGTCTCCAGCGAAAGGGTTTCTAGAATGAAAAATGGTGTGCATGCAGCATAGACGTGTAATACAGATATGAAATTTTCATCCACTAAGCTTTGCTAAAATTAAATATTTTCTGCTCTGATCGAGCATCTATAAAGTTTTTCATCCTTTAACTTTTATGAGAGTGAGTTTGAGTGGAACTGCATACTTAACCCATTTGCACATTTTAGCAGGAAAGATGACATGTTTGTCAAATGCCAACAATACACGATTAATCTGTTGTCTAAGTGGAGAACAATACATACAGTTATCATATTGTATTCAGTATTCAGACTCGCAGCTTGCGTTTTGTATCAGCAATATTGGGACGTGAGGTTTACTCGATGAAAACAACAATCTTTTTTTTTTAACACGAAAACAACGATTATATTGCATCGGGCATCATTCTATGCATCTCTATACAAGCTGGACGAGTAGGCTTGGGCTACAGGCTGACATGGAGAGTGTGTGATACTGTGATATCATATCTAAGATATTTCACACCAACTCTAACTATTTGTCTTAATCCCCAGAGAATGCAAGGTACTAGTTTTCAATAGTAATAACACTCTATGCCTCTTTAACAAAAAAAAAATTACAACACTTCACACAAATCATTCAATGTTAGGATATGCGCCGATGAAAGATCACAAACGACACCAGGAGACACGATGTTTGGTAACGCAGTTCAGTTTTCGTCTACATCTGCGGGCTTTGATTATGGGCGTTCCTCCTCAGTCCATAATACCGTAGCATACCGGCTGCACAGGTCACGACCACATGTTGGCCGCAGACCTCCTCAGACCTATGCTACTATTATGAAGTCGCTGTCTTGATTACACCAAGTATGCCTCTCTTTATATAGTGGAGGTCTGGATAGAGTCCGACTATAACACTTAACCAACCCTACCTATTACAACACAGAGTTCATGTAACCTATTTGCACATATATTCGACACAAAACCTAACAAACTTCACCTTGAAAAATATGATCTTCTCCGTCTTGAAGTCGTTCCAGCGTTTTACTCGAACCCTTGTACCTGAACTCTGGTTGCCCTCAAAGCAGTCTTCCTAACCTGCCACTGTGCACCACGTCCGTGCACAGCAAAACATGTTGCACCCTAGCTATCCGCATCCACGCCACAGCTTCACCTCCAGTATCGTGATGCAGTGCCTCCTGTGCAACATCCCTCACTACTCCTGCCGTTCCGATCTATCCGGCATCCATCCGCTCTTGTCAGTCTGATCGTGAACGCCGAGGTCATCGTCGTTGCCTGCTGACCTCGTCAGCTACTTTGTCGGTCCTTGATCACCCGGCCTTGGTAGATCTCTACCAACGGTAGCCCATCGAACGGTTCGAGCCTCCTGCCCGAAGTGTCCTACACCACCGATCGAATCGTCGATCGCCGCCATGCTCCACCTTACGCCGATGATGTGTTTTCTTAGGCGTCCGTGTATACATAAACCTCGTGTCTCCCGCTAAATATTTCGTATGGCCAACCTCGCCAACCTGATTCCAATACCACTTGTTAGGATATGCACCGATGAAAGATCACGAACGACATCAGAAGACACGATGTTTGGTAACGCAGTTCAGCTTTCGTCTACATCTGCGGGGCTCTGATCATGGGCGTTCCTCTCCAATTCATAATACCGCAGCATACCGGCTGCACAGATCACAGTCACATGCCGGCCCACAAACCTCCTCAGACCTATACTACTATTTATGAAGTCGTTGTCTTAGTTACACCAAGATTGCCTCCCTTTATATAGTGGAGGACTGGATAGAGTCCGACTCTAACACTGAATAAGTGTCGCAGAACTGCATCCTCATGTAATGTTATTTTATATGTTTGTTTATTAGTGCCATCACCCCCAACGGATCAAAGGAAATAGTTAGACAAACTGATGAGCAGGCAGTTACAGCAATAACTTCAAGGATGCCTTAGGTCTTGCGCGTACTACCATTTACTACCAGACGAGAATTACTGCGCAGAGCAAGTCAGCACAATAAATCAACAATGCGCTTTGCCAATTGATGAACACTGCACTTTGCCAATTCATGTTCTCCGCGAATATTTTAGAAACTACTCTGTGGACCGAGACATGATGGCTATACAAACCAGGAAAGCATACTGCTCGTATAAGCAATGCAGGAAACATTAGCGCAGAATCAACAACAGTAACATTTTAAAAAGAAAAAATATCTGAAAACCCCATAATTTAGACCCTTAATCGCTGAACCCAACAACTCATTTTGCATTTTACGACCCCTGCATTCGATGGACTATTAGCTGTCTGCAGCCGTTTTCGTGCCCACATGCGCGACATCCTGCACACGGGGAGAAGAGTGAGAGGTAGTCAAGCTCTCCGGCGGCGACGACGTTGGGGAGAGAGGCAGTGGCGAGAGAGACGGCGGTGAGAGAACAGTGTATGAGAATGGTGTTCCACCAGTTGGCGCTAACATATTGCACACGTGGGCACAAAACGGCTGTAGAGGTTAAAAGTCCACCAGTGCTGAATGCATGGATCATAAGATGCAAAATAAGTAAGTAAAAGAGTTGCAGAGGTTTAAGCGATAAGGAACTTAAAATACGAGGGTTCTCAGATAATTTATCTTTCAAAAACGAAACAGACGACAGTACTAACTGATAACTAGACAGCCATCTGTATTGGCAGAAGCAACCAAAGAAGCAGAGTCTTCCTATCGTTCCACCCCATAAACCCCAAACAGCACAGCAACAGCCACTAACCAATCAACACCAGCAGGCAAGCAGAGGCATGAACCCTAAAACCTGCTCCCGCAGATCCAAGAAACAACGCAGCCCGAATGAGTCGCACCGGAAGATGGAGTCGAGATACTCATACACTCGTACTCCACGTACAATAATAGCACGGCGCTCCGTCGCAAGCTGATAGAGAGGCATGGGGTCGATCGGCTCAGAGCGCTTACCGGAGCTGAGGCTGGAGAGAGCTCGACTGCTCGAGGGGGAAGCAGGGGAGGAGAGAGCTCTGGTCTCCGGATAGGCTGTCCACTCCTCCACACGGATGATGGGGGCCGCGACGGCGTGCAGTTTTCTTTCTTTTTTTTCTTGCCCGCGCCGCACGGTAACGTCACTCTCGGCCGCCGTGCGCGGCAAGCGGCATCCAGCACCGCGGCGCGGCGCGGGGCTGGCTCGACGCTCGTCGCTCGATCCACGGGCCTGGTTTTGGGGCTCTGCTCCTGTGCCAGCCGCCAGGCTGTGTCGAGCTGGGGGAGTAGTAAGGCGGAGCCTGGGAAGTCACGCGGCGCGGCCGGTGTCCAGAGGTCGGTGAGCTGGGGGCGCGGGGGCTCCCGTCCCGGCGTACGGTGCTTGGCTCGCGGAGCGTGCAGCCGTGGACGCTGGCCGGCTCTGGTGGGCTCCAGACGCCGACCGTCCGACGTGTAAACTAGTCACCACTCACCAGCTAGTGCGGTTTTGAGATTTTTTTTTTTTTTTTTTGGTTTCACGCTAAGTTTGTCCAGCCCAAACAATACTCGCTACGCTCCGCGCAGCTTGTTGGACTGCTTCTCGTTCCGTTAACGGCCTGTTTTTGTTGCCCAAGCCCATCCTGCTGATATACATCGAGATAGTAAGAAGGAAAAAGTCTACTTTCGCTCACTCTCTTATTATGCCGGTTTAGTTTTCTCCTCTCTTGGCAAAATAAATTCTCCTCTACTTTCCATACCGTGCAAATTACCTTCCTCACTGAAACCACTCCGGTTTTGGGTGTTTTGACTAATTAAATTCTAAAAATTACAGAAACTCGGAAAAAATAAAATTAGAATATTTTAAACCTATAAAAATGTAAAATCCAAACATGCATTAAAAATATGATATTCTTGTAAAACCTATAAGCCAAAATTCATATTTATGATTGGAGGTATTTTAATAAAAAAATCTCAAACATGTATATAATTTTTAGCATGTATGTTTATATGCAAGCACCACTTTATTAAATATTTGGATTTTTCATACTTTTATTCTGTTTCTCTGAGTTTTCTATAATTTTCTATAATTTATTTCCTCAAGATTATGGTGTCACATCAACAAAACTCTGTTTTTTTGTTGAGAAAATAAATTCTAGAAAACTAAAGAAAACTAAAAAATAGAATATAGGTTTGTACACAAATATCATATTTTTATTTCTCTTTTGGATTTTACATATTTTTATATACTTAAAATGTTTTTATTTATTTTTCTAAGTTTTCTATCATTTTTTAAAATTTAATTAGTCAAAAACCAATTGATTAGGGCGCCAAATCACTCAAAACCGGCGTGAGGGAGGTAATTTGTCCGGTATAAAAAGTAGAGGGAGGTAATTTGCACGGTATGAAAAGTAGAGGGAGGTAATTTACCCGGTTTTGGAGTAGAGGGAGGAAAACCAAACCGAGGCAATAGTAAAGGGAGGTAAAGTAGACTTTTTCCTAGTAAGAAAGATCATGTTTGACCGAGAAGAGCGAAGGCCCGGCGCCGAAAGGCTGTCTGTATGGTTGAATTTGTTTGGATTCTAGATTTTTTTTTTTAGTGAAACTTGGATCCTAGATCAACTTCATGTATAAATACTTGTTGTAAGCTATACAGAAAATATCATATAGTAGTATGTGCTTTTTGTTTTTTTTTTTTTTGAAAGAGGACTAGTATTCATGCCTGTCGATTTCTAACACAACTTGGGGGTTGCTCAACACGATTTATCGATGCCTGAATGTGAAACCATTTTTTAGACATGTAAAATCATTGTGCAGATCTTGCTCCCGTCAGCCATACACACTTAGTGCCAATAAGTTGGTGATGGTACCGTTAGGACTGATCATCAGCGGGCTAGGCCGGGTTTCGAACAGTACTTGAAAAAGTCCGGTCCCGCAGGACCAAGCCCAAGCTCGGCCCAACGCTTCGGGTCTCCATTTTGGGCCGAGCCTTGTCCGAAGCCCAAAAGCCCGGCCTGAAACCCGGAAGCCCGGCCACGACCACGGCTTAGCGCGTGTTTTTCCCGGGCCTAAGCCCAGCCTGGGCCAGCGGCCGTGCTTCAGATCAAGGCTTGAGCCCGACCCGATGCACCGGTCAGCCCGGGTCGGGCTGCCCATGAATAGGTCTAGGTACCGTACCCCTCAACCTATACCCACTGAAAAAATCAAACCTAGAAGAAAAAAACTAAATTTTACACCCTAAACTATTACACTTCGTCTACATACCCCTAAACTATTCTAGGTGAAAAACCATGAAAACTATGAAAAAGGTGCAGATAACCCCCATGGTGATTTTGGGGGTGGTTTCACGCACGTGGCATGTGATGTGGTAGCCTAGACAAAAAAGTAATTCAAACAAAAATAAAATATGTGGAATCCGGATGTCAACCTTTCCCCTCCCCCCTCTCTCTCTCTCCCCCCCTCCTCCAGACCACCAAAGCCACCATCACATCTGATGTCTCTGAGGCCCTCGTCGCCTTCCCCACTAAATTTGAGGGATGTTTTCGCAAAAGAGGTTGAGACTAAGCACGAAGCATGAAAAAGTTGGAGTCTTGGAGATAAGACGTGGAATTAATTATATAGGAGAGGGCGAAAGCTATTATCTAGTTTTTATTAGATTTTACTCATATTTTATTACGAAGTAAAAACATGTTTCAAAACATATGTAATCCATACTAGTGATGTTTACGTGCCCGTGGCGCGTGGCATTAGTTCCGCAAGGCATAAGTGTTTTTTTAGATTTTAGGATTTTTAGGATTTTTTATTTTTTTTGAAAATTTCATATTATTTATTAATTCATTTTATAAAAGTCAACACTTATAATGTTTAATTCATCTACGAACCATCACCATGATATGTTTGTTGTATTTTATTTTATCTATTTTAAATTTATTCTGTAATTTTTAGAATTTTTCTGAGGGGTAACATGGCGGTGCAATTAGGATATGCCACTTACGCATGGAGAGTTGCCAATACCACTCTCTAGAAGTGGCTTTGTCAAAATATTACTCCGCCTCACTGTCATAAACACAGATGGTCACACATGTCATTGTGATATGAATGGCATTTTAACAAAGCCACTGCACGGGGAGTGGCATTCTGACAATTTTTTTGTGCGCTATTGCTATTTCGCAGGCGCCTGAAATTTGCGATTTTGTGTCGGCGCTAAAAGTTTCAGTAAATTTGTACTATTTTTCCACATTTACATTCACCGGAATAAATGTTGCGAGAAGGTGAAACTTTTAGCGCGAAGGTTGTTTGCGCAATCTGTTGTGTGTGGCGTCGCCGGCAATCATCGTCCTCCGTGCAAATTGTGAAATCGTGCGGACGATAAAAGTTTCAATAAATTTGTATTGTTTTACCACCTTTTCATTCACTGGAAAAAAATGTTTTAAGACAGTGGGTGTGTATTCAAAACATGGCATATATTCATCCAAAAAGCCGCATAAACCCGCAACGGAGTACTAAATCACAATCACTCTCTTAGGCTATTCCCAGTGCATGGTATCATACGCATTTAATACGTGCCACGTAGGACAGATTGCTGATGTGGCATGTGAGTTAAAGAGGAGAGAGAGCAGAGCGGTATCATCCTGGAGATACCACTCCGGCTCCATATCCAACATCTTGGTTTTCGTACGATACTGCACTGGGGACGTCTACGGTGTCTTCACATGGTACATTTGATCATAGCACATGTATAAATTTACTAGACACATGCTATCTTGGATACCGCAGCATGATACTATGCACTGAAGAGGGTGTATCATGTAAGTAGTATGATACTGTGTATCCTACGTGGCAGTCTTGGATTTTGGAGTATGACACCATCCACTGGGAATAGCCTTATTACTCAAGAGTTAACACTTATGAATAAGATGAACAGCCATTAACTCTTTGTACCCGCAAAATCACCGGTGTCTCGGAAAGTAACTAGAGCGGTGTGCCATACCCATACGGCGAACTCTTCGGGCTCGCCGTCGTCGGCGCTCCTTTCGGCGCTGCCGCGGAAGCTGTCAAGGGCGCGCTCCCGTCACCAATAACCTTCGGTTTGGGCGCTCTCGAGTCTCCTCCTGAACCGCCATACAAAGGCACGGCAGGGGCACCACGCGTCTCGTTCCCGTACGCGCCAGTGCCACCAGCAGCGACCTTCGGTGCGTGTGGCGGCGGCGGCGGCGGGTGGCGCGCGCTCGTGTGCGCCTTCGGCGGCACATCGTACGAGCCGCTTGAAGATCTCGGCGGGTACGGCGGCGGGAACTGCACGCTCGTCTCCGCCCTTGGCGCCGGCAGCGCCTGTGCACCACCGGAAGCTGATCTCGGTGGATACGGCGGCGGGAACTTCACTCTTGTCTCCGCCCTTGGTGCCGGCGACGTGCGTGCACCGCCTGAAACTGATCTCGGTGGATACGGTGGTGGGAATTGCACGCTTGTCTCCGCCCTTGGCGCCGGCGACGTGCGTGCACCGCCGGAAACTGATTTCGGTGGATACGGTGGCGGGAATGACACGCTTATCTCCGCCCTTGGTGGCGGCGCTGTTCGTGCACCGCCGGAAACTGATTTCGGTGGATACGGTGGCTGGAACTGCACGCTCGTCTCCGCCCTTGGTGGTGGTGGCGCGCGTGCACCGCCGGAAACTCTTGGGCTAGGTGGTACGACGGCAGGGGCTTGACGTGGCGGCGGCGGCGACCTCCCGCCGGGATGGCCAGCGCCTGCGGTGCACCGGGGCAGCAGCCCGCGCGGGAGGAGCGAGCCGACGAAGGCGCGCGTGAAAGGGCCGCAGTGAGCGTCGACCTCGCCGGCGGCACGGCAGCACGCGCGTGGCACGGGGCACCCCGTGAAGAAGGACGCGAGCAGGTCGTGCTTGCACAGGCCCAGCGTCAGCATCGCTTCCCAGCACTTGCCCGAGTCCGAGGGCGGGTGGCCGGCCGGGAAGACGTCGAAGATGAGAGACCGCCGCGGCGCCGTGGACTCGGTGGCCTGCGCGAGGCACAAGGCAAGGAGCGCGGCGAGTAGCAGGGTCCTCATGGTTGGTATGGTAAAACTCTCGGCTGCGCTGGTTTTGGAGTGCCAGGCTGATGGCTGAAGCGTATATATAGGATGCTCGCTTGTCTCGTTTTGCTGAATGTTTGCGGTTGCTGGGTCGTTTTGATAGCTGCACTAAATAGGAGATTAATGTTTGTTAATACGGAGTACGATAGTAACTGCGGTGTGTGACATCAAAGTTTTTTTTTTTTTTGACAAAATGACATCGAAGTTTGAACGTTTAACATTAATAGGGTCTCATTTCATTTACGTTTGATGTTTTATGGCAACTGCCGAGGATTTCCGTTTACTCCTTTAGACACTTGCAGTGCAGTATCTTAACTCTTTTTTGCTATGTCAGATAGGATAGAAATATGACATGGCATATAACTAATGCAGAGAGAAGAAGATCGTTTCTTCGTTGAAAAACCATTTCTATGCATATCCCAAAGCTTTAGAATTAGAGAGAGGCTTGATGGCAGGCAAAGCGACTACCACGCGCGCCTCATGCGGCCCCACCCAGCAACTAGTGCGCTGCTAGCGCAGTCGCCTATCAGCAAGCAAACCCGTTAGAATTAATGCAGAGAAAAGATGGCTTTGGAGAAAGGAAAAACTATTAATGATGAAAACAATGTCAGGTACAACGCAATAGAGCCACCATTTCCTATATACTACATCTCGAATCCGAGTCGGGAAGTGAGCCGTTGGCGTACTACTCATTAGTAGATGACCGTGGCGTTCCCTAACCTGAGCGGAAGGTGTTGTTGTAGTCCCCCCAGATTGGATCTGATCCGAATCTGAGAGGTGGAGTCGTCGAAGTCATTGATGACGCAGTCGGCTCCCGAAGCGGAAAGCCTGGCCGGGGGCGGAGACGACGGCGACTCCGCTGATCAATGCCATCGAGCTTGACGAGATTGATCTTGACGCTGCCTCTACCTGGCGCGACAACTATCGACTGATGCTTAACCGTGGGTTATCGTCGGCAATGATTATATATGGAGCGATGCACAAGATATAAACTCGATGGTAGCACAAAACAGGGGGGTCTGTTTTATACAGGTTCAGCTCCTCATCAGCGGAGATAATACCCTAGTCCTATGCTATGGGATTATATGTGGTTTATGTGTACAAGATGATCGGGAGATCTCTCATATGTTATGTTCTCGGCCTCAAGTTGTGTTATGAGACGAGGGTATTGGATTGGTTGCCGAACTATAGCCCCTACCTCCTTTATATAGTGGAGAGGGGTGGGGTTACAAGAAGGAGTACTAGCCGGTTACAAGGTAGGTTCATCTCCTGTTGGGTGATCTTTTAGGTCCGTCGTGTGGGTACCCGGGGCCTTTGTTATTTACAATGACACTTATAGAAATGGCGTTTAT
The DNA here is from genome assembly GCA_036346415.1 of Raddia guianensis. Classification (NCBI taxonomy): domain Eukaryota; kingdom Viridiplantae; phylum Streptophyta; class Magnoliopsida; order Poales; family Poaceae; genus Raddia; species Raddia guianensis. The sequence goes on from CM070537.1 coordinate 49,513,513, forward strand.
AAATTTTACATTGAAACTATCCACGCAGTTTTTTAAAATTTAATGAAAAGAAGAAACACCTGATCGAGCGGTTTCTAGCCCTCAGACAGTGCCCTTACTCCTAGACGGCAAAATCTCAATCAAAAAGATTATTCAGAAATCACTAATATAAAATTTGATATCCTAATACTAATCTTGGCTGATTGTCGAGTGGTTATGTGTTGTATACGTCTCATGAGTCATGACAACTTAAAAAAAAAAAACTCCTTAGGCCTTGTATGGATGAAAGAGAAAATTTAATTCGGAATTGCAACTCTCGCCGGTAGGCTCTACCGGTGGAAGCAAGTACTCAGTCACACCCTCCGGCGAATTGCACCTTGTTTGATCGAAGATTATTTTAGATAATGAAAATAAACCCTGCATCTACGTTGTACGATGTATGTGTAAGATCATGTAAATATTTTTGTGATGAGTATTTGACAATATTTTGAACTCGGAATCAAGGTTTTGGAGATTCCAATCCAAGAAAAATGTTTTTATCTCCAAGCGAGTTCTTTCCTTTGCACCGGACATGAAAAAAAATGACTAACTCCAGATAAAGATATTTTAGTGTATGTGAGACATATGTTTTTCGCATATGATAAAGATATTTTAGTGTATGTTACAAGGAAATTTATTTGCATATGATTTTCACTGGTTCGTCAGTTTTCTACATTTTTTAAGGCTTTTTTCATGCTCGAAAAAATAAGGGTTGTGCACAAAGAATTTTAAGACGCATCCTTTTCGTGTTGTCAACCTTTTCATTTGAGCTTTGGAAAAATCATAAAAGACAGCAAGGTTTCTACTATTTGGGAAGTGAACGTAAATGAGCTTTTTTTTTTTTGTAGGGATCTTGCATATGCACTTTGTGGTATATATAAAATGAGTGATTTATAATGTAAGTGGACTAATATGCAGGTGGTTATGATAAGTGTGTGTTTTTTGGATAGACTAATCCGCATGATACAATCGTGATTGGCAGCGTGTCAGCGCTCGAATTGGTGGTTTGAGGGTCCATAACAAGAATGTCAAAGGATGTCGTGCGGGATGATCAGACTCAAACAAGGCGTTATATGGTCATGCTAGCTGATTTGCTCATGAGCTTTTTAGAGAATACCCCTTTCCATGAACTACGACCATATAGTTAGGCTAAAGTAGGTAGGAGTATTCATTACTGGTATCCTATGGGTTGATATCTTTTTATCTTGTTGGACACTAGAACACACATTAACATTAAGAATCAACCTTCCGTATAGTTGAGAGAACTTAGAACGTAGGTACATTGTGTGTGCTCTCTTATTCCATCGACAATTTGCTCTTCTCGTTATCTAAATTTAGCAATGTTTAAATTTCTTTCTCAAAAAGCCATTAAAAAACTCCGAAAAATGAAAGGTCAAACTAGAAACAGCGGGCTCGAAAGTTTACCACAAAAGCTGGAAAGTCCAAACTTGGCCCAGCCCAAATACCTAAGGCCCTAAGCCCAACTCACAAGTCACAAGAGCCCAGAGAGATCCAATCGTTACTCGATAACACGCTCTGGATTCTGGAAACATTTGAGAGGCGAAGGAAATCTCCAAGGCTCCACGGTTACCGTGACTCTTTCTCTGTGAGCACCGAGGTGTGGCCACCGATGCCGGCGACGCCGGCGGCCGGCCCCGGCCGCCGGGGGCCGACGGCGCAGGCTCTGTCGACCTCACTCGCCGGAGCGCAGGGCGCCCCGCAGCGGCTTCGCATATCGAAGCCGTCATGGATCGTTCGCACCGAGGTGAGCTGGATGTTTCCCTTTGTTCTGCATCTTTGCGTTCGTGTCTGAAATTCGTCCAACACGGATGAAGCGACGTGGCCAGAATTAGTATCAGCAGCTTTGTTCCTCCGCCAAGGCCAAGGCTCAAGGGACAGCGTCAGGGCGAAGGAATCTGCAAGTTAGCATTATTCCCGTGGCATCAGTGGTCAGCGTTTTGCTTAGGAGAAGTTGAAGCGGGGGCAGAAACAGCCGGCATCCGAAATTAAATACAGAATACACACCCCCATAAAAAATGGTGGAAGGGCATAAAATTAATACCTCGTTTTTTGTGATTGCGACTTTGTAGAACTCTGGGGCTGAAGTGCTTCTACTTCCTGATTGGAGCAATCGCCAATCAGTAATGCATGTTGCAAATGCACCCCAAGTGCATGGGGTGATCACAATTGTAGCTGATTCACTGGAGGAAGAGAGAGTGTGTGAAATTAGCTCGGATAAGAGAAGCATAAGGAGAATAGAGAGATGGGGGGCTGCATTAGGGGAATTCGGGCCCATTTGGTTGATGTAATAAGCCTGCCAATAAATGCCACATTTTACATATGGCCACATCACAAGTTTTGTAAGAACAAAAGGGCAAAGTGAGACAAAATGTGGCAGAATTAGCTTCCAACCAAACAAGCTCCAACACATAGACATAGGTGATAGTTCAGCTCTTTGCTGAATCCTACACTAGTCTTCTGAATCGGGCAGCATCTGAACATTGGCTTTCGGAGAAACTCCTGTGTTCCAAATAGCAGCCTCTGCACTTGGGGCACAAATCTCTCTTCTCCAAATAATCAAGAAGAGTTAAGTGCAACATATTCTTTTCTTGTCAATGCAATTACGTTACACTTCCGTTGTGTGCCTCCACCAAGTTCAGTGGCTAAGTGAGACTTCGCTATAAGTGGGGGCAACAATGTAATTTTCTCAAATATAAATGAGCAAATTTCTTTATTTTTGTCTTTTTTTTCAATTATTTGTACATCAGTTTGTGATGTATTAACTGTAGCAATGATGCAGTCAAATGTTAGGAGAGAGATACCTAAACAACCTGATCCTCCATGCACCATATGCAAAGGCACAGGGAGAATAGATTGCCGCAATTGTTTTGGCCGAGGTCCCTCTTTTACTTCATGTGATGTTCTCTTGTTTTACGAAAATTTGTGTTACCAGTCCTCTGATGAAAATTGGGTCCGTAATTTGCAGGAAGAATAAATCATGTCGATCTTGTCATGCTCCCCAAGGGTGAATGGCCACAGTGGTGAGGATCTCTTAATAAACTCGTTTGTCACGCAGTCACGCTCATGTTGGTGTCACCAAGTCACCACTCAGACATACTTGACAAATAACTTACATTTTTCAGGTGCCGGATATGTGGTGGTAGTGGGTTAGATTATTGCCACCGATGCCATGGAACAGGTGAATATCGAGAACCCATGGGCTTTCACTTCACTGTCCATAGGAAATAAACTATGCACTGACAGCGCTGCAAGGTCAATTAAGTCAAAACAGATTTGTGGAAAGAAGCAAGTCCATTAGGGGCTATACAATGTACAATCAAGAAGGAGCTATGGAATATTGTAGTCACTCCAATACTTATGCATGTTACTTTGTGAAAACCTTGCTCTAATGCTAACACTGTAGAATATGTTGCTACAAGGAAATTTTGTCGTTGATGCATCACATAGCTGTTTTATGTTGTAAACTGCAAATATGCGACCGGAATGTGATGCCCCATGGACACTTCCGGATTGTGTTGTCCCCCTCAATGCTCAGCTTGTCAACTGCTCATGACAATTAACGTACCAATTAGAAGAAGCAAAATGGCAGGAGCTCTGCCTAATCACTTAAGGGGAGAGAAAAACAGGTTTTTAAAAGTTTAATATTATAAGATAGGTTTAACATTGTTAGGGATCTCAAAAAGAAAGAACCCAGACCCTCTCAGCCATTCCCAGAACAGATGTTTCAGGCATTCTAGGTGTTGGCCACAAAGTGAGCAGTAAAGAAAATGTTGGCCTAAATTCCCTCCACATGAAGAAACCAAATAGCCCAAGACGGCCCGGTGCGTGTGAGCCGTTGGATGCCACCAAAATGGATGGTGGAGATCTCTCCTTAAAAGGGATGTGGAGGGGATAAAACCTTACCTTTGCTCAGGTTGAGCTGTGCCAAAAAGCACTCAGCAAACTGCTGTCATTAGAACAAGAGAGGAGAGGCAAGGAAGAGGAGAAGAGGGGGCTTGCTGTCCAGATCGGTTCGTCCTGCACAATCTTCGTCAAGTCCTTGGTTGGAGAGACAAGCGTGGTTGGATGGGCTCCATCTTTGGTCAATTTGTCCTACACTTGTTGCTCTCTGATTTGTACGGTTGGATAGAAGATTTGGCTTGTGGAGAACCCGATTTGAGGGGGAGTTTGTCAGCTCGTGTTGCAGCAATTTCAGCGGTGCGCGACTTTGGTAGATGCGGTGTTTGAGGGGTTAAACGATGTCGGATGGTGCTGAAATTCGGACAGCGTGTTGAGGACTCCTTGAAATACATTCCTACCAAGTTTCATCTGCTCTGGATATGTGGTTTGCAAGATATGAGCTAAACTCTGAGGTGGACAGATTGTAGTAACTCAGTTTCAGCTTTGCTTGAGCTGAAAGTGGTACCCCTTGTAATTCTTTGCTTTGTTGTTGTGCTAATTATGTTGATGTTGTTGTTGTGATGTACGTCTAGATGTTCTAGAGAAGACTCTATTTGTACCCATTATTGCTAATACTGGAAGAAGGTTGGAGTGGACCATGTCGGTCGGCCGTGGTTTTTACCTCTCTCGGTTGGAGGGGGTTTTCCACGTAAATTCTTGTGTCAATTGTGCATGTTGATTTGAGCATTCCGCTGCTAGTTGTTGGTTGAAACTATTCTCAAAGTTCACTACAAGATGAGGGGTTGAATCGTGCATAGTCTCCGAGTAGGTGACTTGTGTATTGTGGGTGTGCCTCTCCCAACAGAAAATTTGGCTACTCTCTTGCTTGCAACCTTTTCGCCGGTTTTGCCCTTGAGTCTAGTGAAATATTTTGCATTTGTTCTTCATATTTACTCCCCAAATCGCTTTGGGAGGTATGAGAAGGGCACTCGTGCACCCTAGGAACTATACCTGGTAAGCTGATTTGGTGCTGAAGACCCCTGATAAAGACCTATTCCAGATGAAAGCATCCTCACTCCTTCAATCTAGACATTGTGAATCTGCATCCACAACATGAAGGCCTGCAGGAGTAGGTCACTGCTCTGGACAGAGGGTAGGCAATCAAGCCATATGTTGTTTTGTAGCTGGTCTTTGACAGACGTCTACTTCCTTCTAATGGTCGGAGCTAGGGCTGGGGCAACCATGCTGCCACGGGAAGATTAGGGGTGCAAGTGGGACTCCTTGCGGGTATCCACTTGTCCTCTATCGAAGCAAAAATTGGTAAGCGCACTCTCACCTAGTACAATAGTGGTGCTGGCCCTAAGAAGAGTTTAATCCACTTTGTCGTGGCAATTTCATCCCCATCCATTGGGGCTGCTTGTCTTTCTTCTCTAACCATAGCCATTTAAGCCTCATGGCCCTATACAAGTAGGCTAGGTCGAGGTATTCTAAGCCTCCAAACATCCTAGGAGAGCACACCTTGGGCCAACTCACATGGCATTTCCTGCACTATTAAAAGCATTTTCTGCTCAGAGAAAGTTCCTTCGTAACCTATCAAGGCGATAGCGCTGATTTTGTTTACTGAGAGGTGGTAGATAGCCATGGAAGTGATGACTGAGTTAACTAAAACAAGTCTTCCTGCTTTGAACATCATTGCTCCCTTCCACCTCGAAAGTTTTCGACCTACTTGTTCGATGACCAAAAGTAAATCTATTTCCTTTATGTTAGTTGGCCAGATGGGTAGACCTAGGTAAGCGCGAGTGAAATGCTTGACCTAGGTTGAAAAGTCCTAGAGGACTTCGTTGAGGTCCGCACTACCATATTGGATGGGAAGATCTCACTTTTTTCTATGTTGTTTTGGAGGCCCGTTACCTACCCGAAGATGTTAAGGATCTGTCGAAGTATTTACAATTCCGCTCTATCTAGGTTGATGAAGATGGCTATGTCATCCGCGTAGAGAGATACCCCAGACTTGGCAAAAGGAGACTTGATCGGTTGAAAAGATGATCATTCGCAAGTAGGTCAAACATGCACAGTAAAGGGTCCATTGCTTTGATTAAAAAAACATCAACGAGAGCAGATCTTACTGTTGCAGGCCTCTTGCATGCTTAAAGGTGTCTCTTGGAATCCCATCTAGGATAAATTTTGAGGACGTCGAGGCCAAGATCGGACTTATCCAATCCCACCAATGGACACATGTAAGATCGAGCTTCCCATGGGCTGAACGATTTTCGTAGTTGATGGCAACTAGGCTGTAGAGCTGGATCACGCCAAGATTAAGGACGTTTGTTTCCTAGTTCTTTTAATTTCTTGCGTGTGTGTAGCATAGGGACAACATGCCTACTGATCGTCGTATCTCTGGCTGCAAGTCCCACAGAGCACATCTCCGGTCTCTTATTCTCCTTCGTCTTCGAGAGAGTTTGAGATAGACGCAGGGGACTCCAAGGGGTAGCTAGCTATCCGAAGTTTCGTAGCCGCTAAGCCTCAAAGCCAGATATTTCTTGTGGACGCAAAACTTCTCGCTTAAGTGTCCAAATGTTCCCGCCGAGTTCACAAGTTGGTCAACTTTGCACAAAACCCTAAGCGATACATCACGGGAGAAAAGGATAGCCAAAATGAAGTGGGCTACAAAAACTAACCCCGTCGGACGACTAAGTCCCTAAATGCAACCCTTCGGTCGGACTCGGTCCAACCAGGCCTCTCTTAAAGTGAAACACTTCATCAGACTGGGTTCGACAACCGTCGGACTGGGTCCGACGGATTAGGCTGCATCACCAGAAATTCAATCTGGGCTGTCCATTTTTAGGGTTTTTCGCCTCTTATTTATAAATAGGAGCCAATGGTACGGGGAAAATGGGAGAGACTCATTTTGCAGCCACCCCTTGCCCTAGCCACCCTTGAGAGCTCCTCCCATGGTTCCTACCTTCATCTAGGGTTCCATGTGTTTGAGAGATTGAGGGAGAGAGAGGGAGGAGAGGGAGGAGAGAGGAAGAGGAAGAAGAGGGTCCCCCTACCTCCTCTTATCCATTCACAAGTCTTGCCCCTTCTCCCATGGAGGTCTTGGCCTAGCTCCATGGTGGGAGAGAAGAGGTGGTGGTGAGAGACAGTCTCCGGTCTTGTGCTCCTGGAACTTCACCGCCGAAGAGATCGTCACCACGCCACAGGCATCATTAACCGAACGACTACATCGATCGAAACCCTCTGTCTGTAGAAAACTCGTCTTTGTGTGAAGGTTTGGAGCTCGTCTACCATGTGTTGGTGAAGAGCTACCACAAGTGGATTGAGGCCTAGGGACGAAAGGGTCCTGACTTCTCTGTGTGAGAGGTTTTCTCAACGGAGACGTAGGTGTTTATGTGTTGAGCACCGAACTTCGGTAAACAACTCGGTTTGCGTCTCCTCATCTCTTGTATCCTTTACTACTTCATATTTTGCATTGCATGTGTGAGCCATCGAGCCATCTTTTCTCTGTTGATTAATTGTGCCAACGCTTCCGCATCTAACTTATAGGGATTCATTGGTAGCTTGGGTAAAAATCGGTCTAACCAATCACACAAACAACTGTTAAAATCTGAATTAGGCGTCCGATTCACCCCCCGCCTAAGTTTCCTACAACGCCAAAACCTAGTTTCTAAAGGAGTTGCAGAAGGTATTCCCAACTTATTGAATCAAAGACTTTCATCATGTCAAGCTTGACGAACATGGTGGGAACCTTCTTGTCATGTTGGTCCTGGACTATGTTTTTGACATAAAGGCAGTTATCCTGTATAAATTTTCCCCTGACGAATGCGCTCTGACCGTCACCATGCCATTTTTACCATGGGAATTGAACAAATGATCTTGACTGATCGAACCCTGACCCGATGTTCTTGCCAACACTGAGGCATGATGGTTGGCTTGGCTGTTGTTGTTTCGACTCTGGCACAGCTTGTCATGATTTCCAAGACACTTGATGGAGCCAGTACAAGTATCTCAAATGTAGTCATCGTTGTGCATGTGCTTACCAAATTGAGCCCATGGCAAGGCTTGAAACAAATGATCTTGTCGTCGGTAAGAGTGCATGTGCTTATCCTCGTAGTTAGCCAGCTGAAGGGAGCCGGGAGCTTCCGTAATTCCGTTTAAGGGCCTACGTCAGTTGCTGAAACAGAGCAATGTTGGGTTTCGAGGTAGTGTTGCTCCCCTATTGAGCGAAAGCCCTATTGTGTGGCCCATTGTGTGGCCATCGATGGTGACAGCTCCCTTCGCTGTTCACCTTGTTTAAGGCATTGTGGTCTGCTCTAGAGTTGATGATGGTCACGAGCTAATCCGTTTTTGTTAGGCTGGGTGGTGTCATGTATGGCCGGTTGTGACCAGGCTTTTTCCCTTCCTACACCTCCCTCTCCCATTTTTATACTGTTCTCTCTTTTTAATGAAATAATAGTATTCCCAACTGTTAGATGCAACAGTTAGATGCGCTGAGATGTTGAGAGCCACATTTCACTCACTATGGTGAGATATCAGGTTGTGCTTATTTTTAGCGGTGAAAACAGGTAGTATTGAATCGTTGGACATGAGTCGTAATTTCAATCATGAGTATTCTCTTTCATCACAGTAAGCTTGATAACCACATCTAGTTACAAAATTTATATGATGTGCCAACGTATGACAACAATTACATAACTGAGAACAAAAGAACCCTAATGCCTTCTACACGAGAGCTATCGCTTCTACTGTCGACGCTCAAGTAACACGAGCAAACTTGGCTTTGGCCATGGTCATTACATTCCAAAGCAATATATATACAGTATATACGGCTATGGCCTCAAAACCTACAAAACTTCACCTATAGGACGCCCTATTGCACGTTCAATCGGGAATTTCTCGGCAATCAAATAGAATGTACATCCTTAATTGCCACATCTAATAGACCACCACACTCTGCTACCTTCTCAACTAGAAGCCTCAGCAAGGGGATCGTTGAAAGAGTTCGAACGGAGCCAACCATGATGAGTTTCTTCTGCAATACAATCCATCAATCCCCAAACCAAGCCCAAAAAAACATAGACGAAAGGAATATTATAAACATGATATTTGGCTGCACCAAGGAAGCTGACAGTACGTACACTTTGTATGGTAAGCAAAAGGTTCGTTTTAATATCCCGCTTTTATTTTCCAACGATAAGTGTAGAAGATAAAAACAGGATATTTCTACATTTCTGTTTGTACTTATTTTGAAGAAGATTTCTACATTTTTGTTTGTACTTATTAAGCATGTATTGCAAAAAAATTTATTTGACATCATTATTGACCAGATAGATACGTTAAAAACATATAGTCCACTAATAATATTGATAAGTGTACGGTGCCTTACCTTTGCACGTGTCAAAACAACGTTGATCCTATGCCAATCACTAAGCAAGGAAGATCCACTGGCCCTTGAATTTTCACTGGATCGAACAAAAGATACTATAATACATTCTTTATCCCTCCCCTGTAAAGATAAAATTGTTCAGCATTAAAATGCCACCATACAGAGGCTCTGTTAGAACAAGTTACAAACAAAATTAATGATTCCGTTTTCAGAAAACAAAATTAATGAACCGGCAGAAGCAAAATAAGGTAGGCCTCAAGTCTCAAAAGTTTTTTTTATTAGTGTAGAGGAAAAAGGAAGCATAATTTTTTTTTGGACGAAAAGGGCAGACGCTCTGCCATTTTATTAAGAAGGAAGAAATATATACAAGAAAAAAAATGAAGCATAATGAAGGAAATATTTTCCAAGACAACAAGATTCTTTTGTCCCCAGTGAGAAACTGATTAAGCATGGAGCTTGACTTGGCAATATTATACCAAAACAAAACTGAAGGGAAACACAGAACATTGGCTCAAAAGAGCAAGGCATCCATTCTTCATTTGTTTTTTGAGCAATAGCCGTTCTTCATTTATCAAAATAAGACGCTATAGAAATTAATGTAAACCTGGTATTTGTCGATTGTATGAACCTCAACCATAGCATCCACGTGTTGTTGAATGAGATTTGCTTGGGCATTATATGGGGTTATTATACCAATCGCATCTTGAGCTACACCTCTCTTTAGCATTTCTCTGGTGATCTGCAAAAAGAGACAGATTTTCACTTCATCAAATTTTAAGGAAAAAAGGAGTAATGATATTTATATGGCAGACTGGACATTATATGCACAATTAACAAGAAACAGCTTAAACCAACCAATGCATTTAGTATAAAAGGTTGGAATTGGTTATCGAACCATTTACAGCACTAAGTACAGAGCTCAAGTTCTTGGACCAGAGCAGTTACATCTGGATTAACCTAAAATATGTTTTAATTAAATAAGCCATGGCGTCCTCCCTCCCTCTCTGGTTCACCGAGCAGCAGGGCGGCGGTGCCGCCTGTCTCACCCACGGCCGGCGCCGCCCGACCCCACTGGCGCCTCCCGTCGCCGTCTCCGACACACCCGGCGCCGCCACCTGCCCGCCCGCCGCGCCTCGCCTCCTCAGGCGCCGCCGACCTCACCAGGCACCGCGGCTCCCTCCTCCTCCAGCTTCGGCGCGGATGGCGCCGCCCGTCTTCCATCGCGCTTCGACCTCCCAAGGGCGGCGCGCCTCCTCCAGCTCGGCGCGATGGCGCCGCCCGTCTCTCCATCGCCCGACCTCCTGGCGCCGCGCTCCCTCCTCCCGCTCGACGCGATGGCGCCGCCCATCCTCTCCATCGCACTTCGACCTCACTGGCGCCGCGCGTCTCGCCCGTCGGACGGGTCCGACTCGTCGGACCATCCGGCAGAGCACGGCGACCTTCCTGAGAGCCGTTGGGCGGTCCGACGGTGTCGGACCAGGTCCGACAGAGCACGTCGCCGCAGAGCCACCGCGAAGCGCGTCTCGCGGCTCTCTCTTCGACGGCGAAGCCTTGCCCGCAGCCTCGCCTCGACCCCGCCGCGTCCCCACCCACGGCGCCGCTTTCAGCGGCTGGCGTGGGCTCGGGTCGGCGCTCGCTCCGTCACCCGCCCGTCGGCCACGGCGCCGCCGCCAACGAGTAGCTCGCGCGCCATACCGGTTTCGCCGTTCTTTGCTCCTCCGTCGGCGGCCTTGCCCTCTTGTCTCCTCTCCACGGTCGGTCAGCGCGGCGCTTCTTCATCGGACGGCGTCGAACGGCTCCGGACGGTGTCCGACCAGCCCCCGCCGACCAAGCCGTGCTCGCTGCCTTGACCCACCTGCCACCTGAGGTCCTCGTCCATCTTTTTCCCTCCGTCGACACAGGTCATGGCGCTACCCCACCGTCGCCAACCCGGGACTCAGCATCTTCCACTTGGACACCGCACATGGCATACGGCCTGGCCGCGTGGCATGGACTCTGGGGCTACTTCTCACATGTCTTCTAGTACCGGTAACCTCTCCAGCTCCCGTCCACCTACCTTTCACTCACCGACCAACATCATTGTTGGCGATGGGACACGTCTGCCGATCACCTCCACTGGTAGTCTCACCTTTCCCAACATCCACGGCGATCTCACTCTCCGTGATGTCCTTATCACCCCTCAAATAATTAAAAACCTGATTTTTGTTCGTCAGTTCACCATCGATAACCAGTGCCCCGTCGAGTTTGACCCCTTCGGTCTGTCGGTCAAGGATCTTCGGACTGGGAGCATACTTGCCAGGTGCAATAGCTCCGGAGATCTTTATCCGTTTCACACCCCCACCCCACCTTCCCAGGCACTGGTCACCGCCGCCACCATATCAGAGCTATGGCACCGTCGCCTTGGCCACCCTGGTCATGCGACTCTCTCTCGCCTCGCTAGCTCATCTGCTATTCCCTACAGTACATCCAAGCCTGACCATCCTTGCCATGCCTGTCAGTTGGGTCGACATGTTCGACTTCCCTTTGAGTCCACCTCCCGCGCCACCAACAACTTTGACTTAATACATTGCGACTTGTGGACGTCCCCTGTTGCCAGCGTCTCAGGTTACAAGTACTACCTCATAGTTGTTGACGATCGCTCCCACTTCATGTGGACCTTTCCCCTTCGCGTCAAATCCGACACTTTTCCGATCATTTCTCACTTCTTTGCCTACGTCCGTACTCCCCAGATCACAAGGGGTACCAGTGTATGGATCTTGCGTCCAACCGCATCATCATATCCTGTCACGTCACCTTCGACGAGTCCTCTTTCCCGTATATCTCCACTACCTTCAACTCGTCCTCCCTGGATGATCTCGACTTTCTCACTGACTGCGCCGCTCCTCCTCTCCCCATCGGAGTCCGTGCTTCATCTTCTTCGACAGGTACGTCGACAGCTATCCCTGCCCCGACGGTGGTCACGTCGGCCGCCCCTGCACCGACGACATCTACCCCGACGGCGGTCACCACTGCTCCTGCTGGTCTCTCTCCGCAGGTAGTTGCCAGTGGTGTCCACTCTGCAGGACCCTCAGCTCCCGTTGTCTCTGTTGGTACCGCTCCCTAGGTGGTTGCCAGCGGGGCTTTCCTGGACGGCCGGCAACCGCACACGGTACCTTTGAAGGTCTACCATCGCCGCGGCTCTTCGTCACGCCCTGCTGGATCTTCTTCGCAGGCTGTTGCCAGCGGTGCCCCGCACTCTGAGCTCCAAGTTCCACCCACTGCCCCTACCGGCCCTGTTGCATGCGGGGCCCCTCTACCACCTACTGCTCCTCTACCGGCTCCCGCTGCCCCTGTCGGACCTCCTCCACAGGTTGCTGCCATCGGGGCTGCTACTGTCACGACTAATGACCACCCTATGGTCACTCGTCGAAAGGCTGGCAAGCAGATCAAGCCTCCGGACCGTCTTCTACTGCATGTCTCGGCGCTCCCCCCTCCACCCACGTCCGTGCGTGCAACCCTCGCCGATCCTAATTGGCGGGCTGCCATGGAGCGGGAGTTCGAGGCTCTTCGCTCCAACAGCACATGGGACCTTGTACCGCGGCCACCTGGAGCCAATGTGGTAACCGGAAAGTGGATCTTCAAATACAAACTCAACACCGACGGCTCCCTTGACCACTACAAGGCTCGTTGGGTCCTCCGCGGATTCACACAGCGCCCTGGTGTTGACTTTGATGAGACGTTCAGCCCAGTCGTCAAGCCAGCCACCATTAGGACAGTTCTCTCTTTGGCTATCTCTCGTGGTTGGTCCATTCCCAGCACGATCTTCCTCAAGTTCAGGTCCAGTCTGAACGTCTGCGCACCAACCGTTCAGACTGCGGGGGAGTGATTGTGTTTTGGTGTTTTGTGTTTTATTTCTTTGGTCATTCAGTTTTGACCATAGGAAGCGTTCTGTGTTTGTCTTATACCAGTCTCAACGCACTGTGTGCCGTTCAGACTGTGTGTTAGAGTATATTGAGCCTCAGTGAGGCCCATTTCTTGTACTCTATATACTATACCCAAATTGCAATACAATGAATCAATTTCACCATTCTACACAGATGCACAATTCTTTTGGATAAAAGATACAATCCAGCCTCTACATAGGATACGCACGGCCCACTGTGAGCAGATGTACATACGAGGCATTGTGCAACATTACAACTAATCGCTGTAAATATTAGTGCTTGCTTGATACTTTTTAAAAGCGAACCTTGCTTGCTAAATTCAAAAGGAAATATGGTCCACAGCTACCACAAATAGATCAGGACATACCCAAGAAACAATAGATGCTTCCATAGGATTGTTCACATTTCTGTGTTCCATGGCCTCAAGCGCTGGTACTTGATCTGCACGACTTGGTCCCATCGTTAGCACTCAAGGGCAAACTATCAGAAGGATATAATTTTTTTTTTTAGCGATGATGGATATTAACTAATTGAATAAATAAAATACCTGTGTTGGCAAAGATGACAGCCCTATCAGGGTTCAAGATCTGCAATTAAAAGAATTTGGGTGACATTAAGAAAAAGGAAGTTGCTGAAAGATAAAGTACAAGGGCAGTGTGCTAAACCTGGCTAAACAAAGATCAATCTTTCAATAATTATATACTGAGAAGAAAGGAAAGGTAAAGCAAAAAAGGCAGTTCTACCTCTTTCAGCTTTAAGTGCACTGGTTCTCTGCCAGACAACTTGAGAGTGGCATTTGCAATTTCCAATGAACCACAGCATAACCTATTGCTGTAGATCAATGAGTTCGAGAGCTCCATAATACCAGATGACATTCGGTACTACAAGGAGGTAGTTGCTGACGGTGAGTTTTACTGGAACAAGGAACCTTCCACACAACAAAAAATAAGTGGAATTGATATGGTAATAAAAAGATAGGCGTACAAACAGAATAACCTGGCATCGCAGGGCTGAAATTGCTTGAGGATGTGCTTCTGATAACCTCCAAAATAAGCTAATGCCCATACCATTCTCTCGAGCCTCAGAGCTCTATTATTTTTACAGAAGTAGTCAATAAAATGAAAGGGGGTATAACAAAACATTAGGAAAAATTGAAACACAAGAAAAGCAGGATAAACCTGAACAAGTGGAGGAAGTTGATAATGGTCTCCTACTAGAACAAATTTTGTTGCAAGCATCAGAGGCCCCAGTGATACCTAGAGTAAATGAAACAGTATGTGAGAGATTATGAATGGAGAAGGATATAAACTTCAAAAACCATTTCTTACAGAAAATTGACAAACTATCTTATACTCCCTGCATCACAATACATATAGGTTTGACTTTTGAGATATGTGCAGTCAAACTTTCAATTTTTAGCTATAGATATTTCTTAAAATATTTAGATTAGATACATGAAAATCATACATCTCAAAAAGTACTTCCATAATATTATAATCTATTAGATTTTATAAATAAACTACACTTCTACTTAGTTGTCAAAGTTTAGTTTTGGGGACCATGTGGATGTCTAAAACTTGTATTTGTCACTGAAGAGAGTAGAATATAATTAAAATGGGTTTCATTGTGCAATTTTCTGGAATTTCCTTTGAGATTACGTTAATACCAACTAAAATGGCATTACTAATTTGGGGCCTACCGGTAATGTGATTTGCCCAGCTTCATCCATGATGCACGTGTCAAACTTCTTATGTGCTAGCAAGGGATGATATATTCCCAAACAAGTAACTCCAACAACCTGCACTTGCTCCATCCTTGTTTTGATGGCATCTACTGACTGTACCTCTGTTGCTGTTCATCAAACCAATAATTCAAAGCATACTTCTTTATCAAAATAAACAAGCAAATTAATAAAGGATAAATTCTGACTTGACAAGCAGTGGGCCCTGACATCAGGATGTACAGCTTCATGCCTCCCAATACGTATAAAATCTACACCCTACAAGAATGAAACATTAATCAGAATAAATGCTGTTTGTATTGCTTTATTACACTAGGATGCTCAAGAAAGCATGTTTTTCTGGTCATTTTAGCTCAATTTTTTTTATCATTGGAGAAATTGAAGGAATTGCAGTGGAAAACCACTGCACTGACAAGTCTTTGAACACAAACCTCGGCCTTCAACTTCATAAGCAGATTATCAATAGCTGAATTAGTATATGAAGTTAGCAAAATAGACTCTCCTCTGATCAATAACGACTTCACAGCGTGCACCATTGTATATGTTTTGCCTGTTCCAGGCATTCCTAGAATAAGAGCATAATCTTTTGCTGCTAGAATCTGAAAGCAATTTGTCGTTAGTTTTACAATGTAAACTTGAGTATCCAGAAAGAGAACAAAACAAACAAAGATTTACCTTACGTAGTGATCTTTGCTGGTCATTGTTCAAACTTGGTAGTGCTCGTATGTATGATAGTGCTGGATCTTGGCTAAACAGTCCTCCGCTATCAAACCTAGGAGCCTATCAACATAAGAATTAGAAGATTCCAGAAAACAAAGCCGGTGAGGGAAACTGTAACATCCCAAATTTTTAAAACCAATTTGGCACGTTAATAATTTCTTAAGTGCATGATTTAAAAATGTTAAATCACTCATTGTTGCATCATGACATCATCACTTCATGCATTGCATCTAAATTAGAAAAATAATTTAATCTTTCCAAGTCTATGTCCTTTGGTGGAAAAATATGGTGATTATTTTAAATAATATTTTCTATAAACCAATACCCCAAGTGAAGTTATTTGGAATTATATTTTAATTGTTGGGGAAACAAAATAATATTTCCTAAGTATTATTGTATTCAAAAAGAGTATTTGAAATGGAAAGCTCTTTGGAAATCAGAAAAATCCAAAAGGCCTTAATCCCCTTCTTGGCCCAGGCCGGCCCGTCCCCTCCTCCTCCTTTTCTTTCGTTTTCCCCGCTCTCTCTCTGGTTGGGCCAGAGCTGCGCCGACCCACTCCATGCTTTTCCCCTCCTTTCCCCTTCTCTCTCGGTTGGGCCTTGCCGTCAGCTGCTGCCATCCATTGCCCGCCCGCCATCATTGCTGAAGGCCATACCACGGGTAACCATGGCCCTTGTTGTCGGCGTCTCTCCTCTTCCCTGTTTTTCTTCTTCCGCCACGCCTGTCTCCTTGATCGCCGTCATTGTTCTCTCTCTCCTCTCTTCCGGGCCTCGCCACTTCGTCTCCCCATGAAATCTCTTGCCCTACACCCTTCCGCGGACCCTCTTCGCCCCCACCCTTTCTTGTCCTATCGCCGCCTAACCGCCTCGACGCATTCACTTCACGGCACCGCTAGAATCGACGCGGCGACCGCCAACCCAGCGTCGCATTGAATACGTTCGGCGGCTTCGCCTATAAGTGAAGAACTGCTTCCCTCTCTCTCTCGCGCCGCTGCATTGCCTTCACTCCGAGCCGGTCGCGTCGCCACCCTTCTCCGCGCCGCCATCGCTCCTCCATTGTTCCGCCTTATTCTCTCGCGCCATCCTCACCGTAATTGGCGCGGTCATCCGTGGAGCTCGCGCCGGTGAAGAGGAGCCGTTCAACCGTGTTCGTCCCGGTGTCGCTCCTAGTGCCCGTGACCTCGCCCGCTGTCGCCACGCCGCCTGGTCACTCCTTACTCCCCGGTGAGCTCGCTTAACAGTTCTCCTAGACCCATTATTGTTTCCGGCGCGTCTAATTGGTCAGAGGTGGCCGGAATCGCCGCCGCCGTGGGAATCACCGCCGCCGCCGGGAAACCCCCACTCTGTTTTTCCCCCTGCTGCCTCTGCGGTGCCACCGACCGGTGGGGCCCTCTGTCGGCTCAAGAAGCTCTGCTGCTCTCGCCTCACATGATGTCGAAGCGTTCTTGTGATTGGGCCGTCGGTCGAGCCGGCCCATTGCCATTTAACCCTCTCCTTCTTTTTATTTTCTTTTTATAATTTCCAACTAAATCATTTCCGGGTTCACTAAAAGTATTTATTAAAATAGCTTGTGCATGCTAAAAATTCTGTAAAAATTAGCAAAATTACTCTATTAGTTTCTGAACCTGGGAAAATTATGTAATTGCATGTCATGCATTTGGAATCCATTTTTGGTTAAAGAGATAAGCTCTAGGTGCATCATTAATTTCATGTGCTGAAATTATTCTATTTAAATTCAGGAAAAATACTTTGGAGGTTGCTGGACCCTAAAAATATTAGTTGTATGCATGGCATCCATCCAGCATCTGTTTTAGTTATGCAAGTAATTTTGGGATGGCATCATACCATGTGTGCATTAACCATTTAGCATCATGTTTCCTTTAAATGAAAATGCATGGAAAATGGGATTTCTGCATTTTTCTAAAAACAGCATGGCATAAAGTATTTTACTTATGTGTGTTGTATTGCTTTGCATGCGTGTGCGCGTTTAGGAGGTCAAGCTCTCGAAGACCCGATCGACGACGTCCCCTTCGCTTTCCCCGGAACCGATCAAGGCAAGTCCCCCCTTTGATCATATTGAGAAGCCATTTTCGGTTATTTAGAAAATGTTATTAGACTTGAAAATATGCATGCTAGTTTAAAAGATAAATGCCGTATTTCCTAGACTTAGTTATCATGACCGAATAGAAAGGTAAGAAATATGGTAGGATTAAACCTAAGGCTAAAATATGAATTGCTCTTATTTATATGCTTTGATTGTGGTAGGATAAATGCTTAAAATCATTTATGCGGAATGATTCAATCATTTGTGTGAAAGGTGAATGTTTTGAGAAATGGTTGGAAAAGGGTGGTTTAAAGATAGCGCATCAAGGGTGATACTGAGTAGGAAACGATTTTCCTCTTACCCCAAAAATCTTTCCGACTAGGGAGATATTTTGTCGGTTGGTGCAGAGGGCACCATGTTTTGAAACTAGGCTAAAATATCAAATCTCCCCTAGTCTAAGAACTGCTCATCCTATGATACTATGAACTGAGCCATTACAGTACGACCTCGAGCCCCGGTATGGAACGGGCCCGATCGTTGGCCCTCGTGGTTGATGGTCTTGTGGCGAAACATCGCCTGGGTGCGTAGCCTCTCGAGGGTAAGGCGTACCCACTCTGCAGAGTTAAAACTGTCATGATAGCCGTGCTCGCGGTTATGAGCGTGCAAAGGGACTGATTATATGGTAGTTTCTTCATTTTAAAACCAATTTAGAAAAGGGGTTTGAAAAGAAAGGATTTGGGATGAGTAAGGATTTGAGCAGGATTTCGTTTGAGCTAGGTGCCACCGGCGATATTCCGGATTGGATGACGGCTTACCGGAAAGTGTCGCGCGGAATGGACCTAGCCGTTTTGAGAAAGGAAAAGAAGAAAGGAATTTGTTCTCGCTATGGCACTGAGGCCAAGTGGCGACAACCGTTTGAGAAGAGCCCAAAGAAAGTGATTAAGATTTATTGTTTCTAAATTGCTTTGTCAAAACTAGGCTAATAAATACTTTTCCGCAAAATATCCTAAGCCTTCCTTGTACTGAACCGCACTTGCATAATTCCGGACTTGCGAGTACAATTTGTACTCACCCTCCTTTTCTCCTCTCCCTTTTCAAACTTCAATAGCTGGTCCATCCGAGTATGGCCCGCCGTCCGAGGAGGAGGACCCGGATTATGTCGAGGAGGCGTTCTCCGACGAAGAGTATGAAGATTAGGGTTACGCGTTCCTACAGCCCCCGTGCCTGTGGGATGAATAAGATTCTAGATGTTGTATTAGGCTTATATCGTTGTGTACTCTGATTTGCGGCCTGCGAGCCGTTGTATATGTTGTTTGTACCGGACTATGTTCCCTCTTGTAATAAAATCGTTGGCACTGTCCCGTTTCTGTATATCTGTGTGTACTAGCCATGATCCTTGGGACTAGTACGGGTTTACGCAGGTGGAATCCGATCTTGTAAATCGGGTGCCGACAGAAACATGCTATAACACAATACACTAGTGTGTGAACATACCTCAAGATCAACTATCAACTTCCGTATTTGAGAGCTCTGTGGATTCTGAGCAAATAATTGTATAAGGTTGAGTCTGAAAAAAGTTGAAATGTGAACTTAAATTAGAAAGAGAAACTTATTCTTTAAAAACAAAAACAACAAACGAAAACAAAGGGCCAACCTCATGGTTGCAAATGAAGAACTAGATTCATCCTTGTCTATCCGCCAAACTTCATGCCGTATCTCTCCTTGCTCTAATAAGGAATTACTACCTGGAAGTCTCAAACGACGAGGCAAAGAGACCTACAAAATCCATTTGAGATACTCGATCAACCTAATACAATAAAATATCTGGCTGTGATGGCCATTTTATACCGTTATATGGGAACTGCTGATGTCTGTTATATATCCATTTGCAATTGCCATCCTCCCAGATTGAGTGCTAAGCACCTAAAAATGAGTCGCATACAGCACGATGGAATTAGTGTGAGCAATTTTGCATATTATTTCAGACAAGAAATGACTTCATAGATATAGGCCTATAGCATTAAAGCAAGGGTAGCATCTGAAATCAGAAAAGAACTGAAACCTAGCAATATATGACACACCACCCATGTCGTACCTTATGACTAGCTACCTGAATAATCTGTTTGCAATAGCTGTAGAAGATTCTAGCATTCATTATATTTGATATTTCTTATCCATACATTAGCCGAACATGTCCTATAGAACCGAGATTTCTATTTAATACTTCAATTTTGCAGAGTGGTGCAGCTGAAAAAGCACCCTAGTATCCTACACTTCAAAATGAATAAAAGATTGAGATGCTGGCATGTATACGGCAACGTACACAAATATATTCACAATGATACCGTTAGCACTGTAAAAAACATAAAGCGGCTAATACAGCAACACAAATATATGATTGAGTAATTAAATAAAGAATGAAGGCTTACCACACAATCACCACATTTGAGGCTGGAATCTAGGTTACCAGTTTGTGCTTCTGACTGGTTGGTTTTTTCAGGTTGCATCTTCTGGCGTACAAAATAATAGATGTATCTTTTGCTTTTTCCTGATGAATCTACTGAATGTTTAATGTTTTCATCCAGGATGAAACAGCATGGAGCAGAATTCTTGCTTCCAGAATTTGAATGATGGAACTGAAAAGTTTCCTTCTTCTTGACCTGAATTTAACATAAATGGGATTAAGTACGAAGAATTCAAGTCCCACATCACATTTGGGAAAGTAAGGATACCTGAGAGACTCTAGCTTCAAGATCAATCAATCTATCCCAATGTTTAAGAAAGTTATGATGGGCAACCGTTAAGTGATTCACAAGGTTGTCAAATAAGTCACCAAGCCCACTATTTGCAGCATTGCCCCCATGTGCCTGCCATATCAAAACAGAACCCCGCATATAAAGATTATCAGTCGCATGTATATTTTCTGTATTTAAATAACAGTATGTTTTTGCACGTAAGAACAAGACAAAAAGAACACTAAGAAAAGGTAGCCTAGTTAAAAAAATAGATCAGTCAAACCTTGTGATATATGGTGCATGATGTCAGGTGTCGACATCTATTACATGTTGATTGGCTCTGAAAGAGAGAATGATTTTAATTAACTTCATACATATGATTATATGAATCACTTGTGTACAATTTTCTAGTTCCACCTGTAACATTGGAGGAAAACTCTGTGAAGTTGATGCTTTCAGGATTTCAGTTGCAAGCTCATTCCGGCGCATTATGATTCCAATTAAGTCAGACCTCTTAACTTTGATACCCTTAAGAAATTAAGAGAAAATGGGTAAGAATGGAGCATACAATGCATTTTCAGTATCATCTTACGACATTACCAATGTCTGGTCTGTGTGAAGATAATACAGAAGGCCCAAGTCAATATCCTTATTCAAGTATCTGAAAAGACATGAAAACACATGGTAAGGGATCAATGGAAACACTGCTGAAAAACCAAGGATCTAAGGATAATGCATTGCATAATGAATGATACCTCTCCGTCATCAATAGTGTATATAGTATCACCTGGGCAGAGTGTTCCATGGCCGTCTGCAAATTGATAAAACTCTCATGAATGGCAATATAGATGCAACAGAATCTTTCTTAGCACAAAGGGGGGAGAGAGAGAAGACCAAATTGCTATTTATTAAGATATTTAGGTAGACCATATGGGGAAGGCAATAAATATAACAAAACCTTCTGAAATGAACAATAGTGCTAAAGTTAACACCAAGACTCGCCATCACATTTAAAACAGAACCTAGCATCAAGACATATTTTGATGTAACTGTTAGATTTAGAGAGAGGAGGGTGTGTGCAATAGTTAGAGTTGTATTGAACAGCCCAAAGGGCAATATATAGAGTACAAAAGACGAACCCAAGAGATGGGAAAGGACCTAACTACCCCTACAATACACATATGACTACAATACTCTTAACACCCCCCTCAAATGCAAGGCATATGCAATAGCTTTGCATTTGAAGAAAAACACATACTCTAATCAAGGGAAGATCCAAAGTGCAAGCCTTGTGATGTCGTCGAAGTGCGCATCTCTGGGAAAATAAGCCGAACTCCATGAAGAACTCAACCATCTAGGTCAATACTCGGTGACAATGCTTAGCATGAAGGAGAAGTGGCACAGATCATAGCCTTGAATGGCATCATCACGAAAGAAGAACGTGATGCGTCGCGAAGAAAGGAGACACGACGTCTAGAAGGACCAAGGAGCAACGATCGAGAAGTCGAGGCCAAGCCTTTTTGGAGGTAAAGGCTTCTACAATCTACAAGGATCTCCGGTAGTGCAAGCAATGTCAACAGAGGACGGCTAGGAGGATGAGTTTGAAAGTGGAGCGAAACAATTGACAAAATAGAGAGTGGTCAAATCAAGCCGAGGAAGGAGCTAGAAGCATAGTAGTGACTAATCGTAACCTTGGAAGGCATCATCACAAAGAGAAGGACGTGATGCGCCATGAAGAGCTCATGACGTCCAAGAAGATTAAGGCGCGGTAGCAGCTGCCATGGGAAAAGAGCGAAGCTAGCAAAGAAACAGCTGATTTGACATGGAATGGTGGACTCGCACGGCATCGATGAACTGACACAAAGGAGCAACAGACTTGCATGGACACAACGGAAGCTAGAAAAGGAAAAGACTCAAGGATACAAGCAGCAAAAGATAACAGGCAGCAGTGATGGCAAAATGGCGAGACGAGGACAGATGCCTCCGGCAGCAAGCTCAAGCACAAGATAATGGCGACATCAATAGCATTAGCACCAACGGAAAGAGAGGACCCAAGGATGGCAAGGAGCAACTATTCAGCATAGGACCCGATGATGGCAATGCCAGGCGATGTCAGGGTATAGAAGTCGGTATGACCAAGGATGGCAACAAATCGACAATAATGGCAGTGCCAACAATATCGACATGCTGAATCGATGGGAAAGGAGAAGACAGGCTTGCTCAGAGACCCAAAGAAATTGGTGATAAAGCTACAAAGGGCAAGCTCTTGCTTAAAAGTGACACAAGGTCATGGATAGGTGGTGTTGGTTGTGCTGCAGACCTGCAGTGGTGTTGGATGAGAGAGAAGCTTGATAGTATGGATACAACATTGGAACAGAAGCTAGAGCTTGTCAGCATGGCATTGAAGAGGACCGAATGAGGTTGCAACGAGGGAAGTCGTGGTGGCGCCGAAGCTTTAGTGAAGGCCAGGGCAGCGACTCTGGTGAAGGTACTTGAGGCGGAGGCGGCAAGGAGGGCGGTGGAGGTGTGGGCCACGCGCCATCCCGCTGTCACGCCGATAGGGAGGACGCCATAGCCTCCGATGGAGGAGTGCCGAGGTCACCGCCCGTCTCTGAGAGGACAGCCACAACACCGCCACGGGGAAAGGGAGAGTGGGTGCCGCGGCCGTTGCATCGATTGGCAGGAAAGGACCCGGCCGGTGTTGATGGAGGAGAGGGCACGTCAGCGTGCCGGGCTAAGGAAGGAGCCGTGCCACAGCCGTCGTGCCTAGGTGGCAGCACCACCTAGGAGGAGAGAAGGCTGGGCGCCGCCACGTGTTGAGGATAGAGGAGCCGGGCGCAGCCAGATCTGAGGATGGAAGAGCCGGGCGCCACCAAATCTGAGGATGGAGGAGCCGCCGCTGTGTTAGATCCTTAGACGGGCGCCGTCACATTGGGAAGAGAGGGCGCCGCCTCATGGAGCAGAGGCAGGGGCAGTGGCGTGGCCCTTAGGCGGCGGATCTAGCCTAGGGCGAGCGGATATGGCTGGATCCAGAGGTGGCGGCACGTGGAGACCAAGTGGTGGCGTGCAACTAGGAGATGATCGCTCCTTGCCAAAGACACACCGGATCGGGAGGCGGCCAGGAGAATGCAAAGGCGGCGCGGCAGCCGCCAAGCTCGAAGAAGATGAACGGGACGACGCTCCGGCCGTCGCTATGAAGGAGACCGAGGCGGCGCGCCGGCCGCCCCTTCCCCCCACACTCCGTGGACCAGAGAGAGATGTTGCTGCTGTTATGCTTGCTCGAGGAATAACAAAGTTGCTGCTGCTGTGCCAAGGGGGGCGTTGCTGCTGCTGCTCACTTGAGGAAGAGGGCGCTCTAGGGGAAAGCCCAGAGCAAAACCAGGGGCCCTGCCACCGGCAGAGAAGCTCAAGCTCCTCCCGGGGGCGAGCAGCAGCAGATCGACGGTGGTGAGCTAGGTATACTCTGATACCATGTTAGATTTAGAGGGGAGAGTGTGTGCAATAGTTAGAGTTGTATTGAACAGCCCAAAGGGTAATATATAGAGTACAAAAGGTGAACCCAAGAGATGGGAAAGGACCTAACTACCCCTACAATACACATATGACTACAATACTCTTAACAGTAACAAAAGATGTATAATGTATTGATTGTGTGAAGTAGATGCAAGCTCAAGCCTCAAATTATTGATAGTTTTTTAAGGGAATAACTGGTTGGTTGTTTAGATGATTATCGATTCATTTGGAATTTCGGTTGTTGCCAAAAGACTGAAGATGGCTACGTAATAACAGGGATTCCCCGTAAATTAGTAACAACAATGAACCACGGTACTGCAGAGAAGCTATGCAAGTCATGAAGTATAGTGCCAGCAACCAGGTTATGGAAAGCAACTGGTTCTGGCCTGATCCATACAGAACACATTAAAAAATTAATACACATCAAGTGAGAATTCTTAAAGATATTTCAAAATATAAATTGTTTGTGAGAATCCTATGGAATCAGTACAACATTTCCATAGTAAGTGCTAATTTGAGGTAAATCAAAGTTCTCAAGTCCAGCATATACTGGTGGCAAAAAAAACCATATAATACCAAGAGAAATATTTGCACCATAATTTGGTACCCACTATTGGGGAACATATGCTTACCTGACCACTAGTTCCTCTACCAGTTTTGAATTCCAGTGGCATTATTTTGTTGTATGAACTACCATTAGATGAATCAACCCTTGATATGACAGAAGCATCAATTACACCTTTCAAACCATATCTTGGGGCCCATGCCATCTCCTCAATATCCATCACCTAAGCCACGTGAGAATTTCATTTCAACAATGACAATGATATTAAGAATGCGGACAAGAAGTGCACAAAATTATTAAGAGCATGGGGAGTAGAAATTTTGAGTTTGCTTAATTTTTTATGGTTGAAAACAGTAAGGAATACAGGAGTGTGCTGCTATGAAACGAACTTGCTATTGGTTTAAATCCAAATAAATTTCATATGTAACGTAGGTTAGATGAGAAAAATATATTCCAAATTGTTGTGAGCTCGATACTTTGCCTACCTCAGTCACTGCAACAGTCTTTCGTCCTTCAATATGTCCAAAATCAACATTAGTGCATTGTGAACCCTAAAAGTGCAGCATACATTTAGCAAACAAGTGTATGACCATATCTTCTGTAGAAAAGTACAAAACAAGCCAAAGAGAAAAAACGATACATGTTTCACCAATGAAGTATGCACATAATATACTCCACCATGGTAGATAAAGAAAAGATTAAATTCGTACTTTTCCTATGTGCATTACTATAGAACTGACATGTATTAACAGTGTGTGACTTGAGAGGAACTATTCCTTGTCTACAGTTTCTGATGACAATTAGAATAAAAGGTCACATTTTAACAAAATTAAGCAAGGCTGTCATGGAAATAATAAAGCTCTGAAATTCTTGTTATTTTGGGGACGCCAAAGTGATTATCTAAAAGCTAGTCTGCTTGATTGCATACCTTCATAAAGCATTTGAACCAATTTAGCATTTTGGGGATTGCTTCAATAAGCATTGAATACGTGTTGCTTTCACTAGCTGCATAAGAATTAAAAAAATCAGTAACACAGATTGGCAAAGCAAATAACAGTGAAGAGGAGCTCCCATGCCCCCCCAACTTTAATTCTTGCAAAAAATCATAGCTTGTTAGAACCCATATTTTGCATAAAAATATGAACACATAATGCAGTATTCAGATAAAGCATGGGCCATTCAACCCAGATATGTAAATAATAGTTATATGCATTCATTCAAAATGTGTGCCAATATTTAATAAAAGGGTGCTATGATATAAGGATTTGCAGACTTTTTACGGATTACTCCTCAATGTTTTTTTTAGTGAACACAACAGAATGGTACACTGCTTTTAATAGAAAAGAAGAACGGTTTAAATTAATAAATACAACATCCAGATAATAAAATGTGAAGTTCTGCAAGAATGTAGTAGTAGTAGTGCATGATCATTAACAAGATAATATGGCCTTAGTGCTCTAAAAACATCCTGAACTATCCAAGACATACTTCTGTTTAGTGTCTCTCTGAAAAAGTGGGAGATTTTTATTCTGAATCTTACCTCCACATGCGTACAAACTCTCGATGTTTTTTGAAAGAACTTCTTTTGTTTGCTGTTCCAAGAACTGCCTTGAAGGAACATTCTCAAGTAGCCCAGCCTGGGCAAGAGCCAAAAAAAAAGACATCTCAATTATTAACTGTAAATAAGTGGCTGAACAATTACTAGCAAGTATTCCTGTATCAGGGAACCTGAAAGACTTGATGAAGCAGGGTACCAATAAAAGCACTTGTTGAGTATTCGTTGCTTTTCAATCTGTCATCAAGAACAGATCTTCTTGCACAATGGAAACTGGAAGCAACCTAAAATCAACTACTCATCAACATATGCTGAAGGGAGAAAGATAAACACATGCTTTTACAAATAAAATGCTGAGAATGCATTATAGGGTGTGATGTAAAGTGTTCAGGTTACTCTCAATGTCAGTTACAAAATATTATCACAAAATAAGGGGCAGTACTGACCCGTGTTCCAGAAATGAGTAATTCTGGATGTACAATAACAAGATTTCTGTCGTGATCAACAATACATTTTCCTTGGTCACTGAATTCTCCAATGACATTTATTGTGTCGCCTGGCCCAACAAGACTATGGAACCTGCGGTAATTTGAACACAGAAATATAAAAGGACTGATCCAGGTGCAAGCTATAGATATGAATATATGATAGACACAAAGGAAGCCCATGAGCCTATCCATAGGGTGGTGCTGCTGCGGACATTGCAGCAGTCCATAGTTTGTGGAATTACATTTACCCCCAAGTCTTGAAAAACTTTAATAAAAAATGATGATCTAACAACGCGGTGATATTATATACTCACCACTCATCACACAAATGCACCGCATATTCTTTCCCGCAGTGTTCATTCAATAGACGCAGAACCTGTGAAAATAATCAAATAATTTGCAGAATAACAAAAAAAATATTGCTTACATAGCACACACCCTATCATCCATCAAGGTAAAGAAGGACACACCTTAGCAGGATAAGGGTCACATGATGAAACATCACCGTTGTGATTTTCTGATACCTGAAAGTAATGTCAAGGATAAGACTCACTAGTCACTAGAGCAGCTATTTGACATTGATCAGAAACCAACAAGTGGAAGTGAAAAGGCAAACCTCCAGCACAAGGAAACTATCAAAGGATGGGGCATCAAGGGGCTCCCTCGATTGCATATTTAGATCACTATTAACACTAAAAGAACAGCCACTATTACTGCTACCGATGGTTTTGGCTTGCCCTCCTTTATTCCCAGCATCAGCAGGCAAATCTTCTTCCATGATTGCATCTTCCACTTGATCTAGAAGATCAAGCAGTGCCTGGCAAGAGAGCATTTTGACATAATTTCACAGTGATGACTTCTTAGGAGTTTCTTAGCACGCACCAGGGAACCCCCTAAGGGGATAGATCATTTGACTAATCTAAATCGTTAATCTCCATAAAAAGTGGCCCACGCTAAAAGGAACAGAAATTCATCGATCTCTCATACCGGATATTGGGATTCTTCGAATTTTGAATTTGAAAATTTTGGTTTCCAAATTTGATTTTGGATCAAACAGTTCAAAATTTGAATTTTTCAATCTCCCGTACCAGAGATTAGGATTCTTCAAATTTTGAATTTGAAAATTTCGGTTTTCAAATTTGATCCAGTTTTTCAATTTGATTGTTTGACCAGCCATTCAAAAATTTGAATTTAAAAATTTTGAACTTCTAATTTCATTTCCATAATTTGAATTGGAATCCCATTATCTGGTATGGGAGATCAATGAATTTTGATTCTTTTTTGCAGGACACCTTTTATGGAGATTAATGATTCAGATTGGTCAAATGGTTTAGCAGTTTCCCGACTTTTTAACTCTTACAGGTTACAAGTAATAAAGATCATGAAAGCATTGCTGTTTACTGCTGAAGCATTATCTAAAAGAGGTGACTAGTTCACCTTTTTGTGCTGCCTGGCTCCCAACTGCCCAAGTCCGCCATCAGAAGTGGCGCCACCTTTCAACTGCTGCTTAAAGCATGAGAGAAGATTTAACCATGAACAAAATTGGTAGTTACATATAACTAACAAAATGTACAATAATCACCTCAGTGCAGATATAAGGCAGTGATGGCGGTGTTCGAAATGGGCTTTGTGTATCCTCCACACCGTCACTGCCACCAGGACCAGTTCCACAAACATCCAAAGTGTGAGCTGAAGCAGTACACCTCGACATGCCCAAAGGCGATGAATGCCACTTCTTGATAGCCTCAAGTGAGGAATGCTTCTGCAATCCCATTTTACATGCCAGAACGACAAATCAAAACCCATAAACATAATACTCCATATTTCTATCATGCGACCACCAGGTGGTACCAGCATAAGTTCCACGAAGAACATGCCAAGGCATACGCACTAGATACAGTGCCCCGGCGCACAACTACACAAGCATAAGGATGTCTGAATTCGCATGCACGCCAAGAAAATTCAGGATTAGTGTACCTCGTTGTTTGAGCATGGACGAAGCGACATCCCCATCATCTTCCTTGATGTAACAGTGCGCAGGCGATCGTTCACCGGAGAGATCTTCCAAGTGATAGCCTCCGCGCCCCCATCATCCTGGCTCTCCTTAATCAACTGAACCGCACAAGCAACCCACGACCAATCATAAGAATCGATCCAAAGATTCCAAACGGCAACTAATGCTGCTCGAATGGGACCAATCGGAAGACGAAGGCTCACCATTCCAGGAGAAAACCTGACCCGCTTCGGCGCCAGGGTCTTGGTGACCTCCGGCGAGACCTCCGACGGCTCATCCTCGGGCGGCGGCGGAGGAGGAGGCGGAGGCTGCGGGGGGTCGGGCTTCTGAATCTTGGAGCTCTGGGAGAAGGCCTGAGACTGGCGCTCAAAGAACTGGGGGATGCCGAACTTGGCGGGCTGCGACGGCGGCGGCTTCTTTGAAGAGGAGGCGGCCGCCGTGCGCTTCCGTGGAGCCATGGCGACTGGCAATTAGGGTTGTGGATTTCGCGTTTAGGCGGTTCGAGGAGGGAAGCTGGACGCGGCGGGCGGCTACGACGGCGACGGCGAAATGGGGGTTGGGGGATCGGATTGGGGAGGGAAGGGGACAAGGGGTAGTAGAGGGGGAGACCGGAGTAGGAGAAATGGGAGAGGGGAGGTGCGCGGAGACGGAATTGGCGGCGGTGGAAAATTGGAATTCCCGCGCGAAGCAATTTTTGGCACAGTACTTCGCCGCCTCGGCCCAGCAGGTCCTGGATGAGCGAAAGAGTTGCCGCTGCCCAGCTTCTTACGGGTCAAATTGGAGTAGACGACGGATTTGGGCTCACAAGATTATAGCCCAAATATTCCTTGGGCCAGATGCTACACAAGTACACAGCGTGCAAGTCAGCACTATCAAATTTAAGTATTTTCTTGTCAGAAAAATGCTCTAAAGGATTTTTCATAGGAATTCTGGAGGCTCGGATTACTTTGAAAACTTTGGTTTTGAATGGCATGGAACAAAGGATGAAAGGAAATCCCCTTCTCCATTCTTAAGGCCTTGTTTCGCTAGGAGCACAAAAATTCCCAAGGATTTTTTAGACACGCATGTGGATTTTTTTTTGTCATTAAAAACCTAGGTATAATCTCCGCTTGTTCCCCTATCAAAATCCTAGGTCAAAATTCCCGCCGCTCCTAGCTTCTAACTGCTAAATTCGAGGTCCTAAGCAAGCTGTAGCTATCGAAACTCGAGCTCGATTAGTCTTGACCTGAGCTTGGACTTGACTTGAATCAACACTAAGTTTAGAGTTATACTCGGGATCAAGCTCGATGGAAGCTCAGTTAGGGTCGGACTTGATGAAAACTTGGTTAGACTTGAGCTCGCTTGGTTGAACTCAAATAAAGAGGATAATGTTGTTACAGGGGAGGATGTAAGGCTATATGTGCTTAATTGGGCTCTATTTTGAGCTTGAGCTCGCTTCGTTTGTTTGAACTAGTTGGCTTAGAGAGATAGATAGATGGTGTGATGATGTTTGCCAGAGCTCGATTAGATTGATGAGGGCTCGAGATCAAGCTCGGACTTGACTTGAGATAAACTTGACTTGGCAAGTTTAGCTTTTGAGCTCGATCCGAGCTTTAACCGATCTCAGGTAGCTCATCCAATCTTGACTAGCCATGTAAACATATAAAAAACTCAAGAAAATATACAGTTGTATGTAACAATGTGAATATACAAAAATACTAAAAAAAATAGATTGAAAGTATTGTACGTGTTCTAATATTGTATTTTTTGAGAATTTTTTTATATGTTTACATTGTCCAAACAAAAAGATAATTTTTCACCAATGACACATAGGTTTATAAAATAGCAATTGTGATGGTATGGAAGAGAATAACGACTAAGTAAAGGCACGTAATACTCTAAATGACTATGCAATTGCGATAATTCCCCTAGATTATGAGTGGCTTGGAATGGATTGAGTTAATGAAATTACATAATATTGTCCATACTTCGGTACTATTCTCCCACTGTTTAAACATGGCCCTATGTCTTCTAAACAATTTCTACATTGCCTGAACCAACTACGGTGATGGGTTTAAGCAAGATGTGTGGTTGCATACGACGGTTTTCCTTTTTTTCTCTTTTCAAATTATTCCATTCCATTTAAACAAATCCATCCCGTGGACTCTGTGTGTCTCATAAAACATGTAATGGGGTTACCATCTTGTTTTGCGAGGGAGGCAGGGAGCATTACATCGTTTCGTTATCGTTCCAGAGCAAAGAGCCATTCGTCACCCCGCCCGGCGCGCGAGAGAACCGAGCACGCCAAACCGACAGCCGGGTTGGGGAAAGCGCGGCATTTGCAGCGTGACGCCGACCTCGGATGACAGGTCAATCCTTCCTCGATCGAGCGGATGCGTGCCCGTACGCCGGTCCACGCCGCTTACCGACGAAACGGAGATTTGTGTGTTAAGTAGTACTTGCTCCAAAGATCCGTCGAGCCATCGGAGGCCAGCGACTAGCCTAGTTCTTGTAGGCTGCAGAATCAAGGTCGGGTGCTCATGAGAGCATCTCCAATGGTAGTCTAAGATTTATGTGGCACATCCACATCAGCATAAGAGACAACCCACACAACAGCTTGGCTATAGCAATAAAATCTGCGGGACCCACCACACATAATATATTATGTTTTGCTTTCTTCTTCCTCGGTTCCACCGGACAAATCTCCCCCAAATCTCACTGTGCCGTCGTGTTCCCTCCCCCTCACCTCGCCACCGCCGCCTCAAGCCACCTCGCCGGCGTGCTCCCCTCCCCTGGACGCCGCCGCAGCCCCACGCCGCCTCGAGCCGCCTCGCACCTTCCTCGCCACGACGTGCCCTCCTCTCCGTCGCGGGCTCGCGGCCTCACCGGATCCGGACGATGACGACGACGCAACGACGACGACGACAAAGAACGAAGACGACGACGATGGCGCGACGGCGACGGCGACGGACGGCGCGACGCCCCGATTGGCGGCGGCGGAACGACAATACACTGGGGCGGGTCAGGGCGGCGGCGGCGGCGACGCAGATCAAGGCGGGGCAGTCCGGCGGCGGCGGCGGCAGGCGCAAGGGCTGGGTCAGTCCAGCAAGCAACAATGACGGCGATGGGCGGCTTGTAGTGTGTTTCGGGGAGGAGAGAGAGAGAGGCGTCTCGGGGAGCTCGTGAGCGCCCGGCGCTTGATGTAGCGCCGGCGCTTAGCCTTGCTGCACCATCTCTCCTCCATCTCGTGAGAAAATCTATCTGGAACCCTTATACCAAATGACCGACCTTGCCCATCGGAGATGCTCTGAGTGATGAGTCCACCAAGTTGTCGGATTCCAAGTATTTTTCTACCGGTTGTTGGGACTTGGGCCTTGGGGAGGAGAGGCACTGCAGGGCTGCCGCTCTTGCCCCCGGGCCACGCTAGACGCTACAGCGGCGTGTTTTCCCCCCTCGGGCACGTAAAAAAACTTCCCGTGCTTGCGCGCGTGTGCCCGTGAAGCCGTTCTGTCGTCTGTGTCCGTGTGATATGCTGCACGGCACACGCCGCTTCGGACGGGAGCGGCAGGTTCTGGAATGGAGCCCGAGACTCCGAGAGGGCACGTGAAGGTCTAGAACCGGCGCACGGTCAGTGGCTCAGGGCAGCTCTGGCCGCGCGGCCTCGTTTTCGCCGGATTTTTATGGTGGTGCACGTAGGATTCAGTTGGATTTTGGCTCCCGGGCGTTGCTATGTGGTCAGCGTGGCTCGGCGCGATGACACGCTCGAGGTCGTCGGCAATGGACATGCATGCCTATGTCTCATCAGCGTTGCATCGAGCATTTCGGGTTTTTGATAAGCGGGCCGGCCGGATATGTAGTGTTGCACCTACACGGTCGAAGAAAAGGTGCCGTACGTATATCTGCTTAGAATTTGGATGCATGCCGTCCGGTCCATTTGTCCGAACTAACAGGAACGAAGCGATTTCCATGAACGAGAACGCTTGTACGTCTTTGCAACAAAAGTAACCTGGTTAACAGACTTGCAGCATAGACTATGCTGCATAGTGGCTTTGCCTGCTATCAGCAAGGACAAGTTGTTAGATTTATAGTTGGAGGGAGGATCATCGTCTTCATCGGCATTTGGGATCACTACTGCGGATCGGGGCTTCCAAAGCGGTCCATCACAAGCGATTTGCTTTAACCCGCTTGCGATCCGATCGCCACAAGCGGTTCGTGGCCAACGGGTGGGAGGGTAGCGGGAAAGGACATATGCAAGCGGTTCGTGATACAAACCGCTTGCAGAGATATCACACTATAAGCGGTTCAGATCACCAACCGCTTGACTCTCTCTGTAAGTTGTTCGTGATAAGAACCGCTACATCATAAAGATCTGTGCAAGCGGTTTGTATCACCAACCGCTTGCATATGCTTTTTTCTTCCCGCCCAGTACATTTAACCCCTTCTTCCTCCCGAGCGAGCTCGCAAGATGAGAGATTGACGGCCGAAATTGTTCATGCAGGGGAGGTGCTGCCAAAATTTTTAATTGAGACTAATAGCACTACCAGGGAACAAGCTTTCTCAAGCGGTTCAAAAAAAAGGATCAAACTTCTACAAGCGGTTTAATGCCTCAGAATAGTCTCAAGTCAGAAAATGACCTCTAGAAGCGGTTGGGGGCACGATCCGCTTCTAAAGAGCCAAAATCCTAAGCGGTTTGTGTCCCCAACCGCTGCTATACCTCTACAAGCGGTTGGGAACACGAACCGCTTAGGATGCTTGGCTTTACAAGCGGTTTAATAGCCCCAACCACTTCTAGAGGCCCATTTTTCGAATAGATAAAAGGAAAGCTCCCCCCATTCTGTCAGATAACGCGCGTGGGTGGGTTGGCTAGCTGGGTGAGGTGTGAGTCAAGAGGTCCTGAGTTCAAATCCCCGCTTGTGATGCTCCACGAGGCAACAGTCGCGGTTGCTTACAAGCGGTTTTAGGGGGCTTATCAACCGCTTGGAAAGCCTTTTTCCCTGGTAGTGTAGCTCCAAATTAAGATTTCCAAGGTAAGTAAACATGGTCTCAACATCATTTTTATGTGGACATTGCTTATCTTTTTGCATTGGATGTGGAGAAATATTAAATAATATTGTTTGAATTGAAGGGTGTTTATTTTGCTATAGCTCTCTCTCTTGATAATTTGAGGCAAGATGTAGATCTATTGAGGGTTTTAAGTCTCATATTAGTTTTGTATCCTTTTTTTGATGATGTATAAGATGTTGAAATTAGTTGGTAGGGGTGATTATTTGTTTTAGAGAGCAAGATCTAGCTTGGTGCCTTAGCTAGCTCTCCCTTCTAGATCTTTTGGTGATCTATTAGATGGTTTTAGTTTCACATTAGTTTAAAATAGTAGGTAGGGTGATTATTTCAATTGCTATAGAGCTAAATAGATGTAGGTTTTTGCTAGGTTGGTAATAATTTTTTGTGTATGAAATGTAATTAAAAATATTTTTGAAAAAGTTTTTAATTTGTGAGATTTAGTTGGTTTAGCTATAAAAATCAAGAAAATTTAGAGGTAATAAAAATATAACAATTAGTTATTTGAGTTAAATATTTCAATTTGAAAAATATAATAAGTGTTCTTATTAATTTAATTGGTGCAGATGAACCGCAATGGATGTATGCGGATCGTCGGACAAGGGAGTTCATCGATGGCGTGAATGCTTTTCTTGATGTCGTATTTGAGACTTGCCTCCGTGAAGCTTCGATCGTGTCCGTCGTAGATTGCGAGAACGAGAAAGAGCACTCAATGCGAGGACGGATCTGAGGCCACTTGTTGATGAGAGGTTTCATGCCGAACTATACATGTTGGACTCACCACGACGAAGTAGAGCATACCAAAGATAGAAGACGAAGAAGAAGCCGATGAAGAGGAAGTGACATATGATGGTATGCCGGATGCGATTTACATACGAGGACGTAGAAGATACACAAGGTGATCGGTTTGGTGTGGATGATGACTGGACGAGATGTTTGCGTGTGCAGAGGGAGATATCACAGAGGACAAACAATATAGGAAGTACCAGGGATTGTTGGAGGACCAGAGAACTCTTTTGTACCCAAATTATGGACAGGAGCACAAGAAGCTACGCACTACACTGGACCTCATGCAATGGAAGGCTGTGAATGGTGTGTCAGATAAGGGTTTCAATGAGTTGCTGTCGCTCATAAAGAAGTTGCTCTCGAAAGATAACACCCTGCTAGAATCCATATATCAAGCCAAACTGGTCCTGTGTCCCTTAGGATTGAAAGTACGGAAGATACATGCATGTCGCAACGACTGTGTCCTATATCGCGGTGAATATGTCGAGTTGGATGCCTGTCCAGTGTGCAAGGAACCCCGATATAAGACGAAGCGTGACGATCCAGGTGAAGTAGATGAGGTGCGTGTGAAGAAGAGAGCACCGGCAAAAGCGTTGTGGTATTTTCCTCTGATTCCAAGGCTGGAGCGTATGTTTGCAAACAAAGCGCATGCGAAGATGATGCGTTGGCACAAAGAAGAGCGTAAGGTCGACGGAATGCTTAGGCATCCGGCAGATGGCTCGCAGTGGAGGATGGTCGATCGGAAGTACAAAGACTTCGCAGACGAGGTCAGAAACATGGTTCGGTTTGAGTACCGATGGGATGAATCTTTTCGGAGAC
This sequence comes from Raddia guianensis, assembly GCA_036346415.1. Classification (NCBI taxonomy): domain Eukaryota; kingdom Viridiplantae; phylum Streptophyta; class Magnoliopsida; order Poales; family Poaceae; genus Raddia; species Raddia guianensis. Next base: position 49,548,756 of record CM070537.1, read on the forward strand.
ATGAGCAGCAGCCATAGCACCTAGCCAGTCATACTATGTGTGTATAATATTCCTCCATGGTTATGCACGAAGAGAAAGTACATAATGATGTCGTTGTTGATCCAAGGCCCCAAGCAACCCGGAAATGATATCGATGTCTACCTGAAACCTTTGGTAGAAGATCTTCAAACGTTATGGAACGTTGTAAAGGTCTGGGACGAATACAAAAGGGAGTATTTCAACATGCGTGCAATGTTATTTGTAATAATCAACGACTGGCCAGCGCTTGGTAACATGTCTGGCCTAACTGGCAAAGGTTTCAATACGTGTGTGCAGTGTTTGGATCAAACCGATGGCACGTACATGAAAGGCTCTCGAAAGATGATGTACATGGGCATCGCAGGTTTCTTGTTCGGAGCCACACGTTGTGGAAGAAACGCAGGAAATTTAACGGGGAGAAAGAACATCGTTCCCAGCCGAGGCATCGAAGTGGTAAGCAGGTATTTGCTATGGTGAAGGATCTGAAGGTACTTTTTGAAAAGGGTCCGGGAAGCAAATCTGTGCCGAATGATGAGGATGGCCATGCACCCATATGAAAAAGAAGTCAATATTTTGGGACTTACCTTACTGGGAAGATTTGGATGTTCGCCACTCACTGGACTTCATGCACATCACCAAGAACGTCTGTGTGAGCTTCCTAGGATATATAGATCTGTACGAGAAATCGAAAGATACAGTGAATGCTCGGAACGACCTTGAAGTCCTGGGTATCAGGAAGGACATACACCCTGAAAAAAGAGGTACGGAACAACTGTACCTATGGCCAGCGAGTTATACTCCAAGCAAAGAAGAGAAAAAAAGCGTGATAGAGTGTCTTAGCAGTGTGAAGGTCCCTTCCGGATACTCGTCGAACGTAAAGAGATTCGTTAATATGAAAGAGAACAAAATTGTACATCTATAATCTCATGACTGCCTTGTGCTGATGACACAGTTGCTCTCGGTGGTTTTAAGAGGTGTACTGCCCGAGTGGGTAAGGGGGACAATCACAAAGCCGTGTTCGTTTTTTAACGCTGTTTCCCAGAAGGTCATCGATCCAAAAAAACTAGGTGAGTTGCAGGCTGACGTGGTACAAAGTGTGGTTAGGCTCGAGATGATCTTTCTGCTGCTTTTTTTGATATCATGGTTCATCTCACTGTTCATCTAAGCAAAGAGATAAGTATTCTTGGGCCCGTTTATCTCCACAAAGATGTTCCTTTCGAGAGGTACATGAGCGCACTAAAGAAGTATGTACGAACCGTTCTCGCCGAAGCATGCATTGCCGAGGATTATGTGACGAGGAGGTGGTCGAGTTACGTGTGGACTACATTGATGATCTAGACCCCATCGGCGTCCCTATATCACGCCATGAGGGCAAAGCTACGAGGTAAAGGGACACTTGAAGAAAAGTAGTTGCATGCAACGATCTTCGATATTTAAGCAAGCACATTTCAACGTGTTGAAGCAATCGGCAGTGGCCGCCCCGTATGTCCTCCAACACAAGAATGCTCTACGTCTTCAGTTCCCAGAGAAGACTGATACGTGGATAACACTGAGACACATAGATTCTTTCGGCGCATGGTTACAAAGCCATTGACGGCGTGTTCTCCGCTCAACCACTGCGGATCACACCCCTGGTCAGATTTTTAGTCTGCTAGCCAACTCGATCAAGCTCGATTCGATTTGAGCGTCGGGCACAACAAGGAGCGACTCGCAGATTTACCCAGGTTCGGACCTGTAACATCCCAAATTTTCAAAACCAAATTTGGCACGTTAATAATTTCATTAAAATGCATAATTAAAATATTAAACTATTTAAGTGTTGAAAAACATCATGGCATCATCATTGCATGCAACCGTTTTGAAAATGGGTTGGGTCATTAATTTTAAAAGGTATAAATATTTTCATGGGTGCATTTAGAAACTTTCAAACCCATGTGAATTTGTCAAAACCTATTTAATATTTGACCTTTGAATAATTATTTAGAAAGAAGAAAAGAGAAAACAAAATTGGAAAAATTAGAAAACTTCTCTCTCTCACCTTTTCTCTCTCTCTCTCTCTCTCTCTCAGACTGCAAGTTTATCGCTCAGAACTCAAATTGCCGCTATGAAGTTACTCTCTGAACCTCAGCGTGCGTCGTCAGCAAGATCTAGACCACGCCACGACCTTCTCTCGCTGCCACGCCAAGCGCCTCGACCTCGCTGTTTTGTCGCCATTGCTATTGTGCAATAGCACTGTCTTTCGTTGCCTCATGTATTGTGCCATCCGTCGGAGTAAAGTCCGATGCTCGCCGTGCCCTCCTCACTATAAAGTGGAGCTCAGGTTCTATCTCTCTTGCTCGGTGCCTTGCCGTGCCGTGCTTCTTCTCGTGTCGAAGGAACCCAAGCATCACCAAGTCAAGAAGGAAGTCGCCAGAAGCGCCATTTCGCCGTCTCTGGGTAAGCTTCGCTCATCTCTAGGTGCGCAAGAGCTTGGGAAGATGATCCCGGAGAGGTCGTAGTCTTCCTGCGTGTGCTATGTCGAGTTAGAGCTCCCATGGAAGCCATGCGAGCTAGTTTAGAGCATGCATCGTAGCTATGTATAAAAATACGCGTCGTCAGGCTTGGGATCGGCGGATCGCCACTATAGGGTCCTTTGGAGGCGCCGAGTCGAGAGGAATGCATTTTGCAATCGGTTTGGCGAATCTGAGGTCGCCACACCGCCAGCCGAGCCCGCTTAGCTCCAATGGCGTGTGTCTTGTGCGTCTTGCATGCTTGGCTTGAGGTTGAAGAAGACCCATGCTTTGAGATTAGTGCTAGCTTTGTAGTTGTGTGGTTTCGATAAATGGAAACGTATTCGATCAGAATACGCTTTCCAGAGTTCAAAGTGCACACATAAATATAATCCAAAAATTTAATAACTCTCTATTTATATTAATACCTATAACAATAAAAATTAAACTAATCATTTTGCATTAACTAGCAAATAGCGAATGATTTTCAAAAACCTTAGAAAAATGATGAAAATATTATTTTGATGCATACACTTGATTTAATAAAAATATAAAAATATAAAATAGTTATGCATGCATCACATTTCCATGCATATTTATTTCGTGCATGATTTTTTTAAAACAAAAATCATATATAAATGTTTCCCTGTTTGATGGATGTTTATATTATGTTGTATGTGTTGTCCGCGTGGTTAGACCCGCCCAGCGTCGCCGGTTGCTCCTACCCGTCATCTGACCAAGGCAAGTCCCCCTTTGATCATATTGTGAAGCCATTTTCGGTTATTTAGAAAATGTTTATTAGACTTGAAAATATGCATGCTAGTTTAAAAGATAAATGCCGTATTTGCTAGAATTAGTTATTATGCCAATTAGAAAGGTAAGAAATATGGTAGGTGAAACCTAAGGCTAAAATATGAATTGCTCTTATTTAAATACCTTGTTGAGGTAGGATAAATGCTTAAAATTATTTATGCGGAATGATTCAATCATTTGTGTGAAATGAGAATATTGTTGAGAAATGTTTGGGAAAGGATGATTTAAAGATAGCGATCAAGGGTGATGCTTAATAGGAAATGATTTTCCTCTTACCCCAAAATCTTTCCGACTAGGGAGATATTTTGTCGGTTAGTGCAAGATGGCACCGGTTTGAAAATTGGGCTAAAATATAAATTCTCCCTAGTCTAAGGACCGCTCATCCTATAATCCTATGAATCGAGCCATTACAAGATTTACCTCGAGCCCCGGTATGGGACGGGCCCGATCGTTGGTCCTTGTGGTTGACGGTCTTGTGGCGAAACATCGCTTGGGTGCGTAGCCTCTCGAGGGTAAAGCGCACCCACTCGCAGAAGTTAAAACTGCATGATAGCCGTGCTTTCGCGTTATGAGCGCCAAGGACTGATTATATGGTAGCTCTTTCATTTTAAAACCAATTTAGAAAAGGGTTTTGAACAAATGATTTGAGATGAGTAAGGTTTGAGAAGGATTTCGCTTGAGCTAGGGGCCACCGGTGATATTCAAATGGGTAACGCCTATCGGAAAGTGTCGCGTGGAATGGACCTAGCCGGTTTTGAGAAAAGAAAAGAAGAAAGGATTTTGTTCTTGCTATGGCACCGAGGCCAAGTGGCGAGAACCGCCTCGAGAAAAGCCCAAAGAAAATATGGAGATTCAATGTTTCTAAATCGCTTTGTCAAAACTAGGCTAATAACCGCACTTTCGCAAAACCGCCAAGCCATCCATTTGTACTAAACCCCATCAAGATATATCCTCGACTTGTCGAGTACCTTTGTACTCACCCTATTTCTCCTTCCTCTCTTCCAAAAATTTCAACAATGAGGAGGCTCCCTCGACTCTCCATCCGAGGAGGACCAGGACTACGAGGAGGAGGAGGACTTCGAGGACTAAGAGTAGGGTTGTGTCCCGCCTCGCCGCTTTGCTCGTGGAATAGTCTAGCTACTAGAATAAATCGTGCCATGTTAGGCTCTGCGTTACCGTGTGTGTGTGACGTCAGATCTTGGCCTCGTGTGTGCATTTGATGTATTAAATCAGGACTTCGTGGGACGCTTAGTCCCTATGTTGTAATAATGTAACTCAAGGCAATGTACCATTATTGTTGTTAAATTGTGTGTGCTAGCCATGATCTTCGGGACTAGTATCAGATGCACAATTAGGATTCGTCAATTAGACCGGTTCGACAAAAGTGGTATCGAGCCGATCGCTTTAGGACGAGCCCTAGAATTAGAGACCATATACTTTATAAAGGAAATAATTGTTAAATAAATTCATAATCTTCGCAATCCAATTTTTGCCGATAATCTTTTGAAATTGTAGATGCCGCTTTTCGCGTCCCGCCCTTGGACTTGGCTACGGAGGTTTCGTGGCGCCACCGTTGTCGATGTCGAGCACGCTTGGTTTCGTGACCCTATGTATCATGGGGCCACTACTTTGCGCAAAGGACGACCGCTTTGGGTGGTGTGCGTCCATCGTTTTTGCCGCAGTCCACCGCCTACTCGTGGACCGCTCCGCTACTCGCTAATCGCGTCAATTGCTCAGACGCCATCCAAGACGGTGTCGGACTTGTTTCTACACCGACTCAGCCTGCTTCACGCGTGAGTCGATGTCTCCCGCTTCGCTACTTTCCTCTCGCTTGCCTAACGAGCTGTTCACCATGCTCAGACGGCCGAGGGTGAGAGCGACCGACGGTGTACCACCTTGCCGAGCTCGTCCAATCCTCGACGACGCAGACACCATCGCCTTTGCGGAGTTGAACTCGCTTATGACACCAACCGCCACCGGAGCAAGCCAAGAAGGAGAGCCGCGAACTTAAAAAGCGTGACTCTTTCCACTTGGTGGAGAAGGTCCAGCCGCAAAAGAATCCGTCGGCTTGGTTCGCGAGAACCAGCGTCTCCGTGGAATGCCGCTTCTTCCTCCGGACTCCTCATCGCCGCTTCGACCTCGCGCCCAGAAGAAGGAGGTCGGGACAAGTCCCGCCCCCGCCTAAGGATCCTGCCGATCTTCCTTGTGTTCCTTCGAGCTCACCCCTAAGGATCTCAAGTTGATCTGGTCCTTCCGGAGTGAGAGCTCCGCCTCCCACTCTTGTTGAGCTCCAAGGCATACCGTTGATGGTTCTGATCACCACTGCTCGTTGGCACCTCACGTGGATGCCGATGGCGATGATGATGATGATGACGGGAAGACCCCGTGGAGTTGGTCTCGAGTCCGATTATGACTGTGACTAGCTTGTAGCCCTCAGATCCTTTGTTTGGGTCGTTGTCACCCTTTTCTTTTCTTTTCTTTTGCTTTGGGTCTTGTCCGCCGCTTGCCGCTGCTTTGCCGCCGTCCCCCCACTTCAAATATTCGCCGCCTCTTTAAGAGGGCCGCCCCATCGCAGCCTCGCCGCCTACTGCGTTGCCGCTGCCGCTTTGCTTGCCGCTGCAGTCGCTTGCCGCCTCCAGGTCTTTGCCGCCCGCCGCCCCATTGCTTTCTCCACCGCGATGAGGAGAAGGTCGAGATTTGGCCCATGAGTCCTCCCGCCACTGCTCATGAGCCTCGCCGCTCGGTGAGTCCTCGCTGCTTCTCCGAGTCCTCCTCGCCGCCTCAAGCCCTCGTCGCTTCCTCGAGTCTCGCCCTCGCCCGAGCCGAGCGAAGTTCCGCCTCTTCCTCGAGGAGATGAGGCATTTTCTCTCGATCACCGTGGTAACCATCCTACTCGTTGGTGCTTACAGTGGGCCTTGTGGATCCAATCCTATTAGCCGCCCCACAGATGTCCGTAACCCGTGGGTAGTTAGCTCGTGATTTGGGTTGACATACCGGTTTGGTATTGCGCCTGCTTGTACCCTAAAAATTATTATGTGATGTATGTGAATGTGCATTGTGCCAAATTGCATATTTAAAACCATGTTTTGGATGAAAACGAACTCCCCTTATGCTTATCTCGCTCCTCTTCTACCTATCGATGGTGATTGCTCGAGTGGTCGGAAGAAGGGATGTTGCCCGGGCCGAGGTCATGGAAGTGCCCCGAGCCGAGCAAGTGCTTCAGACCAACCTCGTGAGCAAGATCGCTCGATTCGCATGGATCAACATTCTTGGAGGACCTCCTCTGCTCTCGCTCCTCCGCCACCTCCTCCGCCAAATCCTCCACAAAATTCCCAACCAAGATCCCAACCATCCCACCACTAAAATTCTCCCAACATCAAGCCGATTCCAACCACCATCTTCCACCACCACCTCTGAAGAACCTACCACCCGAGAAATCATGCAATGCAACACCAGATGATCCGCGACTTGATTCAAGAGCGGAATCATCCTCCCGTCCCAGCTCCCTCTCCCGCTCATACACCAGCTCCACCTCCCTATCGCTCCTCAGATCAATGACTTCCTTAGGGCCAATCCCCTAAGTATCTTTGGATCCGCCGACTCTCTGGAAGCAAATGATTGGTTAAAGGAGATTGAGAAAAGCTCATCATGTTCCAATGTGGTGAGGTTGAGAGTGTTCACTGCAAACACACCACTCATTGGGGTTCTTCTGCCAGGGACACGCTCAGGAGGCCCATGATAACCCCGATGCTATTGAGTGGGCTGAGTTCGTTGAGGCATTTGAAGAGAACTATGTTCCCGATGTGTTAAGGAGGCTAAAAGAATTGAATTCCACTCCCTCGTGCAAGGAAGCATGACCTGCAGGAGTACTCTCACCAAATTCACACTCTTGGCTCGATATGTTCCAAGGACGGAGGAGCGATGCCGATAAGATATATTTCTTTAAGAAAGGCATGGACCCCGAGATACGTGCCTTGATTGACTCCTCTCAATTCCCCACTTTTAAGCAAATGTTTGCCCGAGCGGTTAAACAAGAGGAAAACCGCCGCCAGGCCTAGTCGCCTGAAAGAAGAAGAGGGCCCATGAGGATAGCCATTCCTCCGAAGTTCTCGCTTCAAGATCAAGCGCCTCGTGATCGCTTGCATGTTATCCTCCTCGCCTCAAGACTCAAGGTGGGTCCATCGCGACCGCTCCTCTACCACCTCCACCGCCGCACCCAAGTCTTCACTCCTCAAAAGAAAGATATCTCCACCATAAAGTGCTTTGCTTGCCGCCAGCTGGGTCACTATGCCACTCGTGTCCCAATAAGAATATCGAGCCTCAAGGAAGTCTGCTGCCCGCGACTCGCCTTCCGGGATGGGTCGCGGAACTTTCAACCCGCAAGATCTGCTCCTGCCGTTGGGCGGGGCGTGTGAACCACGCCATCGCCGAGGACGCCCACGCCGATCCTAATGTGGTGATGGGTAAGTTTTTCATAAGTGCGATGCTCACATCGCTTCTTTTCGATTCGTGCAACGATTCATTCATCTCAAAGATCTTTTGTCAAAAATCATGAGTTGAAAACTGATGCAATCAAGAATCCAATGCTAATTAAATCCCCGAAAAGTCATGAGGTCCACTTTGATGTGCCCCGTGGTTGCTTAAAATTCAAGACACCGAAGTTCTTGGCGACTTGGTGGTTATAAACTCAAGAGGAATTGAAGTGATTCGGGTATGGATTGGTTAACCAAAAATAAAGGTCAAATAGACTGTGCACCAAAACAAGAAAATTAATTAATAGTGTTGGACAGAGGTCCAATTCATCGCAAATCCTTTCCCTCGATCTAATCACCCTTAATAAGTTGGAGGCCTCTTCCATGAAAACCATAGCTGTGGTAAAGGATTTCCCCGATGTGTTCCCGGACGAGCTACCTGGAATGCCCCCTGATCGGGAAATTGAATTTGTGATAAATCTGGTCCCTGGCACTGGTCCTATCTCCCAAAGACCTTATCGCCTCTCTGCCAATCTAATGGCTGAATTGAAGAAACAAATTGAAGAATTACAAGAAAAAGGATTTATCCGACCAAGTGTTTCCCCTTGGGGAGCACCTGTGATCTTCGTCAAAAAGAAAGACGGATCTCTCCGCATGTGCATAGATTATCGATCTCTAAATGAAGTAACAATTATGAATAAATACCTCTTCCCGAATTGATGATCTGCTTGATCAAATGAAAGGAGCTTGTATCTTCTCAAAAATCGACCGAGGTCCGGTTATCACCAAATAAAAATTAAAGATACCGACATTCCAAAACAAATTTTCACCACAAGATATGGCCTCTATGAGTTCACGGTGATGTCATTTGGTCCGACCAACGCCCGCCATATTTCATGAATCTAATGAATAAAGTGTTCATGGATTTTCGGACAAGTTTGTGGTGGTATTCATCGATGATATTCTAATCTTCTCTAAATCGTAAGAGGAGCATGAAATTCATCTTAGAAAGGTTCTCGAGAGGTTAAGAGAAAATCGGTTGTATGCCAAGTCGAGCAAGTGCGAAGTTCTCGATGAAGGAAGTGATTTTCCTTGGTCATGTGATATCACCGGAGGTGTTGCAAAGGACCCGAAAAGTCACCGCGTTGTTGAGTGGAAGCAACCAAGTCTCAGAAACAAGTGAGAAGTTTTCTTGGATTGGCGGATATTACCGCGGTTCATTGAAAATTTTTCAAAATCTCTCGCCCTTTGACAAATCTTCTTAAAAAGGAAAATAAATTTGAGTGGAATGATAAGTGTGAAGCTAGTTTTCAAGAGTTGAAAAGGCTATTAACTTCCGCCTCCGTGTTAATCTTGCCTCGATGTCCATAAGGATTTTGAGGTATTTTATGATGCATCTAGGCAAGGCCTAGGTTGCGGCCGATGCAAGAAAGGAGAGTTGTTGCTTACGCATCAAGACAACTCAAACCTCATGAGCAGAATTATCCCACTCATGATCTTGAGCTAGCCACTGTGGTTCACGCCTCAAAATCTGAGACACTATCTAATTGGCAATAGAACCAAATATTCACCGATCATAAAAGTCTCAAATATATATTCACTCAACCCGATCTCAATCTAAGACAAAGAAGATGGTTGGAATTAATCAAGGACTATGATGTGGGAATCCATTATCATCCTGGCAAGGCTAATGTAGTGGCCGATGCCTTAAGCCGACGCTCCAGTTGCAATCATCTCATGCTTAAAGAAGATCAACCTGAATTATACAAAGAATTATCTGACCTCAACTTGGAAATGGTTGAGGTAGGCCAAATAAATATGCTTGAATTACAACCCACCTTAATGGATCAAATTAAAGAAGCGCAGAAGGTGATGATGAAGTTCTTGAAATTAAAGAGAAGCTTAAAAGAATAAGGCACCAGATTTTTCCATGGATGAAGAAGGAGTACTCGTTTAAAAGAGAATCTTCGCATCAAACAATAAATCTCTTAAAGAAGTCATCCTAAAAGAAGCCCATAAAAGCCCAATTTCTATCCATCCCGGAAGTACCAAAATGTATGTCGATCTCGAGAACCACTTACCGGTGGATCGAATGAAAAGAGATATTGCCGAGTATGTCGCTCTGCGATATCCGCCAAAGAGTGAAGGCCGAGCATCAAAGGCTCTCTTGGGTCATGGTAAACCGCCAAGGTTCCCGAATGGAAGTGGGAAGAAGTGGGGATGGACTTCATTGTCGGGTTACCTAAAACTCAATCCGCTATGACTCCATCCGGTAATCGCCGATCGTCTCACTAAAGTTGCACACTTCATCCTCGTCTCAACCACCTACACCGGAGGCAAGTTGGCCGAAACAGACATGAGCAAGATAGTCTGCCTACATGGGGTGCCAAAGAAGATTGTCTCGACCGAGGTACCCAATTCACCTCCACTGGGACAAGCTCCATGAGTCGCTTGGTACCCATCTGAATTTCAAGATCGCTTTTCACCCTCAAACCGATGGCCGACCGAAGAGTTAACCAAATCCTTGAGGATATGTTGAGGGCAAGTGCCCTAGCCAACCCCACAAGCCGATAAGCAATTGCCATATGCTGAGTTTTCTTACAATAACACCACCAATCAAGCATCCAAATGACACCCTATGAAGCATTGTATGGAAGAAAGTGTCGCACCCTCTCAGACGGGCAAGAAACCGGTGAGACAAAGGTATTTGGTTTGATATCTTGCAAGAGGCGTAAAAGCAAGTGAAGTAAATCCAAGAAAGGTCAAGGCGCCAGACCTAGGCGAGTAAAAGTTATCTCGACAATCGCTCGGCGTGATCTAAAATTTGCCAAGGGTGATTTCGTATCTCGGGTGTCCCTCCGAAAGGCATGCACAGATTCCGTGTGAGTGGAAAGCTAGCTCCAAGATATATTGGTCCTTTCCAAATTTCAGCCTGAAGAGGTGAGGTGGCATACCAGCTGGAACTGCCTGAGTATCTGTCCGATGTGCACAATGTGTTCCATGTCTCTCAATTAAAGAAATGTCTCCGTGTGCCCGAGGAGCAGTTGCCATTGGACAAAGCAGACCTACAACCTGATTTGATACTTAAAGAATATCCGGTCAAGATTTTGGATGTGGCTATGCGAAAACCCGGAGAAAATGTTTCGGTTTTGCCGTGTTCGATTGGAGTAACCACTATGAGGCGTGGTTACTTGGGAGCGTGAAGAGGATCTTCGCACGAGTTCCCTGAGTTATTTCTGAAGAATCCGAATCTCGGGACGAGATTCTCCTTAAGGGAAGGTTTGTAACATCCCAAATTTTCAAAACCAAATTTGGCACGTTAATAATTTCATTAAAATGCATAATTAAAATATTAAACTATTTAAGTGTTGAAAACATCATGGCATCATCATTGCATGCAACCGCTTTGAAAATGGGTTGGGTCATTAATTTTAAAAGGTATAAATATTTTCATGGGTGCATTTAGAAACTTTCAAACCCATGTGAATTTGTCAAAACCTATTTAATATTTGACCTTTGAATAATTATTTAGAAAGAAGAAAAGAGAAAACAAAATTGGAAAAATTAGAAAACTTCTCTCTCACCTTTTCTCTCTCGCTTCTTCTCTCCTCTCAGACCGCAAGTTTATCGCTCCAGAACTCAAATTGCCGCTATGAAGTTACTCTCTCAAACCCTCACAGGCTGCTGTCGTCAAGATCTAGACCACGCCACGACCTTCTCTCGCTGCCACGCCAAGCGCCTGACTCGCCGTTTTCGTCGCCAAGCTATTGTGCAATAGCACTGCTTTTCGTTGCCTCCGCTGCTGTGCCATCCGTCGGAGTAAAGTCCGACGCCGCCGCCCTCCTCACTATAAAGTGGAGCTCAGGTTCTATCTCTCCTTGCTCGCCTTGCCGCGTCGTGCTTCTTCTCGTGTCGAAGGAACCCGAAGCATCACCAAGTCAAGAAGGAAGTCGCCGCCAGAAGGCCACCATTCCGCCTCTCGGGTAAGCTTCGCCATCTCTAGGTGCGCAAGAGCTTGGGAAGATGATCCCGAGAGGTCGTAGTCTTCCTGCGTGCTATGTCGAGTTAGAGCTCCCATGGAAGCCATGCGAGCTAGTTTAGAGCATGCAATCGTAGCTATGTATAAAAATACGTCGTCAGGCGCGGTCGGCGGATCGCCAGCCTATAGGGTCCTTTGGAGGCGCCGAGTCGAGAGGAATCCATTTTGCGCCGGTTTGGCGAACTGAGGTCGCCACAATGGCCAGCCGAGCTCCAGCTAGCTCCAATGGCGTGTGTGTCAAGTCTTTGTGCATGCTTGGCTTGAGGTTGAAGAAGACCCATGCTTTGAGATTAGTGCTAGCTCGTAGTTGTGTGGTTTCGATAAATGGAAACGATTCGATCGTAATACGCTTCCAGAGTTCAAGTGCACACATAAATATAATCCAAAAATTTAATAACTCTCTATTTATATTAATACCTATAACAATAAAAATTAAACTAATCATTTTGCATTAACTAGCAAATAGCTAATGATTTTCAAAAACCTTAGAAAAATGATGAAAATATTATTTTGATGCATACACTTGATTTAATAAAAATATAAAAATATAAAATAGTTATGCATGCATCACATTTCCATGCATATTTATTTCGCATGGTTTTTTTAAAACAAAAATCATATATAAATGTTTCCTGCTTGATGGATGTTTATATTATGTTGTATGTGTTGTCCGCGTGGTTAGACCTCCATAAATCGTCAGCCGGTTGCTCCTACCATCATCCGACCAAGGCAAGTCCCCTTTGATCATATTGTGAAGCCATTTTCGGTTATTTAGAAAATGTTTATTAGACTTGAAAATATGCATGCTAGTTTAAAAGATAAATGCCGTATTTGCTAGAATTAGTTATTATGCCAATTAGAAAGGTAAGAAATATGGTAGGTGAAACCTAAGGCTAAAATATGAATTGCTCTTATTTAAATACCTTGTTGAGGTAGGATAAATGCTTAAAATTATTTATGCGAATGATTCAATCATTTGTGTGAAATGAGAATATTGTTGAGAAATGTTTGGGAAAGGATGATTTAAAGATAGCGATCAAGGGTGATGCTTAATAGGAAATGATTTTCCTCTTACCCCAAAATCTTTCCGACTAGGAGATATTTTGTCGCTTGGTGCAAGATGGCACCGGTTTGAAAATTGGGCTAAAATATAAATTCTCCCTAGTCTAAGGACTGCTCATCCTATAATCCTATGAATCGAGCCATTACAAGACGACCTCGAGCCCCTGTATGGGACGGGCCCGATCGTTGGTCCTTGTGGTTGACGGTCTTGTGGCTAAACATCGCTTGGGTGCGTAGCCTCGAGGGTAAAGCGCACTCCACTCTGCAGAAAGTTAAAACTGCCATGATAGCCGTGTTTCATGTTATGAGCGCTAAGGACTGATTATATGGTAGCTCTTTCATTTTAAAACCAATTTAGAAAAAGGGTTTTGAACAAATGATTTGAGATGAGTAAGGTTTGAGAAGGATTTCGCTTGAGCTAGGGGCCACCGGTGATATTCCAAATGGGTAATGGCCTATCTGGAAAGTGTCGCGTGGAATGGACCTAGCCGGTTTTGAGAAAAGAAAAGAAGAAAGGATTTTGTTCTTGCTATGGCACCGAGGCCAAGTGGCGAGAACCGCTCGAGAAAAGCCCAAAGAAAATATGGAGATTCAATGTTTCTAAATCGCTTTGTCAAAACTAGGCTAATAACCGCACTTCCGCAAAACCGCCCAAGCCATCCATTTGTACTAAACCCCATCAAGATATATCCTCGACTTGTCGAGTACCTTTGTACTCACCCTATTTCTCCTTCCTCTCTTCCAAAAATTTCAACAATGAGGAGGCTCCTCACGACTCTCCATCCGAGGAGGACCAGACTACGAGGAGGAGGAGGACTTCGAGGACTAAGAGTAGGGTTGTGTCCCGCCTGCCGCTTTGCTCGTGGAATAGTCTAGCTACTAGAATAAATCGTGCCATGTTAGGCTCTGCGTTACCGTGTGTGTGACGTCAGATCTTGGCCTCGTGCCGTATTTGATGTATTAAATCAGGACTTCGTGGGACGCTTAGTCCCCTATGTTGTAATAATGTAACTCAAGGCAATGTACCATTATTGTTGTTAAATTGTGTGTGCTAGCCATGATCTTCTCGGGACTAGTATCTGTATGCACAATTAGGATTCTGGCCAATTAGACCGGTTCGACAAAAGTGGTATCGAGCCGACGGCTTTAGGACGAGCCCTAGAATTAGAGACCATATACTTTATAAAGGAAATAATTGTTAAATAAATTCATAATCTTCGCAATCCAATTTTTGCCGATAATCTTTTGGAAATTGTAGATGCCGCCTTTCGCCTCGCCCTTGGACTTGGCTACGGAGGTTTCTGTGCGCCACCGTTGTCGATCTCGAGCACGCTGGTTTCGTGACCCTATGTATCATGGGGCCACTACTTTGCGCAAAGGACGACTTTTCTTTGGTGGTGTGCGGACCCCTCATGGTAATAGTCCTACCCCGCCGAGCCTTAGCTTTTTTCTCGATTGTGGTTGAATGGGAATGTGTTTACAGAGTGTTTCAATGCACGAATGCTCCTCTCTCCCTCTCCTCTCTCTCTCTCTCCTTTATACAAGCTTTGGGTCATGGAGAGAGCCGAGGGGTAGGCAAGATGAAAGGCTCTCAAGACATCGACAAGACACGACAGAAGAGACGCAACGTGTGCCGCTTCACGCCACACAAGGCCGCTCTCGCGTGCGCAGTGGCTCTCGACCAAGACAACCACACCGTGAGTCTGCGGGTGGGGCCTCCGCCGCACTCCTCGACACGGGCGGCCTCCTCAAGCAAACCTTCTCTCTGCGGCCAATTCTTCTCACACAAAGGATGTACCGCCAGACCGCAAGGGTCATCAGAAGCGGTAATCATTTCTTCCATTGCCTATCCGCGCTGATGTCTCATTAAATGTGCTTTCGTCCCTTCAGCGCAGGGGAGCCTTCGTCCCAAGACTCCTTCGCAATGCTCCCGTCCGCTGGCCCCGCCTCGACGCTGGGCCCTCGCCTCGTCTCCAGGGGGCTCGCCACGCACCCGCCTCGGGCGCGCTGGGGCCCTCGCCTTCAGCCAGGGGCTGCGCCCACGCACCCGCCTCGGGCGCGGGGCCTCCTGCCTCGAGGGGCTCGCCACGCGTTGGGCCTCGCCACTGCTCGACGCTGGGGCCTCCCTGCCTTCGAGGGGCTTCGCCACGCTTGCTGGGCCTTGCTCGCCTGCTCGACGCGGGGCCCTCCCGCCTTCGAGGGGCTCACCCACGGCTGGGCCTTGCTCGCCCGCCGACGCGGGGGGCCTCCCGGCCTTCGAGGGGCTCGCCACGCCATTGGGGCCTTGCTTTCGCTCGACGCGACGGGCCTTCTTGGCCTTCCTAGGGCTCTTTGTACCCGGTATTTATTACACCGACAAGAGCCCCTGTCCACCATGATACGCGAACCGTCAAGCAGATATTTTTCCGCTTTCAGCGGCAGAGACGAATCGTGGGGCCCACCACCGCGGCACCAGACGCTGATTCTCCACTCGCACACGAGCTCGCGCCGAAGCGCGGTTGGGAGTCAAGCATTGCGCTCGCGACGCCGCCGCTTTTATCCTCGCCATGGTCAAGTCCAACTGGAAGGATCGGCACGGCAGATGGTCAGACGTGGAGGACTCCGGTGCCGCGACGATCTTGTTCTTCCCGACGATCCTGCTGGAGCTCAATGCCGACCGGGGCCCAAATGACGATCTAGCGAAGTACGGAGGCGATGGCGGCCCGCGTTGCGAAGCTCCCGCCACGGGCTCACCGAACCCACGTGGTGGCGGACTTTTATGCGGCGCCGTTTTTGCCGCTGCTTGAGGGCGCGCCTACCGACGCATTTACGGCGACGACGACGGACCCGCGACCGCTTTTGGAGGTGAATACTCGCGCTTTTTTGATTTCAGACTTCTTTCTTTCCATTTTGGCTAATAGCCAACTCGCTGTTTTTTGGGTGTTCACCGATGGGAACGCGTCGGGCGACGTGCTCGGATCGGCCGGCGGGGCTTCGACCACGCCGACCGGCGACATCGCCCCGCCGACGGCATCCGCCTCGGCGATTGGGATCCACGGAGCGCAACCCTTACTTGCAGGCGCCGCCCCTATGGAGGTCTTCGGTCTGCGGGTCCGTGGCCCGGGACCATCGCAGATCCGCGAGCCGCCTCGGCGATCGCCCAAGTTTCGCGCCGCCGCTGCTTTCTGCCGGGCGGCCGACTCCGCTGTGCCTCGAAGCGCTACCATCCTCGCTGCCGACGACGATGACGAGGAGGGAGGGCGAGCGAGCAAGAGAGCGCGCTTCTTCGAGTCCCGAAGCTTCGCAGCCACCGCTGCCCCCATCCAAATGGGGCCTCGCTGCTATCGCCCGCCGCTTCCGCCGCCGGCAAGAGCGCTGGCGATTTCAGAACTGGCGCCGCTGCGCGGTTTTTCCGCTTCCTCGCCGACGCTCACAGGCGCGCGCCTTTGCCATTGGCGCTTCTCGACGGCACCGCCGCGCCACCACAGGCGTTCGTTCGACGGCAGATCACGCGGCTACGCCGCCACCGCCCGCCAAGAACAAGCGACTTAGAGCTCCCCTTCAGCTTCGCCTTGGCGCACCGCTTCAGTCGGCTTTCCTGCGCTACGCGACACTTCGCATTAGGGTTAGCATGCTACACGGTTTTTGCATACCAAACCTGCTTTGTCCCTCCCGAACAGGCGACGCTGGGCATCGAGCTCCGCTTCCACGCGACTTCGCCAGCCCCCACCGCCTGGCCGCCTTCGACGGAGGTCGCCTGTGGGCCGGAGAGTTCGCCGCGCGGCGGCGGAGAACCTTCGCCACTCGCCACCGGGCGCTGCCGCTTATCTCGCCGTGACCGCCGACGAAGACGTTTTTGAGGCGCTGCACCTCTCCCGCACTGGGCGACGCGGAGGAAGCCCTTGCCTTGGCGGAGCGATCGCCGGCGAAGCTGCGGCGGGCCTTGCCAAGAAACCGCCGCTGGCGAGGCGATGACCGCGAGGTCATGCGCAAGCCGCTGCCGCCACGCCGCCGCCAAGCGATCGAAGACCTCCGCCGAGCACTTCGAAGCGCCCGACCCTCGCGACATGTCGCGCGACCGCCATCATGCTTCCGGACGCCATGCATCCACTGGTGTTTTGCATCCCTCGCTGGAGGAGACGGCTGCAGAAGACGCTGGCGCTGTGGGACGAGCCGCCGGCCTCGCGCGTCCTTCCGGCGGCGCTGCAGACGCGGGCGATCGAAGACGGTCGCCAAGGCGCTCGGCAGCATGTTCATCTTGGACAATTGTCTTGCTCGAGACGCCGCGTTTGATCTTGACGCTGCCACCGGGGAGCCTTCGCGCCAGCTGGACCGGTTTGAACAGGCGCGGGTTGACACCGCCGCCGACCGCGTGTCCATGATGGGGGCGCTGCTCAAATGAGCGAGGATCAGAGGAGAAGGGACTCCCCGCTTTTTTGCCTTTGTAAATGTTGCCTATCAATGCAAACAAACTTTTGCTCTTTTGTTGTGAGTCTCACTTGAACTTCGCACAACTTTAACTTGCGGAATTAAATTGGGGCACCTGCCGCCAAAGGTTTTAGATCGAACGCTTCGCCGCAAGTGAGCGCTGCTTCTTAGGCATCTCGTTACTTCAACCCTTATGGCCTCGCAACCCGACTTAAACATTACGTGGCGAAGCGCTTAGCTTCCTGGCGGTCTAGTCACTGTGCCGCCATGCTGCTGTTTAGATCGAGCCGACACACCAAAGTTAGAGCCCGCCTTCCGTCTGCCAAGACTAGCGTAAGTTATAAGCGCTGTTTTGCAACTAAAGGGCCATCACCATAAGTATTTTCGCTACCAAATTTTCAAATAGAATGTTTTCTAACAGACCTTTCTAAGGCTAAGCCACCGACGCCAAAAAGCTTTAGACGAGCTTCGCTGAAAGTGAGCGCTTTTCCTCGTGCATCCGTTACTTCAACCCTTATGGCCTCTTTGCGAACCGATTCTAGACATCGCGTGGCGAGAACTTAGCTTCCTGAAGTGGTCTAGTCACGGTGTCATTGCTATGATTGCTCTAGACCGAGCCGACACACCAGTTAGAACCCGCTTCCGTCGCCTCACGCCCAACCGCAAGTCATAGGCGTCATCTCTGCAACTAAGGGCCATCCGCTTGAGTACTTTTTTTCACGCCACTTTCAACTAATGCTTTCTAACAGACTTGAGGTGAGAAAAGAAACAGATGCCCACAAGGAGACATAACTTATCTCTTATTGAAGATGGCTTTGTACAACGCAGCCCCCGAGGCGAGCGAAGGGAAGAAGACTCGCCGCTTCTCCAAGGAAGGCTAAAAAAGCTCTTGGACTGCCACCCACGGTAGAACTTCTCACCGCCGACGCTCCAAGTGTTCGCCAATTCGCGACCGTCCTCGAATGCGAGCCCGACCGAGCTCGGGCGGAGATCGAGACCACCTTGAAGGCCTCCCATTGTGGGAGACATGAGTTGTTGCGCCTACCGCGCTTGGATTTTATGCAAACCAGGTCGCCAACGCCAAGTTCTCACACACACCGCTTTGCTTGATAACGGCAAGGCTGCCGGGTACTTGGCGGCCCGGACGCCGCCTGCCTCGGATCTCTCCAAGATTTACTTCATCCCGACGCCGGCCGTGGTCTTGGTCTTCACCGAACGCCGCCACTCTTGGGAGCCAAGGCAGCTCGATGGGAGTACCGCCGAGCCATACACCAGAAGAAGGGGTCTCACGGTGGCTCATGGGAGTTGTCCGCAGCGCCATAATACGGTGGAACTTCTTCCGCCAAGCGCTTGTCAAGGCTTCTCCAGCGGGTCGAACGCTCTTGTCTTGAGCTCCTTGAGTACTTTCCGTGCTCGCCCTTCCACTTGCCCATTGCTCTTCGGATGCGAACGGAGGCAAAGCACGCCTTGGTACCCAACTCTTCGCACCGCTTTGGAAATCGCATTGAATCGAAATACCGTAGTCGCGATGATTCTGCTGCATACACCGAACCGGACGAAGATGCTCTTCATAAACTTGATAGCCGCATGATGTGATCGCCGACCGGCGCAGGCTTCAACCCACTTAGTGAACTTGTCAATGGCGACGTAACAGATGAGTATATCCTCCGGCCGCTCATGAACGGGCCTCAGATGTTCAAATTTCTGCATCCGCGAACGGCCAGAGAGCGAATGGTTTGCGTACCGGCCGGCTTTGGTGGATCTCGCTTAGCATGAAATTGGCACGCCGCATCTCCTCACCAACTCAAGGCATCCCGAGGGCGAGGCCAATAGAAACCATGGCGAAAAGCTTTCCAACCAACGTCCGGCCTCAATGGCTCCCGACATGCCTCCATGGATCTCGAGAGAATTTCACTCCCCGCTCCCGAGTGACGACTTCAAGAAACTCCATTTGCGCCCGGGCGACACAGTCCCCACCTACTGTATGCGTAGCGCTTGGCCTTGCGCTTATCTTCTCAAATGACGCTGGCATCGCTGGGGATCACTCCATCCCGCAGTAGGCTAGGATCGATCCATCCACCGACCTTCCCGGACGAGTGTGACGACGTTTCAGACATTGTCGCCGACGATTCGCTGGCCCGGGCGCTTCCGCCAAGAAGCTTCTTCGCCTCCTCTAACCGGGAGCCGCAGCAGATCGGTGACGCTTCCTCCAGAGGTGGAGCTGCGTCAGGAAAGCGCCGCCCCGCCAGAATTGGGGGTCACGACGGACGGTCACAGAAGTCTTTCTTCAAAGACCCCAAATGAACAGTGCCTCGACGAGGCAATCTGGGATGCTTCATCCGCCATGTAGTTGTCGCGCGAGGATGTGCACGGCCCAAACCTCAAAGTGCCGCCCAACCGGCGCCTCCGCCGAGTAGGCCGCCATGACGGATCCGAGCAGAGAAATCCTTCCTCGCCTCGGGTTGATGACCAGAGAGAGTCGCTTTTACTTGTAGCCGCCGGATGCCAAGGGTCGGCCACCCCGAGCCCGGCGATGAAAGTCTTCATACTCCGCGACGTTGTTAGGCGCGGAAGTCCAAGACCACCAGTGCCGGACGACATCGCCGATGGAAGACACCAGACGATGCTACCCACTTCTCCAAACGGAATGAGCCGTCAAGAAGAGAGTCCACGGCGAGGAGGCTGGGTATCTTCACCAGGTCCGCCGAGTCCACTCGCTAATGAACTCCGCCAGAGCTTGCCCTTTGATGGCCATTCGGGAGCGACTTTGAGATCGAATTCCGCCACCCATGGCTATTTGGCGACGCGACCAGTAGCCTCGCGGTTGAAGAGGATCTCCGAAGGGATACTTGGTCAACACTGTGACTTCTCGCCTCGAAGTAGTGGCGAGCTGGATGCCGCCAAGACCGCCAGAGAGCATCTTCTCGTGTCAGGAATACCTTGTTTTGCCGTGGAGGACCTTGTCGACGTAGTAAATGGGCGCTGAACGCCTCTTTCCGCCACCAAAGACCGCTGACCGCTGGGTTTGCCGCGACGAGAGGATCAACGGCTCGCCCGGTCTGGGGCGACTCAACACGGGCGGGAGGTAAGATACTTTCTTCGCACCGCCGAACGCCTCGCGCCTCCGCCGCCCACTCAAACCGGTTGGTCTTCTTTAGGAGCTTGAACATTGGGAGACTTTTATCCCCAAAGCGAGCTATAAAGCTGCCCAGGAGGTCAAGCACCCACCAAGCATCGTGATCCGCCAAGTCGCGTCGGGGCTTCATGTTCTCGATCGCGCGATCTTGTCGTGGTTCGCCTAATCCTCTCTCGGGAGACGAGGAATCCCAAATAGCTTGTCTGACGGAACGGCGAACACGCATTTCTCTCGATTGCTTGATGCAAGATTTCCTCAGTTGGTGAAGGTTTCTTCCGTGTCGCCGATCAACTCCTCCGCCTTCTTGATTTCACCACCGATCATCGACATACACCTCTGTGTTCCGCCTATTTGGGAGCGGTGAGCGATATGCATGGCTCGGCCGATAGGTTGGGCTCAGATTCTTCAAATCAACGCCATCCTTAGAGCACGAGACGCCCATGGGCGAACGGCGCGCGTTGTCTTCATCTCTTTTCGCCATGCTATCTGGTGGTACCCGTAGTACGCATCCGTAGCACAACCGCCGCACCCGCAGCTTGAGTCGACGATGAGATCGGCGCGGGCGCGGTATGGATCCTTCGGCACGCCGGGCGCCCACCGATTGCTTCCGGACCTTCGCATGACCGGTCGTGGCGCCGGGAACGCCGCCAATTTGTGCTCAATCACCTCCTCGGGACCCCAAATGTCGACGGTTGCCACGCAAACACGCTCATAGACTAGAGGAAGGAGACGAGCGCGCTTTCCTATTTGACGCCGAGAGGCGCCACCCGAACGGCTTCGCCGGTCCGACTCGCTGTGGAGACCGCTTAACTTCCGCGACGAACCGGGAGGCACGGTTCGACGGAGGAGCTCCTGCAGTCGGCTCGCCTTCGGCACCGGACGCTTCGCCAACGCGAGGGCGTCCTTGTCGCAGCGGAGCGCCCGGCGTCCACTTTCAAACGATGGGGCCGGTTGGCCCCGGATCTTCACCACCATGTACGATAGTGGCACACCGCCATGAACCCGGTCACGGCCGACCTAGTATGGCGCTGCAGGAGGTCAAGTCCGCCACCTCAACTCGAGCATCTTGCGGTTGTCGAGCCTCCAAGGTTACCGGAGATCGCGCGCCCGGACGGACTCAAATTTCCGCGCGATGTCAAGAATGGGAGCGCGGCGGCTCCCGCCGCTGATCTGGAGCGCCACGCGACCGGCGCGACAGGAGGTTGAGGGAACTCCTCCGTTTACCAAAGACCCGCCTCTAGCTTTACATTCCGGACCGTGGTGCAACCACGATCGGGAGATGCCTCAGGTACGGCAGATCGGTTGGGTGATCGGCCCGATCGAACGCGATCGGTCGCTTCCGACCACGCCACCGCTTCACCGACCAAAGCAGGCACGGCGGCACAGACACCTCTCATCGCACGCTTAAAGCTAGCGTGACGGATAGGTGGTCAACCGCCAGGATGACGGCAAACTCGCCCGCCGCTGAAAACCAAGCGGCCGCCTCTTGCTCCTTGCCATCGCCGGACGCCGCTGCCGCTCGTGGACTCGCTTGTCCAATTATTTTATCGACGACATGGCAATCCGCCAAGTCGTGGAGTTGTTACGGTGAATGGGACAGAGGGCCTTCCGTCCCACTCACGGGCGATGATTCGCTTCGCCGCGTCGCTGGGCCGCCGCGCCACGGGCGACGCCGTAGCCGCCGCCGCCGCTTTACGGGACCGTATTCCACGGCGCCGCGACCTCCTCCTTTCGCTCGCCGCCCATTGCGCTGGCCGCCGTGGTCGTCGTCGTTGCCGTTGTGCGGCTGGCGGCTATGACCTGCCTGGTTGCTCGCCGCTTTGCGCTTTTTTCTTGTCCTTGCCGCCGGTTCTCGAGGTTCCGCCTCGCACCGCGGTAGCTGCCCTTCGGCCACAGAATGGGCGGATGCGAAGCTCACTCAAGGCGGCGACTTCAGCGCTAAGGTGAAGAGCTCCGCTGCCTTGATCTTGCGGGTGGCCATCTTCTTTGACCTTGGGGTCTCGGGCGCTTTCTCGAATGCCGTGACTACGGATCGATGGAGATGTCGTGGATGGTGTTGCGGACTGACCAAGCGCCAATATAGTCGCCAGCAATGACTCTCCTTTCTTCTCGCTTCCACGCTAGGAGGTCGCTTTCACCCCGGCTGCTCGAAGGTGCCCGAAGTTGGTGACGAAAGCTCCGAGAGCTCCTTCCATGACCCCACTGACCGGGGCAGTTCATGAGCCACGAGCGGTTCACGGTGAGGACCGCGGGAAAGTAGTTCGCCGTAACCTTCCCCGACCTCCACCGGCCGATCACCGTCGATAGATCTCGCAAAACTCATCGTGGTTGGTGGAGCTGCCAGATTTTTCGATGGGGCGACGAAACCGCTCCGCCATCGACGCGGGCAGCCTCCTTAGAAAAGGCGCTGCACCCGACGCCGGAGCCTCTCGCTCGAACGCGTTTCGCCGCCGCTTCGCCGCTTAGGCGGCGCCAAGAAGCGCCACCTCATCGCCGGGCAGCTCTGCGGAACCCTCTTGTTGGTCCTCGCAAGACGGCGGCGATAGCCATGGTCGCGGCCGGTCGCGCCTCGCGGAGCTTGTCACGCAGGTCTTCCATGCAAAGAAGTGGCGCCTCCGATGGGACCGAGATCGCGCCACCAGACGCCGCTCGGGCCGAGCCCCGTAGGGTCGCCGTTTGTCGTTTTGGCCCCGCCTCCTCACCAGAGATATGCGAGGAGTGCGAGGGCAACAAAGAACGGAGGACGCGAAACGCCGGTTTCGCCGAATCTTGTACCACCGCCGGGCGACGCCGACGAAGGGCTAAGCTCGCCAACCACGGCGCCGCGGAGTCCGAGTCACCGAACCGTGGGTTTTCCAAAGAAGGCTCGCCGCGGAGGTTCTGTGGCCGGAGTGCACTTTCCAAGGCCAGCGCCGCTTAGCTTGGCCGAGGCGGCCGCTTCGCCAGGTTTCCAACTCTAGGCGGGCGGCCACCGCCGGTGATTCACCGCTATCGCCGCGCCGACTGCGGGCTATGGTTTCAGCGGTCGCTTCGCCCATCGCGATCGCTGTTCCGCCATCGCCTCAAGAAGGGTCAAGAGCTTGAACCGGCGCTAGTCTCTCTACTGGCGCGCCATCGACGGCGTGTTCTCCGCCAACCATCGCGGATCACACCCCGGGTCGATTTTTAGTCTCGCTAGCCAACTCGATCAAGCTCGATTCGATTTGAGCGCCGGGCACAACAAGGAGCGACTCAGCAGATTTACTCAGTTCGGACTTCTCGCTGGTAATAGTCCTACTCCGCCGAGCCTTAGCTCTTTTCTCGATTGTGGTTGAATGGGAATGTGTTTACAGAGTGTTTCAATGCACGAATGCTCCTCTCCTCTCTCTCTCTCTCTCCTCTCCTTTTATACAAGCTTTGGGTCATGAGAGAGCCGAGGGGTAGGCAAGATAAGGTTTCAAGATAATCGACAAGACACGCATGAAGAGACGAAAACGTGTGCCGCTTCACGCCACACAAGGCCGCTCGCGGCCTCGCAGTGGCCTCTCGACCAAGACAAATACACCGTGAGTTCATGGGTGGGCCCCGCCGCCTCCTCCCGACACGGCGGCTCCTCAAGCAAACCTTCTTCACGGCCAATTCTTCAGGTACATAAAGGATACCGCCGCCGCACTGCAAGGGTCATCAGAAGCGTAATCATTTCTTCATTGCCTATCCGCTGCGGATGTCTCATTAAATGCGCTTGCCCTTCAGAAGGGGGCCTTCGTCCCCAAGACTCCTTCAGAACAGCCTCGCCGCTGGCCCCGCCCGACGCTGCTGGGCCCTCGCTCGTCTCCAGAGGGGCTCGCCCGCGACCCGCTCGGGCGCGGGGGGCCTCGCCTCGCCTTTCAGAGGGGCTCGCCCACGCACTCCGCTCGGGCGCTGGGGTCTCTTGCCTCCTCGAGGCTCGCCCACGCTGGGGGCTTTGCTCGCCCGGCCGACGCGTGGGGCCCTCTGCCTTCGAGGGCTCGCCACGCTACTGGGCCTTGCTCGCCTGGCTGACGCTGGGCCCTCCTGCCTTCGAGGGGCTCGCCCACGCCATTGGGTTTGCTCGCCTGCCGACGCGGGGGGCCCTCTCGGCCTTCCTAGGGCTCTTTGTACCCCAAGATTTATTACACCGATACCATATCCTCAAGAGCAAGTCCAACAATGAACAGCTTGTAACGCCTCGCCTGGGACCATCCGCTGAAATAGTGAGATGGTAGGGCACGAGATAAATGGTTACACATTCTACACGAGATCACAAGATAACAATAGCACAATCGTAATAATGTGTCCGTGATAGAAGCCACCGCCAATAGAGGCAGTGGTAGACACATATTATGGATTCATAGAAAAGATATGGGAGCTCGACTATGGGTTTTGAAGGTCCCATTGTTTAAGTGCCAATGGGTAAAACTAAACGCAGCGCGTGAATGTCGACAACACGGCATGATGACTACCATCGACCTCCAAGAAGTCGGCTACTTAAGAGAACCATTTGTTCTCGCGAACGAGGCGAGACAGTCTTCACGATTGGACATGTCAAATGCATCAAAGAAGAATCAAATGAAAGACAAGAAGAATGAACGCCAAAGCGCACGTGGTTCTCCATGGCAAACGAAGGATTGTCGAGTAGAGGACGTTATTGACGAGGAAGAGTACGATCGGGCCTCGATGAGATCCCTCCATTTGCGAGATGTTGACTTAAACATTCTCGATGACATAGGTATGGATGCTCCGCACATACCAAGCGATCAATGATGAAGGAAGAATTGTAAAGACAAAAATGTAAATGATTAGGATGACCTATGTGGTTGTATGAACTATGTTATCATGTAATAACATTTTTAAGAATTTGTAAGATGGAAGCAATATTTTGGAAAGAATAATGGCAACATATTTAGAAATGAAAGTAATGCAAAAAATATTTTTAGTATTTTGAAAAGAATAATGGGCTAAGTACATATTAGAAATGAAAGTAATGTAAAAAATATTTTTAGTTTTTGGAAAAAAATAATGGGCTAAGTACATATTTAGAAATGAAAGTAATGTCAAAACAAATTTTTTAGTATTTTTGAAAAGAATAATGGGCTAAGTACATATTAGAAATGAAAGTAATGTAAAAAAGATTTTTAGTTTTTGGGAAAAATAATGGGCTAAGTACATATTTAGAAATGAAAGTAATGCCAAAACAAATTTTTTTAGTATTTTGAAAAGAATAATGGCCTAAGTACATATCGAAATGAAAGTAATGTAAAAAAGATGTTTTACTTTTTGGAAAAAATAATGGGCTAATTAAGTACATATTTAGAAATGAAAGTAATGTAAAAACAATTTTTAGTATTTTGTAAAGAATAATGGGCTCAAGACATATTTATAAAAAATATAGAGCAATCTGGCTCAAGCTGGCTCGAACTCAAGAATCAAAGACGGGAGCCCGCACTTAAACGCCACGAGCTAGCCAAGCGAGAGTAAGTTTCAATTCAACATAAGAAGGCGCAAACCTTCTTAAACGCTTTTAGACAGAGTCCCAAGCGCCGCCATCGCAGTGTCTTATTTTCAAGCGGTCCGTGCTACCAACCGCTTGTAGAAGTGACTCTCTACAAGCGTTTGTATCACCAACCGCTGCACAAGAATTTATCGTTGCAGACGAAATTCAAATTTTAATTTCGCTATCGTTTTCTACAAACGGTTCGTTTCTACAAACCGCTTAGGTGTTGTCTCTAAAAGCGGTTAAGACTACGAACCGCTTAGAGAGAAGCCACAAGCGGTTTGTAATACAAACCGCTTGTAGAGAGTCAGACTATATAACTCCTCTTCTCGCCTCTTTCCTTTCCACCCAAATTTTTCTAAGTCTCAAAGCCATCGCCGCTTCTTCGCCATCAAGGCCGTCCGTCTCGACACGCCGCCACACCTCCGCTGCCGCCTCGACACTCTCTACAAGACTCATTGCCGAAAGCACCGCGGCAGCCGGCTCTGCCCACCTTGCCGCCGAGCTCTTTCGCCAATGAGCCCCTCGTCCCGCTTCTTCGCTGACATTCTCCCCGCCGATTTGAAGACGAAGGGCGAGGTATCGAGCCCCTCTTTCTCCTCACCCCGCTGCGGATGCACACATGTCGTTCGACGGATTGCCAGTACCCGCCGCCCCTCCCTCCCCGGAGGTTGCTCGGATGTCAGCGGTGGATCACCGTGGACTCGTGATGTTGCTCGTGATGTGATTTAGGATTTGGGTATGCTGTTGGATGTTGCTCGTGATGTGATTTAGGATTTAGGGTTTGGGAATGTGCATATGAACACCGTGTTGGGCTTTTGCTGGGCTGATTGAGAATATTTTGGGGACCTAACCTTCGTGTTAGGGGCTATTATCTTGATCCAGACCACCGCACTTGTCCCTTTAATATTTTGCTCGGTGATGTTTATTAATTTTGAGGCTATGATGGTCTGTTAACTAGTGATGCCTTAGGAGTATTTGTGTTGTTGCCTAAATTATTATCCCGAGATACACTTATGCATCAGGTCTTTGTTGTGTTCTTCCTTTGGGATCTTTTCATTGATCCGATTAGCATCTATTTCAATGGGAATGCTCATTCGTTAATACTGTAATTGGCATCTAGTCTGATCAATTATTTGTAAGTGAAATCCCTGATATATGATTGACATTATGGCTAAAATTGATCTCTATGTTTCGGACAAAGAAGATCAGATGCTTGTTTTGTAGGAAATTGTATAATAACTTTGGGCAAAGACTCGATTCTCTTAGGTCTCTAGTCACCGATCTTTAAAAGCCTATGATAAATTGTAGATATTGATGTTGATGGTAGTTTTATCTACAACCCATCAATATATAAATCGAGAGCAAAATTTGTTTAATTAAACCCGAGCACTATGTCGGGTTTAGTTTATTTCGCTTGAATGCCATGTTTATGAAGTTTAATCAAGAATTCAGATGTTTTAAATCAAGGAATCATGATTACTAATATTCTAATGGCATAAGTGGTTTATTGTCTTAATCTGTTTTTATCTATGTTCGCTTGTCCTATATTGCACCTATTTATTATTTGACATATTCCAACACACTGCTATTAGCTATTATGGCCACTGCTTTTATCTATGTTCGCTTGTCCTTGGTTGCTTGGCTTGATTTACAATGTGCTTGGGATATGGGGGTTTTAGCTAGGGTGTAAGGGCTGGATGGCCTTGGTTGCAGCTCTAGAAATCGAAATGGCACCAGGGAGCAGGAGTAGGTTTTCTAGGAGCTCCCGACGGCAACCGCCAAGCACCCTATCTAATCTTAGCTAGGGTTCCTAGTTGGGTTTATGCAGTTAAAGAAATTTGCATGTGTATGTGAACTTGGTGGCTAAAAAGGCGCTGTTAAAGATGACATGCACATGCTACATTTGAAACTTGAAAAAATTGAAATGGAAGAGATAGATGGCTTAAGTATGTTCACTTCGATATTCAAGTTCGATTTATTTGCCAATTTCGTGGAGGGTACAAGGAAATCATCGACCATTGTCGAGCACCTTTCATTTGTGGATGGCATCTAAAGGCTAAAACCTAGTAGTTTAGAGGGTGTCGAGATGGGTACATTGAAAACTATAAATTCAAATATTGTATTCAAATATTGTAATGCTTTGATGGGTGTCTAAATGGGTACATTTAAAAATTGTACATTCAAATATTGTATGTTTTGATGGGTGTCGAGATGGATGACATCTAAGAGATGTATATGTTGTATTCAAATATTGTATTCAAATGTTGTATTAAAATAAAAAAGATATATATGTCGATTAAATGTTCTATTATTTCGCTGTATGCACAAAGTGATAGATGGCGACCGAAACGATTATCTTGATTTCGATCGCGGAAATGATTTTCACTTAACGAAATCGCTATGGGCACTTTCATAAGCTACGATGAGGCTAACCCAGAGATCCAATGGGTGATCAGCCGCCTTTCTCGCCGGTGATCACGCTAATCCATGCTCAAGCCGGTGATCCAACCGACCAGTGAAATCGGTGATCATTCCATCCGTGCTCGCCGATGAAACTAATGTCGACGGTACCGTGGAGGTATATATAGCCCGACACTAAAATAACCGCTTTTATACGCCTTATAGCAATAAGCCTCGACACGTGTTCCTGTTTTTTAAGCCGAAACGCCCAATGTACCAATCCAAGCAAATACGAGGGCTAACAAAAGCCGCCGACAAAGTACGCTATTACTCAAGTTTCAGCCATCGGGAAGCCAGAAACCCTTTATGTCGGCATTTCTGCCCCTTCAACAACGTCATGAGTCATTGTGAGGATCACGCCCCTAGTAGCATAAAGACATGGCCCAAGGTTCCTACGGCCACGAAAGAGCCGCTCGAAGGATATAAAGGAAAACTTCACGATTTCGACGGCCATTTAAAAACAAGTGCAAGAAATTTACTCGAGCAAGATGGCGTTATGCTTTCAATGTGGAAGAGCGAGCTCAAGAAAAGTACGTGGAGACCGGAACAACGCCAGACTTCAATAAGTATCCGGTTAGCGGATCACCGCAAGCATTCGAGGAGTACAAGCCGTTTATCAAGGCAAGGCCGCGAGCGAAAGCGTAACAAGGCCAATGCACGTAAGAAAAATACCACCACCATCTCGGTCCGGTGGTTACATCAAGGCTATGCCAAATGGGATAAGGTGAAGAAGAGCTTAGAAAAAGGGTATAGTACCAAACAGAAGATCGGGAGCTCCGCCCACGAATCGACCTTGGGCCACGGAGGGAGGTCAAGGATGATGGTAAGCCGAGATGGCACCACAAGTGCAACTCGTGAAAGAAAGGATTGTGGAAGCCATCGCCGTGAAAGAAAGGATTGTGGAAGCCATCGAGAAGCAACGCAGTGATCCTTGGTGGTAGACAGGAGAATGACGAGCTTACGACGCACTTGTTTTCGGCGCCTTTTTTAATTGGCTTATGCGCAACGCTAAACTCTATGCGCCACGGTGAGAATAAAATAATATATATGTGCAAGCAATATAAATACACAAAGAAATAATAAATACGGAAATCGATATTTTATTAATGGAATAAAATACGCCTCCGATACATTTGCGCCCATAGCCTCAGATAAGAACATCTAACATGGGCGATTGCAAGGTCGCTGTTCCCGGCCTCTAAGGTCTCTCGCTAATTACATCTCGCATGATAAATCTCACGTATCACCTCCGATTAAGTTGTGTTATCGCCGACATCATCTTCCGCAAATACTATGCATGCAGAGAAAATAGATAATGAACAAAGTAAGTGGCGCTTAAGAAGCCATGGTCGATGTGACCATGCTACCAAAATAGTGAAGTCGTTGTATGATAGACCTCGCCACTTATGTCGTTCGACCTCATCAGTCTCGAACGGCACAACTGGGATATGTGTATAACCTGAAATCAAAACATGCATAGATATGCTAGGCTTGACCAACTGGGCAACAACACGCTTCGCTTGCCTGATAACTCGCAAAATAGATCCGCAAGATATATTGACATGTATTTATCAATTCCGCAATAGATCACAATGGATATGGTATTTTAATATTTTATGTAACTTCGGGGTATTTTAAGATTTATAGCTCCCGTTTGGCACATCATGGGAATGTAGTGACCTGCAGTAGATCACAATAAATATTGCATCGCGTAGAGACGCATAGATTTATTTCATAATTCCGGGACATTCATACGTATGGCTCCCATTCGGTGCATCATGAAAATGCAGCCACAGCCATGAAAGGGGCTAAATCCATATCTTAAAGCACCCTAGTGCATGTTTAAAGTATTCGGGGGATTGGATCTTAAAGCAAGTATGCTGAAAACATAAGAACTATGGGGCTAAGTAGATTTCAGAACCCTTGTCAAATTAAAAGGGAATCCAGGGACTAAATTGCAAAATTGCGAAATCACTAAATTCCCCATCTTCTTCCCTGTGCACCCATTCCACATCGTGTTCTTCTCTTGGCCAAACACACGCACAGAGAGTGAGGAAGGGAGGAGGAGGCTGGCCGGGCGGCACGCCGACTAGGGGCGTCGCCGGCCATGAGGCGCGCCGGTCAGGGGCAGCGCCGGCTAAGGCAGCGGCATGGGGCGGCGCCGGCTAGGGCAGCGGCCAGATGGCGGGCGGCGCGCGGGCGTATGAGGCGCGCCGGCGAGGCGGCGTCGGCGTTGGGGCGCACTGGAGATGCTTGGGCGGCGCGCGGGCACATGTGGCGCGCCTGCCGACGGCGCACGGCGACCCAACAGCGGCATGGGGAGCACACGGCGACGGGCTCCTGTTCTTCCCTTACATTGAAGAAGATAGAGGTAGGATTGTGACGAAGTTATCAACCTGCAGTCCTGCTCTCCATCTAGTCCGATTCGATCTTCCTCCTGCAATTGATCTTCAAAACCTGCAGAGAGTTCCTATGCTTGCGACCTGCAAAAGAGAGCTTTCGTGTGTGTCGTGCCGACGAGACCCCCCTTGCCGTGAAGAACCTGCAGAGAAGATGATCTGTAGAAGAGAGTTCCTCCTCCCCGTGAAGAGCCTGCCGAGAAGAAGCCCGATCCCTACAACCTGCGGAAGAGGAAACCTCTGTGTCGTGCAAAATAGACCCCCTTTTGTGAGGGGCGTGTTATGCCTTTTATAGGCAAAAGCAAGTCGGATTTTTAGGATCTGATCGGCTGTTGTATCTTGGTTAACAAGATAAGTCCCGTATTTATCTCTTAAACCCGTGCTTTAAAAATTAATAATAAAAAGTTGCTGCACATTTGTTGATAATTATCTCTCGATTAAATATTAAAAAATGCGATAAATAAATTATCAGCATTAACGCGAAATTTACGTCAAACAGCACTCGGGAACGCAGAGCATCCAGGAAGGACACGAGGACTTGGCAAGCAGGTGCCGTGGATGACTGGCTTCTCAAATGATCAAGCCACATACCGGAGCCGGGAAAGAAGGAAAGTAAGAGAACACAACAGAGTCAAGAAATCGAACGGAGCTCAAGGAGCATAAGAAAAACATGGCGTAAATGCTAAAGCGGAAGTGCATGCCGCAATCGCCAGCCTTTCAAAGACCAAAGGGTTATCGCATGCCTTCGACAACGTGGTTAGTCCCCTGTGCTCCGGCCGACGGCAGCTTACGCCCAAACAACGTGTCGATCGATGAATTGCAGTTCGTTATCCCGCGGACGACATCACTGTGTTCCGCCAATGTGAACTACGCGTCCAACCGCACAACATCACCTCAAGGTGGCTTACGCTGGCCTTCCCGCGGAGTCGGGCCGATATTCCACCGTAACCCTATACCCAAGGATACCCAAGGTCACGCGACGAGGTGGTGGTCGGATTTAAGGATACGGAGCTCGATATTGCCGGAGGAGACGATGTGACCAAGCTTGGAGAGGCCGCCCATAACATCATCCTCTCGCGAAAGAAGTACATCGTGTTTCCGATGGCGCGGAGGTGACTTCTATACCGGCGAGAACACTCTACCAAGACGGAGCTCACCTCCTCTCCACCAAGATAGGCCACGCCACCACGCAACACTCGCCAGGAGACAAAGCACTTCACCACCCGTTAGCGCTTATGCTAGAAGCTCAACACCGCCGCCAAATTTCAAAGCAAAAGGAAGCAGCAGCCTCCGAGGAAAACAACGGAGCCAGATCTCCCCAAAGAAGAAGCTTGCTAGCAAAAGGAGCATTCCCGCAGCCTAGAACGACACCAAGCAAAGTAGGCGGCTAGTTTCCCATTCAGACAGAGAATGAAGGAACTCAAAACACCTTATGAGATGACGCTCGAGGAGTGAAGAGCGAGCCACGTAAAGTCAGGATGCATGGATACAGGGTATAAAGTTAAAACAAATCTACCGCCAAAGGAACGAATTGATCCAAAGATCGCGGATTTCTTCGTGACAACCGCTCAAACCGACCGCCTCTGCACTCGACTACCAAAGAACTATCGAAGCACGCCTTCAAGAGTAAACAACCTCGTGGCACATACATGAGCAAGGAAGAACAGAGGAGGCAAAACGCTCACAGATGGAGTATGACTTCATGAGGGGTGGCCTTGATAACATAGAAGTCGCCTGCGGATTAATCAGGATCTTCCAACGCACAAGTCGTGGCCATTTAAGTTAGGTCACCGCTGGTAGATCCTAAGGACATAAGGAAACTATCGGTCAAGATGCGACGCTACAAGATGAATGGTACGAACACAGTCCGCCAGGATATGCTCATTGTCGCCTCGCTTCAAGAAGAACATTTGTTTCGAGGGAATGATCAATTGATAAATCTTGAATTTGAAGATCGGCATAATGTATACCATGCAGACGCCATCAACATGTCCTTCATGACCTGCTGGTGCCTGTGAGTGTCGACTCCACAAGATGTATATATATATCTATACATGTTGCTTGCCAAGAACCCTAATTAATTAACTCAATTAACCCATTTTCTGCAGAATGGAGATACAAAGACTTAGAAAGCGTAGTTTAACTCGATTGGCTTCCTTGACCCTTGGTTGGTCAACGAGGAAGTCGGGCAATACCTCGAAAACCAAAGAAAATCCACGACTACGCTTGTACATGCACTAGTACAACAACACTACAAGCCATACATACTTCGCCATTCAACTTAAGTACGTACGATGTCCTCACTAACATCTCGTTCTTATATTGCTTAAGGCACCGATGACACATTATATATTGTTTAATTACATCTCATAATCAAGTAATATGTAAATAGGTTCCATCGATCCTTATAATCATAAAGCTTGACCAAACCATGATCATCGCCCAAGACTCACAGAGAAAACCGCAAAAGGAATACCAAGGATAATTAACCTCCTTAACAAGGCGCTCTCGAAGCCAAGAGATTCAAAAGGACGCTTTTAAGAAGGAATTGATGTCAAGCTAAGCGATCGGGTACGCTTAAAATGACGAATTGCCTTTTGTCAATTAATATTTTTGTTATTATGATCCGTAATTGCCCCAAGATCGACCATAGGTAAAACAACAATCATGGAAACAACCTATGTGGCTACTATGTGTTCCACTATATCCAAATGATGTGCCACTACGAGCTTGAGCCTCAAACTCCTCAAGAGGTTCAGATATATATGCACGCAACCATGCATCTAGCAACTACTTAATAACGTTTTATGTGCTCCATTAATTTACATTATGGGTGCACGATTTATTTATTTTTCACTTTAATTGAATTGGCAAATGACATGGATAAACACAATCAAGTGTTACCACATCATTGGGTGCTCGACACGAGAACAACTATTTGGCTTTATTCTCGATGAGGTCATTAACTCCCGGCGTAGTTCCATTATCGAGAACCATATTCCAACACGAACGAACTAGGGACGACTTCTACGCCGCCAAAGAGCCGCCAAGAAGAGTAATCGCAAGAAAAAATGAACTGCTTTTGTCCATTTGCACAATGTATATTAATTATAAACTTTGTAAATTTGGCTTATGCATATAAAGTGTACATTATTACATATATTATCTAATATATTTAAGCTTGTTTGATCGCTAATTATATGCTCATTCTATATGTATTTAAATTTAAACGACAAATAAAAAATCTTGTCTGTAATAAATACCGGGTACAAAGAGTCCCGAGAAGGCTGTGGCCCCACGCACGTCAAGTGGGCGAAAGCAATGCCTCAAATACAGCATGGCGAGCCCCTGAAGGCCAAGAGGGCCCCACGCCGCGGGCGCAGCAAGGCCCCAACAGCTGGCGAGCCTCCCGAGGCTGTGAGGCTCCAAGGCCAAAGTGCGCGGGCGAGCCCTTCGAAGACGCAGGCGAGGGCCCCACGCCAAAGCGGGCGCGTGCAGCCCCTCTCAAGACGAGAGAGGGCCCCACGCCAGCGGGGCCCGCTGGGGAGCATAGCGTATGAGCTCGGACGACGGCTCTCCGCCGCGAAGAACGGCGATGACGAGACATCACGCGCGATAGACAACAAGAAATGATTACCGCATAAAGGACTCCCCGCAGGTCCGAAAGCGGCCACCACAGGCGCAGTAAGAATTGACCGCAGAGAAGGTTTGCTTGAGGAGGCCGCCTGCTGCCGAGGAGCAGTAGGCCCCACCCGCAGACTCACCGGCAGGATCAGGCGGGTCGAGGCCACTTGGCGGCACGGAGAGGCGGCGCAGCATGGCGCTGGCAAATACACGCTGCCTCTTCGCCGTGGTCTTGTCGGGCATCATCATGAGTATCAGATCGCTTACCCCTCGCTTTCTCCGCCAAACCCCAAAGCTTGTATAAAAGGAGAGGAGAGAGAGGGAAGGGTACGACGCGCACCAGCATTCGTGGCATTCAAACATTCTCAGAAACACATTCCCATTCAACCACAATCGTAAAAAGAGCTAAGGCTCAGAGGAGTAGGACTATTACCCGCGAGGGGTCCGAACCCGGTAAATCATGAAGTCACCCTTGTTGTGCCCGACGCCAAATCGAACCGAGCTTGATCGAGTTGGTCGGCAGCCTAAAAATCTGACCAGGTGTGATCCGCAGGGTTGAGCGGAGAACACGCCGCCGCGCGCGCCTGTAGGGGAGCGCTTAGTATCGGTTCAAGCTTCGACCCTTCTTCAGCGGGCGATGGCGGAGCAAAGCAATCGCGATGGAGCAGAAGTCGCTAGAGCCGCTGCCACGGAGTCGGCCGCGGCGATGGCGGTGGATCACCCGGCGATAGTCACCGCTTAGGGTCGGAACCCTAGCGAAAGCAACCGCCTGCCAAGTTAGGCGGCGCGCCTTGGAGGAGTGCACTCAAAGACAGTAACCTCCATGCGCCGTGGCCTTGCCGAGAACCCACCGGTTCCGGTGACTCCGACTTTCGGCGGGCGCCGTGGTTGGCCAGCTTGGCCCGCTACGCTGATAAGGCCACGGGCGGTGGTGCAAGTTTCGGGGCGTGGAACCGTGTTTCCGCTTCCCGCTCTTTTGTTGCCCTCGCACTCTTCTCGCAGATCTCCGTAAGGGGGGGGCTAAGACGACAAGAGCAGCGACGATTTCACGGGGCTCGGCCGGGCAAAGCGGCAGTGGCCGTGATCTCCGTCCCATCTCGAGGACCGCCACTTGCTGCATGGAGAAGACTCACGGATAAGTTCCGCAGGGTCGCGACCGAAGGCTATCACATTGCTGCCGCCGCACGCGGGACCAGAAGAGGGTTTCGCAGAGCGCCTGCCAGCCGAGGGTGGCGCTTCGCGCCGCCGCCAGGCGACGGGCGGCGGGCGAGGACCGCGCCCAGAGCAGGAGGTTCTCGACGCCGGTGCCGACCTTTTCTAAGGAGTCACACAGGCCCAAAGGGCTTGAACGGTTTCGTCCGCCCCATCGAAAAGTATGACGGCTCCACCAATCCGTATGAGTTTTTGCAGATCTACACGACGGTGATGCAGCCGACAGTGAGGGTCGGGAAGGTTCGCGAACCATTTCCCCGCTGTCCTCACCGCGGAGCCCGCCAGGGTTCATGAACCCGCCCCGAGTCCGGGGGGTCATGGAAGGAGCTTCTGAGCTCTTTCGTCACCAACTTGCGTGGCACCTTCGAGCAGCCCGGTAGAAGACGCACCTCCACAACGTGGAGCAGAAGAAGCGAGAGTCGCATGACTATATTCGGGCGCCTACCAGTCCGCAACACCATCCCCGACATCTTCCATCGACGCCGTGGTCACGGATTCGTGAGAGGCGCCGAGACCCCAAGGTCAAGGAGAAGATGGCCACCCGCAAGATCAAAACGACGGAGGAGTTTTTCACCTTGGCGACAAGCGCTTCTTCAAAGTGAGGTCAGATCCGCCCGGCCGCACGGGCAGGGACAGCTGCGATGGCGCAGGCCGGACCTCGAGGAACCCCGCGGCAAGGACAAGAAGAGGCGCAAGGCGGCCGAGACCGACAGTCATGGCCACCGAGCGCGACGACGACGACGACGATCGGCCAGCCACAAGAACGGGCGCGCGGCGCGTAAAAGAGGAGGAGGTCGCGGCGCCGGCGGTACGCCTCTCGAGGGCGGCCGAGGCGGCGGTTATGGCGATCGCTGGGCCGCGACGGCCCCGCGCCGCGACGGCGGCGTAGACCGCCGCCTGCGGAGGGGACTCGAAGGCCCATCGCCCCATTCAACGCAATAACTCCCACGACTTGGCAGATTGCCATGTCGCCGCGAAGATGGTGGACAAGTGAGTCCACGAGCAGCAGCAGCAGCAGCAGCGTCCGACAGCGGCAAGGGTAAGGAGACGGCTTCGCTGGTTTTCAGCAGCAGCGAGCGCCGGTTGCCGCTATCCACGGCGGTTCGCCACATATCCGCCCCATGCTAGCTTTAAGCGCATGATGAGGGAAGTGTAGCGCCGCTGCGTCGGCTTTGGGTCAGAAGGCACCGGGCGTGGTCGGAGCAACGATCGCTGCACAACAAAGCCGACGCCAGCCCAGCATCGCCGCCCTAGGTATCTCCCGATCGTGGTTGCACCCACGGTCCGGAATGTAAAGCTAGGGCGGTGCTGGTAGACGGAGGGAGTTCCTCAACCTCCTCGTCCGCCGGCGGCGCTGGGCGCCCAGATCCAAAGCCGGAGCTTGGCCCAACGCCCCATTCTTGGCATCGCTGGGCCGAGTCCGCCTCTTGGGCGCCTGCCTCCGTGACGCTTGAGGTTCGACAACTTCCGCATCGAGATGCTCGAAGTTCGAGGTGGCGGACTTCGACTTTCTCACAACGCCATACTCGGCCGGCCGGCGCCACCAAGTTCATGGCGGTTTGCCACTATGCGCACATGGTGGTGAAGATCCCGGCCACTGGCCCCATCGCCTTGAAAGTGGACCATCCGGAGGCGCCCGCCACGACAAGGACGCTCGCATGAAGCGGGCGACGGTGCCTCGTAGGCCGAGGCTTGACTGGAGCTCCTCCGGCGGCGACCGCGCCTCCCCGCTTCGTCTGCGGAGGTTAAGGCGGTCTCCGAAGCGAAGTCGACCCGGGCGAAGACCGCTCGGTGGGCGCCTCTCCGCCAATAGGAAGGCGCGCTGCCTCCTTCCTCCACCTAACGCAGACGTGTTTGCGGCAACCGTCCGACATGGCTGGGTCCCTGTGGAGGTGATTGAGCACAATTGGCGACATTCCCTGCCGCCGACCGTCATGCGTAAGGTCCGGAAAACGGTGGAGCGCCAGAAGTTATCCGCCAGAGGTGGACAAGCTTAAGGGCGGGGTCGCTCGCAGGTCGCCATCCTGTGGCTCGCGAACCCCGCCTCGCCAAGAAATCCAACGGGCGTTGGAGCATGTGCGCGACTTCTCCGACTCAACAAGGCGCGTCTGGCGATCCGCATCACGCCCGCATCGATCTCATCGCCGACTCAATCAAGGGTGCGAGCAACAGAAGCTCGGATGCGATTCGGGTACCACCAGATTAGCATGGCCGAAGAAGATGAAGACAAGACCGCTTTCGTGATGCCCATGGGCGTCTACTGCTATACAAGGATGGCGTTCGGATCAAGAATGAGGGCCCAACCTATCACCGGCCATGATATCGCCACCGCCCCCAAATAGGGCGTAAACTCGAGGTGTATGTCGATGATCCGTGGTGAAGTCCAAGAAGGCGAGGAGTTGATCGCGACCTAGAAGAAACCTTCACCAACCCGAGGAAGTACTCGCATCAAGCTTAATCTAGAGAATGCGGTTCGCCGCCCGCCGGGCAAACCGCCGATTCTCGCCTCTCGAGAGGGATTGAGGCTAACCCCGACAAGAGCGCAGCGACGAGAACATGAAGCCCCGACGCGATTTCCCGCAGATGCAGGTTGGTGGGTCGCTGACCTCCCCGGGCCGCTTTATAGCTCGCCTGGGGTAAAAGTCTCCATCCATCGCGAAGCTCCTAAAGAAGACCAACCAGCCGAGTGGACGGCGGAGGCGCAGGAGGCGCTCGACGGTTCAAGAAGTATCTCACCTCCCCGCCTGCCGGTCGCCCTGCACCGGCGAGCCGCTGATCCTCTACGCCGCGCCAACCCTCAGCGGTCAAGGCGGTGTCGGTGGCGGAAAGAGAAGGCGCTCAGCGCCCATTTACTACGCCGCAAGGTCCTCCACGACGCCAAACAAGGTATTCACAGACCAAGATGTTTCACGCCAGGTCGACGGCCCGAAGCTACGCCATTACTTCCAAGGGCGAAGTCACGGTGTTGATTAAGTATCCTTGCGGAGATCCTTTCAACCGCGAGGCGACGGGTCGACGCTACGGGGCCATGGAGCCGCAGAATTCGATCTCAAGTTCGCTTCCGAACGGCCATCAAAGGGCAAGCTCGCGAATTCATCAACGAGTGGACTCGCGGACACAGAAGCCGAAGACACCCCAGACCTCGCCAGGACTCTCTTCTTCGACGGCTCATTCCGCCGGAGTGGGTCAATGGCGTCTCCGGTGTCTTCCCATCGCGGCGTCGTCCGCACCGGTGATGCTCGACTTCCGCGCCACCAACAACGCCGCTGAGTATGAAGGATCGCTCGCCGGCTTAGGTGGCTTTCACCTTGGCATCCGCGCTACAAGTAAAGATTTACTCTCTCCGGTCATCAACCAGCGAGGAAGGATTTCTCCCGCCGATCCCGCTATGGCGCTTACTCGGGCGGAGGTGCGCCGTTGGAGCGGCACTTCGAGGGCTTGGGCTGCACGCCCCTCGCCGCGACAACTACATGGCGGATGAAATATCCTGCATTGCCTCGCCCAGGCACCTGCTCCGGCCGGGTCTTTGAAGAAAGACTTACGCGCCGTCTGCCGCAGCTTCCCAATCCGGGCGGGACGACAAGCTTTCTCGACGCAGCCCCACCTTCGAGGAGACGCCACCGATCTCGCCGCAGCCTCCCCAGAGAGGGAGGAGGCGAAGAACTGCCGAGGCGTTGAGGCGGAAACGCCAAAGCCAGCGGAGTACGCCTGGCGATAATGTACGTAACGCCGCCACACTCGTCCGGGAAGGTCATGGATGGATCCGATCATAGCCTACCTGCGGATGGAGGATCTCGACGGCGACGCTGGCTTGGCCGAGAAGATAGCGCCGCAGCGCAAGCGCCACGCCTCGCAGGTGGGGACCTGACGCCAGTATGCAAATGGAGTTCACCGGCGCGTTACTCGAAGCGGGAGGAAATTCTTCCGAGATTCATGGAGGCATGTGCGGAGCCATTCAGGAGCCGGACGTTGGTTGGGAAAGCTTTTCCACCACGGTTTCTATTGGCCTATCGCCTCCGTGATGCCTTCGAGCTGGTGAGGAGATGCGGCGTACAATTTCATGCTAAGCAGATCCACCGACCGCCCAGCGCCAGAACCATTCCGCTTCTTGGCCGCTCGCGTCCGGGGCCGGATTTTCGCCTGCCTCGCGGCAACGGAGGTTACACTCATCCGCTTGTCGCCATCGGCTAAGTTCACTAAGTGGGTTAAAACTCGCCGTCCCGGCGATCACATCCGCAGCGCTATCAAGTTTATGAAGAGCATCTTCGCTCGTTCGTGTCGCCAATGTAATCATCATCGATAACGGCGCTACCAAAAGCGCTTGATTTTCAAGATCGTGCGAAGAGTTGGGTACTGTTGTGCTTTGCCTCCGCTGCGATCCGAAGAGCAATGGGCAAGTGGAGCGGGCGAACGCGAAGTACTCAGGACTCCAAGACAAGTATGCTCGATCACCGGAGATGCGTGGGTGTGCGCAATGGGTCAAGAAGTCCCCATCAGGTTGTGGGCGCCGCGACAACTTTCAACAGAGCCACCGGCGAGACCCCTTCTTCCCGTGTATGGCTCGAGGCGGTGCTCCCATCGAGCTCGCCGCCCCAAGAGTGGGCGGCGCTCATTAAGACTAAGACTCGACCGGCTGCCAGATTTAAGTGAATCTCCCGAGGAGATCCGAGACAGTATGCGATCCGCCGCCAAGTACCAAAGAAAGGCCAAGCGGCTGCATCAAGCAAGGCGGTGTGTGAGAACGCCGGCAAGCAGACCTCTGCTCACAAGAAAATCCAAGCGCAAAGGGCGCAATAAACTGCTCTCCCCGGGAGGGCCCTTCAAGGTGGTCTCGGGCCTCCCGCCCAAAGCCTCACCAAAGTTTCAGATTCGAGGATGGTCGCAATTGGCAACACTTGGAACGCCGAGCACCGAGGAAGTTCTACCCAGAGGTAGTACCAAGAGCTTTTTTGGTTTCCTTCGAGCCGAGCGGCGAGGTCTTCTTCCTTCACCGTCACGGGGGCTGCATTGTACAAAGCCATCTTCAATAAGAGATAAGTTCTGCCTTGTGGCATCTCTGCTTTTTTCACCTTAAGTCTGTTAGAAAGCATTCTGCTGAAAGCTCAGCTAGCTAAAAGTACTTAAGGCAGATGGCCCCTTAGTTGCAAAGGCTAACGCTAAACTTGGCGGTTACGCGAGGCGGCGGATTTGAAGGCGGCTCTAGCCCGGTGTGTCGGGTTCGGTTTAGGGCAATGCGCCAACGGCGGCATCAATAATTAGACCACTCTCCGTTAAGCTAAGCCTCGCCACGCTAACGCTTAAGTCGGGTCAGCGAGAGGCCATAAGGGTTGAAGTAACCAGATGCCCGAGGAAAAACGCTCACTTTCAAATGTAAAGCTCTGCTTAAAGTTTTTGCCACCAAAGGGCTTAGCCCTAAAAAGGTCTCATAGAAGCATTCACGAAGTCTGGTAGCGAAAGTACTTATGGTCGATGGCCCTTAGATGCAAAGGCAAACGGTTATAACTTACGCCAGCGTAGGCAAAGCGGATTTGAAGGCGGTTCTAGCCCGTGTGTCGGCCACCCAGGCAATGCGCCAACAATGCACCGCGATAGACCACTTCCGAAGCTAAGCGCCACGTAATGTTTAAGTCGGGTTGCGAGAGGCCATAGGGTTGAAGTAACCAGATGCCTAAGGAACAGTCACCACTTACTAACGCTCACCTAAAGCCTTGGCAGCCTGTGCCCCAAATAATTCGCAAGGTTAAATTGTGCGAAGTTCAAGTGAGACTCACAACAAAAAGAGCAAAAGTTTGTTTGCATTGATAGGCAACATTTACAAGGCAAAAAAGACGGGGAGTCTCACTACCTCCTCGCTCGCCTTCCGCCGGAGCAGCGCCACCATCATGGATACGCGGGCTGCAGCCGTGTCAACCCTACCGCTTAAACCGTCCAGCCGGGCGCCAAGGCTCCTTGGCGGCGCCGAGATCAAACGCCGCGCCTCGAAAGCAAGACAGCTTGCTCAAGATGAACCGCTGCCGAGAGCGCTTTACACCGCTTCGACCGCCAAGGCCCGCAACGCCACCGAAGGTCACTGGCAGGCTTCGGGCGCTCGTCCCCATCAAGCGCCAGCGCATCGCGCAGCTGCCTCTCCAGCGGGATGCAAGGTAACACCTGGTTGCGAGGTGCGCCGGTTAAGATGCGGAGCGGTGCGCAGATGTCGGGCGAGGGTTCGGAGGCGCCAAGTGTTCCAGCGGAGGTCTTCGACCGCTTATGCCGAGGCAACGCGGTTTACGCCGCAGCTCGCTGGTCATCGCCCTTCGCAGCCGTTTTTAAGGGGTCCGCCGCAGCCGCCGCGATCGCTTCCGCCAA
The DNA here is from genome assembly GCA_036346415.1 of Raddia guianensis. Taxonomy (NCBI): domain Eukaryota; kingdom Viridiplantae; phylum Streptophyta; class Magnoliopsida; order Poales; family Poaceae; genus Raddia; species Raddia guianensis. The sequence continues at coordinate 49,590,729 of CM070537.1, forward strand.
GGCAAGGGCTTCTCCGCTGCCGCCAAAGCGCTGGAGAGGGTGCAGCGCCAAGGAGCGCCTTTACGCCGGGCGGTCACGGCCGAGATGGCGGCGGTGCTGCGGACGCGGTGGCCGAGGGTTCTCCGCCGGGCGCCGACGAACTCTTCGCCGCCGCGAAGCGCCCCTGCCGAAGGAGCGGGCGGCAGCCAGGGTCGGCGAAGTCGCGGAGCGGAGCTCGATGCCCCGTCATTCGCCTGCTCTAAGAAGGACAAGCAGGTTCAGTATGCAAAAAGCGCAGCATGCTAACTTAATGTGAAATGGGCGAAGCGCAGGAAAGCCAACTGCTGTGCGCTCAAGGCAAAGTCAAGGAAGCTCCAAGTCGCTTGTTTGGCGGCGGCGGCGGTGGCTTCGGTCGCGTCACCGCCGGGCAGACACAAGGCCGGCGCTGAAAGTGGTGCCGCGGCAGAAGCACCGCCACAGCGCCGGGACGCCAGCAGGAGCGCCGCGAGATGAGCGGAAGAAACCGGCGCAGCGCGCCAGCTTCTCGAAGAGTCGCCGCTCGCCTCGCCCGTGGCGGCGGGCGGCGGTAGCAGGGCCTCAGCCGGAGGGAGCCGACGGTGGCGCCGAAGATCAAGATTGAGGGCGAGCCTCTTGACTCGCCGCCTCCTCTTCGCCGCCGCCCACGGGCGAGATGAGGCGGCGCTCCGGAAGCGCTGGTCGAATCGGGCCACGGCAGAGATAGCGCGTCCGAAGCTTGGGCGTCACGGAGGCGGATCGCTGGATCCGTAGTGGCCCTGTGCCACTTGGACCGCGGGACCAAAGACTCTCCAAGGCAAAGCTGCGACGGCAGTAGCATTGCGCTCCGTGATCCCAGCCGCAGAGGGGAGGATGCCCGCAGCAATGTAAGTGTCACGATCTGGTGGGGGCCGTGAGTCTCGCCACCAGCCCCGAGCACGCCGTCTCAAGACGCTTCCTCAAGGGTCAAGCGAAAGCAAGAAAGGAAGCCATAAGGACGGCAAGCAAAAAGATTCCAAGAAAGACAAGAGACCCAAAGACTAAAGAGCACTCACCGCCGAGGGCGACGCGACTCCATCGTTGTCACCATAGTACATCCAGCGGGCGAAGTCCTCGCGCGAGCGGGCGTAGTGGCGCCAAGAAAAAATCCGCCGCGACGAGGGTTCCGTGAGCCCGCCAAGCGGCGAAGATCGACGGCGCGCACCAGCATCAACCCCAGCCCGCTGACTGCTTCGCGGCTCCCCGCTTGGCCAGGTGGCTCCGGGGACCCTCAGAAGAGAAAGATCGCCGCAGCCTACCGGAGTCCTCAACGCATGTACCATTGTCGGCACCACCCTTCCAGCTTGGACTTGGACGCGATAGGGATGAAGGCGGCGGTTTCGCTGAGCGTGAAGCGCAGCCCGGCGTCTTCGCACGGGCGCTGCCTCGCTGCAGCACGAAGAGCCGGGCGCCAGAGTGGGGAGGCTTGGCATCGCCCCCACGAACATCTCGCAGAGGTGGACGAAGATGGCCAACAGAATGATGGAATTGGGGAAGGTGCACCGCTCGATCTCTGGAGAAGGCAGCACCCCAAGAAAATTCAGAGTACGGCGGATGAGCCCCGCCAACGCCGCCAGACGAAGGTGATAATCTCCCCGCCGCGAGGGCTCGCGCCATGGTGCCGGGCGAACCGGGCGGCGGTGGGCGGCACGAACACTTGAAGCCGCCACCGAGTCTTCGCCGGCGGCGGAGGTGGGAAAACTCGCCCAGCGCCGAAGGCTTCAAGGCGATCCTTGCTGCGCTTTGGGCGCCATTGGAAAGCGTGGAGAAGTTGGCAAAAAAAGAAGGCTGTAGGTGCAACAAGGAGGCAGCTGCAGGGCCAGAAGACTTAGCGCATGGAAGGATTACGCAGCTACCGAGAGAAGTATTTATAGGCGTGGGGCGCGAGCACGACGGTTTGATTCCGCCTCTACGCCGGGCGCCATCATTGCCCCTGCTGCTTTTGGTTTCGCTAAAAGCGCGAAGTTCCTCAAGGAAGATCTTGTGCAGCATGGAGAATCAGCGACGTCATAGGGTGGGGCCCCACGATTCGCCTCCCGCCGCACAAGAAACGGAAAGGTTCCGCGCATGACGTTCGGTAGATTACAAGGCGGACCCGTACACTGCCGTGTAATAAATACCGTACAAAGAGTCCCGAGAAGGCTGTGCGGGCCCCACGCTCAGCGGGCGAGCAAGGCCCCAGCATGGCATGGAGCCCCCGAAGGCCAAGAGGGCCCCACGCCACAGCGGGCGAAAGCAAGGCCCCAGCTGCTGGGCGAGCCCCTCCGAGGCCAAGAGGGCCCCTGCCAAGCTGGGCGAGGAAGGCCCCAGCGCGCTGGCGCAGCCCTCGGAAGGCCAAGAGGGCCCCACGCTACAAAGGGCGAGCAAGGCCCAGCCACAGGGCGAGCCCCTCCCGAGGCCAAGAGGCCCCACGCGCCAGCGGGTGCGTGGCGCAGCCCCTCCAAGACGCAGGCGAGGGCCCCACGCCGCCAGTGGGCGCGTGCAGCCCCTCGAGACTGTGTGAGGATTCCCACGCCAAGGGGCTCACAAGGGTGTGAGATTGCGTATGAGTCTCGACGAAGGCCCTTGTCATGGGCGACGGGCGCATTTAATGAGACATCACGCTGGATAGACAGTCAAGAAATGATTATCATGCATATGCGACCTCGCAGTCTCGAGCGTATCGCCATGCGGGCGCAGTAAGAATTGACCGCAGAGAAGGTTTGCTTGAGGAGGCCGCCGGCCGAGGAGCAGGCAGGCCCCCACCCGCAGACTCACCGGCAGGATCGTGGCGGACCGAGGCCACTTGGCGGCACGCGAGGGCGGCGCAGTCGCAAGGCAAGCCAGCTTATCGCTTTCGCCTCTTCGTCGGTGTCTTGTCGGGCCATCACGAGTATCAGATCGCTTACCTCTAGGCTCTCTCCGCCACCCCAAAGCTTGTATAAACGGAGGAGAGAGAGGGAAGGGTACGACGCGCACCAGCATTGCGCATTCAAACACTCAGAAACACATTCCCATTCAACCACAATCTAAAAAGAGCTAAGGCTCAGCAGAGTAGGACTATTACCCGCGAGGGTCCGAACTCCTGTAAATCATGAAGTCGCCCTTGTTGTGCCCGACGCTCAAATCGAACCGAGCTTGATCGAGTTGGTCAAGGGGCCTAAAATCTGATCAGGGGTGATCCGCAGCGGTTGAGCTGAGAACACGTCCAAATCTCCCGTCAAATATATATATTTAAATATCTATTTGCCGCCACAAAAATGAATTAACCAGTGATAAACGATCGACGCTCATGCAAGAAGCGGTTTTTGAACCGCTATGAGATGCCACTCTACAAAACAGTCAGTTCTCCAACCGCTGCGTAGATAGCCCACGTGGGCTCACCTGTACCGCCATGCCATCGCCTCACGAACCGCTATGTAGGGGTTTACTAGCGGCTCGAGCCGCCAGGATGCCCTCGCATCGGGCCGGGTCTTATTGCAGCCTTACGAACCGCTTAAAGTCCCGATCCGTGAGTAGTGAATGGAGGAAAGATATGGGGATGAAGATGACGTCTGAGGGGCATCCTAGAGGGGCCGAGGACGAGGAGGTGGTCTAGAAACAGGTCAAATAAGGTAGATGAGATGTGCTATATTTCAAAATGGGGGCGACTTTATAACGGATCCCGTCTGGGCCCCAACCCGACGGGATAGCTTCGCCGACGACAGTCCCCATCGCTGCCTCCACGCTGCCTCCGCCTCCCTCCCTCGCTCGCCAGCTGCCAGCTGCAGTGGCCCGCTCAAGGCCCACCACCTCCCCGCCCACCACCACTCCCGCCGACGGGCTGCTGCCCGCCTGCCTCTCCCGCCTCACAGGCTGCACACTCCCGCCACCTTTAACGGACGGGACGGCGTGGTCCCCCACCGACGCTGCCCACCCGCTTTCGCCTCCCTGCTCCAGCGGCGGCCTCCGCCGCTTCGATGAACTCCCCACCCACTGCCGAACCGCCACCTCCCCGACTCTCCTCTAGACCCGGAGGGAACCCAAATGTTCCCTAACCCTAAACTAAACGGCGGCGGTAAGGTCGACGGCGGCGACGGGCGAGGGCGACGGGCGGCGACGGCGACGGGCAAGGTCGACGGGCCGAGGTAGGTTCTCCTTCCTCCTCCTCCTCCTTCTCTGCCAGGCGCGAGGCGGGCGTCAAGGGCGGGCGGGAGCGGACACGTGTCGCTAGGGGAGGGATCCCGTCCGGGACGGGATCCCGTTGCTAGGAATTTCTGTTTCAAAATATTTTGTTTGATCTTGTGAAACACTTGAAATAAAATTTAAAACATTTTACGTTGCTCATGTGGATTAAAACATCTTTAAATAATTATTGAAACTTTTCTGTTTGAAATGTTAACAAAAAAATTCATCAGTATTTTAATGATATTTCTAGCAGAGTATCAAATAAAACGCTTTTTTATCAGACATTCGAAAGAAGTTGCTCTCGTGTAACCACCCCATCGTCCATGCGCCTCTCTAAATTGGAATAATTGACCCCATATATTTTTTTATTATAAGCAATTGGGTTCTCTCCTCCTTTAAATTTTAACCGAGTTTCAAGAGTTATTTTTGAAAAAAATGTGAGTGAGGCTCAACATGAATCTTGGAGCATATATGCTGATCTCGGTCCTCTTTGATTAGCGATTTGGTTTGATTGAGTAAAAAGTTGAGGGCATTTAAAAAGTCGTGTGAAAAGGCTAAACATTTTTTTTTAAAAAAAATAGACCTTTTATAAAAAATCCCACAAAGTTTTTAAAAAATATTATAGAATGTTACACCAAATGATCCGTGTAAAATAATAAATTTTGACTTAACCAAATAGAGCCAAACCAAACCAGAATCAACGTGGGGCCTTGATATGCATGCACCTACATATGTATGCGTGAAAAATTCGGAGTGATGTTTCAAACCTTAATTAAAATGTTAATAGAGCGTCCTGGGGGGAGCGTTAATAGAGCGCTTCCTACGGGTAGAGATGGCAATGGCCCCGATCCCTGATTTCCCGTAGAGAATTCCCCTAATAGGGGACGAGGACGGGGAGCTTTCTTCCCCATAGGGATGTAAACGGGGAAAATCTTTCCCCGTCGGGTAAAAGGGGACGGGAACGGGAAGCATCTCCCATCCTCGTTCCCCGCGGGGCCCGTTAATCTCGAATGTGATGATGTTTTCATGTAATAGTTAATGACAAAAATGAATAATGACCTTGTCAAGTGATCATCAAGTGATCATCCAATGTATATATGTGATCATTTTGATGTATATATGATGATTTATTAACTATGAGAATACCTATATATGACAATGTTTTGTGCTAATAGCAAAATACATACATATGAGATACTCCCTCCGTTCCAAAATATAAGACGTATTTTGACTGGAGAAAAGTCAAACTTAGCAAATTTTCATCATAAATAAATCAAATACTATGCATTGTTAGTATACCAAAGTTGTACCAAATCGTTCATATTTTAAAGTACTTTTTGATACAATATTTGATGCC